>OZ014523.1:525431228-526842478 GCA_963966055.1 Lathyrus aphaca | reverse complement strand
GCAAATTTACAAATAACAGCAGCAAATAACAGTGGAAAAGCTTCTCTAAGAATAATGTTACTGCACCAAGTAGAGTTCCAAAAGGGAATGCAAGTACCAACACCCAACATAGGGGAAATAATTCGCCATAATCGATAGCAATCCTTCTGAATGTTGAGATTAATTAAGTCTTTCATCCATAGAGACCAGACCTAGGGAGAGACGCGGAATCCGATTCCTGAGCCCAATATGCTAAGTTACTGTACCGGTGCGTCAAAAAGGATCTCCAAATGTTATCACCACCCAACAAAAACTTCCAAAGCCATTTAAACAACATAGCTTTATTAAACAGGCCAATATGACGAATACCTAAACCTCCATCTTCTTTCGGTTTCCAAACATTACACCATTTCACCCACGCAATGCACCAGCTAGATTTTGAATCCGACCACAAAAAGTTTCTTTTGATACATATCAAAGCTTTAATGACTTTAGAAGGAGCCTGAAAGAACGACAAATAATGGATAGGCATACTCACTAACACAACATTTATCAAAGAAACCCTCCCGACATGAGCTTAAGACGTCTGAACTAAAATAAAAGTACATGTCTAATCTCTAAGCATAAGTTGAACCTTATTTCTTTTTCGTTATTCATACACCACTTTTTACATCAAATACTTACACTTATATATTATTCAACGTATCTATACGGTGAATAGTCTTTTTTAAATAAAATAATATTTTTAATGAACAATACACATGAACAGTGTGTGAATATTGTACGCGAATAATACTATGAACAGTGTGTGTACAATGCACATGAACAGTACCACGATCATTAATGTTAAAGTAGTGAAACAAAATTGGTTAATACAGTATAAAATCTTGGTTAATGCAATAATAAAGTTGATTAATAAATGTTTAGGTATTAAAAATAATTTTTAAGCGATCACCAAAGTTGGTTAATGGAGTGTAAAAATTTGGTTAATGCAGTAATGAAGTTGGTTAATAAACGTTCAGGTATTAAAAATAATTTTCAATAGTCATCAAAGTTGGTTAATCTATTTTAAAAACTTGGTTAATGCAGTAATGAAATTGCTTAATAAGAGTTCATGTATTAAAAAAATATTAAAAAAAAAAAAATTATATTATTTTATATTATATTATATATATTATATATATATATATATATATATATATATATATATATATATATATATATATATATATATATATATATATATATATATACACCGATATGATGAA
The DNA here is from genome assembly GCA_963966055.1 of Lathyrus aphaca. NCBI lineage: Eukaryota > Viridiplantae > Streptophyta > Magnoliopsida > Fabales > Fabaceae > Lathyrus > Lathyrus aphaca. The sequence continues at coordinate 526,841,231 of OZ014523.1, read as the reverse complement.
CAATAAAATACGGTGTAGGTGTAAGAAATGGTGTAAGAATATCATTTCTTTTTTTTATTATCATTGGAAAAAGAAAATTTGGAGTTGCATTTAATATAATCAAAATTTGTTTATTTTAATCTTTTTTTCCATCATAGAAATATTAAAGTTTAAATATATTTGTCTCTAATTTACAGTACCTTTTAATCCTTCTATTTCAAAACTCAATTTTTAGGTCTCTTTATATTATATTCTTTGAAAAAAATTTTGTTTCCCTTCTAGTTTTCCAAACGTATCAAAGATGATTATTGGAACCGAATTTGATAGAATAAGATTTAATTACTTTTTCGATTGATTTAAAATCCTAGTTTTTCACTATTCAAATTTGATAAAATAAGATTTAATCATTATTCATTTGAGTAATTCAACCACATCTTGGTTGCAAAATGATTCCCTCAAACACTGATTTGGAAAGAAATGAAATATATTAGAGAGAAAAAAGGAAGATAAGATAGAAAATTAGGATTTTGAGAGAAAAGAAGAATGTATTTTTTATTCTATTGAATACAAAGTTTCTCTCTTTTTGAGTTCATAACTGTGAATTCTCTCTATCTCATATATGATTACAAATGCAAGTACCTCTGTATCTATAATGAGATTACTTGTACATCAAGTAATCTTAAGCTAATTGATTTTGACTAGATGTATATGTCGAATATATGAACCTCTATTTATTAAAAGTTGTATTAGACTTTTGGTCGAATACATGAAATTTCAATTATTACAATTATATTTGACCACTACTTTATCGAATACATTCAACTTCAACTTTGTCGAATCATGCATGTTACAAACATGTTTAACCCAAAGAATTACATATTTAACACACCCCCTGATTCATTGTGTCTAAGCTTTATACATTCGTCATAGTTCTTAAATTGAACAATTCTACATGCATAACATTTGTCATGATATTTGCAATTCGATTCTCAGTTCTGCAGTGCTCTAAGTTTAACTTCATATTTGCTACTTGTTCTCTAAGATAACGGAATATCATCTCAATGTGTTTACTTCTTCCATGTGCGACCAGATTCTTGGCCAAAATGATAGCAGACATGTTATCGATTTTCATGATCATTTCTCCATGATTTTCACCTACAATCTCTTTGATCAGATTCACCATTCATGTTGCTTAATATGCGCAGAGAGGCAATTATGTATTCATCCCACATGATGGCAACGCTACAAGTGCCTCTTTCTTGAACTCCGAGCAACTGGTGCACCACCTAGCATAAATACATAACCAACTGTGGATTTTCTAGCCTTGAAATCATCACACCAACTTAATTCAATGTATTCTACTAGTTTGCATTTCTTTCCTTCAACTATTCTAGGAAACAAAATGCCATATTGATGTGTTCCTTTGAGATATCTTAGTATCCTCTTTGTAGGTGTAATATAATGCATCTTTGACTTTTGTATGAACCTACTCACCATGCCTACACTATATGCTAGATCAGGCCTTGTGTGACAAAGGTATCTTAATTATCCAAGGAGCCTTCTATACTGAGTTGGGTCGACTTCATTTTCCTATGGATTATTTATCAGTTGCAATCTTGGTTCAGCTGGTGTCAAAGTTGTATTGTAATCCTCCATCTCAAATATTTTGAGTATCTAACTTGCATATCTTCTTTGGTGTAGCATCAAACCTCTAATACGCTTGTAGATTTGATACCAAAGAAAAATGAAATTTTTTCCAGGTCAGACATGTCAAATTCCTTGTTCGGGTCACTTTTGAAGCCTTCGATCTCCTTCATGCAACTACCTGTTATCAACAAATCATCTACATAGAGACAAAGTATGAGCAATTCACTCCTACTTCTTCTAACATACACATTGTGTTTAGTTGTGCACTTTACAAACTCCTTGTGCCTTAGAAAGTCATGTATCTTCTTATTCCAAGCTCTTGGAATCTGTTTAAGTACATAATGGGCTTTATGTAACCTGTATACCCTACTTTCTTGGCATTGCTTCACAAAATCGATTGGTTGTACAACATAAACTTTTTCATCTAAGGGGCCATTCGTAAATGTTTGTTACACCAACAACCAGCTTGATTGTTTTGATCCTAGCTAGCCACTTGTGCAAAAACTTCATCAAAGTCCATTCCTTCTTTTTGAAGAAATCATTTGGCTATAAGTCTTACTTTGTGTTTAGTTACATCTCCTTTTGGATTCAACTTCGCTTTATAAACTCATTTCACATTAATTGCCTTCTTACCTTGCGGAAATTTGACTAGTGACCAGGTTTTGTTGACTTCTATGGACTTCAGTTCCTCCATCATGACTTGCATCCACTTTATGCCCTTCAATAGTGTTTGCATAGAAAGCATTATGTACTAACTCACCTTCATCATTTACCACATCAATTGATGTGATCATACATTCCTACAGCCTTGCAGGCATATTTCTTGTCCTTTGAGGTCTACTTGGGCCTACTTGAACTTGACCTCCTTCTGGTCGAATTTCACTATCAGTTTCACTAGATGGTTCATCACATAGGATTCTTATTGAATCTTTCTTGATGTTATAATTTCAGTCTCATTCCTTCAACTCATCAATGACTACATCTATGATGATCACTATTTGGTTGATCACAATATCATACAGTTTATAACCTTCAGTCAAATGGTATCCAATCAAGATCGTTAGACTTGACTTGTCATCGAGTTTCTTACTCAGCTAATCAGGCACATGTCCATGTATTATAGATCCAAACACCTTCAAATGACTTAAGTTAGGCTTGACACCAGACCAACATTCTTCTGGTGAATCCCCTTCAACCTCTTAGTTGGATATCTATTAAGGATGTATGTTGTTGTCAACACAACCTCACCCTATAACTCATTAGGCATGTGCTTGCCTCTTAGCATGCTCTTTACCATGATCATAATGATTTCATTCTTCCTTTCAGCAGTACCATTTTGTTGTGGAGCGTATGGTGGCACCACCTCATGCATAATCCCTTCCTTTTCACATAGAGCAGCAAAATCATTGGAAACATACTATCCAGCGCCATATGTTTTTAATGTCTTTAGTTTTTGACTACTTTGTCTTTCCTCATTGGTTTAAACTTTGTGAAAATCTCATGCACATCACTTTTCTTCTTGATTATTAATGTCCACAACTTTCGACTAAAATCATCTATGAATATGTCAAAGTAATTGGTACCTTACCAAATGAGAGTCTAGGTCTATGTGTTTGATCCTCTCATTGAATGAGAAATTTGCATCAATATAATTTGTTGAATGATTGCCATGTACAACAATGCATCAAAGTTATTTATTAATTTAACATATTAAAGCATATATGTTAGCCATTAGAGATATTGTTGATGTCGTGTCTTTGTATTCAACTTTAGAGGAGCTTTTAGCTATAATGGCTTGCTTATTTAATTTCAATGAGTTCAAAGATGTGCCCAAACAATGCAAGAATCATGTGACACGCCTTCTTGTATCAGGGAAAGTTATCCAATCATCGTGACATAATGCCCCAAGTTGAATGGAGAAGTTGGACAATATATGGATGCCTAGAAAAGGTACATATTTGATATATTTCAAAACATATATTGATGCTTCATGGTGTGCATTTGTATGAGTATGTATTAGCTTGATCAACTTTTATACAACATAGTACTCTCGAAAATACTCTCTTAGTTCCAGATGTTACTCTCGAAAATATTCTCTTAATTTCAAAAGTATATTTTTGAACGCACCCATTTCACATCTAAACACATTATAAATGAGACAAAACTATATTTTTCCAAAAACTAGTCACGAATATTATCTTCGGACAAACGGCTTCGATGATTTTGTTCATTTAACAATTCAATGACAAATGCGGAAGTCTCAAGCATGAATTTGAAAAAACTATCACCATGCATAACTCAGTGACTATTTTCAAAAATGTAAAACGATAAATTTAGTAAAACAACATATTGTATGTTTTCTTCACTTATGATCAAAAATATCATTTCTTCTTCAAACCCTGCCAAAACCTCATACTTCAAAACAACATTTGTGTGTTTTTTCACATCAAAAAGAGCAACAAAAAAACTAAAATTTAAAATAATTTGCATGTATTTTCTTCCTCATTACTTATATTAATTTGGCTTTCTGACTGAAAATATGAATGTCGCATCCGGTAATACATTTCTGAATTCTTGTGATGTTTTGGAGCAAAAATGCATTTCTATATGGGAATTCTTATCCTACCCTAAATGGTGGAAAAACACCCTATAAAATTCTAAAAATATCCTCAGAATCCCGAAATGCATCTCCGGATGCACCCTTTATACACGAAAACACGTCCAAAGTGATTCGCACTCCATATTTAATCTGAAGATGTATCTCCGAATTTACCCTATACGCATCCTATATGTTCCTAAATGAGACACACTCATTTTGAGATAAATTGATTTGAAGATGCATCTTTGAATTCACCTCAAATTGAATATGAAAATGCATTTCCCGATTCACTTTGATCACATCAAAAGACACCCAAACTAAGTCTCACTCCAATTTTTTTTTCCAAAATTTTATATGAGATTCACTTTGATCACATCAAAAGACACCCAAACTAAGTCTCACTCCAATTTTTTTTTTCCAAAATTTTATATGAAAATAAATCTCTAGACCCACTCTATCACTGTTTCTGTTGGTGATTTTAGTGTCATCAATGCATTTTAGTATGAATGGGATTTACTACAGGCCAAAGCAATTATACGTTAAAGCTTGGAAACGAGTTAGGGTAGTGCGGAGTGCACGCTCGTCAAGCCAACATATAATTGAATGCGAATAACTTAAACGGGGTTCCAAGGGGCATAACCTATTCCCAACGGACATAACCATTTCCCAACGGACATAACCATTTCCCAACGGACATAACCATTTCCGAAATGGTGTGTCTTTTCGTTTGAATTATAGAACTCCTATATAAGGAGTCGTTTGGCTTGTTTTTCGAGATATAACAAAAACATAAAATCTTCTATTTACTGAATAATTTCTTGTGCCAAGAAACTATTTGTTCTTGTAGTATTATCCCCACAAAGATTTCGTGAACCCAGGCATAATAGGGTCGAAATACTTTGTTCGGAAAGTGAACAAACACGATTCTTCAAGAAATCCAAGATTATCAAACCTCTTCTCCAACAGTTTCCTCCTCTTTGTTATCGGTGCTTGTTTTACTAGAACAAAATAACAAGTGAAATTTCAACAACTCTATTGATTTGTCGGTGTTTGTGAACAGCTTATGAACAGAACATTTGTTCCAAGTGCGTAGTAAAAATAATAGTTTATGATCAGACATTTGTTCCAAGTTATAATATACCATTGAATTGGCTACAATTCACAGATACTTCTAATAGCATACAATTAAAGAATTTTCCTCTCGTATTTATCAAATTAAGTTCAAATTCTATACAATAATTATAATAAGATACTGATGTTTTTTTATTCAACGTGAAATATGTTTAATCTCAAAATACTAGGTATCTTTAGTTTTAATTTTTTTTTTTTAAATAATTAAAAAATATCATTGGCAAAGATTACTATTTCTATAATATAAGTTTCTGCATTTTTTTCATGTTTTGTAGGTTTCAAAAATGCATTTCTTTTACCAAAGTAAATTTAGTATAGAATTGAAACTTAGCTCAAAAACAAATGAATTGTGTGTATAAAAAGTGCATCATTTTCGAATACTAAGGGTGATTTTGATTTCTCATGAGTGGAAAACAATTTTTTTACAAAGATACAGGAGCAACCCTTTAGGTGAAAGAAATGATTCCCTATTTCTTATAAAGAGTTAGATACTCCTACAGGAAATTGCTTCCTTCTCATATATGTTGATTGAGTTCAAGATTTTTATTAAAACACTATAGTAGAAACTCGTAGCCGTTTGATTTTTTAGTTAATGTATTTTCTAAATTCTTTTTTTAAGCTGTAGAGTCAAATTGCCAAAGGTACAAAAAGAAAACAACTGTAAAATGTATGTATTGTAAATAATAAATTATACACAACAGACACAATATAATTTACTCTGCCATTAAATTAATCAAACATCCAATATTTAAGTACATAAACAAATGAACTCCAATCAATATAATTAGGTAAACTTTTCAGTCAAACATGTAAGGAAGTGGCCTGACAGCCATAAATGCATCAACCATCTGGAGAAAAAAAATATGAAAAAAATTAGACTAGGTAAGTTTTGGGACATAAAACTGGGGAAAAAAATACAAGACTTCAACCCTGTAATCCCTACCAATGTAGAAAATGGCAGCCAACATAAAAACAGTTTTGAACTTTTGATAATAATTTCAAATGAAGGACTAAAGTGGTGAAAGAAAAGAAAGAACTTGGTGACAAATTTTCATTTTTGTGTCAGAAAGAGAAGCTTGATTGATATAAGGACAATTCAATCTCTAAGGCAACATTTTGGTTACAATAATATTTTAAATATTAATGTGGTAAAGCTCTAAACTTTGGAAGACTGAATCAAGAATTTAATTTTAAAAAGAAAGGAATAAGATTAGTGTGTACCTCATCGGTCACATTGGCTCGAGCTGTCCGATGTCTCTCCACGAGTTCAGTCAAAACTTGAACTAGGCGTTGCTTCACCTCACCAGTTAGCATGCGTCCCGCTCCATATTCCTATGGGAGAATGATAAAATTGTCAGAAAAAATTAAACATGTCTTATTTGGCTACATGTAAAATAATTTAGGAAAAGAGATAGAAATATGACCTTCTTTATGTGTTCAAGTTCAGCATCATCTTCCAAGAAAAAAGAAAGGTATTTGACAGGTATATCTACCTGAATAATGACATCCTTCGAATGGTTAGATGTTTTACCTAAAACTAAACATAAAGGTCAAGGAGCACCAATGAAAGACAAAGGAATTGACTAGCCAAAAAAGGGAACACCGATTTATCAGTTTTTATCAGATTGGTGCACACAACAACAAAACTTTACCCCCACTAAATGGAGTCAGCTATATAGATCGAACAATGCCATAATATTCTATTAGGTTGATACATATATCAAAGTAATCATTCTCAACTCTTGTTCACATACTTATTCATCAAAATAAAGCAATATGAAGTTACGTTACCTCAATATTTGCCCCTAACTGTCTATGTTTCTCTACAGAATCTTGCCCACCAGAAAATGCATGTCTGTTTACCTGTAAATAGCCACACATACACAATGTGTGATGAACTTAACTAAATGGATGGAACAAAAAGGATAAAAATGAATAACAGTGGGGAGAATTGCACAAATTATTAGACTTTATGATCATCCAGCATTGTAGATCAAGATTTACTAGAGTGAGATCTCATGATTGATACCAATTCTGAATGAATTTTAAGTAAAAGTGTAAACAAACCACTCTGTATCTTGCATATACACTACCGATAAATGAAGATTCTAGAGCTAAGCTAGTAAGAATCGTGATGTACAAATAGAGCGACAAGTCCTAAATGTAAGCAAGACATTACTAATCAAATCTTTAAAGAGAATAATTTCAAAAACAAACCTTATTCTTTATATCTTTTGCAGAATCAGTAACATATATTGCAGAGTTGGGATCACTAGCAGACATTTTTCCTGTTTCCCCCTGCATGCATTTATATTTCACAAAGGCATTGAAAAAACAGGCAAAAAAATACAATATTCAAGAAGAGATCATAAATTCATTAGGACTCAAATGAGATTTATGAAACTTTGAGGACTAAAGACTGTGACCCTGATGTTTGTACTAGTTACATGCATGCAGATACACAGCAATAGCATATATGCAAGCAAATTCAATGGCAAATATATACATGAACATGCATAGTATTAGATTGTATTAGTTTCATAAATTAGCACTAATTTGCAACATGATAATACCTGTAATGCGGGGAAGAATAATGATTCAATCAAAGCAGGCTTGTGATATCCAAGTTTAGGAGCAACATCTCTTGTCATTCTAAAATAAGGATCCTGAAAACGTCGTAAAGAAAAACTATTACAAAAGAGCAGGTAAAATTTGAAATGTAAATCAATCAATCATCCAGGTACTAGAAAAAAAGAAAACATACAAAAAGATTGGGTTACATAGAAGTATAGAGTGTACAGGATATATTTAAAGTAACTGTACATGATTTATTTCTATCATAACTGCAAAGGGCATAGGGAACCTCTTGAGAAAATATATTTTCTCCCCTCTTTTACTTTTCATTTCTAGGTAGTTCAAGGGGATGCCTCATCATATCACCTAATAAAGTCTTTTTTTTGCCCACCGGATGAAGGAAAAACGAAGACAATGTAGCAAAATACATGCAATATGAAAGGTTGGAACAAATTAAAAAGGTCAGCCTTTAACTTATTTAATTATAGTAATTTTAGGAGTCTTTTCATCTCCTCTTAAATATTTTTACATGATTCACCCATCAGACGAACTCTGCCCTGTTTGAATTCTTAGCTCACAATCTCCATGAAAATAATTTGTTATTCTATAGTGTTTATTGTTCTTGTAAATGATCCTATGACCTGGAGCTCCTTCAAAAAATGAGACTTTAAAGATATGACTGAAGTAACTAATTACACTTATTAGAAAAGAAATGACTGTACGTGTTACAAGATGACACTTAGGCTAACCAACCAACTGCTTGGTTCTTTTCTTATCTGATTGTAAAAATCCTGATTTGACTCGTAAAACCCCACGATTATGCTAGCCATCAGCAATAAAGAATATACTTAGAATCCTATTTAGGTGGAATCGGGTGGAATCACCGTGGTTAATCGTTAAATCGTATAATCTAGGATCTTCGAAACAATTTTGCGATTATGTTTATGAATGAATTTAAATTTTATATAAGTATTTGAAGTGTGACTTAAGACTTTTAATTATCTTACTTGTGAGCTATGCTTATGGATTTAAACTTACATAATGTTATTTCAAGTGATTCAAGGTTTTATTTATCCTACTAATGCTATTTTATATGGACATATATAAATTTATATGCATATAAACGAGTTTTAAAATTTTGTAATAATTTTATGATTAGTGTTCCAATTCAACAATTTAAGAATTTACTTCGCCTTAAAATCTCGATTTAACTATGTTATACCTCTCTAGTTTGTGGTGAGTTACAAATTTGGAATCATTGAGGTATAACTCAGTTCGCTTCCCAAGATGTAAGCCTCAAAAGAGGGGAACAAGAACTAATCCTTGAGAGAAGAAATGGCAATTGTTAAGTGGAAAAATATCTTTTTATGACTTCGGTTTTCCTTTCAAAATCTACATGTAAAAAATGTATTTGAACAAAAAAGATCCCAAAAGCAAAGCAAGAATTATGCAGAAACATTGGAACCAGGTATCACCATGATCACACTAGTCTTGAAATGAAATCAACTTAAATATGTTCATACAAAAGCATCTGAGATCAGCAAACCTGGTCTATTGCACAAGGAATTAAACAACGGAGATTATCTTTGCCAGAAAATAGGTGAGGAAATGAACTAGGAAATGATGGAACTGCCTGTAAAAACAAAAGTAGCACACACAATCATTTCCAAGTGACAAATTCAAAATATGTATCATCATCAAATAAATAGGATCATAAAAAGAAACTAACACGGCAATAATGACACAAATAGACCCATATACGTTATAGGTTTGGATATGTTGACACCAATGCATATAAGCTCACAATATGTAGATGTAGATCTATTGTATGCCCAAAAACCTAAAAGGTGAGGTTTATACTGCTCTTTTGTACCCTAAAATTGACATGTATTATATATGAAATATAGGAATAGTTGACTAAATTAGTTTTGACTTGCCAATAACCAAATCACAAGGAATTTAGAAGTAATTGTTAAGAGTCCCACATCGGAGAATATAGGGCCTGAACTTGTGTATATAAGTGGGGGGCAATCCTCACTCTACCAACCGGTTTTCTAGGGTTGAGTTAGGCCCAACCACATTGCTTAACATGGTATCAGAGCCTCATTTAAGATCCGGTGGGCCACCTTCTATGGTTTCCGCTATCGGGCCACTCACCATTTATTTCCACGCTCCAGATGTCCAGTCCTGGGCGTGAGGGGGTGTGTTAAGAGCCCCACATCGGACAATATAGGGCCTGAACTTGTGTATATAAGTGGGGGCAATCCTCACTCTACCAACCGGTTTTCTAGGGTTGAGTAAGGCCCAACCACATTTCTTAACAGTGATCAACACATGTATAATATCTTAGCATTAAAAATCGTTGAATGGTAACTTAACATTTTGTATGGACTTATTAAAGTCTTGCACTCATGTCCCTCAGTCCATGACTCATAACCTAATTAACACTTTGTCCAGAAACACACTAAGACATACTATATTTTTACATATCTACGTACTATATTTTAAAGGCAGGGATGATAATGACAATAGAAGCATCAGATTTTGGTGTAAAAACTGATCAGTTAGTAAAAAATCTGAGATAATATGTCAAAAAATATTATTTGGTCAAGACTTGCCAATAACAAGTGCAGAAACATTATTTAGAACAAAATATTATTATATATTAGCAAAAATGAAGAGAAATTGACATGGGAAGCCAACACTCATAGTCCAAGCTCACAGAAATAAAATAAAAAAACCATATATTAAAATAACTAAGGAGAAATATTCAATGATAGGCACATTTCACATAGTGGAGAGATGGACCTTACCTGCACAGGTGGAAAACTAACTTTTCCAATATGATCTTCCCCAGTGAACCCAAAAATGCCAACAGCCTGGTTATAAGTCACACGCTTTGCAACCTCTACCATGTTCCTATAGAAGGCACTGGAAAGGGAATTTCTTCTCTGTCAGTATTAGTGATTAGTGATCAAATCAGTGTTATAGTTTTTCTGTACCTGACAATTATATTAGTTAGTGTAATGTTAGGCAGCTGCAAATGCATATACAGGTTCAATTAAGCAAAAATGAATCTATTAATACCAGCATAATAATGAAAATCATTTATCATTTTCATCAGAAACAATATCAGTTCTCTTTTTTTTCTTATCAGTAGAACTTTAGCAATCTCATATGACAAGAGTTACAAATATGTGATCAAATTTAAAAGGACATCAGATTATGAAACTTCCCCAACAACATTTTATTTAAGAACAGAACAGAGACACCTGAATTTAAAATCACTCGAAAGTTTTTCCCATATCATAATGTGCACAATATAAACCCCAAATCAATTTAAATTTTAAACAAACCATGATTTCTAAATATGGAACCAAAAAAATTAATAATGCCCACATATTTAAGGTTGTTGGATGTTTAAACGAGAAAGACCATAGTCTCATCTTGTAAAAAAAACTGGAAAAGTTTGGGATAAATTGGTGCACGATTTGCTGAGCTGCGTAAGAGAAAATCATCCTTGAGGATAAATTGGTTCATCTAAAACCAAATGGAATGACTATATTAATGACTAACTACTGTTTGTACTTAACCACAACAATTTCATTGAAAAGGGAAACCAATTGAAACCACAACATTTTAGTTTTCATTCCTAAATGCCATAAAATGTTAATCACAAAAAGAACGAATTGAAACCAATTGTCTAAGTCATATTAAGCACAAAAAAAAAAGACAAGTTTATGACAACATTTGCAAAACATCGTCGAATTTTAGAAAGCATGAAACCATTTTTATTCCCAAATGCAGAATTTCATTTTAATATCACATTCTTAAGTTTGCAGGTAAAATTCCATTTTCTGCCAATGTATAGATACATGTTCTAATAAAATTCCTGCAAGTACAAACCATCGACATTTTACAAAATAGGAAAACATACTTAAAAAATAAACTCTTAGGGAAAGCATTCATGTAAAGTATATAACTAACTCACCCGCCAACGAAATCAAAATCAGAGAAGATGAATGTCTTTGATATATCAAAACCACAAGCAATGATGTCCTTAGCATTCTCGCGTGCAAGTCTTCGACACTCATCTACAGTGAGATTTTTCCACAAGAACTTCTCATCATCAGTAAGTTGTATAACCAGAGGAACCTTAAAAGCATCTTGCAAATACCTACACATTTTCCACTGCATCAAGAAAACAACAAACATAGAATTCCAGCAATTTTCCAAAACAGAATGTACGTACTTGGTGAACATGAATGGAATCAAATGACCCAAATGCAAAGCTTCAGAAGAAGGTCCTCGTCCTGTATATAAGTAAAATTTATCTCCTTTTTCGTATGCATTCAAAATCTCAGCAAAATCACTGTCAAATACAAATCAACAACAAAAAAAACACATTCTCAGTTTCTCAGTTAAATTGAAGTTTAACACTTAGGAAGTGAAATAGAGAGAGTAGGCGAAACCGGTGAGCGAAGAAAACGCCGCGGCGGAGGAAGACGTGAGCGGGGTGAGAAGTTAGTTGTTCGACGCGTTGAATGAGAGATTTATCGATCCTTTGACATCCAAAACGGTCGATGAGTTTATCGTAATCGATTTTGCCTCCGTCTTTGCCAGCAACCTCCCATGGAGTCACTACCTGCTCTTCCTTTTGCTCTTTGTTTGTGTCTATTGATGGCTCCATTTTTCTCCGACGGAGGTTGTAATGGCCGCCGGCGAAGAAAAACAGTGTTAAACGGCGAGCTTTTGGAAGAGGAAATAGTATGCAAGGAGAGTATAGCTTGTAGGGTTTGATTTGGATTTTGAAGCTTCGTAGAAAAAAAATCACATAAAACGGCGTTATTTATTTTATTGTTTTAATTTAACCGAATTTATTACTACTATAATGTTTTTTCTTATTTCTTACAATAATTTCTTATAATGCTGTTTCAATTTGCTTTTTAAAAAAAAAATTAACAGAATTTATTATTATGCTTTTTCATACAAAAATCTAACATAATATTAAAATACATGTTTTCATATAAGAATATCACAAGCTAAAGACAAGATACATTCATATATTTAAATTTAAAAAAATCGTTTGAGAATTAGAAATAAATATAGTTGGATAATTGATGATCTTAAATGATCGCTCTTATCTCATTTAAGGTGATGTGGGATGAATTTGCATTGTTAGCGCTTAAACGTCTAAATCAATTTAAGATTTTATATGAGTATATTGAAAATAGATATTAGAGATTATATTTTGCTATTGGCGTGTGAACTGATTTTTACTCTGGATCAAGTGGAGTGGATTTGACATAGATTGGGCATTTGGTTGGTCCGTAATAGTTGTCACAAAGCTTTGTCGAGTACTGAAAGAGTCGAGGAAGTCTTAGGTATCGTTGACCGACTTCCAGGATGTGATCCGGTGTAGAATGAAACTGAAATGCTTGTGATCAGTTTTTGAAAAATAACAGAAACAAACACATTTAATGTGATACCATCATTGAAACACTTCGTCGCCTCTTTCTGAAATGTGCAGTGACGTGACCAGTTAGGGTATGGCATAGTTTACAAAGTACTTGAGTGCACTCGAGTTGACTTGTATTCATGAATGGAAATCTAGTTGTTGATCTTGTGATTTCTTTTTCATAGTTAGTTTTATCCTTTCAGTTGTTGTGTGCTTGAGTTTAGTATTTGAATGTTTTTCGCAATCTTTAGCATTCAGACTTATAGTTATTTTTCAAGAAAATGTTTTCACTCATCCTTCCTTGAGAGTATCACTATAAGCGATTCAATGTTTCTCTTAAAGCTTTTTTTCCCATTCATCATGTTTCATCAATCGCATATAATCAGGTACTTATCTAACTCAAGCTTTTATCTTTTGCATTTCCTATTTTCTAGTCAGGATAAGCGATAATACTATTGATTCAGTGAACAATTATGAAGTTGAAGCTTCACTTACTTCTGCAATGGGGCATCCTTTGATCCTTATCTACATACTCTTAGTAATGATCACATAAGGTCAGAAATTATACCCATTGTTTATGATTCTAACTCATAAATGGGATATAGGGATTATATAGGGGAAGAAACTCTGTCATATGGTTCATTAGAAGCTCTCATATCGAATATTGGGGGAGGAATAAATCGCGTTGAAATCCCTATGCCCCATCGTATCTTGTTGGAATAGGAGGTACGAGTCAATTTGCAAAGGAGAGAACATGCTAGAGATTACATTCGGCTTCGTCTGTAGAATAAAGGTTGTGAATCTAGTGACGTTGATCTGTTAGCCCATTGAAATCTTTTAAGCCAGTCAGGTGCGACGGAGTATGATTGTGTATATACAAAGTAGATGGAACTTCCTATTTCTAAATATGTAGTTTTTTTATGGCTGCATGATCCCATTTTATGAATGATTGTTGATGGTAATAGGATTTCAACTTCCTTTTTCTAAATTTGTGGTAGCCATCCTGAAACATTTAAAATTGCTTTTTTCCAACTTCATATGGGGTCATGGGCATACATAAGGGTATTACAACTATGTGTTAAGCACAAATCTTGGAAACCCCCTCTTAGCTTATTTTTTTCATCTTTTTTGTATGATGCATACTTCCCTAGATAATTTTTGTAACCAGGTTTTTTTTACTTCCGTCTGATCCACCCCTGGTTCGACCCCTTTACTCCAGACCAAGGTGACTTACTGGATTTTTTTATTGGTGAAGCCTCTCACCTTCACGACCCACACTTGTTTTATGTTATATTCCCACTGATTCTCCTCGCTTTTGTTGGGTTTTATACCCAAAGTAATGGTCAAATATCCATTTCAACCAAAATGTTCACTCCTAATATACCAAGTCGAGCTCTCTTTCTACGAATAAGGTGATAATAAAGGAGGAAATGCAATATCTGTTTCAAGGGCCTGGCTACGAGGATGGGTTCAATCCTGGAGAGATGTCTCCCCATTGAAGTGAGAAAAGGCGAATTGATACTCATGTTATCTTGAGTGTAGTTAGCCAAGAGAAAAGAAGGAAGACTTTTTGTGAGAATAAAGTCTTCGTGTTTTTTTTACATGTGTGATTGCATTTTGCATATGGCATGGAAATAGTAAGTAAGTTGAAAATATTCCACAGCCTTGCCAATGATAATGGTATTAAGACCGTGGTGAATATTGGTCTTTCTGCCTCTGCCTCACTCCTTTGACAACTAATGTTCGTGTTTCGGCCTATTCTTATATCCCGATTATAGAGGCTTATACTTCTACTCTCGAGGCGGATCATCCTGTGAATGTTATTGCCACTTTGATAGTGGATAAATCAACCCCACATATAGTTTCGATAAATAGGGCCCGAGATGAAGAACAACAGTTTTCTCATATGGAGTGTTCTCCAAAACAGAGTCGTGTTGCTGAGGGCAATGCTTCTTGGGAGATTACTCCCTTCATAAAGATATCAGACGTCTTCTTTTCTCGACTTCCACACACTCCTGAGGAGGTTGCCACTACTATTTTTACATTAGATATATCATTTTTCTAGAATCACCATGACTAGATAAGATGGAACTGATTTCCCAGCCTGCCCACAATATGTTCATAGTTATGGACAGGGAGATGTCTTGGCTCTAGATAATCCCTCCAAGCAAAGGGATGCTTAGGTTAAAAGACTAATTT
The DNA here is from genome assembly GCA_963966055.1 of Lathyrus aphaca. Taxonomy (NCBI): domain Eukaryota; kingdom Viridiplantae; phylum Streptophyta; class Magnoliopsida; order Fabales; family Fabaceae; genus Lathyrus; species Lathyrus aphaca. Next base: position 526,825,644 of record OZ014523.1, on the reverse strand, counting down.
TGACATCTATTAACATAAATACATATCATTAAAATTTAAAACATAGTCAAAATCACATAATCTTTCAAATTTTGAATGCATCTACAAAATATTATTCATTATAGAAATCTCAATCAATCACTCTTTCACGATTTTTTATTTTTGAAAAGACATCTTCTTAGATTAAAGAATTTAGATGTTGTATATAAAGTTTTATCGGTGTCAATTTATAAGCAATGTAAGATTTGTTGGTGTACCAAAATAATAGTTTCACACTCAAGGCTAAATGGTTAAAGGGCTAAAAAATATGACAATTGAGCATATTCATAGGTTCGGTCATAATGTTCTTTAAAACAATAATATAATATTTGGACCATTTTATATGATTTAGAGGTGTGTCTTTTTTGATTTTGTCTATTATTATTTTTACTTATTACATATGACTTTGAATGACTTCATTGTATAATTATATCTTCAATATCACTATAAGATGTATGTTGTTGGGAATTAAGTTACCCAAGAGATTGTGGAGTTAATTTTTTGCTACTCCAACTTATTTAATCAATATATGTCTATCTACAGAAAATGTATTTATGAAGGTTTTACGTAGAAAAAGGTTAAATTGTTCTAATTTAAAAAGTTTTTAGAGTTTTGACACTTGCACATATTCAAAAAGACAAATTCGATGTTAGAATTATGAAATGTGTCTTTTTTAGTTATCATGAATGTGTAAAGAGATACAAGTTGTGGAATATGAAACATGGTGTATCAAAGTTTATCATAAGTAGTGTTATTACTTTTTATGAGACCAATAAAGAGATGAAGTGGAAAGACATAAAACTAAAAGACTTATAAACTCAAGTAGAGAAGATTTCGTTTGAGGTGGAGGTTCCTAGTAGTGAGATTAGAGATAAGGAAGGTGTTTAAGATCCCATTTTTAGTTATAGAAAATGGAAACATATAGTGATTTCATACTATAAGTTGATTCACATAGAGAAAACAAAGTAATTATGTGACCTTAAAAGTATGGTTGTGTTTGATCTTATTTGTTATGTTTTAAATGTAGCTGAAGAGTTGCAAGACTTTGAATCAAATATCTTTAATGCGGTATTTGAAAGCAAAGAGAATTAAAAATGATTAAGGGAAATGAATGGAGAGATGCATTCATTGAAGAATAATCATACTTTAGAACTTGTAGAGCCGCCTGAGAGAAAGGGGTGGTTGGTTGCAAGTTGATATTTAATGAGGAAGGTATTCCAGAGATCGAATAATTAAATTATAAAATAAAACTTGTGGCAAAGGGTTTACTTGTGCGAATGGGTTTGATTATAATGAAATATTTTCACCTATGGTAAAGTATTATTTTATAAGGGTTTTATGGCTATTGTAAATGAATATAATATTGAATTAGAACAAATGGATGTCAAAACCGGTTTCTTAATGTAGACCTTGAAGAGATACATTATATGGAAAAAACTAGAGGTTTTGTAAAAGATATGTCTAAGGTGTTTCGTTCAAACAATTCATTATACGAATTTAAGCAAAGTCCAAGGCAATGAAATCGCCTATTTTTGTGATTTTTTTTTAAAGCATGTCTTTATGAAAAATAGTTACAATAGCTATGTATACATATTGAAGAGGAATATACTTTGAATGAAGAATTTAAAATGAAAGATTTTAGTGAAGTTAAGAGAATCTTAGGATTTGATATCAAGAGAAACCGCAAAATGACTGAGGTATTCTTATCTTAATCGAGTTACTTGTAAAGAGTGGCAAGGTAGTTCATAATATTTTATGCTAAAATTTCTAACATTCTTTTGAGTCATCACACTTAGATTTTGGTTGTGTAATGTTCTCAAACTGAAGATTAAGGAGATCACTATATATGTAAGTGGGATTGGAAGTTTCATGTATGGTATGATTTGTAGTAAACTAGACTTAACATTGCCATTACCATAGTAAGTTAATTTGTAGAATATGATTTAGTTCATATGAAAGCTTTGAAGTGGATGCTTAGGTATTTGAATTGTTCATTTAAGAGTGGTTAGAAGTACACAAAAACTATTAAATGTAAAAACCCTTGTGTGAGATATATAGATGTGAACTATGTTAAAAAAAATGGCCACCATAAAATCTTTGTTAGGTATTGTGTTTACATTATTCGAGATACCTATTAATTAAAAGGAAAATTAACAATGTATTGTAGTAATATCTACAACTCAAGTGAAGTAAATTTCCCCTAGTTAAAGGGGTCAAAGAAGTCATATGATTAAGAGATGTGATTGAGGAGTAAGGAATCACTCAAGAATGTGTAAAAATATTTTTTGATAGTTAAAATAAAATTTATTTGATTAATCGTATTGGGCATCAAGGATAAAGCATGTTCACATTTATTTGCACTTCACCAAATATATGATCGAGTCAAAGGAGATTGAGCTTAAAAAGAATTCGATAAATGTGTTTACCAAAATATTACTTAGGTTAAGGTTTAAACATTAATTACATTTCATCCATTTTGTTGAAGAGTGGTCTAAACATGGAAAGAGTAATAAGATGATTGATGAATAAATTGACATCATCTCATTTTTTTAGACAAAGTGAATAAATGTGAAATGTGCCTAAAACACTCGATGAATGAAGTATTTTGCTATTCCCTCAAATGTGATAGGTGTCAAACATTGGCCACAAGGTGGGTGAATAATAGAAAATGGATTTTTTCACATTAACTGATTTAGGGGGCTGGAGTCTAAAAACTTAGGTCCCATATATATATATATATATATATATATATATATATATATATATATATATATATATATATATATATATATATATATATATATATATATATATATATATATATATATATATATATATATATATATATAATTATAAAAATAAATGAGCCCTAAAATATGTAGGACTCATAAAGTGGACCCCTAAAACTTAACAAGGGCCTAAAGCCCCTATACATTTTAAAAAATAGTTGTTTCCATCAAACAAATTTGATTTTTTTTCTTTCAAAAAATTGATATTTTTAATTTTTGAGAAAAAATCAATTTTTTTTAATTTTAAAAAATTGATATTCTCTTTGAAGAAAAAAAATCGAATGCTATTTTTTTCCAAAAAATTAGAATTTTATTTTTTGAAAAAATTGATTTTAGAAAAAAATATTTTTTTTTCGAAAAATCATTTTTTTTAAATATATTGACTTTTTTTTCTTCGAAAAATCAAATATTTTTTGAAAAATCGAGTTTTTTTTCCTAAAAATCGAATATTTTTCGAAAAATCGAGAATTTTATCGAAAAAAAGAATATTTTTTCGAAAAATCAAATTTTTTTAATCGAAAAATCGAATATTTTTCGAAAATATCAAGTTTTTATCGAAAAATCGAATATTTTTCGAAATTTTTTTTCTTCAAAAAAATGAATTTTTTTTTGGAAAATCGAGTTTTTTTTCGAAAAATCGTCTTTTTTTTCGAAAAATCGACTTTTTTTCGAAAAATTAATTTTTTTTCGAAAAATCGAATATTTTTTGAAAAATCGAGTTATTTTCGAAAATCGAGTTTTTTTTCGAAAAATCATGTTTTTTCCGAAAAATCGTTTTTTTTTTAAATTTGAGTTTTTTTTTTCAAAAATCAAGTTTTTTTTTTCTTCGAAAAATCGAATATTTTTTGAAAAAATAGATTTTTTTTCGAAAAATTGGATTTTATTTTCGAAATATCGAGTTTTTTTTCGAAAAATCGATTTTTTTCTTCCGGGAAATCCCTTTTTTCCTAAAAATTGAATATTTTTCGAAAAATCGAGTTTTTTTTTTTCGAAAAATCAAATATTTTTCAAAAAAATCGAGTATTTTTCAAAAATCAAGTTTTTTTTTTAAAAATCGAGTTTTTATTTTAAAAATCAAGTTTTTTTTCCAAAAAATTGAGTTTGTTTTGGGAAAATCGAGTTTTTTTTTCTAGAAATCAAGTTTTTTTTCTTCGGAATATTGAGTATTTTTCTAAAAATCGAGTTTTTTTTAAGAAAATCAAATATTTTTCGAAAAAATTGAGTTTTTTTAAAAAAAAGAATCGTTTTTTATCAAGAAAGTAAAATATTTGGTTTATTATATTTTGGACCCTTTACTTTGGCCTCATAAAAAACAAAAATATGAAAGAGCTTAAAAATAAGGGGTCAAGAAAATATTTATTTAGTAGAGGGTCTAAAAAAAGCGATAAAATAGGGACCTAAATATTAGGGCTTATCAAATAGGTTTTTTTAACCCCTATACTTTTCACTATGGGAATTTTTAACGAGTTATTTACACACTACGCAATAATACTAAAATGCTCTCAGATTCCGGAGATTATTCCGGAGATGTATCTCCGGACACACTAAATTCTTGTTGAATGTTAAGATATTTCGGAGATGCATCTCCATTAATTTTACGGAGATGTATCTCCGTAACTTATTAAACAAAATATTTCATGTTATGTTTTGTTTATATGTATTCATATGAAGATTTATAAGTGTTATGTATCATGTTTTGTGACGAGATTTAAATCATACAACCGATATACAAAAACCAACGTACATAAATCCATATGGTCTAAAAATGTCATATATAAATAAAAGACCAATAATTGTCAAAAAGTCGAGAATAACAATAAAGTAGCATGATGTCAAAATAAAATACCATTCATACTACTACTACTATATACTAATGTACTACTGTGTATGTCGGACTGCATCTCTTTTCCCTCCTTGGGCTCCTCGGTCATCAATTTCCCCTGTGCTACAACATTTTCTCTTGTACACTAATACTTTGTGTGCCTCCGTCATGATGGCATCTAGGATTTGCCTCACATCAGACCCATTGGGAAAGATACCTTCGTCAATGCATGTATGTATAATCTCCATTGTGCGACGACTTCTAGGCAAGACATCTTCAGCATGATCTAACTGTGTCTGCTCCTCCTCTAGTATCTCCTGATGAGCTGACCTCGGAGAATCTCCTGAAGCAGTATGCACCATGTACGGATATGACACTCTGTAGAACCATCTGATATACCCGTAGACTTAGCTCCAGTCGCTAACAATTATGATACTTCACTTCTCCTCTGATACTAGATGACTTTCATAGTCATCAAACATGTAATCCATATATCTACGCATCAAAGCATGATGATCATACACAACCGGGTGTTTGTGAATGGTCTGAGTGTAGTCGAACTGTCGCATGACACACATGAACATATGAAACTTGGGTGTTTATAGAGATGCATCTTCGGAATATTTTAACATTAACTAAGACTTGAATATGTCCGGAGATATATCTCCAAAATCTGAAGACATTTAAGTATTTTCGTATGGTGACTGAGAAACATAAATGGTGCGTAAAGAAAATCTCTTTCGCATGACACACATGAACACATGAAACTTGGGTGTTTATAGAGATGCATCTTCGGAATATTTTAACATTAATTAAGACTTGAATATGTCCGGAGATATATCTCCAAAATCTGAAGACATTTAAGTATTTTCGTATGGTGACTGAGAAACATAAAGGGTGCGTAAAGAAAATCTCTTTCGCTATTATCTCATCTGCAAGACAAGTGTGAACACACACAAGGCAAACACTTTGAAGTCTATGTCAAATTTAAGAAAACAATCTATGTGTGTTGCTTTATCTCCTTGTGAAATTACTTTGCCCTTAGGCTTGGGAGGACAATTTTATGCTTGAAACCTATTATTAATGTGATTGCTTGTGTTCTTTTTCCCACGCATCATGTCTTTTTTGGGTATGTTTGATCTTTGATTTCACACCATAATCAATTTGCCTAATTGTTATCCGCATACACTTTGTTTTAGTTTGATATCAAATGTCATTGCAAGCACAACCTTACTTGTGGAATGTTTATTTCAAAGCAATCATCTTTTAGATACTCGACACAACTAATTATTTAAAGTTTAGAACAGACTCAATAATAAGAATGTAACATATGATGAAATTGGGTTGGTTTTAGACTTAGAGTGGGGATAACGATCCAAAACTCTTAAGTTTCCTAGGAATGTAATATCTATGTTTCTTTTTGTACATCTTAACTCAGATAAATTCTTGACTCCTATTTTTTTTTTTTATGATAATTCATCTTTTGCTTTCTATTTTTTTTCTTTGTCCTGGTCTAGTTCTATCAACATCTTTTGTTACCAACTTCACTCCTTTCCCGTCATAATAAAATTGATGTGTTTTTTTTTCTCTTAGAAACTTAACAATTTGATAGGTATAGCTGTATAATCAAATTTTCAAGTCAATGGAATCACAATGCTTAGTTTTCTTCATGCTACCTCCTACTATCAATAATTCATCAGTAGAATATGGAGTCAGAATTCTCTTGGCAGCTTCGGGAACTAAAAATATACACAATTTTCCATTGCCAGCAAAACATGATATTAAAAACGATAAATGATAAATGGGCCAAGTAACGTTAATTTCTTTGATTAAGATTCACTGAAAATCTGTCACTACACTAATTCCTATTCATCATGTTTGCAGACCATGCTGAAAAGATGATACATAAACAAGGCCTTCCAAAACTAATTCGATAAATAAACAAAATTAGCCAAATTTCCCAAGCTCACCGAATATAAATGTGCATGCAACTTACTGCTATGACTTTATGAAATGAGGCACCAAAAGTTTTGTAACGGCGAAGCCAATGAAGGAGTCAACACCAAAGAGTTCTTTCAACTTTTCATCGCATATTATTTGCCTCTTGTCAGAAGGATCCTTCAAAAAGCAATCAATCAGAATAAGTTAAGCTATTTTTGCAGCTAAAGGGTAGTTAGCATTTCCATGCTTATTGGGGGAAATTGGGGATTGACAAATGCATTGGTCAGAAAAAGTGGAGAAACTTTATGACAAGGAAAAAAAATGGTCATAACAGATATCAAAATTGACCAAAGAAAGAATCTGAATAACATTGGTTAAATCAACTTCAACTTTTTAGTCTCTTAATTATATTATAGCTGGTCTTATTATGATCAGCAAAAAAGAGGATTGGTTGGATTAGGTTGACAACCTAACATGAAATAAACGTGTGCATTTATTTTATGCTGTAATAATAGAAAAATAGAAAAAGTGGAGGGTCAACATCCAACAGTTGAATATTTAAACATGGGGCATGGTTATGCATTGCCAAGTTACATCATTACCCCTCCACACTTTCCAAATGCACCCCAACTGAATACCAAAATGAATAGTATTTTAATGACTTTTCAAGCTTTAAGCATGGAAATTACCACTAATGTGCAGAAACCATCAAAGCTTTATTTAAGCAATATATATGGCTGGAGGACAATTTAGAGAAATAACAAACCTGAAGGTTGTTTCCTTTTATATAAGCCCACATTCTTTTAATGACATCAGATCTTGATAATTCACTTTCTCCAAGGAACTTTGCAAGGGCATCAGATAGTTGAACCGGAACAACTAAACCTGTTCCTGATCCCCCCTTCTGCCGTTTTTCCTTTCCTTCCGGCTCATCTGAATCTGTCATATAGGTAGGGTATAGACATGGGAAACATGGTATAAGAAATTGGCTATTTTCATTTGTAAACATGTAGACGGGTGCAGAAAAATTACAACCATGTACCATAAGTTTCACTAAAAAGATGGTTTGGCTGTAATCAAGTAAAAAAATAGTATAGAACATAACCAAGTTAATTAATCGTACCATCATCTTCTCTCTTTTTCTTCTTCTGCTTTTCCTTTGGCGTCGACTTCACCTGGATAACTATATCAAGAGTTGAAGTTCAAACAATTTTTTTCTTCTTTTAATTCAATATTGTTAGCAAAGAATTTACTTCAAGAATAAAACAGGGAACCAATTATTTGCAGGGTCGTCCAATAAAAGTTAAGTAGAATGGAAAAACATATATTAAATCAGTCGAGTTTTTTTTCCTTCAAAATGCAGTAGTATAATTATATCGCACTTAGAAGACAATCCAAAAAACAACTACTTTGATAAGAAATCTCAAAAAGAAAATTTCAGAATTTCAAGATATTAGAACCCCGACAATCAGATGAGGATCACCTAGAGGAATTAAAAAAAAGGATTAGGGGTCTTGTCTACAAATTTGCCATGAAAACTAACAATAGAAAAGAATATCCAATGTCTTATTTTGAAATAAGAAAAAATAGTAAGGAAGGAAAAGGTTGTAGGAGCATACCATCATCCGAGTCCAGTGGCCATATATGCTTTGCCAATACTTTATTCATTTGGAACATATTGATGGAATTGACACCAAAAAGAGCACGCAGTGGTTCATCACAATTGATATTTCGCCTATTGTCTGGGTCTTGCAAATTTTTCTCCCTAATATAGGCCCACAATTGCTTAACAACCTAAGGTCACCATTATACATAGATGCTATAAGGCCAGAATCATAATCACATCACGTCTTCACTTTTAACGAAATTCAGGATATTATTAACAGTCAGTATCGGAGCAGCTTACATCTACCACATTTTTCCACCAAAAAGGAGGGAAAGACAAAGAAAAGATTATACCTCAGTCCTGGCCATCTCTGGTGCTCCAACGAATTCCTGAAGTTGTGGAGACAGACTACAAATTTTACAAAAACCGCCGCCACCCTTTTTCTTTACTACCTCATCACCTGACTTGTTAGATCTGAAGAACAAGAAGAAACATAAGCTTTTAAAACAAGGGTACCTTTCTGCAAATGCTTTCCTCTTCAATTTTTTAAGGTAAAAAAGGGTTAAAGATGAAGAGGTTAAGCACTTATTATCCTGAATGTTTGAAGGTCATTGTGTGTTCAAGGAAGTCATATAGAAACAAACAAAATCAAATTTCAGCCAAATATGAAGTTTAATTAGTAGTATAAGCAGTTGTAATAAATTATTCTTAGCATTTTTGCTTTCTCTTTTTTTAGTTTTCTTCAAGCAATACATTTTAAGACGAGGCATTATAAGAAGAATCAAAATCTTAACACTTGTTGTCAAAACTTTTCATTGTGTGCCTTGGAAAATGGTTTACTTCTGAGGTCCACAATAATGTAAGTCTATATATTTTGTACATTTGAACTAAAGACAAATATGGTTTCTGGTCAGGGTAAAGTTGCATCAGCCTTCACAACACATTTGCCTAGCAAAACCTTAGGAGATATTTTCTTTACTTATTATCTGAAGAAGGAAAGGAGTTTAACTTGGAGTTCTACAACTTAAAAAGGTCACATGAGGAACATTTCTCCTGAAAGCAATTGTGCAAATGATTAGCTAAACTAAACTAACTACCATATGTTGAGTGAAATGGATTGGAATATCTAATTTTGTGATTGAATGTTTCCAAGGAATTTCTTGGAAACATAATTTACATCAATATAAAGATTAGTTTTGCTTAAGCCTCAAAACTGGTTCACCAATGTTCTGCACTGGTGGAAACTAGTCAAATGACAGACAGAAAAAGACCCACTTCTCATTCCCACTATTGTGTTCGCTAAATTACTAATTCGGCACAAGAGTGATTAACAGGTATAAGAGGAATAACATAACTGATAAGTAGTTTAGTGTGTATGAATATGAAAATATGCTACTAATACAATCTTAACAAGTGTCGAGGCCAGAGAGGCCATAAAATGATTAAATGAATATGAATATGAAAATATGCTACTAATACAATCTTAACAAGCATCCATTATATAGCAATAACAAGATTAAATGATTAGGTCAAGCAAAGAATAAGATGAAAATGCATTAAAAAAACCTAAAACCTAACACTTTTGCTGGTGTAAGAAGCTTTAAAATATACACTTTTTGTTGATGAAAACCTCCAAAGCAAGTAACCACATCACTAACTTCAAAAGCACCCAAATTCTACACAAACTACCAATGGACCCCAATCACAAAACAAAGCCATGTGCTTTTGTTAATAACTCATTCAAACAACGGCGAATCACAACTATATAAAAACATTCAAAAACAAAATTAGGTAATGATGAAAAATGCCAAAGAAACTATAAGGATTAATCCGTAACAGTCAAACAAATTTTCTTGTATCCTCAATGCAGAATCAAGTAAATGAATAAATAAATTGAAAGAAAATTAAATACATTTTTTTTGTTTTTTTCTTCAATGGAAACGAATTTGAAGGAACAATCAATAAACAGAAACTAACTAACCCTTTTTTGTTCTTCTTCTTCTTCTCCTTCTTCGCACTTCTGGTTCGCTTAGGTTTTTCTTCCGCCTTTTCCTTATTATCATCCTCTTCTTCAACTTCATCTTCTTCTTCGGGTTCTTCCTTTGAACCAGAACCTTGGCTTGGTTCTGGTTTATCCGCATCTTCTACCACGTCGTCGTTTTGTGGTTCATCTTCTTGCTCTTTGTGAACGCTTTGAAGGAACGAGTCGACCTGCTCTCGGATGAATGCTTTTCGATCAGACAAATCGATTCCGAAATCGCTCTCTAACTGACGGCGGACGGTGGAGGTTGTGGTGCTGTTGAGGTCAGAGCTACGGAGGAACTCGCGGAGGCGGTCGATGAGTTCCGATTCGGATACCATATCGAACGAGTTGGGGTTTTTTGACTCTGTTGAGAAGAGGAAAATCTGTGACTAGGGACAAAGATGGAAATTAAAAATTGTAAGGTTTTCTTTCGCCGGTTTCTCGTTAAGGAGTGGGAGAAATGCAGTTGCAAAATGCAAGTGCCCACACGTGCCCCATTTGTACCTTCTTGTCTTGTGTTTGTGTCTATACTAACTTTTTTATTCTCTATTTTGCCCCTGTGCATGTATACTGGAATTTGGAATAATTTTTTTTTATTAAATTCGATTATTTTTGGCGATAAAAATGGTGAATTAGTGAATTAATAATGTTTGATTGGTGCGTTTTTGAGTGAAGAGAGAATATTCTTTTGATAATAGTAATAATAATTAATTAATATTTGCGTAGACAAGAAAGGAAAACTGACCTCAAAAATTTGGATAAGCAAGAAATGGATGTATTAGGATTGAGGCTTTAGAAGGTGGGTCACGTGCATGAAATTGGGCTTTCATTGCAGGGTCACGTTTGGAATGGGCTTAAGTTTTCAAATGAATTGTTGGAGGGAATTACTGATCCCACCTTAAGTGGTGGAAAAGCGTGAAAATTTAAAATTGTTTTTCAGATTTTGGAGATGTATCTCTTGATGCATCACTCTCTTCGGTTAAAATGTTAAAATTGAGTCATATTAAATATATTTTTCAAAATTTAATTCGGAGATGCATTTCTGGAATAATTCAATATACATCACATGCACCCCTTACTGAAATTCCCCCTTTTTATCATAGATTGTTCTGAAAATGCTCCTTCGTCCTCACACCAAATAGAATCTGAAGATGTATCTCCATAACCAGATCAGACATCAATTTTTAAGTTTGTTTTAGTGATGCTTAGATGAAATTGATGATATAGTAAATGTATACTATGATGAATTAAACCATAATATCGATATGTAAAAAATGACATATATAAAGTAATAAATTCAAAGTACACAATGAAGTCGAAATAAGTCAAAAAAAAATACAAAAAAAAATCTAGAATATAAATATTATAATTATTGTGTATGATGGACTTAAACTCGGTACCCCATGTTCCTACGATATCTCTTGTATTGTAATACCTCATGTGCCTCTGTCGTCATGGTATCTGCAACGTCTATGGCCTTAGAGTCATCCGGAAAGAGTCATCTGCCAATACCCTACTACCAAATATCCATGATACTACGATATTTAGGTTACACATCAACAACATGTATGTCCTAGCTTGTTCCTCCTTTAATATCTCTTGATGAGCTGACCACGGTGGATCTCCTAAAGCATTTTGTATCATATAAGGATGTGACGCTCTGAAGAACCACCTGATGTAACTGTCTACATGGCTTCAATCGCTCTTAGTTATGGTACTTATGTTTCATATGGTACCAAATGATTAAGATAATCATCAAACATAACATACATATCTCTACGCGTCATAGCGAGAGGAGTAGACACATAATGGTCTCTAAGAATATATTGCATGTAGGAGAATTGTCGCATGGTGCGCTCATGCAGACGAGGATACATCAGACGTGAACCGTAAGCCAAACATCTTGAGTATAATATTATGTTATCAAATGGATGTGTTCACACTGATCTACTTACTTATGGAAATATATATCCTCTACTACCAAGAAGTCAAGATACACTCTAAACGACTTTGTCGCCCAGTTCCCTTTGAGCGGGACAAATGCAAAAGCATGTGGCATATCCTAAATATAGGTCAATACACATGACCAACTAAATATGCGAGGGAAGTGCTAGAGGATCCAAGCTTGAAAAGTGTTGGAACACATGAATCATTAGTAATGGTGTTGCTAAAATGTTATGAAAACGACACACAAACACTAAAAGACCACGAAATATTACATTCATTAGTGTGATGTTGCATGTCACCTCTTTCATCTTTCATATACATCCTTTAGATAACTTGAAGTACAAGTAAACCAAACAAATGGTATATGACATCCACATAAGTCGAGCTCTTGTCCACAAAAATGGCAGTGAAAGCCAAATACAACAAGTATACTCTCATAACGTATACCCAATGTTGCGCGACTTGCTCGTCATCACCAACAACTTGTTGTGCTCTAAGTAGCTTATTTGTATACACCTTCTCCAAGAATTGAAACCTAGCATGAGTCCTTTCATGGTGTTTCAAACTCCATCATGGCAGCCTCTAGGTCAACTCTCAAATAGTTTACCATCATCTCTATTAATGTTCCCATTATCTAAAGGTTTCGCCTAATTGGAAGATGCAGCAGACACGAGACATCGTCTATTGTGATAAACATTTCACCGTCTAGAATATGAATGATGATGTCTTCGTGTGTCATCTCTCTAAAAATGCAGACATCATACCATGGTCAATAGTAATATAACTGGTTTTGCACAAGTCTCTTATCCCAGATAGTTGTAAAACATCATGAAACCACTACTCATTAGGTTACTGCAAGCCAACAATCTTATGCCCATGGTTGATGAATTTTAGAGCATTATGCTCCTGCAGAAAAATAAATCATCGTCGGGAACTTTTAATATTATAACAAACATGATTTATAAAGAATGAATCCAACTAAATCCTACCTGTTTGTCCCAAACATGTTTGGTAGTATGGTATGGATAAAGATGCAACAGTGATAAGACTGACGGGCCTCTTCCAAACCCCTACGGTGTTTGGGGTGCCTCTTAGGTATGGGGTGCCTCAGGTACCTCTGTTGCCTCATATGTTTGGGGGCTCAAGTACATTTAGTGTCCTAGGTACCTCCGATGACTCGGGTACCTTTATTGGCTCAAATGCCTTATTAGGTGAAACTTGTCGCCTATGGGAAGATGGAGGCAAAGATGCATAAGTAGGTGACATTTGTCCCTTGTAGGAAGAAGGTGGCGAGGATACATGAGCCCCAGAAGCTTACACATTTGCATCAACTAGGATATAGGTAATAGGCGTGTGTGATGGTTGATTATTTTCCCTCCGAACATTTGCATGTTGTGTAATTTTGTTGTGCATCAATCTGTCTTGACTATCAACCATGATACATATAAGTAAACCATACAAGCGTTACACAATGGGTACAAGGAAAAATTTCCAAAAAAAATGCACTAAAATCTCTAAAGATGCATCTCTGGTTTATGGGAATCAAAACGTTGGAGTATTTCGGAGATGCATCTCCATAATTTTCTATAACTCTCATCAGACTCAATGTCGAAAATGCAGTCCCCCAAAACAACAAAAATAGTGCATTGATCAATAAAATTACCTATCAAACACATTTCTCATAGTGTATAAACTATTAAACATGTATAAACAGTCTATTTCATAACCTAATAATCAATTTATACAAATTTATACAAAAACTCAAAAAAGTTTAGAAAAACCTAAAAATTTACAAACTGTGAGTTTACTTCGGTGTTGATTGGGCTCTTTAATGGACTTGATGTTGATGGAATAACCTTTGAAGTTGGTTGAATAATTTTGAGAGAATGTGAGTTGAGAGAGTTTGAGAAACTTGAGTGGTTGTGGTTTAGAGATAATGTTTTTTAGAAGTGAGTAAGGAGAAAAGGTTTTAATGCATTTTTTATTAAACATCATCTGGAGATGGATCTCTGTAAATTACACGAAGATGTATTTTGTAAAAAAAAAATTATTTCCTTAAGGTCTGACTCAGGAATGTAGAATTAGAGTGCATCCGAAGATGCATCCCTGTAATGTGAGGATATATGTTATTGTATTTTCATTAGGGTGTGGTAGTAATGAATATGATGCATTAAACATTTCCCTTATTAGATATATTTGGTTAAAATGTCAAAATCTCAAGGATTTTTTAAAACTCACTACTATCAACTAGATTTTTTAAAATATATTTGGAATTTTTGGTATGTACCAGATTTTTAAAAATAACCAATAAGTATTATATATTATCAGGTTTTTCAAAATATCTTGGTAAGTATTATATGTTATCGAATTTTTCAAAATATCTGATAAGTATTATATGTAATCGAATGTTCATAAAAATATGATATTTATGTACCGAGTTTTTTAAAAACCTGGTATTTCATCCACAATTTTGTAGAACCCCATGCATTTCCACCGGAAGTTTCGGAAATATATGGTATTTCATCATATAAACATAAAAAATTGCAAAATATATGATACCACATTGAAAAATTCGATAACTTTAAACACTTCCCAAAAATTCGGAACTATTTATTTAGGGTACAATGATAATAGCAACCCTCATGTGCGGGTGTCAGGTTAAATTATGGATGACATGATAAATTCTTCCGTATTAGATATACAAGTTAGGGGAATTGCTTAACGCACCCTAAGCTCGTGAAAAAACAAAAATACCCCTAGAATTCAAAAATGCATCTTCGACGCATCTAACGTAGACACAATTCATTCATTTTTTAGCTATGCCCAAATTCTATGAATTTTTTTTTCTTTTGAAAATGCATTTTTGAAGACTCTCTAGAAATGCATTTTTGGAACCTTTTGAACTAGAAAAAAATGCAAAAACTTATGTTATAGTCATCTCCACAAATATTATTTATTTAATAAAAATCAAAACTAAAGATACCTTGTATTTTGAGATAAAACATATTTCACGTTGAATAAAAAACATTTAGTATCTTGTCTAATTATTGTATAGAATTTTAATTTGTTAAAAATAGGAGGAAAAACCATAAATTCAAACGTAATTTAGCTCCCAATTCAGTTGTCTACTATTAAAAATATCAGCGAACTTTAGGCAATTCATTGGTGTATTACAACTTGGAAAAAATATCTGATCATAAGCTATTATTTTTACTACACACTATGCTTAGAAATCAATAGAGTGGTTGAAATTTCATTTGTTATTTTGTTTTAGTAATGTAAGCATTAAAATCAATGAGGAGGAAACAAAATATATGAGATGAATTCAGAGATGTATCTTTAAAATAATTTATCTCAAAAATAGTATTTCAGTTAAGAATACATGAATGTGCATGTGATAAATTCAGAGATGCATATCTAAATTGAATCTTGAAAAAAAAGACGGAATTCACTCTAAACATTTTTTGGTAACCAAATGATGCATTCAAAAATATATTTATGAAATTAGAGAATAATTTTTCGAATTTTCATAATCTTTTTCACCTCTTATGGTGTGAGAAGCAATTCTCCTAGTTAGTATAGATATATGTTTCTAGAGAAAATGCAAAAAGCAAGAAAAACAACTTTTTCAATGATATTTTGGTGTCATTTTTCATGATGACACAAATGCATAATCATCAATTATCTGTTATGATAACGAAGGGGGAAACATCACTTTCTTGATGGAATGACCCAAAATAAGATAATCTCATTCGCTGGATTTATTTTTGCCTTTATAAGCCATAAAACGAGTATAATGTATTTGGTGGGTGGTAAAAAAAAAATTTGTTTTATGTGAAAGGTATTGATTTTGGAGTGTACAACCGTGAAAATATTACGCCATTTGCTCCTTTTTACACAATATAAAATAAATTACTCATTTTATTTGTTGATAAAAAATTTTGGTGAAATATATCATTCGGTTTTTTAAGTGAGACGTTTAACGCGTTAATTTTTATGTAACAAATATTTACTAAGTATAAATATAAATATTTGTTGTTAACTTTTAAAATCAATTATACTATAAAAAAATTAACCTTTTTAATATATATACTATGGAACTAGGGATAAAAATATACTAGATGGTATTAAATTTTTTCAAGTCGGAATTTAACATGTTAAAATTTTTAAAGCCTAAGTCTAATTTATAACTTAGTTATTTTTAGACATGAATTTGACTTTTTTTGAATATGTGTTTGATCTATTAAACATTGTATTTGGACATTTGTAAATAGATAATTATATTAATATTTAAGTAGACTAACAAATTAAAATATCAATGAAATCAAATACTTATTTATATTGATTTATTCAAATTTATATATTAATACAAGTTTTGTAATATTTGAGAACTTATGAAAATAATTTATGACATTGTTCATAAGATTTTTTTAAAACTTATTTTCATAAGTTCTTTAAGATAAATACGTTCTTTAAGATAAGTAAGCTTTACTTTTTTATTTTAAATCAAAATACAAATATAATATAATAATAATTAAAAAAATTATTTATATTTATTTAAATAGGTCAATCTGGTAGGTCTAAAAAGTATTTTTTATGGCCTCTAATTTAATATTTTTAATTATATAAGCTTATAAAAAAACTTAGGTCTTTTCTATTTGAAAAAATATCTGATCTAATATGATACTATATAGACTAGACCGTTCGGCCCTATTCTAACCCTCTATATGAAGTTGAAACAAAATGTTAGATTATTCTAAATATACTCCCATTATTTTTTTTTGTTAAGTCCTTAATTTGTTAAATATTAAAAATAATTAACGTGTTTAGAAAAAATTTAAAATATAAAGATCAATTTTAAAGCTTAATTTTGTCATAAAGTATACATAACAAACAAATCAATATTGTAATTGTTAAAAAAATTATTGAAATAAATGTTTTTATAAGTTAGAAGAAGTTACTAAAAGAATTTAAAGGTATAATTTGTTGAAAACATGTTACTTAAAAGACAGAAGGAGCATCTGATTCTCCATTATCATTCGGCCAAATTTGTTGGGTTTGCTCCCCTTTCGGAATTTCATTTTTCTTGATATCTTTTATTTCAGGTCTTGGCTGAAGATGTGGCAAGGGAGGAATTTCATCCCTTTTCATGGAAAAACTTTCAATCCCTCGGAGATTGCTAGAAATGCGAATAATCTGGTGGAGAATTCAACATGTTTTCGTCTTTGAGGATTGCGGGTTCAAACAGTTCCTCTACTATTGTTGATGTTATGGATGCTCGTGCAGACTGTTTTTTATTTGTCGATACAAGATGTTTACAGAATGATTTTACAACATGGGGTTGTAGTGTGAAGAATAAGGATGGTAAAACGATTTTCTCGGCTTGTAAGAAGGAGTAAATCCTAGTGGAACCTACTCTCGCCGAAGTTATGGGTGTTAGGTGGGCCTTGCAGCTGGCCAAAAGTCAACACTTGAGCAATTTAGTTGTTTTCACGAATGCGTCAGTGATCGTGGATTACATTAATCGAAAATACTTTTTATCTGTTATTGAGAATGTGGTGCTTGATTGTATTGTTGATCTGTCAAATTTTTGTTTTGCGTTTGTATGTTTTATTGGGAGAGATAGGAATATTGATGCTCATAAGCTGGTTGGAACTGTTGTTTCTCTTGGTTCAAAGTTTTGGCATGGTGAATCCTCTATTGGGGAACTTACTTCTGTTTGTTTTCTTTATATCCAACATAACCCCTAAGCGATTCATATACTCCATGAATACGCCAAAATCACTTTTCTTTAGCTTATTTGACTTGGTTTGACATCTGTAACTGGTTACATTCCCGTGTTAACCGGTTATAAGACTTGAATTACAAATAAACTCTAAACACACCACATTAATTCAAGTACTCCAAGTATTTCGTCTTCATGTTCATCTTCAACCTCTTACATAATTCAAGTGTGACTCATTTAGTCAACAAATTAACACTTGTTTTTTACTTCGACAATAACTCAATGTTAACCTTCCTTCACTAACAATTTTCCTCAAGTAGTGAAACTTCATCTCAATGTGCTTTCTCCTCCCATGTGAAATTGGTTTATTAGCAAAATTAATCGCTGAAACATTATCAACCAGGAGTTTAACAACCCTACCTTCATTGTTGCCTAGTTCTTTCAATATATTCATTAGCCACACGACTTGGCACACACATAACGAAACGATAATGTACTCGGCCTCATAAGACGAGAGTGAAACTATCAGTTCCTTCTTCAAATACTATGAGATCGGTTATGCCGAACTTAAATATGTATCAAACTATAGACTTTGGATCATCTTTATCCTCACATCAATTGGAATCGGTAAATCCGAGAAAATTGCATTTGTTTCCTGTGTATGATGCAGGCAAGACAGTTTTGCATCTAATCGATCTTTTGACGTATCTTAGGGTCCTTTTGACTACTGTTAAGTGAGACATTTTTAGTTTCTCCATGAATATATTCACAATACCGACACTAAATGCTAAGTTCAGTCGCGTATTGAATATGTAATGCAAGGATCCAATCAGCCTCATATACTGAGTTGGATTGACATCTTGCTCATCCTCATTTTTAGACAATTATAACATTAGTCTAGCCTAAGTAATGGAAGCATTACAATGTAATATTTCAAACTTCTTCAATATCTCAAACACGTACCTTCTTTGGTGCATGAGCAGACCTCTTTTGGATTTATGGAACTTAATGTCAAGGAAGTATGTCTGTGTCATGAGGTCAAGGTCGGCCATATCAAATTCTTTTATAAGTTCACTCTAAAAATTTTTAGAGTGATAATGGGAATCCGAGAGTGAGTATCAAATGGAAAGTTGAACTTGAAACACTGCAGAACTGAGAATCAGATTACATATTTCACGACGATGGTTGTGCAAGTGAAATTGTTCAAGAGATTAAGAACTATGATAAATGTAGATAGCTTATACACAATGAATTAGGTGTTGTGTTAAATGTGTAATTCTTTGTGTTAATTATGTTTGTAAAATATAGGATTCTACTAAGTCAAAGTCGAATATGTTCTATATAAGAATGAGGTGCATGTATTTGACAAAAGGTCGAATACAACTTATAGGAGAATAAGGAACACATATTCGACAGAGTCGAATACAGTTAACTAAAATAAGAGTAGACAATTTTCTACAGAGTTGAATAACAACTTGTTACAGTTAGTTAGTCAATTTGAGACTGCTTGATAAATAGGGAGATACCCTATATTTGTAACAACACAATTTTTTATTAAATTCAATATATTTTTCCTCCCTTCTCCAAAACCCTAATTTTCTCTCTATTCTCTTTAAAATTATCTTCTTTCTTTAAATTTTTCTAGGAAAGAAATTATCTTGCAACCAAAATATCATTGAAATACTAGAATGAGAAACAAAAATCTTTAATTAATCAGAAAAACAATTGAATCTTATGCTTATGGACTATGGTACTACGGCCGGCTACACCATTACCATATTGGTTGAATATTTATACTATATAAAAAAAATATAATTAACATGACGCCTCTTCATGGTCGTTAAACCTTGAACATTTCTCAGTTAATTTCCACAAATTATTTACTCACTTTTTATTTCCCACTTGGTTCCATAATCCAAACAGAAAGCATAAAGTAAAAGAATTCCAATTGAAACTGAACTCAAGTGGCTGCGTTCTGACAACAACACATGACCAACCCAATTTACCAAACCAATAAAACCGACAAAAACCCCTTTAAAAAATAATTAAAAAAAATCCCACTTGCACCATTTGCATAGTACATTTCACAATTCATTAACACACTGACGACCCAATCAAACACTAACCAAATTTACTTACTATATTTAAAAATAAAAAAACGCCACAATGTTGCTTACTCTCCAACACCAACCGTAATCCCCTCGGAATCGAATCCCCACTACGACGTCGTTTACTTCCGATCGGAACACCGCCATGGATATGCCGCCGATCATGCACGATAGTGACCGTTACGACTTCGTTCGTGATATCGGATCCGGAAATTTCGGCGTCGCCAGACTCATGACTGATAAACACACCAAAGAGCTTGTTGCTGTCAAGTATATCGAACGCGGAGATAAGGTTAGTTTTTTTTGTTATGTTTCCTAATTCCTTAGATTATGCATTTATTATTATTCATTAATATTCTTATTAATTATACTAATTATATAATTAGTTATATGCGGTTAATCCGTGTGCAATTAGTTACTTTTGCTAATAATAGAGTTTTTCAGGAAGTAGCGTATTAGTATTACTATGATCTTTTTGAATTGGAATTTATAGTGCAATTTTCGTGCTACTTTCTTTATAACTTTGGCCGATTCTTGTGTGTTGCAGATTGATGAAAATGTAAAGAGAGAAATAATCAATCATAGGTCTCTAAGACATCCTAATATTATCAGGTTTAAGGAGGTTAGTATGTTTCAATCATTTTTATGTTCAAAGAAATATATTTATATTTACGGAAAATGTATGAAATGTCTGTCACTCAGGTCATTTTAACACCTACTCATCTCGCCATTGTAATGGAATATGCATCTGGAGGAGAAATGTTTGAACGAATCAGTAAAGCAGGGCGTTTTACGGAGGATGAGGTATTTATACTATTTGTTGAGAATAATTTGTACTTGTAATTAACTTCTCGTTTAACTTGTTAACCAATTTGTATGTTGCAGGCTCGCTTTTTCTTTCAACAACTCATATCCGGGGTCAGCTATTGTCATTCAATGGTAATTGAGCCACTCTCGATTCTCCACTATCTGATATAAAATAAATCATATTTAAATTACCTTAGAATGCAGCATAGGTAGTTTGTGGTGTATCAATCTTTTCAGTATTATGTATAATTTGTATCTTTATGAAGCAAGTATGTCATCGAGATCTCAAGTTGGAAAACACGTTGTTGGATGGAGACCCAGCACTTCATCTGAAGATTTGTGATTTTGGATACTCCAAAGTAAGGGTTCCTTTGTTTCTCAAGATTTCCGTTGTTTGAGTTATGGGCTTTATATATTTTACTGTGATTGGTATAAGGTTGGTGAGTAATATTAAGTAATTTTTATCTTAGAAATCTAATAAATCATGTTATCGGCAGTCTTCGGTGCTTCATTCACAGCCAAAGTCAACTGTCGGAACTCCTGCTTATATTGCTCCGGAAGTACTTCTGAAGCAAGAGTATGATGGAAAGGTTAGAGTATTCAGTTTATGACCTTTTTGTTTTTCTGTATAATATTACTTTCATAATTTGCGTAAAAAATTCGTGAGCGAGTTCTGTGTAGTATTTTTTTATTCTTTCAGTTTTTTGAAATTGCACGCATGTAATAATGTACCCGCATTTAGTAATTTATGGTTGTAAGAATACTTTATCATAGTTTTAATCTGCAATATCACTAGTTAAGTTCTTACCGATGAGCTTATATTCTTGAGTCTCACCCCCGTTTTTGGCGGTGCGGTGAATCAGACATTTCTAGTTTTCATGCTGTGAGTATGTATATTGAATATTTTAATGGTTTTCCTTATACGTTTCCATGCATTTTATATCAGATTGCCGATGTCTGGTCATGTGGTGTAACCTTATACGTGATGCTAGTGGGGTCATATCCTTTTGAAGATCCCGATAATCCGAAGGATTTCCGGAAGACAATTCAGGTTGATCAGATATTAAGCTGTTTGCATGTTTTGTTTATGAGCCTCTGATTGTGAGCCCAACTGGTTTTGGTTGGTTCCCTGCAGAGGGTTCTCAGCGTTCAGTATTCCGTACCAGACTTTGTTCAAATATCTCCTGAATGTCGCGACATTATATCAAGAATCTTTGTTTTCGACCCTGCAGAGGTAATTTCTATTTTCCAAAAACTCACTTCTACTTAAATATCACTTGACAAACACAATACAGTTCCTGAAGAATTTGTGAAATATATGCTAGCAATCCACCTGATGTTGAACAATCCAAAAGTAAGGTAGAATTTCGCCATAATGTTCTATCCATGTCCATGCTTTTATCCAAATTGCTAATCTCGAGATTACGCTCTTCCTGTATGCCAACCTTTGAAAATAACTTGTATATGTGAATTTGTCCATGAATTTTTTTGTGATGCTATGTTTTTTGTTTGGAGCTATGAAGTATGAACCCATCTTAATTAAATTATTTGTTGATTGCAAATTGTTTTTGTGGCTTACTTTGTTACTAAGTTAGAATTTCATTATCTACTATGCACAAAGTATTAAAGAAAAAAAACTATGACATGGATCAACATGTTAAGGTACTACTATAATGATTTGGATAGAAGCATAGTCCTTGAAAGAACATTATGGGGAATTATGGGGAAAATTGATCCATGTAGCAATCCCATTTAGTGCAAGTGCAATAAGGCTTTGTTATTGTTGTATGTTAAGGTACTGTTTCAAATTTTATATTTTGTATTAAGTAAACTCATCGAGATTCCAAAACTCCGTAGATTCTTAAGTTTAGCAACCTCGAGTATATCTACTGTTTTAACATATCTTAATGTTATACCTTTTCATTTTCCAGGTTCTGCACTGCTTTTGTTCTATATGGAACATTGTTTAAAATGTATTGTTGGCATATCTGCATCCATTACTATTTAATAAAAAAAATGATCATAATCGAAAGGGAAAATTATTGATTGCAAAATAAAAGTGAACCTCTTGATTATATAGGATAGGGATTACTAACTTTTATTCTTGCTAGTTTATTCATTTATTTGAATCTTACGAATCTAAATATTAATGTGGCAGAGAATCACCATTCCAGAGATAATGAAAAATGAATGGTTTCGAAAGAATCTTCCTGCTGACTTGGTGAATGAAAATATAACGGATAACCAATTTGAAGAACCAGATCAGCCTATGCAGAGTATGGATACGATCATGCAGATAATTTCAGAAGCTACCGTACCAGGAGTTGGGAGCTGTTATATAGACGAATTTATGCGTGATAACCCTGATACTGATGATGATATGGGTGAAATAGACTCTGACTATGAACTTGATGTAGATAGCAGTGGTGAGATTGTATATGCAATATAATTTAATCATCATAGTGGCCACATATTGAAAAGGAAGCACCTTAATATTGAGCTTTATGGCCTTCTCAGCCTCAGACTATTTCTCATGCAGACTCGATGATGCACGAAGTTCATCATGTTGATTTATATATTGTATGCTTTTTTTGAACATCCAATGTCCACACCATTTATATGTATCACTTTTGCGAGTCGAGCAACATGTTTTCTAGTTTTAGGGATCCTCTTTATTTTTCAAAAGAAAGTTCCACTACTATGATTTAGGGTGTATAATGACATTTTTTTAGAACATGGAATGGCATAATATGAGCAAGAGAAGAAATCTATCTACCTTGTGTGGCATATCTTTTTCCTGTCTGCTATCTTTAGTTCTTCGCTAAATTCTGTAGAAACATTGTTGTACCGTACCTTTTTTTTTGTTGCTTCAGTGCCAAGTTAAATGCAACTAAAATGGATGTAATCATGTTTCTACCATCATTAGTGTAAATGGGTGGACAGTTCAAAAGTTTTACTTCCTGAACTAAGATAAATGATCATTCTTTCACAAGAACTAGTGGGGTACCCTCCCACGGGTACGGCAGAGATATTGTAAGATTAAATGTGTATTGTGTGTAAAAGAAAAATGATTGAAACATTAAATAAATAAATTAAGAAAATAAAAAATATGTGATTTTTAACATATATATTTAGTTAATTATTATAAAGTATTTCAAAAAAATTAATTGTATTAGTAAATAAAAATCCAATAAGGTGATTGTTGAAAATCAAGTATCGATAAAGTAAACACAACACATCTTATTTGAAAAGGAGAAAAAGCATAACGAAAAATATTAATGTACAATATTTTTTTTTTCCGTATAAAAATATTTGAATCAACAATGTATTTTTGTCCATAAATAAATATATAAATTATATCATATCAAATTTTATCTATATTAATATTATAACAAAAATATGATTTCAAATAATAGAATAAGATATAATTAATTTCTAAAATAATACATGAAATTAGGTATTTTAGTTAATATTAAATAGTAATTAATAAAATAATTAAGTAAATTGAGATATAGAAATGAAAAATATAATAAATTTTTAAAATTATAAATAGTATATTCCATTTCTTTGTAATAATTTTTTTTTTTAAATATTAAGTTGTTCAGTTTTATTTATATTTTATAATTTATTTTAATTGAAAAATTATGAATTTTTTAAAATCAAGGAGCTGAAAACGTTCTTTGTCTCTCAATCCAAAGCCAAAATCAAGGAGCTGAAAGTGAAACCCAAAAGTGAAAATGCCATGATGTGTATTGTGTTTTAATTGGAGCTAATGTGGATGACGGGAGATCCACTACAGGCTAATCCATTTTATTTGGAAAAAAACATAGCTGTGAAGTCATCAAAGAAGCAATAAGTTGTTTCCATATTTAGCATTGATGTAGAATTAAAGGAGTATCCCAACAAATGTACAGGGTAAATCAAAACAATTTGTGATATCATAGAGGAATTTTAAGAAAGCATTAGTGTTTTGCAATATACAAAGTGTTGTCATATAACACTGGCTTAGCCTTCCAATTTAACCAAATTTCAGTAGCACATCAAACTACTGCATTTGTTTTGTTTTAGTCAAACTAACAGAGCAATAGGTTTTAGTCAAACTAACAGAACAATAGATTGATAGGTGAATGCTTCCCAACAGAAAATTTATCTTAAATCTTGATTAAACAGCTTCAAATAAAATATGGGATTACAAAGTTGAAAAAGGAAAACACTAAAAAAATCTACATAGTCGTAATTCAATGGAAGGAAAACGTTCACCATAGCCACCTTCCACATATATCTATTATGATAATGCAGTGCAACATTTTCAAGACAACAATAACGTACCACCTTTGAATATATATATGCTAGAAAAGGTTGTTTTCAACTTCAGATAGACTGGAAGATAATAAAAACATAAACTGATATATAACATTTGTGTTAAGATGTGTTTCGGCTTGCACTAGACCAATGAAATAAAAAAAATGCAACATTGTATCCATTCAAATAGAAAGAGACACATCGGCAATCATGATACCATGACAGACGATCTGTAAGAATCTCGGCAAGGAAGAGACAAATCCCAAAAAAAAAAAAAATAGCAGAAACACCATAATCCAGTTGAGCTTCATATATATCATCGGTGAGAATTCTCATATATATCATCGGTGAGAATTGAACCTACGTTTTGATCGCTTCATATTCTTGCAGAGCTTACTGCCGCATTTGCACTCGAACAGTTTGGCAGGTTGATCATGGTCATCGAAGTCAATGCCATAATCCCGTGGAAACACCATAAATGCATAGCAGTGTCACTGAAAATTATTTCATCAATTGTGAAATCTTGCAGGTAGGAGGATACACGGGATTCCAGGAAACAACGATATCAACCTCTACAGAGTTTTTGGTATTCATAAAGTTGAAAATTTATGCTAACTCCATGTAATAGTAATACAAACAATAATGAGTTTTTACCAGGGTGTCTCCATCCCCTCCGCCACTTGCACCGACAGAGTCATGCCAACGACCTTTGTGATCAAATAAATCAGGCAGATTTGAATCTTCAAGAACATCATCATGTGATGAATCATGATGCCCCCTTATTAACTGCAATTTGAACGCAATTATAGACAAAGAAACCTCAATGTTTGCAGTGAATTTCATTAATATTACGAATATAAATGAACATTATATGAACACTTCAAGTATTGTGGCTGTTGAAAGGAAAATAAAATCATAGTGATCCCTTGATGATACCTCAAGCAGTTGTTGAGTGCTTGTTGAATATAATCCCACCGACTGCAAACTTCGAATAAAAAAATCCTACAAACATGTAATGTGGCAACAGTAAGTTATTTCTATCACTTTTCTCTATTCCATACCAATTTCTATATCCAAGACATAAAACATAATACCACCTTTGATCTTTAGAGAACAGAAGGGTCCATGCTTCGAAAAAGAAGCCTTGCAAGAGGAAGTATCTCAGCAATCTCCGCTGTACATACTTCAAGTTTCATTCTCCACCTTTGATCTTTGTAATAGGTTGTGAATCTTCAGTTAAGAGAAGATTTAAAAAGTGATATATGAAATTCCCAAATTGCTTTCTCACTATTTTCCAATTAACAGTCAGTTTTAAAACAAACAATTAAAAGAGATGGAGTTAAGAGGAAAGTTTTTAGTTCATATAATCCATGATTGAGATGTAGACAATTCTGATAGAGTTGTTTTCTGATCTCGTGTAACAACAGTACAACATTTGGAAAGACGTCCAGCTAATCCATTTTTTGTGTACCACGTCCAGCTATTATCATCTATCAGTTGTGAGAATCAAACTATATGAAGGCAGCAAACCAATCATGAAGGTATCTAAACTTTAAAGCATGATACCTGCTCATAAATATCAAGTCCAAACTCAAAAACAGTATCAGCAACAAAGCTAAATGAAGCTAAAGATCCGAAAAATTAAAAGACAAAATGATAAATGCATAAACAATGTGCAATAAATTGCTACTATAAAATGAATAAGAAATTCCAAATCAGTCTGCTGGTTGATCAACTTCTGCATAAGCAGTGTCAAGGTGTGCTTGCCTTTGGTGATAAATCAGCCTCTAAATTAAAGAACATAATCAACGAACCAGCAAAACCGCAAAATAACATTAAGGTCTACATAAAAAAGAGTATAAAACTTTTCTATTACAGAAGTCTTGACTTGTGTGAGGACACATGATGGAGCTACAAAAATTTCCCCCCTAACAATAGGATTGCGCAAGGGGTGAACCCTTATCTTTTTACTTGATTGTTGGGTAGGAGAAATGCTGTCATAAGGAATGATGAAACATAGTACCAGTTCTTATTCAAGTCCAGTTATCTTATGGGAAAAGGACAACTCATGGCAGATGTGTTGACTATAAATCTCTATACAATGAGATCATACCAGAAAAGTACCAAATTCTATTGGGCCTACCTATACCCACAGCTCAATGCCATTCGGGCCCTATAAAGAGGTGGTGTGCGATGGAGAATATTCACCAAAAGGTGGAGAAGTTAGTGGGAAAGTTAGTTATTGAGAGAGGATGAGTGTTGTCTATGTTTATATTAGAAGGAATAGAATATAGGAGGGTTTTGGATATTTCAGGAGTAATTGGAAGTTCAGAAGAATACTATGGCTTGGGAGGGCAGTGTCCTCTTTCTTATCTTGCTTGTAAGTACAGTGCCGATTTTATAATACAGTCTCAGTTTTGTTGTGATTATATCCTGCCAAATTATGAGGCAAAAATTGGTTGAAACATGGTTTAAAATAAAAATCGAAGACCAAAATCAATGAGAAATATTACAAAGAAGCTCTATCAGCATGAAGTAGGGAAAAGTAGAAACAAAATTCAATGTCTAAAAATATCCGTAAGACATAACTATACACTAAGAACTCTCATCAACTCCATATATTACCAGCAATAAAGGTTATGACGAGAATTGGAGAGTTTCCTTACTTGGAGAATGGAGTTCCAGGCACTGAATCATCAAAAGCAAATGGGCTTTTTTCCTGGAAAGTACCATCGTTAAATGTAGATCCTGTTCTAACCGGGTTTAAGCCAAAATCACCAGATTTAAAGAAATCTCCCTGCTTCTCCAAGAGTCCTACAAAACCAAACATAAAAATTCTACCAACTTTACTTAAATTACTTTTAAACGTAAGCACCATGATGTAGTAGGTTTATGTGCCTATGAATCAAACCAACTTGATCTTTGAAATTAGAATACCCTCTTCATTAGGAGTTATGCTAAAACCCGTTAAAAAAATAAGAAGGAAAAGAAAATGTTCATTGCGTCTTACATCAATTTCAGTGTAAAAATTATAAGATCAATTTCCATACAACTTTTCTCTCAATAACTACGACTAATTAGGTTGACACCAAGATTAAGAGAAAATCAATAAATTAAAAGATAAGTATAACACACAATACCTTGGGGTTAAAACCCCACTTCATCATTATTGTCAAATGCACCCCAAGTTGATTCATCAAAACTTCTGTTACCATTGATTAACAATATTGCAATTACTAAATATACGCTGCTCTATGTAATTAAATTAAATCCAACAATTATGATATTGAGTAAACTAAAATATGCAGTTTGGCCAAATTGTAGATGGCAAGATGCAGTGTATAAAGGACATATCAAACTCACCATACTGGGACAGCATTTTCAACAGAGATCTCCTGAAAGCCAAGCCTAAATAATCCATCAAACTTTGCTAGCACAAACGAAATACTTCCTTCACGGGTAGCCTCAATGAAATCCTACAATTTCAAGTATACTTGTGTACATAATATCTTGATGCACGAGCTCGTAGGTAAAGAAGCACTCACCACATCCTTGACAACAATATCACCAAAGTTTAACATTATCTTGACTGAAAAAAACAGATATTGCTCCAGATCCATAACGTATTTTACATGATGTTCCTGAATTCACAATGGAAAAAAGGACATTCCAATGTCTTAATTTGCATTCATACAGAAACATGTAATTTACACTTTCGGTCATTTCATCTACCACTGAAAATGAAAATGAATATAAGAAATGACAACATAACATTACCGTTTTTGATATATGTTTTGGACTTCTTTGCCTTGTACGAACGATGGGTCAAGGATGCAAGCTGTAAGAGAACATTAGTTAATAGGACACACAAATATAAATACATATTTGTGACGACTGACGACGCGGGTGTTAAGATGAACTTACAGAAAAATAGCACTTGGACGATGGAACCGAAAGGTTTGAACTACCGGTATCAAATATGACATTAAAGATCTGAGGGGGTGTGCCAATTCCAATCTCTACATAATACTGGGCATCCAAATAATTCTTCAAAGGTACTATGGCATCATCATCATCAGTTAGTTTCCTGGTGTACTGATCATATACGCCCAACACGGGTCTGCCTGACCTTAGCTTTTCTCTTACCATTCTAGCAGCTCTAATACAATCAAGATCAAGAGTTCTCTTCTTCAAATCAATTCTCATAAATCCATAGGAGAAAGAAGGAAGAAGTGAGCATGTTAAAGCCCACAAACAGAAAGTCACCCACAAATGCATGGACAGAAACACACAAGAAATAAATTGACATATATGTTCATATATGCACAACTATATATTTCTTGAGTAATAAATTGACATATATTTCACAACAATGGACAGAAAATTTATTAAAATTGCTCCCGCAATTAGTTGTCGTCAATGTATGACCCTGAACTATTTGTGTAAGCAGTAGTCAAGTTGATATTTCAATGGGAATTACCTTGGGAATTTTAATTTGACATTTTCCAGGTTAAGCTCTATAAAGATATTATTATTATATAATGTGGATCACGTACATGAACAGTTCAATAAATTTATAAGAGTTGCCTTTTGCAGCCATGAAATCACATCGCCAACATGAAATTGTACAATTTCTTCCACCTTGTTGGGAGCTCCATTCAGATTCCCCTGCTCCCACTTGATCTTCCTGCCAGCAGGATCTTCTTCTATCTCATCAGATACGTCATGTGGTAACCGCACGAAATAGATCTTTCCAAACTTGTCTGTACCATCCATGGTGTCAAAATCTATGTGGCATGATGTCGTAAGCCATCTCATGAACACAATCATCAGCAAATATGTAAAGTTGGTTTTCACCCTGTCTATACTTGCAGTAATGAAAAGACTGGAGAGAATACACAAAACACAAATAGATGAAGATCTTATAAGTGAAACAGAAGCTAATTTCATAAGCTAATGCAACATCAGATTCTAACAGAAAATACCAGAAATCATGACAGAAAGTTGTTTGTGATTGCCTGACTCAAATAGACAGATATTTAACAAATAGAGATAAACATTGAATAGAAACATACCTCTAGGATGTCACCAACATAAATTTGATCACTATCAGTTAGAAAGTGGTATCCCCAGACAGTCCCCAAAGTTACTAAATTATGTAAACCAGTAGTATAGAAGAATAACAGAGATTTGTTTTGGTCATTGTGATTCTGTCAGTGTTGAGTCACTTTTTCATATGGCACCTTCCAGTCAATGGTCAAATTATCCACATCTTTTATAACCATGACCTGAGAAATCGAAACTATGCCTTTGTACAGCTGAGAAGACTGAGGTTGAATACACTTATAGTAACAAACAAGAACTATAACACTGTCAAAGCACTAGAAACACATGACAGAATACAATTTTTGGTGTTTCGCAGTGTCCAACTTTCTTGTTGTAATCAGGAATTAGTTAATAAAAAGCTTATTACTTCTATCATTTCAATATGTGTACACCACTAACTGTCCGTTTTTGTCTTAAAAGAGCAATAAATGAACATAGCTACATAAAGATATACCACTTTGGATTTGGCTACATTTGCCAAATAATTCATGCAATTTGCAGATTGAAAATGAAGGTCATTGAGGTAGTTGATATGATTACACGCCATTTTATAACAGAAATCAGCACAACACCTAATAAACTTAACTAACAGGGTAATACAAAGGTTAAGCTTATGACATTTTAAATTACTTAGTATTACGGCGTTTACCATACTCTTCAGCTCTTGCAACACCATCCATAAAAACATCAATTGTCCAATCCTTCAAGTCCTCCTGTATACAGGAAACAAAGAGACTTCAGCCACAAAATGAAAGGCTTTCCTTGTGATTAATTTTCACGGAAAAACTCTTATGAGCTGAGCAAGTCTCACTCGTGTGTATAAAGTGAAAGGATCTGATTTTCTGTAATGTAAACATGTAAGATTAACATATAGTTCAACCTAAACCTAATATGAATCAATCACGTACAGTTACTATATGCTTCAGATTAAACTCGTCTCAAACTCTATTAACTCTATAGATAATGACACTCAATGGCATTAAGTCAGTCCAGTGAAAATGTTAGATATGTTAGATCTGCAAGTGGAAGAATATCTAGTTACTAGGATGTCATCAACTATGAAGCACCGAGACAAACATTGTATACGACACTAGCATGAACATATAATCACCGATAAATTATAATTTTAAAAAAAAGAAGTGACTGTGTTTAATTACAACTCCTTACACAATCCATCCGCATTGTCTCCGGTGTGAATTTAGCAATAAAAATAAAAACAGTGAGAGAAAGATTGATACCAGGCGCAAT
Organism: Lathyrus aphaca; assembly: GCA_963966055.1. NCBI lineage: Eukaryota > Viridiplantae > Streptophyta > Magnoliopsida > Fabales > Fabaceae > Lathyrus > Lathyrus aphaca. Next base: position 526,794,202 of record OZ014523.1, on the reverse strand, counting down.
GGTTCTCCGGTTCTGATTCTAGAATTAGGACGGGAAAACTTGGATTCGAATGGAGTTCTTGGCGGGAGTTCCCGAATCTTCTCCCATTCCTCACGGCTGAGCATTCTCACAGAGCCTTGACCCTCTGGAGAATTCTTTATCTTGCGTTCCAACAACTCTTGAGATCTAGAATCATCATACTGACATACCATTAAGCACTAGATTCAGTTAGTAATATGATCGAACAGGTGATGTGCAAAAATGAAGTTGAGAGAACAAAAGGATTACCATCATGAGGAGTTTGGCGAATATTGCAACGCCAACGGCAACGACGATCATGGGCATGGTGGCGGTATCAAGGTAGGATAAGGATTCGGGGACCGGAACGATGAACTGGTCCTTGGTTTTGGAACTCCTCATCTTCCTTTTCTTCTCCAATTCCAATGCCTTTCTCTTCAGTGATTCGGTTGGGACATCGACACGCAGCGTGTGTAGCAATCTTTGTCTTACTCCGTTCATCGATCAACCGATTTGTGAAACTGTTGTTTTCTTTCCCAAAATCATGCTCATCTTACATTTACAGCGGAGGACAAAATATATATGTTTCGTAAGTCTGTGTAAGAGGACAATATCACCCTTCAAGGTATATATATATATATATATATATATATATATATATATATATATATATATATATATATATATATATATATATATATATATAAGTAAATGCTTTTTTGCCCATGTTTGAATTCAAACATTGTTGTAAATTGTTTTTATATTTTTATAATTATAAGAAAAAAGTAATAACTTGTGTGTTAAATATAATCTAAAAATAAAAAATCAAATAAATAGAAACACATCACTTTTAAAATTAATAATTATAAATTATTGAATCGACATATTTGAAATTAATGGATTAAAATATGAAACATATTTGTATCATCTTTAAGAAACGTTGGCTATTTTTTAAACATATGAAAATACACAACCATAAACATTTGTGATTTTTGAGAAATGTTGCTCCCAATATAAACTATAGTCTATAGTACAATATAATATATGAAGCAAACTTGTAATGACATTATTATTCGATTAATCAAAACTACAGAAGCCAAATGCAGTGGCTTTTCAATCCCCAAACCAAATACAAATCCAAAGAAAGACTAACCCATTTTCATGTTCTCACGTCAATTTAATTACTAATGACAAATACAAACACACAAGTAAGAGATGATTAATACAGTCAAAGTAGAGATCATAGAGAAATACAAACACACTTCAAATTTCAAAGATTGTATGGGATGAATAAGTATTTTTCCAGTAACTCTGCTAGTTTCGAGATAGGAAAAAGCTTCAACAGCTTGAGAAAATGGAAATGGAGTCTTGAGATCAAGCACTGCCTTCACCTTTCCACTCTCCCAGTAAGGTTTTAGTTTCTTTAATATAGCCCCATTTGAAGAAAGTATGAACACTATTGCTGTTGGAATTCCTGGCGGTACAATTCTTACAACTTTGCCTCATTCTTTCACAATAAATCGACACTGTTGGAACCCGAACAATAGAAAATCTCCATGCTTACTGTCTTCTGCTTCAATAGATGTCTCTAGTATACCTCCTGTTGTGGCAGTGAGAAAAGAACCAAAAAGATTCAAAATACACATCCATTGGAAGGTGATCATAATTCTTCTTAAACATTGAATCATATGGCAACATTACAAGTTAAATATGTTGCTGAATAAACTTAGTTTCCAGAAGCAAAAAAGTTGGAATGACAAAAACAACAATGAAATAGGCTAAGAATTGGATTCGCACCATTGGCTCTTACCAAATAAATTAGTTGTTTGAAAATTTAAGAAAAGTTATTTATGCAAATACCTCATTGAAAGGCTCATTGATATCGTCTTGCTCAACACAACTTTCCTGAAGCAAACAACATTCCAACATTAAGTTATAACTATCAACGAAAGTGTCTTGCATTTTCAGCGACTCGAAGAGACTGATAACTTGTACAGAATCACCGTTGCGAGCATACCCGAATATCATTGCATTCCAGCTTACTAGATTTCTATCAGAAATCACATTGAATATTGAACTCATCCATATGCAAGTTTCTCAAAAGCAAAACAATATTTGAAAAACCATATCTAATTGTGCATTAAAAAAGACAGAACAATGAGGAATCCAGCTATAAATAGGGCTAGCAAAAGACTTCCTTGCTCGGCATCCTTTCCCATCACCTCATACTCACTAACAAATTTCTGTAAAGTGTTCAACCAAATTGAACATAAAAACAAATGCCAATAAACAATAAAAATAGAGGGGTGTTCAAGACAGTTTGTAAAACCTTTGGACCAGTTCATGTTACTCGATTAAATTCTTTAGATCTGGAAAACATGTCATCCGCACCATTATAAATCTAGTAACAAAAAAAAACAGTAAGATAGTACACGTAAATGAATGTATGTGTATATTAATTTTCTTGCATAGCATAAACCGAAAACATTTTAATTTACAATATATACGACCACCATAGTCGTCCAAATCAAAATTTGAAAACAAGCAATTACTTGGAGAAAGTCAAAATAGACAATTCCATCATCAGTTTAGTATTTCCATACATCACAAAATTGTCCTGTGGTCTCTCCTCCCAAGGTCCAATGCAAGCTTTCCGTCGAAATGCATTTCTCAAATGTTCTCCTTCGACAAAACAACCACCTGATGGAATGTAATGTAAATCAGCATTGCAAAAAGTTATTTGATCGGCAATTAGACTGCAGTGACTGCTTCACATACACCATAAGTAATACAATTACCTCAGCAATATGTGTATCTTCTTTCCAAACTCCACCTGGTGGACCTATTGTTGATTGAAAAGTCATTGTTGCAATAACAGTGACTACTAACATTTCTTCAATTTTAAGGCTAATAAAGTATCTACCTTTGTTCTAAATTCAGGCTACAAAAGTAAGTAGTTTATGGTCTGCAAACTAACAAAGTTATTAAGGAATTAAAATCGTACTGAGCCTAATCAAATTCGAAAAATTAAACATGTAAAAATATCTAAGTAGAAGTACCTTAATTTGTTTGAGCCTAATTTTGAAGTGCAAATTGTCGGACGAAGAGTTTTTGGTAGGAATGAAGCTTCACTTCAGTGACATGCACACCCGCACCAACTGAAAGGGATCTTGCTGCAACCATGCTCATAATATGCTGACAAAATTCCGATAAAGACAATTGAACATGTATTAAAACACAAATCAGTTAGTAAATCGTTATAATAATACAATTTTTTAGAGATAGTTTGGTTCTAAATAGTTACTTTAGCATAAACACCCCTTAATAGTTTATAGATAAACAAAATTATAAGTTTAGACTAATATATGATTTAATTTATATAAAGTAACCATAACAAAGCTTAGTAATATATGACTTAATCTATATAATCTAAAATTCAACGCAGACTTGATCATGGTAGTCAAAATCGCGATCCTACGAGTAGGATCGTACGATTTTACGATCTTGCAACTCCCCACCGTGCCAGAGAATGATCAGAATCAGCTTTTGTTTTTGGTAGGCACGGACTGAATCATCGTGTTATCACGTAAAAACCTTAGAATCACGTTTCTGCTGAAAATACCGTTTTTGTCTAAAGCCTTTGGAATTCGGGTTATTGGGTCGGGTTAGCAACCCAGTTAAGAAAAACCCTTAAAACGATTATTTTTTTATTAAAATCTGAAATGATTCTTTTCCCCTAGACTATAAAACAGTATCGGCCTCATAACTTGGATAATAATTAGGAGTAATTAATACTCAGTCACCCAATAATTAAAGATTTATTCAACTTCCAAAAATACATCCTGATTAATGTAGCTTTCCAAAATATATGTATTCATTCCAATTCTTTCTCACGAAAAAAACCTTTCCTTCTTTATTAAGTTTTTCATTATGTTTTTTTAGAAGTTTTCGATCTTTAATTGCTACTGTTTTGAATGGTGTGTTGTTTTGAGTTAGTTTCAATGAATATTATCCTATGAAGTTTGAGTTTTCTAAAGTAATTTTAGTGTTTTTTTGATTTTTATTTATTTATATTATGTTGTGCCATATGCCTATTATTAATCTATATGGAAAATATATATGAATTTTTAAATTTGGTTGGATCTTACGATCCGTGTTACGATCCCCCGATTCACGATCTAATCACCCCAACCCGATCTTGCGTAGGATCTCGAGTCTGACTAACTTGGACTTTATTACTTCCCTATTGCCAATTAATAAGCTCCATCTGCTAGAATTGTTAACATCAATATCACATTCTGTTTCAAGATTATCAACATAGGTCTAATGTGTCCCCTTGTTTCAACCGACATGATGACAGTAAAACTCAATTAAACACTATCATAAGCAATGTTCAATTCTTATAAGGATGAATCAGTTTCCGCTACGGTCATGGAGGAGGAATTTCAATTGACTTTACCAATGTTGTATCGTTCCCATTACTGTCTCGATTGATCTACAAATAAAGTCGAAATATAAGAGTTAATATTGAATTCAAGTTGAATTGCTCAAGTTTCAACCTCAAGAAAGTTTGCATTAAGCATCTCCTAGGGTCATTCATCAGAAAAATTTCACATGATATATAGTTTATGGTGAATTATTCATAGGTATAGATGATTGACAATATGTATAGGTATAAATATAGATTATTGTATAAATGGTAGAAAACACTTTGTGCTGCTGTAAAAAATTACAACCCACAAGTTCATTATTAAAACACTTCACAATCACTTATAAATCCAACTGTACATGCAAAAAACTATAACATGCCACCACTAAGGACATGTTTGAATTGACTTATTTGAATTTGTCTACCAAAATAAGTATTTTTGAGATTGTTTTGAAGAGCTTATAGGAACAACTTATGACATTTTCCATAAACTCTTCAAGATAGCTTATGAAATTTTTTATATCATCTTTGGTTTTACAAATAATTTATGCATAAATATTTATATGATCTACGATGATTGTTTTCGAGATTTGTAGATTGTTTTGCTTACTTACCAAACAAAATTGGGCCCAATCTGAGACACTAGTGTTTGCCAGCTAGCAGCCCACACCGCTGATCCTTCGACAACAATAGTAAAAGGGGTGAGAAGCAATAAAGATAATATAGAGAGACAAGCGTAGTAGTTCATTCCACTAGCATACATTCCTTTCATTCCCTTCTTTGAGAATTGTTAGTCTAGATAGTATAGTTTATGTATACTTCTGTATTTTGTACATGTATTCTATACAGCTGCCACATCAGCTTTGTACATAGGCTAGACTAGTGTGTACAGATATATATACACTATTGTAAATACTTTATTCATCAATGAAGATAATACAATTTCTGTAACAACTTTCTGTTATCTTCTTCTTCTTGCTTTCTTGCTGCAACTTTATCCTCATTCAGCATGAAGGTTAATGGTGAGTTCACCACCATTAACATGGTATCAGAGCTTCAACAGCTCTGGTAGCCATCGTTCTTGATTGTATTTTCATTTCTCTCAATTTGTCTACGTTGGTGTTTTCCCTTCTCCTTCTTCGCAATCAGTATCTTTATCCATTTCGTATACTCCATTGATGGCTTCCCAGAGCTTCACCGATTTCTCCACCAATTTTTCGAATCCATATTATTTGCATCCGAGTGAAAATCCATCTCTGATTCTTGTTACAACCCTTCTTGATGATAAAAACTACCACACTTGGGTTAGGTCAATGCACATTGCATTGATTTCCAAGAACAAGGAACGATTCATTGATGGATCTCTTCTGAAACCCCCGATTTCAGATGTTCTTTACGCTCCATGGATTCGCTGCAATACTATGGTTTTGGCGTGGCTTCATCGTTCAATTTCGGAGTCCATTGCAAAATCAATTTTATGGATCGATATTGTTGTTGGTGTATGGCGAAATCTGCAGATCCGTTTTTCACAAGGAGACATTTTCCGCATATCCGATATTCAAGAAGAACTATACAAGTTCAGGCAAGGTAATCTTGATGTTTCAAATTACTTCACACAAATGAAAGTCATGTGGGATGAGCTTGAATCGTATCGTCCAATTACTGTATGTTCTTGTACCATTCCTTGTTCATGTGGAGCTATTGTTTCCATAAGGAAATACAGACTATGTCATAAGATTTCTCAAAGGATTGAATGAAAAGTTCACTCAATCCAAAACTCAGATTATGCTCATGAATCCATTGCCAGACATTAACAAAACCTTCTCTCTAGTTATCCAACAAGAAATAGAGATTAATGGTTCTCAATTGGTGGTTTCAAATAGCACTACTGAAGAATCAACAACTTTGCATCTGAACACAAATTCTGGCAACAATCATCAGAAATTTGGTAACAATTCATACAAGGGAAAGAGTAATGGATATGGAGGAGCAAAAGGGCCTAATCGAGTTTGCACTCATTGTGGAAGAAATAATCATACAGTAGAGACTTGTTTCACAAAACATGGATATCCACCTGGATTTAGAGGTAAAGGCAAATCCACAAATTCTAATTTCCACTCTCAATCTGTTGCTTCTGTTGAAACAGGTCAAGCATCTCCAAAACAAGATCCCACACATTCCATCAGTGGCTTCACTCAAGAGCAATATCAAAGCATCTTGGACTTAATTCAACAGTCAAAGACCAACCCCACAGCCAATTCCATCTCAACCTCCCCATTTGTCCTGAATTCTCACTCAAGTCATGATAATGGTAAGAATTCCCATTTACGGATTCTTGACACTGGTGTCACTGACCATATAACCTTTGATTTGTCTTGCTTTAGTTCATATAAAACTATAGTTCCTGTTCATGTTAGCTTGCCAAATAATTCTACTGTCACTGCCTCCATTTCTAGCAGCATTGTCCTCTCTCCTACCTTGATCCTTCATAATGTTTTACATATTCCTAGTTTTCATGTCAATTTACTCTCTATTGCCAAACTTGTTCAAAACAGTGGTTGTGTTGTTACCTTCACTGATAATTCATGCCACATTCTGCAGAATCATTCCAAGGAAATGATTGGTACAACTAAACTCCAAAGAGGTCTCTATGTGCTTGATTCCTCTCAACATGACCATGCTTGTAATTCTTCCATCATAGATAATTCATACCGTTGGCATTTAAGATTAGGACACATTTCTAATATAGGCTTGCAAAATGCATCAAAAATATTTCCCTTTATTCCTTCAAAATGTAACACTCATTTCCCTTGTGATCCTTGTCATTTTAGCAAACAAAAGAGATGATCTTTTCCTCATAGTATTACTGTGTCTAAGGCTCCTTTTGAATTGTTACATGCTGACTTATGGGGACCTTTTTCTACCATTTCAATGTTAGGCCATAGATATTTCATTACTCTTGTTGATGACTATAGTAGATATACTTGGGTAATTTTCATCAAAACCAAAGATCAAACCAAAAATAGTATCATTCAATTTCTAGCCTTCATTGAAAAACAGTTTCATACAACATTAAAACAATTCAGATCGGATAATGGTACTGAATTCACTGCCTTATCTGAAATTTTATTATCTAAGGGCATTATCCACCAAAATTCATGCCCTTACACACCTCAACAAAATGGTGTGGTGGAAAGAAAACACCAACATATCTTGAATGTAGCTAGATCCCTCTATTTTCATTCTAAAATTCCCATTAATATGTGGAGTTTTTGTGTCCAACATGCCATTCACATTATAAACAAATTTCCCACCCCTCTTTTAAAACTTAAATGTCCATATGAACTCTTACATGGTCAGCCACCTTCTCTCATTCATCTAAAAGTGTTTGGTTGTTTAAGCTATGCCATTTCCAATCAAAGTCATAAAACTAAGTTTGACCAAAGGGCAAGGAAAATTGTTTTCTTAGGATTCAAGGATGGAACCAAAGGTTATATTCTATATGATCTACAAACAAACAATATCTTTGTGTCTAGACATGTGACATTTTATGAAAATATATTTCCTTTTGATAGTACACATCAAAATTCTACTCAGTCATCACATCCTAGCAATATTACTCAAACTGTCCCACACATTTATGTTGATGTTGACTTATCACACCAGCCCCCTACCTCTACTGAACACCTGTCTACTTCTCCTAACCTTGACAGCTATGACATTTCCCAGTCCTCATCACCTTTACAGCAGGGCAGCCCTACTGCTGTTGTTTCTTCTGCTGCAGATAATCCATTCAACCCTTTATCCACTGAACATATTGTTCCTACACCAGTGCTTAATTCTAAACCCCTCACCAGTCAGTCTAATATCCATGACAACTCTGAAAATCTTACCACCACATCTCAACCTAATCTTAGGCACTCTAATCGTGTTTCACATCCACCTAGGTATTTAGCAGAATACCATTGCTACCACACTACTGATAATCCCTCTACCTCAATTTTTCATCCAAATAACTCTGCTATTCCTTATCCTCTTTCTTCAGTCATCTCATATGAACATTGTTCTCCCTCATATAAAAATTTATGTTGTGCTATTTCCTCCATCTCTGAACCTACCACATATGAACAAGCCATTAAACATGACTGTTAGGTTAATGCCATGGATGTGGAGCTTAAAGATCTTGCAGAGAATCATACATGGATTGTGGTGGATCTTCCTTCTGGTAAGATGCCTATTGGCTGTCGTTGGGTGTATAAAGTTAAACATAAAGCAGATGGATCCATTGAAAGATACAAGGTCAGGTTAGTAGCCAAATGCTACACTCAAATGGAAGGTATATACTATTTTGATACATTTTCACCTATAGCCAAGCTTACTACTGTCAGAGTCCTCCTTTCTCTTGCAGCTATCAAAGGATGGTTTCTTGAACAGTTAGATGTAAATAATGCTTTTCTCCATGGAGATTTGCATGAAGAAGTCTATATGAATCTTCCTCCTGGCTTATCTGGTTATGATTCATCCAAAGTTTGCAAGCTACAAAAATCACTGTATGGCTTAAAACAAGCAAGTAGACAATGGTATTCCAAATTATTTGTTTTTCTCATCTCTCTTGGATATACTCAGTCACAGGCTGATTATTCTCTCTATGTCAAAAATGATGCACCCCATTTTACTGCTCTACTGGTCTATGTTGATGATGTTGTTCTAGCAGGAAACTCCTTAGCTGAGATTAAACTTGTGAAGAGTTTGCTACATGTAAAGTTCAAAATTAAAGACCTAGGACAACTTAGATATTTTTTGGGGTTTGAGATTGCCATATCTAAAGATGGCATATTTTTGAATCAGAGGAAGTATACTCTTGAGTTACTATAAGATGCTGGAGTTCTTGCAGCAAAACCTTCTTCAGTTCCCTTTGATCCCAATATCAAACTATCTGCCAATGAAGGAGTAGACATAGAAGATCCCTCAACTTATAGAAGGCTGATTTGAAGACTCATTTACCTCACTAATTCAAGGCCAGACATCTCATATTCTGTTCAACATCTCAGTCAGTACATGTCTCATCCTAAAGTTCCTCATTTTCAGGCTGCTATCAGAATTTTGAGGTACTTAAAATCAGTTCCAGCCACTGGTATTTTGTTTTCTGTTTCTAGTGACTTAAAGTTACTTGGATTTGCTGATTCAGATTGGGCTAGATGTCCTGATACTAGGAAGTCTATAACAAGATATTGTGTAATGTTGGGATCTTCCTTATTGTGTTGGAAGTCTAAGAAACAACACACTGCTTCCAGATCTTCCACTGGAGCTGAATATAGGGCTTTGGCCTCTATAACCTGTGAAATACAGTGGTTACAGTACTTGTTTCATGACCTTCTTGTTAATTTCCATCAGCCTGCCTCCATTTATTGTGATAGCAAGTCAGCAGTGTATTTGGCTCATAATCCAACATTCCATGAAAGAAGCAAACATATTGAATTGGATTGTCATGTGGTTAGAGAGAAAATACAATCCAAACTTATTCATTTGCTTCCAATTTCAACTCATGATCAATTGGCTGATATGCTAACCAAGCCATTACATTCTCCAACTCTAAAGAAGACTTTGGCCAAGTTGGGACTTTGTTCTATCCACAGTCCAACTTGAGGGGGGCTGTTAGTCTAGATAGTATAGTTTATGTATACTTCTGTATTTTGTACATGTATTCTATACAGCTGCCACATCAACTTTGTACATAGGCTAGACTAGTGTGTACAGATATATATATATACACTATTGTAAATACTTTATTCATCAATGAAGATAATACAATTTCTGTAACAACTTTCTGTTATCTTCTTCTTCTTGCTTTCTTGCTGCAACTTTATCCTCATTTAGCATGAAGGTTCATGGTGAGTTCACCACCATTAACAAGAATATATTCCTAAACACAAAGGCTACATTGGATTCATAGCCCCCATAAACCCTGAAACATAAATAATATTGATAAAAAAAACTACAAATTTAGTATCTACGAAGCACAAACAAATTTAATACTACATCTACGAAGCACAGACACCACCGACATAGAACATTACACTAATAATAATGAGAAATAGAACAATTGAATTTAACTATATATGTCGATGTTGTAGCCCGTGAAATCAACATAAACAATCAATAAGCATTCTATGTAATATGTTATTGTCCTTAAAAACACGAGAAATGAATTAAAAACCTCTATAAATATGTCGAAACTTCCACTCCAGGCCGTGCAAATCCTTCGCCACAAGCTCTTTGTTGAGAGCAATCCTAAAGAGGAGTCCGACATAAATTCAAAGCATCTATAAGTGGTGACTTAAACAAACTATGGCTTGACCATACACCTGCCTGGGATCATGGCTTGACCAAAAAATATCAAGTAGTTCTCTATAACTAATTAGCCATGGGTGTGCATCAAGAACTTCTGTAACCCTGTAACTCATTTATTAATTACTCTTGTTTTGTGTAAAATAAACTTAAAATACATATATAAAGGATATTGGCTAACCAACTGTTTTGCAAGACCCTAATAAAATTTGACTGATTTCTTAAAGTAAGGCGCTGCATCTTTATCAAGATCTTTATGAAAACGCACCAGGTAGATAGATCTTTACACAAAACTGCAAAGAAATTTTGAAACCAAAATCCCAGCATCATCAGACATATTCGGTATATGGATTATTCAGTGATTGTTAATAAAAACAATCATTCCACTCCTAACAATAATCTGATTACAAGTGCAGTATCTAACAACACGGCCCTCAAACTTGGATATTAAACAACTAACAAATCGTTTCACTCCTAATGTTGAAGCTTGATTAATGATAAACAAATTTTTCCAAACATAGATAGTTTTCCATCCACCCAAAACAAAAGCCATGGCATAAAAACAACCAACTAATAAAAAATACACAAACAGAATGGCGATGTACCGCCGACGTCGATGATGTTGTCCTGCTTCATCTGATATTAACTTTATGAAGGTAAAAAATCAACATCAATCTTACATTTTCAGATATTAAATAAACCATTCAATAGCTCCAGAAATGTTGCTTTCTACCTTTGCCATAGCCTCCCTCGGATGGTATGTATAACAACAACATAGGCAACAAAAAAAAAGTTAGCTTTTCAAAACTCAAAGAAATCTTTGATGCAACTGTTGTATGACCGGAGATAACGGGTTCAAGTCACAAAATTCGCCTCTTGCAGATCTAATTGATCAAAACACAAAAATCCAAAACATAATTCTCGTGTTTCGTACAGATTTCAGATTTAAGAGAGGATTGAGAAGTGACGTTCAGAATCCAAAAGCGAGTTTCACAGATGCAATATTTAAATTTGAAGAACAAAGAGATGGAGAAATGAGTCCAAAAGTGAGAAGGAAGTAAGCATGAAAACAAGAAAAATGTTTTCACGTTGGTGCAACAGTGAAGGCTTTATTGTGCAAATGACTTAGTATTCAATTATCACATGATTTGGTTCCAAATAGTTGGTTTTGGACTCATTTTACTCTTAATTTAGTGATGTGGCAGCCTTAAACCAAAGGTTATTTTTGTGTTAACCACAACACTTAAATTTCCTATATTATAGATTATAGATGGGAAAAATACTGCTCTAGTTTATTACCGAATAGTCATGCTAAATTAACACATGGAGTAATCTTTCACGCTACATTTATGTATGTTACATTTACAATACCGTCCCACACAAACTCATGTTTTGTTACTACAGTTTTACATGGACAAGATTATGGTAAAAATAGGAAAACAAATGCGTCTAGTATCAACATGAATTAAACAACACTCAAGTATCAACATGAATTCAGGACACTTTATCTTCCGGAAACAACACTCAGGAACGTGTTCCATGAAGAAAATTTAAGTTAATATCTACTTTAGGCGTCTCTATCTTTAGATTTGGAATGTTGGGAAAATGTCCCCACAGTGCAGCACCTTCCTCATCACATATCACAGATATTTTATGCTTTAAATTTCCAAAATTCATGACAGAATAAGGCAATTTACTCAAGTTTGAGCAACCCTTCATGTAAAACTTCTCAAGCCTTTGCAAGTCACCAATATCGTTCGGTAACTTTGGAAGACTCACACAGTCTGAGATGTCGAGAGAACGTAGCTCGTTAAGGCCTCTAACAGATTCTGAAATCTCCACTAAATCAGAGCATGAACAAAGCCTTAGCACTTCCAAATTCTCCAACTTTGCAAGATCTTGAGGCATAGCATTAAGCTTGTGGCAGTTTGTGATACTGAGCTTCTTCAATGTGGTAATGTTACAAAATCCATCCGGCAATTTAATCAAATCATTGCAATAATCAATGCTCAACTCCACTAGATTTGGCATAGTATCTGAAATTTGGATAGAACAGCTTTCAAAAGCATTCTTTGTATTGCACATATGAAGGGATAACTTTCGCAGATTCTTCAGTCTGCATAGACAAGGGACTGAAACCTTCTCCAACCTCATTCTTTTCAGGTTTGATAAAAATCCAAGTAGCTCAAACTTGGTTAGTTCAGAACGATGGAAACCATAATTTGTGATTATTAAAACTTTCAGTTTAGTCATTTTCTCTATGAAATCTGGTAATGAGTACTGGTCAGACCGTAGATTTAAAACCAGAACCTCAGCTTCATCAGGTTGCATGTCACACCAATCCGAAGAAAATGTTTCATCTGTAAAAACATCATACAAGAATAAATCACCATAATCATAGAAGATATTGTATGACACAATTACTTTGTAACAGCGGTGTTAATTTTTTCATTTGTAATTGCACACATGATTTAGAGATAGAGACATACCAGTTGATATAGACAATACACGCGCATCAACTTTTAGCTGTTTCGGTTTTACAAACATTCCAGAGACGAACGAGTACGCACGACTAATTATTCCTTGCTGATTCTGTCCTATCCACCAATCAGGACGACTATCTCCATTTAACTCGATGATCAGTCTTTTTCTCCGTTCAATTGGCTCCCCTTTGCTTTGGTGAATCGCTAATTCTCTGAGGAGATCATGCATCATGACATAGTGGTTATTGTAGTACTTGTCTGTTTCTGTTGCAACTTTCCTTGTAGCTATGACATTAATCAAATTCCTGGTGGTAAAATCATGGACAATGGCCATTGCTTGTGTACCATCTTCGTCTAAGTCGTGCAGTTCTGCCCACATATCAATGAAGACGGTAAAAGGAATCCTCTGGTCTTCAGGAAAAAGTCCCATATCCATGAAGCACTCCTTCTGATTGATATCCTCCAATATATCCAAGCTTTGTTGAAGGAAGGAAAGCAAGTTAGTTGTTCTATCAAGTTCCAGAATGGATTGACTTTGTAAAAACTTCTTCATATTTTGCCACTTCTCAAAAGGCTGCTGACAAAGTGATCCAGCAATGACCTGAAGCGCCAGCGGCGAACCCTTACAACCTCTCACTATCTGTGCATGGAAGTGAAATCAATAAGTAACATCAAAGGCTTAGGTAACTAACTAGTATGCACTTGTATACTAAATTTATACCATCTTGTTTTTCACGTAAAAAAAAATCATGTCTATTTAGTTGGATTGAAGAGAAATCACCTCGCGAACAAGATTTTTATCAGGTGTGTATGAGCTGTTGTGATTCAATTGCGCGAAGTGATGGAAAAGGGACTCTGCAGGACCATAATCGAGCGGATCCAACTGACATGGGGTGCTAAATCTTCTGAATGCAACCCTTGAAGTCACCAAAATCTTATAATCTGACATTTGGAATTTGAACTTCTCAACAAGGCCTTCCGAGTTAGGCCAAACATCATCCAAGACTAACAGTATTGGTTTTCTACCAACTTGCCTCAGAAGAAGTCCCAATCGGTTAATCGCTTCTTCATCGGTTTGAAACTCAGGCACACGACATCCACAATGCTCAAATAGCGTCTGTACAATGTTCTTCAAGTTGGGATTTTTTGAGACGGTAACAAAGAAAATGTTTCCACCAAACTTGCCTAGTCAAAACAAAAATAGCTTTATAAATCAAGGAGAATGGAATACAATGAAAGTGCTTATATTATAAGTCACTTCTATGATAAAAGATAAAATAGAACCAAATAGACAATCCTGGAGAGCTTATGAAAATAAGCTGAAAACACTTTATGAATAAACTCTCTCAAACAGTTTCACAAGTTGTTATATAAATAAGCTCAAAAAAGTCAATCCAAACATACCCTAAAAGATCAGTAAAAATTTAGTGAAAAAAAAGCAACTACCTTTGATTTGTGGATGCCAACAAAGCTTCTTAGCAAGAGTGCTTTTACCAGAACCACCCAAACCAGTCAAAACAAGCACAGAAACACCATCTTTAACCAATTCCATCTTCAACTTATTCAAAGGCTCAACCATTCCCAAACACTCCGGCTCATCCGGAGCACCACACAAACCCCTAACTTGATTCCCATCAAACTGACCCAAATTCTCCTTCCTCATCAAAATCTCCAAAATCCCATTCACCTTAGCCAAAACCTCAATCAAATCCTTCTTATTCTCAACCTGAACATTCACAGACAAATGTCTCTTTAGCCTCTCATCTTTCTTCTGAAGCTTAGATTGGTAACGTGGGAAAGAAAGAAAGTTCCATAGAGTAAGCTTCTTGCTTTTTCTTACAAGCTCTTCACCTTCTCTTATGTGAGTCTCTAGCCTCTCTATCTCTTCTCTTGGTCGATCCAACAAATCGTTGTAGCCTTTCATTTCTTCAACCAAAGGAGCCAAAGCATTTAAGGTTTCGATGTTTGTTTCGAGTGTGGGAGCGAATTCTCGACCCTTTTTGATTGTGCGAAGAGCGTATTTCACGGCTTCTCCCATTCCAGCTCCAACGGCACCTCCACTGAGTAGATCTTCCATAGCTATGCTACTCTTGTGTCTGGAACAATGAAAGTGATGTTATGGTTTTCTGTTTTTGTTGAATTGGATGTTTTATAATATTTGAGGAAAAGAAAACATATGAACTAAACATAAACTGGTTTGGGTTATTTATAGCAGAACTGTTTCGTTGACTTGTGAGTTTTGATCTTTTTGCTAGGAAAAAACTATGAACTATGGTTTCGTTACTGTGTTTGGTGGGGATAACAATAACATAGCATTTAAAAGAAAACAAAATTTTTAAAATAAACATTAAAAAAAAAACGAAAACAAATAAGTTGTCTATTTGGTTGGTACTATAAAACTCATCAAAAATAACATTTATTTAAAATAAATAAACATAAAACTCGTGAAAACCTTATTTCCTTTAGCTTACTTAGCCTACAAGTTTTTTTAAGGCACGCGTATTGTTTTTTCTTCTTTCAAAAGAGGTACTATATGGTTGGCACTAGTAATTATATATGACACGAAACTCACATTTCCTATCTCTTTCCTCAAACTTATTTGGGCATATATTATTTATTGAATGAATGACTTTAGAAGAAGTATTGTAGATATTTTAATCACTTTAATTTAATTATATTAGTGGATAATTTACTATTTTATGTTATTAATTTAGGTGTTGAAGAATTATTTACAAGTTTATTTTTTCTCTTAATTTGTATTTCAAAAATACATCAATGTAATTTCATCTATTGTGTGATCAATAAAGTATATGACAATTAGGGGGAGAATATGATTGAGTTGAGCTGGGTTTTGCAAAACTCAAGTTTTAATCCGTTAAAAAAATCAAAGCATAAATCTGAAATCACCACTGACCTTTAAAATATGTGATATTATAGTAAATAATACATCAATGATTTACTAAGAGAAAAAAATAGTTAAGATCCAAAATCTAATGGTTTTTTTAACACTTACCCATTACAAGTTAACTTAGGGTACAGACTAACTTAAACAATTGAACCAATAACACAAGGCCCAATTAAACAATGGCATGTGAACGGACTTCGACGACATGCTAAACCTAGAGTTCGTTCCAATATCTCACAAATCTCCACCTTGGAACAAACTCTATAACAACAAGAAAACAAACTAGTTTTCACCATCCATGGCTTTCAGCCATTCAATTTTATTTTGACTTCTCATATCTTCCTTATAGTCTCTAGGTTCTTCGTCCAGAACCTCACTTGCAGAGATTAAGGCATAAGCTATAAGATCTGCATACCCAAGTCTTTAAGGTGGCTTGATGACTCTTCTTGACCTGTCTCTTGCCAGCAGGTAGTCATTATCAGTCTCCTCATCTTCGACAACAACTTCTGCTTGTTCAGTCGTCTCTTGCACAATCTCAGGTCCGAGCACAACACTCTCGCTTGACTCATACCAACACAATGGAGTCCTATACCGCCTCCCATACAATGCTTCATACGGAGCCATACCAATTCTCACATGAAATCTATTGTTATAAGTAAACTCAATTAATGACAAATGACTATCTCACACACCTCCATAATCCATCACACAAACTCTCAGCAAATCCTCTAAAGATTGGATAGTCTGTTATGGTTGACCGTCCGTCTGCGGATGATAAGTATAACTCATCCTCAACTTGTTGGTGTAAGCCCTAGAGGCCAATACTTTTTGGTACTTGTATCGGATTATTCGTTTAATAATAAAAGGCATTTCTTTATTATGTTTGTCTTTCAGAATAATAAAGTCCCTAGAATAGTTAGTCTGTTTAATGAAATGTTAAGTGTGACTTAATCATGAGATCCCATTAAACATAAAGACATTATTCTTAAAATATCCGTAGTCAAGCTTTATTGCAAAGTGGGATAACATTAAAGCATTGAGACTATTATGAAGATAGACTGATGATCACATCTCATGGATCATGGATAAAGAGTTATCAAGTCTTGACATAGGTATAAATATTAGGAGTAATATTTATACCGGATTGACCCGCTATGAGAATACTACATAGTATGTTATGCAAAGTGTCATAAGTTATTCTCATGGTGATAATGGTGTATTACCACCCTTCGACCTGAAACCACTATGGACCCTAGATGTAGAGTCATGTGCTTTATTGCTGATCAAATATTATCCGTAGCTGGATGATCATAAAGACAGTTGATGGGCACTCCACGAAGCATGCTGAGGGACATGAGTGTCCTAGATGGAATTTGTCAATCCTGCATAACAGGAGAAATA
Organism: Lathyrus aphaca; assembly: GCA_963966055.1. Taxonomy (NCBI): domain Eukaryota; kingdom Viridiplantae; phylum Streptophyta; class Magnoliopsida; order Fabales; family Fabaceae; genus Lathyrus; species Lathyrus aphaca. The sequence goes on along the minus strand of OZ014523.1, from coordinate 526,776,639 downwards.
TCTAAGGGCCCAATATTGAACTGGACAAGGATGACACAGTGTATGCCTTGTGTTCAATATAGACATAGGGGCAAAAGGGTAATTGTACAAACATATATTATCACGAAAAAGGTTTTGTCAGATCACATGACATTTTCGTGACTTGGGTAGCAGTGATGTGTTGCTAGATACCGCTCACTGTTTATTATGTTAAATATATAATTTAATATAATTACCAACGTTACGAAATCCTACAGGGTCACACACATAAGGACAGTTTGATGAGAGATAGAGAAATCAAAGGAACACCGTAAGGTACGGTGCACTTAAGTGAAAATAGAAATTCGGATAATATAATAATAATTATTGTTATTTTATAATGGTTATAAAATAATAATAAAATAAATATATTTATTATAATAATAGTTATTATAATAATATATAATATTATTATGGATCATGTGAATTGGGCTTTTAGCCCGCAGCCCACAAGAGAGTCTATAAAAGGAACCCTTGTGATGAAGCTTTCACTTGATGCAATTTCGTTTTTGATTCTCTTTTCTCACTCAAATAATTCTGTTCGTAAGCAGCTAGCACTGTGATCGGAAGCTGTTCGTGTGGACTGAGTAGAGGCGTTGCACTTCATCAACGCTTATGATCGCTGCATCAAAGATCTGAATCGCCACAAAGAGGTAACTATTCTATCACTGACCATGCTCATTCGTAAGGATCACTAAAGGAAATTTTTGTTTTCCGCTGCGTTTAGATCGCAATTTTCCTTCACAACTTGGTTCCCAAAGCATCTTGTAAACTCTTCCAAAATCTCGATGTAAATTGCGGATCTCTATCCGACACGATACTCGAAGGTATCCCATGCAACTTCACAATCTCATCAATATACATCTCTGCTATCTTCGACATGGAATGATTAATCTTCATCGGTAAGAAATGCATCGACTTAGTTAATCGGTCAACAATCACCCAAATGGAGTCATTTCCCTTCACTGTCTTCGGAAAACCTGTCACGAAATCCATATAAATGCTATCCCATTTCCATTCTAGAATACTCAATGGTTGCATCATACCTAAAGGCTTTTGATGTTCAACCTTCGATTTCTGGCAAAGCATACACAAACTCCGCAATATCTCTCTTCATACCCGTCCACCAAAATAACTTCTGCAAATCATGATACATCTTAGTAGCGCCAGGATGAATACTCAATCTACTTCAGTGCCCTTCTTCAAGAATACTCTTCTTCAACTCTGGATTATCAGGAACACACACACGATCTCGGAATCTCATCATACCATTTTCATCAATATGGAACTCTCCTCCGTTACCTTGGTTAATCAAAGTCATTTGATCCACCAACTTCAAATCTAATTGTTGTCCTAAACGGATCTCTTCCACAATATCATTAGTTAATTTCAGCATACCTAACTTCACACTCTCAGATGTAGTCTCACACAACAAACTCATGTCTATGAACTGCTCAATCATCTCAAGTTCTTTTACCATCAAAATCAACATATGAAAAATCTTTCTACTCAAAGCGTATGCAACCACATTAGTCTTACCAGGGTGGTAACTCAAATCAAAATCAAAGTCTTCCAACATCTCTAACTATCTCCTCTGCCTCATGGTTAGTTCCTTCTGATCAAATAAGTATTTCAAACTCTTATGATCGCTGAACTCCTCAAACTTCGATCCAAACAGATAATATCTCCAAATTTTTAACACAAAAACTACGCCTGCTAACTCAAAGTCTTGGGTAGGATAATTCCTCTCATGAACAAGTAACTGTCTAAAAGCATAGGCAACCACTTGACCATTCTGCATCAATACACCACCAAGACCCATCTTCGAAGCATCACAGTATACCACAAAGGATTCATTCGGATTAGGCAAAATCAATACTGGAGCAGTCGTTAACCTATTCTTCAATTCAACTAAACTCTTCTCGCATGCAACATCCTACACATAAGCTTGACCCTTCTGAGTCAACTGAGTCAGAGGCAATGACAACTTAGAAAAACCCTCTATAAACTTTCGGTAATAACCGTCCAAACGAAGAAAACTTCTAATCTCCGTGGCATACTTCGGAGTATCCCACTTTAACACCGCATCAATCTTCGAAGGATCCACTGAAATTCCACCACTAGAAATCACATGGCCATGGAAACTCACTTCCTTCAACCAGAACTCACACCGATAACTTAACATAAAGCTTCTTCTCTCTCAACACTTGTAACACAATCCTTAGGTGTCCTTCATGTTCTTCTTCTGACTTTGAATAAATTAGGATATCATCAATAAAAACCACAACAAACTTATCTAAATACTCATGAAAAATTTGATTCATATATTCCATGAATACACCAGGTGCATTGGATACACCAAAAGGCATCACAGTATACTCATAGTGACCATACCTCATCCAGAAAGCTGTCTTCGGAATATCATCTGCTTTAACTCGAATCTGACGATAACCCGACCTCAAATTAATCTTGCTAAGAATGCAAGCTCCCACCAACTGATCCATCAAATCATCAATCCTCAAAAGTGAATATTTATTCTTGATGGTCACCTTATTCAGTTGTCGATAATCGACGCACAACCTCATACTACCATCCTTTTTCTTAACCAATAACACTGGAGCACCCCACAGAGAAACACTTGAATGAACAAATTTCTTCTCAAGAAGTTCTTCAAGTTGTTTCTTTAACTCACTCAATTCTGAATCTGACATCCGATATGAAGCCATCGACACTGGACTAGTACCCGGTACTAAATCCACAACAAACTATACTTCACGCTCTGGAGGCAAATCACTGATGTCATCCGGAAACACATCAAGAAATTCGCGGACAACAGGTAATTCGACACTCACATGTTCACGGTCAACCTACAATGCCGCAAACATAGAAAACATTTGAGCTTCATCTTCTAGTAGTTCATCCACTTCCTGCACAAATAGAAACATCACCTCCCCACACTCATAAAACTCTAGAAACTCCATCGTATTTACATAGCAATTGATATGCACAAAGTTGAACTCCAACCAGTTCATCCCCAACATAACATCCATATGGCGTAAAGGGAAGAACACCAAACCCATCAAGAAATCCTTACCATAAGTGGTCAGAGGACATTTAAAACACACACGGTTAGTCGTAACTGAATCGTCAACAGACATCTCAATCAACATATTACCATTCATAACAGTCAAAGGCAAATTCAACCTGGTCGCGCACTCAATTGAAATAAACTAATGAGTAGCCGCATTATCAAGTATAGCAACCAACTCAACATCATTAATAAAACAAGTACCTTTAATCAAGTTATCTTTCTTCTGAGCATTTGAACCACTCAAAGCAAACACTCTACTAGTAGTCTGAGCAGCAGTAGCAACCTTCTTCGATTTTTGACACTGAGTACTGATATGTCCCTCTTCACCATAATTGAAATAAGTTGGTCCTGCATTTGGACACTCATCCTTCATATGACCCCTCTTACCACATTTATAGCACCTTATCATAGTAGCAGTGCACACATCAGATTTATAACTCGCTTCACCACACTTATAGCACTTGAGAGGAGTAAAACTCGTTCCCCCACTCGGCTTCTTCCCATCAGTAACCTTCGAATTCCCCTTGTCATTTGGAGTCGCATAAGGTTTCCCTCGAAACTAAACCTTGTTTTTCTTCTCACTCACCTTCTTATAGTGACCAGATCGAGCTCGACTATCCTCATCATAGATCATACTCTTATCCACAAGCTCAACATACCTGCAGATCTGATGATACCCAATTGCTTGCTTGATTTCTGGTCTCAACCCATTCTCAAACTTCAAACACTTGGACAACTCAGCATCATCACGGTTGTAGTGAGGATATAACTTCACTAACCTCTCAAACTTGGCAGCATACTCTGCCACTGTCATGTTCCCTTGTTTCAGCTATAGGAACTCAACCTATTTCTTGTCCCGAGCATCTTCAGGAAAGTACTTACTCATAAATTCCCTCCTGAACACATTCCACATTATCGCAGCCCCAACTCCTTCCACTCTCTGACGAGTATTATCCCACCAATCCTCAGCCTCTTCATCCAGCATATGGGTGCCAAATTGTACCTTCTGAGCATCAGAGCATGCCATAGTCCTGAAAATATTCTCAATCGCCTTGAGCCACTTATGCGCATTCTCCGGTTCATGAGTACCCTCAAACTTAGGTGGATTATTCCTCTGAAATACCTCCAAGGCATGAAATTCATCACAAACATTATTTTGCATCGTAGCATGAGCAAGTGCAGCTACCGCATCCGCAAGAGCACAATTCGAAGCCATTCTACAAATCACCAACAACATCATAAAACAACTCAACCTCAAAACACTAAAACGCAATAACCGACACGACTGACAACGACACGACTGGCCTGCACTGATACCACTAATTTAACACTCTTTCTACCCCATCATAAATAACATACCTTTAGTCAATTATCAGAGTTTCCTCATAACAAGGGTATCACATTTACTCTTTAACTCATAAACCCCATATTGATTCATGTCCCGTAATACGGTTTATAAACATCATAATAAATCATAAACATCATTAAAAAAAATTGCAACGGAAAACAAACATTTTTTTCTCATTTTAAATAAAAGAAACTTCATAATTTAGTCCCAAAACATCATTAAATTCGTAAGTAATCAAAAGAAATAACTTCTTAAATCAACTTAAACGAAACAACTCAAGCGAAACCCTATCCCGAATGTTACTGAACACGGAGCAGGACTTCACTTCTAACCAACACAGTAAACCAACTAACTCCGAGCTAACCTTGATTATCTGCAGAATGGCATAATAGACCATCACCATAAGGCATGCATGGTGAGTAAATTCACATTCAATAAAGTAATATAAATATGATAATTTAAAACATAGACAACAAAAACTCCATCATCAATAACTCGATCATATAAAACATTAAAGACATTGCATCAACACACGACTCAATTACATCACATCATCTCACAAATCAATGCAAATCATGCTATGTCATTTAGAATGATATGCAACCTCTTATTATGCATGTGGTATCGAAACATCCTCATGGATGGACACTAGGCCATCAACCCTCCACTAAGGGAGCACATCATAACATCATATCACTTTAATCCGCACAATAGGATTGAAGCTACCAATGGACCGAAGTCCCCTCATAAATCAATGGCATGAATGCAAGACGCAATATACACTCATCATCCTCAAAACATCATAACATTACATCCACATTCATTATTAATCATCATTTCACATACTCATTCATGCCATCATATTACATAGCCATTGAACATCATACTACATACTCATCTAACATCGTACCTCTACATCATGTAATCATACTTCATAACTCAAAACAAATCATTTGAATCATCATACACCATTTAATTACTAATCTTATTCATATAGTCTCTAAAAACACATCATACAATAGCTCTAAAATATCATAGCAACTTACGACATAAACATTATCAAGAAAGCATATTTCTGAATTAAAAATTTATTTTTCAAAAATTCCAGGTCTCGCTAAGCGAGACACCTTGATCGCTAAGTGCCTAGCTCACGGGTTGTGCTCGCTAAGCGAGCTTCGAAATTTCTGCAGATTTTTTGCGATCTCAAAATCGCACCATCTGCGGTAAAACCCTCAAAAACCCCTTATTCAACAACAATAACCAGAAAATTATTAGCCCAACCTTCATTCATCAAGACATTATCATATACATCAATTAACATCAATATCTACTATCAATTTCATCATAAATCTACATCATATGACACATTCATCAACAAACCCTAAAACCCCAAGACTCTCCCTTAAAACCCCAATTCCTATCTCTACATTACAATACCGAATAGAAATTACTCCCCATACCTTAGGTTACATAATCCTTTTTGATAAATCCTCGAAGAACCTCCCAAACCTTAAAGTCCTAGCCTTCCCTCTTCAAAGTTCTTCTCCTTTCTCCCAAAAGTGGGATCGTTTCCAATTGATCGTACACAAAACTACTTTACTCTTTTTGTCACTCTTGCCCCTAGGACATCTTTAGTCTTTCTTCATAATACCATCACTAATCCTGTACCAAAAGACCACTTTAACCCTTGTCCTCTAATTATTTTCATTTTATTTAATTAATTCCAATTAATCAAATAGACTCACTATGCTTAATATCCTAATATCATTAAAATATTAAGCCACCCTAAAAAATCCACAAAACATCAAATAACATCATAAATCATCAAAATTCACAAGAAACACATCAATTAAATTAAAATTGACTTTGGGGTGTTACAACTCTCCCAAGTCCAACTATCACCAGTTGGTCCACCCCATATTACCTTAACAAGGCAATATCTTTACCTCTTAATCGCTTCATATCTCTACCATCTATTTGTACAGGTGAAATCTCCACAGTCAAATTATCTCTTACTCGAACATCATCCATTTGAATCACATGTGATGGATCTGAAATGTACTTCCTCAACTATGACATATTAAACACATCATGCAAATTCGTAAGTGACAGTGGTAATGCAATCCGACATTCCACATCTCCGACTCTTTGCGAAATCTGATACGGTCCAATGAAACGTGGAGTGAGCTTTCTTGACTTCAAGGCTCGTCCGACACCAGTCACTGGAGTAACCCTAAAAAAAACATGATCTCCCTCTTGAAATTCAAGTGCTTTCCTCCTCTTATCATGATAACTCTTCTGAAGACTTTTCGAAGTCTTCATTCTCTCTTGAATCGTCTTAATCTTTTCAGTCGTCTCTTGCGCAATCTCAGGTCTGAGCACAACACTATTGCCTGACTCATACCAACACAATGGAGTCCTACTCCGCCTCTCATACAATGCTTCATGCGGAGCCATACAAATGCTCGCATGAAAACTATTGTTATAAGTAAACTCAATTAACATCAAATGACTATCCCACGCACCTCCATAATCCAACACACAAGCTCTCAGAAAATCCTCTAAAGATTGGATAGTTTGTTCTGTCTGACCCTCTGTCTGCGAATGATAAGAAGAACTCATGCTCAACTTGGTTCCCAAAGACTCTTGTAAACTCTTCCAAAATTTCGATGTAAATCGCGGATCTCTATCTGACACGATAATCGAATGTATCCCATGCAACTTCACAATCTCATCAATATACATCTCTGCTAGCTTCAACATGGAATGATTAATCTTCGTCGGTAAGAAATGCACTGACTTAGTTAATCGGACAACAATCACCTCAATGGAGTCATTTCCCTTCACTGTCTTCAGCAAACCTGTCACGAAATCCATAGAAATGTTATCCTGTTTCCATTCAGGAATACTCAACGGTTGCATCATACCTAAAGGCTTTTGATGTTTAACCTTCAATTTCTGGCAAACTAAACAAGCATACACAAACTCCGCAACATCTCTCTTCATACCCAGCCAGATTTTCCGTGATCTCGATATCGCACCATCTGCGATAAAACCCTAAAAAAACCCTTATTCAGCAGCAATAACCAGAAAATCATTACCCCAACCTTCATTCATCAAGACATCATCATATACATCAATTAACATCAATATCTACTATCAATTTCATCATAAATCTACATCATATGACACATTAATCAACAAACCCTAAAACCCAAAGACTCTCCCTCAAAACCCCAATTCATATCTCTACATTACAATACCGAATATAAATTACTCCCCATATCGTAGGTTACGTAATCTTTTTCGATAACTCCTCGAAGAATCTCCCAAACCTTCAAGTCCTAGCATTACCTCTTCATAGCTCAATTGGAGATACTTGACTTAGTAACTCAATGGGAAGCACTAAGTAGTAAAAGAAATCCACCAGAAAATACTGGATCATGCACCTAACACGTTATAGCGACCTGGCATGAAGACCCATCATCTGGAGATACTTGTAAGGTAGATCACAAGAGCACTTTGCTTAGGGAAACACATGGTCTTATACTAACAACATGGTTTATGAGAAGATATCATCTCAAGAGGATTTTATAGAGGACCTGGCATTCAAAATGCCCTAGTGTCTTCAAACTCTTGGAGAGATTTGTCGAATCTTGACGTAACTGCCTCAGATTAACTGTATTTAGCACAAACGAGTCTTTAATATTTGTCTTTTAGGAATGATCGGACTATGGAGATAACAAATTGGGGAACAACTTGCCCCTGTCTAGCAAAGTCTTCAGGAAACGTGCCCCTGTCTAGCAAAGTCTTCAAGCGACCTTCCCCTGTTTAGAAAAGTCTTCAGGGAACATGCTTCTAGGAATGATCATTCTCTGAAATGGTTGTTCAATTACTCATCAGAGTTTCAAATATCAAGAGATTAAGCTCATCATCGGTACTCATATATAGACTTCTATTATATCAAGCAAATGCTATCAAGCAAAATATTAATGTTGAGACTGCTAATGCAACACACATGTTTGTCTCAAAAAATTTATTATATTTTTTTTTGAAAATATTTTCACAATAGCCTGTGAACGAATCACTAGCTAGGATGTGACATTAATTTTCTTTTACAAAGCCAACACCAACTTTGAGCATAGCTCATAGGAGTCAGGAAACACTATCTCATTAAGTATGATTTTGAAATAAACCCTACTTCAATTAGGACTTTTAAGGGTTGTAACGTGGTTTGGTTCACGGTTTTAGAAACATAGGATAAAGACTCAAAGTTTATTTGGTGCCCAGCCATTCTCCGCGATGTTCTCCAATCCTATGTTCAGTTAAATTAACATATACATTTGTCTTGATAGTGTAGAGATGATGCTCCAAGGTTCGTTTGAAATTTCAGTCATCTTATTTGTCCCCTATGGATATTGGTGACCCTTTGATTTTGGTATGGTGGTCACTAAATCTTATGTATTTGAGGACTTCTTTTGACCGACTTGTTCTATTTGGTCCCTATGCCTTCCTTTGAGTGTTTGACTTAGCGGGATTTTCTTTTCTTTTTCTCTTTTTTCTTTTTCTCTTTTTTTTTTATTGGAAGGCTGAAAATTGTGACTGCCAAGTCATTGGTTGTAGAGGATTCCCTGATGGGATGTTTCATCTTATGATTTGAATGTGTAACCAGATTAACTGAACATTACCCTGCCCCAGGTTAAGCGTAAAGGTTTTGAATCATCCAAAAGAAACTCTTACTTCTAGGCTCGAAGTTGTTGACTAGGGATTAACTCCTTATCTCTCTTGTGTTTGGGGATTTGAAACAATGCATGTACATCGTCAGTAGGGTTTTATTAAAAAAAATTCAATTAGAGAACTTGTGTTTTAATTTCGTCATCCTCCCTCCAATTCTCTTCCTAAGCAAGATACGGGATAATGTTAGCATTATAAAGTAGAAAAAGCATTATGAGTGAATACAAATGGATTACTTCAAGACAAACATATTCATTTCATTAATCATTCAAAACAAATAAGTTCTTACATGCCAAAAACAAATGCATTAACAAACACATAAAAATACATATGAAAAGCAGCGAATGAGCTAAACATCTGAGAAGATAAACTTCAAAGCATCAAACGATCATTTGCATAAAGGAAATTGTTCCATGCTCCAGCAACAAACTAATTTGGAAAGGATTCTCTTGAGTTTTTATCAGCATAAAGGCACTCCGTTTATAAACGGGCTTCCTCCACTGAAGGTTAACACCTCGTAGTTGATCATCTCTTGAACCTTTTCCTGGAAAACTTTGCACTCTTCAATCGGATGCCCCAGTACTCCACCACGAAACTCACAACTGGTATTTGGATTGAACCAATGAGGGAGAGACCTCATGGCTCTGGTCTTTTTGGGTGTCATTATTTAGTTTCGGGCAAAATAAGACCACAATCGACTGTAAGTCATTGGGATTGGGTTAAACTGGTGGGTCGCTCCCTCGAGACCATTTAGAGATCTCTGTTGACTCTGACACTGATTCTGATTTTGGTGATGAGACACCGGAATAACATTTAGTGCAACTTCTCCTCGATTAGGTTGTTGATGAGTAGAAGTAGGATTTGGCTGACGCTGAGAAATGACCAGATCTTTAATCAAAGAAATTATTTGTCTTTTACTAATCTTCAAACTGTGAATCTCTTCATGGAGTTCATTATTCTCTTGCACAAGATTGTCTACTAGAGTTTTCATCGTAGTCGATAATATTCCCATATGGTTTCTCAAAGTAGTGACTTTTTCTCTAAGCTCTCTGTTTTCCTGCTCAAGTCGGTCCATCTTTCTCTAGTGACTAGTCGAGTACAGTTTGACGATCAAATAATAAGACATGTGTAAGATAGATTGTTGGGAGATGATATGTGATGCAAATGCCAATGATATGCAAATGGATGCAATGCTCAGAATGCTCAGGATCACATGTTCAAACAGATCCAAAATTGGAGTATGAAGGCAAGATATTGGATCCAGGGTATCACAAGTAACTCGAAATCTCCTAACTGGTAAGCCTTAAGTGGAGAGTTCTAAATTCTTTACCCATAAAGCCCACTCACAGGATAGCCTCTATGGTGATAGTATTAAGGACACCCAGGGTCACAGATGCTAATCGTATTAACGTCCCGCAATAGGCTAGCTGTATTATGACGATAATAACGATAAGATCTACCTTGAGTGGCGTTCTCATGCTAGGCCCACGAGGGGAAAGCCCTCGGAGACTAACACTACACAACGACCAATATAGAAACTGGTTCTAAAAGTGGGTCCCAGAGTCACAGCCCTTTCATGAATTAAGTCATGCGACAGGCTAGCTGCGTTACAACAAGATCTACGAATAGGTCTACTATCTGGGGGAACTTTCATGCTAGGCCCTCAAGAAGTGAGTCCTTGAAGACTAACACTAATAACTTCCAATTCTAACTTAGGTGTTCACTATTTTTTTTCAAAAGCTCGAATATAAAGCCTTACTTGTGAAGTAACCCCAAGATCCAACAGGCAAATATAATAATGAGCATTGTAATAAAGAAGAAAGCAATAGACAAGCATATAAAGTAGCAATAGTAAATAAAGAATACAATTGAAACAAATAAGCAGACAAGCGCGAACTATCCTAAGTTAGGATCAACTCTCTTATGCACAAGGCACTAAGTCCCCAGTAGAGTCGCCAACTGTCGTACCTCGAAAAATACGATTCTCGCGATGGACGTGGAAAAAACAACAGAGTCGCCACCTAATTCTATTTATTCTAACTAAAGAAAATGGAGATATAAATACAACCTAATAAGGATAAGAAATGGTCAACGAAACCAAATTCTAAGTTCGGGAGTCAGTTACGTAAGAGAAAGGTATGAAGCACCACTCACGTCCGTTGTACTCAACGGGAACCTCTTAGTCTAATTTGCGCTTAAATATTAATTTATATTATTGTCTTTTTTTAATGATTAAGGTTTGTTAAGATTGCTTTTAAAGAAATATTTTAATTATTATTTGTTATGGAGAAAATAGTTAAGTTTTTATTAGTGTGATTTATGACGGAGAAAAGATTAATTTTTTTTATTATTGTGCTCGCGAAAAATTAAAATCCCCGTGCCTACGTATTCCCTTGTGCAATGGGAAAGTCAAATGTTCGTAGTTCGTGCAACTACGATTTGTGTATTTTAATGAACAAATACTTAGTTCGTGTGCTAACTTATAAACGTTGGCTGGTCCACTCTCGAGGAGGTTTAAGCATTAGTTTATATGCATGTTAGCAAGGATCTAAACAAAGTTATTTTGAGAAAGATGTATGATCTTGATTAAGGTGTTTTAAGACGAAAGCGAATGAATCACGTCCCATGGGGCGGGCCTCAAGAATAATCCATTCAAGAACCCATGGAATGCTAGACTCCAGAGTTCAGTTCTTTCGTTAATTAATTAGGAAAATGATTTTTTATATTTATTGTAGGGATTTTAAGTTGTATTGGAAAGAAAGAGACAAGTCGTCATCTTTAAGGGAGGTATCTCGCCTATTATACCACAAACATTTGAGGAATAAAATCGGAAGAAGCTTTAAACTTGGATATAAGGATCGATAAACAATTCTATATTCTTCCATATTTGAGGAATAATAAAATAGGAAGAAGCTTTAAACTTGGATACAAAGATCGACAAGCAATGCCACATTCTTCCTTGAGAAATTGTTTGAGAAAATTAATTTTTGTGTTTGTGGGAATAGGAGGAACATCTTTCCTATGGAGATGAATCATGTCTCATATTTTCGAGGAAGTTGAATGTTTTAAGTATTTTAAGTACGAAAGAGTGAATGAATCACGTCCCGTGGGGCTGGCCTCATGAATGATCCCTTCAAGAACTATGTGGAATGCTAGACTCCAGAATTCAGTTCTTTCGTATTTTTTGTATTTGTTGTAGGGATTTTAAGTTCAAAAGGGTGAATGAATCACGTCCCGTGGGACTGGCCTCATGAATGATCCATTAAAGAACCCATGGAATGCTAGACTCCAGAGTTCAGTTCTTTCGTTATTTCTTAATTTGTAAGATTTGATAAATTTTGTATGTTTCGTATTGCAGCGCGTAAAGTCGTGCAGACGGCGATCATAAAGATGACCGACTTACGTGTGTGCCAAATGTATTTGTAGGGGTGAGGGTTTACTTGGCGTTGGACCAAGAAACTAAATTATCTCTGGAAACGATTATTCTTGAGTTTAGGATTTAGAAACTTGATATATGGATCAAGTGTGCTAGGGTATTTAATTGGCGTTGGACCAAAAAAATAGCGTATCTTAAAAGGTTTTGTCTTAAAGATAAGCTAATTTAGAGAAATTGATAAGATAGAAACCAAAACTAAATTAGAGAAAATGCACTTTGAGTTTTGAGGTTTTTAAACATAAAAGGAGAGTTAATTAATTAACTTAGAAAAAGTTATTTAAATAAATTAGTTAGTAAACTACTTAATTTAATTAAACAAAATTATTCAAATAAATTAATTAATAAATATGGTTTTGTGTTTTTTTTATAGACTTATCTTATAAAATATATGCAAAACAAAATTAAAATAAATGAAACAAAATAACATGGGCTGGGTTCATCAGTAAAATCAGGGGTGTATTTAAAGAAAACAAAATAATAGGCCCAAAAAGATGGTGAAACCCACGCAGGGAAGGATAGTCCACCATGGGCTTCTCGGGATTCGATCAGGACCGTCAGATCATGATATCTGACTTGGTCTTCTGAACGAGCGGACATCCTTGCGCAAGACCAAAGATTCGCCAAGGGGACTCATGCACCCGATCCCAACGGATCTTTATGGAAAGGAAACGGTCTACACATTGGGAAAACAAACCACCGCCCCAATTAATCACAGTTGAACTTTTAAAGTGGGCTTTAGAAAAAACACGTGTTATTATTATTAAAGGGCAGCCATCGATTTCTTTCATAAAAAATCGAATCAAAAATTAAAAAAAAACGGAGGTATTCAATCTTTCTAAATTCCTTTAGGGTATGTTTGGATTGGTGGGATGTGATGGAATGGAATGGAATGGAGTGGTAACTAATGTGATTCCATTGTTTGGATTTGCAAATAATTGATGGAATGGAATGGAACATGATGGACTCCATTCCATCACATTCCATCCAAATCCTCATTTTTTTGTTCCATCCAATTTGGGGTGTATGTGATGGAATGTGATATTTTTAATAAGATATCCAAACAATGGAGTGGGATCTATATTCCATTCCGCTCCGCTCCATTCCGTTCCGCTATGTTCCACTCCGCTCCACTCCGTTACGTTCCATCAATCCAAACATAGCCTTAGAAAACCAGATAAGAGAAAAACCAGTTCCTCTCAATCTCCACATTTCCATACCCGGTTTCACGATTTTTCAATGAAGAAAAACTTCAACTTCATCGAACATCATCAACAATATGGAACCGCAACGGTCAGGAACACCAAACAAAGATCGATTTCACCCTAAGCTATGAACCCTAGTTCAGAGAAACCGAAGGTATCAAATAAACTGAAGAAACATTCAAGCTCAAACTAAACACAGATCGTAATTAAGACTGAATCTTCCATACCTGAATCGGTGAAAGACTGATTTCGAGCTTCAATTGTGAAAGGTATCTTTTGCTCCTTTGCTCTTCTTTGTGAATTGTTATGCCTCTTCTTCTTTTATACTCTTCGGTGTGTGTTGTTGTTTATATCTCCTTCTTGATGTATTGCATTGTTGTTGTTGAATGTAAGAATTTCTTAAGAGATTAGGGACGAGAACCTTTTTAAGAAAATTTAGGTTTTTTTTTGTGCGGCTAGGGTTTTGTTGTGAATTTTGTACCAATTTTCCAGTTGTGGCCCCCCTTTTTGTGAACTAAATCCCTTATTTTATAGTCAAGAAATTAGGGTTTTGTCCTTTTAAATCTTATTTAAAACTCTTTATTCATAGTATAGTGTTCATGTGTTTTTTCTGATGATGGAATTTTTTTGCCAAAAGCGTGAAATTTGCTTTGTTACGTTTTATTTGAATTCACGCTACCTCTGCTTTGGTATGTCTATCTGCATTGCCTTTGTCATTTTCCACTCTGATAACTCCTTTGTTATGATACGCAGGAATCGATACAATTTGGATGCAGGCTTTTTCGCTCATTTTGGTGAATATCCTTTTGGTCAAAGTTTTTTCGCAGGCCTTCCTCATGCTTCTTAATGTACTATTCTGCTATGCTTTAATAAGTCACCTTATCACTTTTTAACTTTTTCTTTTGCAGGTTCATGATATATGTTTTCTTTTTAGTGCATCGTGTTGGGATGTTTGCTTGTGTATGCCGTACATTTGTGTCAACAAGTGCAATCACAACATGGAGGTTACAAAGCTTGGTGAGATTCATAAGGCTTCTTGATGGGGCTACCATAGATGGATACGGTTAGCGCGATGAATTTAGCTTAAAGCAACCTGTATATATGTTAGATACTAAAGCCTCATTATGTATATGTTCTTGTACTTTTGATGGACATGAGATAAAAAAATGTGATTCTATATTTTCCTTTTGACTTAGAAACACGAAATTGTCGCACTGTTAATGACTTGAAAATGTTCTTATCTTTGACCCGACACAAGGTTTGCTTTTGATTGCACCCTTAACCACAAGGCACTCTTTCTACTCATGGCTTAAAACCGCCTCGCAACAGAACTTAAATCAATATGAAACATCAACCTTTGCTTTCTTATCATGAAGGACTTACGTGTGAAACACTTGAAACAAATGAAATCTTTTTGTTTATAAGTCCTATGAAATTAGAGTTGAGATAAGTTTTGAAAATGAGTCTTAATCATGAATTAGCCATAGCCTCATTTAATAATTTGACTAAATTGATTATGATTCCACTCTAGCGTAAACAAAAACAAAGCCTGAAATTTTAGGATCTTGAAATCTACTTCAAACACATTAAGCATGCCTTGAATAATAAAATAAATTATGACCAAATTTGTGAGAACAAGATCTCCAAACTTTCTTCAAAAGGAAAAAATAAATTGCCTCCTACGGTCGTGGCCCACTTACACAACATGGCTTTGTTTAGTTGACTTGGAAATGGCATGAATTCTTATGTCTTCAAAATGAATTTAAATT
The DNA here is from genome assembly GCA_963966055.1 of Lathyrus aphaca. Classification (NCBI taxonomy): domain Eukaryota; kingdom Viridiplantae; phylum Streptophyta; class Magnoliopsida; order Fabales; family Fabaceae; genus Lathyrus; species Lathyrus aphaca. The sequence continues at coordinate 526,761,041 of OZ014523.1, read as the reverse complement.
CCCTTTGTTTTTAAACCACCCATGAAGACAATATATGAACCTCAATTCAAATTACCATGTATCGTGAACTTAAAAATAAAATAGAATTCACCATTAGAAGAATTGATTCCAAAATCCAAAATTCAAAATCAATTACTTGCACCCTTCTACGCAATCTTGTAACACATAATTGACTACTTAGTAGAAATGGACAAAACGGGCCTGAACAAAATGGGTGACTTCTCATAATCATCTTAATGGTTTGAATTCGGCTTGGACTGGAATTAGTCCCTAAAATTTCCACCATGGGATACTTGGATTTCAACACAACCAGATGACTTGAAAATGAAACAAAACTCTCGTTTTGACCGAACTTAAGTTAATCTCAACTTAAATCTCAACCAACAGTGCATACACATTTGACCTGATAAGCATATTTGTATTTTAACTCAAAACCTGATCTGGACAATAAAGAAAATGAAAGCAACAACGTAGTATTTTGGTAGTTTTTCAATGCGGTTAGTAATGATGAAGAACACACCCATGTAATGTTGTATGTCATGTGCATGACGCAGATGGGAACACAACCACATGAATAAAAATCCAATAAAAGTCGGGTTAAAATTTAGGGTATGACAACTTGCATATCAGCAACAAGAGCAACATCATTCCTTCCTGCCATACTGATACAATAAACACCTCAGGTAGAACACGACAACAACTCTTATTCTAAGGATTGACTCGACTGCAACATATGGCCGATTGGTCCGACCTACTCTGATACCAGTTGTAACATCCCACTTTTCCCATTTTATAAAATAATAAAATAATAATCAAAATCAGAGTTTAAACACAAGTGGAATTCCATATCAGCACTATTAACCAACATAACTATTTTATTAAGAAAAACAGCAGAAAATCTGATTTATTGCAACTTATATTAAAAAGTCAACATCAATAATAATTCCTCCAATACTCATGGTTTATAAAGTTTCCAACAACATAATGAGACACGTAACAAATAACTAAAACAAATAAAACATCAAAATCCACATTCCCCTGTTACGTATCAAAGCAATCATATGACTCGAACAAGCAACACGAAGTCCACGCACACTCAAGTACTTGGATCATCTATACTTCCAAGGAAGCACAAATACAACAACAAAAAATGGGTGAGAAACACATTCAAATATTAACGGTGTATAAAATAATTCAAGGGTAGTTTCTCACACATTGACATATACAACAACATCACAACAATAATTATGCAACAACGAAACAACTACAATTATGCAATGTGACTCAACAACAACACAATGCATATGGTACCGGTTTAGTTCATTCAATCGAACTCGATTCATAAAGAATCCGGATAAATCACATACGCCTATCCGACAATGATTTATCCCCACCATTCTCCACAACGGAATACAGATGAATCACATACGCCCATCCGACAACGAATCATCCCACTAATAATACCTCAATGTATGCATGATCATGAATATGCATACAACATGTATAAACATCAAATTATACATTTATACGATCCATCCGATCATATATGCAACAATAATTCCACACAATCACAAAAATATTCCTCAAGCGACTTAAGTAATTAATCATTCCATTAAATTACCTAAGTTTCATTATTAATCAGTTTCTCATCATTAATCCTTGATTAATTATATCCTAAGGTCTACATTGTTGCCTCAGATCAAGAGAATCGACATTGGATGCAAAATCGGGGCAGAAATCGTAAAACGCTAAAATTTGCCCTACAAGCCTGGTCATACGCGTATTCCCCAAGGCCATACGCGTATGGACCAACTCCTACGCCCCTACACACCCTGAATACGCGTAATGCTCCCCTCTCACAGGCCAATAAGCGTATAGCCTTCTCATACGCTTATTGTCTTACTTTCCTATGTGTATCTTGTAACACCCCGATTTCATAAATTATTTAATAAAATAATTATTGTGAATATGGTGGTATATTTGAAATGATAAGTAAAGAAATTATTTTATTTAAATAATAATATGATAATAAGGTAGTATTATTAGAATATTATTATTAAATAAATAATATAATAAATTAGAGGTCTAAGGGGCAAGATGGTAATTGTGCTGTGTTATGAAAAAGGATGAACGATTTTTTTCCTCACATCGTGCCTTTTTGACAAAGAAGCAGTTGACTCTGGAGAAAGAGGAGAGGAGAAAGGAGATCAAGAATCTTAGAGTTCCTAGATCAAGAGTTTGCAAGGAATCTTTGAATTCAAGGTAAGGGGGAGAAAGAGATTTTTTTTATTGGTGATCTAACATGAAATGGGTAATTGGGAGTTCCTTACTCTCTTAGGGATTGCATGAACTTATTTGATTTTGGTGAAATTATGATATGAATATCGTAATTGTTGATTGTGTATGTTTGAAGTTTTGATGTTGAATTATATGATGTGTGTATTGTGAAAAAATCTATTTATGAATGTTGTTGATGATAAGGCCAATGAAGAAGATGAAGAGAAACCTAGGATTTCCTAATTTAATTAGTGAATGTTAGGTTGGAAGATAATGTAATATTAGAGGTATAAAATGAGAATAAGAACCACAATTGGACTGTTTTGGGAGATAAAAATGCGGCAGAATTGATTGAATTCGGACAGGTGTGGAATTGGGGGAAAAGTGAATTTTTTGGAAAAAGTGATTTTTGGACGCAGGGTCCCTGACACGTGCCGTGTTGTGTGACATGGGTGGCCGTATCAGGCTTCTGACTTATGGAAAATATGGAATTTTGGGAGTTTGCATTGCAGGTGGCCTGACACGGGCCGTGTTGCACGACACGGGTGGCCGTGTCAGCCTTCTGTGTTTTATGAAACTTTGATTTTTGATGGAAGCACTCATACCGTATGACACGGGCCGTGTCAGGGGACACGGGGGGCCTTGTCAAGCCTCTGCTTTTGGAAAATTTTCAATATCCTAATATGGTTTTGTCTCGTTTTCTTGGTCAATATTCGTACCATTAGTCTTAGGCATTGAGGGGAGTATCCTTGTGTAGTTATAAGACATGACAACCAATAATTAGCGTTTAAGTTCTATGTGATTGTTTTAAAGTGTATGACTTTTTTAAAAGATCAATTGGATCGTGTTGACTATGAATAATGATTCTTGTTTGTGTTGTGTAAATTATATGATGGAATGGTTGATGATTTATGAGGATCAGGAGGATCGTGTTATGTATGATTATATTCATGCTTGCATATGCTTTTGTATGTGTAATCTAGTCTGGCATACACATACATGTTTAGTGGGATAATCATGTCTAGGATGGAGCGTAAGTGATTATACGGATTCATTGTGAATTGATGTTGCAGGGATGATCATGTCTAAGTAGGAACGTAAGCGATGCATTCGGGGTTCGAATTGATGAACCAATGTTGAGTCGGTATCGCATTTGCATTGTGTCATGGAGTCACTTTGCATATGATTGAATGAATGGTCTATGATATGTGTGAATGAATTGTGTGAGATTACTCTTTCAAAATGTTATTTGCACCGCTAATATATTGAATCGTTTTCTCACCCCTTTTTTGTTGTTGTTGTGTCTGTACTTCTTGGGGAGTACACATAACCCAGGTACATGAGAGTGCTTTGGTGTTGTTTGTTCGAGTCATAGGACGCTCTGATACGTAACACGAGAATGAGGAATTTTGTTGTTTTGTTTTTATTTCTACTTTCTGAATTCGTTAGTTACGTATCCAAGTAATAAACTAAAGACATGTTTTAGTTTTTGAAATGTCTATGCCAAGGAGCATATATGATGATGAATTATTTATTTCAGCTATCTAACGAAAAACTATATTTGAGTTTTATGTTAGGAAAAGTAGCATTCCACTTTTGTTTAAACTCTGATTTTTATTGAGAAAAACGTTATTTTTAATTTTGGAAAGAATGGGTGTTACAACTGGTATCATAGTAGGTAGGTCCAATCGGCCAGATGTAGTGTCGAGTTAGTCCGTAGAGTAGGAGTTGTTATGTGTCCTAACTTGAGATGTTTATTGTATCAGTATGGCAAGAAGGAATGATGTTGCTCTTTCTGCGGCTATGCAAGCCATGACGCAGACTGTCGAGAACATTGTTCAAGTGGTTTAGGTTGGAGGCGATGCTCAGTCTCGTGCATTGGATCAATTCCGGAATAACAAGCCTCCTAAGTATGAAGGTGGAATTTTGAATCCAGAGACTACCCAGAAGTGGTTGAAAGCAGTGGAGAAGATCTTCACAACCATGGGGTGCACTGATGATAAGAAAGTGAGGTTTTGCACTCACATGTTAGAGGGTGAAAAGGAGGTCTGGCGGGACAATAGTCGCCAAAGGTTGGAAGTTGCGGGTACTGCAGTCACCTGGGTTGTGTTCCGTAGAAAGTTATTAGAGAAATACTTTCCAAAAGACGTCCGCAGTGCTAAAGAGGTGGAATTCCTGGGGCTTAAGCAAGGTAACATGACGGTGGCTGAGTATGCTGCCAAGTTTGAAGAATTGGTGCAGTACTGTGTGCATTATAACACTGAAGAGGCCATGGCCTCGAAGTGCCTGAAGTATGAAAATGGATTGCATCCTAAAATCAAATAGGGCATTGCTTTTTAGAAGATCAGGAACTACCCAGAGCTGGTGAGTAGAAGCAGAATCTATGACAATGATAACAGAGCCCGAGTTGCGCATTACAAAGTTGTGAATGACAAAAAGGGGAAGTAGAGATTCGGTGGTACTCCTTACAGTGCTCCATCTGATAAGGGGAAACATAAAGCTAGTAATGAGAAGAAGCCAAATGGGGGTGGAGGTACTCCCGACACACTCAAATGCTACATATGTCATGGTACGGGTCATCGTGCCAATGATTGTCCTAATGAGGTGAAGAATTGCTTCAAGTGTGGGAAGCCTGGTCACGTGATGGTTGATTGCATGGTGAATGTTCCTACTTGTTATAATTATGGAGAGCAGGGCCATATCAGCACCCATTGTCAGAAACTGAAGAAGCAACAGTCAGGTGGAAAAGTGTTTGTATTATGGGAGCTCATCCTACTAGTGAGGACCGGTTGGTCAAAGGTATTTGCTTTATCAATAATGTTCCTTTATTTGTGATTATTGATACAGGTGCAACACAGTCGTTTATTTATTTGGAATATGTGAAGAAGCTAGGATTGGAACCTTCTAATTTGAGTCGAGGAATGGTAATTGACACTCCATCCATAGGTTCTGTGACCACCTCCTTGGTGTGTCGTAACTGTCCTCTAACTATCTTTGGTATAGAGTTCAGAGTGGATCTTATATGTCTACCGCTCAGTAATCTCAATGTAATTTTGGGAATGGACTGGTTGGAATTCAATCGAGTTTATATTGATTGCTTTAGGAAGATATTATTGTTCTTGACTCCTGAAGAGGAGGCATTGGCTAATTCAATTTCTACGAAGGAACTGAGGACCTTATTGGAAGATGAAGGGAAGATGTTTGCAGTGTTCACTTCATTATCTGTTGAGGAAACGATTACTATTGAAGAGTTGCCTATTGTGAATGAATTCCTGGAAGTGATTTCTAGTGATATTACAGAGTTCCTCCGACGTGAGAGGTGGAGTTCACTGTTGATTTGGTTCCTGGTACGAGGCCTATTTCTATGGCGTCGTACATGATGTCTGCAATAGAGTTAGCTGAGTTGAAATCTCAAATTGGTGATTTACTTGATAAGAAATTTATTAGATCCAGTGTATCACCGTGGGGAGCGCCAATGTTGCTGGTTAAGAAAAAGGATGGTAGTATGCGTCTATGCATTGATATCGACAGATGTATAAAGTGACCATTAAGAATAAATATCCACTTCCGAGGATTGACGATTTAATGGATCAGCTTGTTGGAGCCTGTGTTTTTTTTAGCAAAATTGACTTGAGATCGGGATATTATCAAATTAAAGTGAAGGAAGAAGATATTCAGAAGACGACGTTTAGAACTTGATATGGTCATTATGAATATGCAGTGATGTCTTTCGGAGTGTCTAACGCGCCAGGAGTATTTATGGAGAATATGAATCGTATATTCCACTCTTACTTGGATCAATTTATTGTAGTATTCATTGATGATATATTAATATATTCGAAGTCTGAGGAAGATCATGCAAGGCATTTGAGGATTGCATTACAGGTGTTGAAAGACAACAAATTGTTCGCCAAATTCTCCAAATGTGAATTCAGGTTGAAGACAGTGAGCTTTTTGGAGCATGTGATATAATGTGAAGGTATAGCAGTAGACCCTTCGAAAGTCAGTGTTGTACTTGAGTGGGAACCTCTGAAGACGGTAACGGAGATTAGAAGTTTTATTGGTCTAGCTGGATATTACCGAAGATTCATCGAAGGATTTTCTAATTTGGTATTTCCATTGACTCAATTGACCCGGAAGAGTCAAGATTTTATCTGGGATGCAGCTTGCGAGGAAAGGTTTTAGGAGTTGAAGAAGAAATTAACTTCAACACCAATATTATTTTTACCGATTCCAAGTGAAGCTTTTGTGGTTTATTGTGATGCATCTAAAATGGGTTTAGGCGGTGTGTTAATGCAAGTTGGTAAGGTGGTGGCGTATGCGTCACGACAATTGAGAGTGCACGAGAGGAATTATACTACTCATGATCTAGAATTGGCTACGGTGGTATTTGTGTTGAAAATATGGAGACATTATCTTTACGGTTCGCGTTTTTAAGTATTTAGCGACCATAAGAGCCTGAAGTACTTGTTTGAGCAGAAGGAACTTAATATGAGACAGAGAAGATGGTTAGAATTTCTGAAGGATTATGACTTTAATTTGAATTATCACCCGGGAAAAGCGAATGTAGTAGCAGATGCCTTAAGCCGAAAGACAATTCACATGTCGTCAATGATGGTGAAAGAAATGGAATTAATTGAGCAATTTAGAGATTTGAGTATGGTTTGTGAAATGACACCGAAAAATGTTAAGCTGGGTATGTTGAGAGTGAATAATTATTTTCTTGATGTGATTAAAGAAGCTCAGAAGCAAGATGTGAAATTGGTGGATTTAATGCCTACCGAAGGAAATGATCAAAGCCGCGATTTTGTGTTGGACAATAATGGTATTCTGAGATTTCGAGGAAGGATTTGTGTACCCGACAATGTTGAGTTAAAGAAAGCAATTTTGGAAGAAAGTCATCGAAGTAGATTGAGTATTCAGCCAGGGGCTACGAAGATGTATCATGATTTGAAGAAATTATTTTGGTGGCATGGTATGAAAAGAGACATAACACAATTTGTTTATGCTTGTTTGGTGTGTCAGAAATCTAAAGTGGAACATCAGAAGCCTTCGGGGCTGATGCAACCATTAGAAATTCCAGAGTGGAAATGGGATAGTATTACTATGGATTTCGTAACGGGTTTACCGAATACGGCGAGAGGTTTTGATGCCATTTGGGTGTTTATAGACCAGTTGACTAAGTCTGCACATTTTATTCCGATTAACATCAATTTTCCTTTGACTAAGTTGGCGGAGATTTATATTCGGGTTATTGTAAAATTGCATGGTGTACCGTCTAGTATAGCGTTGAATAGAGATTTGCGGTTCACTTCTGAATTTTGGAAGATTTTGCAAGAGGTTTTGGTTTCTAAGCTAAAATTGAGTTCGACTTACCACCCACAGACGGATGGACAGTCCGAGGGAACTATTTATTCATTAGAAGACTTGTTGAGAACTTATGTGTTGGAAAAAGGTGGTGCATGGGATACTCATTTGCCACTAATTGAGTTCACATATAATAACAGCTACCATTCAATTATTGGAATGGCACCTTTCGAAGCCTTATATGGTAGGAGGTGTAGGACACCTCTTTGTTGGTATGAGACAGGTGAGAACGTTATGCTTGGGCCTAAGATTATTTGACAAACTATAGAGACCATTCAGATGATCAAAGAGAAAATGAAAGCATCTCAGAGTCGACAGAAAAGTTACCATGACAATCGAAGGAAGGATTTAGAGTTCAGTGACGGTGACCATGTATTCTTGAGGGTCAATCTGATGACTGGTGTTGGACGTGCCTTAAAATCGAAAAAGTTGGATCCTAAGTTTATTGGACCGTATCAGATTATGCAGAGAGTGGGTAAAGTTGCTTACAAGGTGGCATTACCTCCGGATCTTTCGAATTTACATGAGGTGTTTCATATATCACAACTTAGGAAATATGTGTCTGATCCATCACATGTCATTCAGAGGGATGAGGTGCAAATTCGTGACAACCTTACGGTAGAAGCTTTACCTTTGAGAATTGAAGATCCTAAGATGAAACGACTACGAGGCAAGGAGATACCTCTTGTGAGAGTAGATTGGGGTGGATCTGCTGGTGGGAGTATTACCTGGGAACTAGAAGGCAAGATGCGGGAATCATATCCAGAGTTATTTCTTTCAGGTATATTTTCGAGGACGAAAATAAAATAAGTGGGGGAGAGTTGTAACACCCCGATTTCATAAATTATTTAATAAAATAATTATTGTGAATATGGTGGTATATTTGAAATGATAAGTAAATAAATTATTTTATTTAAATAATAATATGATAATAAGGTAGTATTATTAGAATATTATTATTAAATAAATAAAATAATAAATTGGATGTCTAAGGGGCAAAGTGGTAATTATGTTGTGTTATGAAAAGGGATGAACGATTTTTTCCTCACATCGTGCCTTTATGACAAATAAGCAGTTAACTCTGGAGAAAGAGGAGAGGAGAAAGGAGATCAAGAATCTTAGAGTTCCAAGATCAAGAGTTTGCAAGGAATCTTTTGAACTCAAGGTAAGGGGGGAAAAAGAGATTTTTTTATTGGTGATCTAACAGGAAATGGGTAATTGGGAGTTCTTTACTCTCTTAGGGATTGCATGAACTTGATTGATTTTGGTGAAATTATGATATGAGTATGAATATCATAATTGTTGATTGTGTATGTTTGAAGTTTTGATGTTGAATTATATGATGTGTCTGTATTAGGGAAAAAAATATGTTTATGAATGTTGTTGATGATAAGGCCAATGGAGAAGATGAAGAGAAACCTAGGATTTCCTAATTTAATTAGTGAATGTTAGGTTGGAAGATAGTGTAATATTAGAGGTATAAAATGTGAATAAAAACCACAATTGGACAGTTTTGGGTGATAGAAATGAGGCATAATTAATTGAATTCAGACTGGTGTGGAATTGGGAGAAAAAGTGAATTTTTTGGAAAAAGTGATTTTTGGACGCAGGGTCCCTGATACGGGCCATGTTGTGTGACATGGGTGACCGTGTCAGGCTTCTGACTTATGGAAAATGTGGAATTTTGGGAGTTTGGATTAAAGGTGGCCTGACTCGGGCCGTGCTGCACGACACGGGTGGTCGTGTCAGCCTTATGTGTTTTGTGAAACTTTGATTTTTGATGGAAGCGCTCAGGCCGTGTGACACGGGCCGTGTCAGGGGACACATGGGGTCGTTACAGGCCTCTGTTTTTGGAAAATTTTCAATATCCTAAGATGGTTTCGTCCCGTTTTCTTGGTCAATATTCGTACCATTAGTCTAAGGCATTGAGGGGAGTATCCTTGTGTAGTTTTAAGACATGACAACCAATAATTAGCGTTTAAGTTCTATGTGATTGTTTTAAAGTGTATGACTTTATTAAAAGATCAATTGGATCGTGTTGACTATGAATAATGATTCTTGTTTGTGTTGTGTAAACTATATGATGGAATGCTTGTTGATTTATGAGGATCAGGAGGATCGTGTTATGTATGATTATATTCATGCTTGTATATGCTTTTGTATGTGTAATCGAGTTTTTCATATGCATACATGTTTGGTGGGATAATCATGTCTCAGATGGAGCGTAAGTGATTATCCAGATTCATTGTGAATTGATGGTGCATGGATGATCGTGTCTCAGTAGGAGCGTAAGCGATGCATCCGGGGTTCGAATTGATGAACCAATGTTGAGTCGGTACCGCATTTTCATTGTGTCATGGAGTCTCTTTGCATATGATTGAATGAATGGTTTATGATATGTGTGAATGAATTGTGTGAGATTACTCTTTCAAAATGTTATTTGCACCGCTAATATATTGAATCGTTTTCTCACCCCTTTGTTTTTTTGTGTGTATGTACTTCTTGGGGAGTACATATAACCCAGGTACATGAGAGTGCTTTGGTGTTGCTTGTTTGAGTCATAGGACGCTCTGATACGTAACACGAGAATGGGGACTTTTGTTGCTTTGTTTTTATTTCTACTTTCTGATTTCGTTAGTTACGTATCCAAGTAATAAACTAAAGACATGTTTTAGTTTTTGAAATGTCTATGCCAAGGAGCATTTATGATTATGGATTATTTATTTCTGTTGTCTAACGAAAAACTATATTTGAGTTTTAAGTTTGGAAAAGTAGCATTCCACTTTTGTTTAAACTTTGATTTTTATTGAGAAAAACGTTATTTTTAATTTTGGGAAAAATGGGTGTTACATATCCTACTAGAATGGGAAGATAGTCGTGCAAAATCAACATTCATACGCGTATTGCACCATTTGTTACGCGTATTGCCCTATTTCTACGCAAGCTCATACGCGTAATACATACCATTACACGTATTGACAGAACCTCACAAACTTTCATGTTTTCTCATTCATTATGCATTTGTTTCCTATGATTATTGTTTCCACACTTCATACCAGTTCTAAGAAGGTTTCTAAATAGATTTTACTCTCTCAAACATCTTATTCTTTCATCTATTGTTACTAACTCAGTTCTATCAACATTCTAGATCTAAGTTTGTAACTATCCTTCTGCAACAACACAAAATTCATGTAGTAGTGCAATATACATAACAACAACAGTTCATGCCAGAATGCAATCACATCAGATTTAATTCACAACAATAATCTCATCAATCAACAAATTCACATAACAAAACTCATATATAAAAACCCTTAGAGGGAAAGGACCCTCAATACCCCATCATGTTAATATCACCTAAATCCCTTTCTCCCCCTTACCTCGAATCTTGATGAAAATCCTATGAACTTCGTCTATGGAGACTGCCCTCGTTGTTCTTCCTCTTCCTATCCCTCCCTTGGTTTCTCCAAAATTGTTATGACTAATTCTCGCTAATTTTCTGATTAATTCTAATTCTCCCTAATACTTTCACCACAATATTTTATCAAATCACCCTTATTTTAATTAAAACAAAATAATAATAATAATAATCCTAATATTACTAATATTATTAACATAATACTAATAATAATACTAAAAATAATGTTTTATCGGACTTATTATTATAACCACACTCCCAACTATTACTAACTACACCACAAGTCTACCCGTCCCACTAGGACACTACACCAAAACATCAAGACACACGCCTTAAACAAGGCCAACAATGCACTAAAAATACACGACAAATAAATTATTAAAAATGGGGTGTTACATGTCCCAAGTAAACCTTTGTCGTCATCGAATCAACTATTTTTGCAAACGCATCCACATCCACACATTGATGTATGTAGAACAACGCCTTTTATTCTTTCTTCCGCAGATCACATTGAGTATTTCTCTACACATAACTTGCATATTCTTGAAGTGAAACTGAAACATAACCATCATTGATGAGATCAAGAACATCTTGAGTGCCAAATAACACACAGATCTAAATCATCCAATGATTCCAATTCTTGCAATCGAACAATGGAAGTTTGGTGTTCAGACTACCGTTTCCGTTCATCTTCAACCTTGTGCAAGTCACTCAAATCTCACCAAACACAATGTTTTCTAATCCTGCAGAATCAAAAAGTGTGATTTTGTTACGATTCCGTTCAAGATTCAACACAAATTCAAGAAACGAAATCAATCATATAACGTCTCATTGTTTCACTCGTGTTACCCTGTAGATCCAAACTGGATCTCTACATACCAATTGTTAGTGCACAAGGTGATGAAGTCAATAAAAATGAGAGAGTATATTTATTGCTCTAAAATAATGACTACAAAAGCATTGTAAGATAAATAATATGACAACTACTACTAGTCTATTTATACACAAATATTATTGTCACATAGACAACTTACAAAAATACTAAAGTATCCTTCAATAGTGTGTGCCCGAGCAAATTAAATTTGTGTTTGTGCCTAACTAAAATTTTCTCTTAACTTTGGGTAGGGGTGAGAATAAGTCAGACCAACTAACAGGGGCCTATGGCCTAACCTAAAAAGGTCAAGGTCATGCCAGGCTTTCTTTAAAAATAGAAAAGGTTTAGACTTTTTTATAAGCCTATTTAGTTGAATAGGCTAGGCCGTAGATCATACAAAAAGCCTTATAAGCCTATCAAGGCAGCCTATGTATTAAATACAATGAATTTATTGTTTTTATATTGTATTTTATACTTTATATTAAAATATAAAAGTAAAACTTAGTTATATTTAAGAATTTATGAAAATAAGTTTTAAAAAATTCTATGAATAATGTTATAGGGTGTTTTCCTAAGTTCTTTCAAACAATTCATCTCACAAAATTTATATTGTATTTTATACTTTATATTAAAATATAAAAGTAAAACTTAGTTATATTTAAGAACTTATGAAAATAAGTTTAAAGAAATCCTATGAATAATGTTATAAGGTGTTTTCATAAGTTATTTCAAACAATTCATCTCACAAAATTTATATTGTATTTTATACTTTATATTAAAATATAAAAGTAAAACTTAGTTATATTTAAGAACTTATGAAAATAAGTTTAAAGAAATCCTATGAATAATGTTATAAGGTGTTTTCATAAGTTCTTTCAAACAATTCATCTCACAAAATTTATGCTACTAGGTAAGCTCATATAAGTAAATGGAAACAAACATTTAGTCTCAGTGTACTTTTGATTCTCTAGTATATTTAAATATTATTTGAATTTCTTATTTACATATGTTCAAATGATATAGGCTTTTTAAGTAGGCTAATAGACTAACCATACATTTGAAAAGGTTACACTTAGGCAAAAAAATAAGCCTTTAATAGGCTACAGGCCAAGCTTAGACTTTCAATTTTTCAGCAGATCAGACTCAGACTTGGTAAAGCCTAGCTCGACCTAGTTTATTCCCACCCCTAGAGCTGTTTTTGGTCCGGTCCGGGTATTTGTTATCCTGAGAACTGGACCGAAATACTATTCGAGTAATCCAGGACCGGACCGAAATAATAATGGTCAATTTTTTCAGAACGAAATCGGACCGATACTTCATATATCCGACAAAAGTATCTAATATAGTATACATTTTCGGTACTGGATAAAAAAATATTCATTCACGAAAGTTTTAAGAAATTAGTGGAGAATAGACAATTGATGAATGCCTTGAAAATTTAAAAAATGATGAAAAAAGAAATTGAACCTGACGTGAATCGAACACGCAACCTTTTGATCTGGAGTCAGACGCGCTACCATTGCGCCACAGATCCAATTGTGATAAATTTGACACTTGCTTGTATATGTTACAAGTATTTGTTCTCTAAACGACCATAAATTAGAAGGGCGATTCTCCCAAATTCTTAGAAACAAGTTTTGAATAACTAATGTTGCATAAAATATTTACAAAACAAATCACTATCCACTTTTCTCGTTTAGTATTCTGCTTTAAATCTTTTTAATGACCTTCGTACCTATAATCATACTAAATTATTATCCAATCCACAAAACTTCTCGTCAAAACTCTATTTCTATTAATTCACTTATTAATTATTTTATATTTAATAATAATAATAATAATAATAATAGTATTAATAATGATAATAATTAATTATTTTAATATTAATTCAATAACTAATAAAATCACAAACCATTATCTCATCCAATAATAACACAACCATTATATAATAACATTAATAATAATTAACTAATAACTTTAAAACCACTCACCACTCACATATTTACTGATTTTTCATTCCAAATATCTTCTATTATTTTTCTCTCCACCGGAGAAAGAAGTAGAAAAAACCTCTAAATCTCTTTTCACTTTCTTTCTATAATTCCTAGCGTCCAGACGGACACTCGTGTGTCAGTCTGTCCACTTTTTAATGCACATGAATGTAAAAATAAACGATAATTTTTATTTAAATATAATTTTTAAAAATACAATATGTGAAAATTAATAATAAGAAGTTACGTGGAAGTTAATTATAGAAGTTGTGTAGAAATTACTAGTAAGAAGTTATTTAGTAAATTATAAAATAAAGTAAGGGTAAAAATGGTAGAAGAAATGACTACATCAAAACAAAGTATTACCTTTATATCAGTGTTTTAAAAACCGGACCGGTCATCAAACCGGTGAGGGTACTGGGTCACTGGTTTATTGGTTGAACCACTGGGTCACTGGTCGAACCGCATGACCAAACCGGATTAAACCGGATAACTCGGTTAAATAGACCGGTCTTTATAAGAAAACTATATAGGTATAAAACCGATCGAATAAGATAATTCAGCCTCTACAAAATATAAATAACACTTAATTTTTTTTAAATATCATATATAAATTCACAAATTCATAATCTAAATTCAAAATTTTAAATAAAGGTATCACACATAATAAAATAATATAAAATTACAAAGTCGAATTGCAATAACAAAGTCTAATTGCAATATAATTTAATTAAATAATTTATAACAAAATAACTCAAATGTGTATCAAATTAAGTTTAAAGGAGGGAAAATTGTTTCAATATTGAGATCTTCTTCTTTAATATTAAAATGATTTGTAGTAAAATTAATCGCATCCACAATAATTTCCTCGTCAATGATAAAATTACTATGTTTTTAATTTTTTTTTTAATTTTTTTTTAATTTTTAATTTTATTTATTTATTTTAATTTTTTAATTAAAATAATTAAAATAATTATTTTTTAAAAGAAATTGCAATTAAACCGCCGGTTTATGAAAACCGCTGGTTTTTCCGGTTTTCCCGGTTTACACCGGTTTTTACCGGTTCGCACCGGTTCAATGACATAAACGATCCAACAATTGAACCAGACCGGTTACCTGGCCGGTTCCCGGTTCGACCGGTCCGACCGGCCGGTCCGGTCCGGTTTTTAAAACACTGCTTTATATAGTGTATAGACAAACTAATTTATTATTACATATTGGTATTCTTTAAAAATTAAAACTAATTCTATTATTAATTATTTAATTAATTCATATTCATATTTTTATTATTTTCCCTCTCTCTCTCTCTCTCTCTCTCTGTAACTTTCAATACATCAATAACTTCTCACTCACTCCATTAACTTTAAATACTCCTCGTTAAAAATAATAATTTTCATTATTCTCCCTTAACTTCATAACTAATAATTCACATTATCTCTATTATAACCATTTTAATGGTTATTTCCCCTTTCTTCTTCAATTTTAATCAATTTGTTCTTTTTTTCCTCAATTTTTATTTTCAATTGTATTATTTTTCTTTCTTTGTTTTCTACAAATTATTTTTCCATTTTGTAGAAAAATCAAGGAGTATAAATATTAGTTTTTATTCTATAATAAATTGTAGTTGTATGATCAATGTGGAGGTGAAATTTTGTATATAATTTTTACTATTTACAATATCATTTCTCTTTATGATTTTTTATATATTGAGTTTGACATGTATAAGTATATAATTACAATATCATTTCTCTTTATGATTTATTATTATTATTGATTTTAACATATATATGTATATTGATCGTACCTAGAGATCAGGATCCGATATGGTTGGCGTCGAGCGTTGCTAAAGGACGGTTTGTGAGGAGAAGAGGGGGGTGTACCTGCAAGACAATCCAATGTTAAAGTAAGACCCTGAGCAAAGAGCGTACAAGTACGAGAATTAAGGTGAGAGAATTGAATACCTGGCACTTTCCTCCAAGAGGGTTTATATACTGTCGTCAGTGGATGGTTATTGGTTCAAACCGTTTGGCGCGGATTGCGGAATCCGCACGAATAGGTAACGGTCTAAACTAGCCGTTGGGAGATTTCACTCTGGTCGGTACGACTTTGGTCGACAAGGACCGTTATCCTTGGCATGGTGCTCGACGTCGAGCGTGTCAGCTTGTCACTTTGTCTGGCCCAACTCTGGGAGTTAGGCTTGCCCGGAACATATATAATGAATGAAATAATTATACATAGAATTAAAATATTCTAATATGTTGTTTAACTTTATATTTTATTGATTTATTATATTTATTGTTTGATTCTATTTTTTTATTTCTCATTTTATTCTCTTTTATTCTCATTATTTTTAAGAATGATAGTTGAAATTTGAATGTTAAGTCCTTTTTGAAGGTGGTCACTAGAGGAAAATGAATAAAACAAATTTATTTAATCTTTTTACAATAGTATTTACCTATTTATTTTAATTATACTTTTTTTTTAAATAATTTTTTTAATTGTAGTATGAGAAAATGGCGAAGGAAAAGTTTTATCGCAAAAAGTTTCTCGAAGATGTTCTACCTACTTCTTCATTGAAAATATTTTGAAAGATATTAAATTTAAACCAACAACACACATATTTAATTTGAACTTCATTGGATTAAGATTAATTTGTTAATTTAAGTTTATCGTTTTTGAAAATTATGTTATATTATATATCAATTATATATTTTTTTGTAAATTTTATCATGAATATTAATCTAATATTATTTATTCGTGCATCGCACAGGTAGACGACTAGTTGTTAAATCAAAGATAGAAAGTTAATTTGTTTTATTATTTTTTTCTTTCAAATTTATGGAGATAATGCTGTGAATGGAATAAAAAGAGTAAAAAATTTCTTTCAAATTTTTACATCTCAATGGTTGCTTTAGAGTATTTATTTAGTACTAGTTGTTTGAATTTCACTCTTCACCTTATTATATTGTGTTTAAATGCTATAGAATTAGGAGAATTCTTATTTACCCAACTCAAAAAGTTGGGTAAGATTATCTTCTCAGAATGTTTATGACTCTTTGTGGCCTCTGAACTTGTTCAAAACCATTTGATTCTGAAACATTATCAGATGTTGGGACTCCAGAAGTACCAACTTCAGAATTCAAAATATTCTCAGAAATTGGACTACTGCCAAAATCTGAATCATCATCAAAATCTAAATCAGAATCTGATTCTACCTTAGAGTAAATCTCACCTTTTGACTTTGAATCACTCTCAGAATCATTTTCAGGATCTGGCTCATTTTTGGAATCAAAATCAACATCTTCAGAAGTTAACTCGGCACCAGAGATGGATTGAGATTTGCTCCGATCCCATACTTTTAACTCTTTCACAACAACGTCTCTGATGAATTCTACTTTATCACTTTATGGACATTAAAGCTTGTACGCGTCTCTACTATGGTACTACGCCAGTAACATCACTTTGCTTCTATCATCCACCTTCTGTCTTGTGGCTTCTGGAACATGTTTGTAACATACATAACCAAACACCTTCAGACAACTAACACTTTACTTGTCTCCAGTCCAATTCTGAATAGGAAATATTCCCTTTAATTTCTTCCTTGGACATATGTTGAGCACATATGCTGCGGCGGCAACAACTTCTCACTATAAGGTGTAAGGAAGCTTCTTATCCTTCAACATATCTCTCGTCATATCAAAAAAGTATGATTTCTTCTCCAAGGAAGACCATTGAGTTGAGGAGTATAAGGAGAAATAACCTCATGCTCAATTTTATTCTCCTCACATAACTTTATGAACTCAGTGGAGGTATACTCACCTCCATCATCGGTTCTGAGAATCTTGAGAGTCTGACCACTTTGATTCTCAACCTTCATTGATTTCAATAAACACATAATGTTTTAACTTTATAAAATATGCCTATGTCATCCTTGTGAACTCATCAACAAATGACACAAAATATGTTTCCCCTCTAATCAAATCTACTGGAAATGGACCACACACATCAGAATCCACAACTCCAAAGGTATGCTTTGCTCTTGGAGATACTTCTGACGCAAATGGAGATCTTGGTTGCTTTCCCTCCATGCACACTTTGCATGACTTCTCAGGCTTCTTAATTGTAGGAATTCCATATACCAGTTTCATCGAATTCAGATTCCATAAGCTTCTGAAATTCAGATAACCTAAACTTTTGTGCCACAACTTACTTTACTTCACAACACTTGTTGCACTAAGACATTCAGAGTTTGTAGTTTTGACATTCACTTTGAATGTTATATTCCTTCATTATTCTAAATCCATAATCAGCTTCTGATTACAATCATAGAGCTTCAAAAGATCGTCCTTCATGGTAACTGAAAAACCTTTCTCAATTAGTTTCCCTATAGCGATCATATTATTGTTTATGCCAGGTACATGCCACACATTCTGAATCAATATTATTTTCCCATTATTCAGAACGAATCTGACATTTCCCATACATTAGGTGTTAAGGTATTTATCATCAGCACATGTGATCATTGTCCTCTTTCCAGAGTCAAAGTCAACCATCCATTTCTTATTTCCAGTAAGATTATTTGAGCAGCCAGTTTCCATAAACAATCAGTCTGTCAAATTTGTATCATCATATTCATAAACCATTAGTAGCACATATTCATCATCAAAATCTCGTATGGCTATGTTTGCTTCTTCTGACCTCCTTTCCTTTTTTGACCATTAATCAGCAACAAAGTGGCTAAACTTCTTACAATAGTAGCATTGGATCTTCTTCTTGTCATACATCTCTTTTCCCTTCTGATCCTTTTTCTGCATATTAGAAGTTAAGGTATCTGACTTCTGAACACCATCAGATCTTCTCCTGGCTTCTGACCAAGACTGCTTTTGGTGCTTCTTACCAAAAAGTGCTTTCAGAGCATGTTAATATAGTTCTCTTTCAGAAGTTCTCTCAGTCAGACGCAACTCTTCTGCTTCTAAACTGCTTTATGGCTCTTCAATTTTCATGGTGTCTAGATTCTTGGAATGTTATATTTCTACCACAATATAATCAAACTGAGGAGTAAGAGATTTCAATACCTTCTCAATGATTACCTCTTTAGAAAGGGTTTCTACACAAGTTTTCATCTCATTAGTGATCATAATTACTCTGGAGATGTTCTCATCTACCTACTCGTTCTCCTACATATTGAAATTCTCATACTACTTTCGTAGAGACTGAAGCTTCACCTTCTTCACTGATGCTTCACCACCGTAACACCTAATTAGTGTGTCCCATGTAACATTCGTCGTAGTCGAATCAACAACAATTTTCTCAACTAATAGGGGCCTATGGCCTAACCTATAAAGGTCGAGGTTATGCCAGGCTTTCTTTTAAATAGAAAAGGTTTAGGCTTTTTTATAAGCCTATTTAGTTGAATCGGTTAGGCCGTAGACCATACAAAAAGCCTTATAAGCCTATCAAGGCAGCCTATGTATCAAATACAATGAATTTATTGTTTTTATATTGTATTTTATACTTTATATTAAAATATAAAAGTAAAACTTAGTTATATTTAAGAACTTATGAAAATAAGTTTAAAGAAATCCTATGAATAATGTTATAAGGTGTTTTCATAAGTTTTTTCAAACAATTCATCTCACAAAATTTATATTGTATTTTATACTTTATATTAAAATATAAAAGTAAAACTTAGTTATATTTAAGAACTTATGAAAATAAGTTTAAAGAAATCCTATGAATAATGTTATAAGGTGTTTTCATAAGTTCTTTCAAACAATTCATCTCACAAAATTTATGCTACTAGGTAAGCTCATATAAGTAAATGGAAACAAACATTTAGTCTCAGTGTACTTTTGATTCTCTAGTCTATTTAAATATTATTTGAATTTCTTATTTACATATGTTCAAGTGATATAGGCTTTTTAAGTAGGCTAATAGACTAACCAGACATTTGAAAAGGTTAGACTTAGGCAAAAAAATAACCCTTTAATAGGCTACAGGCCAAGCTTAGACTTTCAATTTTTCAGCAGGCCAGACTCAGGCTTGGTAAAGCCTAGCTCAACCTAGTCTATTCCCACCCCTAGAGTTGTTTTTGGTCCGATTCGGGTATTTGTTATCCCAAGAACTGGACTGAAATGTTATTCGAGTAATCCAGGACCGGACCGAAACAATAATGGTCAATTTTTTCAGAACGAAATCGGACCGATACTTCAGATATCCGACAAAAGTATCTAATATAGTATACATTTTCGGTACAGTATAAAAATATATCCATTCACGAAAGTTTTAAAATATTAGTGGAAAATAGACAATTGATGAGTGCCTTGAAAATTTAAAAATGATGAAAAAAGAAATTGAACCTGACGTGAATCGAACACGCAACCTTCTTATCTGGAGTGAGACGCGCTACCATTACGCCACAGATCCAATTGTCATAAAATTTGACACTTGCTTATATATGTTATAAGTATTTGTTCTCTAAACGACCATAAATTAGAAGAGCGATTCTCCCAAATTCTTAGAAACAAGTTTTGAATAACTAATGTTGCATAAAATGTTTACAAAACAAATCACTATCTACTTTTCTTGTTTAGTATTCTGCTTTAAATCTTTTTAATGACCTTCGTACCTATAATCATACTAAATTATTATCCACTCCACAAAACTTCTCGTCAAAACTCTATTTCTATTAATTCACTTATTAATTATTTTATATTTAATAATAATAATAATAGTATTAATAATGATAATAATTAATTATTTTAATATTAATTCAATAACTAATAAAATCACAAACCATTATCTCATCCAATAATAACACAACCATTATATAATAAAATTAATAATAATTAACTAATAACTTTAAAACCACCCACCACTAACATATTTACTGATTTTTCTCTCCAACTATCTTCTATTATTTTTCTCTCCACGGGAGAAAGAAGTAGAAAAAACATCTAAATCTCTTTCCACTTTCTTTCTATAATTACTAACGTCCAGAAGGACACTCGCGGACACTCGTGTGTCAGTCTGTCCGCTTTTTAATGCACATGAATGTAAAAATAAACGATAATTTTTAATTAAATATAATTTTTAAAAATACAATATATGAAAATTAATAATAAGAAGTTACGTGGAAGTTAATTATAGAAGTTGTGTAGAAGTTACTACTAAGAAGTTATTTAGTAAATTATAAAATAAAGTAAGCGTAAAAATGTTAGAAGAAATGAAATCAAAACTAATTCTATTATAAATTATTAATTATTTAATTAATTTATATTCATATTTTTATTAATTCCCCTCTCTCTCTCTGTAACTTTCAATACATCAATAACTTCTCACTCACTCCCGTTAACTTTTAATACTCCTCGTTAAAAAAAATAATTTTTATTATTCTCCCTTAACTTCATAACTAATAATTCACATTATCTCTATTATAACCATTTTAATAGTTATTTCCCCTTTCTTCTTCAATTTTAATCAGTTTGTTCTTTATTTCTCAATTTTTATTTTCAATTGTATTATTTTTCTTTCTTTGTTTTCTACAAATTATTTTTCCATTTTGTAGAGAAATCAAGGAGTATAAATATTAGTTTTTATCCTGTAATAAATTGTAGTTGTATGATCAATGTGGAGGTGAAGTTTTGTATATAATTTTTACTATTTACAATATCATTTCTCTTTATGATTTTTTATATTGATTTTGACATGTATAAGTATATAATTACAATATCATTTCTCTTTATGATTTATTATTATTATTATTGATTTTAACATATATATGTATATAATGAATGAAATAATTATTCATAGAATTAAAATATTCTAATATGTTGTTTAACCTTCTATTTTATTAATTTATTATATTTATTGTTTGATTCTATTTTTTTATTTCTCATTTTATTATCTTTTATTCTCATTATTTTTAAGAATGACAGTTGAAATTTGAATGTTAAGTCCTTTTTGAAGGTGGTCACTAGAGGAAAATGAATAAAACAAATTCATTTAATCTTTTTACAATAGTATTTACCTATTTATTTTAATTATACCTTTTTTTAAAATTAATTTTTTTAATTGTAGTATGGGAAAATGGCGAAGGAAAAGATTTATCGCAAAAAGTTTCTCGAAGATGTTCTACCTACTTCTTCATTGAAAATATTTTGAAAGATATTAAATTTAAACCAACAACACACATATTTAATTTGAACTTCATTGGATTAAGATTAATTTGTTAATTTAAGTTTATCGTTTTTGAAAGTTATGTTATATTATATATAAATTATATATTTTTTTGTCAATTTTATCACGAATATTAATCTAATATTATATATCCGTGCATCGCACAGGTAGACAACTAGTTGTTAAATCAAAGATAGAAAGTTAATTTGTTTTATTATTTTTTTCTTTCAAACTTATGGATATAATGCTGTGAATGGAATAAAAAAAGTAAAAAATTTCTTTCAAATTTTTACATCTCAATGGTTGCTTTAGAGAATCAGTGGAGGTATACTTACCTCCATCATCGGTTCTGAGAATCTTGAGAGTTTGATCACTTTGATTCTCAACCTTCATTGATTTCAATAAACACATAGTGTTTTAACTTTATAAAATATGCCTATGTCATCCTTGTGAACTCATTAACAAATGACACAAAATATTTTTCCCCTTTAATCAAATCTACTGGAAATGGACCACACACATCAGAATCCACAACTCCAAAGGCATGCTTTGCTCTTGGAGATACTTCTGACGTAAATGGCGATCTTGGTTGCTTTCCCTCCATGCACACTTTGCATGACTTCTTAGGCTTCTTAATTGTAGGAATTCCATATACCAGTTTCATCGAATTCAGATTCCATAAGCTTCTGAAATTCAGATAACCAAATCTTTTGTGCCACAACTTACTTTACTTCACAACACTTGTTGCACTAAGACATTCAGAGTTTGTAGTTTTGACATTCACTTTGAATGTTATATTCCTTCATTATTCTGAATCCATAATCAGCTTCTGATTACAGTCATAGAGCTTCAAAAGATCGTCCTTCATGGTAACTGAAAAACCTTTCTCAATTAGTTTCCCTATAGCGATCATATTATTGTTTACGCCAGGTACATACCACGCATTCTGAATCAATATTATTTTACCATTATTCAGAACGAATCTGACATTTCCCATACATTAGGTGTTAAGGTATTTATCATCAGCACATGTGATCATTGTCCCCTTTCCAGAGTCAAAGTCAACCATCCATTTCTTATTTCCAGTAAGATTATTTGAGCAACCAGTTTCCATAAACAATCAGTCTATCAAATTTGTATCGTCATATTCATAAACCATTAGTAGCACATATTCATCATCAAAATCTCGTATGGCTATGTTTGCTTCTTCTGACCTCCATTCCTTTTTTGACCATTAATCAGCAACAAAGTGGCTAAACTTCTTACAATAGTAGCATTGGATCTTCTTCTTGTCATACATCTCTTTTCCCTTCTGATCCTTTTTCTGCATATTAGAAGTTAAGGTATCTGACTTCTGAACACCATCAGATCTTCTCCTGGCTTCTGACCAAGACTGCTTTTGGTGCTTCTTACCAAAAAGTGCTTTCAGAGCATGTTAATATAGTTCTCTTTCAGAAGTTCTTTCAGTCAGACGCAGCTCTTCTGCTTCTAAACTGCTTTATGGCTCTTCAATTTTCATGGTGTCTAGATTCTTGGAATATTATATTTCTACCACAATATAATCAAATTAATGAGTACGAGATTTCAATACCTTCTCAATGATTACTTGTTTAGAAAGGGTTTCTACACAAGTTTTCATCTCATTAGTGATCATAATTACTCTGGAGATGTTCTCATCTACCTACTCGTTCTCCTACATGTTGAAATTCTCATACTACTTTCGTAGAGACTGAAGCTTCACCTTCTTCACTGATGCGTCATCACCGTAACACCTAATTAGTGTGTCCCATGTAACATTCGTCGTAGTCGAATCAACAATTTTCTCAACTAATAGGGGCCTATGGCCTAACCTATAAAGTTCGAGGTTATGCCAGGCTTTCTTTTAAATAGAAAAGGTTTAGGCTTTTTTATAAGCCTATTTAGTTGAATCGATTAGGTCGTAGACCATACAAAAAGCCTTATAAGCCTATCAAGGCAACCTATGTATCAAATACAATGAATTTATTGTTTTTATATTGTATTTTATACTTTATATTAAAATATAAAAGTAAAACTTAGTTATATTTAAGAACTTATGAAAATAAGTTTAAAGAAATCCTATGAATAATGTTATAAGGTGTTTTCATAAGTTCTTTCAAACAATTCATCTCACAAAATTTATATTGTATTTTATACTTTATATTAAAATATAAAAGTAAAACTTATTTATATTTAAGAACTTATGAAAATAAGTTTAAAGAAATCCTATAAATAATGTTATAAGGTGTTTTCATAAGTTCTTTCAAACAATTCATCTCACAAAATTTATGCTACTAGGTAAGCTCATATAAGTAAATGGAAACAAACATTTAGTCTCAATGTACTTTTGATTCTCTAGTCTATTTAAATATTATTTGAATTTCTTATTTACATATGTTCAAGTGATATAAGCTTTTTAAGTAGGCTAATAGACTAACCAGACATTTGAAAAGGTTAGACTTAGGCAAACAAATAAGCCTTTAATAGGCTACATGCCAAGCTTAGACTTTCAATTTTTCAACAGGCCAGACTCAGGATTGGTAAAGCCTAGCTCAACCTAGTCTATTCCCACCCCTAGAGCTGTTTTTGGTCCGATTCGGGTATTTGTTATCCCAAGAACTGGACTGAAATGTTATTCGAGTAATCCAGGACCGGACCGAAACAATAATGGTCAATTTTTTCAGAACGAAATCGGACCGATACTTCAGATATCCGACAAAAGTATCTAATATAGTATACATTTTCGGTACAGTATAAAAATATATCCATTCACGAAAGTTTTAAAATATTAGTGGAAAATAGACAATTGATGAGTGCCTTGAAAATTTAAAAATGATGAAAAAAGAAATTGAACCTGACGTGAATCGAACACGCAACCTTCTAATCTGGAGTCAGACGCACTACCATTGCGCCACAGATCCAATTGTCATAAAATTTGACACTTGCTTATATATGTTATAAGTATTTGTTCTCTAAACGACCATAAATTAGAAGAGCGATTCTCCCAAATTCTTAGAAACAAATTTTGAATAACTAATGTTGCATAAAATGTTTACAAAACAAATCACTATCTACTTTTCTTGTTTAGTATTCTGCTTTAAATCTTTTTAATGACCTTCGTACCTATAATCATACTAAATTATTATCCACTCCACAAAACTTCTCGTCAAAACTCTATTTCTATTAATTCGCTTATTAATTATTTTATATTTAATAATAATAATAATAGTATTAATAATGATAATAATTAATTATTTTAATATTAATTCAATAACTAATAAAATTACAAACCATTATCTCATCCAATAATAACACAACCATTATATAATAAAATTAATAATAATTAACTAATAACTTTAAAACCACCCACCACTAACATATTTACTGATTTTTCTCTCCAACTATCTTCTATTATTTTTCTCTCCACGAGAGAAAGAAGTAGAAAAAACATCTAAATCTCTTTCCATTTTCTTTTTATACTAGCGTCCAGACGGACACTCGCGGGCACTCGTGTGTCAGTCTGTCCGCTTTTTAATGCACATGAATGTAAAAATAAACGATAATTTTTATTTAAATATAATTTTTAAAAATACAATATATGAAAATTAATAATAAGAAGTTACGTGGAAGTTAATTATAGAAGTTGTGTAGAAGTTACTACTAAGAAGTTATTTAGTAAATTATAAAATAAAGTAAGTAAAAATGGTAGAAGAAATGAAATCAAAACTAATTCTATTATTAATTATTAATTATTTAATTAATTCATATTCATATTTTTATTAATTCCCCACTCTCTCTCTCTCTCTCTCTCTCTCTGTAACTTTCAATACATCAATAACTTCTCACTCACTCCCGTTAACTTTAAATACTCCTCGTTAAAAAAAATAATTTTTTATTATTCTCCCTTAACTTCATAACTAATAATTCACATTATCTCTATTATAACCATTTTATAATTTTTATTATTCTCCCTTAACTTCATAACTAATAATTCACATTATCTCTATTATAACCATTTTAATAGTTATTTCCCCTTTCTTCTTCAATTTTAATCAGTTTGTTCTTTATTTCTCAATTTTTATTTTCAATTGTATTATTTTTCTTTCTTTGTTTTCTACAAATTATTTTTCCATTTTGTAGAGAAATCAAGGAGTATAAATATTAGTTTTTATTCTGTAATAAATTGTAGTTGTATGATCAATGTGGAAGTGAAGTTTTGTATATAATTTTTACTATTTACAATATCATTTCTCTTTATGATTTTTTATATTGATTTTGACATGTATAAGTATATAATTACAATATCATTTCTCTTTATGATTTATTATTATTATTGATTTTAACATATATATGTATATAATGAATGAAATAATTATTCATAGAATTAAAATATTCTAATATGTTGTTTAACCTAGGGGTGGCAAAACGGGCCGCCCACCCCGCTCCGCCTAAAGCCCGCCAAAAAACGAGCGGGGCGGGCATGCCCGCCAAGTTGAAATGGGCATAAAAGTTTAGCCCGCCCCACCAAAGTGGCGGGTTGGCGGGCGGGCCACGATAAGTTGAAATGGGCATAAAAGTTTTTATTCACAATATCATCAACTTAAAACCTCATTACTCTCTCTCTCTCTCTCTATCAAATAATGTTATTCACGTTCATCTTCTCACAAACCCTAATCTCGTCGGAGAGCGACGGTCGGCGGCGGCCCCACTGTCCTCTCCGGCGATCGACCACCACCAATAAAAAAAAAACGAACACAAACCCCTCCTCAGTTTTTATGCTTTCTTCAAATACGAAGTTAGTTTTTCCTATAAAAAACTCAAAATACCGGATCGAACAAATTCATAACCGAAAATCAACAAAGATCAATCAATCCTCAGATTCGATTAAATCACCACATCTAGAGATTATGCTACGTACCTGACGAACTCGAAGAATTAACTGTAGGTATAAACTTCGTTCGATCACGATTTCTAATCTTTCTTCAAGTTTCTACGCTGAGTGGTTTTGAATCATTTCCTCGAATCTTCTTCCGCTATTTGCTTTTCGGATTCATGTTGTTGTTGTCGTTGTTGATTTCTCTACGAGCATGAGTTATTAATGACACGCGTTCTTGATACAGGAAGAGAATGACTTGTTAAAATTATTGCGTATTGATTCTTGGTTGATGATTGATGAAGGTAGGGATGAAGGAATTGGTACAATGTTATTGATGATTGTGCTTGATGTTGTTACAAATTTGGATTTTGCAGGTACTTGATGCATATTGTTGATGAAGATGATTGAAGGTTGAAGAAGAATCGAGGATGAGGACTGAAAAAGATGATGATGATGGATATGTTCAGATTGAAAATTGAAGAATGAAAGTTGAAGATGATGAAGGATATTGCATAGTTAGGGAAGAAGAGTGTTGAAGCTTGAAAAATCAGAAGGAAAAAATGAGAAAGAGATTATGAATGAAGAAGAAGATGAAGGTTGAAAGATATGGAGAATCCAAGAGCTTGAAGATGATGGGAATGTGCTCTTATAGAAGATGAAATAAAAGGCTCAATATGGATTTACAGGTGAAAAATTAGTTAGATTCAGTTAGAGGTTAGCTAGAAGTTTGATGACAATGTACCCTTTTTTGTTTTTTTCCTTTGTTTGCAGGAAATGGTGCAATCCACTTTCTTTGCAGAATTCTCCATGTTGTTGTGATGGAGAGATGGATTAAATAGGGGTTATTTATAGATGAAGGGCCCGCGCACTAATTGGCCAGATGAAAGGCAACCAGAAAGTGTGTAAAGTATTTCTTGGGAAACAACATTATAAAAGGGCGTTCAGGCTTCAAGCCGAAGTTGGGAACTTGTGCCACATAAGTATGAGGCATTGAAAGCTGAAACGTCGCCTTCATAATTAAGGCTAAAGCAGTAATGCTTTGACCCAAGGTTAAATTAGAGTTTCTCTGACTAACTTAAAAGTTATGTTAAAATGGCCAAATAAAATACGAACATATTATATATATGGAGAAAAGAGATAGGAGTCGAAAGTGAAAAAGAAATGCGTAAATTAACTCGGGCAACAAGGCCCTAAAATTTTCATTACATAATGGCCACATCAGGGCCAATGAACATGATTACCTAAGATAAAAAACGCAAAGTCCTAGGACATAACAAATGTCGTCGAAGATTAAAAGGGTAGCTTTGATTGCAACTGAAGAAAATTTTGCTGACTGGTTAAAAGGAGGTTCTCACAGAAAGCCTTGTTAAGTTTGGCAGTAGCAAGCTCTTTGTCAAGAACCTCAACATTATCAATGAGGTCGAGGGTGCGCTCTAACTCAACATTCAGTACAGCCTCGTCTAACCGACTAAGCTCTAAGTTGCTCTGCTTAGCCGTAACAATCTTCTTTTGAAGTTCTTCAAGCTCATTTTCCCAGACCTCAAGGGATGGGTTGTTGGAAGCAATTTGTTTGTCCCTCTTAGCCTTGATACCCTTAAGCCTTTCTACCTCATTTTCAGACTCCCTATCCAGATCCCACGCATTACCAATACTAGCCCTTGTCTTCTAAATGATGTCCTCGACTTTGGGAACCAACTTAAGATCATCAGACATTTGGTTCACCAAAGTGATTAGTTCCATGAGGGATTGAGTGAACTTGGGGTCAAGCGTCGAAAGATCCAGCTGTTGCAAGGCGTCTTTCAGGAAGAGGTGAGCAGTAGGATCCGCGCCCAGAGTAGTACATATGTCCCTCTTGAAAAATTTATTTTTTATCTTCATGAGGATTGGGCCAGCAGAATCACCAGGAGTTGTCGAGGAGTTGATTTCAGAGAAGCCAATAATTTTCCTAAGCTTTAGCCTAGCGTACTCCATGGGGTTCAATTGTTTCAATGCTGACATTGGATGCCCAGCTGCAGGAGTTAGAATTTGGAGGATAGGAGTTTGCTGAGAATATCCTTCAGGCAAGGTGGATTGGGTCTTTGCATGCCTTGTTTCTGGTTCAGTTCCATCCTTGCCCTGATTATCATCCTCTTCCTCCTCATCCTCCTCATTTTCTTGCTCAGGATCATTCATGACATGACCTTGAGTGGCATCTTGAGGATCACCTGTAGTCTCTGGCTCTTTTCTTTGAGGGCTGGAAGGGGCAGGCTCTTCAGTTTCTTTCCCTTGTTCTTCTTCATCAACGACAAAGGCTGCATCCACCTCATTAGCAAGTCTGCTGATTTTCCCAGCAAAGTCCTTGTTGGTCACATTTTCGTACTCAGGCTCTGAATCATCAGTATGAGTCTGCTGAGTAGTTATCTTAGTAGGAGAATGTGGTGCAGTTTCGACAGTTAGGAGAGGAACAATTGTCATGGTTATGGGTTGGTTAATTTCATCCAAAGAGCTATGATCAGAGGAAAAACCAGAAGTTAGATGATAAATAGGCTCACCTTGGTTGTTTAGAAGAACTATAGGCAAAAGAGGAGCAATCAATGGTTGCAAGTCAATACCTGCAACAGTCTGTCAACAAAAGAAGAAGCTAAGTCAAGGTTATAAGAAGAAATCGAGAAGGGTTGAATATTAAATTATATACCTGATTTTCTTCGCTTCTGAGACTTGAGTTGGCACTCTCAGGAGCGACAGCAACAGGCTTCGCCACAGGAGTGGGAAGTCTAGCTTCAACAACACCCTCAGTGGGTGCCTTCTTCAAAGTTTTGGCCACCTTAGAGGATGGTTGGCCAGCCACATTGGGAGATTGTGCAGTCTTCCTCTTCCTTTTGAGATGCACATCCTCAGGAGATTCGTCATCATCTGCACAGATGACAACGGTAGAGGTCCTTTTCCCCTTTCTTGGAGACACATAAGGCTTTTTGGTTGTCTAGCAGAAAGGCCAGAGATTAGAATACAGGCACATGAGGAGTTATATAAAGTAAGGATTATAAGATACCTTTGTGCCTTCTTTGTTCTCCGACTGTATTACCACGTCTTTATTGGCAGTGGTTCTTCTGGTAATTGTTGGAAGTGCCAAAAAAAATTGTCATGAGTTAATAATTGATTATTCAGTCAAGGGACATAAAAGACCTCAAACTTTCATATATTTCGGTTTCGACGCTAATGTCTTCAAGCCCTATATGAAGGTGCCCTTTGAAACTATCCAGCACGTGCTTAGTCGCGACCACCCTTTGAGCTTTT
Organism: Lathyrus aphaca; assembly: GCA_963966055.1. Lineage (NCBI taxonomy): Eukaryota > Viridiplantae > Streptophyta > Magnoliopsida > Fabales > Fabaceae > Lathyrus > Lathyrus aphaca. Next base: position 526,730,769 of record OZ014523.1, on the reverse strand, counting down.
GGTTGAGACTGTTGTCGAAGGATCTTAATTGAATCCCCACAGACAAACCAATCTGGAAATAGAGGATCCAATACCACTCCAAAATCAGCAGTAGGAAGTCGAGGGAATTTTGGAGGAAAAAGTCGAAAAGCCTCCTGATACCGCCTCTCACGAGGAATGTTTGGGGGGATTTTCAACTTATCCATCTTTTGTAAAAATTTCTCATTTAACGTGACATCAGCCTCACGAACGGTTCGACTAAGATCATCAGGTCGATAGATAATTTCAAAGTACTTTTGGAAAGCTTGTATCTCTTGGATGTGAGCAGACTTACTTTTCTTGATCTTCTCCTGCACATCAACAAAAGCAAGGTCAAGTTGAGTAGAAAATTCAGAAGCAGTGAGAAAGTTCTCACTGTAATACTTGCGCCACCAATCATTGAAAGGATGGGTGCACTGGGTTGAAGGTCGAAAGAAGATGGGAGACAAAACTTCCTTTTGAGATTCTCATCTGGCGAAGATGTCAGCAACATCATCTTCGTCGAAAATGTTATTGTAAAAAATGACTTGGCTTTTTCGATCATAAATACATTTGGGAAAACTCTGACTTAACCCAAATTGCCTAGAAACCAAATTGGGTTGGTAAAAGCAATAAGACTTGTATCAGGCCTCCCTTCATTCAGCCTATAAACAAAGAATCTGGGAATAAAAAAAGGTTCCTAAATTCCAACATAATCCAAATGAAGTTTCCTTGTAGAAGAGTTAGGCAAGGCCCTAGTGAACCACTTGGGACCACACTTCCTACGAGCAAAGGGAGCCATATATGGTGCAAAATCATACTGATGAGCAAACATCAACACAAAACTAGAGAAGGCCCTTTTCAGGGTTACGCCTTCGTCATCCGGATTAAGTTGGGCCAGTCGAATGCCCTCTATGCTCCTTAAACTGATCTCCTCTGAATCTCCATCGACTTTTCCTTTCCTGGGAAGTACATGCTCAAAAGTGGAATTCAACCAAAGCTGAAGGAGCCAAAGAGGACCACTGAGACTCATAGAACCAGAGTTGTGGTCTGGGTCTCTCAGTTGAGTCACTCCCTCACTGAGAGACTCGTAAAGACTAGCTAGGATGAGCTCACTCAAGCAAACCTTCTTATTGTTGTGAAGCTGGTTTGCTAGGGGTGGATACTTCTTCGCCACCTGAACAGACTTGATGCAGAAGACATACCTAGACAACCAAATGTGAGGAAAGCAATATGTTCCTCATCAGAGACTACCTCTTCCTTTAATTTAGAATGATGCTTAAGGAAAAGAGTGTATGTTAGCTTGGATGTGTTAAGGCCGATAGTATCTTTTGCATCAATGGTGAGGTCGTAAGCAGGACCATCAGGTCGAATCCCTGTGATATCGACTATGTAAAAAAGTGTGGGGGTAATCATCCCACAGGGAAGATGAAAGGTATAATAGGTACAGTCCCAGAAATACAGGGAGGCAACTAGGAGGTTTAAGCAGTAGGGTATATGCGTCCTTGTCAACATTAAAAGATCATATATCTTAATGCTTTTCCAATGGTCAGTCTTAGTCTTCTCTAATCTAGCCAACCATAGATCAAACTCAGCAAACTGGCTGACAACTCTGACCATCCTAGTACCATTATAGAGGTATTTCACATCCAGTTCAGCAAGGGGAAGGGGGTCAGAAGAAGAATCGTCAGATTTAAGGAGGAGTTTGTGCCCTAAAGGTTGAGTTTTTCGGTAGCAGAGGAAGAACTCTTTCAGTTTTTCATTTGTACTAGGTACATCAGCCAATGGACCAGAAATATCAAAAGGACAGTCATTTACAAGGAATGGAATCATTACCTGAGATTAATATTTGCTCTTTGTCTCGTTGGCCAAAGGTTCAGGAGCGAACTGGGGATTTTTGATGCTTTTCGGTTCAGAGATGTCAATGAATGGTGGAAGAGTTGGTTCAAAATGATTTTTTTTTTAAATTTCTGACCAAAATATCCTGAACTAAGTATCAGAACTAGATTTTTGCTTTGATCGTCTCTTAACCGTCTCTGGAAATCATCCTGAACTAAGTATCAGAACTAGATCTTCATTTCGATCGTCTCTGAACTGTCTCTGGAAAATGTCAGAACTAAGTATCAGAACTAGATCTTCGTCTTGATCGCCTCTGAACTGTCTCTAGAAAATGTCCCGAGCTAAGTATCAGAACTAGATCTTCGTTTCGATCGTCTCTGAACTGTCTCTGGAAAATGTCAGAACAAAGTATCAGAACTAGATCTTCGTCTCGATCGTCTTTGTACTATCTCTGGAAAAATATCCAGAACTAAGTATCAGAACTAGATCTTTGTCTCGATCGTCTCTGAACTGTCTCGGGAAAATATCAGGATTAAGTATCAGAACTAGATCTTTTTCTTGATCGTCTATGAACTTTCTCTGGAAAACATATCCTGAACTAAGTATCAGAACTAGATCTTTGTCTCGATCATCTCTGGAAAAAATATCCTGAACTAAGTATCAGAACTAGATCTTCGTTTTGATCGTCTCTGAACTGTCTCGGGAAAATATTAGAACTAAGTATCAGAACTAGATCCTCATCTTGATCGTCTATAGAAAAAAAATCATGAACTAAGTATCAGAACTAGATCTTCGTTTCGATCTTCTCTGAACTGTCTCGGGAAAATATCATAACTAAGTATCATAACTAGATCTTCGTCTTGATCGTCTATGTACTGTCTCCAGGAATCAACAATGTTCCTCTAATCACAAACTATCATGAAAAGGCAAAGTTAGTTTTATGCGAGGTCATTTGATGTATGCATGGCATGGCGTTCTTAACGTAGATGAGAATGTCGTATGCATTATGGATGTGTATTCCATACTATGATGCGAATGATGTATGGATGAATTATGTAGTTAAAGCACAATAGTAGCTTCGTATAACAAAATGCTAGTTGGGGAAAATAAATCCCAACTCGTTGCTGAGGAGTACGAAGACATTGTTCCCGTCTGGTGATAAAATAGATGGACATTCCCCTGAGAGAATTATCCGACCAAGTGTCAATTCTTTTGAGCATATTATGCTTGAGAGAAATTTGTCTGGGACTTTTTAGAGCTGGAAGTACAAGAGGCTACCCAGAATACTTCGCTGGAATAAATCCGTAAAGATTACTCTGTGGGGATGAGCCTGTGAAGATCTGTTGGATATGAACTTTGATGGGTGTAACGCGGTGGGAGAATTGACTTGGGTGTTTTTGTTTCCAAAAACTATGTTGCGGATAGCAAGAGTCACCACCGACTTTTATTTTATCAAATAAGGAAAAGGAATAAACGAACAGGAAAAACCTTGGAAAAAGATTTGAGTTCCAGGGGTAAGTTATACAAAGGAAAGGTGTTAGCACCCTTTGTATCCATGGTTATCCATGGGCTCTTAATTACTTAGCTCACTTTACGTTTGTTTGAAAAATTGTGTAGTGTGTGATTAGAAAATATTTTCATAAGTCTGTAACTTTGCAATGATCCTCATAGGTAAGTAACCTCCCCACTGAAGTTTAGTTGGTATATTTTGTCCTATCAATAATAACCGAGTTCTAAGGGATCTCAATATCATTTATTCGTCTCAAAGGTTGTTGTTCAGTATGGCAACTGACTTGCCAACCAAAACTCCCTAAGATTAAAATCTCAAATGAGCGTAGCATCGAGTATCAACCAACTTCAGACTTCACCAAATCCGGTTATCTCACTACTTTCTAATGGCCAATATAGGTCAATTAGGATTCTATACGGTAGTTAGTGTTAATTACAACATATGGCAACCTCATGTTATCCTCAACTTACTTAAGGAACATAAGAACCAACCAAGAAGTCACAATAACTGTAGCCACCTGATCAACCATATCGGTATACACCGTACAATTTCCTTGATCTATTGCTACATACCTAAGGTACACTAGATCCGGGTTATGATCTTTCTCACAGTAACCCCACAACAAGCCCTTAAAGATAAAGCAAACAATTCAAACAAGTATAGTGATATAATCCTAAGGTAACCCCTCTTTTAATTATTTTCCCCAGCAGAGTCGCCAGTTCTGTAACACGGTGGGAGAACTGATTTGGGAGTTTTTGTTTCCAAAAAACTATGTTGCGGATAGCAGGAGTCGCCACCGACTTTTATTTTATCCAATAAGGAAAAGGAATAAGAGAACATGAAAGACCTTGGAAAAAGATTTGAGTTCGGGGGGTAAGTTATACAAAGGGAAGGTGTTAGCACCCTTTGTATCCATGGTTATCCATGGGCTCTTAATTACTTAGCTCACTTTACTTTTGTTTGAAAAATTGTGTAATGTGTGATTAGAAAATATTTTCATAAGTCTTTAACTTTGCAATGATCCTCGTATGGATGTATACAAAGTGTTTAGTTTTGAAAATTGTTTGAAAAAGTGGGGTGTAAAGAATGTTTTTGAAAAGAAGTGAGCAAGTACTTAAGAACTACTTACCCTAAGTTTGTAAGGTCTTTCTTGTTATTTCTTTCCTTTAGGGATAGGACTGCCCTTACTATTAGTTAGTAAGTAGTCTTTACATTGGATGTAAAGGACGGGCATAGGATCATCATATGGCCATAGAAGGCAACCTGTAGGGGTATATCAGTAATTTGAAGGGACTCATCATTTTCATAGGGTCATCGAGGGACAAGATCATTTATTCGTAGGCAACAAGAGGGTCATCGAGGGACTATGATCTTTATATCGAAGGGACTTGATGATTTTTATTCGTAGACAACTTTGCTAAGACACTCCTATATTCGAGGGACTTGACTATATTTTCGTAAGGCAACTAAGAGAAGAAACCTTAGGAGGTGCAGATGGAAATCGTATAACGATCGACTTACGTGTGTGAATATTAATTTCAGATATTTATCTTTTGGATTAGTGGGCTAAGTCCAATTTGATTTTGCATACATATCTTTTCACACCCTATTATTACTAATCACGCAGTTTAATTATTTTGCAGAAATTAAAAACGGAAAATAAAAACCCTAAACTATTACATGGCTTTGAGAGAGATACATAAATAAAACCTGACATAAAACGTAAAGTGCGGAAAATAAAACCTATAACTGTTACAGGGCTTTAGCAGTTACATTATCTTTAAAAATCATAAAATAATCGAAACGAAAAGATCGGAAGAATATTGAGTCTTTTGTTTGGTTCATAGATTCTAGTGTTTCACATCATGTTTGCCATGTTATTCAACATTTTGTTTCCATTAAATCTATCTCTCATGTCAATATACATCTCCCTAATGGCACACATTTAATTGCAAAGTTTTCCGGTTCTATTGTTTTTTATGCTTCATTCAGTTTGCACAATGTTTTTTACATGCCTGAATTTCAGTTTAGCATCATTTCTATTTCACAACTGTGTCATAATTCACATTACACAATTAAATTCTTACACAATTTCTGCTTTATTCAGGATGTGTCTACCAAGGAAATGATTGGACAAGTGGTTCAACACAATAATCTCTATCTTTTGGACAAAATACCTGAACCACATTCCCTCTATTATGTTACATGTGCTTCTCTTAGATTTAAGATTTCTATAAATCTTGCTAATGCCTTATGGCACCATTGAATATTATGATAAATTGTATATTGTACATCAGGAAGATAGTAATATATACAAGTATAAGACAATAGGATGAGCTGAAAGTGAACTAAAGCCCAACGGGCAAGTTAAAGCCCAATAAACTACACTAATACCCCTCCTTAAGCTTGGGGTAGATACAATATAGGCCAAGCTTAGAAATATTATCATGAAACGATGTATAGTCTAAAGGTTTAGTAAACACGTTGGCAAGTTGTTGAGATGGTGAGACAGGAAGAAGATGAAAAAGCTGTTGTTGAAGTTTCTCACGGACAAAATGACAGTCCAGGTCAATGTGTTTTGTACGTTCGTGGAATGAAGAATTATTGGCAATGTGAATGTCAGAAGCGTTGTCGTAGTAAAGAAGAGTTGGAGTTTTGAAAGGGAGATGCACCTCTTTGAGAAGATTAGTTAACCATTGAATTTCACGAACTGTAGATTCCATGGAACGGTATTCCGCTTCTGTAGAACTTATGGAGATAGTGGGTTGTTTCTTAGATTTCCAAGAAATTAAGGAATGACCAAGATAAATGCAGAAACCAGTAACAAATTTTCTGGATTTCGGACTAGTCGGAATCAGAAAAAGCCTTGAGTTGAATGGGAGAGGTGTTGGAAAAAAGTAAACCTTAGGATGGAGATGACTTGAGATATCAAAGAACCCGCAAAACAACAGTATAATGCACGTCAGTGGGATTACTCATTTGTTGACTTAATTGTTGAACTGAATATGAAATATCCGATCGAGTGTTGAGGAGGAGTGTTGAGGAGATAAATCAGTTGACCAACGAAACGTCTGTACTTTGTGGGATCTGGTAACAAGGTGTCGTCAGTGGACGATAACATGGTATCAGAGTCCGGTTTAAGATCAGTTGGACCACTCCGTTATCAGGTCACCCACCATTTAGTTTCAAGCTCCATACATTCAATCATGGTCGTAAGAAGGGGTGTTACGAGTCTCACATCAAACAATATATGACATGAACATGTAATTATAAGTGGGAGCAATCCTCATCCTACTAACCGATTTTATATGATTGAATTAGGCTTAATCCACACATTCTAACAAAAGATAAAATATCTGCTACAACACTTCACAAAATATTATTGGTACAATCTTCACTTCATATTTTTCCATTTTAGAAAAGACCATGATCATTAATTATTATTATTATTATTAATTACAACAAACCATGATATTAATTATTATTATTATTATTTATTACAACAAACCTAAATTCTAATTTTAATTTCACATTTAGGGGAAAAAACTCTTAAACAATTAAAAATAACATTTAGAAAATAAAAACTCAAACAAAAAGAAATTGTATAATATTGTTAATTATAATAATTCCGAAATTTATTGTGGAAGTCTAATTATAATATAGAAAGTATTCTTGAAACTACCTATTTTATTACAACTTTAACAAAACACAAATCAGCAAAAATAATTTGAACCTGACGTGAATCGAACACGCAACCTTCTGATCTGGAGTCAGACGCGCTACCATTGCGCCACAGATCCAATTGTGATTACTTCGTCACCTAAGCTTATATACCCCATAATAATAATCGTTATTCTAAATAATCAAAATCTATACCAACTATAACAAAATAACTGTTTTTATTAATCAACTATAACAAAATACAAATATAACTGCATTCTATTGTTTTTACAAAATTAATCCATTATTATTATTAACATTACATAAACATGCATAATATACATAACCAAATCACTCTTTTTTCTTCTCATTTAGTATTCTATTTCTGATCTTTCTAACTGCCTTTTCATCTATAACCTCATAACATCTCTTATATTTCTCCCTCAACCACTCCAAGCATCTCTTGATCTTGTCCTCCTCTTTCATATAAATTACAGGAACTGTCATTCCACACAATATACCTATACAACAAAATTTTACACAATCAATTATGAGAAAAAAAGAAGTAAATAATTAACAAAATAAACAAAATCATATGCAAGTATACCTATATAAATGAATGTCAGAAAATCCATGCAGGTTCCAACATAAGAGAGTGCCAAAAACCTAGCCATAACTCCCACAAACACAGACCAATCTTCCTGTGTGGTCACCGTGAACAACCACCGTATTGATTCTTCAATCCTTGCTCTAACTGTCCCTACCATTCTTATAGCTGTTTCTTCTTTCAATTCCAAGCTCAACAACTTTGGTGGTTCCCTAAATTTGACACAATGAAAAAATATAGATAATAATATAGAGATATAAAAGATTGATACACATCATTAAGACGAAGGTACTTACTTGCCCAAAAGTGTAAGCATTTTGGCGTAGAGGAATATTGACGAAACAACTAAGATGGTGAGCCATGAGATGAGAGTGAGGAAGTTATATTGATAAACTTCCATCAAAACCCATGTTGCTGTTGCGGCAATCAGAACAAAAGTACTTAGTTTCTTCCTCCTCCATAGTACTATGTCCCTCATTATGTCATTGCCACCACCATCTGAGAAACAATAAAGTTAAATGATGTATTACTGCATAATAATATAACAGAAAGATTGATAAAATGGTAGTTTACCTGAGGAATGCGAGGGAGGTGTGAAAGGTTTTGTTTCTGCTGTTGTTGTAGTCTCGGTAGACATTGGAAATAATATTGTAATAATTAAGTGAAGTGGAAAAGTATATAATATAATGTGTAGGAGTAGAGGAGCTGCGTGGTTTCGTTTTGGTATCAAAATGAAATGTGTTGCAGCAAAATAATGGTGTTACGGTGTGCTTTGTGTCTGATTTACACGTGTATAACTTTGAGGAGACGTGGAAGTTTTGCAGCCTCCGTGGCATCTCCAATCTCTTTCGCATAACCTTATGCGGTTATGCCGGTATCATTATTACTTGCGTAGGATTTTTCATAACAAAATGAGGATGCGATGAAACGGGTGCGACGATAGGCTAGTGATGGATCTAGTGGCGCCGATACGATAATAGGTATTAGAGGCTTATTGGGCTTTGTTTTCTTTTGTTATTGGACTTTTGTATCTAGCTTAATCCAGCCCATTCTTTTGTATATATTTGTATATATTTTATACCATCTTCTTTATCTAAAGATAGAATAAGATTCCTAATTCATTTCTATGGCGTCAAAATACTTTTCAATTTCTTTTCCTATCTCTAATAATGTATCAGTGGTAAAATCTTCTCACCCATCTTCATCTTCTCCGCATCACATCCATAAATTTCTTTCATGGCGTTCGACCCACCATCACTACTCAACGCACAATAGCAACCCTAAAAACACAATTTCTTCTTCTCTCAAAGATTCTTCTACCGACCCGATCTTGAATCCAAGAAATCCTTATTATTTTCACCCTGAGGGCATTACACCTTCACATCCAAATCAATGTGTAAATTGCTTAAATCTATCTGTTTTACATAACAATAAATTTAAACAGTGCACATCTGATCATTCCTTATTTATTCATACCTCTCAACATAAATTCACTTGCCTTCTCATTTATATGGATGACATTCTCCTTGCAGGAAATGATCTAGACTTTCTCAACAAAACCAAACACAATTTGCAGAATCATTTTCACATAAAAGACCTTGGAAATCTCAAATACTTCCAGGGATTGGTGATAGCTCGCAGCAGTCAATGCATATCAACATATGTCATAGGAAATATACTTTGGATTTGTTAGCATCTACAGGTTTACTTGGATTCAAGCCTGCATCTACACCCATGGCTCGTGATACTAGATTAAGCTCTACCGATGGCACATTGCTACAAGAACCCACAAAGTACAGATGTCTCATAGGTAAACTAATTTATCTTCTCAACACAAGACCAACTATCTTGTATTCTTTTCAGCAGTTGAGCCAACAAATGAGTCATCCCATAGACGTGCATTACAATGTTTCATTATGTATTCTTCGATACCTTAAATCATCTCCAGCTCAAGGATTACTTTTTCCCAATAATTCTCCTCTCCAACTCAAGGCATTTTTTGATTCCGATTGGGCCATTTGTCCGGAAACCAGAAAATTTGTCACTGCTTATTGTATTTACCTTGGTGATTCATTGATATCTAGGAAGTCTAAAAAACAACCCACAATATCCATAAGTTCTACAGAAGCGGAATATCATTCCATGACATCTACCGTTTGTGAACTTCAATGGTTAACTAACCTTATCAAAGAGCTGCTCATCCCTTTCTAAACTCCAGCTTTACTTTACTGCAACAACACTTCAGCTATTCATATTGCAAACAATTCTTCATTTCATGAACGTACTAAACATATTGATTTGGACTGTTACTTCGTACGTGAGAAACTTCAACAACAACTTTACCATGAGAAACTTCAACAACAACTTTACCATCTACTTCTCGTGTCATCGTCTCAACAGCTTGCCGATGTGTTTATGAAACCATTTGACTACACTCCATTTCATGCGAATATCTCTAAGCGGTATTAGAGAGGCTTATTGGGCTCTATTTTCTTTTGTTATAGGGCTTTTGTATCTAGCTTAATCCAACCCATTCTCTTGTATATACATTTCACCATCTTCTTTATGTAAAGATAGAATAACATTCATAATTCATTTTCATTCATAATGGTGCCAAAATACTTTTCAATTTATTTTCCTATCTCTGTAATAATAGGTGTAATACTAGGTATGCATTTAACATATGATTCGGTTCAACATAGTTCAGATCCAATTTTCTTGGTTCGCATGTAATTGAGTTCATTGTTTTAGTTTGTGGATTTTTTCATTAAAGGATCATGTTTTAGGTTTTTTATTGGAAATTAAAACACAATAACTAATCAATATACAACAAATATAAAATTCCACAGACTTGTAGGAACCTTGAGGATCAATAATAGATATAAGATGACAAATCGAACAAATAAAGACACAAAAGAACGTTAATATTTTTAACGTGGAAAACCCTCAATATGAGAGTAAAAACCACAAGTCGTCCAGACCAAAGAAATAACTTCACTATAATCAATTAAGAGTACAAGAGATTTTAAAGTGATTCACAAACTATTGTTAACAACCGCAAATAACAAAGTTAACTAACTTACGAATACGAATAAAAAATTGAAAAATTTCTCAAATATGCAGCTTCAGTGCGAAGCAAATAACTCTCATCTTATACGTTCTTTTGAAATTGTGAACGATCAAAAGTTAGATACATGTGTTCAAACCTGCCTTTCAAATCTGAACTCCATCCGACAGTTAACGAATTGGGGATCGTTGATTAGTGAGACTAGTTGCAGATTAACAGAAATGAGTTTCTCTCATATTTTCTCTCTTTTGAATCTTTATTCTCTCTCTCTCTCTCTCTCTCTCTCTCTCTCTCTATCTATCTATCTCTCAACTCTAAATTGATGCTTTCCATATAAATAAGTGAGACAAATATACTAATCATATTTGACCTTTCTCCACATAGGAAGGGAGCCCAAACCCAATAAATCTCCCGCTCACAACTATATGGAGGAAATCGCCAAACAAACGATATCACAACAAACTTCAAATTTCCCTATTGGTAATGCTTTAGTCATCATATCAGAACTATTATCATATGTATGTGCTTTAGCTAAATCCAACAACTTAGCATCCAAAAACATCACATATCCAATGATATCTCACATCAATGTGTTTGGACCTATTATGAAAAATTGGATTCTTACCGAGATGCATAGAATTGCTTTGACTATAAACAAATAATACATATTTATCTTTTAAAAAACCAAGCTCCTGTAAAAAATTATTCAACCATAGTAACTATTTGCATACTTCGGTAACTGCAATGAGCTCAGTCTCTATAGTAGATAGTGTTGCACACTTTTGCAATCTGGACTGCCAAGGCACAACTCCCCCTACAAATTTTATCATGTAATGTGAAGTTGATTTTATGGAATCAATGTCTCCATCCATATCAGAGTCTGAATACCCCACTAGAGTAGGCTTATCTCCTAAAAAACAAAGCCTCACAGAAGTAGTACCACAAAGATACCTTAAAATCCATTTTACAACATGCCAAAGCTCTCTACATGAATTTGACAAAAATCTACTGACTGTACTAACAACATGTGTTATATCTAATCTTGTACACACTATTGCATACACCGAACTACCCATAACATACACATAAGGAACATGTTTCATATCAAATGTTTCATCTTTGCTGGAAGGGATTTGATTAGAACTCAATTTGACATGTGTAGGGATAAGAGTGCTTACCGCCTTAGAACTTTCCATTTTGAATCTTTGCAACACTCTTTCGATGTAGTGTTCTTTTGACATCCAAAGTTTCTTCTCTTTCCTATCACACATGATTATAATGCCAAGAATCTGTTTAGTTGCTCCCATGTCTTTCATGGTAAATGACTCTCTTAATTGATTTTTTAACCTGTCAATGTTAGAAGTAATTTTCCCTACAATAAGCATATCATCAATATATAACAACATGATAATGAAGTCATCGTTAGAAAATTTTCCAACAGAGACACAATGATTTGAAGTAGTCTTCTGGTATCCTTGATCATACATAAAAGACTCAAACTTCTTGTACCAGAGCCTTTGAGCTTCCTTCAACCCATATGAACTCTTTCTCAATATAAACACATGACATTATTTACCTTTAATTTTAAAACTATAAGGTTGTTTCATGTAGATCTCTTACTCCAAATCACCATGAAGGAAATTCATTTTCACATCCATTTGCTCAACCTCTAAATCAAGAGTAGCAACCAAACTCAACACGGTTCTAATTGATGACATCTTTATAATAGGTGAGAAAATATCATTAAAATCAACACTCTTTCTTTGACGAAAATCTTTCACCACTAATTTGGCTTTATATCATGAAGACTTAGAGTTTATCTATTGTTTAACTATGTAAATCCATTTGTTTTACAAAATCCTTTTGCCGTTAGGAAGCTTCACTAAATCATACGTGTTATTATCATGCAATGATTTCATCTCATAATGCATTTAATCCATCCATTTTTTATTTTTATCACTTTCCATGGCCTCTTGAAAACACTCGGGTTCACTCTCATTAGTCATGGTCACATACTCATCAGAATTATACCTTGTAGAAAGTTCTCTCTTCCGGTTATACCTCCTAAGTTGAACTTGAGATGATCCTGGAGCTTCATCAAGATTCTCATCTTGTGACATATTTCTCTCCCCTTCACCATCATTATTTGGAATATTTACCTCATTCTTGATCATCAACATAATCACATGGCTCACCATTATGATAATCATCACCAATAGCATCCATATTATGACTAGGTAACTATATTGGATCAACATTAGACAAACTAATATCTTTCTTGGGTGTAGCATTCTCTACCTTATTAATGTCTTCAATATGTTGGTATTCTATAAACACCATATCTCAACTTTGAATAAGCCCCTTCCCTACAGAGTCATACAACCTATAACCAAACTTATCTTTCCCATAGCCAATGAAGATACATTCTGTTGACTTTGAATCCAACTTGGATATTTAATCCTTTGAAATATGCACTAAAGCCTTACAACCGAAGACTCTCAAATGATAATACTTGACATTCTTTCTAACCTAACTTTTGTTTGGAACTTCATTGTTGAAAGAAACAATGGGAATGAGATTATGAACATGCACTGCCATGTAAAGTGCCTAGCCCCAATAATAATTAGGAAACTTAGCTTCAGAGAGCATACTCCTTACTCTCTAAATTACTGTTTGATTCATACTCTCTATTAAACCATTCAATTGAGGAGTTTTAGGAGGAGTCTTTTCATGTGCAATATCATGTTGCTTGCAATAGGAATCAAATGATCCATAATACTCTCAATCATTGTTTGAACGAACACATTTTAACTTCTCGATTGTCTTCCTCTCAACCAAAGCATGAAATTCTTTGAACTTTTCCAATACTTGATATTTTATCTTCAAGGCATGAAACCATAATTTCCTGGAGCAATCATCAATAAAGTTAACAAAATAAAGTGCACCACTAAAGGATTTTACCTTTAATGGATCACAAGCATCATAATGTACCAATTAAAGTAACTTTGACTTCCTCTAAGGAGGATGTCTCTTGAAAGATACTATAGTCTATTTACCATCCATGCAATTAGAATACTTCTCCAAATCTATATTCTTAAATCCAGGAAGAACATCCTTTTTAGTCAAAACATTCACCCCCTTTTCACTAATATGACTAAGTCTTCGGTGCCACAATGATGCTTCCATGTCGATAGCATTCACATTGTCCCTAGCAACCAAAGCTTTTGTCCAATACAATATAGACTTATTTTCCCATCTATCCACAACCAATCAACCTTTATTGAGTTTTCACTTTCTAGAACAAAAGTGGTTTTCATAACTACAATCATCTAACATATGCAAATATATATCAAATTAAAGCGGACATCTGGAGCATCTTTGACATCTGTAAGCAAAATTGCATTCCCATGTTGGTTTGCAAGCAAACATCACAAACACCAATTACCTTAGATACACCATCATTAACCATCACCAACACTCCAAAACTACTAGAAGTATTAGATGTGAAGAAACACTTCCTTGGTGTAACATGCAATATAACACCACTATTAACTATCCACATGCCATCATTTGATACAAGATTAACAAACTGATGATCACAGAGAATAACAAGATCATCACTAGTAGCAATAATAACATGATCATCATCATGATCTTCATGGTTTCTTTGTTTAGACTTACCCTTCTTGTCTTTATCATATCTTTTGCATTGATAGCAATACTTAAGCACATGTCCAGTTTTGTTACAATAATGACACTCCATATTCTTGTACGCGGGTTGGACTTGCTTATGCTATTCTCTCTACCACATTTCAGATCCTTTTTATGACTTCTCCCCTATTTTTAGTGATAAGTATCTCAGGTTGAGATGAAGAATATCATGCCTTCCTTCTCATCTCCTAATTAAGAATACCACCCTTAGCCGTTTCCAAGGAAACAACACCTCTTAGAGTAGAACTTGTGATAGTAACCAGAAATGTCTCCCAAGACTCTTGTAAAGATAACAATAGAAATAGTCTCAAAAGTTTATCATCAAATTTGATACTCATTCCTGACATCTGATCAAGGATCCCTTGAAATTCACTCAACTGATCTGAAATAGAAATCCCCTCCTTATACTTCAAACTTATAAATCTATTCAACAATAACAATTTATTATTCTCTGATTTAGAGGCATACAAGGACTCTATATTTTCCCACAAAGTTTTTGCATGTGTATAATTAGCAATATGATTATAAACACTATCTTCTACATATTGTCTAATAAAATGACATATATGTTGATGTTCAAACTCTCATTCTTCATTAGACATAGAATCCGACTTTGCGGAACTAAAAACTGGTAAATGAAATTTCTTCACAAATAGTAAGTATTTCATCCCGCCTTTCCATAAATGGTAATTAGAACTATTAAACCATACCATCTTCATCTTTGTATTTGACTCAATCATTCAAATAAGTAAAACAACCTTTAACAAAGAGCTCTGATTTCACTTTGATGGGAAATTAATACACAATAACATTACCAATATGCAACAGATATAAAATTCCTCAGACTTGTAGGAACCTTGATGATCAACAACAAATATAAGACGAAAAATCAAACAAATAAAGGAACAAAAGAACATCGATATTTTTAATGTGGAAAACCCCCGATATGAGAGTAAAAACCATGTGTCGTCCAAAGAAAATAACTAATTATACTATAATCAATTGAGGGTACAAGTGAGTCTTAAAGTGATTCACAAACTAGTGTTAACAACCGTAAATCACAAAGAAAATTAACTTACAAATAAGAATAAAAAAGTTGAAAATTTTCCCACATCTGTAGCTTCAGTGTGAAGAAGATAACTCTCACTTTATACATTATTTTGAAATTCATTGGTCAAAAGTTATATACATGTGTTACAAGCCTGACCTAAAAATTTGAGTTGGATCCAACAGTTAATGAATTGGGGATCATCGATTTAGTGAGATTGATTGCATAAAATTGGAATGAGTTTCTATCCTCTTTTATCTATTCTTAATCCTTATTTTCTTGTTATCTCTCTCAACCCTAAATTGATCCTCTCCATTTAAATAAGTGAGACAAATTAGTTAATCATATTTGGGTCTTTCTCCATATAGGAAGAAAACTCAAACCCAACATCTTTATGGATCTGTTGGATTTTGGTAGTTATAAAAATATGTATCTCTTGAATACATCAAAACCTTTAGAACTTTATATCTAACGACATGAAGAAGGGTTTAAGAATCCTAGTGGTAATCTTAGAGAGATAAAGGTAAATTCTTAAAAGTGTGTTCTTGAAATTAGGAAACCCTTGAAGATATTTATCGTGATTACTTCTAAGTACCTTAGACTTGAGTGATTCATAATATATAACGATTAGAAAACACTTGGATATAAAATAGAGTTTGTTCTTTGGAACTTGAGTGAGTATTTTCTAAAACTCATTTGTAATCTTTAGTAATAACTCTTGTAAGTATAATGATTATGAGAGTTTCTCTCTCTCTCTCTCTCTAAAAGAGTAGATCGTTTGATCGAACTAGTTAAATAATTTATTGTGTTTATTATATTTTCTTTATCTTCTTATGTCAAGTTAAATTGATGTCTTATTGCAAAAAGAGTTAATTATTTCTTACGACGATTTATTTTGGTTGTCATAGTTCTTGGTTTTCACACATCAATTTTTTTGGCGTGATTGAAATCCAAATAATTGTGTTAAAGTGCTTTAATTATTCTACCAGTTTTACACAAAAGTGGCGTCCATTGTAGATCAAACGAGTTTTGTTTACAAGTTAGCACCATGGGTTCTAAATGGAATATAAAGAGGTTTTCCAAAGACAACAATTTTAGGTTGTGGAAAGTGAACACGCAAGCAATATTAACTCACGAGAAATGTATTGAAGCATTGAAAGGCGAGGCATCAATGCTTGCATGCCTAACAGAAGAAATGAAGACTAAGATTGATAAGACTATAAGGATAAGGCTTGAAGTGCAATTACGTTTTGCCTTGGGGATAAAGCTCTAAGAGAGGTTTACATGGAGAAGACTTTGACTTCGATGTGGGAAAAACTTGAATAATTGTATATGACCAAGTATTTGGCTCACATGTTGTGTCCGAAACAACAACACCACTCATTCTAAAGAGCAGAAAACAAATCCATAGTGGAGTAGTCAATTTTTTTTAACATGGAAATTAGGATGAAGGGGTATATATGAAATGTCAACCTGGGCTAAATGTTTTTTAACAAAAAACCTTATTTGTAAATTTAATAGATCTATGTATTTCTTAAAGCAAGCTAGTAGACTATGGAACCATAAGTTAACATTATCCCTACTTTTTCTAGATTATACTCACTCCAAATCTGACTATTGAAATATAATTCCTCTTTTATCGTTATACTTTTATATGTTGATGATTTACTCCTTTTAGGGAATAAATTGTCTGTAACTACTCTCATCAAACATGATTTGGATAAACAATTTAACAACAAAGATTTGGTAACACTTAAATATTTCCTTGGATTTTAAATTGTTAGATCATCTCAAAGAATTTCATTATGCTAGAGAAAATATAGTTTAGATCTACTTTAAGATTATGGTCTATTGAAATCCACCCCTATGGACCCTAGTCACAACTTGCAATATGATCCTACAAAGATTCTCGATTATTTGTCCAAATTTAGAAGTTTGATGATAAGTTTCTCTATTAAAATCATTCATGACCTATCCAACTCCACTAAATCACACTTATAAGGAGCTATATGGATTCTAAGATACATCAAAGTTGCACCGGTAATGAGCCTACCATTCATGTAACACCCTAAACCCCAAACACATAATTTATAAAATATGCGGAGTAAAATAATCAACAAGGGTGCTACATTTCTTAGCAAAACATTCTCAATTCACAATAGCAACAAAAAATAAACCCCAACACAACTCTAATTTTCTCATAAATATAAAATCAACTCAATTCAATCATAAATTAGATAATTCAACAACTTGTAGAAAAACATAATAAGTATTTCCAACCCAGTGTTACACTATCAGAGCGACATGTGAAAAACTAAATAACGCAAAAAGATAAACAACAAAGAAGGCCAACTATGCCATCCTCCAATACAAGCAACAACTAATGCTCCTTAATCTCGACCTGAGTATATGCACCACATGCATAAAAAACAACACAGAAACAAACAGGGGGTGAAAATACATTCACATACGTTAATGTTGCATAAAATAGAAAGGATAATGCAATTAGCATGAATAATCAATTAAACATCCCATCCACAAAAATAATCGTTCACAAATGAAATTATTTATGAAATGTATTCATCTCCTCTACTCCAATGCATGTGGTACCAAAATTTGGTTATTCAGAGGTGTGTTACTAAAATATCCAGCTCGTCACTGGGGAAGTCCTACTCGTCATTGGACCGAAGTTTTACTCGTCATTGGACCGAAGTCATAACTCATCACATGATCGAAGTCCTACTTATCTATGATATACATGGTGCATGAATGCAACATAAATAAATGCAATACTCAATTCAACCTCCAAATTCAATACATGTCAGTGATTCCACTCAAACCTAAAACTCAACATAATTCATCGCCAATGCATGACCACATCAATGGTTCCACTGAACTGAAACATCTCAGCATAAACTCTACAATTTTCCTCTTCATGAGCCATTCATCATAAACTCATCACAATAATTAAAAAAATATATAATTTATCATCAATACTCATCAAACAAAATTAAACAATATTTGAAAATAGAATCCACTTGAAAAGTTGAGTCGAACAACCCAAAATAGGTCAAATAAGGGTTGGCGGTCAACCTTCCAGGCATGACGACCATCACACCCAACTGGTCACTTCCCTCCAGGTAAGGGAGCCAGTCTCTGACGGTCCGTCGATCGTCTCGTTGACGTCCGTTAGTGCATCTCCAAGGGATGTTTTCCCTAGCCAATGACGGTTGGCCCTTCACGAAGGTGTGGCCGTCACTACTATGCAGAACTTAGATTTCTACGTTTTCTCCACTACAACTCTTCCAAGACTCCATTTTGGATTCCAGGGAACTTCATACGCACACCAAATTATTATATATCAATCATATAACATTACACACATCAATAGCATATAAAATTATACATATATTGTCAATTAAACCAAGATTCATCATCATAAAATATCAAAATATAACTTAAACTCAAGAGCATACCACTTATGAATTTAACACAAACATCCACACAAATTCCAAATAATCAGAGCACAAATTTATAATTAAATATCAGCAATCGAAATAAATTTTGCACAAACCATCTCACGATTCAAATCTCTCTCATCAATAGAGGAAAAGAAAAGGGAAAAAGAAAGAAGATAATGAATAATCTTTATCCTTCATACTTAAACACCCGTATCATGAACAATCCCCCTTACCTCGAATTTGTGAAAAAGCTTGAAGCTTTAGCTACAAAATTCTTCTCTTTTTCTTGTTCTTCTAGGATTTCTCTCTTAACTCTGCTGACACTTTACTTCACAAACAAATTTCTTTTTTTTACTCTCTCTACTTAAATAACACCCTATTTTTATTTTATTAATTCCCTCTACTCATCATAATTCTATTCACTTAATTTTAATTAATTTTTATTTTTCTCTCCAAATCACAAATTTTCACTTTCTACACTATTTCAAATAAATAAGAATATAGATAATTTATAGTAAAATCCAACAACCTCAATAATATTTACCATTGACTTTTGTTTCTATCGGGACACATTCCTTATGAGCTAGAAAAGTAAGTATATTGTTTGACGATCATATTTAGAAGCTCAATATAAAATCTTATCACACACATTTTATGAAGCTCGAGGATTTCTATATACTTATTATCAGACTTCTCAATTCCTCTTCAACAACTTGTTTCCATTTTATGCGATAATCAAAGTGTCATAAGCCAATCGAAATGAATTGCCACTTAGTTCGTGACAAAGTTCAAGATTATACCTTCCTTTTCATGCTAATAGACACTATAAATCAAGATGTAGATGTCTTCGTTAAACTCGTATATCTTGATCATTTTACTCTCTTGTTTCCAAACTTGAAGTTGAACATTTTTACTCTATTGTTTCCAAACTTGAACGGATTGATATTCACTCTAATTTGAAAATTTGAAAGAGAGCGTTAAAGGACTTGTTTCAAATAATTCTTTAAAACTCTACCCAATAGTTGAGTTGCTTTCTAGGCTGTTTAAGAGTGTTTTTCACATTATGTATTCAATTGAATTATCAATGATACTTTCTATTTCAGTATTTTTCTAACACTTAACAATTACTTGTACCATAGAGGCTCTCCCATCGGTGGCTCAATTTACTAAACTGCATGCATTTACTTATCTGCAATTTTCTATTTGCTTTTTTCATTTTAAATTGAAGTGGTTGAAAAAAAACAACAACTGTGTGACATTATTAAACCTCTTCGTACCCTTTACGAACCTCACATGGACGTATACATAGTTTGAAATTTCCAACAATTATTAACTACTGCATCTCTCTTCTGTCAACAAAATTCAAAATGATACTCTTGTCGGTGCTCTTTTGGCAATTAATTTAACCAATATTTCCACTTTAATAATGATTAGTGTATCATAAACTTTAGACAAATTAAACATAATCATAGGAGACATAGTACTTAGTTTAGCTGTAACCCAACATCTAACAACCTAAAACGCGTTAACTCCACCGAATATAAATCATCCATTAATACACTAACATAATCCTCAAATAATAATAAAATTATTATTATTATTTCAAGCTCATTTCATTTCTCTATTTATTTTAAAGCTTCAAAGCTAAGATAGTATCAGCGTTGAACTGTGTCACTCTTCTAAACACAACATAGATCTGGTACAAATCTAGTTCCTTCTATTTATAGAAACTTAACAGTGATGTTTCATTTTTTGTTCTTAACATTCTAATAATAGTTGGTGTATTTTTATTTTCATTTTTCAGTCAAAACAATGGGAAGCGGAAGCAGAAGCAGAAGCACTAGTTTGCTATCTCCACTATGCATTGTTCTTGCATTAGTTGTAAGTGTCTCTTTGGTACAAGCAGAAGATGATTATAAATTCTACACATGGACAGTGACTTATGGAATTCTTTCTCCTCTTGGTACTCCCCAACAAGTGAGTAACCAAAATGCTTTTTACTGGATCTAGTAACTTTTAAACAAAATATTCAGATTCTAACTTTTTTTTTGTGATTATTTTTTGAAGGTTATTCTGATTAATGGTCAATTTCCTGGTCCTAGACTTGATTTGGTAACTAATAATAATGTTATTCTCAACCTTGTCAATAAGCTAGATGAGCCATTTTTACTCACATGGTGAGGTTTTATTTTCCATTTGTTCACATTATCTGTTTGTGAAATTTCCTCTGAGAACATGATTTTTGACATTGTTGGGAATAAACTAGGAACGGGATTAAACAAAGGAAGAATTCATGGCAAGATGGAGTTTTGGGAACCAACTGTCCTATTCCTCCAAACTCAAACTATACTTACAAGTTTCAAACTAAGGATCAGATTGGAACTTATACTTATTTTCCATCAACTAAAATGCATAAAGCTGCTGGAGGGTTTGGAGGACTCAATGTTTATCGTAGATCTGTTATCCCGATCCCTTATCCGAGTCCTGATGGAGATTTTACTCTACTCATTGGTGATTGGTACAAAACCAGCCACAAGGTGTTGAGCCAATCTTTAGATTCTGGAAAATCTATTGGTTTTCCTGATGGGCTACTTATCAATGGTCAAGTTCATTCTTCCTTCACTGTTAACCAAGGTAGATTTTGTGTCCTAAACTATGGTTAAAATTCTAAAAGATGTATTTAAAATTCAACTTTTTAAGTGTTTCTTTTACCGACGGTTTTGCACTTTGTTTTTCAGGAAAAACCTATATGTTTAGGATCTCAAATGTTGGTTTGTCAACCTCGATTAACTTTAGAATTCAGGGTCATACGCTAAAACTAGTTGAAGTTGAAGGATCACATACTATCCAAAACATATACGATTCGCTTGATGTTCATGTTGGACAATCTGTTTCTGTGTTAGTGACGTTAAATCAACCTCCAAAGGACTATTACATTGTTGCTTCAACAAGGTTTACTCAAACAGTTCTCAGCACAATTTCTGTGCTGCATTATTCAAACTCTCATTCCTCAGCATCAGGACCCTTGCCTGCTCCTCCTGCTAACGATTATGACTTGTCTATGAAGCAAGCTCGAACTTACAGATGGAATCTGACAGCAAATGCTGCTAGGCCTAATCCACAAGGGTCATTCCATTATGGAATGATAACTCCAAATAGATTAATAAATTTGGCCAACTCAGCACCTTTGATCAATGGAAAGCTTCGTTACGCAGTTAACAGTGTCTCCTATGTTAACCCTGATACCCCTCTTAAACTTGCTGATTACTTTAACATTCCTGGAATCATTGATAATTCAATTCAAATCACTCCCTCTAATGCTCCTGCACATATAGCTACATCCGTGTTGCGAACTTCTCTCCATGATTTTATTGAAATTGTTTTCCAAAACAATGAAAAAAACATGCAATCCTGGCATCTTGATGGTTATGATTTTTGGGTTGTCGGGTATGTATGTTAAACCTCATTAGTTTGAGTTTTGTTTTGATGGTGTTGAAACAATATAGAATTTGCCTAATGGTGTTTTTTTTATACAATTGATTGCAGTTATGGTTTTGGCCAATGGACAGATGCTAGCAAAAGTACCTATAATCTAGTGGATGCCTTGACTAGACACACTGCCCAGGTAATAAAAATTCTTAGTCTCAACGTGTCTGTCCCGTGTGCAGCGTGTCTGTGCGTGTGTCTGTGTCTGTTTCTATGTCTGTGTGTCTGTGCTTCGTAGGTCTTAAATGTATTGTGCTTACCTATGAATGCAGGTATATCCAAACTCTTGGACAGCAATATTGGTGTCATTAGATAACCAAGGAATATGGAATTTGAGATCAGCCATATGGGAAAGACAATATCTTGGACAACAGTTGTATCTAAGGGTGTGGAATGCACAACGAACTGCAGCCAATGAATATGATATTCCAAGTAATGCTTTGCTTTGTGGCAAAGCATTAGGACATCATGCTTAGAGAGTATACATTTTGAACCATTTATTGGCGTGTTATTCTAGTCATGAGAGCTTGACTACAAATAGATTTTTTTTATTAAGAGGGATATATAGTATTAGAGGAAGAGTTTAATTTCTCAAATTTATATAAGTCTTCAAGTATATTTGAAAATATCTTGTATTTGAATCTTCTTTTCCAATTAATTTTTATTTATATGAATTTAGTTCTTTTGTTCAATTAGACTTATACATCTCAAATAATGGTAAGCTTTCTTAGCACAAGCAACTCAGAACAAAGAACAAAGACATATTTGATATCCAACGTGTTAATAATTAAAACCGATACTATATTGACTTATTTTCTTAGCACATAATATAGACTTTAGCAAAGTTCTGTAGTATTTATCTTTGTGATACTTATTTTCTTTTGTAAAAGCTCTTGATTACCGAAGCTACAAAGAGGCCTTAGCAATAACATTGCAAGAGATTGTCTTGCAAACTGTAAAATGAGACATCTGCTCTACAAGCCGACCACAATGCCAAAAAGTTAATAAAATACAGACGAGATTGTCTTGCAAACTGTACAGACATCAACACCACATGCTGAAACGTGATAAATAATAAACAATAGCAACTGCAAGTCCCCAAAACAAACGGTTTCCAAATCCGAACACAGCAAGTAGAACTTATGACTCTGTGTAGCCTAGGCAGGTCCCAAGATCTGCATTCCATTGAGCTATGTTCACTTTCATATTGATTAATTTTGTGGACAACCACCTACGAGAGTACTCTTTAACGTCCTCGAGTAACTTTTTAGAATCTATCCCCGTGTCATGAAGTTTGTCGTTCCTTGCTTTCCATATGTTCCAAATACACGCGAACCAAACCACACTGAATTTTGTCGCCATTTCCCTTAAGCTTCCAATCAACACTTCTAATTGAGATAAATGAATAGCTCTTTCTCTGTGTAATGTGGTGTAATGTTGTGTAATTGAGAGTCTTGATTTAACCACTTCTAACATAAGATAACAAATCTCTATTCTCTTTGATTGGCTATAATAGGAATACCGAGATATTTGAATGGAATAGATCTTGTTTGGCAGTTCATGATCTTCGATGCTTCTTCAAACCACCTTTGTTGAATGTTTATCCCCACTAACTTGCCTTTATTGAAGTTCACCATAAGTTCAGACATTACTTCAAAAAGAAAAAGATTTGCCTTTATTATTCGAATATTTAACCAACTTTTCCCCCTATTATCAAAGTGTTGTAAATGAGTGAATTGTTCTTCTCCTTTCTCTAATTTGTACCAACTGAATTTACCGTTATCCACGCTTTTTTTATTAGTATGTTAAATCCTCCAACAACTATAAGAAAAAGAAACAGTGAAATAGGGTTAATGTATCCATTGTTGAGCTAAATCTTGAGTATGCTATCATTTCCAAGATTTCTAATGTTTCTATAACAGTAATCTCTAAAACGATTGCTTATGTAATTAACAGTAAGAAGATTGGAGAAATCTTAGGTACTCTTGCTTGAGAATACTATCTTCCTACTTAGCATACTTATGTAGATCCTTCAAACGTTTCTCAAGTCTCAAATATTCGTCGTGATGCAATTGTTTGGAACCAGATTCTAAACTCAAACTTACTAACTAAGGACAAGGATCTAGACCTTGTAGATTCTATTAAAAAAAATTGCTACTTCTTCTCAATTCAGACATATAGATTGATCAAACCTCAAATTATGTTTCACCATCTGAAAAAGAATCTTTCATCATTTCACAAGGTGTAGCGGTAAAATCATGAGTGTAAGTTATTGGTTAACTTAACTCAAAGTAAACAGAGTCGCCACCGCGCTTTTATTTTATTCTAAGGGGAAAAGGAAAACAGAGCGAATAAATCCTAATGAATCTAAAAACAAAAAACTAAAAGAATCGAGCAGAGAACGGGTAAGGGGATATGTTACAAATTGGGAAGGTTTTACGCACCCAAAATGTCTGTGGTACTCCACGGGAGCCCTTTGAAATATTTATTGCTTTTTTTGGTTTGAAAATGGTTTGTTTTAAAAGAGATTGAAGAGATGAGAAGAGAAATGTTTTTTAAGAATTTTGTGTTTGAAGAGACGATTGTCTCATGCCTACGTACCCACAAAGTGCAATCGAGATCAAAACCTCGTAGTTCGTGGTACAAAATGTGAAAAGAAACAATGCGTTGAATTGATTTTAAAATGTAAAGATAAGTCGTCATTCTTTAGCGAATAATTCCGCTAAAAAGAATGAAGCATATCTAAACATAAAAATGGTTAAAAAGAAAAGTGCACAAGGGCACAAAAAACAATTGAATGAGTTTCGCATTTTTTAAAGTATTTTGAGAAGAAAATTTCGATATGCTTATGTGGTTTAACATTTATTAAGAAATGAAATGAAAAGGTAAAACCGCTTGACCTAAGTCAAGGTTTGACTATGAAAACCTATTGCAACTCACGATATTTAGTTTCATAAACATTAACTCCATAATATAAGCAAAAGGAGTTCGTAACAACCAACTAAAAAAACTTAGAGATATAAACAACATTGGTAGTCTTGGATTCAAACATAAACGACATAAAAATCAATTCAAGCGTTTATCCCCAACCCGATGTTACATAATTAGAGGAAGATACCACTAGTCAAAGCGATAAATCAAATAAGTAACTCCAAGAGCTTTCTTCTACTTACTTCAACAATGTTACTCCCGAGTATCTGCATGATGCCCATGTAAAGGCAACATTCAAATAGAAGGGGTGAGAAATTAAATTCAATAATAACAGGCATATATTGCAAGGTAGGATATCAACACATATCATAATCTACACAATCTAAAATCACAGTATATCAATTAGATTATCACACCAACTCATCAATCACAACTCACTCACATACTAATCACACACCAATTACACACAACATTAATATCATATGCATTTATCTCATTCTGCAACTCATACTAGAAATGCAACTCCATACAACTCTATACATTTAGTACTAATTCAACAATGATTCACTCATGAACCGATTTCCCTCTCTGAACTCATGAACCTTCTCTCTACGCTCTAAGCCCATTCTCTGAGTTTGGGACAACTCACTAATCCACTCTCTAAACTAGCAGACATGCCTCTTGACAGAACTCTTATGATGCATGATCATATCATCAAATTAATGCGTTAAGACCCCTATTTGATCCTAACATAAATTTATTGACAACTCAAATAATCATCTCTTTAGATTACATCAGACCAAAATCACAAAATGCACATTATTAACCAACAGTGCAACACAAGCATGCTAATAATTCATCTCAACTGAAGTATATTTCAAACATGCAACAATACAATAAGCATAACTCAAAATAATCTATATTCACATCATTCCCATATTTCATACTTATTCTCAATGCTTAACATCTCGTCATAACAACGCAACTCGAGCACATATAATAATTCAGCTCAATCAAATTATTAACTCACATATATGTAACTCACCTTTAACTCAACAATACATATCTCAACATGTATAATTTATCAACTCATACTCACAACTCATAAGAAAATCCATCTTAACATTCAGTCACGTTACTTCACCAAAACCACAACATATCATCGTATAAGCATAACGATTCACTAACCGATCATACAAATCATCACAAATATCCATACAATAGGTAATTTACTACAACTCAAACATTTCACCCAATACTACCATAAGGTAGCTTTCTAACGACACATCATTTGGACATACGAATCAAAAGATACGACCAAAATCGTCGGACAATGTAACAAAACAAAAACAGTTTTTTTTCACTATTTGGCCTAATGCAATCGGTTGTCATTCTGATGCAATCGATTGTCACTGAAACACATTTCGCTGTTGACTTCGTAAAAAAATCACTTTTCTATGATAGGCAATCAATTGTTATTTAGTGCAATCGATTGCACTGTTATTTTTTTCTTCAAAATTTTAACTAATGCAATCAATTGTCGTTTGATGCAATCAATTCCCAATTTAGAAGAATGCTGGAGGAGTATTAAGCTGATCTCGTGGGAATGATGCTATTATGCTAGTAAAAATTCTAAGTTTTGTAGTTTTTCAAATTGGAACTTTTTTCCTCTGTCTTGTAAAGCCTTTACCGGCTGAATTCTTTTGTTATAAGGGTTTCGAGTACCCTTTGTACTTGTTTGTTTAATTCCATTTGTTTCTTGCTTAAAAAAAACTGTAGTTTTTTTTCTTCTAAAATTCGAATTTTCTCAATTACGTGATTTTGTTTCAATTTCCAACTTCACCCACCAACCAGTTCCAATATTGTTCATTCAAAAACATCACCATGTATTTCTAACAAGATCAATACACATATCACAATAATTATCATCAATTTATCCATTTTTCTCTTGAATTAAATACTTAGATTCATGCCCCAAATCCTTCAATCTCATAACAAA
Source organism: Lathyrus aphaca (assembly GCA_963966055.1). Taxonomy (NCBI): domain Eukaryota; kingdom Viridiplantae; phylum Streptophyta; class Magnoliopsida; order Fabales; family Fabaceae; genus Lathyrus; species Lathyrus aphaca. The sequence continues at coordinate 526,703,453 of OZ014523.1, read as the reverse complement.
TTTTGTGGATTCAATCGATTCCAAAAACACAACAACAACATGTCAACACACACAATTACAATTCACATCATGGCATGTAAAACAAATTTATCATCAAATTTTCATCAACATTCATCATAACTCAAAGGAAGAACAAACCCTATAGGAGATTAAGAGTCCCTCCACTCCACCCTTCATACATATACATATCATTAAAAACAATTCCTCGCCCTTACCTTAGATTTCTGTTACAAAATTCATCCAAGCTCTACTAATGGGTGCTCTTACTATGCCTTCTCTCGCCCTAGCCTCTTTCTCCTCTTTTCCAAGTTTTTATGTACAATGAAAATTGATTCTCTTCCCACTTCTCTCTTTTTCTAATAAACATATTTTCTCCTAATTAATTTTTTCCTCTTCTATCCCCAACTTATTCTTGTAATTATCAATTTGTCCTTAATTTCTCTACACATTCTTATTTATTTTATTTTATTTAAATATTATAAATCAAATCATTATTTTAACTAATAAAATAATTGTAATATTTCCTCTTTCTCTAATTATTTTACATCCTACCATTAGGTCACACACCTTTCCTCTCGCCCACATTTATTTAATCATCCACGTATAATAATCAAATAAATACGTAAAATTATAACTAAAATAAAATAAAATAATTTACTAAAAATTGGGTGTTACAAAAGTGGATAACACACACTTTTATCTACTTTTTTTTATTTATAATTATAAATACTCTCAAATTAATCTTGTAATTGAATTTTGATAAATCATTGGGGTAAGTCTAGAGTTGCAATCACAATTCCATGTTCTATTTTAATTATTTGTCAAATTCTATTTTAATATGCATCAAACAACTCTTTTGCGATAATTTTAGCTAGACATAGCTAGAATGAAATTCGATAATCATATACCTCTATGTGTGATCTATCTTTTTACTACTTGACAAAATCAAACACTTACCGTTCACACACAATAAATATGCTTATATTGATATACAAAACATCTTAGAATTATTTGTTCTAAAATTTGGATAATCTCTCGAGTCCAAAGGATGGAAAACAATTTTGTATATCTTGAAATTGTGCAATTCATGTTGTGTGATAAGAAGAGATTGTACAACAAATTGATTTATTATCTCTCAATCTGAACTCTCAATTATTAGGATCTTTTTCTCCTAGAAATTAGAAGGTAAAAACCAAAAGTAAAAAAAGAAAACACTAATAATTAAAAAAATTCAAATAAGCAATTAACATACTTACTAAAATGCTAATAATATGTCTCTGCAATTTCTTGAAAATATGCAAAAAGCTCTTGAGGTTTAGAGAAGATGACCATGTGATCAGCATCAGGAATCACTCTGACATCATTCACAGGATTTCGTTCAATCATTGACATTTGAAAATCATACTTTGACAATTTATCTTGTTGACACACAACACAAACTTTAGCAACAGTTCCAAAATTATCTTTTGTGACACTTGTTTTCTCCTGGAATAGTTCTTTATCACCAAATGTACGCATAGGCCTTAGCAATGACATTGCAAGAGAAAAGTCCTAATTCATATATTTCCAAAATAATCTATATTCATTTTTCCAAGAAAAAAAAAGGATTATAAATTATTAGCATATTGATTAGCCATCATACCTCAGGTGGAGACAGTTGATACATATTGGATGCTATGAATTCTGGCTCATGTATTATGGATCCATTTGATTTGTTATTTGATTTATCGTCATATATAATCTTTGTTTCAAACTTGGAACCCTGCAGTTATCAATATATCATATAAAAGTATATCAAATGGAAGTTGTTTAAATTTTTACTTTAAATTAATTTTAGATATTTCATATGGACCTAGTTTAAATTTATTAATTGTTAATTGTTTTTTTTTTCCGGTGAGTTGATTATTAAAAATTAAATCATACTATAATGTAATTTGATGAGCCATGAACATCTATAAATATATTATACTTTAAATCTATTAACAAATCTTACCATTTCAAATATCTACTTTTAAGTATTTTCAAATTTTTATTTATAAAATACTGATATTATATAACGGTGATAAAACTGGTTGAGTCCGTAAGTGTCTTTCCTATTTTATGTCTTTCGGTAATTTTAGGTTATTTTTTTATTATTAAAAATGACATTCATTTATTCAAATGCATCTAAATAATACAAATTCAAAATCCCTATAAAATAAAAAGGATGAATCAGTGAATAAATTTACAACATCCACATTAATAGTATATAATAGCGAAATGACTATAAATGTAAAAAAAACCCTATAAATATGACAAAATTAAAATGCTCAGAATACTCATGTCTTTGAGTCTGCAGCGTTGATAACGTCAAATTCATTGATTGAATATGCATCGAATCGAAACTAATCTATCAATCTGAATCGAACAAACATCACCTATATATTTTTTTTTGGTTTTTGGTGAATGCGAGTCTAAACGGGACAAACACAACATTTTGTCTCTAATAGATTTTATCAGATATAAAACTTATTAGATCTAATCCGGTTTTTGACGAATTTTCCTAAATATTTTAGGTAATTTGTAGAATTAAAAAGGTATTTCACAGTAGAAAAATTGCAATGTGCTTCAGCAACCGCAACAATCACAACTAAATCTGCAATGGCAACATCAATTTAAAGTCATGTCATACTTTAAACTTTTATAACCAAATAAAAACATTATTCTTAAAAAGTCTAACTCATGTGATGATAAAGTAAGAAATATGAGAAAACACAAAACAAAATAATCAAGTACCTCCTTGCGGCTACTCACGAAGCCTAGTTCAGGAGAAGGCACTACAGATGCAACAAATACAGAAACTGCAATTTTCTTAGGAAAAAATTCCATAGCCATAGATATACAAATCCCACCAAAGCTATGACCCACAAGAATTACCCTCTCATCTTCTGGCAAAGATCTTACAAATTGAATCAACGGTTCATAATAATCTTCAATAGAATCAAGTTCATGCACTTGTTTTGGATGAATACCAGAAGCAGCCATGTCTAATGTTGTGACTTTATGTCCAGCAGATTTCAATAGAGCAACAACCTTGTACCAACACCATGCTCCATGGCAAGCTCCATGAACCAACACAAAATGCCTCTTATTCTCCATCTTTCTTCCCTAGAGTCTTATTCTATTCTATATCACTTCTTTATTAAAAATAAAATAAAAACAAAGCTTATGCTGCCAAACCACATGGGGTATCGAAAATGAAAATAACGCACCGCTCCCTGCAACCAACCACTGAAGTGCCTCCAAAAAGAAATATGGACACGATAATGCATATATGTCTAAGTTATATTCATACATGTATACTTTTTTATTTATTTATTTATATACTTTTACAAATTACAATATCAATTAGATTAATAAGTTTTATTATTAGTCTCTCGCATCAACTATTCATGTATATCTACTCCACAATAAGTTGGTGTTGCAGGTAATAGCAATGTAATGGTAACCATAGGCAGATATTATTCTTTTCTTCAGACTATTTATTATTATTATTATTCCTATTCATGCAATACCTCATGAATAGTTGATGCGAGAGACTAATAATAAAACTAATGCGAGAGGCTGAGGAGAGGTATTGCACTTAAGTGCAATGGCGAAAATTGGTGTTCCAATGCAGATGTAATTTTAATTAGAATAATAATGACAAAATTTTAAAATTATTTGGAAGCGTGAAGTTCTGGAATTTTTTTCTATAATAAGTTAATAACAATGTTTCATGAATTAATTTCCAATATAACCATCATTCCACTAAAAATCCCATAATACCCAACTTTAAAAAAAAAAAAATTTCGTAAAGGGGACGCCAATAGCACCTCAGCCCCCCCTATAATTTAAAAGGGGGCGCCATCAGCAGCACAGCCTCCATATATTTTTAAAGGGGGGCGCCATCAGCAATGAAGTCACCCTTAAAAATATATGGGGGGCGCCATTAGCATTGGCGACTCCTTTAATATTCGAATTTTTAATTTCATAATAAGTATTTTGGATATTTAATAAAAAAACTATTAATTTTATTTAATAATAAAAAGATTACATTGGATAATATTACATTAATTTCTACGAGATGGACGTCCGATTCGCCCGCCAGTTCCGCATCCTCGGGGATGTATTTGTCTTTGTGGTCTTCGACGCGGTGGTGGTTGTGGTTGCACAGGAGGTGTTTCATATGAAACCGTAGCTGTTGTTTGCGTTGGGTCGAAATCAAGATACGCACACATAGTGGCCCAATCAGTTGGTTCCAGTTGAACAAACTCATTCAGATCAAAGGTGTTGCCCATGCCTTCATAGTTTGGACGGGTTGGTTGGAATGGTATGACAAATTCGGGACGGTAGCCTGGTTGGTCGCGACGACGAGGATGTTCAAAACATGTTTGCTAATCACGAACAATCTGGGTTCGATTATATTGAGGTGTATGTAATACTCAGTGAGACTCGTGAATCCCAAGTTATTTGCGAATCTCAAGTATTAGATGACTCACATATATTCAACGACGAGCCACAAACAATGGAACCAGATGAAGTTGATGTTGTAGACGCAACTGAAGAAGGAACAGAGGCTATGGTTGATCAAATGGTGAATCTATTTGGAACCGGAGACTACACTGCAATCACACCGACTGAAGATGTTGAAGTAGATACAACGATATTTCCATTGAATTATGTCTTTTGTCCTCCACGACACATGACCAACTTGAATATGGTTGGAGACGAACCATCACCAAATGTTTTCTACAATCCTTCACAACAGACAATGGGTGTTTTAAAAGTGGGAAACCAATACCGCACAAAAGCTGAATGTGTGGAAGCTATAGTCAAATTTCACATGGATAATTCAGTTGATTATGATATCGATCGTACTGATGCAAAACGTTATGTCGTAAAATGTCGTAACAAAGATTGCAAGTTTCGCTTAGGAGCATCCTACCGGAAGAGAAGTGATTGCTGGGAGATAGGTTCGATGGATCCACCTCACAGTTGCACAACCACCATGCTTCGACAGGATCATGGTAAACTAACTTCTCAATTATGTCTCAAAAGATTTTGCATCTTGTGGGAGAGGATCCATCCGTGAAGGTGAGCACAATCATATCTCATATTGTTGCAAAGTTCAATTACACTCCATCGTATAGGAAAGCTTGGATTGCAAGAATGAAGGCCGTTGAACAAGTGTATGGTGATTGGGAAAAATCATACAATCAACTTCCACAATATTTATTAGCGCTACAAAGATTTGTTCCTGGAACGGTTGTAGTTCTGGAGTCTTCTCCAGCGTATACTCCTGATGGAGCTTGTGTTGAAGGCAGAAAAATATTCTCCCGCTTATTCTGGGCATTTCAACCTTGCATAAAAGGGTTTGCATTCTGCAAACCTATTATTCAAGAGGATGGAACATGGTTGTATGAAAAATACAAGGGAACATTGCTGATGGCTGTTGCACAAGATGGTAACAATAACATATTTCCAATCGCATTTGCTCTAGTTGAAGGTGAAACAGGTGGAGGTTGGAGTTTCTTCCTTAAGAATCTCAGAACATATGTTGCTCCTCAGGCCAACTTATGCTTGATTTCCGACAGACATGCATCTATTGTGAGTACTTACAATAATCCTGCAAATGGTTGGCAAAATCCTCCTTCAGTCCATGTCTATTCTATACGACACATTGCTCAAAACTTCAAACGGGAAATCAAAGACAAAAAACTCCGAAAAAAAGTAGTGAACGCGGGGTACGCCTTAAACCAACCATCATTCTTATACTACCGTGAGAAAATAAGAATGTCCAATCCTGATGCATTAAAATGGGTGGATAACATTCCAGTGGAGAAGTGGACAAGGACATTTGATGGTGGAAGCCGATGGGGCCACATGACAACAAACCTTGTGGAATCCATGAACGAGGTATTTAAGGGCACTAGAAACCTTCCAATCATTGCGTTAGTGAGAGCAACCTATTATAGGTTGGGATCACTATTTGCGAAAAGGGGTAAGAAATGGAGTGCAGTCTTGGAATCAGGACAGATTTTCAGTGAAACTTGCATGAAGTTTATGAAGGAGGAAACTATTAAAGCAGATTCACATTGTGTTAGGGAATTTGACCGTCACGATAGCAGCTTCATTGTTGTGGAGACAAAGGATCATAATGAAGGTCGACCAATGGGATTCTACCGGGTCGAGATTGCTAAAAATTGGTGTGATTGTGGAAAGTTTCAAATATTTCGTATGCCATGTTCCCATGTCATTGCGGCTTGTTCAAGTGTTAGTCATGATCCATACTACCTACTATCAGACGTTTACAAGGTTGTTAACTTATTTGGTATCTACAATAATAGTTTTCCAGTAGTAGCTAGTGAGGATTATTGGCCAACATATCAAGGGGAAACAATTTACCATAATGAAAATATGAGAAGGAACAAAAAAGGTCGCCCCAAAGGCACGCGAATTAGGACAGAAATGGATACATATGAAAAAGTGGAAAGATTGTGTGGCGTATGTCGTCTTCCCGGTCATACACGAAAACGTTGTCCTAATGTTGGAACAAGTTCTAGATAAAATTATTTATGATGTTTATAATATTTGTAACCTTGGAATTTCATATTGATAAGAACTTTTGGTTACAAAAAGGCATACTAAAATATAACAACAACAACTAATACAACATAGAAACTAAGAGATAACAACAATAACAACAATATCATCATCAGCTCCAAACATCAAATCCCTAACATCGTTGTCATTTCTAATTCGCAACCACTCCCGTTTTATATTACCATATTCAAACGAGAAGTATGACACAAGTCTTTCTACACTTCTAATTTTTTCTCCATCTGCAATCTCTTCATCTAACCAGCGAGTCAATTTCCTATGTAATTCCTCAAAACTTTGAACGTTCCAAAAAAGCATCCTTATCGGAGGCTTGACTGGTGAAAAAAAATGTTTGTATCTCCTAACATACATGATGAAAAACCGATAGAAATTACAAATAGAGAAGTGAAGAGAAGTATGAAACAAAATACAAGTGTTTCATCTTATTTATACATAAAAATTAACATTAAAATAATATATAATCTTATGAAATTAAAAATTCGAATATTAAAGGAGTCGCCAATGCTAATGGCGCCCCCCATATATTTTTAAGGGTGACTCCATTGCTGATGGAGCCCCCCTTTAAAAATATATGGAGGCTGGACTGCTGATGGCGCCCCCGTTTTAAATTATAGGGGGGCTGAGGTGCTATTGGCGCACCCCTTACGAATTATTTTTTTTTTGTTTGAAAGTTGGGTATTATGGGATTTTTAATAAAAAGATGGGTATATTGGAAATTAATTCATGGAAACATGGTTATTATAGAAAAAAATTCTGAAGTTCTGATATGGCATAAGGTTACACATCTACTTTATCATCGGGTGATATGGATCCCATCACTAGAATCTACCCCACTTGTCACTATCATCTTAGCTATCTCTATCTTTCAAAAGTAAAAGCTGCAACTATACTACCATGACTAATTGCACTATTCTTTTCTTTTCTTTTGCTTTGCTTTCAGTATATCCATTTGTTTTTACCTTGCAACATTTTACTACACACAAATTGAGAATGAAAAAAGAAACAGTAAAATAAAATGTACATTTGAGGAGGGTAAAATATGATATGGAGATGCATGTCAGCAACAACAACATTTGCAACATTCCCCTGAGTCAGCTACCTATCCCGTGCCGCAAAGGTGACCGTCTTGCCATCATTATCCCTGAGGATGAATACAAGCTTGGTGTGGAGGCGTGTTAGCACCACTTCTATGGTCGTATCTTATGGGCCAAGGGATCAACCCCTTTTACGCACTATGCCAAACAAGACCTTAGACAACGCTTTTTTTTCACTTAGACATCGCTTTAAAGCGCTGTCTAAATCTCTGCTGCTAAATGTTTAGACAGTGCTTTTTTAAATTTTAAAAGCGCTGTCTAAGGTACCCTTAGACAGCGGCGCTTTTAGGAATACCTTAGACAACGCTTTTGGTTTAAGCGCTGTCTAATCCCCTCCTATTTTAATTTTTTTAGGTATACCTTAGACAACGCTTTTGGTGAAAGCGCTGTCTAATCCCCTCCTATTTTAATTTTTTTAGGTATACCTTAGACAACGCTTTTGGTGAAAGCGCTGTCTAATCCCCCCCTTAGATAGCGCTTTTGCCAAAAGCGTTGTCTAAGGTATACGAAAGTTTTTGAATAATTTTTTTGAAACCACTTTTTTTACTAGGTTTTTAAACCAGAATTTTGACCTGTTTTCAACCAAATTTTGGCAGACAAATGTCACAAATTATATATCAATTTATGCACCAAAATTATAAATCCATAAAATGCAATTCAAACCAATATATATATATATATATATATATATATATATATATATATATATATATATATATATATATATATATATATATATATATACCAATTCAAACCATTTTGGCCTATTATAATTACAAGTCATTGCATTTTACTACAAATGTACATATTATAAGTACACATATTTAATCCATCCAAAGCATTGCTTCAAATATATATAGGTCCTGAAACAACACAAAGATTGTAATTCAATTAATAAACAATATTATAGAAATTACAATGTTACACATATTTAAATTCTCACCAATTAAAGTAAGAGTACAATATTATACCTCACATAACACCTAACTCTATAATGAATTGACACCATTCCTCTTTGATTTCGTCCACTTGATCTTTTGTATAATATGCACACTTGAATTCATCAAAGTACTACATAATAATATAACATAGTTTGATTTAATTTCAACTATTTAATTATATGAGAGATATGTGTAAATATAACTTATAATCAAGAAACCAAGGATATAATTGCATAATTTACCTCTTTCACTAACATCTCTTTCTTTTCTTTGTTGGAATATTAATCACTTGTTTCTTAGCAATGTGTACGGATGAATAGATCCAAATTCCCTCATTATGATTGTTTCTTATATATGACTCATCCGCTATAAGATCCTCATCTTCATCATTTCTATTCAACTCATTCTGTCTAATGCATGACTCATTCTCAACATCAATATCACATTGATCGACACCGCTATCATCAACCACTTTGTTAGAGAAAAGCACTATAGACCATTTTGTACTCGTCGGGTCATTCACATAGAACACTTGTTTAGCTTGAGATGCTAGAATAAAAGGTTCATCTTTGTACCCCACCCTAGTAAGATCAACTTGCAAAAATCCAGACATATCCATTTGTATGCCACTACTATTTACCCACTTGCAACCAAAGATGGGAATCTGAAACTTCTCGTAATCAAACACCCAAATGTGCTCAATAACTCCAAAATATGACAAATTTGCATATTTGGGGTTTAAGTCCTTCATACTTGATATATGCATTGCTTCAGCTAGCACGGTGACACCACTATTTTGCATAGTACTCTTATCATCTTGTTATTTGGTATAAAATGTGTATCCATTAATTGAGTATGCGCTATGAGAAAACACATGCAAACTTGGACCATATGCCAAACATCTCAACCTTTCTGTTACCGAAAAAGGATCTGAAGAGCGCTTCGAATAAATATGATCCTTTAACCATTGTATGAAACTTTGATTGTGCTCTCTAACTATCCAATTTTCATTTTTGTTCGAATTTAACCTTCGGAGTACATCCTTGTGCATTTCAACATATGGCTCAACCTCATTATCATTGTGCAGAACATACAAATGAACTTGATCCCGTTCATCCCTTGATATTGTCACAATTTTATTTCCAATTAATTTTTTACCTTCCAGTTTTTCGAAAATCTGAACTTTGGGGAGTCCAATCGATTGAACGTTAGACAAATATTCAGTACAAAACTCAACAGCTTCTTCAACAATGTATCGTTCAACAATAAAACCCTCTGGTCGACTTCGGGATTTCACGTACCCTTTTAATATTTTCATATACCGTTCAACAGGGTACATCCATCTCATATAAGCTGGTCCACACAATTGTGTCTCTTTCACAAGATGAACAACTAGATGAACCATTATGTCAAAAAAAGACGGAGGAAAATACATTTCAAGCTCACACAAGGTAATTACAATCTCTTTTTGTAGTGTTGGTAAGATCTCGGGATCGATCACCTTACTACAAATTGACCTAAAGAAAAAACACAATTTAGTTATGGCACTTCTTACTTTTTCTGGAAAAATAGAACGTATACCTATCGATAGAAAATGTTCCATTATAACATGGAAATCACGTGTCTTCAAATTCTTCAACTTGAGGTCTTTCATAGAAACAAGTCTTCTGATATCTGATGAGTATCCTTCTGGAACCTTAACTTCACTCAGTGACTTACACAATTATTTTTTCTCCTTTCTAGATAAAGTAAAAGCAGTAGATGGTAGATATGTTCGTTTTCCTTTCTTAACGGGTGCTAATTCAGTTCTCATTCCCATTTTTAACATGTCCTCCCTTGCTTTAAGGTCATCCTTAGACTTGCCTTTTATATTGAGTAATGTACCGATAACACTTTCAAATACATTTTTTTTCAATATGCATAACATCGAGAAAATGTTTCACGTACAAAGACTTCCAATATGGCAATTCAAAAAATATCGACCTTTTCTTCCACCCACCTTTGACAACCTTATGTGCAAAAGGCTTTCCAAACTCAGTACGCACATCTTTCACCTTTTCAAAAACTTGGTCACCTGACAATGCGGGTGGAGCTTTATGCTGTTCGGTGTCTCCATTGAATGCTTTTCTCCACCCACGGTAGTGATGTTTAGAATGTAAGAATCTACGATGACCGAGAAACACATTCTTCTGACAAAGTTCCAATCGAATCGTATCGGTTCCGTCTTCACAAACAGGACACACACGTTGACCTTTAATGCTATACCCAGATAGATTCCCGTATGCTGGAAAATCATTAATTGTGCCAAACAACATCACCATCAAATTGAAACTTTCTTTCCAATATCCATCATAAACCTCCACACCGTTCTCCCACAAAATCTTTAAATCTTCGATCAAAGGTGTCAAGTATACGTCTATGTCATTCCCTGGTTGTTTAGGCCCAGAGATTAACATAGATAACATCATGTACTTACGCTTCATACATAGCCATGGAGGTAGGTTATAAATCATAAGAATCATAGGCTATGTGGTATGTGAGATACTTTGAAGACCATGCAGGTTCATTCCATCAGTTGATAATGCCAAGCGAAGGTTTCTTGCTTCTTCTCCAAACTCAGGATAATCATTATCAATCTTCGACCACTGTGGTGAATCAGCCGGATGCCGATACTTTCCATCAATAATTATTTCATCTGCATGCCAAGTCAGATGTCTTGCACCAGTTTCACTACGAAACATGCGCCTAAATCTCAAAATTATGGGAAAATACCATAAGACTTTTGTGGGAGACAATCTTTTCTTATATCGAGACAAACCGCATTTAGGGCACTCAGTTAACGTTGCATATTCGTTACGAAACAAAATGAAATCGTTAGGACAAGCATGTATCTTATCATAGCTCATGCCAATAGAGCACAACATTTTTTTTCCTCATAGGTTTGATTAGGAAGAACATTATCATCCGGTAGCATTTCTCTCATAAGGGCCAACAACTCTGTGAAACTTTTATCCGACCATCCATTGCCCGCCTTTAAGTTGTACAACTTTAATACCGCAGACAGTCTTGAGAATTTAGTGCAACCTTTGTACAGCGGTTTCTCTGCATCGCTTACCATCCTCTCAAACATTTCAGGACAATCATGAAGATCTTCTTCAAGTGCTTCTACAATCTCTTCAACTCGATCACAATCGTATGTTTTCGTGTCTTTGTCGTATGAAGCATAGGTCATATTACTTTTTCCACTCGGTTCAATATTCTCGTTAATTTTCTCACCATGAAATATCCAACACTGATAACTTTGATCAATTCCATTCCTCAGTAAATGCGATTTCAATCCATCTGCGTCAACCTTACCAATATAACAACAACGCAAGCAAGGATAATGCATTTGTCTGGGGTTTTCAGCGTATTGAACAACAAACTTAACGAATTCCGCAACCCCCTTCTCGTACTCTTTGGTCATTCGATCGGCACAGATCCATGTTTTATCCATGGTTTTCCTACTTATTAAGGTAAACAATCAATATCAACTTCAATAACGTATACATAACCAATGTTTCTCCAAACGACAATAACCTAGTTAAATCCAGACGAAAATACATACCTAAGGTAGTATCTTCGAATATTCTAACAACTTTCAAGTTCACTTCATTTTCTCACATTTAACAGATATTTACATCATTGAAGTTGAAAATAGAGTTTCATATAATAACAACAATATTAGACTTATCGAACATAACACCAATGACTAACGTATCTCTGTATCCTAAATGTTTTAAACAAAAACTCTGTATCCTAAATGTTTAATTTTAACTCAGTCTACAGATTCAACAAAAAAACTTCTCAGGTAATGAAGCCAACAACTCAGTGTTAATATTTATATAAACTCAGTGTATCTACATAGTAACAACAAAAGAACAAGAACAAGAACACTATCCATCAATGAATCTTATGGTTCATACTGTATATACATAGTAACTACAAGCAATAAAATTTCAAGAATATGCAACTTTTCAGCAAAAAAACAAGCAAGAACAAGAACAAGAACAATACCATTATCAAGAACGTACCTTTTTGAACGGAAGACGACGATTGTACGACGGAGGACGAAGGTGGACTTCACGGAGGTAGAATCTGGTGGACGACGGTGGAGGTAAGACTGTTGAAGCTCATTAGGGCAAAAATGGCGATTTCTGTTCGTCGTTCGCAGAAGAGAGGGAAAGGAAGAAATGAAAATAGATCTGTATAATTTTAATATAATTAGACCTTAGACAACGCTTTTGATAAAATTGCTTTCTAAGGTAGGCCTTAGATAGCGCTTTTGAAAAGCGTTGTCTAAGCCCCCCTTAGACAATGCTTTTGTTTTTAATTTTTTTTTTGAATTGAAAGACTTTAGACAACGCTTTTGACAAAGTGCTGTCTAAGGCCTACCTTTAAAAGCGCTTTCTAAAAGCGCTGTCTAAGGCCTACCTTAGAAAGCGCTTTTTCAAAAGCACTGTCTAAGGTAGGACTTTTAACAACGCTTTTTTAATTTTTTTTGAACAGTTTCCGTGTTTGCTATTAATTTTAACCTTAGACAACGCTTCCTTAAGAAAATGTTGTCTAAGGTGCGCTGTTAAATATCATTTTTGTTGTAGTGACGGTTGCTACGTTGAAGACTAAACTGATTGAGGTATGGTCATCTATCAGTCATTGGGGAGTCACTTCATTGGGTAAGGGATTTTTCGAATTCTCTTTCTCCTCGCTCGAGGATGTCCACAGGGTGAGATCTGTTAGCTCTTGGAATTTAGGTGTTGGTATTTTGAAACTCTTTCCCTGAATTAGAGATTTTGTCCCCTCCACTTTAAAACAAACCTCTGCTTAGGTGTGGATCAGAATTCATGGTATGGCTCAAGAATACTGGCCTCCGTGAATCATTTTCGCCATTGCTAGCAACATTGGAACACCAATTTTGCATTGACTCTGCTTCAAATAAACCCTTCTTTGATAGACCTTTTGGTCATTTTGTTGGAGTTTTGGATGATTTGGATTTGACTAAAGAGCTTAGCTTCAAGATTTTAGTTGAGTGAGTTGGTTTCGCTTTTTTTTCCAGATATCAAATATGAGAGGATTCCTGATTTCTGTTCAAATTGCACCTGCATTGGTCATACTCTTGCCAACTGTAAGAGGAAGATATTTCAACAAGCTAACAGAGATGAACAACATGCTTCAAATCTGAATAATACTAATCAGGTCAAGCGCAAACATGTTTCAAGCAATAAGAAATCCAATGACTGTGTTGCCGAGAATTTTAGCGAGCAACAAAACCCTTTAAGCAACAACACTCTTGAAGCTGGAACTAATAAATGGCAAAATCAGAATAACAATCATATTAAGGTCTCTGATTCAAGCAACAGTGAGAGTGAATCTGTGGATGACACTTTGGCTGTTGAACAGGTCCCTGAAACTCAAGCAATTGTTGCTGTTGAGAGAGATAAGGTGGAGGATTTCCTTGAGAAATCTTGGGCTAACTTGGTTGATCTTGACGACGTGTAAAATCCTTGTGATGACATGGGAGATGGTTTCATGAAGGTGGTCAGTAGAAAGAAAAATAAGAAAATCAAGTCCAAAAGGAAAATAACTACTAGATCAGGGTCTAGTCCATCTAACACCTCTCAATGAAGTGTGTCTTTTGGAACGTCCGAGGTTTGGCAAATAATTCTTCGAGGCTGGCCTTGAAGAGATTGTTGATTACTAATAAACCAAATTTGATTTTACTGGCTGAGCCTTGGATGGATCAAAATAATTTTCCTAAAAATTGGTTGAGACAACTTGATCTAAAATTTTTCGCCGTTAACCAACATCCTAGTCTGCTCCCTAATTTGTGGTGCCTTTGCAAATCTGAGATGGATCCTACTGTGATTTACTGTGATGATAAACATGTGGCTTTTTCTTTATCTTTCCGTAGCAAAATCCTTGGTTTTTCGGCGGTGTATACTTCTACGAATTATGTTCACAGAAGGAATTTGTGGAGTAAGCTTCTTCACCTTCTCCCTAACATTCCCTGGTGCTTTATAGGTGATTTTAACGCCATCATTAGTGCCGATGAGTATCATGGTCCTCACGATCCTGCTAGAATTCCTATGGAAGATTTTCTTAATTGGTCTAACATGAATCAACTTCATCACATTCCCACTGCTGGAAGTAAATTCACTTGGAGAAACGATCGTTGGCATATGGATTTCACTGAAAAATGGCTGGATAGAGCTGTTTGCAACCTGGACTGGATTGACTTGTGCAATAGTTTCTTTGTAAACACTCTCTTAAAAGTTAAGTCTGACCATTTCCCAATTCTTTTAAATTTCGTAGTTGATAATTTCAATTTTGTGTCTTAATTTAAATTTCTTAGAATGTGGTCTTACAATGATTCATGTCTTGATGTTATAAGGAACACTTGGAACCCTCCAATTTCTGGCTGCCCTATGTACATATTGGACAAGAAACTTAGAATTTTGAAGCTCAAGTTAAAGGAGTGGAATAAAGGCAATTTTTGCAATGTTCAATTGAAAGTTCAGGATGCTGAAAAGAATCTAAAGACTATCTAGAATGCTATTGAGGAGCAAGGAATTTCTGATTTGTTGCAGCAGAGGGAAAAATTAGCCCTGATAAATTTGGAAGATGCTTTAAACTTGGAGTAAATCTATTGGAAAGAAAAATCTCACATCAATTAGAATCTTCAAGGAGACCGAAACACCAAGTTTTTCCACACCTATGCCAAGATAAAAAACCGTAACAAAACTATATCCTCCCTTAGTATTGATAATCAGGTGGTGTTTGATAGAGGGGCCATTGAGAAGCACATGGAACAACATTTCAAATCTCTTTTTCAATAAAAATCAGGTCTACCACAATAATGGTCTCATTGAGGAAACCATTCCTTCATTGGTCAATGAGTATACCAATAATCTGCTCACTTCAGTTCCCACTGAGAATGAAATCCACCAGGAAATTATGAATATGAATCCCAATTCGGCGCCGGGTCCAGACGAATTTGGGGCTTTTTTCTATCAAAACTATTGGAGCATCATCAAGATGGATGTTATTAAAGCTGTTTCTCAGTTTTTTCTTCAGGATTGGATCATGCCTCATTATAATTCTAACAACTTAATTCTGATTCCTAAATGCTCTGAAGATGAGAATGTTAATCAGTACAGACCTATTGCCCTCGCCAACTTTAAATTCAAAATTATTTCCAAGGTAATCGCTGACAGATTGGCTTCTATCCTTCTGAATGTGATTTCTCCAGAACAATGGGGTTTCATTAACGGTCGCAAAATCAGGGACAACATTTGTTTGACGTTTGAGGCCATGAACCTGCTGAATCAAAAATGCTTCTGGGGTAATTTTATGCTCAAGATTGATATCTCTAAGGCCTTCAATTATTTAAGCTGGATTTTTCTCCTTCAAACTCTGACAGCTTTCGGTTTTTGCGATAAATTTTGTAATTGGATCAAAGTTATTCTTGAGTCTGCATACATTTCAATTGGTATAAATGGAAAGAAAATTTGTTTTTTCAAGTGTTCTAATGGCGTTAGACAGGGGGATCCCCTCTCGCCTCTTCTTTTCGTTTTGGCGTAAGAGGTCCTTAGTAGGGGGCTCTCCAAACTAGTGGCTGAGAAACTCATCTCTCATATGAAAGGTTCTAAAGATTCCTTTGTCCCCTCCCACACTTTATATGCGGACGACATCATGATTTTATGTAGAGGCGATCCAAACTCGATCAAGGCTATCTCTTCCTTTTTGTCTCGTTAGGCTGATTGCTCTGGCCAGCCGTGCAACGTCTCTAAATTGCTTATTTTTGCTGGTGCAATGAATTCTAACAGGAATAGGTCTCTTACGGACTTGCTGGTATTCTATATGGCTACCATTCCCTTCATTTATCTTGGGGCTCCTATATTTATTGGTAGGCCTAAGAACATCCATTTCCAATATATCACTAACAAGATTAGGTTCAAGCTTGTGGCGTGGAAGGCGAGTCTCCTTTCTATGGCTGGAAGACTTCAACTTGTCAAATCGGTAATTCATGGCATGCTGATGCATAGTCTTTTGGTTTACAATTGGCCTGCAGGATTAATCAACAAAATTGAAGCTTGGATGCGGAATTTCATTTGGAGTGGGGATTTGGACAAACGAAAATTGATCATTGTGGCTTGGAAAACGTGTTGCAGCCCTATTAAGGAAGGTGGTTTAGGAATAAGATCTTTATCTACTCTTAATGAGGCGGATAATCTCTCTCCCTGTTGGGCTTTTGTGCATAATACTTCTAACTGGACTAATCTGCCGGTGGCCAGACTTTTCAGGGGAAAAGATGCATTTCCTATCATATTAAGTCTTCCATTTGGACTAGCATAAAAAGTCACCATTCCACGGTCATTGAGAACTCTAAATGGATTATCGGCAACGGTAAAAAATAAATTTCTGGTTGGATTGTTGGTTAGAGGATCCTCTTGCTTCCACTTTCAATATTCACAAAAAGTTTCACCCTTATTTGAACTTCAAGGTTGCGGATTATATCTTGGGGAACTCCTGGTCCATTCCTTCTCGCATTCAGCAAGCTTTGCCTAATATTTTGAATCTGCTTTCTGTCTGCTTCATTCCGGATTGTATCATGGAGGATTAATTGGTGTGGATTGGTACAAATTGTGGGGAGTTAAATTTGAAGCATGCTTATAGAGTTTTGACAAAAACTCAACAAATGGTTCTCTTGCATGATTTCCCTTGGAGTCCTTGCATTCCTCCATCCAAATCTATTACTTTGTGGCGTTTCCTCCATAATAAGCTTCCCACGGACGATAACATGACCTTCAAAGGTTTTGCTTGCACCTTAACTTGTTCTCTTTGTTGTAAGCACATTGAATCCTCCTCTCACATTTTCTTCCAATGTCGGTTTGTGTTACCTATCTGGAAGTGGTTAAAGGATATTTTCAATATTTATAGCGACTTCAATCGGTTTGAGGACTGTTTGTTGGCCATGAATCCTGGCTGGTCGGATCAACTTGTTGTTGTGTTTAAGGCAACTATGGTGTTTCTTTTTTCTGAAATTTGGAAAGCTCGTAATCTGGCTAGGTTTAATGGCAAAAATACGTATGGAAGATCTGTCATCTCTTCCATTGCGGCATCGACTTCCTTTGCCGGGAATCACACTAATAAGCTCTCCAATTCGGATATGGTCAATTTTTTTATTCTTAAGAAGTTGAATATCACCATCCATCCTCCCAAAACTAGGAAAATGCTTGACATCCTCTGGCAGCCTCCGAGTAACGGTTGGGTTAAATGCAACACTGATGGTTTTGCGGTTGGGGTTCCTTCTATTTGCTCATGCGGAGGTATTTTCAGGAATAATTTGGCCGACCATTTGGGCAACTTTGCAACTTTTTTGGATAAAGGTAATGCTTTGTTTGCTGAGTTTATGGCAGTTATTCTTGTCGTTGATTTTGCAAAAGCCCGCGGGTGGAACAATCTTTGGATTGAATCTGATTTAACTAGTGTCATTGATGCTTTCTCTAACAGTAGCCTTGTTCCTTGGAAAATCAAATCAAGATGGTTAAATTGTGTTGCTACTACGCTTAACATGAATTTTTTGGTCACTCATATTTTTAGGGAAGCTAATGGTTGCGCGGATTCGTTAGCCACTATTGGTTTCAATCTAGATCTAACTTTTGGTTCAATTTTGTGCATAGTGACATTAAAGATGATTTTTTGTTAGACAAGCTTGGAACCCCAAGACTTAGGATTATTTCTTAAGGGGTTTTGGTTTGGTCCCCCCTTTGTGTTGCCTTTATTGTCTATCTGTATATATTTTGGCTTTTAAAAAAAAGATATGGAGATGCATGTGGAAAACAACCTAGAAGTAAATAGAGTTAATTTGATAAAATAGTAATATACTGATCAAAAGACTTCATACATTTTTAAAATAAATATTTACTTATTTGGAGGAAGAAACAAAAGCAACACAATTAACTGCTTATTTGTATAAACTCTCAAATTAAGTGCTTATATTATTTGAACTTAATAATAAATTAAATAAGAATAAGAATAATACCTGATCGTAATAATGATCAGAATCTTCAATGGCTGTTGATGCTGACGTGGATCCTGAAGTTTGTGCTCGGTTGTTGAGGAGAACAGGGGGGGGGGGGAGGGGGGTGTACCTGCAAGATACTCCGATGCCAATGTTAGAAACATGCAAGAGAGTAAACAAGTACGAGTAAAGAGTTCAGGGAGTGAATATTTGATACCTGACCCTTTCAAGTGAGAGGGTTTATATAGAGAGCCTCTAACGCGTGGATAACGGTTCCTATTTTGGGCCTGGATCGCGGATCCCCCGAAAATAGGTAAGTATCAGAAGCTAACTGTTAGAAGAGCAACCCTGGTCGTGATAAGGGTAAATCGAGCACATGAATATCCGAGCAGGAGACATCTTGACCGAATCTGGGTGACCTCTGTCGATGTCGAGCAGAGGTGGAGAATGAGTATAGAGGTCTGACCACTGTTAGACGTGGTCGACGAGCTCTGGCCGATCAAAGGGGCATGAGTCTGGTGGGTCCCTTTGACGTTGGGCTATTGGGCCATTTCATGAGCATGAGGGGATTGTGCCATGCCTAGTCATTGGGTCAGTCCAGAACAGGAGCCCCCGAAGTCGTTGCTTCTGGTCGTAGAAATGATGACTTAAGGGTGGCCGATTGTGTACGGGGTGAAGTTAAGACTAAAGATGTTGTCATTCCCCGACTCGGTGCGGCTAAACCCGTGCCTATTTGGTCGTTAAAACGTGACCGTTAGACGAGGATCCCAATTGTTATGCTGAGATGTTGCATCATGCTTGCACCTGGGGAAGCGTGTGCATTTAATGTGTAATGATGGCTACTCTACGGTCGTCCCTAGGTAATGAGTGCACCGTCTATAGGTTATAGGTCTCACGTGCTCGGACACATGATGGTGGAGGCTATAAATAGGGCGTTGAGTTTCAGTTTTTTACTTTTGCTCTTCGTTTTGTTGCCCGTTGTGATCAAGTCCTCGAACTCTGTCGTCAACAACCATCAACCATCGCAGCTTCCGAGGAAGATCAACCGAGCACACAATAAATTTTCTAAAACTCGTAAGTTCGTCACTCCTTGTCTGCTTAAGCTACTGATTCTTATAGATAGAGTAGTTGCATGCAGTTAGGATGAAATTTGGAGTCAATATGACCTATATTTTGAACTTCTAGGGTTCTGATATGGTGTTTTCTGCCTCTGTATGGTGGTTATTGTGTCCATGCCGTCACCATTGCGGTGTTTAGGGTTTTAGGTTTTTCGTCCATTGTGATTCTGCACGGTGGCTTCGGTTGAACGTCAACCGGAGTTCTGGGCTATAGGGTGGTCGAGCTTGTGAATTGATAGTTCTGCTATGTTAGTGTTTCTCTGTTCCCGTGTAACTTCCTGGTCGTTACGACGACTGTGGCCTATCTTTAAACAAGGGCTTAGATCAAAGACAACGCCCTCGTTCTTTAGCGTGCCCTTTCACTTGATTAACAGTGGAAAAGTGTATTTGATTTAAATTATCGAAGTCACATATACTTTCTCTGCTTTTCAGGTGCAACGATGTCGAACGACAAGCATATTCAGATGGATATTGAAAACCTTTCCAACGATACTGCATCATCCGTAGCTTATTTCGAGGAATCATCATCGGAAAGGAGTTCCCCGTCTTCCGGTGATTCAGAGGAAACTACTTCTGCCAGAGCCGTTCATGCTGACTTCGAGGAAGGTGATGAAGAGGAAAAGGACACTCATATTAAGGAGTCGGCCTACGAGGAGCCATTGAACATCCAGTCTGTTTATTCCAAGGATCTAGAGGGTCCAGATCCCGTGGTCGGGGATCCCGAAGACTGGGTCGTGAGGTATCCGAGCGTGGGTGACCGTATCTGTTGGTCGTACGGGCCCAACAGATTCCCCCTGTATGACATCATGTTCAAAGATCTTAAATTCATACTTCCATTTTCAGATTTCCAACAATCCGTGTTCGTACACCTGGAGCTTTCTCCTTCTCAATTACATCCGAACTCGTTCGCCTTCATTCGGGCCTTCGAAATGACGTGCGGGTACTTGAAGATAGGGGAAACGCTCCCTTTATTCTTCCATATCTTCCACCTCCAACGACAAGTGGTACATGGGAAGTTCAGCTGGGTCTCTCTTAAGCAAAAGAAGAAAATCTTTAAGGCGTATTCCGAATCGATCAGAGATTTCAAAGATCACTACTATCTGGTCGAGCCAATCTCCAAGCGTGCTATGAACTCTTGCAAATTTTAGGGAGTGGACACACACGATGAAGGGAACGTCTTGTTGGACGAGGACGGGAAAAAGTACCTCGCTTGATGTTAAGGTTTCACTTTTCCTGGTCGCGTGATCATTTTCTGCGCGGGACGAATGAGTTCCTTGAAATTTCTTCCGAGCTGAGAGAGGGAGATCAGACTAGTTACAATGCCCTTATGAATTGTGTTTCACGGATCACCATGGCCGTGCATGTTGATGAACATGGTCATGCTATCCTGGACAAGGACGGGGGTGCCAAGGTGACCCCTAGATTCATAGAGGTGTCCAAACTCCTCACTTGCAAAACGAACGAGGAAGTTTCTGATTACCTTTGTAGTTTTAATATTTATTTGCTTGTGTTTAAGTTAAGCTCGTTTATATTTCATGCCCTGACCATTTTAAATTTTCTATCTTTTTCAGATTCAATGGTGGATGTGCTAGATAAGCCGATGACCAACATTGGCAAACGATGAGGACCTAAAAAACTGAAACAGAATCATCTTGGTGATCGGTTGGCTACGAGCTCGGGTACTTCTTTTTCAGCCTCTCATGGCTCGTCGTGGGTTGCTTCCAAGACGAGGAAAAGACCCAGGGGAGAGGATGTCATGAATCTATCAAACTCCTCTCCAAAGCCTTCATTTGAGCTCCTTACATGATTTTTGAAGCCTAGTTTCTTCGAGGAGACTTCCCTCCAAGTCCACAGGGCGGAGACACTCAAGTTGGAGGAGTTGAGTCGGCCAGACAGGCGGTTATGGCTAGCTCGGGACGCGAGCTTGGCAATGCGGGTCCTCACAATGGCATCCATGTACGATGATGACACTACTACACAAGAGCAGAAGATCCAGAGGCTGAAGGCTAAGTTCTCTGTCTCCGAGGACGTGGCCAAGGCTTATACGAAATCGTTGAAGGAGGCTTCCAAGAGAATCAAATAGCTGTGGTTCTTCCTCAACCGGTACTCCGTATGCCTTGAATTCTCTTCATATAAAGAGAAGAGATAATTTGGTTGTGTACGGTATATTGAGGATCATAACATATATATAGTGTGATGGCCAATTAGGATTCCCATTTTTTCAAAGAAAATTAAACCTTGTACCTCTACACTTGTCCTCATACCCCTACATAATTTCAAATATTCCAATTTTGCCCTTTCAATATTTATTTAATTATTTTTAAATTTTACCGCGAAGTCAGAATAAAAAAATATTAATTTTTTATATTAGACGAGATGAACCGAAAGTACCATGAGTAGGTTTTCCAGTTAAGAAATTTCAAAATCGGAAGTAGCCAAGATAAGTTATCCGGTTCACAGAAATCCTTCACCGGAAGTAACACACTTGTGTTATCCGGTTTAGGATTTTCTTAATCGGATGTAACTCTCTTGGATTTTCCGGTTCGTATTTTTTAAATAATTTTTTTAATTTAATTTTTACAATATCCTTAAATAAAAAATTAATTAGTAATAAATATGGATTTTGTGATCATTAATTTATTTTGATTATGTTAAAAAAATACTAATAAAGAGAGGAAGAAAAAAACGTATAGTATATTGACTTTCCTTGTTTATTATATATATATTTTTCCACATCGTCTTTTTAGTTCTAAAAGAGTTTTTTATTTTATTTTTAAATAATAATGAAATATACCAAATGATAATTTTTAATAAGTTTCAAAAGAATAAGAGTTGTTTTTGTTTTGTTTTTATTTATTTTTATTTTATATTTATTTTCATATCTAGATTTATTTAATGTGTGCTTAAACTTATATTTTATTTTACAAAATAAAAAAATCTAAAACAAAACTTTAATTTTCTTTTTAATCTAAAATTCAAAAATATACGAACCGGAAAAAATTGTAAAAAAATTATAAAAATTAAAATTAAAAAATTAAAAAATTAAAAAAATAATATATATATATATATATATATATATATATATATATATATATATATATTATTTTTTTAATTTTTTAATTTTTTAATTTTAATTTTTATAATTTTTTTACACTTGGTATATTTCATTACTATTAAAAAAAACTCTTTTAAAAAAAAAGGCGATGTGGAAAATATATATATTATAAATAAGAAAAGTCAATATACTTACGTTTTTTTCTTCCTCTCTTTATTAGCATTTTTTTTAACACAATTAAAATAAATTAATGATCACAAAATCCACATTTATTACTAACTAATTTTTTATTTAATGATATTGTAAAAATTAAAATTAAAAAATTAAAAAAAATATACGAACCGGAAAACCCAAGAGAACTACATCCGATTAAGAAAATCCTAAACCGGATAACACAAGCGTGTTACTTCCGGTGAAGGATTTTCGTGAACCGAATAACTTATCTTGACTACTTCCGATTTTGAAATTTCTTAACCAAAAAACCTACCCATGGTACTTCCGGTTCATCTTGTCCAATGTAAAAAAAAATAGTTTTTTAATCTGACTTCGCTTTAAAAATTAAAAATAATTAAATAAATATTGAAAGGGCAAAATTGTAATATTTAAAATTATGTAAGGGTAGGGGGACAAGTGTAGGGGTACAAAGTTTAATTTTCTATTCCCTAATGAGCCATCCTGACATCCACTCATAATTGAGCCCATATCTAATTAATTAATTAATTAATTAATTAATTAATTAATTAATTCCTAAATAAAATCTAAATAACCTTTTTAATATTATTTGATCACTTAATTATTTAAAGACACTTTATTGATAAAATAGATAATATAATAAATATATATATTTGGCCACATAATTATTGGAATATTAATATAATATTAAATTATTTAAAATATTCCAACATTACCTTCAATCCAAAGGTAAGGGTGGGGTTCTAACCTTATAATCGGGGTTATATGATGAATTCGTATAAGATTGGGTATATAATTGCTTCTGTCAGCTTGCTGTGTTGATTTGGTTGAAATAAGTTGTTTTAGTTTTGATAAGCTGTTTTAGTCGAATAGGAGAATTAAATTGAGTTGTCGAATTAATCATAAATTGATTATGTGTTGCTCCCGATAAATGGGAAATGACCCAGATAAAGGTACAGACGCGAACGGTCGGCGAAAGAGGGATGCGAGAACACATAGGAGTGAACTCACAGGGAATGAATAGAGTCGCCAGCTAGGCATTTTTATCCCGGAGGAAAGGCAATGCTGCATAGACCTAAAAAGATATGGATAAGACGGTTGCGAACCAGAGAGACTGAGAAAGGGGGTTGGTTACAACCTGGGAAGGTATTAGCACCCAGATTGTCCGCCGTACTCGACGGGATCCACGCTTAAAAGATTTGTGTTTTAAAAGGGGTAGTGTCAGTGCAATTTGTGTATAAAAGAGCTGGAAAAGGATGTACAGGTGTCAGTGTAAAAGAAAGTGATGTGATATGTATAGTGTCAGTGTAAGAGCAAAGATGAAATGCTCATGATAATGAGGCTAAAGAATAAGGCTAGAAGGAGGGGGGGAATATACAGAGACTTTTGTTCGATAACAGTTAAGTTATGCCTACGTATCCTCTCGTGCAATGAGGAAGTCAGAACACCGTAGTTCGACCCAAAGAGACTGAAAGGTGAATTGACTTGTGAACTGCTTACTTGTCTATGCTCAAGTGTATGACCTGTCTGGCTCAGGTGCAAACTGTCTTGCATTAGACGGAAGAAGCGAGTTCTCGTTTGTGAGTGAATGAGATGAGAAAAGAATCCCGGAGGAGACGATTATTGTTTGTTTTTTGGTATTTTCAGTCTTTTATTGCTTTTGGAAGTTTGTTATAAGTTAATGAGCTTAAGCCTAAACCAATGGGTTAGTAAACTCATCACATCCTCCCTCTGATTAGGGGTAATGAGAATACCTTAAGTGTGAAGTCAGCATCTCACACTTAATCACCCTGATGTAGGATTAAGATCATTAACCTACTTGTGATTAATTAGATGTTTTTGTTGTTTTTGTTTAGTGTTAAGTAATGAGATTAAGCCATAATCAGGGATTAAACAGACTCATTACACCATCCTAATAGAAGGATAATAGATGAGAATGTTTAAGCTGAGGAAAGCTCCTCAACTTAATCCATGATTAGGGGTTAAACTCATGACAAAACAAAACCTTTATTAAGTGGATTTTAGTTAATGATAAGATGATGAAGTGAGTTTTAGGGTTTGTAAGACAACTTGAGGGGGACTTGTCCATTAACACTAGGGTTAGTCCTTCTTATCCAATTAAGGAAGAATTAGAACCCTAATGCAAGGCCCAAGTTACAAGCTTGATGTCTTGATGATTATTAAGTGGATTGATTAAAGGATTTAAACACATTAAGGGTTTAACACTTAGGATTAAAGTTATACACTTCATCCTAATAGAAGGATGCAGGCATAAGCTTAATCACAAAGCCTTAAAGCCTTTAGGGTTTAGTCCTTGATTATGAGATGAGAAGAGAAGACTCAATGAGACACAAAGGTAAAACTAAGTGGGGAGACTAATCAAAACCCTAATCATTGTCATGCTTGGTTATTCCTAAGGTTTGTGAGGTTTAACAAGAGAAATCTTCAGAGGAACCACCAGGAAGCAGATGAAAGGAGCAAAGAGAAGCAAAGTAACTTGCTTCACTTAAGAAGTCAAGTCACTTGAAGAAAGAAAGTAAGAAGGAGAAGAAAGAGAAAGCTCAATCTCCAACACAATATAAAATGCAGCAATGATGCATAAGAGAGATGAAAAGAAAAGGTGAGAAGTGAAGGCAAATTCACTTCTCAAAGTTGCTTACCACCTGAAAAGTTAGTGAAAGAAATGCAATGCAATGCAAAATGAAATAAAATGGCATGATGCAAATCAAAACCAGAAGCATATATGAGATGATAATGATGCTATGAGATGATGCAAACATGAATCAAGGCATGAGGATGATCATATGAACAAATGGATGCAAGAGAAACATGATTGGAACCATGAACATACCTGAAAAGTTATGGAATGCAAATGACATACAACATGGCAAATGAAAGATGCAATGATCAAACATACTTCTAATATGTCTTAATATGTCTAATGGATCAAATGGAGGCACAAAATGCTATGGCAAGTCATGGTATGCAAGCAAATGCAAGATGGATGCAAAAGGAAGCTCAAATTAGGGTTTATGAACAATACACCAAACAAAAATCAAAACCAGAAGCAAACATCAAGATAAAAAATTGAAAATTCATTCAAGGGAACCCTAAACCTATACAAACTCACTGCCCAAAGGAGGGGTTCTAACTCTTAACCTAATGAGAATTATGAATTTCCTAAGTTTATTAGGGTTTTGGGGTACTTTGACAAGAAAAATGTCAAACAAAAGGAAAATGCAAGATCAATTCATGCCAATTTAATCCTACAAACTACATGATATGCAAGACACAATGCAAAAAGAATCAAAGTCCAACTCTCAATGGTTAGGCAGAAATGAATTTTTGAACATTGGATCAAAATAATGCCTTGAAATTGAATTAATTCCATGGAAAATTGTCAAAATGCATCAAGATCAAAAAAGAAATTTGGTTTGAGGGTTGGAAAATGTTTCTAAATGATTTTAAAGGTTTCATGAATTTTTTGGTGATTTTTAAATACCTAAAAGTATTTTTAATTAATTAATTCTCATTAATTAATTAAAAATAAACTTTTAAATGTTTTAAAAATATTTCTTAATGCAAAAAATAAAAGTAAAAATGTTTTTGGTTTCTGAAAATTCATAAAAGTTTGTACAAAAATTTTCAGAATTTTTAAAATTGTTTTGCTATTTTAAATAAATTGGAGAAAAGAAATGAAATAAAATGAAAAATAAAAATGGATTTAATCTGAAAATGAGAAAGTATGCGCATCTAAGGGACCAGATTCAAATTCACACGCGCGGGAGTGGACCTGGCGCGCATCTGGACGGCCTATATTCAAATTTCGCTAATTAAAGATTAAACCCTAATCCAGCCCTAATTACTTTCAGATGACCGTTACAGTGGTTCCGGTCATCCTCTCCGGCAAGGTGAAATTGCTATCTCCCTCTACACGCAATGAAAACAAAATCTAACTGCCCAGAACTCATCCCCATCCAAAAACGAATCAAACCCCTCAATCAAACATCATTTTTCATTCATAAATCAGCCAAATCGAATCAAAACATTCTTAGGGCAAAAAATTTCAGACAGTTCATACATGCTGGTTTCTCAACCATTTTCAAAAGTAAACACATATTCATGATCAGGGGAGTGCATAGAAGCTTTTAAGAACTTAAAAACATGTTTCTGGAAAAAAGTTTTGAGATGACTACCTGAACTGAAGCTTTCGATTCAGGAGCTTTCTGGCTGTTTCTTTGGCTCAAATCCACTCCAATGATCCTCCTAAGAAGCTTGCAATGTTTGTTTGAAGTTTGCAATGACTGGTTTGAGAGATGGCAGGAGTTCTGTTCAATGGCAGGTGGTGATCGTGTTTTTGATTCTTTGAGTTTCAGGCTATGGTGAAGGGTGCTTTGTGACCAGGAAGATGTGTTGAGTTGATTTGTGAAGTTTGTTTGTGTGTTTTTGGCCTGTGCAAGCAGTTTCGAATGCTTTTGCAAGGTGGTGTGAAAATGAGAATGCTGAGTTATGGATGGTTTCAGGCTTGTGTTGTGTATGCTTTGGCTTGCTTTTTGCTTGTATAAACAATTGGGATTGGTCAGATGAGGTGATGTGTGCTTTTGTGATAGGTATGGCTCAAGTTGCCAAAATGTCAAAGTTGTGTAAGAGAGGCATGGGCTACTTGCTAGCCAAGGACAAAAGGTGTGTCCTGCGCAGCATGATGTGGGGAGAACCCTAGGATTGATCATGAAGTCAGCAAGCAAGTGGATTGTAACTTATGATGAGTTTTGCAAGTTGGTTCACTTTTGCTTCTTATGAAAAATCTTGCTCTATAAGCCATAAAAATGTGTGATCCCTTGGCCCATTCTGAGTTTTAGGTGTTGTATGATCATGTTGTGAAGTTTAGAAGTCCATTTGACAGCCCAATTTGCCTTGACATGTGAATTTGCAACTTTGCCTCTTTGGTAGAAACTTGGAAATTTTGTGATTTTAGCCAACTTTGACAAGCCATAACTTTTGATTCAAAATGAATTAGGTCATGTTCTTGTACTTTTTGAAAAGGGAATTATCCATTCTACAACTTTCATGACCAAAGTTTTTCCATTTGAAGCATTTTTGAATCAAAAAGCAAGGGTTGAAAAAGTTTCCTAAAATGGCAATTTCATTAAAAGTCAAACTTTCCCAAAAAGTCAACTTTGCAAATGACTTGAAATTCTTCAATTTTGTGAACTTCCAACTTCTTCTATGATCAAATAAAGTTCATATACAATCAAAATGATGAAGAACACCCTTTGGTTGGGTCATTGGGGGCCTCAGATGCCCTGATTTTGCACTGACTTGCTTGAAAAGTCAACTCTTGATCAAATGACTTCCCCATGGAATTTCTTCATGAAAATTGATATGCATACTCCCTATATCAAATAGAGACTAATAGAAACAAGAATGACCAAAAAATTTGGAGTTATGGCCTCTGAAACCAAAACCCTAATTCTAGGTCATCTGTGCAGTCAAACCTGGCTCTGCTTCCATACCATTCTCAGTTCTTGTGATTCTTTGACATTCTTGACTTTGAGTGGATATAATATGATGCTTGGACATACATGGACCCCTTTGAAGTGATTGATGGCCTTTGGAGTGGCTCAAATGGCTCTTGGATTGCTCAAATCACAAACCCTAGATGCAGATGACTTTGAACCAATGCAGTGAATCAAAATGTGGTATGAGATGCTATGATTGAGTTTATGCATATGATGAGATCACAAGCCATGGTGTGAATAAGTGAGGGCAAATTTGGGGTGTTTACAGCTGCCCCTATTCAAACATGAGTTATCTGTGTAGGATGTAAGCAACGACTTAATAGGCAAACAAGATAACTTGTGGTTGAATACCAAAAGACAGTCCAAAATTTGCACTCACAGAATGAAGAAGAAAAGGGATATAGATTGTAAAAGAAAAATAAAGTATATTGTAAAGTGTGGGCGACGGAGGACGACCGTCGAGCAGAGGGCGACTGCTGGGGAAAGAGCAATGACGGGGACGGCCAACATGCTGGGGAAAGAAAGGAATATGATGGGGACGACCATCAAGTAAGGTTGTAAGATTCTCTGGGGATTAATGAAAAATGATGGGGACGACCATCAAGTTCATAAAGTAAAGTAACCAACGATGGGGACGGCCATCGGGCTAAAACTGATGAAGGACGATCATCAGGAAAAGGAAAAGGGACCACGACGGGGACGACCATCGGGTTAAAGAATAAATGAAATAAACAGATGATGAGGTACGATCATCAAAGGTGAAGGACGATCACCTGGCAGGGGACGGCTGCTCTGTTGGGGATAAGATGAGGGACGGTCATCTAAGGTGAAAGACGATCACCTAGCAGGGTACGGCTGCCAAAAATATCGCGACATAGGACGAATGCCGGATAAAAGGTCAATGATGGGGACGGCCATCGGACGAGCATGATGGAGGACGACCATCAAGAGGTGGAGGACGACCACCTAGCAGGGGACGGCTGCTCTCAAGGTTTATCATGACATAGGACGAATGTCAGATAAAAGATCAACGATGGGGACGACCATCGGATAAAATGATGAAGGGCGATCATCAAAAAGGTGAAGGACGATCACCTAGCAGGGGACGGCTGCTGAATATCACGACATAGGACGAATGTCGGATAGAAAAGGTCAACGATGGGGACGGCCATCGGATGAGCATGATGAAGGACGATCATCAAGAGGTGAAGGACGATCACCTAGCAGGGTATGGCTGCTCTCAAGGTTTATCATGACATAGGACGAATGTCAGATAGAAAAGAAATTTACTTTACTGGGGAATAGTAAACACGGACGAGTGTTTACATCCAAGAAACAAAAGGTATAAGTGTTTTGACGTTGTGTATAGATTAAAGATGCGGACGAGCATCCCTAAGACTACGATACGGACGAGTATCGGGTAGAAACAAATACTGACACGCGTTCAGAGATGATGATACGGACGAGTATCAACTGGTTAACAAAGAACACGGACGAGTGTTGATTCTGAGGGGACTCTTCTGGGGAAAAAGTAAATACAGACGAGTATCTAATTTCAAGAAGGCAAAAGTGTTTGACACGTGTATGGATTAAAGATGCGGACGAGCATCCCTAAGACTATGATACGGACGAGTATCAGGTAGAAACAAACGCTTGACGCATGCTCTGAGATGATGATACGGACGAGTATCAACTGGTTAACAAAGAACACGGACGAGTGTCGAATCTGTGGGGATATAAATGGTGTATACAAGATACAGACGAGTATCTGTAGGAGTAACAGGTATGAGTGGTGTATAATGGAGTGTTTAAACTGCTGGGGAGAGTGACACGGACGAGTGTCAAAAGAGAAAGGTGTAGTATAAACAAGTATCTGATATACAAAGTGTTTAGGTTACTGTGGTGGGAAAGCGACACGGACGGGTGTCGGGGAATTTGTATAGAAAGGTATCTGTGAGTGCAAAGAGGATGCTTTGGCGTTTTGCTGGGGGTATGACACAGACGGGTGTCAAGAAGTATCTGTAAATATATGAGTGGTCTGTTTGTAAAGAGTGCTCGGGTGACTTTTGCTGGGGAATGATGACACGGACGGGTGCCAAAAGGAGTGTGTAAGGCAAATGATTTAGCTTTCTCTCTCTGCTGGGGATATGACACGGACGAGTGTCAGGATGCATCCGTATCTCTAGGGAAAGTGCCTCGGCTCTCTGCCGGGGAATTTGGAGAGTTTCTCTGTATATTGATGATGGGTTGTCAATATCCACAAGTGTTTGATTCAGACCATGACTTATGTTTATGCAACATGTTTGATTTTTGCCGTAATGCTCCGTATTAGACGGAATGCTATGCTTTGTGGGTGGATATGATGCGAATGCTATGATTATGCAAGGATACCAAACCGGGATCCGGATCCCGTCGCTGTGAAGATCTCCGATCGATCTGTTTGAAGTGGACATCCCAGCTGGGGATGAGATCATTGGTAGATCTGATGATTCTGCTTGGGGAAAAAGGTCATTGATAGACTTATTCCAATAAATGAGAGACCCAGCTGGGGTTTGTAGAAGCTTTCGTCACTCTGTTGTGATTCCTTCATGCGTTGCTCTTCTGGATAGAGGCTGAAACTCTGTGGGGAGATGGTTCCCTGACTTTTGTACTTAGCTGAGGAAGTATGATTGGCATCTCGGCTGGGGAGAACTAGCAAGTGGCAACTTAGCTGGGGAGAAAGCATTTCGGGTGCTAAGACTGAGCGAGTACTGATCTGCCAACTTGCTGGGGTGAAGCTTACATGCCCTATGCTGCGCTTTGAATACCTGCAATCCTGCAAAGATAGAAACATACAAGTAATCCCGAGGTATCTCTTACCAGATTCCATCATAGGAGTCCAGGCACTCCCGGGAGTAAACATATTTCCTGCAAGCACGTATTTTTATTATTTATTATTATTATTATTTTTTTGAAGATAAGCATCTGTATTCATGCGATCAGTTTTTTAAGACATCAGACATTTTTGCAAATAAAAATGTACAAGACGAAGACATGACTGAAAATCTGCTTTTATTAATTCAAAGGCCCTGAATTGGCAAGATACAGTCAAGGAAACAAATCCCCTAAAATGAGGAGATTGTTACAAATTGAGAAACAAAATGTTGGCAATGTTGACGACGCTTCAAGGAGCTTCCCCTCGCTATGACTCGTATGACTTTTGACGTTCTTCTCGTCTTGCTTTCTGAAGGAGGTTGATTCTGAAAGAGACTTGATCCTTTCTAAGCTTACCAAGTTGTAAGTGATACAGACGAATTCAGAATGCAGTTGTTCGCTTATTCCCTTATTTTGCATGGATCGCCCTTTCGGGTTTTCAATCCATCGGGATACCCATTTTTGCCTGAGCTGTCCAATGCGGCTTTTCAACTCAGCGGGTGTACATTTTTTGTTTATTTTCCCTTATTTTTTCCCGAGTCTTTTATTCTGTTTCTGACTCGCTGGGATGACCTATTTTTGCCTGGACTTACATTCTGTTTTTATGTCCAGCGGGTCATTTTATGCGAAGTATTTTTTAACTGCATCTAAATTCACAGGGGACGGGAAGTCTTCACCATCCATAGTGCTGAGCATCAGTGCTCCACCAGAGAAAACTTTCTTTACTACAAATGGTCCTTCATAGTTTGGGGTCCACTTGCCCCTGTGGTCTGTATGTGGAGGGAGGATTCTTTTCAGCACAAGATCCCCTACTTGGTACTCTCGGTGCCTGACTTTCTGATCAAAGGCTCTCTTCATTCTCTTCTGGTACAACTGCCCATGACAGATTGCAGCCAATCTTTTCTCTTCGATCAGACTCAGTTGTTCGTATCGGGATCGGACCCATTCTGCTTCGTTCAGCTTAACGTCCATTAGTACCCGCAGGGAGGGTAATTCAACTTCAACAGGTAGGACTGCTTCCATACCATACACAAGCTGATACGGTGTTACCCCAGTGGATGTTTTGATTGACGTGCGGTACCCATGCAAGGAAAACGGTAGCATTTCATGCCAGTCTTTATATGTGACTACCATCTTTTGCACAATCTTCTTGATATTTTTATTAGCTGCCTCAACAGCGCCGTTCATCTTTGGCCTGTAAGGAGAAGAATTGTGGTGTTGGATCTTGAAGTCCCGGCATAGTTCTACCATCATTTTGTTGTTTAAGTTGGAACCATTATCAGTAATGATTCGCTCGGGAACCCCGTATCGACAGATGATATCTCTCTTCAGAAATCGGGCTACCACTTGCCTTGTAACATTTGCGTATGAAACTGCTTCGACCCACTTGGTGAAATAGTCAATGGCGACCAGGATGAATCTGTGGCCATTTGAAGCAGTCGGTTCAATCTTGCCAATCATGTCAATGCCCCACATGGAAAAGGGCCAGGGTGAAGACATCACATTCAGAGGATTGGGAGGCACATGCACCTTATCCGCATAAATCTGGCATTTATGGCATTTTCTGGCATAGGCACAATAGTCGGCATCCATTGTGATCCAGTAATAGCCTGATCTTAGCAACTTCTTGGCCATTGCATGTCCTCTAGCATAGGTACCAAAGGATCCTTCGTTCACCTCGTGCATCAACAAGTCTGCTTCTGTTCTATCGACGCATCTGAGGAGTACCATATCAAAGTTTCTCTTGTACAGGGAACCATCCGTGTTCAGGAAGAAACTACCAGCAAGCCTTCTCAAAGTCTTCTTATCATTGGAAGATGCCCTAGGTGGGTATGTTTGATCCTCTAAGAAGCACTTAATGTCGTGAAACCAAGGCTTATCATCTTTGACAACATCTGCTGCGAATACATAGGCTGGTCTGTCAAGTCTGGACACTGAAATCTGCGGCACGAAGTTGGCAGCTTGAACTTTGATCATTGATGAAATGGTAGCCAGAGCATCTGCAAACTGATTCTCGTCCCGAGGGATATACTCAAGCTTGACTGTTGTAAAGAAAGTCAATAACCTCCTTGTATAATCCCTATAAGGTATCAGATGATCTTGGTGTGTGTACCATTTGCCGTTGGTTTGATTAACTACCAGAGCTGAATCTCCGAATACAGTCAATGTCTTGATCCTGAGGTTAATAGCTTCCTCAAGACCCATAATGCAAGCTTCGTATTCAGCTTCGTTGTTAGTGCAGTTGAAGGTGAGCTTTGCCGAGAAAGGCATGTGAACTCCCTTAGGTGTAATGAGTACTGCACCAACACCACGACCATTCATATTAACAGCCCCATCAAACATCATAGTCCATTCTTCTTCCGGGTCAGGCCCTTCAATGTGAACAGGCTCTTCATGATCTTTCTCTTTTATGAACATGATGTCTTCATCAGGGAAGTCAAATCTCATAGGCTGGTAATCATCAATAGGTTGCTCAACAAGATATTCAGACAATACACTGCCCTTGATGGCTTTCTGAGATGTGTACTGAATGTCATATTCTGTGAGAATTATTTGCCATCTTGCAACCCGTCCGGTAAGAGCTGGCTTCTCGAAAATGTACTTGACTGAGTCCATTTTGGATATCAATAAGGTAGTGTGGGTCAACATATACTGTCTCAGTCGACGAGCAGCCCACGCTAAAGCACAACAAGTTTTCTCGAGCAGTGAATAACGTTGTTCACAGTCGGTAAACTTTTTGCTCAGGTAGTATATTGCATACTCTTTTCGACCAGACTCGTCATGCTGGCCCAACACACACCCCATTGACTCTTCTAATACTGTCAAGTACATGATTAGAGGTCTTCCTTCAACTGGAGGCATAAGGATTGGGGGCTCTTGTAAGTATTCCTTGATCTTGTCAATAGCCTTCTGGCAGTCTTCGTTCCACCTGACCGTTTGTTCTTTTCTTAACAGCTTGAACAAGGGTTCACAGGTTGCAGTAAGGTGAGATATGAACCTTGAGATGTAGTTCAATCTACCTAGAAACCCTCGAACTTCTTTTTCTGTTTTCGGTGCAGGCATTTCTTGAATGGCTTTGACTTTATTAGGGTCAACCTCAATCTCTTTCTCGCTTACAATAAAGCCCAGCAGCTTACCAGATCGCACCCCGAATGTGCAATTGTTGGGGTTCAGCTTCAGTTGGTACTTCCTCAGACGCTTGAATAGCTTCAGCAGATTTACCAGGTGGTCTTCTTCTGTGAGGGACTTGGCAATCATGTCATCCACATAACATTCGATTTCTTTATGGATCATATCATGGAATAATGTTACCATAGCCCGTTGATATGTTGCACCTGCATTCTTCAGTCCGAATGGCATCACCTTGTAACAGAACGTGCCCCAGGGTGTGATGAAGGTTGTCTTCTCCATGTCTTCAGGTGACATCTTGATCTGATTGTATCCTGAAAATCCGTCCATGAAGGAGAACACCGAGAACTGAGCCGTATTATCCACCAATACATCAATGTGAGGTAATGGGAAGTCATCTTTTGGGCTGGCTCTGTTCAGATCCCGGTAGTCAACACACATTCTCACTTTGCCGTCTTTCTTAGGCACAGGTACGATATTAGCAACCCACGGCGGATAGCTAGTCACAGCAAGGAACCCGGCGTCCCACTGCTTTTGTACCTCTTCTTTGATCTTCATTGCCATATCTGGGCGAGTACGGCGCATCTTCTGTTTAACCAGTGGGCAATCTTCTCTTAAAGGTAGCTTGTGCATGACGATATCGGTGTCCAACCCTGGCATATCCTGGTAAGACCAAGCAAACACATCCACATACTCCCGAAGCAGGTCAATCAGTTGTCTCTTCACTGAGTCTTGTAAGCAGGGCCCGATTTTAACTTCTTTCACATCTTCATCTGTACCAAGATTAATCGTTTCAACCTCCTCCTGATGAGGAGTAATAACCTTTTCCTCTTGTCTCAACAATCTGGCTAGCTCTTCAGGAAGCTCATAATTTTCTTCAACCCCTTCATCGGCTTGATTGATTGGATTGTCAAAGTCATACGAAGCCATAGTTGTGCTGTTGTCGGTGCAGTCTGGAAGGCACTCTCTGCAAGGGTTTAGATTGTTCATTTTAGTGATTGATTTTAATCTTGTTTAGAAAAAGTGAAATGAAGTTATCATTTTGAAAACATTGCCATTTATTTTTTGTACAAAAAGAAAAATGGAAAAACAGTGAACGGAAAAGAAAAAGACTCATTTGCAAAAGATGTCTGATTAACATTGATTGATCTAATTGCACAAAATTACAGATGGCCCGATTACAAAATGAGTCTTGTCATCTTGGGCAAGATGCAAGACTTGATGCATGCTTAAAATATACAGGAAATAATAATTACTCTGCAGGAGTAACCCTTATAATTTCCTGGGAAGACCAGTTTGAGATACGGCTCCCTGGGATCCTTGGACGTATCCAGCTCTCCAAGTTGCGCTCATCCTCCGACTCATCTTCCAAGTTGTTTACTGCATCGGGGGTGAGCATCCCCCCACTGACAAAATTGGGCTTCTTAGCAGCCTCTGCTTGATCTTGTTGAGTTGGTTTGTAACCCAACCCAAATCTATCCTCCTTCTTCTCTACAGGCAACAACTTGCCCCAGCCTTGGGCAGTCCCTTCTTCAACAACCTTCCGGGCTTGTTGATAAGATGTCATTGAGGTTCCAGGTACAACAGATGTTTCATTTATGTTCAAGGCCTCAAACCCTTGACTCATCGTTTCGTGGATCTCCCCATCCATCTCAATGTATTTGTATGTAGCCAGATGGCTAACAAAAATATCTTCCTCTCCACAAATAGTAACGACTTGGCCCTCCCACTCGAATTTTAACTTCTGGTGAAGGGTGGAGGTCACGGCGCCAGCGGCGTGAATCCAAGGTCTACCCAACAAACAGCTGTAGGCCGGCTGAATGTCCATCACGAAGAAGGTCGTTTTGAAAGTTTGTGGACCAATCGTTATAGGCAACTCGATTTCTCCCAGAACTGATCTCTTAGAACCGTCAAAGGCTCTCACTACCAAGTTGCTGGGACGTAATGCCAATCCTTCATACTCCAGCTTCACAAGGGCTTTCTTAGGTAAGACATTGAGGGATGACCCTGTGTCTACCAGTACATGGGAAAGAACTGCACCCTTACACTCCATGGTAATGTGCAAAGCTTTGTTGTGGTTGCGGCCTTCCGTTGTCAAATCAGTGTTGGTGAATCCTAGTCCATGACTAGCGTTAACATTTCCAACCACAGCCTCTAACTGATTGACGGTAATCTCCTCTGGCACATAAGCTGCGTGCAAGACTTTTAATAGTGCGTTCCGATGAGTCTCGGAGCACATTAGCAATGATAAAATGGAGATCTTGGAAGGTGTCTAGTGAAGCTGGTCCACTATCTTGTAATCACTTTTCTTGATGATTCTCATGAATTCATCAACCTCTTGATCAAAAGGGGTTATCAAAGCTTCTTTAACAACTTGTTCTTCTTGCACCATGCTCTTCCCTTTTGCCTTGGCAGCAGCTTCTGCTTCAGCAATGGGTCTTGGAATCTGCGGGGCAAAGAGACATCCGCTTCGAGTGAAGCCTCCGCCTCCCCCCACGTTGCCTATTTGTGGTGAAGAAGTTGGTGATTCAAGAGTGATTTTCTGTCCTTCGCAGTATAGATCGGAGCCGTAATGCCAAGGGATGGCATTACTGCTTTCATAAGGGACTGGCCCAGGCACTGTGATAGTGACTGGACTGATAGCAGCTGCAGAAGGGACCATGATAGTATGTGGATCATAGTATATTGTAACCGGTGCTCTGACAGGAGTGGCATTCTGTGAGTTGTAGGCAGAATCATTTGCAGGATCATAATAAATTGTAACTGTTGAGACACTTTCATTGTTTGTGGTTGGTGTTGTAGGAGACACTGTTGACTGGATGAGTGTTGCTGTTGTAGGGGATTCCGAATGAAGGGGTGCTGAAGTTGTAGAAGGGGTGTTTGTTGATGTTTGGTCGGTTGAAGTGACAGACGAAGCATTTGTTGATGAAACTGAAGAATTGTTTGGAATTATTGTTGCTGCAGTTGTAGGAGATTCTGGAACTGTTGTTAAGGAGATTGCTGGATTGATAGGTATTGATGTTGTGATTTGAAGCAGACCACTCTGGATGAGACCATCTATGCCATCTCTCAAGTTATCACACCCATTCACCGAAATGTTGCAATAAGCACACCCTAGCTCACATCCCGGGAACATTTGACATTCAAGAAGTTGAGCTTTAATCTCTACCAAGGGTGTCCGAATCCGCCCCACACTGGTTATCAAGTAAGACGACTTATCTTCTTCAATAGCATTGATTCTGGGCCCTCCATGGTTGGGCATAGGGTTCTTGTTGACATTTGGCGGGGGTGCAAAGTTTAGAGCTTTGGAATCCACTAGATCCTGTACTTTCATGTGCAAAGCCCTGCACTTCTCCGTACTGTGGCCAGGTGCATTTGAGTGAAAAGCACATCTGGCGCTGGCGTCGTAATTTCTGGGTAGACTGGCAGGATCTGGAGGTGCCAATGTCCTTAGCTCAACTAGGTTGAGTTTCAGGAGTTGTGGCAATAATGTGGCGTAGGGCATAGGGATCGGATCAATCACCCTATTGGCCTGAGAAGGTCTCTGTTGAAACGGTCTTTGCTGATTGTTGCTGCTGGTGTTATTGTAGTTTCTCTGAGGAGGATACTGAGTTTGTTGCTGGTAATGAGGTTGTTGCTGTGGTTGATAAGCTGGTTGTGGATGAATTGGAGCGGGAATGGTGACAACTGCCACTGACCTATGAACATACTGGGGTCTGCCCCTGCTGGCATGGATAGCATTAGTCTCACCAGTTCTTCTTGGGCCTACAAAAGGCTTTCTTGGGTTGCTGGACGAGCTTGCACCGTTGTCAGAAATTTTGCCCATCTTTAGAAGGCTCTCAATTCTTTCTCCAGCTATGATAACATCAGCAAAGCTGGTGGAAGAAAAGGCAGCTAGCCTATCAATGTATGTCCCTTGGAGGGTGTTCATAAACATGTCGGCCATTTCCCTTTCCGACATGGGTGGCTGGACAGCAGCAGCAAGCTGTCTCCACCTCTGGGCGTACTCCCGAAAGCTTTCCCTGGATGATTGAGACATTCCCATCAGGAGGGTCCTGTTGGGAGCCATATCCAAGTTGTACTGGTATTGTCTGATGAAGGCCTCAGCCAGGTCCTTCCAGCATCTAATGGTTGCTCTAGTCAAGTGAGAGTACCATTCCCTTGAAGCTCCTGTTAAGCTATCTTCAAAATAAAACATCCATAGCTTTTCATCCATGGTATATGCCTTCAACCTCCCCAAAAAGGATTGTAAATGGGTTCGGGGACAAGAAGTTCCGTTGTACTTTTCAAAGCACGGAGGTTTGAACTTGTGGGGAATCCTTACCCCGTCCACTAGACCCATGTCCATAACATCAAAACCCAAAGAATTCTGGGACTCCAGGGATCTTAGTTTCTCAGCAATCTCATCTAGCCTTCTGTCATAGGCTTCATCCCCAGCTCCCATCACTGTGAACTGATCTTCCTGGGGGTCTTCTTGCAGCACTCTACCTGCAGTAGCATTGCCTTGTAAATTAGCAGGGATGTTGGTCTCTGGATGAAGGTGGGGTCCAAATACAGGTGGGTTGATATGAGGCTGAACCCTCTCATTGTTGCTTGTCCCACCAGTCCCTATATGGGGGTCTTCCTGAGTCTGCCTCTCCACCAAAGCTCTTAATCTTTCTTGGCTCTGTGCCAATCCATTCATCACCTCCATAAACTGAGTCATCTGATTCCTCATTTCCAATCTCTCATTGGCCATTTGGGTCCTGACCTCTGTAAGGTCCTGCTGTACTTGGTCCATTTGTATACCCGGAAGGCTGTTGCGGGTTGGATATCTGTGTGGACGGTTGAGTGGAAACACCCGACGTCGAGCAATAGTTCCTGAATCACAACAGAGTTAGTAACAAAAATAAAACAAACCTACAAAACAAACAAAGGTTAGTATGCAATGCAGTATGCTTATTTGTTTCCAAAGTATCCGGCTTGGCGCTTGGTTTTGACCTTTCCAGACCCCTGAGGAAGATGCTTTTGGTGTTGCTTTGAAAGAACTCAGATAAAAACAAACTAGTAAATATATTACAAATGGAAAAACATACATAGTTTGTTTTTTTACAATACATACCCTCTGAGGGGTCAAAAATACAACATAAAAGAAAAGTACATGAAATGAAAGCAACAACAAGCAAAAGTCAGACACCAAGACCAAACTCATCCTCCTGGACTTCCTTCAAAAGTGCTTCAGTCACAGGATTAGCTGGATGCTCTGTGAGATTCCTGATGAGAAGATTCCTGGTGGCAATAACTGCAGTTAGCTTCTTGTGTCTGCCCTGGTCCTTTGACCTCTTCACACCAGCTCTGAGTTTCAACTCTGAGATCTCCCTCTGGGCTGCTTGCAGGGCTTCCTGTTGCTCCTTTGCATTAGCCTCCAACTGCTCAATCTTGTCCTGAGTTTTCTTATCCTCCTGAGTGCGAGCTTCAATGATTCTGACCCACATAGCCTGGCTCTCCTTCAGATAAAGATCAGTCCTAGCTCTCTGGAATTGGGCCTCTTTACAGGCATTCTTCAAAATCTGTTCTCCAGCCCTTGACTTCTTGATGTAGTCTTCTGACTTTTCAATCCTGGCTAGATGCTCCACCTTAAGCTTTTCTAACCTTTCAATGTCTAGACGACCATCACTCCTCTCCCAGAGGGTTTTCTTCAAGGCTTCAGACAAATTCTCATTTCTCTCTTTGAGCTTTTCAAACTCCTCCAGACTGACAGTAGCTGGAGGTGGTGCTGTGGATGGTCCAGGTGCATCCTCAATGGTGAAGGGCATCCCAGAAATTTGAGCCCTGGCG
Source organism: Lathyrus aphaca (assembly GCA_963966055.1). Taxonomy (NCBI): domain Eukaryota; kingdom Viridiplantae; phylum Streptophyta; class Magnoliopsida; order Fabales; family Fabaceae; genus Lathyrus; species Lathyrus aphaca. The sequence goes on along the minus strand of OZ014523.1, from coordinate 526,662,970 downwards.
TGAGACCACTCATAGTACTGAGCTGAGGCCACATTGTTGCATCTCCCAAGAATAGCCATCCCTTTGGTCTGGACATTGTCCCAAGCCCAGGATGCTTGCCTGACAATAGCCAAATTAGGCTTGATCTCACAATAAAGGGTCTCAGCTAGATCTTGCACTCTAGGAGGGTGGACCAATGCATAACCCAGTTGTCTTTTGAATAGAAGAGGGTTGTAGTTGATGCAACCCTTCACTCCTATCAGGGGTACATTGGAGAACTGCCCACAACTGGTAATGATGTCCCTGCCCTTGGTGCTCTGAGTGCACCACCTGATGTTAGCTGAGGTTAAAGCAATGAGTCTTCTAGCCCAATTCTTTTGCTGGTGAGGATTCAAGAATGCATCAGTCTTGGGCAAGTGCTTGAGCACCCAGGTATGGAATAGGGGAGCACAGCATCTCACCAATCTTCCTCTTTGCTTTTCATTCCTTTGGTGAACAGAGTAGTAGAAATCTCCCAGTAAGGTGGGTACTGGGTTCCTCAGGATGAAAAGATGGATTGCATTCTGGCTAATAAACTTAGGCTCATCTGCAAATAATATAATCCCATATATGCTTAGGGCTAATAATGCACAGACTGCCTTCCATTCCCCTAGGGAAGCCTTCAGAATAGCCTGAGAGGTCAAGAAATCCAAGTGCAGACCAGAGATTCCAGCCTTTGCTGTGATGTTCTGCCCAATCAGAATTGGTTCCAGATACAATGCCTTTGCCACCTCTTCATTACTAGGGAAAGCCATCTCAGGGTTGAAGGGGACTCCACCCCTGATAGGTACACCAATCAGTGATGAATACTCTTCCAACAAGGGTCCCAACTGAAAATCCTGGAAGGTGAAGCACCTCAGAGGGGGATCATAGAACTGCAGGCAAGTATGGATCAAGCTCCTCTGGGAAGGGTCCAAATCCATAACCACATCAAGGATGCTTCCATAATGTTCTCTGAATAATGGTATATGGTCTGGAGTAATCAGGGCCTGGGCCTTCCTGATGCCAGCCAGCTCAGGCTCAAAGAAATGGTAGGAGATGTTACTCTTCTTGGGTGCCATGTTGCTGAAGAAAAGCTGAAACAGATGCTGATGATGATGACTGATACTAGAAGATGGGCCACTGACAGGCTGAGACTGGCGATGCAGGTGACTGAAGTAAGTAGCTGATGAGGAATAGCTGAAGCAGATACTAGTGAAGATAGGTCTATGCAGATGAAGGGGTCAAAACCAAGCCAAAATACAGTAGGGATACCCTGAAAAACAAATAAGCAAATGTCAAATGATGCAATGATGATGTATGCAAATGATATGCAAGGGTTTGTGATCAAGCTGGATCTGATTAACTGCCTTGATAAAGGTCCATGTATGTTCAAGAAATCCAGATGGAGGTTCATAAGTCCAGTAACCAAGGTGGGGGACTCAAATAAAGAGTCACATATTCAGGGTTAAAAATCACAAGAACTGTCCCAAAGTGGAGTATTCTTAATCAAAACAAAGTAACAGGGTATATTGAGGTCAAGGGTACCTGCAAACCTGTAAACAGCCCAACCCCCTCACAGGTGATGTTCTAAAACAAGGATCCTCAGACTTGGATCCGTTATGAGAAGTGTAAACACTTCTAACCCGGAGGTACAATGTTTACAATAACCATAAAAGATCCTCCTCTAATTCACCTCAGTTTCTGAAGGTCAATACTAAAGGTCATCCAGACTTAGCAGGCTTCCCAGATAGCCCTAGCACTACAGGAAATCTGTAGCACAGAGTTCTCAAGAAGAAACCCATATCTGAACCGTGTTTCATATTCCCGCACCAGACCGAAATGGAATGGGAAAGAACATGAACCACTCTAGCCTAAGTTTCACTCAGGTCCCAGGTATAGGACCTTAACTCTCAATAGAACACCCACCCACCAAAGCAGCAAAACAGATCCAGCTAGAACAAATATGACAGTATGATGTATATAAAGCTGTAAATAAAGCAATAAATAACTATACATAAAGTAATAAACAAAACAAATATACAAACACAAATAGCACATAACACCCCAGTAAACACAAATCAATCAAGCGCTAGGAGGAACCCACAAAAAGAACCAGAAGCCCTGGTTACAGTATAAGGGTCCCCAGCAGAGTCGCCAAGCTGTCGCTCCCGATAAATGGGAAATGGCCCAGATAAAGGTACAGACGCGAACGGTCGGCGAAAGAGGGATGCGAGAACACACAGGAGTGAACTCACAGGGAATGAATAGAGTCGCCAGCTAGGCATTTTTATCCCGGAGGAAAGGCAATGCTGCATAGACCTAGAAAGATATAGATAAGACGGTTGCGAACCAGAGAGACTGAGAAAGGGGGTTGGTTACTACCTGGGAAGGTATTAGCACCCAGATTGTCCGCCGTACTCGACGGGATCCACGCTTAAAAGATTTGTGTTTTAAAAGGGGTTGTGTCAGTGCAATTTGTGTATAAAAGAGCTGGAAAAGGATGTACAAGTGTCAGTGTAAAAGAAAGTGATGTGATATGTATAGTGTCAGTGTAAGAGCAAAGATGAAATGCTCATGATAATGAGGCTAAAGAATAAGGCTAGAAGGAGGGGGGAATATACAAAGACTTTTGTTCGATAACAGTTAAGTTATGCCTACGTATCCTCTCGTGCAATGAGGAAGTCAGAACACCGTAGTTCGACCCAAAGAGACTGAAAGGTGAATTGACTTGTGAACTGCTTACTTGTCTATGCTCAAGTGTATGACCTGTCTGGCTCAGGTGCAAACTGTCTTGCATTAGACGGAAGAAGCGAGTTCTCGTTTGTGAGTGAATGAGATGAGAAAAGAATCCCGGAGGAGACGATTATTGTTTGTTTTTTGGTATTTTCAGTCTTTTATTGCTTTTGGAAGTTTGTTATAAGTTAATGAGCTTAAGCCTAAACCAATGGGTTAATAAACTCATCACATCCTCCCTCTGATTAGGGGTAATGAGAATACCTTAAGTGTGAAGTCAGCATCTCACACTTAATCACCCTGATGTAGGATTAAGATCATTAACCTACTTGTGATTAATTAGATGTTTTTGTTGTTTTTGTTTAGTGTTAAGTAATGATATTAAGCCATAATCAGGGATTAAACAGACTCATTACACCATCCTAATAGAAGGATAATAGATGAGAATGTTTAAGCTGAGGAAAGCTCCTCAACTTAATCCATGATTAGGGGTTAAACTCATGACAAAACAAAACCTTTATTAAGTGGATTTTAGTTAATGATAAGATGATGAAGTGAGTTTTAGGGTTTGTAAGACAACTTGAGGGGGACTTTTCCATTAACACTAGGGTTAGTCCTTCTTATCCAATTAAGGAAGAATTAGAACCCTAATGCAAGGCCCAAGTTACAAGCTTGATGTCTTGATGATTATTAAGTGGATTGATTAAAGGATTTAAACACATTAAGGGTTTAACACTTAGTATTAAAGTTATACACTCCATCCTAATAGAAGGATGCAGGCATAAGCTTAATCACAAAGCCTTAAAGCCTTTAGGGTTTAGTCCTTGATTATGAGATGAGAAGAGAAGACTCAATGAGACACAAAGGTAAAACTAAGTGGGGAGACTAATCAAAACCCTAATCATTGTCATGCTTGGTTATTCCTAAGGTTTGTGAGGTTTAACAAGAGAAATCTTCAGAGGAACCACCAGGAAGCAGATGAAAGGAGCAAAGAGAAGCAAAGTAACTTGCTTCACTTAAGAAGTCAAGTCACTTGAAGAAAGAAAGTAAGAAGGAGAAGAAAGAGCAAGCTCAATCTCCAACACAAGATAAAATGCAGCAATGATGCATAAGAGAGATGAAAAGAAAAGGTGAGAAGTGAAGGCAAATTCACTTCTCAAAGTTGCTTACCACCTGAAAAGTTAGTGAAAGAAATGCAATGCAATGCAAAATGAAATAAAATGGCATGATGCAAATCAAAACCAAAAGCATATATGAGATGATAATGATGCTATGAGATGATGCAAACATGAATCAAGGCATGAGGATGATCATATGAACAAATGGATGCAAGAGAAACATGATTGGAACCATGAACATACCTGAAAAGTTATGGAATGCAAATGACATACAACATGGCAAATGAAAGATGCAATGATCAAACATACTTCTAATATGTCTTAAGATGTCTAATGGATCAAATGGAGGCACAAAATGCTATGGCAAGTCATGGTATGCAAGCAAATGCAAGATGGATGCAAAAGGAAGCTCAAATTAGGGTTTATGAACAATACACCAAACAAAAATCAAAACCAGAAGCAAACATCAAGATAAAAAATTGAAAATGCATTCAAGGGAACCCTAAACCTATACAAACTCACTGCCCAAAGGAGGGGTTCTAACTCTTAACCTAATGAGAATTATGAATTTCCTAAGTTTATTAGGGTTTTGGGGTACTTTGACAAGAAAAATGTCAAACAAAAGGAAAATGCAAGATCAATTCATTCCAATTTAATCCTACAAACTACATGATATGCAAGACACAATGCAAAAAGAATCAAAGTCCAACTCTCAATGGTTAGGCAGAAATGAATTTTTGAACATTGGATCAAAATAATGCCTTGAAATTGAATTAATTCCATGGAAAATTGTCAAAATGCATCAAGATCAAAAAAGAAATTTGGTTTGAGGGTTGGACAATGTTTCTAAATGATTTTAAAGGTTTCATGAATTTTTTGGTGATTTTTAAATACCTAAAAGTATTTTTAATTAATTAATTCTCATTAATTAATTAAAAATAAACTTTTAAATGTTTTAAAAATATTTCTTAATGCAAAAAATAAAAGTAAAAATGTTTTTGGTTTCTGAAAATTCATAAAAGTTTGTACAAAAATTTTCAGAATTTTTAAAATTGTTTTGCTATTTTAAATAAATTGGAGAAAAGAAATGAAATAAAATGAAAAATAAAAATGGATTTAATCTGAAAATGAGAAAGTATGCGCATCTAAGGGCCCATATTCAAATTCACACGCGCGGGAGTGGACCTGGCACGCATCTGGACGGCCTATATTCAAATTTCGCTAATTAAAGATTAAACCCTAATCCAGCCCTAATTACTTTCAGATGACCGGAACAGTGGTTCCGGTCATCCTCTCCGGCAAGGTGAAATTGTTATCTCCCTCTACACGCAATGAAAACAAAATCTAACTGCCCAAAACTCATCCCCATCCAAAAACGAATCAAACCCCTCAATCAAACATCATTTTTCATTCATAAATCAGCCAAATCGAATCAAAACATTCTTAGGGCAAAAAATTTCAGACAGTTCATACATGTTGGTTTCTCAACCATTTTCAAAAGTAAACACATATTCATGATCAGGGGAGTGCATAAAAGCTTTTAAGAACTTAAAAACATGTTTCTAGAAAAAAGTTTTGAGATGACTACCTGAACTGAAGCTTTCGATTCAGGAGCTTTCTGGCTGTTTCTTTGGCTCAAATCCACTCCAATGATCCTCCTAAGAAGCTTGCAATGTTTGTTTGAAGTTTGCAATGGCTGGTTTGAGAGATGGCAGGAGTTCTGTTCAATGGCAGGTGGTGATCGTGTTTTTGATTCTTTGAGTTTCAGGCTATGGTGAAGGGTGCTTTGTGACCAGGAAGATGTGTTGAGTTGATTTGTGAAGTTTGTTTGTGTGTTTTTGGCCTGTGCAAGCAGTTTCGAATGCTTTTGCAAGGTGGTGTGAAAATGAGAATGCTGAGTTATGGATGGTTTCAGGCTTTTGTTGTGTATGCTTTGGCTTGCTTTTTGCTTGTATAAACAATTGGGATTGGTCAGATGAGGTGATGTGTGCTTTTGTGATAGGTATGGCTCAAGTTGCCAAAATGTCAAAGTTGTGTAAGAGAGGCATGGGCTACTTGCTAGCCAAGGACAAAAGGTGTGTCCTGCGCAGCATGATGTGGGGAGAACCCTAGGATTGATCATGAAGTCAGCAAGCAAGTGGATTGTAACTTATGATGAGTTTTGCAAGTTGGTTCACTTTTGCTTCTTATGAAAAATCTTGCTCTATAAGCCATAAAAATGTGTGATCCCTTGGCCCATTCTGAGTTTTAGGTGTTGTATGATCATGTTGTGAAGTTTAGAAGTCCATTTGACAGCCCAATTTGCCTTGACATGTGAATTTGCAACTTTGCCTCTTTGGTAGAAACTTGGAAATTTTGTGATTTTAGCCAACTTTGACAAGCCATAACTTTTGATTCAAAATGAATTAGGTCATGTTCTTGTACTTTTTGAAAAGGGAATTATCCATTCTACAACTTTCATGACCAAAGTTTTTCCATTTGAAGCATTTTTGAATCAAAAAGCAAGGGTTGAAAAAGTTTCCTAAAATGGCAATTTCATTAAAAGTCAAACTTTCCCAAAAAGTCAACTTTGCAAATGACTTGAAATTCTTCAATTTTGTGAACTTCCAACTTCTTCTATGATCAAATAAAGTTCATATACAATCAAAATGATGAAGAACACCCTTTGGTTGGGTCATTGGGGGCCTCAGATGCCCTGATTTTGCACTGACTTGCTTGAAAAGTCAACTCTTGATCAAATGACTTCCCCATGGAATTTCTTCATGAAAATTGATATGCATACTCCCTATATCAAATAGAGACTAATAGAAACAAGAATGACCAAAAAATTTGGAGTTATGGCCTTTGAAACCAAAACCCTAATTCTAGGTCATCTATGCAGTCAAACCTGACTCTGCTTCCATACCATTCTCAGTTCTTGTGATTCTTTGACATTCTTGACTTTTAGTGGATATAATATGATGCTTGGACATACATGGACCCCTTTGAAGTGATTGATGGCCTTTGGAGTGGCTCAAATGGCTCTTGGATTGCTCAGATCACAAACCCTAGATGCATATGACTTTGAACCAATGCAGTGAATCAAAATGTGGTATGAGATGCTATGATTGAGTTTATGCATATGATGAGATCACAAGCCATGGTGTGAATAAGTGAGGGCGAATTTGGGGTGTTTACATTATGTAATGTTTTTTGTGGATGAATATGTTGTGTTGTTGAATTGTCGTACTGTGTTGATTGGAATTGGTCTGAGAAGAAGTTATAGAGACGAAGGATAGAAACAGAGAGAAGTTGCAAGTTTGGTTGTGGGGCGACCGTCCCATATGCCTGACGTCCGTCAGGGAAGTGTGACGTCTGTCACATCCCAATGACAACTGTCACGGTCCAAGTGTGACGATGGTCACACGGGTTAAGTGGAGTTTTGAGTCCTGTTTCGTGGTTCTGTGTTCTTCTGTGGCGCAGTCTTGTTGATACATTAGTTTTAATTCGGAAATATCAATAAATTAAATAACTAATTACTAGGATTTAATTAATTGAATTAGGACCTTGTAACTAGTTTAAATAGTAGTGTTGTGCTAAGTTTGACAAAAGAATAATTGTGTAAGGGTGCAGTAGTGGTTGATAGCAAAATTGATAAATTGGCTTAATGATAGTGTTGCATGGTATTAACAGAAACATAGTAATAATTTAATACTAAGTAGTAATAATAGAGCGTAGTAAATAGCTTTATTAGTTGGTTTTAATCGGAACTTGTGTTGTGTTGTTTTGTTATAAGTTGTATGGTTGTTGGTGGTTGTGTTACGTTGCAGTGTCTGATAAATGGTAAGATTATGAGTTGCATGCCTTTGGCCAAAGTTGAATGTTGTTGTGTTGTTATGTTCTTATAGTTGTTGCTGTTTGATAATCATGTTGAGTGCATAACATATCATTATTTAAGTTGGAGCTGTTTGCTCGGTAAATAGGTCTGGATTGGAATAAATAAAGTTGAAGGCTTATGCCTTGTGTTGACGCCTCTATTAATTAGCAAGACTATAAGTTGGGAGTTCTGCTCCAATGGTACCACATGAATCACATTTGTCTAACTTGCATATCAAGTTGTATATTTTGTTGTTGTGTTGTATCTTATGTTGATTCTAAAGTTGTTTGTGAAGTTGTGAAATGGTGGTTTGTGTAATCTAATCTAATATGTTATTTATCATATTCTTGATTATATTATTAGATATCTCTTCCCTTCTGTTTGATTGTTTCCATCTGTTGGTAACGTGCAGGTAATCCAGACTGGAGTCGAGTACCTTAGTAGATTCGAGTCTGTGTTGTCGCTCTGATACGTAGCACTCTGGGGGATAATACTTGTTTTCTATTGATGTTGGATTTTGTTATAGTTGCTGAATTTTAAAGCCATTTTTATTAAAGAATTGTTGCTTTTTAAGTTGTTTTGATGTTGAATACAAGTTAAGTTGTTTAAGTTGAATTTTATGAATCCGCTGCGTGTTAATAAAGCATTTTGTTTTAAAGACTAAATTCAGGTGTTGAATGTTGTTTTAAAGTTGAAAATGTAACATCTCATTTGTTTTGTTGAAATTCTTATACTCTGGTTTTATTTATAATTACCGGGTAGAAATGGAATGTTACAGTAACTGCCTCCAAAAGTTTCAAAGGGCAGTTGGTCATGTAAAGGACGTTAGAGCGCGTGTGGAGGAAGTCCCCAACGACTATATCCTAACAACTCTATTTCCCAATGGTCATGAGGTCGCAGATCTCTTGATGGGCCAATTCCCAGAGAAAAACTGGATTGTGCCTCAATTTGGCGTTAGCGTATGGCACCTGCTAGGCTAGTCCATAACATAATTTATACTAAATGATTTATGGTAGTAATAACTTATTGACTTAAGTATGTAATGGTTGCGTTGTAATGTATTCCCTAAAAATTTGTTTTTTCTCATTAAAATGCTTCATCCAAATACATTTTAAATGTATTTAAGTTTGACGTATTTGTTTCTCTCTAGCTATAATGGTTATTTTGTTTAATCAGATGAATTGTTGTTTCAATTTGTTTTGTAATATAAAAAATATTAAGTAGACATGTGATAACTAATTTTATGTGAGATATTTAAGGCCCGAATAGTTGTATTAATCACTTATATTTTAGGTGTTTAGGGTTATTTTACTACGTGTTCTAGTAATTTATCATTTTCAGTAGTGAGCACACTAAGTGTTATTTCATGTAGTTTTTACTTTGTTATTAGTGTGCTCAATTAGAAAATTGACGAGTAGTAGCACGACAATCGTAAGTGATCAATGTCTCGTAGGTTTTGAACCATAAAAAACTGACTATGCGTGTGATTCTTGAGCAAGAAATGATTTGAAAAATATTATGGAAGAAAGTGTTAGAGATGAGTTGTAAAGTTAATGGATAAGGATGAACATTGAGTGCAAAAGTCCGAAAAGTTGCCAAGGCCTGCAAAAGCTGCAACAATGCTGCCACAATGTCATTTTATTTCCAAAGTGCTTTGTACTGTCATTGTACATGTACCAGAAAAAGAGAACATGCTTTATTCTTTATGCTTAAGTTAGTGAATAATCGTAAAGGCCCAAGATTCAAATAAAGAGAGAGAGATTGTGCAGTTGAGAAAACCTCTATAAATAGACATGTAATACAATGGAGAATGGGGTCCAAAAATATGGAGAGATTTATGAATAATAAAAATCAAGGAAGAATTAGAGTTCCTTCGCGTCTCCGGTCTCGTCATATCTAGAGAAATACAACATTGAGAGACATGACACAATGTTCAAATTTTTCTCCATTATGTTTACTTTACTCAATATGAGATAAATTTGCTTTGTTGGATATATAATATGAAGTTTAATGAAGTAGTAATCTTTTGATTGTTATAAATGAGTTGTTTTGACATATTTTACTCATGCGAATACCATATGTTTATTTCTTTGTTTAACCACCTTAGGAGTATATGACAATTTATTAGGACTGGGGAATATTGTAATATACAACTTATTACAAATATGAATTAAACATCAAGTAGGAATAATCTCACTAGAAAATTAATGCAAGTATTTTGACGTTGTAGGCATATACCACTAGGTCACGTTCTAACCTAAAAAAATGTACATTTACTAGATGATTGCTCATCTAGTCATATTTATGAACTATGTAGGTAATGAATTCAAAAGAAACTACCTATATAGTATCACATACAACTAAGACCAACTAATCTAATTTATACTTGAGAGGTTTACACGACATCCAACTTATCTGATATGTATTACATACTCATATAATAAGGCATTCATAACCTATCATCGCATACTCCTCCAAATGTTTAAGGTCTCATTCCGACGAAATCATTAATAAAATAATTAATAACAATATTGCAACTCACGACATTTAGTCTCATAAACATTAACTTCATAATATAAGCAAAATGAGTTCTTAACAATCAACTCAAAACAACTTAGATATCTCAACAACATATATAATCTTGGATTCAAACATAAACGACATAAGCGATAAAAAACTTAGAAATCCACAACCGGATGTTACATCATCAGGGCAAGGCACCACTAGTCAAAGCGATAAACCAAAGAAGTAACTCCAATAGTTATCTTCTACTTACTTCAACAATGCTACTCTTGAGTATCTGCATGATGTGTATATAAAGGCAATATTCAAACTGAAGGGGGTGAAAAATCACATTCAATAATAACAGGCATATACTACAAGGTAGGATATTAACACATAATATAATCGACACAATCTCAAATCACAATATATCAATTATATTCTCACATCAACTACAACTCATTCACATACCAATCACACACCAATTACATACAACATCAATATCATATGCATTTATCTAATTATGCAACTGATACTAGAAATACAACTTTATGCATGTAGTACCAACTCAACAATGGTTCACTCAGGAACCAAGTCCCCTATCTGAACCAATGAACCCCCTTTCTGAGTTTGAGACAAATCACTAGTCTCCTCTCTGAATTAGTAGACATACCTCTTGACACAACTCTTATGATGCATGATCATATCATCAAATTATTATGTTAAGACCTCTCTCTGATCCTAACATAAATTCATTGACAACTCAAGTAATCCCCTCTCTGGATTACATCGTAACAAAACCACAAAATGCACATTATTAATCAACAATGTCATACAAGCATGCTAATAATTCATCTCAATAGAATTATATTTCAAACATGCAACAATACAACAAACATAACTCAAAATAATTCATATTCACTATATTTTCATATTTCAAACTTATTCTCAATGTTTAACATCTCGTCATATAGCAACAAAACTCGAACATATATAATAATTAAACTCAATAAAATTATTAATTCATATATATATATATATATATATATATATATATATATATATATATATATATATATATATATATATATATATATATATATATATATATATATATATATATATATATATATATATATATATATATCTTTAACTCAACAATGCAAATATGAACATGTATCTCATACTCACAACTCATAAACAAATTTATCATAGCATTCATAATGTTATTTCACCAAAACCACAATGCATCATCGTATAAACATAACGATTTGCTAAAAGATCATACAAGTCATCACAAACATCCCTATAATAGATAATTGATTACGACTCAAACATTTCATCCAATACTACCATGAGGTAGCTCTGCGCGTTAATTTTCTAACGCTTCAAACGACACGTCATTTGGACCTATAAATCAAAACATACTGCCAAAATCGTCTAAAAAAAGCACTGATAATTAAATAAATTCAAATAAATAAATAACATACTTACTAAATTGCTAATAATATGTCTCTGCAATTTCTTGAAAATATGCAAAAAGTTCTTGAGGTTTAGAGAGCATGACCATGTGATCAGCATCATGAATCACTCTGAAATCATTCACAGGATTTCGTTCAATCATTTCCATTTGAGATTCATACGTTGACATTTTGTCTTGTCGACACACAACGCAAACTTTAGCAACAGTTCCGAAATTATCTTTTGTGACCTTTGTTTGCTCTTGGAATTGTTCTTTATCATCAAATGTATTCATAGGCCTTAGTAATGACATTGCCAGAGAAAAGTCCTAATTCATATATAATCAACATTATCAAAATAATGAATTATTATAATTATTTCCAAAATAATTTATATTCATTTTCAAAACAATAAAAGAAGATTATAAGAGTTTTTTTTTTTTTGGGATTAACATAAACATATTGACTAGCCAACATACCTCAGGTGGAGATAGTTGATACATATTGGATGCTATGAATTCTGGGTCCAATAGCATGGATCCATTTAATGATATATCCTCAAATAAAATCTTTGATTTAGAGTTGGAACCCTGCAGTTATCAAAATAAATATATATCATATAAAAGTATATATCAAATGGAAGTTGTTTAAATTTATTAAATTAATTTTTGATGGATTTTCCCTAAATGTTTTAGGTATCTTGTAATAGTTCGGTACGGTTTGAAATTTCTAAATGGATATATCAAACCAATAATTTTGGTTCAATTCGGTTCTAAATAAATTGAAATGGTTCGGTTCAATTCGAATATATTTTTATTATGATTTAGTTCGATTCGGTTCGGTTCGATTTTCTCCCTACCCTAAACAACCCTACATGTCATGATAAAAGTAAGAAAAATGAGAAAACATGAGGAAACAAGAATAATTAAGTACACCTCCTGAGGAGAAAGCACTACGGATGCAACAAATACAGCAACTGCAATTTTCTTTGGAAAAAATTCCATAGCCATAGATGTACAAAGGCCACCAAAGCTATGACCCACAAGGATTACCCTCTCCTCTTCCTCTTGTGGCAATGACCTTATAAATTCAATCAACGGTTCATAATATTCTTTAATAGAATCAAATTCATTCACTTGTTTGGGATGGATACCAGAAGCAGCCATGTCTAATGCTGTGACTTTATGTCCATGAGATTCCAACAGAGCAACAATATTGTACCAACACCATGCTCCATGGGACGCTCCATGAACCAAAACGAAATGTCTCTTAGTTTCCATCTTTTTTTCCTACTCTCTTGTTCTATATCACTTACTGTTCACTTCTTTATATAAGGAGCTACCAAAACCAAGCTTATCAAAAATGAAAGGATTCAAAATGAAAATGAACCCACCTACTGGATATGGCTCCCAGCTACCAACCATTTTAGTGCCTCCAAAAACCAATATGGTCCCGATATACTCCACTTGACATGTTATATACACTTGTCTTTCCTTACAATTATCTTTTTCATGCTTTTGTCATGACTATTAATTCTAGTTAGTTCTTGTTAAGTTAATGTCACTAAATAAATGAAGATGAATCTTCTAATTAATACAACTTATGACAAGTATGAATTAAAAAGTGTAAGTAGGAATAATTTTCCACTTTCATTACTTTATGTATAAAGAGCTAAAACCATGGGGAAAACATTTATAAAAGAAGTGTATGAATGTTATTGTGAGGCTTAGGAATAATCTTCTTCAAAAATTAATGTATATATTATGACGTTGTAGGTATATATTGATATAGGAGAAACAAAATATTGGATGTTTTTTATTCATAAGTATATGTCCCTTTTGTAGGCATTATAAAGTATAACTTTTCAGTTTTCTTAAAAATCATCTATCCACTAACCAGCTAACACACGATAACACAATTCCTAAAGATCAGATTTTAGTAATTGCCATTAATTTTAAATAGAAACAGTTCTAAAACAAACAAATAAATAAATCTTAACTAAAATAAATAAATAAATAAATAAATAAATAAATATCAATGTATGAATTATTCAGAGCAACAACAATTTACTCTTATCTCAATTGAGCACAATCAAACAATCACCAATTCATGAATATAATTCACACAACAGTAATAATAACTCGATCGTAAAACAGATATATATATACAATACATCAACTCATCAACTCTATTTGCATGTGGCACCAATTTGAACATTAGAGATATATTATTGATTCAGTCCACTCACCAATGGTCCCCCTTCGTACCATACATGTCACTGATCCCCATTCGTCATTGATCTCCCCTTTTAAATCATCGACATGTCACTGGTCCCCCATCTGAACCAATGACACAATATTAAACCAAAATTCGTACACTATGACGCATGACAATGCATCAACAAGCCAATATATAAAACATTCATCAGTTCACCCGGCCTTCGAACCACATAATCGTCAATGAGGCTAACATCTTAATACAAATTATCTTGCTTTATAATTGCGACTCACCAATTCATAACCATACAAGCATTCAACAATACATACTTATACATCCACCAAATATTCACACAACTCATAAAGCATATCAATTTTATTCACCAACTCATCAAACACAACAAAACGACAACTAAATATGGCTAGAATCAGAACCAACTCGAAAATTTTGTCGGTGAACCAAAAACCTAGGTTATGACGGTCAACCCACTCGTCATGACGTGTCTGTTATCCTCATCTTCAACCACTCATCACCTAGGCGACGCCCAACAAGGTCATCTACTCTAGAGACGATGACGGTTGTCCCGTCATCTAGCTATTGTCAATGTTGTGACGGTCGACTCGTCATGGTGATGATGCCTTCCATGACTATGCAGAACTGCGTTTTTTTTGCCATTGGAGCTCTTTCAAAGCTCTGTTATCAACCCCAAATCATCCAAATCGCACATAAATCAACATGTATAATTTATAATATGATTATTACACAAGTTCTAATAGGTAAATCACTTAATGCATCAATGTTCATAATTTCATCAACATGTTCATCATGCCAATTTATACTAACATGAACAACAACATTCAAAATTTTATATCCAAATCATGCACGAATTTCAATATGAGTTAGAGCACAAATTTCACACAAATCACAACAAATAATTTAGGTTTCACACAAATCTTTTCCAAAACACATAAAAATTAGGAATCGTAAAAAACATAGGAAAATATAGAAGAGGGTGAAGATCATTCCTTATCATTCATGCAATTACACCCATAGATGAGTAATTCTCCCTTATCTTAATTTTCCAGCAAAAATCTCAGTTTTAGCTATAGAGTTCTCTAACTTGTGCTCTCCTAGGTTTTCCACCCTCTACCTCATTGCACCAACTTCAAGTACTCTATTTTTCTCTTTTCGCTTTATTTTTCTTTTTCTACAGAAATGATTCGGACTGTGATGGTGCTTGTAGGAGAGGGGTGATGTACCTACAAGGTACTCCGACGCTCAAGTAAGTTTCAGTGTGAGCCAAACTAAAGCGTGAGGAAGATTGAAAGTGATTAGAGTTGAATACTTGACCCTCAAAGGTTAGAGGGTATTTACAATGGCACATGCCCGTAGATTATGGGCGCGTAACCTTGACTGAGCATAACTGCTTCCTATAAATTCGGAGGGAAGTTGACCGCGTGAAAGGTGTTACGACGCATGTGGGGAGATCTCCAACGACCATATCTTTGCTAGTCTCTTATTGGGATTATGCCCAGATGAATATTGGATTGAGCCTCAATTTGGTGTAGGGCACTTGCTAGGCCAATCCAGAACAAGAGTCCCCCGAGTCGTTGTGCTTGAGAGAGGATAATGACTTATGGTGTCGAGGATCCAAGTAGACGTAACTTTTTCGTACATGTTACAAGCACATGTTCCCTTTAGGCTCTAGTTACTATAGCATGCAGTTGTCTGTAGGGAGGAAACATACAAACTTTGGAAAAAGATTATGTTTTGAGAAGATAAAACGTTTGTAGCTTTAGTGACACGTGTTGGAAGGTGCTGTAATTTATTTATGACACCGGGGGGCTAGCCCTAGGTAATAATTACTTGGCTTTTGTATTTCCCCACACGAGCTTATGACATTATAAAAAGGGGAGAAGGAACTCATTTGGTCATTACATATAGAAGACTCGTTGGGAGATTATTGTACTTGAACAATACAAGACCTGACATCACATTGGCAACACAACAACATAGTCAATTTGTGCAGAATCCCATCCAGATACATTACCATGTTGCATGCAGAGTTGTACGATATTTGAAAGGGAATACTGGTAGATGTTATCTAGGAATTCAAGCTTTCAAATTTTAGGATATTCTGATGCAAATTGAGCAGGATGTGTTGATTCAAGGAGATCTACATCGGGATATTGCTTCTTCTTATGATAATCTCTTGTATCTTGGACAACTAAGAAACAACAAACCATAGCTAGATCATCATCTGAAGCAGAATACAGAGCTCTTGGATCAACCATATGTGAGCTAATTTGGTTACTCTATATCTTAAAGGATCTTGACATTACATGTTGCAAACCTCCAACACTATATTGTGACAATCAAAGTGCTTTACACATAGCTTCAAATCTAGTTTCCATGAAAGAACAAAGCACCTAAAGATTGATTGCCACCTTATAAGAGAGAAGATCAAACAAGGGGTCCTCAAGCTGCTACCAATAACTTCACAAGATCTAAGCAAACTAAGAACCCCATTACTGGAGGAAACAAGAAGATAAGGAAGAAGAAGATGCTATATTGAATGAATGAACAAAGTAGTTACAAGAGAGCTATTTATAGTTATCTAGATAGATAACAAACTCTAACTGTCAACATAACAGAAAAGAGGGAAAAAGATCTAATGTGATACACTTAAACCTACACCATCATGTACTCTCTTTAGTTTGTATTTATTGCTCATCATCTTTCACAACTATTACCCCCTCACAAGCTTGAGGTTGATACAAATCGATCAATCCAAGCTTGGATAAGCAATCGAAGAATGGCCTAGGACCAAGTGCCTTTGTGAACACATCTGCAGCCTGATCTTTTGAAGGGACTGGTAGCAATCGCATTACACCTGCCTGAATCTTTTCACGAACCAAATGACAATCTATATCTAAGTGTTTGGTTCTCTCATGAAAAACCGGATTAGATGAAATATGGATTGCACTTTGATTGTCTCAATATAGAACTGGAAGTCGAGAAGGATGTTGCTGAAGATCATGCAGTAAGAAACACATCCACTGAAGTTTACGAGTAGCAGATGCAAGGGCATGATACTCGGCTTCAGCTGAAGAACAACTGACTGTAATTTGTTTCTTAAATTTCAATGAAACCAATGACTTTCCAATGAAAAAGCAATATCCAGAAATCGATCTCTTTGTATCAATTCATCCACCCCAGTCTGTATCAATGTACTCTCTTTAGTTTGTATTTATTGCTCATCATCTTTCACAACTATTACCCCCTCACAAGCTTGAGGTTGATACAAATCGATCAATCCAAGCTTGGATAAGCAATCGAAGAATGGCCTAGGACCAAGTGCCTTTGTGAACACATCTGCAGCCTGATCTTTTGAAGGGACTGGTAGCAATCGCATTACACCTGCCTGAATCTTTTCACGAACCAAATGACAATCTATATCCAAGTGTTTGGTTCTCTCATGAAAAACCGGATTAGATGAAATATGGATTGCACTTTGATTGTCTCAATATAGAACTGGAAGTCGAGAAGGATGTTGCTGAAGATCATGCAGTAAGAAACACATCCACTGAAGTTTACGAGTAGCAGATGCAAGGGCATGATACTCGGCTTCAGCTGAAGAACAACTGACTGTAATTTGTTTCTTAAATTTCAATGAAACCAATGACTTTCCAATGAAAAAGCAATATCCAGAAATCGATCTCTTTGTATCAATGCATCCACCCCAGTCTGCATCACTGAATTCGAGAATTTGAAAATTCGATGATGCAAATAGAAATATACCACAAGCAGGAGACTTTTTCAAATATCTCAATACACGAATTGCAGCTCTGTAATGAGCTTCAGTGGGAGCACTCATGTATTGACTAAGTTGTTGTGTGGAAAATGCAATATCGGGTCGAGTTGTGGTGAGATATATCAATCTGCCCACAAGTCTTCGATATGCAGTAACATCTGAGAATGCTGAACCATTGTCTTGATGGAGTCGAATAGAGGCATCCAAAGGTGTAGAAGCTGGTTTACAACCAGTTAGACCAGCATCATGAAGAAGTTCAAGACAATACTTCCTTTGACATATAATTATGCCTTTGGATGATCGAGCAACTTCAAGACCAAGGAAATTTTTTAGTATCCCAAGATCTTTTATGTGAAATGCTTTGTGCAAAGCTTTCTTGAGATCATCAAATACAATGAGAGATGTGCCATCTAGTATTATGTCATCTACATAAAATAGAAGAGTTGTGAAAGAGGTGGAATTTGCCTTGATGAAGAAAGTATGATCAACATGAGCATGTTGAAAACCTTGAGCTTTAAGAAATGTTGTCAATTTATCAAACCATTGCCGACTTGCTTGCTTTAAACCATAAAGTGATTTTGTAAGTTTGCACACTTGGACAGGTTGAGAAGCTATAACACCTCGTGGAACTTTCATGTATACTGCCTCATGCAGATCTCCATGGAGAAAAGCATTATTTACATCTAATTGATGTGAATTCCAAACATGAATAGCAGCTAAAGCAAGAAGCACTCGAATTGTGGATAACTTAACAACTTGTGAGAAAGTTTCAAAGTAGTCAAGGCCCTCTGTTTGATTGAAACCTTGAGCCACAAGTCTGGCTTTGAATCTTTCAATGGATCCATCAACATGCCTTTTTTACTTTGTACACCCATTTGCTTCCTATGGGGGAAACATCAGATGAGAGGTCAACAAACTCCCAAGTATGATTGTTGTTAAGAGCTTCAATTTCACTCTGCATAGCCTGTACCCATCTGGGATCTTTAGATGCAACAGTGTAATTGCTTGGTTCAATTTCAGATGAAAGTGCCATGACATAAGCTTGATGACTAGGTGATAGATTAGAATATGATAGACATTGTTCTATGGGATATTGACAAGAAGAAGAAGCAACTTTAGAGTTACATATGTAATCTTTAAGATGAATGAGAACTTGTGTGACTTTTGTGGACTTTCTAGTAGGTTCAGCTGTAGAGGCTAAGGGAACATCAAGAGGAATAGACTTCTGAACATGAGAAGTAGAACTGTCATCATCTCTCAATGCAATGTCAGTAGAATTTGAAAAAGTATTATGCAAATTGTCATGATTAGATAAGACAGGAGAATATTCTTGAGGAACTTCAAAATTAGAATGAGACTGAGGTGAGATTTGATACTGATGGGAAGGAGAAAATGGGGCTGACTCAATGGAATCAATGTGTGTAGAAGAAGGAATTTGTGACTGTTGGTCAAAGTAGATATTTATAGGAATAAATTTTTCAGAATAATCAAAGAAGGGAAATTCCATATCAAAGAATTTCACATTCCTAGATATAATAACATCATGAATAACTACGTCTAAGAGTATAAATCCTTTCATACCTGACGTGTACCCCAAGAAAGCACAATTTCTTGCTCTAGCATCAAACTTATGTCTATTGGTTGGAAGGGTGAAAGCATAACTCAAGCATCCTAACGTCCTTAGAGAACTCAGATCAGGGGCACTTCCATACATAACTTCATAAGAAGACTTGTTGTTCAAAACTTTAGTAGGGATCTTGTTCATTAGGTTCACATCATAAAGAACAACATATGACCAAAATTCCTTTGGCAATTTAGATTGAAACGAGTGCTCTACTAATGTTAAGAATGTGCTGATGCCTCCTCTCAACTCCACCATTCTGCTAAGGAGTGTAGACACAACTTCTTTGATGTAAAATTCCTTTTGAAGCATAATATGTAGGCATAAGCAACTCAGTCCCATTGTCACTTCTGATCATTTTAACTTTTCTGCTGAATTGAGTTTCTACCATGGCTACAAAATCCACTATCTTATGACCTACTTCAACTTTAGATTTTAACATAACAACCCAAACATGTCTGCTATGGTAATCAAGTATAGTCAGAAAGTACTTAAAACCATGAATAGAAACTATGTTAAATGGTCCCCATATGTCAACATGAATAAGGGCAACCAAGTCACTAGAATTATTATTACTGACAGAAAATGGCAAACACTTTTGTCTAGCTTGCTGACAAATATCACAAGCTTTATGAACACTACTAGGAATGTAGCTATACATGTAGCTCATACATTTCATTTTGTCATGAGATAAATGCCCTAATCTCAAATGCCATAAAATGGCTGGAGCTACATTATCTGATTTCTTATTGGTAAAAACACTAGAAACAAAGGCTATATTACTATCTTCTTGATAAGCATCCAAGTAATATAAGCCATCTTGTTATCTAGCTGAACCAATCTTCATCAAGCTCTTCTTTCCCTGTACAACACATTTGTCAGTTTCAAAAACTACATTGCAATCTTGCTATTTACATAGTTTTAATAATGAAATTAAATTGACTTCAAATTCTGGCAGAAACAATACATCCTTAATAACAAAATTATTAGACAATTTCACATCTCCACTGATTGTTGTTGTAATAGAATTACCATTGGGAAGATTCACCTTTAAAGAATTTATCTTATCATGTTTTAAGAACGAATCTATATTATGACATATGTGATGAGTAGCTCCTGTATCTAATATCCATCTTACACTACTTTTTGTATTAAAACTAGAAATATAGGCATTACCTCTTTTTTCAAGATTGATGGTTCCTGTGTTCTTCTCAAGTAATACCATCAAACTTTGATATTGCTCCTTTGTCAAAGTCATGTTGCCATTATCAATGGTTGAAGCAACTAAATGTTTATTTCCTGATTCATCAGCTTCTACCTGATTTGCATAAGATGAACTCCCTCTACCAAGATTAGGTGGATAACCATGTTTCTTGTAGCAGGTGTCCACTATGTGTCAATTTCTACCACAGTGTGTGCAAACCTTCATATTACCTCTTCCTCTACCAGCATAACTATTACCTCTTCCTCTATCAGCATAAGATCTGGTATCAACAACATTGATCATACTAGCTTCTTCAATTACATTGCTATTGGAAAATGTAGTACCACATATTTTCCTTTCTTGTTGCATTACCTGTGACGCAACTCCATGAAATTCTTCATTCAGGCCAATCAAGAATTGAATAATTCTATCTTCAGCTCTAAAATTTCTGCTGTTCCTCATAGCTACATAAGCACATGCTATGCGACAAGTACAACTTGGCATTGGTCGATACTGATCAAATTCTTCCCACAAACTTATTAATTCAGTAAAGTAATCTGAAATCTTCTTGTTACCTTGCTTCAGATTGAATATTTCTTGATACAATTGTGCCACACAAATGCGATCTCCTCTCATGAACCTATCCTTAAGATCGTTCCACATTTCAACCACACTTTGAGCACTTGAAGGTGCTATTGAGTTTATGATCCATGTATGAACAAGATTGTTGCATCTTTGCCACACAACATAGTTGAGATTACTCTTCTCTGGTTCTTCGATAGTTCCGTCCACAAATTGAAACTTATTCTTCATCGCCAATGCTCTTCTCATCTTTATTGACCATGCATGATAATTTTCACCTGATAATGCAGGTGTGACATAAACTGTGGATGAGTTTTCAGAAGGATGAACATAATAAGGATCCAATTGATCCTGACCTGGAGTATTGTTATTGTTGTTTCTTGTCATCACAATGGAAAGATCGATGATCAAGAAGAAGTAAACTTCAGAATGAACGAAAGAAAACGTGAAAGAATGAGCAAGAATCTGAAACTTCAAACATAATTAAACAGAATCACCATTGAAGCTTTGAGCTAGGTGATTGCATAACGGAAACAGAGCAGGATCAACCTGCTCTGATACCATCTAAGCAAACTAAGAACTCCATTAATGGAGGAAGCAAGAAGATAAGGAAGAAGAAGATGCTATATTGAATGAATGAACAAAGTAGTTACAAGAGAGCTATTTATAGTTATCTAGCTAGATAACAAACTCTAACTGTCAGCATAACAGAAAAGAGGGAAAAAGATCTAATGTGATACACTTAAACCTACACCATCATGTACTCTCTTTAGTTTGTATTTGTTGCTCATCATCTTTTCACAACTATTACAAGAGCAAATATTGGTCGATTTCCTCACAAAACCATTGGCCACAAGTAAGTTTCAAAAATTTGTTTCCAAGCTTGGCATGCTAGACATCTACCATGCTTTAGCTTGAGGGAGGTTGTTGAGATATTGAAGCATTTTCCATATAGTTTCAAGTTTTTTCTTTTCTTTCCTTATTTGGAAGTTATTCATAAGTTGGTTAGAACAACTTTCTATTTTGGGAAAGTATTTGTTAGTTATTATATGTTGTTGGAGATTGAGATTCAGTTAGAAACTTTCTCTTCCAACTATATATGCTTGTAATGATCACCATTTGTAATTAAGCACAATAACAAACTTTCCATACTCTTAAATTCAAATAGTCAATAAGCAAACATAATAAATTACTAATAATATGTCTCAGCAATTTCTTGAAGATAAACACAAAGTTCTTGTGGTTTAGAGAACATGGGCATATGATCAGCATCAGGAATCACTTTAGCTTCACTGGTAGGATTTCGTTCAATCATTGACAACTGAAAATCATGTTTTATCACTTTGTCTTGTTGACACACAATGTAAACTTTAGCGACAGTTCCGTAGTTATCTTTTGTGACACTTGTTTTCTCTAGTAATAGTTCTTGATCACCAAAAGTATGAAGAGGCCTTAGTAATATCACTGCAAGAGACAAGTCCTGGTTCATATAATTAACATTGTCAAAATAATGATAATAATTATTATAAATATCTTATTTCCCAACTAATTTATTTGCATTTTGTAAGAAGAAGAAAAACATACCTCTGATGGAGATAGTTGATACAACTTGGTTGCTAAGAATTCTGGCCCTAATATCATAGATCCATTTTGTTTAATATTATTTGAGTTTTCATCAAATATAAACTTTGTATCCAAGTTGGAATCCAATCTTTCATGATACTGCAATTTGCAAAATGAAACTATAATATTCTAAATTTGTTGATTTCAATGCACTGTGATATATTATGCCGTAATGGGAGAGGATATTTCCTTGTTATTTCTATTGTGATATTTTTGTTTTTATTTAGATGTAAGATTTTATTCTCTCCGTCTCAAAATAAATATTTTTTTTAAGGTTGTTTGTAAATTGATTAAGAAAAATAATAATTGAATGATTGAATATAACAATTTTAAAAAATTATCCTTAATTACTATTGATTGTCATAAAAATATAATATGATGTAATACCTTGAAAATAGTGTAAATAATATTTATTAAGGGTAAAATTGATAAAAATTAATTAATATTGCATTGAGAATATAGAAAGACTCTTATTTTGGGACAACTTTTTTTTTTAATCTTAAAAGACTCTTATTTGGGGACAGAGGGAATATATATTTAATAGTGATGAATCTCATGGACAAGAACATCAAAACAGAGCAGTTAGAAGTAAAAGAACTGTCACATCATATTTTATAGGATATTTTGATATTTGTGTTGTCTTATATTTATCAAAACTAGAGGGTTCTAACTTTCAAAGAATGTCCTAGAACTCTCCTGTAAAACCCTAATAAAAGTGTCACATCAAGGTAAACATACTATTCTAACTCATTACAAGTTAACTTAGGGTACAAACTAACTTAAACAATTGGATCCATAACACAAGGTCCAATTAAACAATAACATGTGAGCAGACTTCGACGACATGCTATTTGTACAAGGTTTGTTCCATTATTCCACAAATGGGAGAAAGAAAGTGACAAATGACTAAGCCAACTAATCTCTAGCCATTAAGATTGTCATAATCACACACATGTCTCTAGATAGACAAATGACATCTTCATCGCCCCTGGGTATATATATCAATTTCCCCACCTCCACTAATGACGATTCTTTTTCTGATCAAAGATGACCCATTGCTAGTGATTTCTTTACCAATCGAAGATGTTCAACACTCACTTTTTATAATGAGATGGATGCAACAAAGGCAAGTAATCATATGTTAAAAAAGAAGATACTTTAAAAGAAGCTGCCAAGAAATTAAGTTAAGTCATCCCGTGAAGTCGACATAGTGAAATGCATTGATACTCAAAGAAAGGTTCATATAAGACTTGTGTTCCCATGATATCTCTTCCGACCAAGGGATTCATAACAAACCACTATTCAATTTCATATGCCCTAGCTAGGGGACTTCTACTCTGGCATAGGCCAAGATTCAAAAGACTTTGATTTGTCCTAATAAAGGATCCTTATAAGAATCTAAGCCAAGGATTGTCACATCCATCCGATGAACTCCAAGTGACCCTTTGTAAAGATATATACGGGCTCATTAGCGAGGTAGAACATATTAATACTACCTCTAGTCCTATTTAAAAGAGAAAATTTGCTTTTTATGTCCATTGAATAATCAATGTATTTGGACTCTATAATGTATCAAATACATTTATTATTCAATGAATCTAAGAAGTCAGTTTTCTCTTATAAATAGGACCAGATGGAGTATCATTGAATGATCTCACTCTAACAACGTAAAAGAAGGATACCAATAAAGCAATAAAGATCATCTAGTATGATGATCATGGGTAATGCAATGTCACTCCTTTAGAAAAATTATCCATAAGAAGATTCTAGCATAAAGAAATCTAAGATGGATATGTCCTAAAAAGACATATTGGTCACGAGAAGAACCCAGATTAAACCTTATATGATCTTCTAACATTTGTCATTTTTTGGAGTTTGTACAAAATAAAATGTTATTGGTCTCAGAAAACCCTATGACCAAACTATAAAAGACTAACAAAGGCGTTACATAAAGGTACACACTATGTTAATCATAAAAACCTCTCACTTTCATCTGTTATTTTTTGTCCATGACACTTTAATCTGACCCAATAAGGGATCTATTTAAGAACCTAAGCTAATGGTTGTTGAATCTATCCAACAAGCCCCTGAGAGAACCTAAGTAAATATTTGCACTCGTTAGCAAGAAAGAAAGATAAAAGATCATAGAATCATCCCACAAAAGAAGGCTACCAATAAAACAATGAGGATTGTTGGATCTAAGATGATGGAATAATGGAGTCACTCCTCTAATGTCAAGTTGATGATTGTCATTTTAAGCAATTATTCACAAAAAAGTTCTAGCATCGAAGAATTTGAGAAATGCATGTCCTAATAGAACACTTGATTAGGAAAGTAGAAGAAGTAGAACCATCGTATCAAATCTTAAAAGATTTTATGACACCTATCCTTTCGTTTAGTTATCCAAAATAAAAAAATCTAGATTCCAAAAAAATCATGTTTTTAAGCAAAGATTGAATTAAGAAAATATTATAAGGATACTCTAATCCTGATACAAAAGACGAATCTAAAAAACCCTAGATCCTACTTTAAAGATCCTACTTTAAAAGCTTAACTAAGACATCACATCAAAATAAAATTACTTGAACATTAGTCTCTCACTTTTGCTAGTTACTAAAATATCATATCTTATTTTAAAAGGATCTAACTCATTAAAACAACATTTATACGACATACTACAATATATCAGGTCCAAATTTTTAATTTTTTTAACAAGCTCATATTTGAGCTTTACAATAAAGTTACTGGGGTGCCTATTTCCACTTTTCATAACTATTAATATGAGAAAACACAAAATAACCATAATTTAGTACCTCTTGGAGAAGAGTCAAGGAGCATATATCAGGAGAAGGCATAAAAGCTGTAACAAATACAGCAACTGCAATTTTCTTTGGGAAAAATTCCATAGCCATAGATATACAAATCCCACCAAAGCTATGACCTACAAGAATTACCCTCTCATCTTCTGGCAATGCCCTTAGAAATTCAATCAACGGTTCATAATAATCTTCAATAGAATCCAGTTCATGCACTTGTTTTGGATGGATTCCAGAAGCAGCCATGTCTAATGCTGTGACTTTATGTCCACAAGATTTCAATAGAGGAACAACTTTGTACCAACACCATGCTCCATGGCAAGCTCCATGAACCAACACAAAATGCTTCTTTTTCTCCATCTTTCTTTCCTAGTCTATTGTTCTCTGTTATATGGATGTTCTTTCGCTTTGTTTTGAAAGTATAATATAGTTTGGTGGTTCATAGAAACTTTCTTGATTTATCCGCAATGGTTTTATTAAGATATATTGTTTTATGATTTCTATGGAGTTATATAACTATTTTTATGGTCAAATATTATTCGGACAACACACTATAGCCAATGAATACGATAATCCGGTTGTAATTATTGGATATTTTTAAGTAGTTTAAACATTTATTTGTTATTTATAATATTTGTAAATAATGATTAAACAGAGATTAAGAAAAGAAATTCAAATGATTGAGAATTAATTTCGATTTATTGTACGAGAGAAGATGATTATGTACGAGACGTCTACTATGAAAGTAGTCTATTTACTATGACGTGTGATTGAGGAGTAACATATGAATCAACAAAACTTATATTTATTTTTCATTGATTTGAAAAAGACATATGATAAAATATCCGGAAGTTTTTGTGAAAACCATTAAAAATGAAAGTGGTTAGGATTATATATATTCAAACGATCTAAGATATGTATAAAAGAGTATCAACTAGTATGCAGACATAAGATGAAGAGACAAATAATTTCTCAGTCACAATATGAAACACATTCAAGAATTATCACAAAAATATATGTTTTTATTGATAATATAATCATACTTGAAGAGTCACATAAAGATTTAAATGAAAGGTTGAAGATTTGGAGACAATCATTAATTAGAAGTACATGATTTTCGCCTAAGTAGAATTAAGTTTAATATATGAAATGAATAAGCGTTTTTGTGCTACCAAAAATAAATGAAGAAGCGTTTTTAAATTGAAGTGAGAGTTGAAGACCATATCATTTCACTAGTTACACATTTTAAATATTTTTGGGTTTGTAGTGTAAAATAATGGAGAAATAAAAGGGATATACATCATCGAATTCAACCTGAGTATGCAAAAGGGCCCTAGGGATTTTATGTGACACAAAAGTAATACTCAAGGTGAAGTGAAATTTTCATTGGACAAAGGTAAGACATGCGATGTCACTACGCCAAAAATAGTTTTTCGCAGTACAACAAAGACATCGCTTTTAGAAACAAGCGTTGTTATATGTTTTTAAAAAAATCGCTAAGAAAGTGCTTTTAAAGGGTCACCTTAGAAAGCGCTGCTAAAGGCCTTTAGTTGGTCTCTTCTTTGAAAACACTTTCTATAAAACGCTGCTAAAGGCTTACCTTAGAAAACGCTTTTAGAAAGCGCTGCTAAAGGCCTTAAAAATGCCCCACCTTAGAAAACACTTCCTAAACGCGCTGCTATAAGGATATGAATAGAAACCACTTTAAGTGAAAAAGCACTGCCTTAGGGCTTTCATTAATTAAAAAATAAAACCCCCCAAATTTTTAGAAGCCCTTATCATTTGTTTCGTACATTTTCAGAACTCTCCGACCGTTTATTTCTTGCCCTCAATCATTTGTTTCAATCATTTGTGCCATTGTTGTCGTCGTTCTCCGTCGTGCTTGCCATTGTTGTTCGTTCTCAGGGCGCCGTTCTTGCTTAGGGTTCTTGCCATTATTATTCTTGCCATTGTTGTTCTATTGCTATTATTCATTCTTGCCATTTCTATTCTTGTTGTTGTTCTGTTATTGTTCTGTTGGCATTGTTGCTCTTGCCATTGTTGTTGTTCTGTTGTTGTTGTCGATGTTGTTGCCGTTGTTGTTCTTTTTGTTGTTCTGTTGCCATTGTCGTTGTTGTTGTCGCTGTTGGCATTTCTTGGATTGTTTGAATATGTTTGTTTGTGTATAGGTTTTTCAGAAAGAAATTTGTGTATAGGATATCTCTAATATGTAAAATCTACAGTTTAAGCAAAATTTTGGATTGTTTAAATAGGTTTGTTTGAATAGTTTTGGGCAAGCTGGGCAGAATTTGTTTCAAGTTATGGCACAATTTCTGTTAGTTTAAATTCTATGAGGAAGTTTGTTAGATTTTTAATAGTGTTAAATCTTGTTGTTAAATCATACTGTTAGTTTCAAGTGTTGATGAATGGAGAAAATTAGTGAACTAATTGATGTGTATTGTTAGATAGAGCTTTAATGTGTAGTAAAGTTGTGTTAACTAGTTAATGAAATTAGGAGGTAAATAGTGGAACTGACATTGAAATAAGCTTTTTCGTTTTCTGTTTTGAATATTGAAGTTAGTTAAACTGTTTGAATGTTAGGAAAATTAGTTGCTATGAAACGTTAAAGTTAGTAGGTTAGTTTTAGGAAGTGTTATGAAAATTGAAGTTAGTAGGCTAGTTTTAGGACCTGTACTATCTTCATTCTAATATGAAAGCAATACATTAGTAAGACTTGCTTTTTTTTTACAAAGAAAGTAGATTTTAAATAAGCCATGTTTTGTTCAATTTGAAAAATTTGTTCTCTTTTTGACTTTGGTTATCCACAATAGTCTATGGTAACATGACATAATTATGATATACATATTGTAATTTGATAAGAATTTTTTATGGAGAGATATAAAGTTCATTATCATTCTTTAGATTAGAAAAAATGTTAGCCTTTCTTGATTAAAATAATTTCACAGTTTTGGGGAAGTATCCTACTTTTGGGATTTTTTATTGTGATTTTGGTTGGGTTATGTTTGTTATGCTTATGTTTTTCTTTTCGTTTATATTATCATATACACCATAAGTTATTAACTTATTGAATTTGCTATATATATGCGTTAATTTTAAAGAGTGAAAGTCTGTTCCAAGAATCTTACACTGTGTGGGTCCAGAAGTTGTTGACTTCCCTACAGGTAAATATTTTTTATTTTGTTTTTGTTTAGCTTAATTAGTATAACTATGGATAAGAAAGGGATGTCTTCGATTCAATTGTCGAATGAGTACGAGAATGGGGTATCAGAATTCATTAAGTTTGTTGTTGCGCACGCTAAAGATCCCATTCAAATGATATGTCCTTGCTTGGGTTATTGTTTTAGGAGTCAGGTTGATGTGGTTCGGTTGCCATCACATTTAAAGAGGTGTGGAATTGATAGAAGTTATACATGTTGGAATTTGCATGGTGAAAAAATTAAGGGGAATGTTGAATCGGGGGATAATACGACCTATGCTTCAAACGACAATGGCACATATACATACAATTATGATCGAGTCGAAGAGATTAAAGAAGCATTTGAAGATGATCTTAAGGATTGTCCCGAAATGTTTGAGAGGTTGGCAAGCGATGTAGAGAAACCGTTGTATATTGGTTGCATTAAATTCACAAGATTGTCTATGGTATTAAAGTTGTACAACTTAAAGGCGGGCAAAAGATGGTCGGATAAAAGTTTCATAGAGTTATTGACCCTTATGAATGATATGCTTCCAGAGGATAATGTTCTTCCCAATCAAACATATGAGGCCAAAAAGATGGTGTGCTCTATTAGCATAAGTTATGATAATATACATTATTGTCCAAACGATTGCGTTTTGTTTCGAAATGAGTATGCATCATTAAATGAGTGTCCTAAATGTGATGTCTCTCGATATAAGAAGAAGTTGTCTCTAGTAAAAGTCTTATGGTATTTCCCTATAATTCCGATATTTAGACGTATGTTTCATAGTGAAACCGATTCAAGACACTTGACTTGGCATGTAGATGAAAGAATTATTGATGGAAAATTTTGACATCCGGCATATTCATCAAAGTGGATGAAAATTGATGATGATTATCCTGAATTTGGAAAAGAAGCAAGAAATCTTCGCTTGGCATTATCTACTGATGGAATGAACCCACACAGTCTTCAAATTATCTCACATAGCACTTCGCATGTGATTATTATTATTTATAACCTACCTCCATGACTATGTATGAAGCGTAAGTACATGATGTTATTTATGTTAATAATGTCATAGGCGTATACTTGACACTCTTAATCGAAGATTTAAAGTTTTGTGGGAGAACGGTGTGGAGATTTGAACTCACAACCTCTCAAATCCCACCTTCCACTCTTTTTTTCTTTTTTTTTCCTTTACTAATAACTTTTTCTATTTTTATTTTTTTATATAAAAAAATCACAAAAATAGCATTTTTTACTATTTAATTTTTAATTTTCGTATTTGCATTTAATGCATTTTTAAAAATATGATTTTTTCATTAAAATCATTATTTTATGAAAAAATTCTATAAAAAAATCATAATAGATACTAAAAATATTTCTTTTCTTGTATACTCGTTTTCTATTGGTCAGTTTATGTCATTTTTGTGTCATACTTAGTTTCTAACTAGTCTACTTGGTGACCAAGTAAAAATCAGATATTATTTGATTTTTCAAATATTTTTTGATCAATAGGGATTAAGACTGTTTTTTTTCCTTTTAAGCTTTTTAACCTAATTTTTTAAATCTATAAATACATGTTGTTTTACAGATAAGAGTCTCCTCTCTCTCTCTCTCTCTCTCTCTCTCTCTCTCTCACACACACACACACACACACACACACACACACACACAATACACGAAATCTCTGCCTCCTATCTCTAAAAACCGAAAACACAAAAAGAAAAAAACTTACCTCCACTCATCAATATCCCGGGAGACGTTTCCAATTGTTTTTGAAGGTGGAGATTCATTGAAACACATGTCATGAACCATATCGTGTTCATCACTTTTTATTTTCAAAACTCTCATTCCATGCCACTTACATTAATTCCATGCATTTGTTTATGTTTATGATTATGATTAGGTTTGTTTTGATCTACTTTTTATGAGCTAAGATGCAGGAATCGTGATATGCCATGGTTAGAGCTTCAAGCGCGGGATTCACTATATCTCATACTACAGTCGTTTTCAAGGCATATTGTTTTTTTCCTCTTGTTTTGTTTATTTGTTCTTTTTATTTAATTAAGTTAATTTTTCTTCTTGATAATAACAAATTAATAAACAAATAATTTTTTTTAAAACCAATTAAAATCAAGAAAAATATCTTAGAACCATTACTTTTTTTTAACACCAAAAATAGTCTTTATAATTACCCATCTCCTTTTAATTTAATTAATTTATTAATGAGATTTCTTTTCAAAAATTAAGAATAATAATAATTTTTTCTTTTGTAATTTATTTATTTCAATTTCCTCCCTTTTAATGTCTTCTCAACCCCGATATACAAAAAAAAAAACATTCTTATAATTAAAATAGTTTAAAATTAGATTTTTTTCTAAATTTAATTCATTTTTTCTCAAATTAAAATAAAAAATTTAATTTAAATTTCTCACTAAAAAGCATAATAAAAAAACATTAAATTTTAATTAACTTTTTTAATTAATTAATTATTATTTTTATTTATCATCATAAAAAAATGCAAAAAAACATTAATTTAGGGTTTAGGACTTTTTAAATATTTTTCCTAACTTTATCCTTATTTTGTTTTACTATTTAATTTCCTTAGAAAATTGTATAGGGTGTACAAATTATGTAATAGTGTATATATATATATATATATATATATATATATATATATATATATATATATATATATATATATATATATATATATATATATATATATATATATATATATATATATATATATATATATATATATATTTTATTTTTTTTCCATTTTTTCTCAATTATGTATTTGCTCATGAATTGTAATAGTTTAATTAGGGTTTAAATTTCCGCACTTTTACTTTCCGCACCTTATTATGTAATTGCCCCAAAGCCCTGTAATAGTCTTGGATTTATTTTCCGCACTTTACATTTTTCACCCTATAACTGCTAGATGCATGAATAATAGGATTGTATGGCAAGATAAAATCAACTGTTAGATCACTAACTCAAAGATTAACATAACTGTAATTAAAACTCTTTTCACACATACACCCCTAGGGTATCTCCTCTTGTTGCCTTATGAAAAATGGTCATGTCCCTCGAACGTAGGGGTGTCTTAGCAAAGTTGCATAAATAAAAATCATCACAGTCTCTTCGATATAAAGATCACAGTCCTTCGATAACCGTTCGAGTTGTCAACGAATAAATGATCTCGTCCCTCGATGACCCTACGGAAAATGATGATAGTCCCTTCAAATTGAAAAGATACATTTACAAGGTTGCCTTCTATGACCATACGATGACCCTACGACTGTCCCTTACATCCAAGGATAAGACAACTTACGAACTAATAGTAAGGATAATTATATCCCTAAGGAAAGAAACATAACATGAACGACCTTGAGTAGGTAGGAAGCCCTTAACTACTTGCTCACCATTTCAAAAGCAAAAAATACTCTTTACACCTCACACTTTCAAAAAAATTTCCTAGAAAACCACTTTGTATACATTCATATGAGAATCATTACAAAAGTGGATTCTTTTTCTAAATACACCACCACTATTTATTTCCAAACAAAAGTAAAGTGAGCTAAGCAGTTAAGAGCCCATGGATAACCATGGATACAAAGGGTGCTAACACCTTCCCTTTGTATAACCTACCTCCCGAACTCAAAATCTTTTAAAGGTTTTTCCTGTTCTTTTGAAATAAAAGGTTGCTCTATTGAAATAAAAGTCGGTGGCGACTCTTGCTTAGGCAACATACTTTGCGAAAAAAATTAAAAGTCAGTTCTCCCACCGTGTTACAGATGGGTATATGAAAGAAAGTTTCAACTTGAGGGTGATGTTGTTTGGCACAATTAATGATTTTCTAGCATACGAAAATCTATCAGGGTACAACATAAAAGGTCAATATGCGTGTCCTATTTGTGAAGATAAAACATATTGGGCGCGTTAGAGTTTGGTCAGAAGAATGTCTTTCTCAGTTGATGGGGAGAAGACGCAATATGTGTCTAGCGGTATCTTAACTGCAAGCGCACAGCCTATCGAAGTAATATAAAAGATTGTCGATCCCACAGGGACTTTATGATCACTTAGTGCTAGAGGGTTTACTAGTTTAGCTAAGGTGGATTGTTGTCACGATTTTGTTTTTAAGAATTAAAGACGGGAATTAAATTTTAGTTTAATAAAATAATAAGAAGGCGGTCGGTATGTAATTATTTTAACCTAGGCGGGTCAATCTAACTTAAGCTTATAAGGATGGTTCACTTAATATATTCTGTAGAGGTTATCAGTTTAAATATCTTTAACTCACACTCTCGTGGTCTTATCTCAAATCTTACTCCTAAAGCCCTATGCCTGCTCTCGCTAGCCCATAAGTGTTTAGAAGATAATTTTTGGAAACTTAATAAGTCTAATTCATTTTAAAGCGCTCTCGCTGTATTTAAATTAAATGCCTAACTTTAGCTATCTGGTTAAAATCTCACACTCTCGTGGTCTTGACCTAACCTATTACACTTTCCTTACTCTCGTAACAAAAAGATTAATGTTTATAATAAAAAGTCACAGCCAGAATTTTAAGTTCTTAATTGTTTTAGCCTAGATTCGATTTTACCGAGTTGGTTTATTTTAATTACATACCGCCTAAATTGTTTAGCTACTCATATTTGTTGTACCAGACAGATGCAGAAACAAAGGAGCACAAATTAAAATATGCATTATAAAGTAATAAAAATAAATTCTTAACATAAATAATTAAATTAATATAAATGCGAAATAATTAAAAACCTGAATAATAAAAATAATGTAAAACTCCTTCTTCCACAGTCTGGCAAGCTCGGAGTGCGAACCGGAATCGAAAATAAAATCAAAACGAAATGATGAAGGCTTGAAAGAAATTAAATAATAACAATTTCCTAATGTTGGAAATTGTTATTTGATTTGGTTGGGATATAGAAAATAAAACAAGAACAAGAGCAATTGCTGGAAAAATAATGAAATAGGGTGCAAATAAAATACGGCAGAGCTTCCGCGAAAATCTAAAATAATAACTCTGTAGTTTGTAATTCGTATCAAGGCTATTTATAGGAAACATAATTTGGGCTTGGTAGTTGAAATCATGCGTGGGCTTCATTGTTGAAGAGAGAATCCAGGGAAAAATGTGTTACTGGGTCTGCGGAAGAATAGGAAACGTTTTGACTTCACGTAGCACGTTCCATGACCAAATCAATTCAAGTAAACCTATTTTCCCTTTGTCACGTTCGTGACAAGGGTATCACGGGCGTTATCTTCATTTTTAGCGTGTCACGATCGTGACATCTTGGTGACGATCGTGACTGGTCCAATTAGCGTGTCACGGTCGTGACAGCTTGGTGACGGTCGTGACTGTTGCAAATTATGCAGCATTATGCAGAATTCCTTTCTTCTTCTTCTTTTCATGCTTGTTTTTGTTCATTTCACTTTTGGATTATGATTTAGCTCTATAATTGTTATACCTGCAAAATGACAAAGAAAACTTGAAGAATCGGGTGTTAATACGATAAATGTGCGATAAAACGACATTGAAACATAGTAATAAAACGATACTTTTTCTCGTTATCAAACTTCCCCAAACTTAAACCTTTGCTTGTCCTCAAGCAAATAGTCGGTTGAAAAATGATCGGACAGATTTCCATCGACGCATACACATAACAAACCATACGAGGAATCGTTTTGCTAGATAAACCGATACTAGAATAAGACACTAACGATACACTAATGACACAAGCAACAAGCTAAGTCATCGACTTCCCGTTAAACGAAACATTCGGTAATTGCGTTACGATTCTACCTAGAGTCTTTCGATCTAATTTCACCCGGTTTCATTCTAGCGCAATCACATTAAGCCATTTGCCTTAGCACACACGTAGTGGAGTAGCCGGTTAGTGACTTTGATCCTTTATAAGCACGGGGTCTGTTACACGAATGTGGCAACCCTATATATATTATCCGAATTGGAGGTTGTGGGGGATCGATCCGTAGCACGCCCTACCAAGTTCAGAACCAGGTACCTCTGAACCAACCCGCAATGGACTCCTTCTCATATTTCTCGTTTCTTATATGCGACCGTGTACTTTGGTGCAATTTCTTTTTATTGGCATCGAGATATGAAGGATCATTATAGATTAGGCATCAAACACTTATGTTCATCGGCTCCCCACGTGGTTTGTGTTCAGACGGTGCTGACTGCTAGTATAAACTACTAGGGGTTACTTTTGAACTGAAACTTAAGGTGTAGTCGTAACAATTATCGGAACGGAATGCTTAAGTAGGAAGTCTAAGGTGTCAAGACTGTATTGATCTTGTTGGATCTTTCTCAGCTTCCTAACTACAATTTTATAGGTAAGTCGGGTAACGCGAAGATAAAACAAAATTTTTCGGTATGGCTAAATAAACGGGGAAAATTCGAAACTAAAGAAATAGCACAAATATTACTTTGTTTAATTGAAATACGGAAAGGAAATACAACGGAATGGAAAGTGCGGAAAGGGAAATGCGGAAAAAGGAAAGGTATCTCTCCCACACTATATCAGACATTTTCCTCAATGTTGTGATATAAAAGCGGGGAAAATACAATACAAACAACAGAAATGGAAAAACATAAACATAAACTAAGGCTGCTGACGACCACGGCCTCGGCTTCTGGTGCGGGAGCGTCTAGTCGGAGTCGCTTCAGGATCAGAACCGGTGGTGGTGAGAGCAGTGATATCAATACACAAAGCCTCTAGCTCGCTAAAAATCTCTCCAAGCTTCTCATCTGTCGTCCTCTGGTTGCTGGCAACAATTGAAAGTAGTGCATCATGTTGCTCTTTTTGCCTTCGCTGAAGTTGTCCGGCACACGGAGATGAGCATCGTCGCCGTGATCAAAACCTAACAGTTCGGCGATCCTTTTTTGCGAGATTTCGAACTCTCGTCCGAGCATTCTGAACTTTGCAATGCCGGTGAGTTGACTTGATGAACCGGGAGGTGTAACATATTGAAACGAACTCAGAAATTCCAATGTGAGGAGTTCGAATGTCGGCTGTGGTTGACTGCACAAGTGCCACAAACCAACATGCCGAAGCAGGAGCTTCACGCCGTTGAGCAATCCCAACTCCCTCAAGCAGTCAATGTCGACATACCGAGGGGGTTGGACGCCACGGTTCTGAAACCTGATAAACTTTTGTCTTTGGGTGTCTCCTTGTTCACCATCTCTAAATTGGATATCTTCCATTGCATGCAAGGTACGGGAATGAGAGATGAGAGTTTTTTAGTTTTTGTGAGAAAATGAAAAATGTGAAGAATTTGGTTCGGATTATAGTGAAATGAGTGAATGTGAGAGGTTTGGAATAAATGGAGAGGTTAATGAAATTGATTGAGGGTAATGGGAGGTTACGGGATAATGAGGAGATAATGGGAGGTTTCTTATTTTTGTGAAAATGGAGGAGTGGGTTCTGCGAAGGTGAACGGTTCTGTTTCTCAGAATTCGTATAACAGGGGTCGTCACGGTCGTGAGGGATGAATGACGGTCGTGACGCGCTAATTAGCTTGTCACGATCGTGAGCGATGGATGACGACCGTGATGGCTTAAAAACTTATAATTTTTTTCTTCTTCACAGAATGCATTATCTCACTTCGTTCAATGCAATTTTTTTTCTTTATCACTACTCATTTAATTCCAACACAAACAATATATATAATATTGGATCAACATATATTAGTAGCAAATTTCAACACACGAGAAATCATAAAATATTAATCAATTTAAATATAACAGTAAGTAATGGAAAGCATAGAAATTGATTAAAATAGAAAGTGGCAAAATTGGAAGTACTTTGCTTTTGATATAATTGAAGGAAAATTACATTAATAAAAATAAGGTACGAAAATGTTTGCAAAATGTTAAAACTAACTAGAAACAAAAACGAGAAGTAAAATAAATTAGATCACTACAGCATTTTCAAAGTTGCTT
Source organism: Lathyrus aphaca (assembly GCA_963966055.1). NCBI lineage: Eukaryota > Viridiplantae > Streptophyta > Magnoliopsida > Fabales > Fabaceae > Lathyrus > Lathyrus aphaca. Next base: position 526,626,261 of record OZ014523.1, on the reverse strand, counting down.
CTTCAAATCTTCAAGTGCGGAGTTTAAATGGTAGAATTGCTCACACGTTATGTTAGTTAAACCTATAACGTCCAATCGCATGCTTTTAACCTCATCCTTAACAGCATTAATATCGGCTTGGTAAACTTCAAGAGTATTCAGAATTTTCTTTAAGTTGTCAGCATATCCTACTTGATTTACTTCAGGGGTTTCAATCACTTCATCAGTGTGGTCAATGTCATGGTAACCAGGAGGTGTCTCAGGGTCACTTTCTACATCGGTCATTATATCATCCCTTATCTTGTAAGATTGTGGTGTTTCGGGAGTGGATGGATAGTCAGGAGGGGTAAGCTCATAAAGCCAATTATCTTTGTTATGAACACTGACTCTAGCATGGTTTGGTAATGTGAACAGGGTTACTACTTCATTCCTGATTAGGTACTCGTAAGGTGGTTGTCCTAAATTTCTTATGATTTGACGGTTAAAGCAAAAGTTCAGATTCATAGGACGGATGGTACCTAAACGGTTACACTTGTGTAATTGGTATCTAAGTCCTAAGGCATCAGCAATCATGGTGACCAGGCCTCCTACCAATATGGGTAGATCAGGTTCTTCTTGGATTCGGGTGAAGGTTTGCATCATGAAAGGCACACCATTAACTGGCTGTCCATTAGTCAGACAGGACATAATGAATATCTCATCTTTAGATACTCTAGTGAGGTTTTCTTCTTTTCCAAAGAAGGTGTGGGCAAGGATCTTATGGAAATAGCGGATAGCAGGGTTATGTATCTCTTCATTGTTCATGTTATTTGGCTCAGGATGGTAATTTCCGGTTAAGGTTCCCCAAAAGAAGTCCAGCTCAATGTCCATCAATTCTACCTGTGTGGTAGTAAAAGCAAAGGGTCCACTAGGGAATCCTAATAAGTCAGCTAGTTCTTTATGGTTAAAGTCATATTCTATTCCTAATAGTCGGAAACTGATAAATCCTTTCCTGAATCCAAAACCGCGCTCGGGTAAGTAAACTAAGGAGCTTAAGAACTCAAGGGTGAGCTCGCGGTAAGTCACAAACTTTTGTTTTATTAGTGCATTATCCCATCCAAGTTGGTTAAACAGGTATAGGATGCTATCATGTATTCCTAAAGTTTCCATAGTCAGATCATCCAGGTACAGAGTCAAATCCATTGGTCTTTGTGATAACTCTTCAAATTTCATTCTTTGGTTCCTACCTCTAAATTTGGTTTCCATAATGTTTCTCGATTGGTTAGCCATAGTTAGTGTAAATATGGAGGAAACAAATCAGGGGGAGAAGGAAAATGGAAAAGACTTTAGAAAATCTGTAAAAGTGATTTAGAAAATAAAAATAAAAATAAATAAAATAAGGAAATAAGTGCATAAATAAAAGAAATAATAATAAAACAATAAAATGATAAAACAATAAAACGATAAAACAATAAAATGATAAATGATAAAAAATGATAAAAATGGGTTGCCTCCCACTAAGCGCTGTTTTTATTGTCAAAAGCCTGACGTAATGCTTAGGGGTAGATTAATCAGGGAAATTAGTGGACAACTCTAAAAGCCCTAGACTATTTGCATAATCTCTATTTTCAACTTTATGGTAATGTTTTAAATGTTGTCTGTTTACTGTGAACGGTTCACTATTCCTACCCTTAATTTCTATTGCTCCACTCGGGAACACTCTAGTTATTTCAAAGGGTCCTGATCATCTAGATTTTAGTTTTCCAGGAAAGAGCCTAAGTCTTGAGTTAAAGAGGAGTACAACGTCTCCCACACTAAATTCTTTCCTAGATAGGCGTTTATCGTGCCATCGCTTAGTTCTTTCTTTATATATCTTAGCATTCTCATAAGCATCTAACCTTAACTCTTCTAATTCGTTAATATCGAGGATTCACTTTTCTCCTACGACATTATAGTTTATATTGAGAGTTTTAATCGCCCAATATGCTTTGTGTTCTAGTTCTACCGGGAGATGACAAGACTTTCCATATACTAATTTGAAAGGTGTAGTTCATATGGGTGTCTTGTAAGCTGTCCTATAAGCCCATAAAGCTTCATTAAGTTTAGATGACCAATCTTTCCTAGATATGGCGACAGTCTTTTCTAAGATTTTTTTAATTTCTCTGTTTGAGACTTCGACCTGTCCACTTGTTTGTGGATGATATGGTGTTGCTACACGATGTCTGACTCCATACTTAGATAGTAATTTGTCAAAGATTTTCGAAATGAAGTGCGAGCCACCGTCACTTATGACGAGTCTAGGCACACCAAATCTTGGAAAGATTATATTCTTGAAAAGCTTGATTACTACTCGTGTGTCATTTGTAGGAGAAGCTATAGCCTCAATCCATTTTGAAACATAATCGACAACTACGAGTATGTAATTATTACCGAAAGATGATGGGAATGGTCCCATGAAATCTATTCCCCAGACGTCAAAGACTTCTACTTCTAATATTCCTTTTTGAGGCATTTCATCTCTTCTTGAAATATTACCGGTGCGTTGACATCGATCGCAGTTTATAATAGCGATGTGGACATCTTTCCATAAATTAGGCCAGAATAGGCCGACTTGTAAGATTTTTGCACAAGTCTTGGAAGTGCTTGCATGTCCACCATAAGGAGATGAATGACAATGAGCAATGACATCTTCTATTTCTTCTTCGGGAATACATCGACGAAAGATTCCGTCGGGTCCTCTTTTGAACAATAATGGTTCATCCCAATAGTAATGTTTGAGATTGTGAAAGAATTTCTTTTTCTGCTGATAGGTTAAGTCAGGTGGAAGAGCTCCTGCAGCTAAGTAGTTGACAATGCCAGCGTACCATGGCAGTCCTACGGTTGTTTGGATTGTTTCCACGGGTTCTAGTTCATCTATATCTAACTGAACTGGGTCGCTTCCTATTTGTGCTATCAGATGTTCATACGGAAAATCATCGTTAATCGACACTTGTTCGGGTTTAATACCTTCTATTCTAGATAAATGGTCCGCTACGACGTTTTCAGTACCTTTCTTATCTTTTATTTCAAGATCAAACTCTTGTAAGAGGAAAATCCATCTCAAGAGTCTTGGTTTAGCATCTTTCTTAGTTAATAAATATCTAATAGCAGCGTGGTCTGTGTAAACAATTATTTTCGCTCCCACTAGGTAGGAACGGAATTTGTCAAGCGCAAAGACAACTGCTAACAATTCTTTTTCAGTAGTGGCGTAGTTCATCTGAGCAGAATCTAAGGTTCTACTGGCATAGTAAATTGCGTGAAGTTTCTTGTCCTTCCTCTGTCCTAGAACTGCGCCTACAACATAGTCACTCGCATCGCACATGATTTCGAAAGGTAATCTCCAGTCAGGGGGTTGCATGATTGGTGCGGTGATGAGGGTTGTTTTTAGAGTTTCGAATGCTTTAAAACAATCTTCATTGAATATGAACTCAACGTCTTTCATTAATAAACCGGTAAGAGGTTTAGTGATTTTCGAGAAATCTTTGATGAATCGTCGGTAGAAACCGGCGTGTCCTAAAAAACTTCGTATTTCTCGAACGGTCTTAGGGGGTTGAAGATCTTTTATGACTTTTATCTTAGCTTTATCAACTTCAATTCCCTTGTCAGATATAACGTGTCCTAGTACGATTCCTTCTCTGACCATAAAATGACATTTCTCCCAGTTAAGCACGAGGTTTACTTTTACACATCTTTCTAGCACCATTTCTAAATTTGATAGACATCCTTCAAAACTTTGCCCGCATACAGAGAAGTCGTCCATGAACTCTTCCATGATGTTGTCTATGAAATCTACGAAGATTGACATCATACATCTTTGAAAGGTTTCAGGAGAGTTGCATAATCCAAATGGCATTCGTCTATAAGCGAACGTTCCATAAGGGCATGTGAATGTAGTCTTTTCTTGATCATCTGGGTGGATAGGGATTTGGAAAAATCCTGAGTAACCATCAAGATAACAAAAATATGAGTGCTTGGCTAATCGTTCTAACATTTGATCTATAAAAGGTAGTGGGAAATGATCTTTTCGAGTGGCTTTGTTTAGTTTACGATAATCGATGCACACTCTATGTCTTGTCACTACTCTTTGCGATATCGATTCGCCTTTAGCGTTTTTCACAACAGTGATACCTCCTTTCTTTGGTACTACATGTACTGGACTAACCCATTTACTATCAGAGATTGGATATATTATTCCAGCATCTAGTAGTTTCTTAACTTCTTCCTTTACTACAGTGCTAAGGATTGGGTTAATTCTTCTTTGAGATTCTCTGGAGGTTTTGCAATCTTCTTCTAGCAGAATACGATGCATACAGATTGAAGGGCATATTCCTTTGAGATCAGATATGTTATATCCTAATGCAATTGGATATTTCTTTAAGACATCTAAAAGTTTCTTTGTTTCAATTGTTCCTAAACTGGAATTGATTATAACTGGTCTTGTACATTCAGTGTCTAAGAATTCGTATCTTAGGTTCTTAGGTAAAGTTTTTAACTCTAATGCAGGTTTATTCTTACTTGGCATGGGATCCGGTGTAAGTGCTAAACTTTCGCTTAGACTATCATCCTGATATGGTTCACGCCAATTATCATCTTCGAAAATCGGAGGGATTTGAATTTTCATAATTTCAGAATAGGTAGTTTCTTTCATTTCCATTTCCATTACACATTCGTCAATTACGTCCAATAGATAGCATGTATCCTTTATAGCTGGTGATTGTAAGAATTGTGTTAAAATAAATTCAACTTTCTCTTCACCTACTTCAAAGATTAGCTTTCCTTTCTTTACGTCTATTATAGCTCCGGCGGTAGCTAAGAATGGTCTTCCTAGTATGATAGGTGTAGTGGAGTCTTCAGAGATGTCCATGATTATGAAATCAGTAGGAATATAGAATTGTCCTATACGTACTGGGACGTTTTCTAGTATGCCTACATGATATTTAATAGAGCGATCGACTAGTTGAACAGACATTTTAGTTGGTCTTAGGTCTCCCATGTCTAGCCTTTTGCAAATTGTTAAGGGCATAACACTGATACTGGCTCCTAAATCGCATAGAGCTTTGTCAATGACGAATTTTCCTATTACACAGGGTATAGAGAAACTTCCTGGATCTTTTAGCTTTGGAGGCATATTATTCTGAATTATTGCGCTACACTCAGCAGTAAGTGTAACGGTTCCGTTATCCTCTATCTTTTTCTTATTGGATAAGATTTCTTTTAAAAACTTAGCATACGAGGGCATTTGAGTGATAGCTTCTGTAAATGGAATAATAATATTCAACTATTTCAGAAGTTCAACAAATTTCTTAAACTGGCCCATCGTCTTGGAATTGGTTAATCTCTGAGGGTACGGAATTGGTGGTTTATAAGGTGGTGGAGGCACATAAGGCTTTTCTTTCTCCACTGCCTCTTGATTATTATCTTCCTTTTCTTCTGGTTCATTCACCATTTCAGTCGGTTTATCCGATTTTTGGTACATGGCAGGATTGTCAAGTCTTGGATCGGTAGGTCCGTCAAGTTCCTTGCCACTTCTTAATATCACAGCATTAGCCTGTCCTTTCGGATTAGGTTGATGTTGTCTAGGAAATACTCCAGCTGGTGCAGCGGTAGGTGCTTGTTGTTGAGCTACTTGTGAAATCTGAGTTTCAAGCATTTTGTTATGTGTAGCTAACACATCTACCTTGCTCACTAATTGCTTGATCTGCTCACTAGTGTGTATGTTTTGGTTTATGAAATCCTTGTTCGTTTGAGATTGGGTAGCTATGAAGTTTTCCATCATCAACTCAAGGTTCGATTTTCTAGGGACATTAGGAGCAGTCTTTTGATATCCTGGTGGTGTAGATGGTGCTTGACCTGGTGCGTATAAAGCATTGTTGTTCTTATAGGAGAAGTTCGCATGATTTTTCCAACCAGGGTTGTATGTGTTTGAGTATGGGTTTCCTTGAGCATAATTCACTTGATCTGTGGGAATTCCTGCTAATAGTTGACAATCAGGGACAGCATGTCCTGGAACTCCACATAACTCACAGTTAGGTGTTACCGCAGCCACGGTGGCTGTTGGTGTTATGGCCAAGTTGTCGATTTTTTGGTTAAGTTGGTCAAACTTTGCATTGACTTCGTCCATACTACTCACTTCGTACATACCTCCTTTTGTTGGTTTCTCAGTTGCGACTCTCTCGCTTCCCCATTGGTAATGGTTTTGAGCCATACTCTCGATAAGTGCATAAGCATCGTTATATTCTTTGTCCATTAGTGCGCCGCCTGCGGCAGCATCAATTGTCATTCTTGTATTGTACAAGAGTCCATTGTAGAAGGTATGGATGACCATCCATTCTACTAATGCGTGATGTGGACAAAGTCACAGCATATCTTTATAGCGTTCCCAAGCTTCGAAAAGTGATTCGTTTTCCTTTTGCTTAAATCCGTTGATTTGAGCTCTTAGCATAGCTGTCTTGCTAGGTGGGAAATATCTTGTCAAGAAGACTCTCTTTAGTTCCTCCCTGTTGCACCCCAAAATTTGCCCTCCACAAGACAAGTCATTGTGTACTAAGAGTATCACAAGGTTCACAAGGTTCACAAGACATCTCATGAGGTTCACAAGGTTCACAAAGTTCACAATTAGTCAGAAGATTTGACAATTCCCTCAGACAATGCATCCTCCTAAGCAATGCATCCTAAACTAGGGTTTTGACTTTCATCAGGCTAAATGGACTTCCAAGGCTTCAATTGAGCTTCATAACATCTTATATGTGTTCAAGAATCCCCATGACAAGTTTCAAGACTTTTCCCAAAGGTTTGCTCAGTCAGATGATCAGATAGGTTAAAATCAGTTAAAGCAGTTAAAAAGTCAAACTGAGGTCAACTGTGGTCAAACCAAAGTCAAACTTCATGATTTTTTGCCAAAATCAAGTATATGAAGTAAAATTCATCATTTGATCAATGGTTGATCATGATTCATCAAGGAGATTTCAGATCATCAAGAATCAGGAGTTTCTAAATTAGGGTTTCCTTAGGAAAAGTCAACTGAACTTTGACCAGCCATAACTTTCACATGCTTCATCAAGAATTTTCCATCCAAAGCTCATTTTGAAGGAAATTGAATTCTCTACAACTTTGTGTCTCACAAGCCAATCCCAAAAATGCTTTATTTGGAAGGTATGAGCTAAGACATTATAGGTCCTTTTGAAAGTCAACAAAAAGTCAACAACTTCAAAAGAGCATAACTTGAGAATGGTAAAAGATATAGACATGAAAACAATGGGGTTAGTTAGAGGAATCTTTAAGCTTTCCAAAATGTCCAAGAACATCCTCATAGCATTAAAATTGAAGTATTTGTGCCCTTGCAAAGTTGGGAAATTTTTAGGGAAGTTTATGAAGCAAATAAGGCCTAAAATCAAATTTTTGCTAAATGAGCCCACCAAATTGCCATCCCATCTTTATAAAAATACCAAGCACGACCCAACCCACTTATTTTATGATTTTTATTTTTTTATTTTCATATTTATTTGAATTTTATTCATTAAAATACCATTTAAATTGAAATAAAATATAAAATCAAATATTTAAAAAGGGATTTTGCTTCTAGAAAGTCATAAATATTATTTGGATTAGATTGATACACAAGTTATGAAGATTGTCTCAAAATAGCAATGTTAGATCAAATAATATTCAAATTTTATGACATATCTTTCTCAATATTCAAATGATCCAAAAATCCAAAGAACCATAACACTTTTTAACCTAATTTGATTCACTACATATAGAGGAACATATCACAGCCAAATGGACGAATTTTTGCAGCCTCTTACACAACTTTCAAACTCCACAAAAATCACAAAAATTCAATTTTCGGTTTCCACATTTGAAGAGGTTTCAAGGTATTCCAAAGACACCACAAGCTTCCTTGAGCTTCTCTGAATCTAAATCACCCCTTACATGCCTCTGATTCATCCTCATTTGCATAATCCGAAGCATTCTTGCCATTAATCTATTTTTTTTTTATTCATCAAATTTGCGTGTTTATAATGAATTTTGATTATGTATTAATGTTTGTTGTTACTCATAGATGGTTTCTGGATTGTTTTTGTGAGGAACCATGGCCGAATCATGAAAGTGCCATTGTTAGGGTTTGAATGGCCGTTTAGGGTTTCTTGATTGGACCAATATAAATGAAATCTAAAACCATAGATCAATGCTAATCAATCTCTGGATCATATTTGTACATTTAATTTGATGAAATTTTGCAGTTTTGATGATGATTGAGATTCGTAGGTTTTGCTGCAAGTAAAAATTCGCAGGAAAGCTTGTAACTAAATTCGCAGCAAAATTCATAGGTCTGGAGGAAGAAGAAGATGTCCAGCGCGCCAAAATTCATATTCAAAAATTGGACATAATATTTTATGATTTGTTATTGTTATTATTTCAGAACAATGTGATAGCTCAGTTGGTTAATGCGCTTGTGTGATGAAAGAGGTGTCCTGGGTTCGAATCGTCCCCAGGCCTTTTGTTTTTTTGGTTATTTTTGCAGGATAAAAATAAAAAGAATTGAACATATTTCACTATCACCAGCGCGCAGCTGGTCCAGTGGTTGGCTTATTGGTCTAAGGAGGTTAAAGCCTAGGGCGTGGGTTCAATCCTTGCCCCATGTAAGTTCCAACTTTTTCTTCCTTTTTTTTGCTTATTTGTTTTACTTTGTTAATTTTATTATAAATAAAAAATATTAATCATATATATATATATATATATATATATATATATATATATATATATATATATATATATATATATAATAGCATATAAATACTTTATAGTTTACTAATTCTGAAATTATTTTCTAAAATTTAAAAAAATATTATTTTTATTTATTTAATATGTATATATATGTTTTTATATCTAAATTCCTTAATTATATTTAGATTAACTTATAAACCCTAATTTTCTTTATAAACCCTAATTATGTTATAAATATTAATTTATTTGTTTGTAAATTTTAATTATATATATTTATTTTATAATTTGTTTATATTATTATTATGTGTAGTTTTTTTTTATAAATAATGTAATTAGGTGTAGATTAAGTAATTAACTCTAATTTATTTTTTCTAAACAATTAAAAACTCTAACTTTATTTTATGAGTTTAATTTCTTATTTTTATATGCTTACTTAATTATAATTAACAAATATTTTTTATAGTAAGTATATATAATTAAATTATTAGAACTATTAATCATATTTATTAGTATATAATATTTATTATTTATTTCTTTTATTAAAACTCTTAAAAATAATTATTTATTTAATTTTGAATTTTGAATTTGTTTCTATATTATATTGTTATACTAACCTTCTTATATTTATTTTTGTTTATTATTACTAACCAATTTATTTATTTATTTATTATGTGCTAATTTATTTAAATTATTTTATTATTATAATATAATTGTACCCACTATGTAATAGTTGTAGAATTATTTTTATTATTTATTTAAATTGCCATGGTTAGTAAAATAGGGAGTGTAAACATGTTTGTATTTAAAATTGAATTTAGATCATTAATCTCAAGATAAATATATGAATTTGTACACGCACACACGTAAGTCGATCCTGGATCGCCATCTCACATTCTTAAGGATACCTCTCATGTTGCCTAAACAAAAATGTCAAGTAAGGTGTAAAGCAAAGTCCCTTCTCTCATATCATCTAGTCCCTTAAAAGATAATAAGATCAAGTCCCTTCATGGATGCCTTCGTAAATGATCTTGTCCCTTTCGAATAAAGATGATAAGTCCCTTCGAATTGCTAAATACACCTTACAGTTGCCTAATCACAGTTGTCCCTTCATTTGTCCCTCATACATCCAAGGTAATGACTACCTATTCCTTAATAATAGGGATAGTCTTACCATTTAAAGGATATTTAAGAACAGAAAAGATTTAACTTAGGGTAGGTTCCTCTTATGTACTTGCTCACCTTTTTCAAAACATTTCAAAACACTTCACATTTTCAAACAAATTTTCAAAACAAAGTCTTTATATATATCCGTACATGGATCATTATAAAGTACTTAAGAAAATTTCTAATCACACACTACACTTCTCAAAAACATTTTAAAGTGAGCTAAGTAACTAAGAGCCCATGGATAACCATGGATGTAAAGGGTGCTAACACCTTCCCTTTACATAACCTACCCCCCAAACCCAAAAATCTTTTAAGGTCTTTCCTGTTCTTTTATGCCCTTTCCTTTGGATAAAATAAAAGTTGGTGGCGACTCTTGCTATCCGCAACATTTAATTAAAGTCAGTTCTCCCACCGTGTTACAGAACTGGCGACTCTGTTGGGGATTTAATAAAAGAGGGGTACCCTTAGGAATTAGGTCACTTAAATTGTTTGCTTAGTTTGCTTTACTTTACTTGTTGGGTGTTCTTATGTGTGAAAGATCCTAACCCGGATCTAGTGTACCTTAGGTAAATGGCAATAGACCAAGGAAACTGTACGGCGTATACCGATATGGTTGATCTGGTGGCCATAGTTAGTGTGACTTCTTGGTTGGTGCTTATGTTCCTTAAGTCAAGTTAAGGATAATATGAGGTTGCCATATGTTGTCAATGCACTAACTAACTTTTAGAACTCTAGTTATCCCATCTTGGCCTTTAGAAAAGTAGTGAGATAACCGGCTTTGGTGCAGACTGAAGTTGGTTGATACTCGATACTACACTCATTGAGATCCTAAACTTGGAGGGTTTTGGTTGGCAAGTAAGTTGCCTACTGAACAACCACCCTTGTGAAGGATCAATGATATTGAGATCCCTTAGAACCTGGTTACTTTATAGGACAGGATGAACCAACTAAACTTCAGGGGAGGGTACTTACCTTTAAACCTCATGCAAGCCTTCAAACCTAGGGCTATTGTGTGACTTGTTTGTGTGTGCCACATGTTTGTGATTGAGCATAACATCATAACATCATCATGCATCATAAGCATAGCATTTTCACTAACCATTTCAAGGACCAAAGGATTTATCTTTGTTCTTTGTTGCAGGTCATGGCTTCTGCTCGTAGGAATACTATCCGGATCAACTTTGTAGGAATACCTCCCAAGCTTAAAGAATTGGTTTCCCAAGTTTCTGAAAACTCCCAGTTCATCAAGAGACATGGTCACCTACTGGATCTAGTCACTTCAGGATTCAATGAAGACATGATGAGTGTTCTGTTTCAATTCTTTGATCCTAAGCACCATTGCTTTACATTCCCCGACTATCAGCTGGTTCCTACAATGGAAGAGTTCTCTAAACTTCTGGGTATACCTATCCTTGATCAGAAACCATTCACAGGTTTGGAAAAGGAGCCTAAACCTGAGGTCATTGCTGCAGCTCTACATCTGAAGAAGTCAGACATTGTTCTAGAAACGAGAAGCGGAATTAAGGGTATCCTTGCTAAGGTGTTGATAGAGAAGGCTCAAGTGTTCTTGAAGGATATGAGCTATGATGCTTTTGAGGAGATCTTAGCCTTGCTGATTTATGGCTTAGTGTTGTTCTCCAATCCAGATCAGTTCATAGACGTTCATGCTATCAACATATTTTGAGTCACAATCCAGTGCCTACATTGCTCGGAGACATCCTGCACTCTCTTTATACTCGTACTACAAAGGCACGAGGAACTCTGATGTGTTGCATACCTTTGCTATCTAGGTGGTTTATTTCTCACCTTCCTCGATCAGTGATGAAGAATGAACAAGGGTTCAGATGGTCCAAGAGGATTATGTCACTCTCTCATTCAGATATTCATTGGTGCTCTAGATCTATGGAGAATGTTACTATCATTGACCGTTGTGGGGAGTTTCCTAATGTGCCACTTCTAGGCATAAGAGGAGGCATTACTTACAACCCTTCCTTAGCTTTACGACAGTTTGGTTACGCTCGAAGTGATGGTCCTCATGACATGTTGATTCAGGGTATTGTGTTTGACTACGACAACGATTTTCAAGGTTACCGTCAAAGGTTCATACGAGCATGAGGAAAAGTGAACAAGGTTGACAGCAAGACTCTGGAGCCTAAGTACACTATTCCTATGGAAGCTTATCTCAGATGGGTGCGATCTCGTGCTCAGACGCTCATGATGCCATATCCTGCCATCCTGACAGTTACTATGGAGCCTGTTGCTGAAGGAGATACCTCTTATACCATCCTTCACCCAGACATGCCCACTGACATAGAAGACTTACAGAGGTCCTGGATCCAGTTGAAGGAGCAAAGGGATACTTTCGAGGCTCACTACAAAGCAAGTCAAGAAAGAATCCTGGAGCTAACAAAGCAACTTCACGAGGAGCGAAATCTCAACTCATACCTCAACACAAAGAGGAAACGTCCATGGGAGACTTAAAACCCCATCTTTTGTATTTATTTTATTTCATTTTGTAAGCCCAAAGGGCAAACAAATTTATTACTAATAAAAATTTACTTTCTTGATTATTTAAGCAAATTTAAATCTTGCGGTCCTTGAAAACATTGCATACGCATTGATACACCATATCATTGCATCACAGGTTTCTTGTGCACATGTTTCTTATCTTCTCGCTGTTTATTTCAGCAATGGCTCTTGAACAAACAGTTAAAGATCTCCAGGCACAAAATGCACAGTTCCAAGAGCTGATCCTGAACTTGTCCAAGGGGCAGGATGAATTGAAGACACTGTTGGCCAAGAAGACTAAGAAGACTAGAAGGTCAGGAGGCCTCATACACATGGGAAGAAGGTTCAGAGGTCCTGTCAAGACCAAAGAACAGGTTAAAGATTATGAGTCTGAAGAGTCTGAGAAAGAGGGAGGCAGTCTCCATAATACAATGGGGGACTCTGATTCTGAAGCTAACTACTATCATGATCCTAATGAAGATAAGTTCAAAATGCTGGTGGATAGAATGGATGCTATGGAATTGCAAAAGTCTTCTGGGCTGGATTTTGAAGACCTGAGTTTGATATCTGGGGTGGTCATACCCATTGGTTTCAAGGTTCCTGCTTTTGTAGTATATGATGGTGTCTCTTGTCCCAAGCTGCATCTGAGGTCTTATGTCCGGAGAATCCAACCCCATACTGCTGATAAGAAGTTGTGGATCCATTTCTTCCAAGAGAGCTTATCTGGAGCTCAGTTGGAATGGTACTATCAATTGGAGAGTGTCAACATCCGTGATTGGAATGATCTTGCTGAAGCCTTTTATAAGCAATATCAATACAATGCTGATCTGGCCCCTACTCGCATGCAACTACAGAGCATGTCTATGGGTGCTAAAGAAAATTTCAAGGAGTATGCCCAGAAGTGGAGAGTTTTGGCTGGTAGAGTACAACCCCCTCTAACTGACCGGGATTTAGTGGATATGTTCATGTGTACGTTGAATGGTCCTTTTTACAGTCATCTTATTAGAAGCTCATCATCTGGCTTCACCGAGTTGATAATGACAGAAGAGCGCGTAGAAAGTGGTATAAGGAGTGACAAGATCCAAGTGGGTGCTTCTTCATCCAGTACTACAAAGAAGCCCCCTAGTGGGAAGAAAGAGTCGAATGCTGTTTATGGTCAATCTAATCGTAATAGGAGGCATCAATCTGTGAGTGCAGTTCATATCTCCAATCCTACTCCTGCAACACCAGAGCCACCACAGAGAAATCAACAGAGGCCTAGAAGGCAGTTCACTAAGCTCAATATGTCACTGGCCCAAGCCTTGCAACACTTGTTGAAGGGTGAACTCATCACTTTGAGGGACCCTCCTCAGAATCCCAATGTTACCTCTCCCGGGTATAATCCTAATGCACGATGTGCATATCATTCAAATTGTCAGGGACATGATACCAATAATTGCTGGATATTGAAGAATAAAATCCAGGATATGATTGATGCTGGAGAGATTGAGTTTGACCCTCCGGGTACTCCAAATGTGATTACTGCTCCCATGCCAAATCATGAAAAGACTGTCAATGCCATTGATGAAGTTTCACATATTTCCTCAGTTGCAGACGTGACTACACCATTATCTGTTATCAAGAAGAAGTTGGTACAAGCTGGGTTCTTTCCAGGTTGTCATGAAGATTGTTTCTATTGTGCTTATAAGCCGGATAGTTGCTGGAGATTGAAGGACGGAATTCAACGCCTCATGGACAATTACACAATATTGTTTGAGAGGACACCTTCTATAGAGAACATGGTTGAACATATAACTAAAGGTGCGAAGGTTGAAGAAGTGGATATGGTTGATAAAGTGCCGGTAAGGATTACTTCCAAGGGTCCTGTCAAAATCACTCATAAGGGTCCAATTAAGATTACTGCTGAAGGCCCTGTGAAGATTGTTGCTGAAGCTAGAGTGGATCCTATGATCATCACCACTCCTGGTCCTATTCCATATGCTTCTGATAAAGCTGTGCCTTGGCATTATGGGTCCGATGTTTATATTCATGGCGTTAAGCAGAAACCCTTATCTGAGACACCTGCTGCTGATGAAAACCTTGATGTTGATAATATTGCTGGATCTAGTAAGATCACACGAAGTGGACGAGTTTTCTCTCCTCCGGTTGTTTCCAAGAATACAGTTACTCCAATTACTACCTCCACTGCCGATACTCGGGGCAAAGGTCCTGTTATTGAACCTGTACAGACTAATGTACCAACTGCTGATGACCTTTCTAAGAAGATGGAAGAAGTACCGAAGATCATTCGCAAGAGTGATTATGATATTGTTGATCAGTTGGGGCATACTCCCTCCAAGATTTCCATGTTGTCTTTATTGTTATGTTCTGAAGCTCATGCCAAAGCCTTGATTAAGTTTTTGAAGACTGCTCACGTACCAAATGAGATTTCTGTATACCAGTTTGAAAATTGTGTGGCACACTTGACCTATGATAATGGGTTAGGTTTCTCCGATGCTGATTTGACTCCTGCTAAGAGGGATCATAACAGGGCTCTACATATCTCTATTGAATGCAGGGGCACTACCATGTCACATGTGTTAATAGACAATGGTTCCTCGCTGAATGTGTTGCCCAAAGAAGTTCTAAATAAGCTTAGTCCTGAAGATGCTGTGTTGAAGCCCAGTAATATAGTGGTGAAGGCTTTTGATGGCTCGAGAAGAGTGGTGCATGGAGAAATTGATCTCCCAATCAAAGTAGGTTCTCAGGTCTTCAATGCTACCTTTTATGTAATGGATATTCGTCCTTCGTATTCTTGTTTGCTTGGGCGTCCCTGGATCCATGGGGCAGGTGCTGTAACCTCCACTTTACATCAGAAGCTGAGATATCCAGTAGAAGGAAAAGTTGTCACTGTTTACGGAGAGGAAGGATATATAGTCAGCCATGTGAACACCTTTAAATATCTTGAAGTGGAAGGTGAATATGTTAAAACTCCATGCCAGACGTTTGAAGTAGTTCCTTGGGTTGTTAATAATTTTGAAGCTCCTCCTGTTGTCAAGAAAGTTCCTGTGGTCACCAGAGTACCTCCTACAATGTCTTCCCTCAAGGATGCTAGAGCTGTGGTGGATGAAGGTGGTTGTACTATTTGGGGTCAGCTTCCTGACATCCCTTACAAGTCTGACAAATTTGGTTTGGGTTTCACTGCAGAGTCCCAGAAGGCTGTTCGTCGTGCTCGTGTTGTTCGTATCACCAATCAGGGGATTATGAAAGATCAAATCAATGTTGTGGGTGACTATGATGAAGACTACAACTTGGATGCTTGGATTTTTCCTACTGTGGGTGTTGGGCTCAATAATTGGAAAGCTGAAGATGTTATTCCTATCTCCTTTAGTCAGGAGTAAATACTATTACTGTGTTGTTACTTTTAAAATTTGTAATTTTTGAACAATTAAACTTTTAAGCCTTGTGCCTTACCTGGGGCACAATGGTATGCTTGTTTCGGGATGTCATTTCATTTGCATACTTCATTCAATAAAAATCAGTGGACGTTTCGTTTTCGTAAATATTGTGTTCCTTGTCTTTCTTTTTGTTTTATCAGCTATGTGTTCTTACACACACCCACATCACTAAAATACAGATCCTCATCCACTCTGGATCCTGTTGATAACAGTTCTACTATTGCCAATTATAATTTCGAGAATCCGATCTATCAAGTTGAAGATGGAAATGAGGACGATTGTGAAGTACCTGTAGAGCTTGCTAGGTTGTTACAACAAGAAGAGAAAGCTATACAGCCACATGAAGAGCCAATCGAAGTTGTGAATCTGGGAACTGAAGAAAACAGGAAAGAAGTCAAGATAGGGGCTGAATTAGAGGATAGTGTCAAGAGCAGATTGATTCAGATACTACATGACTATGTGGAGATCTTTTCTTGGTCCTACGACGATATGCCGGGGTTGGATACAAACATTGTGGTTCACCGTTTACCGGTAAAAGAAGATTGTCGTCCAAAGAAGCAGAAGGTTCGTCGCATGCGTCCTAAAATGTCAGAGAAGATTAAGGCAGAGGTAATGAAACAGTTTGATGCAGGGTTCTTAGTTGTAACTTCTTATCCTCAATGGGTTCCAAATGTAGTACCGGTACCAAAGAAAGATGGTAAGGTACGTATGTGTGTAGACTACAGGGATTTGAACAAGGCCAGCCCCAAAGATGACTTTCAACTTCCGCATATTGATGTTCTGGTAGACAACACTGCTCAGCATAAGGTATTCTCTTTCATGGATGGTTTCTCTGGTTACAATCAAATCAAGATGGCACCTGAAGATATGGAGAAGACAACATTTGTTACACAGTGGGGCACCTTTTGCTATAAAGTGATGCCATTTGGTTTGAAAAACGTCGGGGCAACATATCAGCGTGCTATGGTGGCTTTGTTTCACGATATGATTCATCATGAGATAGAGGTATATGTGGTTGATATGATAACCAAGTCCCAGAATGAAGAGAAACATCTTGATCATCTGCATAAGTTGTTTGAGAGGTTGAAGAAATACAAGTTGAGATTGAACCCAAACAAGTGTACTTTTGGAGTTAGATCTGGTAAACTCCTGGGTTTCATTGTCAGTGGAAAAGGTATTGAAGTGGATCCTGCGAAAGTAAAAGCTATACAAGAGATGCCAGCTCCCCGTACTGAGAAGGAAGTTAGAGGTTTCTTGGGACGATTGAATTACATTGCAAGATTTATATCCCAATTAACCGCTACCTGTGAGCCAATCTTCAAGTTGTTGAAGAAAGATCAGGTAATGGAGTGGAATGATAAGTGCCAGACTGCCTTTGATGAAATCAAGAAATATCTGCTAGAACCTCCAATTTTGATGCCACCAATTGATGGAAGACCCTTGATTATGTACTTAACAGTATTAGACAACTCAATGGGGTGTGTATTGGGGAAGCATGACGAGTCTGGTCGAAAAGAGCAGGCAATATACTACCTTAGCAAAAAGTTTACCGACTGTGAAACAAGATACTCACTGCTCGAGAAAACTTGTTGCGCTTTGCCATGGGCTGCTCGCCGACTAAGACAGTATATGTTGACTCATACTACTTTATTGATTTCGAAAATGGACCCAATCAAGTACATATTCGAGAAACCTGCTCTCTCCGGACGAATAGCAAGATGGCAAATGATCTTGACAGAATATGACATACAGTATACTACTCAGAAGGCCATTAATAGAAGTGTTGTAGCTGATCATTTGGCTCATCAAGCAGTGGATGATTACTTGTCAATGAGTTTTGAGTTCCCCGATGAAGACATTATGATTATTACCAAAGAACCTGGACAATATGACGGACCTGGACAAAGATCCCGATGGACTATGGTTTTTGATGGAGCTTCTAATGCACTTGGTAATGGTGTTGGTGTTGTGATCAGTTCCCCTGAAGATTGTCATACCCCGATTACTGCCAGACTTTGTTTCTATTGTACTAATAACATGGCTGAGTATGAAGCATGTATCCTGGGTATCAAAGCTGCCATTGATATGAAGATTCAGTTCCTTGACGTGTATGGAGATTCAGCCCTGGTAGTAAGTCAGATCAAAGGAGATTGGGATACCAAGCATGATAATCTCATTCCTTACAGAGAGCATGTGTTGTCTTTGATCCCACATTTTAAAGAGATTACCTTTGGACATATTCCACGAAGAGAAAATCAGTTGGCAGATGCATTAGCCACCATGGCATCTATGTTTGAGATTAGCTGGGATGATGAAGCTCCCAAGATTACTATTGACAGATTTGAGAAGCCTGCATACTGCAATGAGATTGACACTGAAGAAGTAGAGGAGAAGCCTTGGTTCTATGAAGTGAAAAGGTATCTTGAAGCTCAGGAGTTCCCTGAAGGGGCATCTGTCAAAGATAAAAAGTTTCTGAGGAGGTTTTCTGCTAAGTTCCTTTTGAGTAACGGAATTTTGTACAAGCGCAATCATGATTCAACTTTGCTTCGTTGTGTGGATAAGAAGGAAGCAACAGAGATTATGGAAGACATGCATGATGGGATCTTTGGCACTCATTCCAGTGGTCATACCATGGCAAAGAAGATATTGAGAGCAGGTCACTATTGGTCTACCATGGAAGCTGACTGCTATCAATATTCCAGAACATGTCACAAGTGTCAAATTTATGCTGATAAAGTACACATACCTCCATTACCATTGAATGTGTTGACTGCTCCTTGTCCTTTTGCCATGTGGGGAATTAATATGATTGGTGAGATCAAGCCTACTGCTTCTAATGGGCATCGTTTCATCTTGGTTGCTATTGATTACTTTACGAAATGGGTAGAGGAAGCTTCATTTGCATCTGTTACTAAGAATGTGGTGGATCGATTCATTAAGAATAATCTCATATGTAGGTATGGTATCCCTGAAAGGATTATTACTGACAATGGCTCTAATTTGAACAATACTATGATTACTGATCTCTGCACGCAGTTCAAGATTAAGCATCACAACTCTTCTCCGTATCGTCCAAAGATGAATGGGGCAGTAGAAGCTGCTAATAAGAAGATTCTACAGAAGATGACTGTTACTTACAAGGATTGGCATGAGATGTTACTGTTTGCTCTTCATGGTTATCGTACTATAATACGCACTTCAACAAGGGCAACCCCATTCTCCTTAGTCTATGGTATGGAAGCAGTTTTGCCCATTGAAGTTCAGATTCCCTCCTTAAGAATTATGAAGGATGCAGGCTTGGATGAAGATGAATGGATTCAGACTCGACTTGACCAGATAAATTTGATTGATGAGAAGAGGTTAGCAGCAGTTTGTCATGGCCAGATGTACCAAAAACGGATGATTAAGGCTTTTAATAAGAAGGTTAAGCCAAAGGTATATCAGGCTGGTGACTTGGTAATCAAGCGTATCATATTACCATAGGGTGATCCTAGGGGCAAGTGGACTCCTACATATGAAGGACCATTTGTAGTCAAAACAGTATTCTCAGGAGGTGCCATGATACTTACTACTATGGATGGTGAAGACTTCCCACAGCCTGTAAACGCAGACATAGTTAAAAAATACTACGCATAAAAAGAGACCCGCTAGGTTGACTGGCCTAGGCAAAAATAAGGGCATCCCGGCAAACCAAAAGGGTTCGGGCAAACATTAGGGATATATATAAAAAAAAAGTACACCCGGCAAGTCGAAAACCTGAAAAGGCGGCTTGGGCAAAAAAGGGTATCCCGGTGGATTGAAAACCTGAAAGGGAAATCCAGGCAAAAGTTAGGGATTAAAGCGTATGACTATGTCTCGTTTGATCACTCATGTAACTACAACCAATTGTGCTACTTACTCAAGCTTGAACAGATAAAAATCAATCCAATCGTTTCCGTCTCAACAGCAGAAGATGAGATACTTGAAGATAATGGCAACAGTAGAATTGAAACTCAATAGGATTATTTCCCACATAGTTGATTTTCTTTGTTTTTTAAAAAAATTTACGACGAATTCCTCTTACTAGGATTTCTGTCTCCTTGTATAAACTTGCCTATGTATAGGTCACTTTGTGATATAAATAAAATTTCATCTTTGAATCCAGATTTACTTTTACCCTATTTACATAAGCGAAACGTCCATTGGTTGTGTTTGAATGTATGTATGCTTTTGAATATGATTGATGTTTACCAGAAATGCATAAAATGCTTAATATGATTGATGTTTACCAGAAATGCATGAAAATGCAATAATAGTATTTACTAAGGACGAATGAGGGAAGGAATTCAACGAAGCTTCTCCGGTTCATCCTCACCAGACAACTACAAGTCCTCCGGTAGGGCAAATCCATCTTCATAGATACTTCGAGTCACATCTCCCCTAGAATTTATATCCATCTCTTTTATCCTCAGACGGATAGTCGGGAATTTATTCTTTCAATAGGAGTACGACGAACGAAGACGGGAGGTTATGGATACCTGACTATCGAACGAAGACGGGAGGTTTATGAATACTATGTTATCAAACGAGACGGGAACGAGTTCCTCATATTCTTCAGCAACAAATCGGGATTTATTTTCCCTGGCCAGCAGTTGTTATATGAAGATATCCAAACGCTTCAAGCTGCATGATGCATACATACATCATTTACATCATACCATAACATATATATCCATAAGTACATAATACATTACTTAAGTGCATCATACTATGCATGCATACATAATGCATAAACTAATATTTCCCTTGCAGGATAGTTATATGCAGGTAAAATAATATCAACAACTTACAACGGGTCAGAAATGATCCATACACTACTCAAGATGTCCTCGAATAACAGGCAAACGGTCTGTAAAAAGATCCATTCCCTGGTTCAAGACATCTTTCAGAAGAACAAATCCTGACGTTCTTTTGACCCATAAGAGCAAATCTTGACGCTCTTTTGGCCTCTTGTTCAAGACTTTTTCAGAAGAACAAATCCTGACATTCTTTTGACCCTTAAGAGCAAATCCTGACGCTCTTTTGGCCTCTTGTTCAAGACTTTTTCAGAAGAACAAATCCTGACGTTCTTTTGACCCTTAAGAGCAAATCCTGACGCTCTTTTGGCCCCTTGTTCAAGACTTTTTCAGAAGAACAAATCCTGACGTTCTTTTGACCCTTAAGAGCAAATCCTGACGCTCTTTTGGCCCCTTGTTCAAGACTTTTTCAGAAGAACAAATCCTGACGTTCTTTTGACCCTTAAGAGCAAATCCTGACGCTCTTTTGGCCCCTAGTTCAAGACTTTTTCAGAAGAACAAATCCTGACGTTCTTTTTGACCCTTAAGAACAAATCCTGACGTTCTTTTGGCCCCTTGAATAGCAGGAAACGGTCTGTAAAAAGATCCATTCCCTGGTTCAAGACATTTTACTCAGAGGAACAAATCCTGACGTTCTTTTGGCCCTTGGAGAATAGGCAAACGGTATGTACAAAGATCCATTCCCTAATCCAAAATATTTCCAGAAGAGATAATCGCCACGAAGATTCATTTCTACTGGTCCATTCAACAACTCAAATCATGTTGCATAAATGATTCAGAGACGGCCTATACAAAGACCTAGTACTAATATCCAGTTTCAACATAAAGACATCATCATATTCTGATACTTTAGATGGCATCTCTAAGCCCATCACCAGTTCTTCCTGATGGCATCTCTAAGCCCATCTCCAATTCTTCCAAGTGGCATCATTAAGCCCACTCAAGCATATACAACTAATCATCAGTGTTACTTTACGCACCGGTGAGTGCAAATTTTTGGGCTTTTGTGTTCAATCCCCTTCAACTTTCCAGGTCACGAATGGCACATATACCAATCTAACCTCTCAGGTTTCAGAAAATTGAACAGGGGCAGCTGTTGCACCCCAAAATTTTCCCTCCACAAGACAAGTCATTGTGTACTAAGAGGCTCACAAGGTTCACAAGGTTTACAAGACATCTCATGAGGTTCACAAGGTTCACAAAGTTCACAATTAGTCAGAAGATTTAACAATTCCCTCAGACAATGCATCCTCCTAAGCAATGCATCCTAAACTAGGGTTTTAACTTTCATCAGGCTAAATGGACTTCCAAGGCTTCAAGTGAGCTTCATAACATCTTATATGTGTTCAAGAATCCCCATGACAAGTTTCAAGACTTTTCCCAAAGGTTTGCTCAGTCAGATGATCAGATAGGTTAAAATCAGTTAAAGCAGTTAAAAAGTCAAACTGAGGTCAACTGTGGTCAAACCAAAGTCAAACTTCATGATTTTTTTCCAACATCAAGTATATGAAGTAAAATTAATCATTTGATCAAGGGTTGATCATGATTCATCAAGGAGATTCCAGATCATCAAGAATCAGGAGTTTCTAAATTAGGGTTTCCTCAGGAAAAGTCAACTGAACTTTGACCAGCCATAACTTTCACATGCTTCATCAAGAATTTTCCATCCAAAGCTCATTTTTAAGGAAATTGAATTCCCTACAACTTTGTGTCTCACAAGCCAAGCCCAAAAATGCTTCATTTGGAAGGTATGAGCTAAGACATTATAGGTCCTTTTGAAAGTCAACAAAAAGTCAACAACTTCAAAAGAGCATAACTTGAGAATGGTAAAAGATATGGACATGAAACCAATGGGGTTAGTTAGAGGACTCTTTAAGCTTTCCAAAATGTCCAAGAAAACCCTCATAGAATTAAAATTGAAGGATTTATGCCCTTGCAAAGTTGGGAAATTTTAGGGAAGTTTATGAAGCAAATAAGGCCTAAAATCAAATTTTTGCTAAATGAGCCCACCAAATTGCCATCCCATCTTTATAAAAACACCAAGCACGACCCAACCCACTTATTTTCTGATTTTTATTTTTTTATTTTCATATTTATTTGAATTTTATTCATTAAAATACCATTTAAATTGAAATAAAATATAAAATCAAATATTTAAAAAGGGATTTTGCTTCTAGAAAGTCATAAACATTATTTGGATTAGATTGATACACAGGTTATGAAGATTGTCTCAAAATAGCAATGTTAGATCAAATAATATTCAAATTTTATGACATATCTTTCTCAATATTCAAATGATCCAAAAATCCAAAGAACCATAACACTTTTTAACCTAATTTGATTCACTACATATAGAGGAACATATCACAACCAAAGGGACGAATTTTTGCAGCCTCTTACACAACTTTCAAACTCCACAAAAATCACAAAAATTCAATTTTCGGTTTCCACATTTGAAGAGGTTTCAAGGTATTCCAAAGACACCACAAGCTTCCTTGAGCTTCTCTGAATCTAAACCACCCCTTACATGCCTCTGATTCATCCTCATTTGCATAATCCGAAGCATTCTTGCCATTAATCTATTTTTTTTCGATTCATCAAATTTGCGTGTTTATAATGAATTTTGATTATGTATTAATGTTTGTTGTTACTCATAGATGGTTTCTGGATTGTTTTTGTGAGGAACCATGGCCGAATCATGAAAGTGCCATTGTTAGGGTTTGAATGGCCGTTTAGGGTTTCTTGATTGGACCAATATAAATGAAATCTAAAACCATAGATCAATGCTAATCAATCTCTGGATCATATTTGTACATTTAATTTGATGAAATTTTGCAATTTTGATGATGATTGAGATTCGTAGGTTTTGCTGCAAGTAAAAATTCGCTGGAAAGCTTGTAACTAAATTCGCAGCAAAATTCATAGGTCTGGAGGAAGAAGAAGATGTCCAGCGCGCCAAAATTCATATTCAAAAATTGAACATAATATTTTATGATTTGTTATTGTTATTATTTCAGAACAATGTGATAGCTCAGTTGGTTAATGCGCTTGTGTGATGAAAGAGGAGTCCTGGGTTCGAATCGTCCCCAGGCCTTTTGTTTTTTTGGTTATTTTTGCAGGATAAAAATAAAAAGAATTGAACCTATTTCACTATCACCAGCGCGCAGCTGGTCCAATGGCTGGCTTATTGGTCTAAGGAGGTTAAAGCCTAGGGCGTGGGTTCAATCCCTGCCCCAGGTAAGTTCCAACTTTTTCTTCCTTTTTTTTGCTTATTTGTTTTACTTTGTTAATTTTATTATAAATAAAAAATATTAATCATATATATATATATATATATATATATATATATATATATATATATATATATATATATATATATATATATAATAGCATATAAATACTTTATAGTTTACTAATTCTGAAATTATTTTCTAAAATTTAAAAAAATATTATTTTTATTTATTTAATATGTATATATATGTTTTTGTATCTAAATTCCTTAATTATATTTAGATTAACTTATAAACCCTAATTTTCTTTATAAACCCTAATTATGTTATAAATATTAATTTATTTGTTTGTAAATTTTAATTATATATATTTATTTTATAATTTGTTTATATTATTATTATGTGTAGGTTTTTTTATAAATAATGTAATTAGGTGTAGATTAAGTAATTAACTCTAATTTATTTTTTCTAAACAATTAAAAACCCTAACTTTATTTTATGAGTTTAATTTCTTATTTTTATATGCTTACTTAATTATAATTAACAAATATTTTTTATAGTAAGTATATATAATTAAATTATTAGAACTATTAATCATATTTATTAGTATATAATATTTATTATTTATTTCTTTTATTAAAACTCTTAAAAATAATTATTTATTTAATTTTGAATTTTGAATTTGTTTCTATATTATATTGTTATACTAACCTTCTTATATTTATTTTTGTTTATTATTACTAACCAATTTATTTATTTATTTATTATGTGCTAATTTATTTAAATTATTTTATTATTATAATATAATTGTACCCACTATGTAATAGTTGTAGAATTATTTTTATTATTTATTTAAATTGCCATGGTTAGTAAAATAGGGAGTGTAAACATGTTTGTATTTAAAATTGAATTTAGATCATTAATCTCAAGATAAATATATGAATTTGTACACGCACACACGTAAGTCGATCCTGGATCGCCATCTCACATTCTTAAGGATACCTCTCATGTTGCCTAAACAAAAATGTCAAGTAAGGTGTAAAGCAAAGTCCCTTCTCTCATATCATCTAGTCCCTTAAAAGATAATAAGATCAAGTCCCTTCATGGTTGCCTTCGTAAATGATCTTGTCCCTTTCGAATAAAGATGATAAGTCCCTTCGAATTGCTAAATACACCTTACAGTTGCCTAATCACAGTTGTCCCTTCATTTGTCCCTCATACATCCAAGGTAATGACTACCTATTCCTTAATAATAGGGATAGTCTTACCATTTAAAGGATATTTAAGAACAAAAAAGATTTAACTTAGGGTAGGTTCCTCTTATGTACTTGCTCACCTTTTTCAAAACATTTCAAAACACTTCACATTTTCAAACAAATTTTCAAAACAAAGTCTTTATATATATCCGTACATGGATCATTATAAAGTACTTAAGAAAATTTCTAATCACACACTACACTTCTCAAAAACATTTTAAAGTGAGCTAAGTAACTAAGAGCCCATGGATAACCATGGATGTAAAGGGTGCTAACACCTTCCCTTTACATAACCTACCCCCCGAACCCAAAAATCTTTTAAGGTCTTTCCTGTTCTTTTATGCCCTTTCCTTTGGATAAAATAAAAGTCGGTGGCGACTCTTGCTATCCGCAACATTTAATTAAAGTCAGTTCTCCCACCGTGTTACACTCCCACGTAGTTACCGAATTCGAGGGTAGAGATTGAAGTCAGGCTCTCGCTCTGTCTCGAAGTGAAAAAGGAAAATGACGTAATCTAATAGCTTCTTGGGTAACTCCATTGGATTTTACGGTATCTGCGTACTGCACAAATATCGAAAGATGAAGGTTCGGATCCTCGGTAGGATTTCCGGCGAATTGATTTTGTTGCACGACTGATATCAGCGAAGGTTTCAATTCGAAATCGTTTCGGTTGATAGCCGGTGCGGCAATGCTGGAATGCGGTTCAGCTTGCGAAGGACTAGCGTAATATTTGAGTGGATGATTCGGTTCTTCAGCCATCTCTGCGTCCTTTGATGTTCCGACCAGTTTAGGTGGATCAATTTGAAGATCTGGAATGTTGAAATTTCGTTCGTAATCGAATATTCGTCTTCTTACGTGTAAGAAGCGTTCCGATTCTGGGACTAGAGGTTGCAAGTTTTCGCCTTGAGAGCGAGTACTTGGCATACACTCGGGAAATTAGATTAAGAAAAGAAATAGTTGTTACCTTAGTCTAGACATTGCTACTCTAAAGTGCACTAGTAACTAAATTAAGGTCCCCGGCAACGGCGCCAAAAACTTGATGGGGCGAAGACGCAATATGTGTCTAGCGGTATCTTAACTGCAAGCGCACAGCCTATCGAAGTAATATAAAAGATTGTCGATCCCACAGGGACTTTATGATCACTTAGTGCTAGAGGGTTTACTAGTTTAGCTAAGGTGGATTGTTGTCACGATTTTGTTTTTAAGAATTAAAGACGGGAATTAAATTTTAGTTTAATAAAATAATAAGAAGGCGGTCGGTATGTAATTATTTTAACCTAGGCGGGTCAATCTAACCTAAGCTTATAAGGATGGTTCACTTAATATATTCTTAGAGGTTATCAGTTTAAATATCTTTAACTCACACTCTCGTGGTCTTATCTCAGATCTTACTCCTAAAGCCCTATGCCTGCTCTCGCTAGCCCATAAGTGTTTAGAAGATAATTTTTGGAAACTTAATAAGTCTAATTCATTTTAAAGCGCTCTCGCTGTATTTAAATTAAATGCCTAACTTTAGCTATCTGGTTAAAATCTCACACTCTCGTGGTCTTGACCTAACCTATTACACTTTCCTTACTCTCGTAATAAAAAGTCACAGCCAGAATTTTAAGTTCTTAATTGTTTTAGCCTAGATTCGATTTTACCGAGTTGGTTTATTTTAATTACATACCGCCTAAATTGTTTAGCTACTCATATTTGTTGTACCAGACAGATGCAGAAACAGAGGAGCACAAATTAAAATATGCATTATAAAGTAATAAAAATAAATTCTTAACATAAATAATTAAATTAATATAAATGCGAAATAATTAAAAACCTGAATAATAAAAATAATGTAAAACTCCTTCTTCCACAGTCTGGCAAGCTCGGAGTGCGAACCGGAATCGAAAATAAAATCAAAACGAAATGCTGAAGGCTTGAAAGAAATTAAATAATAACAATTTTATAATGTTGGAAATTGTTATTTGATTTGGTTGGGATATAGAAAATAAAACAAGAACAAGAGCAATTGCTGGAAAAATAATGAAATAGGGTGCAAATAAAATACGAAAGAGCTTCCGCGAAAATCTAAAATAATAACTCTGTAGTTTGTAATTCGTATCAAGGCTATTTATAGGAAACATAATTTGGGCTTGGCAGTTGAAATCATGCGTGGGCTTCGTTGTTGAAGAGAGAATCTAGGGAAAATTGTGTTATTGGGTCTGCGGAAGAATAGGAAACGTTTTGACTTCACGTAGCACGTTCCATGACCAAATCAATTCAAGTAAACCTATTCTCCCTTTGTCACGTTCGTGACAAGGGTATCACGGGCGTTATCTTCATTTTTAGCGCGTCACGGTCGTGACAGCTTGGTGACGATCGTGACTGGTCCAATTAGCGTGTCACGGTCGTGACAGCTTGGTGACGGTCGTGACTGTTGCAAATTATGCAGCATTATGCAAAATTCCTTTCTTCTTCTTTTCATGCTTGTTTTTGTTCATTTCACTTTTGGCTTATGATTTAGCTCTATAATTGTTATACCTGCAAAATGACAAAGAAAACTCGAAGAATCGGGTGTTAATACGATAAATGTGCGATGAAACGGCATTGAAACATAGTAATAAAACGATACTTTTTCTCGTTATCATCAGTCATCGTAGATTCTTAAATTCTAATCATCACTACCGTGGATGGAGAAAAGCCTTCAATGCAGATACAAAACAAGGTAGAGCTCCACCTATATTGATAGGTGATCAAATTTTTGAAAAGGTAAAAAATGTGAGTACTCGGTTTGGCAAGCCTTTTGCATATACACTTGTCAAGAGTGGGTGGAAGAAGAGGTCAATTTTTTTTAACTGTCATATTGGAATTCGTTGTATGTAAGATATTTTCTGGATGTTATGCATATTGAAAAATATGTTTGATAGTGTTATTGGTACTTAGATCAAGAAATGACTTGATATCGATGGAGATAAGAACTTAATTAGGACCCTTGAAGAAAGGAAAACGAACATATTTACCACCTGCTGCATATACTCTATCTAGAAAGGAGAAAAAATATTATGCAAGTTTCTAAGTGAAGTTAAAGTTCCAAAAGGATACTCTTCAAATATTAGAAGACTTGTGCCTATGAAATACCCCAAGTTAAATATTTTAAAGACGTATGACTACCATATTATAATGGAAAATTTTCTACCAATTGGTATACGTTCTATTCTGACAGAAAAAGTAAGAAACACAATAACTAACTTGCGTTTTTTCTTCAAGTGAATTTGCAGTAAGGTGAATGATCTTGCGATCTTACCAACATTACAAAAAGAGATAGTTATTACTTTGTGTGATCTTGAAATGTATTTTCCTCCCTCATTTTTTGACATAATGGTTCATCTAGTTGTTCATCTGGTGAAAGAGACACAATTGTGTAGACTAGGTTATATGAGATGGATGTACCCTGCTGAACGTTATATGAAAATATTAAAAGGGTATGTGAAAAACCGAAGTCGGCCAGAGGGTTGTATTGTCGAACGATACATTGTTGAAGAAGCGATTGAGTTTTGTATTGAATATTTATCCAATGTACAATCAATTGGACTCCCCAAATCTCATATTGTCGAAAACAAAGAAGAAAAAAGTTAATTGGAAATGAAGTTGTGACAATATCAAGGGTCGTACAGGATCAAGTGCATTTGTATGTTCTGAACAATGAGAATGAGGTTAAGTCGTATGTTGAAATGCACAAGGATGTTCTCTAAGGTTTAAATCCGAATAGAAATGAGAATTGGATAGTATAATAGCACACTCGAAGTTTCATATATTGGTTTAAGGATCATATTTATTCAAAGTATTATTCAGATCCCACTTCAATAATAGAAAGGTTGAGATGTTTAGCATATGGTCCAAGTTTGGTTGTGTTTTCTTATAGCTTATACGCAATTAATGGATACAAATTTTATACCAAAGATAAAGATGATAAAAGTACTATGCAAAATAGTGGTGTCCCCGTGGTAGCTGAAGCAATGCACATTTCAAGCGTGAAGGACTTAAAACCTAAATTTGCAAAACTGTCATATTTTGGGGTTATCGAGCACATTTGAGTGTTTGATTATGAGAAGTTTTAGATTCCTATATTTCGTTGCAAGTGGATTAAAAATAATACTGGCATACCAATGGATAAGTCATGATTTTTGCAAGTGGATCCTAATATGATGGGGATACAAAGATAAGCCTTTTATTCTAGCCTCTCAAGCTAAACAAGTGTTCTATGTAACTGATACGACAATTACAAAATGGTCTATAGTACTTTTATCTAACAACTTAATTGATGAAAACATTGGAGATTAAGGTGATATTGATGTTGGTATTGAATCATTTACTAGAAATGATCAAGATAAAAATATTATAGCGAATGAATCATATACTAGAAATGATCATAATTAGGGTATTTGGATCAATCCAACCGTTTGTGTTGTTAAGAGACATGTATAACATATTCCAACCAAGAAAAGAAAGAGACGTTAGTGAAAAAGGTACTAGTTATAAAATTATAGCTTATATCATTCAATAATATTAAATAGTTGTCATGTTATATATATTCAATGGATTATGGATTATAGATTTTTATATTTGTCATTTAATTTTTGTTTTTTTCTTTCTTACAGGACAAATGGCGAGTAACTAGGAAGACTCACACAAGACACGTAACCAGGAAGACTCACACATGACACATGATACAAATGAAGCTCAAGGTGTAGAAGGTGAAATTAAATGAGGAATAACTATTATGAAGTCAATCATTTGTGCAAGAGATAAATATATCAAATTTTATGTACATTGGAGTGATGAAAACCAACTAATTGAGCCTAATAGTTCAATGTTGACTAATTACATAGGTTCCCTTGTCTGTTAGCATATTCCAATCACCAGTGATA
The DNA here is from genome assembly GCA_963966055.1 of Lathyrus aphaca. Classification (NCBI taxonomy): domain Eukaryota; kingdom Viridiplantae; phylum Streptophyta; class Magnoliopsida; order Fabales; family Fabaceae; genus Lathyrus; species Lathyrus aphaca. Next base: position 526,596,197 of record OZ014523.1, on the reverse strand, counting down.
ATTGGAGGAATCAATTGTTGCAAGCCGGTAAATATAAAATATGGACTGAGATACAGGTACTTACCAAATATGACTGATGTTATTAGATGTTTGTTGACGATTAAGTCTTTAATTTACTTATTCTAACATACTCTATGTGTATGTTTTTTCGTAGAGGTATTTTAATATTGATGAGAGCCGAAAAAAGTATTGTCTTCAGTTGGCCAGAAAAAGACACAGAGGTTTCAAACTATGTTATCAAACAAATATCTTAAGGATGAGGAAAACAATTGTTGAAGCAGAACTTCCACAGTTGTATGCGGACTTGATTACACCTGAAGAATGGGGCACTTTTGTAGCCAAACGAAAAACCGAAAAAATTCAATGTAATGTTAATTTGTCATGTCTATTAATAGTATTATATACTTGTTGCATTAGTTTGTTCTGATATGACTTAAACTTGTTTATCCAGGAATTGAGTGCCATGAATCGCAAAAGAGCATCAAAACCCACGTATCCATACAAAAAAGGGCGTTTGGGATATTGTAGCGGTAAAAATCATGAGTGTAAGCTATTGGTTAACTTAACTCAAAGTAAACAGAGTCGCCACTGCGCTTTATTTTTATTCCAAGAGGAAAAGGAAAAAAGAGCGAATAAATCCTAATGAATCTAAAAGCAAAAAGCTAAAGAAACACGACAGAGAAACAGGTAAGGGGATAGGTTACACAATGGCAAGGTTTTACGCACCCAAAATGTACGTGGTACTCCACGGGAGCCCTTTGTAAAATTTACTACTTTTGGTTTGAAAATGGTTTGCAAAAGTGAGAGTGGGGGGTAAGAAAAGAATTATTTTTGTTTATATTTTTGTGTTTGGAGAGGTTTACCACCTCATGCCTACGTACCCACAAAGTGCAATGCAAGATCAAAACCCTGTAGTTCGTGGTACAAATAGTGAAAAGGGTGGGTTATGATTCATTTTATTAAGTGAATAGAATTTGTCATCTTCAAGTGGATAGCCAAACAAATCTACCATGAGAATGAAGGCATGGACTCATACATCATTATGGGGAGGGCGCCAACTCGGATAAAATCGACGAGTATGCCACTAAACCCCAACAAATGACAAGAGACTCAATTATATCAAACTACAACCATGGAGATTGAGAGACTTGCACCCGACTAAAAAATAATGACTCATAATCGGCACTCTTTAAAAGAAAATAAACAAAAGTGCACAAAGACACAAAACAAATTGAATGAGTTTGATTCTTTTTATTTTTTGAATTAAGGTCAACATGATTAGATTCATTGATTTTTAAAGAGAAAAGAAAGAGGTAAAAAGCCACTTGAAAAAAGTCAATGTTATTGGTTATTAAAGAGGTGATGATTTAAAAAGAAAGAATCCTTTGAAAAAGGGAGAAGGTTTTGAAAATTGAAGAATGGGAGGAGATGAAGGGACTATCCTAAAGAAAAAATAAAGAGATAAGGGAAGAAAGATCTAACCAAACTTGATGACATTCCAAATTATGAGCATAAGAGTTCCATCCTTATAAGCTAGCAAATGGCCAAATAAAGGCTAAATCCAACTTTATGAAGATCAAGGCAAAGGAAGTGTCCTAAGAATCTAAGTCCAAATCTCCACTCCAAATGCTAAGGATAGTAACCAAGAGTCCACAAATTAAAGTCACAATTTTTTTAGAGGTTTAATCCTTTACTAATGTTTTTGTGTCAAAATAGACAAAAGGAAAATAACAACAAAATAAGAGCAAATAATAAACATAATATGGATGAATAAAGCAAAATAAGATAAAGGCAATAAAATTGCAAAAATTAAATGTTAGTAACAAAAAGAAATTAAAGTGCAAGAATCTAAAATATTAATAGTAGTAGTAGTATAATAATATTTACATAATAATGGTATGGTGAACTTAATCAACCACAACCAAAAAGTAACCAAAACTGAAAGGCAAACGGATCCGCTTAACATCTTACACTATAGCGATTAATCAAGGCAAATCGAACTGAATTTAATGAAATTTGAAAGGCGATTGGGAAACCTAAAGCACCTACGCATCAAACATTCATAAGTCTTGATTATTGATGCAATATGATTAACCACTTTGGGATTACGCGATCAACAAGAGACCCGGTCCACGAAACTGCAAGTATCCAATTAGATTTTTATTCCGAAGTCGGGACACATTTAGGTCTATGTTAAGCAATCGCCGAGTAATTTACGAAGTAATTACCCTACAAATGAGGCCGGCCACCACCAATTAAGGTGCATAATGTTAGTGCTAATGCATGCGAGATAAACGATATGTAACTCGTTATCCAAACACGATACCACACAAAACTAAAGGTGAATACCAAATTGAGCCACACTTATGGTATTCTTCCATCCTTAAGTTCAATCACTCATCTCAGTGGATTCAAGCATGAAAATGTATCACTAATGCAAAGTACCTTAAATGAATTGAATAATCCATTTAAAGGTAGTTTTGAATTAATGAACATTAACTAATCTAATTTACACCCAAAGTTCATTCAAATTAAGGAGAAATTACTCCTAAAAATGTTTCCCAAGGTAAAAATAAATAGGAGGAAGAATAAGAAGAAAGAGGAACCAAAAGGGGGCTTGAAACAAGCCAAAAACACCATTCTGACTTGTGTTAACCGGTTAACCAATTGGTTAACCGGTTAACGCAAGCAGATTTTGAATAATATGCGCTATTTTTAAACTGGTTAACCGGTTAACCATTTAACCGGCTAACGCTGTACCAGAGGCTGAAAAATGCAGAAAATTCAGCATGATCCATTTTGAAACCTTTTCTCAAACATTGGATGATCATGATCTGAATTTGCACGAATTTTAAAACCAAAATACAGTGGAATCCCTGCAATCAAACAACAAATAAAGATCCAAAGGATCTAGAAACAAGAGCACCAAAGATCTACATCTTGAATGTTGATAGTGAATATGGGTTTATGGAGAAAGATGAATTACCAAAAGCTTTTCTTCAAATTGGACCAACATAAGCTTAGATCTAATGAAATTGATGAACAAAAAGAATGAAATGATGAAGGTTTAGCTCAAGTTAATCAAGAATTCAATGTGAATTCTTGATAACTTCAAAAGAAAGAAATATGAGCTTTGGAGAATTTTGGTGTTGGGGGAGTATTTTGCAAGAGGTTTTGTGGCTATCAAAAGCTTGTGGAATGAATGAAATTGTGATCCTATTTAAAGGCCTTAGGTATGGAAATTTGGTGGAATGGAGCTTGCTTTGGTAATTTGAATTTAGGTTTGGTAATTGGAATTTTGGTGGGAAATGGAAAAGAGTTGTGATTAGTGAGGGTATATGGTAGGAAGTGATCAAAGTGATGTAGAGAAATCAGAAACCAATGGATCTAGAATATTCCAATTAAATCAATGATCTAAGGGTGCTGAATTTGAATAAAAAATTCAAATTTTGCACTGGTTAACCGGTTAACCATTTGGTTAACCGGTTAACCAAGCTGAATTTTGAATTTTTATTCAAACATAGCTGCTCGGTTGTTTCGGCCCGATTCTTGTAGTTCGTCGAAGAAATGAACACATGATCCTTGGAAATCCTTTAAATGAATCAATTAACTCGGGAAATCCTTGATCAGATAAAAATTTGAATTATTTGCGGATCAACTTCGACTTTTTCTGTGAAATTTTGCTCGAGCTGCGGGACTGCTATTTTTTGGTATTTTCACATGACTCCTCTTCCTGAAAAAAAAAAGGTTAGCAAAAGGAAACTAAATATTTTTTTGGATTTTGATTAATGGTTAGTAAACACAAACAAATAAAGTAATTAAAGAGAATGGTGATCCCCTGCGAGGCACAAACCTAACCCGAGAAGAACCGTGCAACCAGTGCGATCTTGTTTGTATGCATGATGCAGATGAAAATGCAAAGAACACTTAGGACAAAAATTATTGTGCAACAGATATGCATGCTTACAACAAATAATGGTAAGTATATATAAATGCTATGATTTTATTGTCTTATTATATTATAACTGATTATTTTATTAGTTATCTCAATGTGTATTTAGAAGAGACAAAAATTGAAGAAATATCACTTCCAAAATATGTTTTGCGGAAGGAAGCTCGTGTGGGCAAGGATGAAGTTGTTAGGGAAGATGTTCAGCATATTTATGACTAATGTGTAGGTATAACATTATGTCTTTAAGTTAATCAAAATTTTATTAAAATATAATTAATTTTTAATCTCCACTAATAATTTTCGATATGTCAATGAATTTCAAGAGACTCTATCTAAATCTTTAACCACATGTGAGGAGGATTGCAGGAGAATACTTAGTCGAGTACTAAATGTTCCTGAGTATTCCGGTCGGGTGAGGGGTAAAGGATTTGGTGTGACTTCATCTTCCGTGTATAAGCAGCCAAAGAGAAAAAAATCCTAGCAATCAAGAAGTGATGCAATTGTTGGAGGAATCAAAAGCGCAAGTTCGTGAATTGCAAAAGGATAAAGAGAGATATGAGGTGAAAAAGCGTGGTTTAGAGTTGAAAGATACTAGTGACAAAGCTAGTATCAATTTTCAAAAGAAAATTCCCGAGATAAGTAGCACATTTATTTTAATTGACATATATACACATTAATAGTTACATATTTATTATTACTTTAGGGCATTTCATCTTGTTAGCTATTTTTATCGTTACATACGTATCCCATAGTTGGCAAGGGAAAAGTGCATAAAAAATTGGGAGAGTTACTTCATCATAATCCGCTCCCTAATGGATATATTAAAGTGTCGGTTGATATTGCTTTGGATAGGGATGTGTTACTACCTATACCTGACTTGGTTTTAGAGATAACATTGTAGTGAGATGCAATAGGCTCTTTTGTTGCATGACCGTCATACCTCATTTTCATAGATGATGAGGTATGTTGAAAACCATTATGAATCTTTTTAGTATTCAAATGTCAATTCTGAACCATTATGAAAATCATTTTTAACCATTATGTACATTTTTTTACATGGTAATGTTAGACTCCTACAAAACCCACATCTAAGGATAAAGGGATTTTACCGCACATCGAGTCTGTTGCATAAAAATAAAGGTACATTGAAAGTATTATTCTATGATCTGAATTAAAAAGCTTCACGATTTTCTACTTTACCTAACTTATTTGATTTTTAGGTTACTGCTCAAGTTTCACAACAAGTCAGCAAGAAAATAGCTCCTACAAGGACCGAGCCGGCAAAAAGAGCTCTTACACCTCGCTTTCAGATGTATCTTGAAACACTTATGGCAACATCTGATTTGATGGATGGTGTTATTCGCCAAATAGATATGGACGAAAGTGTTTTTGGTTTTCCTCATTCCGAAACAATTGCAAAAAATGACATGGAACATATTTTTTGGCATCATGAATTAGGCATTGGTGTTATACATTCATTTATCTGGTACTCTGATCAATCTATTATTTAATTAGTTGAACAATTTATTTACACATTTTAATAAAAATAGTCTAATGTTTATTATGTTTTTATTTAAGGTGATTGTATGACAAATTGATGTGTGGGAATCAATTGTCAAACAGATTCTATTATGTGTCTTGTGTCCGTGTCAACGTCACATTAATTGATACAAATCCATATTCAATAAGAGATCACTTATTCGAGAGATTTATGGCCAGCAGTACAAAAAGTTTGTATTTTTTACCGTATAATACTGGAAACGGGTAAGATTTTCATTCTAATATTTGTATCTTTTGAGTAAAAATTATCCATCTAAAATTTTGTTATATTTTACAGTGGACATTGGTTGTTGGTTGCTATTAATCCTACAAGAGAAGTGGTGTATTATCTGAATTCATTGGATCATGAATGGACAACATATCAGAATATGAAGGATTTGGTTGATACGTAAGTGAGATTATTCTAAATACTCGTGTGTATTTGTATATTTAATTATTTATGTGAGATTGTTCTAAATTTGTGTTTTTCCATTATAGAGCAATACTAGTATACTGAGCACAAAGAGACACTCGAGTATCATGGTCTAAAGCAATCAACATTACATGGATCAAAGTGAAGGTATATTAATTTTTATAATGTTGCTTATAATAGTGATGCTACTTGAAAACACAAGACAACTATATATTAATTCTTTTTTTCTATATGTAGTGTCCTTGTCAGCATAATGGTATAGACTGCGATTATTTCGTTTTGAAGTTTATGAGAGAAATCCTTCATTTGGATCGATTAGAGATTCCCATCATGGTATGGATTTATAACTTAAGATTTATATTAATATTTATCAGATATTTCATATAATTTATTATTTTAAACTAAATCATGCCTATTGTGTGTTTTTATGTAGTTCTTGATGAATACACATGTGCTCATTACACAAAAGATAAATTGGAAGAAATCAATGACGAATTGTGTGAATACCTTATTAAGAAAAGAATCATATAAGGTATGGAAGTTGGTGTGTGATTATGGAGTGTAATTGTAATGTTTTGGAAGTTGTTGTATATTAGGAGATCTTTAGAAGTCAAAGGATTATAATGGTTTAATTATGTGAATGGTTTATGGATTAGAATTTTTCCGTTTGATTATGTGAATGGTTTATGGATCAAAATGATTTAATTATGTGAATGGTTTATGTGAATCGTTTATGGACTAGAATGGTTTAATTATTATGTGAATGGTTTATGGATTAGAATGGTTTAATTATTATGTGAATGGTTTATGGATTAGAATGTTTGTTATGGAAATGACTTAAAATGTTAATCATATAAGGATTATAATGGTTTATGTGATTTATAAGGATTAAAAATGGTAATGGCTTATAATTTAATTATACAGATTTCTGAAGAAAAAAAAGGAAAATGTGATTTTTTTTAAAACACATTAAAAGAAAAAGTGAAGAAAAGAAAGCGCTTTTAAGCAAAAGTGTTGCCTATAATAAATAAAAGAAAGCACATTCTACTAAAAGTGTTGCCTTAAAGTGGAAATAAAAAATACATTTGACAACGCTTTCAAAAGCGTTGTCCAAAGGGGGACAATAGACAACATTTTTTCCTGAGAAAACACTGCCTAAAGATGCCAATAGAAAGCATAAAAAGATAGAAAAAACGTTGCTAAAGGTCCATTTACGACATCGCTTTTTCAGGTAAAAGTGTTGTTAAAGACCTACTTTAGAAAGCACTTTTAAAGGTAAAGCGCTGCCTAAAGTGGTCTTTAGCAGTGCTTTCTCATTAAAAAAAAGCGTTGTCTTTACCTACGACATCGCCACCTTAGGCAGCACTTTTAAGCGCTGTTAAAAGCAAAAAAAAAACTCTATCTTTTCCATTATTTGGCATAGTGTATTGCACGTGACAAAATACTTGACATTTAATAATCAATACAAAAATAAAATAAGCGTAGCAAAGATGTAGATGTTACGTTGAAGGTGTCGTAAGAGTAGATGAGATATGATTCAAAATTGCGACATTATAGAGAGTATTTAGATAACACCTATATTAGGTTAAATGGTTAAAACTTGACTTCTGTATGTTTGGTTTGACTTTTGAAAGAGGCAAAAATAATTCCAGAGATGTAGAATTGATTTTGAAATTTTTGGTTACTCTAAAGTAGAATTGATTATGCCTTCAGAATTGATTCTACTTGAAGTTAGAATTTGTAGGTTTTGAGTTTAAATGTGAATTTTACACTGAAAATTATTGTTCAACTCACTTTTCCATAAATGTATTCAAATGCAAATCACATAACATTTAACTCATACTACTAAAAAACGCGTAAACAACAACGCCATGGTCACCACGGTTCATCCCTATATCGTGGTGACATCTCTAAACTAAGGCGTTATTATATTATTTTTTCTTTTTGATTAAACATTATTTGTATATAACAACGGTTGAGAAGCCAAGCGTAGTGATACCATCAAGCTTTCATGGGTTCGAACATCAGCGTCATCATATATACTATTCCTTTTATGTTAAGGCACACCTTTTATTTTTTATTTACTTTTAAATAAAAAATTAACAGTTATGACTACGGTTGTTTGTTTCCACCGTTGTGATATATTTTATTTTTAATTTTTAATTCAAAATTTAAACTTTGGAACTTCATTATGAAAGTAATATATCATAACGGTTGATGGTATAGACCGTGGTAGTAGCTTTATAATATTATACACTCCTAGTTTGCTTGTCTCATAGAAACTAGACGGAACGATACACGATTTCAACCCTAAACCCTAACGTTCAATATTGTGAAACAATACACGATTTCAACCAAATCACCATCGTTCACGCTAGCTTGCCTCTTTAGTATCCATTCTTCACTGTGTATTTTTCATTTTCGTCATCATTGTCACGATCTTTATAGAAGGAAGAGTACATCAACCAAGTTGTCACTGTCGAGAAGGAAGATAACAACACCATCGTTGTCGTAAGGAAGGAAGACAAAAACAATAACAACAACAACAACAACACCAACATCATTTACTTAGTCATCACATTTAGGGTACATAAAATATTTTCCCCATACATCTACAATAAACTTCATTTGCTATTGTTCTTGTTGTTTATGTTGTCGTTGTTGTTTATGTTCTTGTTCTTGTTGTTGTTGTTGTTGAACATAGATGTCGACCTTGTCGAGTTATACATCAGGAAGTAAGGAAAATACTCAACTGAATGAGTATTTTGTGAATGAAACTCAAACGACTGATACTCAATTGAAAATATCACAAAGAGGTGTCACAATGATTCCCCAATTTACATCAGTATGCAACTCATCAGGTGTAAAAGTTCCGATCTAGTTTGATTCGTTATATATAGTAGTGGATTGTCAATATTACTCTACTTTTAAGAGTTATGTTATGTTTCTTGCACATAGAAAAGTCAGTATGCTAATATATGATAGGAGAGAAGTGGATGATAAAGTCAAATATGGACAGACGTTACAGTATTACATACTATAATTTTCATATATTCGATATCACTACCAATAATTTATAATTCATACTTATATATTGATTTAAATGTAGTTGAATTTTGAGTTTATCGATAACTCATAGTTGAAAAACAAGTGGATATCTTATGCAGGTACTCGTTGGAAGGGATTTAAGTCACAACTCACGACTGACTACATTACAAAGCCTAAGAGAGGTCTTGATCGTTCATGGATTCAATATAGTTTTATATTGAATAAGGCATGGAACAAGTATGCGAAGATACTGAGGAATTCAAGGTTAGTAATAGTCTTATGTAACCAATAATGTTATGCTAATGAGTTATAGATACTAATCATATATATTTTCACTATGTTAATAACAAGCTAAAATCGAAGTAGGAATTAAAACTAAGGCAAACAATATGTACCCCCATAGATTAAATGAAACTTTAGAAACTTTAGAAAAGAATCATGCTTGAAAAACAATAAGAAATATGAGATGATTGCATCCCATCTCCACCTTCAAGACATGAGAAATGGAAGAGGATTCTATTAAGACCAAATGGAGAGTACACCTCTAAGGCGTCAAGAGTAGTTGGTGAAAAAATTGTAAGTATATGATTTGTTTTGCTTATGTTATTTGTTATTTAAATGCATTGGTAACAATATATGAAAGTTGCTCATGTTGTGTAAGATAATTTGGTTGAGGCGGCCTGTGAAGGCATATTTGTTCTAGAAGCACGACATGAAGCTATCAGAATAGTTGATCATGAAGGCCGTGTATGTGGTGTTTGAGAAGGTGTCGACTTGAGGTCATACTTTGGGTCTCAAAGAAAAAGCACTGAAACCCCTGAATTGAATGCAAAAAGACAATAGATTGAGAATTTTGAGAAGCAATTGGAAGAACAAAGGAGGATATTTAAAGAGGAGAGGAAAAAAGGAGAAAGAAATGGAAATGTTACAAGATTTATAGTCGGTATGTGATTTACTTGAGATGTTGGTGTTTTATCGGAAATGTATAATATATATTGTGCTTATTTTTGTTTTATGTTCTAATTGAATGTTATGATGTATAGATTAAGTGAAAACCTCAAACAACGTACAAATGAAGATCACCATTACGTTAATGGTGATGATCAAACTCCAAGTAGAAATGTTGTGAATCATGCTTCTAAAAAGGAAGTAATTGTACAGACCCTCCCCCTCTAGATAACCGAAATGAGATATTGGACCCTAGCACAAATGAAATCACCATGCTATACTTGACCGTTGCGGAGATAAATGATTCGCATTCTCTCTCGCTAGATCATTGTCCAAAATTGGATGTATTGTATTATACTCCTGAAGATGTAAGGGATTTTATCTCTAGATATAAGTTACTTGACATAGGGATATTGCAAGTTTGGTGCAAGTAAGTATATAATCGAATATACAAGTCATTATAGAATATTATCATTTTTTGTATTTCCTCCCTTAATTTATTCATTTCCTTTGACCATTTAGGTACACTCACCGTGTTTGTATAAAGTTAAATAAATCAAGTACTTATGGAATATTTGATCCGTTTTTTATTCAATGGGCGTTTAATGAACCAAAAATCATTCATGAGTACTTGAAAGAGTGACTAAATAAGGGAGAAAAAGAATGTTATCTTGCATCATTCCTCTGATGGTAAGTATTTTTGTAATTGATTTATGTATTCTATATTTAGTTTTATTTTACTATATATATATTATATTCTCGTGTTTATTCAATAGTCACTGACAATTGATCATCATATCATTTAGGACGAATACGATAATTGTACTGTGTTCCTTGCATGAACCACTCAACAAGAAAATGAAAGAGATTATTCAATCGTAAGTCTATGTTTAATTCATTTTCTTTGACATAGTAATTAGTTTATCATGTAATTTGTTTAATTCATTTTCAATGTACAGTGTTATGGAGCAAGTTAATATGTTGAGGAATGTTAGAAGAAATCCCTCATGGATTATTCCTAATTAAGTAAGTGGCTTGATTACCCGTTTCTTTCATTTACATTCTTGTATGGTTATATTCATATAATTATTGCTTAAATTTGTAGACGAAGAGACAACCCGAGACTTGCGAATGTGGGTATTATGTTATGAATCATGGGATAAAGTATATATGTCATAAAATGTTTACATATATTAATATATAAGTTGACTATTGAATTATTATCATGCACGATACTCAATTTTCTCTCTCTCTCTCTCTCTCTCTCTCTCTCTCTCTCTCTCTCTCTCTCTCTCTCTCTCTCTCTCTCTTATGTAGATGTTTAATGACGAAACCTCATTTCTCGTTGAGAACTTTGTGGATCTTCGTAAACGTTGAGTGTATATCCACAATGTGCTTAAGCGTCATTCTATTTGATTTATTACTCAGCAACATTCCTCAACATATTTCTTTTCTCTTTCTTATGTATTGATGATGTGAATATTACTTTTGACTTACATATATTATGTTTGATGTAACTAATAATTTTGGATTTTGATGCATAATGTTAGCTGTTTTTATGCTCTTTATGCATGGTTAACAAAAATACAGGTTGTTGTAAATTCCCTGATATGATTATAAAATATGGGAAGAATTTGAAAAACATATAATTTTTATATTTAAAATAGAGACAATTTTGACAGCGGTTACAAAACCTAATTGTGGTTGTATATTGAACGCTGACTAGAATAATATAAATAACAAAATGTTGATGCTGAGAATCGAACTCAATTACCTTTAGTTCTATCACAACGGTTGTGTAAAGTAACTGTTGTGAAATGACGTGCACTTTCTAGAATACAACAACGATCCCAAGACCGTGATTGTAAGTACCACATATACAATAACACTCTACATAACAACACATGCGTCCACGTCATTATATATTTTTCTCATCCGTTGTGAAATGTTTTTTCCATAATAATGTCACTTTTAAGCAGAACCAATTCTATAAAACAATTCACTCTGAATCAATTATCGTCACCATTAAACCAAACACACTTAACTTGTTTGAACATGTAAAGAAAAGACATGAAAAATCTTTTGTTGGGAGAGTAGGGGCCTTAATTTGTTTTAGTTTTTTTAAATGATTTCTATAGAGTTACGTATTTTCTATAAAAAAATTTACAAAGAAAATTTTCATAAAAAATCGATTTGAATAGTTATTCTTAAAATGTTATTTGAAATATTTTATTATATTATTAAAAAAATTGAATATAAAAATTTCAAAAAAATCACTTACTTGTGATAATATTTCAAATAGTTTTTTTTAAACATACTTTGATATACAACTTTTTCAAAAAAAAATGATTTCAACTATGTTTTAATCTTCAATAATATATATCTATATATATATATATATATATATATATATATATATATATATATATATATATATATATATCTATATATATATATATATATATATATATATATATATATATATATATATATATTATAGGGTGTCAAAATTAGTTTTTCATTTAGAAAAAAAAGTGAATTTTTAAAACTTATAATATTTAAAAAAACACATTTTTATAAAAATTATTTTTGAAAATATAAAAAAAAATTATCTTTTTAAAATCAAAATAAACAGGCTCTAGATCAAACAACTATAGGTAAGAGAAGACATAAAAAAATTGATAAGGAAAACTATTGAAAAATATTTCAAAAATAGTTAGAAATATAGTTTGAATATAATATAAATTTAATTAAAATGTATTGACAATGTAAAAGGATTTTACACAGTCAATTAATTATAGATATTAAATGTTGGGAAAATTCGACTTTTATTTTAACCAAACAGATGATAACAATGAATTGACAGTGTGAAATTTATTGTATTTACTCAGGATAATATTATTCTCATGTAATATTATGACAAGGTTTGATCCATATAACCATTCCAATTTAGGAGATAAAATTTGGTTGTTTTTATTTCCTATATTGTTAAGATTTTATTTTAATTAATAGTTTAAATGATTGTACATCTGATTCTAAATATTTTGAATAAATTAAATCAATCCATTTTTGTTAAAAGTAGTTTGGTTAAATCAAGTATTGTAATCGGTTAACACAGGGGTGTAACCGGTAATTGCTAGTCAAAAGTCACCAATGAGTTGAAAAATTAGGGAAAACTTTGTGGTTGTAATCGATTAACGTCTGCACGTAACCGGTTATCACTAAAAGAATAATTAATTTTGTGTCAGTTGTAATTGACTACCAATATATTCTTGAAGTGATCAAGAACGGGGTGTTTTCTCTTGTCGAATGTTCAACGGATGCACAACGAGCAACACATAAGGAAGAAAATAAGAAAGATTTCAAGACATTGATTTTTGATCCATCAATTAGTGGATGGTGATTGGTGAAAATTTTGAGAAATTTGGTGAATGCAAATCATCAAAGCAAGCGTGGGAAATCTTAGAAAAAGGCATACATAGGGGATGACAAGGAAAAGGTGGTGAGGTTACAAACTCACAAACGTCAACTTGAATTGATTCAAATGGAAGAAAATGAGACAATCAACGATTTTACAATTAGAATCACTCAGTTGGTGAATCAAGTGAATGAACAGTGAAAAACAATCACAAAGCAGTATATTTTCGCGAAAATATAGCGTTCTTTATCACCAAGATTTTACAACATGGTTGTAGTGATTGAGGAATCAAAGGATCTTGAGACGATGAGCAAAGAGGACCCGCAAAGCTCTCTTGAGACTCAAGATAAAATTATGGATGATAAAAATAATGATAAGGCAAAGGCGGAGATCGCCTTGCAAGCTTGCTTAAACAAGAAGGACAAGAGATCGAAAGGAAAATGGCTCGTGAAGAATAAAGATAATTTTCCAGAATTTTGGTGGAAGAGACTCCCAAAATTCCAAGAATTTGACATGTCAAATGGGTGATAGCAGTTGCAAAAAAAATGGCGGTCAAGGAAACTTTAGAGGTGAAAAGAAGATATTTGATAAATACAAAGAGCAGGGTTTTAAGTGTCAAAGGTCCAGTCATTTTGGGAGAGAGTACAATGAGAACAAGAAGGAACCTTAAGTAGATCAAGCCAATGTTCCAAGATAATAGTTTGATGAATAGAATAAACTCTTAGTCATGATCACGGAAGGAGAATACATCAACATCAAATTTTGGGACAACAACAACAACAATTGTGGGAATGCTACAAAAACAGGATGAAAACGGTTACATGAAAGTGCTAATCGGTTACATGCAGAAGAAAATGTCATGGTGACTATGAGAGAAGGAGTCCAGTGAAACAAGGAATGGTATTTAGACTCGGGATCCTCTACTCATATGACGGATAATTGGTTTTCTAAAATCAATTGTTCCATAAAGAACAAAGTGAAGTTCGCAGATGAAACCACTCTAGCGGCCGATGGAATCAATGATGTTTTGATCATAAGAAGGGGTGGTGGACATTCCTTGATTAAAGATGTATTATAAATTCTAGGAATTAAATTTAACCTTCTAAGTATTGGTCAATTTCTTAAGAATGGTTACATGATTTACATGAAAAATAAGGGGATGCGCATTATGGATGCAAATGGGGGTTTGATCCTTAAATCTCTTATGAATGCCAGTGTATCCTTCAAGGTTGAGCGGAAGGTTATGGAGCATAAATGTCTTGCTACAATGTCAATTCGAGAAGAATGGATATGACACTATCGTCTTGGACATCTTATTTTCTGAGATCTCAAATACTTGCAAAATAAGAGAATGGCAACAGGGTTTCCATTGATCAACATACCAGTTGAAATTTATGAAGAATGCATGCAAGCGAAGCAACATAAAGGTAAATTCAACAAGGCTGCAAGTTGTAGAATCAACCTTGAGGTATTGTATTCAGATGTGTGTGGATCGATGCAGATAGACTCCATTGGTGGCAATAGATATTTTGTCACATTCATCTAAGATCATAGTAGAATACTATGGATATATCTGACCAAGAGAAACGTTGAGATATTTGAACTGTATGAGAAGTTCAAGTCCATGGTTGAGAGGCAATGTTGTCACAAACTCAAAGTGCTCAAAACAGATGGTGAAAGCGAATGTATCTCAAAATACTTTGAGAGGTTTTATGATCAAGAAGGGATTGTAAATGAGGTTGTACCACCTTATACACCGCAGTAAAACGGGGTTGGAAAAAGGAAGACGGGATCGATCATGAACATGGTAAGAAACATGTTAAATAGGAAGAACTTGCAGAAAGAATTATGAGGAGAAGAGTTAACCATAATTGTCTATTTGTTGAAAAGGTGTCAAACAACAAAGCTTGAGAAGGTAACACCTGATGAAGCATGGTTGGGATTTGTAAACACCCCAAATTTTCCCTCACTATGTTCACACCATGGCTTTTGATCTTTCATCTTTGCATTAGTATTAAGCATATCATCTCATATTGTATTTTTGCTTCACTGCATTAGTTCAAATTCATCTGCATCTAGGGTTTGTGACTGAGCAATCCAAGATTCATCTGAGCCAATCCAAAGGCCACCAATCATTCCAAGAGGGTCCATGTATGTTCAATCATCATTTTATATCCCTCAAAGATCAAGGAAGTCAAAGAATCACAAGAACTTGCAAAGCATGGAAGCAGAGCTAGGGTTTCACTGCACAGATGACCTGAAATTAGGGTTTTGGTTTCAGAGACCATAACTCCAAATTTTTTGGTCATTCTTATTTATAATGGTCTCAATATGTTATAAGGGTCATGTGTACCAAGTTTGATGAAGAAATTCATTGTGGAAGTCATCTGATCATTGGGTAACTTCTTGAGCAAATCAAAGCAAAATCAGGGCATCTGAGGCCCCCATCAATGGAACCAAAGTGGGTTTTTCATCAAATTGAGGTTATATGATCTTTATTTGATCATTGAAGTGCTTGTAAGTTCACAAAATTGAAGAAAAGTGAGCTAAACCAAAAGTTGCCAAAAATGGAAATGACTTGTAATGTAAACTTTCCATTTTGGGAAAGTTTTTCAACCTCCTCTTTCTCAACCAAAAATGATTCAAATGAAAAATTGTTGGTCATGAAAGTTGTAGATTGGATCATTCCCTTTTCAAAAAGTACAAGAACAAGTTCTAATTCATTATGGAACTCAAGTTATGGCTTGTCAAAGTTGGCAAAAATGACATAATTTTCAAGAATGCACCAAAGAGGGATTTTTGCAAAACCACTTGCCAATTCATTTTGTAACTTCAAACACACTTCTAAGCATCATAACATCATAGTGCATTGCCTGAAACTCAGAATTGGCCCAAGAATTTCAAGTTTTCATGCCTTTCCCATGAAGAAATCTCAAAGGGGCCAAAACTTCATGAAATTGCAAAATGATACACAACCTTTCATACACTTGCTGAATTGCCTCAAAACCAATTCTATGGACCTCCTTGATCTCAGCTGCGACAAGACATGCCAAAAAGCCAACTGCAAGAATGCCCATACCTCAAGTACACAAGTTGGTGACTTTTTGCAAGAAGCCCATACCAATCAGCTGCAGCCACCACCCACTCTCTGGCCTATCACAACTTGTTATGTGGATCAAATCTAAGCCATAATACACAACATTGCAAGCTGAAACCTCAGAATCCTCAAGTTCCCAAAATCTCTCCATTTTTGCAAATTCCTTCGAAACTCACAGCACACTCACTCAATCTTCAAACTTCTTTCACCATTCATCTCAAGATCACCTATAGATCACAAAGCAACCATTAAAACAGCAAAAAAAAACCATAATCAAAACACGATTTCTGACCAGCAAGAGTGAAAACTCTCAAACCAGCCATTAAAAACTTCCTCTAAGCATCAAAGCTTCATCAGGAAGGTCATTGGAGTCAACTTGCACAAGAGAGGAGGCCCAGAAGCTACAAACTGAGGAAGCTCAAGCTCAGGTAACCTCTTCAAACTTTTTTCCAGAAATGCCATTTTAAGTTCTTGGATTGTTCTTCATGCTTTGCTGATTACCATGATATGTTTACTTTTGAGAATGGTTGAGAAATGAGCTTGTATGCGTGTTCTGAAAGTTTTGCCATTTTTGAGTTTTCCTTCAAATCTTGATTATGAGCCATGATAAATTTGTTTTGAGGTTGGATTTGTGTTTAGGAAGGTGAGAGGGGTTAATCTGGAGCTTTAGAGCTCCCGAAATGACCTAGGGGTGAGGTTTTGGGTTTGCTCATGGAGGAGCTGGCCAGAGAAGATGACCGGAGGTCTTCTCCGGCCACCTGAAAGTCATTAAGTTGTTTAATTAGGGTTAGGGCAAAGTTTAAACGTAGGTCGTTTGATCTTAGTTTCCCGCGTGTGATAGACGATCAGGATCATTTCATTAACTTTAAATCTGGATTAATTTATTAATTAATTAAGTTTAACTGAATTTGAATTTCAGCCATTAGATTGTGCGCCAGGTCAAACCAAAAATCCCCAGTTTAAATCTAAACCATCAGATTAGATTACTTCTGTTTTATTTCATTTTAATTTCATTTTTTCTTATTTGTTTTGCATATTTTATTTAAAATAGCTAGAAAATCCCAAAAAAATATTTTCTTCTGCATTTTGCATCCAAATAATTTTCTTCACCCAAAAATATTTTTATTTTTATTTTTTTGCATTAAAAAACAATTTTTAAAATATTTAACTGTTTATTTTAATTAATTAATGGAAATTAATTAATTAAAATATCATTTAGGTTTCTAAAAATCCCAAAAAAATTCACATTGCATCTTAGGACATTTAGAAACATTGTCAAACTATTCATACAAATTTCTTTTTGGTTTTGAACAATCTTTGACATTTTTCTTGAATTTAGGGTTCATAAAATTCCCATTTTTGAACCCTAACTTCAAGAATTCTTTTCTGCCTAACCATGAATGGTATGACATTGATTCTTTTTACATTGATCTTCATATAGCATATAGTATCTAGTATATTTTTGTCATAAATTTCTTTTGCATTTTTAATTTGATTTGCATTTTTCCCATAAGGTGCCTTAAAAACCTAGATAACTTAGAAAAATCACAACTTTCTTTAGGTTAAGAGTTAGGTCTTCTCATTTGGGGTGTGATATCATATGGGGTTAGGGTTCCTTTGAGCTCATTTGCAATTTTTTATCTTATAATTTGCTTCTGTTTTTGACTTTTGCATCTCATGTTGCATTAAAACCCTAATTTCTCATGTTCATTTGCATACATCTTGCATATGCTTTCATACATGAACTTGCCATGACATTTATTGCATCCACATGACTTCTAAGAAATATTAGGACACATTAGAATCATGATTGATCATTTCTTCATCCATTTGCCATGTTATGCATTCATTTCATTCCATGAACTTTCATGTGCTTTCATGCTTCTTACATGCTTCATTTGCATTCTCATCTCTTGTATGATCATCCATAGCACTTGACATACATTTGCATCATCTCTTAGCATCATTTACATCATGTTTATGCTTCTGGTTTTGGTTTGCATCTTTGCATACATTCCATTTTCACTTCATTCCTTTCTTTTTGCTAACCATTTCAGGTGGTAATTACTTTGAGAAGTGAATTTGCCTTCACTTCTCATTTCTCTTCTCATCTCTTTTATGCATCATTGTTGTATTTTATTTTGCTTTAGAGTGAGCTTGCTCATTCATGTTCATCATTCACCTTCTTTCTTCAAGTAACTTATCTTCTTAAGTGAAGTAAGTTAACTTGTTTCTTCTGCTTCTCCTCCTTTCATCTGCTTCTTCCATTGGTGGTTTCTATGAAGATCTCTTGCAAGACTTACAAACCATAGGAACATCCTTGCATGACAATAATTAGGGTTTTGATTAGTCCCCCTTTAGTTTTACCTTTGTGTCTTCTTTTGTGTCTCTCTTATCATCTCATAATCAGAGACTAAACCTTTAAGGTTTTAAGGCTTTGTGATTAAGATTATGCCTGAATCCTTCTCTTATGATGGAGTGTATAACTTTAATCCTAAGTGTTAATGTGTTTAAATCTCTTAATCAATCTATCTTAATAATCACTAAGACAATAGCTTGTAACTTGGGCCTTGTGTAAACACCCCAAATTTGCCCTCACTCATTTCACACCATGGCTTGTGATCTTTTCATTTGCATAAGTTCCATCATACCATCTCATATTGCATTTTTGCCTCATTGCATTGATTCAAAGTCATCTGCATCTAGGGTTTGTGATCTGAGCAATCCCTGAGCTATCTGAGCCACTCCAAAGGTCTTCAATCATCTCAAGAGGGTCCATGTATGTTCAAGCATCCTATTATATCCTCCAAAGATCAAGGAAGTCAGAAAATCACAAGAACTGAGAAAGGCATGGAAGCAGAGCCAAGTTTAACTGCATAGATGACCTGAAATTAGGGTTTTGGTTTCAGAGGCCATAACTCCAATTTTTTTGGTCATTCTTGTTTCTAATGGTCTCTATATGATATAAGGATCATGCATACCAATTTTCATGAAGAAATTCAATAGGGAAGGCATCTGATCAATAGATGACTTCTTGAGCAAGTCAGTGCGAAATCAGGGCATCTGAGGCCCCCAATCATCCAACCAAAGGGTATTCTCCATCATTTTGAATGTGTGTGATCTTTATTTGATCTTAGAAGATGTTAGAAGTTTACAAAATTGAAGAATTTCAAGCCATTTGCAAAGTTGCCATTTTGGGAAAGTGACTTGTATTGAAAACTTGCCATTTTGGGAAAGTTTTTCAACCTCCTCTTTTTGATTCAAAAATGCTTCAAATGGAAAATTCTTGGTCATGAAAGTTGTAGGTTGGATCCTCCCATTTTCAAAAAGTACAAGAACTCATGCTAATTCATTTTAGAACAAAAGTTATGGCCTTGCAAAGTTGGACAAAATCACTAAATTTTCACTTTTGTGCCAAAGAGGAAACATGCAAAAACACTTGCCAAAGCCAAATATGACTTCAAATAAACTTCTAATCATGACACAAACATCATTCATGGTCCATAATTCAGATTTGCCCAAAGAATTCCTCACTTTCATGCCTTGGATTCAAGTATCATAAGCCATTTTTCACAAAAGTCACAAAGAGGGAAATCTTGCAAGAATGGTTCTTAGGGTTTTGTTTGGTCTCTAATCAATCACAAAGTGTCATAACAACATTATGTGGTGCATTTTGCTGCATATTTCCCAAGGAATAAGACATGTCCATGACCAAAATCTCAAAATGCAACAAGTTGTGAAAATTGCAAAACATGAGACATCTCACCCTTCATCCATTTCAGATCACATCAGAACATCCAAGGGTCTTCCTTGAAGCTGGCTGAGGCAATCCAAACACAGAAATCTCCTCTGCCATGGCCCATACCCATAGTACACAATTTTTGACTTTTTGGCCAATCACCCCATACCATTCCCACAGTGCATACCTGCCCACCTAGATTGTTGGGATTGCTTATGGATTGCCTCAAGGTCATAAAACAAAAAGTAAGCAAGCTCAGACCTCATACACAATCAGCTTGCACGAAAACTGTCCAAACCTTCATCTCTTCGAAACTCCCTCAAGACTTAACAAAAATCCAAAATTTCTTCACCAACAAATCACATATCACTCAGAGAACAAAACCCACCCCCTGAAACAACTTGAATCACCACACACACAAACCTCCATTTCTGCTACACTAGAACCCAGCAGCACCAACCAGCCATCCTCAAAGATTTCTAAGCTTCATATCATCTTCAGGAGGTTCAAAGGAGTGGGCTTGCATCAAGAGAGAACCCAGAAAGCTCAGAATCAGAGGGTCCCCATCTCAGGTAACAGGATGAACTTTTTTCCCAGAAGCTAGCTTTTAAGTTCTTTTATGGTTCTATATGCTTCCCTGATCATGGGGATATGATTACTTTTGAAAATGGTTGAGAAACCACCATGTATGTGATCTCTGAAACTTTTGCCCGTTTTTACATTTTTCTTCGATTCATGTTCATGGTGTGAAATAAATGAGTTTTAGTTGGGGGTTTAGGTTTAGAATGATTGGGGGATCATTTTTGTGCAAGAAATTTGAAGTTTGATGACCTGAGAGAGAAGCTAGGGTTTGGGCTCGTCGGAGAAGACGACCGGAACACTGTTCCGGTCGCCTGAAAGTAATTTGCCCTAATCAGTGTAATTAGTGAGGTTTAAATGTGAGCCATTGATCTTGCCTTCCCGCGCGCGAATGAACGACCAAGATTTGTCATTAAACCCTAATTCAGATTAATTAGTTTAATTAATTAGGTTTAATTTGAATTTAATCAGAATCAATCCCAGCCACTGAAACGCGCGCCACTCAACTCCCGCCCTCTAACTTTGAATCTCAGCCTCAGGATCCTCATACTTTTCCATTTTATTTGTTTTATTTCATTTTATTTCTATTTAATTTCTACGAATTTTTAAAAATAGTAAAATACATCAAAAAATTCTGAAATTTTTTATCAAATCTTTTATTAATTTTCCGAACCCAAAAATATTTTTATTTTATTTTTTTTTCATAATTTTCGTATTTTTAAAATATTTAAATTTTTATTTTAATTAGTTAATGAGAATTAATTAATTAAAATACCATTTAAGTTTCTAAAAATCACATTGCATCTTGATACATTTAGAAACATTATCAAACTCTTCATACAAATTTCATTTTGGTTCTTGACCTATTTTGACATTTTTCTTTGGAATTAAAGTTCTTAAAAGTCAATATTTTTGCCCTAACTTAGAAAAATCCCTTCTGCCTAACCATGAGGAGTTTGATGATGGTTCTTTTTGAATTGCATTCCTCATATCATGTAGTTTCTAGGATAAAATTGGTTTGAATTTATCTCTCATTTTCAATTTGATGTGCATTTTTCCTTTTGAGGTGCCTTAAAACCCTAACAAACTTGAGAAAATCATAATTCCCATTAGGTTAAGACTTAGGTCCCCTCCTTTGGGCAGTGAACTTGTGTAGGGTTAGGGTACCTTTGATTCCATTTTCAATTTTTTATCTTGTCATTTGCTTCTGATTTTGAATTTTGCTTTGTGTCTTATGCATAAACCCTAATTTTTACCTTCATTTGCATCCATCTTCCATATGCTTGCATACATGAACTTGCCATGACATTTTATGCATTCACATGACATATAAGACATCTTAGGACATATTAGAATCATGTTTGATCATTGCATCATCCATTTGCCATGTTGTGCATTCATTTCATTTCATAACTTTCATGAACTTTCATGGTTG
Source organism: Lathyrus aphaca (assembly GCA_963966055.1). Taxonomy (NCBI): domain Eukaryota; kingdom Viridiplantae; phylum Streptophyta; class Magnoliopsida; order Fabales; family Fabaceae; genus Lathyrus; species Lathyrus aphaca. The sequence goes on along the minus strand of OZ014523.1, from coordinate 526,574,009 downwards.
AAGACATGCTTCATTTGCATCCTCATCCTTGTATGATCATCCACAACTCTTGGCATATGTTTGCATTATCTCTTAGCATCATTAACATCATGTTTATGCTTTTGGTTTTGGGTTTGCATCATTGCATCTTTCTCATTTTCATTCCATTTCATTGCTTGTTACTAACTTTTCAGGTGGTAAGTTACTTTGAGAAGTGAATTTGCCTTCACTTCTCACAATATCTTCTCATCCCTTTTATGCATCATTGCTGCATTTTACTTTTGCATTAGAGTGAGCTTTCTCATTCATGTTCCCTCCTCACTTTCTTTCTCCAAGCAACTTATCTTCTTAAGTGAAGTATGTTGACTTGCTTCTTCTTGCTTCTCTTCCTTCATTCTGCTTCTTCCATGGTGGCTTTTCCTTGAAGATCTCTTGCAAGCCTCATAAACCCTAGGAATACCCAAGCATGATAACAATTAGGGTTTGATTAGTCCCCCATTAGTTTTACCTTTGTGTCATCTTTGTGTCTTCTCTTCTCATCTCATAATCAAGGACTAAACCTTAAAGGTTTTAAGGCTTTGTGATTAGGGTTATGCCTGCATCCTTCTATTAGGATGGAGTGTATAACTTTAATCCTAAGTGTTAAACCCTTAATGTGTTTAAATCCTTTAATCAACCCATTTAATAATCACTAAGACATCAAGCTTGTAACTTGGGCCTTGCATTAGGGTTCTAATTCTTCCTTAACTGGTTAAGAAGGACTAACCCTAGTGTTAATGGACAAGTCCCCCTCAAGTTTTCTTACAAACCATAAAATCCATTTCTTAATCTTAACATTAACTAAAATCCACTTTAATAAAGGCTTTGTTTTGTCATGAGGTTAATCCCTAATCATGGATTAAGTTGAGGAGCTTTTCTCAGCTTAAATGTTCTCATCTATTATCCTTCTATTAGGATGGTGTAATGGGTCTATTGAATCCTTGATTATGGCTTAAACTCATTACTTAATAGTAAACAAAAACTCCAAAAACATCTAAATAAATACAAATAGGTTGATGATCTTAATCCTAAACCATGGTGATTAAGTGTGAGGTGTTTACCTCATACTTAAGGTATTCTCATTACCCCTAATCAGAGGGAGGATGTGATGAGTCTACTAACCCTTGGTTTAGGCTTAAGCTCATTATCTTATGACAAATACCAAAAAAAAATAACAAAAACTGAAAATACAAAAGCAAACAATAATCGTCTCCTCTGGGATTCTTTTCTCACCTCATTCACTCACAAACGAGAACTCGCTTCTTCCGTCTAATGCAAGACAGTTTGCACCTGAGCCAGACAGGTCATACACTTGAGCATAGATAAGTAAGCAGTTCACAAGTCAATTTATCTTTCAGTCTCTTTGAGTCGAACTACGGTGTTCTGACTTCCTCATTGCACGAGAGGATACGTAGGCATAACTTAACAGTTATCGAACAAAAGTCTCTGTATATTCCCCCTCCTTCCAGCATTATTCTTTGAGCCTCATAGTCTTGAGCTTTGCACTCTTGTTCTTACACTGACACTTCCCATATTTCACTTCACATTTCTTTTACACTGACACTTGCATTCTTTCCAGATTTGATACACAGTTTGCACTGACACTACCCCTTTAAAACAAAAATCTTTTAAGCGTGGATCCCGTCGAGTACGACGGACAATCTGGGTGCTAATACCTTCCCAGGTTGTAACCAACCCCCTTTCTCAGTTTCTCTGGTTCGCAACCGTCTTGTCCATCTTTTCCCAGGTTTATGCAGCATTACCTTTCCTTCGGGATAAAAATGCCTAGCTGGCGACTCTATTCATTCCTCTCTCTTTCGCCGACCGTTCGCGTCTGTACCCCTCTTGACCGGGCGTCATCAGGTGGGAGCGACAGCTTGGCGACTCTGCTGGGGACCCTTATATTGTAACCAGGGCTTATGGTTCTTTTTGTGGGTTCCTCCTAACGCTTGTTTGGTTTGTGTTTACTGGGGTGTTATGTGCTAATTGTGTCCATTTATTTGCTTTATTTACCGCTCTATGTACAGCTTTATTTATTGCTTTCCTTTATAGTTTTTTCATATTTCATATTGTCATTATCATTGTTGGATCTGGTTTCTGTTTTGGTGGGTGGGGTTTCATTGAGAGTTTGAGGTCCTATACCTGGGACCTGAGTGACACCTAGGCTAGAGTGGTTCATGTTCTTTCCCATTCCATTTCGGTCTGGTGCGGGAATATGAAACACGGTTCAGATGTGGGTTTCTTTTTGAGAACTCTGTGCTACAGATTTCCTGTAGTGTTAGGGCTATCTGGGAAGCCTGCTAAGTCTGGATGACCTTTACTATGAACTTCAGAAGCTGAGGTGAATTAGAGGAGGATCTTTTATGATTATTGTAAACACTGTACCTCCGGGATAGAAGTGTTTACACTTCTCATAATTGATCCAAGTCTGAAGATCCTTGTTCTAGAACATCACCTGTGACGGGGTTGGGCTATTTACAGGTTTGCAGGTACCCTTGGCCACATCATACCCTGTTACTATTTGGTTTAAGAGTACCTCATTTTGGATAGTTCTTGTGATTAACCCTAGACATGTGACTCTTTATTTGAGTCCCCTACCCTGGTTACTGGATTTCTGAGCCTTCATCTGGATCTTTGAACATACATGGGCCTATATCAAGACAGATAATCAGATCCAGCTTGATCACAAACCCTTGCATATCATTTGCATATATCATCATTGCATCATTTAACATTTGTTTATTTGTTTTTCAGGGTATCCACATCATATCTGGTTTGGTTTTGACCCCTTCTTTTGCATAGACCTCTGCTGTAACTGTCTGCTTCATCTATCTTCATCATCACCAGCATCAGCCTGTCAGTGGCTCACTTCCAGCATCAGTCTGTGATCTTCATCAGTACCTATCTTCAGTTTCTTCAGCAGCATTCATGACTACTCCCAAGAAAAGCAACATATCCTACCATTTCTTTGAGCCTGTGTTGACTGGTATCAGGCAGGTCCAGTCACTTATCACACCTGACCACATCCCTTTGTTTAGAGAGCATTATGGAGGAATCCTAGACATGGTTATGGACCTTGACCCTTCCTAGAGAAGCATGATCCACACATGCTTACAGTTTTATGACCCTCCTTTGAGATGTTTCACATTCCCAGATTTCCAGTTAGGACCTCTGCTGGAAGAGTTTTCTTCATTGATTGGGGTACCTATCAGAGGTGGAATCCCTTTCAACCCAAAAATGCCAGCTCCCAGCAATGGAGAAGTAGCAAAAGCACTGCACCTGGAACCTGCCTTGATTGAGCAAAATATGACAACAAAAGCTGGGATCCCTGGTTTGTACTTGGATTTCTTGGTTTCTCAGGCCATCCTGAAGGCCTCTTTGGGAGAATGGAGGGCAGTCTGTGCACTGTTAGCCCTTAGCATATATGGGGCCATACTGTTTGCAGATGAGCCCAAATTTGTCAGCAAGAATGCCATCCATCTGTTTCTTCTGAAGAACCCAGTACCCACATTGCTGGGAGATTTTTATTACTCCATTCATCAAAGGAATGAGAAACAAAGGGGGAAGTTAGTGAGATGTTGTGCTCCCTTGTTTTACACCTGGCTGCTCAGACACCTGCCTAAGTCAGATGCCTTCCTGAATCCTCACCAACAGAAGAATTGGGCCAAGAGGCTCATTGCTTTGACTTCAGATGATATCAGATGGTGCACCCAAAGCACCAAAGGCAAGGACATTATCACCAGCTGTGGACAATACCCAAATGTGCCTCTAATAGGAGTGAAGGGTTGCATCAACTACAATCCTTTGCTGTTTAAAAGAAAACTGGGCTATGCTTTGGTTCACCCTCCTAGAGTGCAAGATTTAGCTGAGACCTTATATTGTGAAGTGAAACCTAATTCAGCTGTTGTCAGGCAAGCATCCTGGACTTGGGACAACATCCAGACAAAAGGGATGGCAATTCTAGGAAGGTGTAATAATGTCGCTTTAGCTCAGTATTATGACTGGTCCCATACTAGAGCTCAAATTACTGGAATGCCTTTCATCTTGGAGGACATACCTGGACCCTCTACAGTACAACCTGCAGCAACTGTCAGCCTAGAAGAATTTGAGAAGCTGAAGGAAAGGAATGAGAACTTATCTCAAGCTTTGAAGAAGACTCTGTGGGAAAGAAGTGATGGTCGTCTGGATATTGAGAGATTGGAAAAACTCAGGGTGGAGCATCTCACCAAAATTGAGAAGACAGAGGACTACATCAGGAAAGCAAGAGCTGGGGAGCAAATATTGAAGAATGCCTGTAAAGAGGCCAAGATTCAGAAAGCTAGGGCTGAGCACTATCTGCAAGAGAGTCAGGCTAGGTGGGTCAGGATCACTGAAGCCCGAACACAAGAAGACCAGAAAACTCAAGCCAAGATTGAACAGTTAGAGGCCAATGAAAAGAAGCAGCATGAAGCTTTGTCGGCAGCCCAAAAGGAGATTTCAGAGTTGAAGCTCAGAGCTGGATTGAAGAGATCAAAGGACCAGGACAGGCATAAAAAGCTGACCACTGCCATTGCAACCAGGAACCTCCTCATTAGGACCATTACAGAGCACCCAGCTGGTCCAGTGACTGAGGCACTTTTGAAGGAGGTCAATGAGGATGAGTTTGGACTGAATGTTTGATTCTTTGCTTGTTGTTTGTGTCCATTTGATGTACTTTTCTTCTTTTTGTTGTATTTTGACCCTCCATGGGCATGTGTTGTAAAGCAAATTATGTATTATTCCCCATTTGTAATATATTTTAGTTTGTGTCCATTTGGGCTTCTCAACAACATCAAGCATCTTCCTCGAGGTCTGGAAAGGTCAAAACCAAGAACCAAACCGGATACCTTGGAAAACAAATAAGCATACTGCATTGCATACTGACTTTTTCTTTGTTTTGTAGGTTTTGTTTATTATTATTTCTAACTTTGTTGTGATCTCAGGAAACATTGCTCGTCGCCGAGTGTTCCCTGTCAACCGCGCGCACCGGTACCCTACTCGCCACAACCTTCCTGGTATTCAAATGGAACAAGTACAGCAGGATCTGACTGAGGTCAGAAATCAGATGGCTAATGAAAGAGTGGAGATGAGAAATCAAATGACTCAATTCATGGCTGTAATGACTGGCTTGGCCCAGAGTCAAGAAAGGCTAAGGGAACTGGTGGAAAGACAAACTCCCGAGGAACCTCATCTTGGAACAGGAGGGACTAGTAACAATGAACAAGGCCAGCCTCGTATTAATCCACCAGTATTTGGACCTCATCTGGATCCGGAAGTCAACATCCCGAGAAATGTACAAGGTAATACTGCTGGAGGGAGAATCTTGCAAAAGGATCCCCAAGAAGAGCAGTTTACTGTTATGGGAGCTGGAGATGAAGTTTATGACAGGAGATTGGACGAAATTGCTGAGAAGTTGAGATCTTTGGAGTCTCAAAATTCCTTGGGCTTTGATGTAATGGACATGGGGCTAGTGGATGGGGTAAGAATTCCCCACAAATTCAAACCCCCGTGCTTTGAGAGATACAATGGAACCTCTTGTCCACGAACTCACCTGCAGTCTTTCTTGGGAAGACTTAAAGCCTATACTATGGATGAAAAGCTGTGGATGTTCTACTTTGAAGATAGTCTGACTGGGGCTTCAAGGGAGTGGTATTCACACTTGACCAGAGCTACCATCAGATGCTGGAAGGACTTAGCTGAAGCTTTCATCAGACAATATCAATACAACCTGGACATGGCTCCCAACAGGACCCTCCTAATGGGAATGTCCCAGTCTTCCAGAGAAAGCTTTAGGGAATATGCCCAAAGGTGAAGACAGCTTGCTGCTGCCGTCCAACCACCCATGTCAGAAAGGGAAATGGATGACATGTTCATGAATACTTTGCAAGGAACATATATTGATAGACTGGCTGCCTTCTCCTCTACCAGCTTTGCTGATGTCGTCATAGCTGGTGAAAGGATTGAAAGCCTCTTAAAAATGGGCAAAATTTCTGATAGTGGTGCAAGTTCATCCAATAATCCCAGGAAGCCTTTTGTGGGACCCCGAAGAGCTGGTGAGACAAATTCCATTCATACAAGCAGGGGCAGACCTCAGTATGTTCACCGGTCAGTAGCAGCGGTTACCATTCCAGCTCCGATTCCTAAATAACCAGCATATCCTCAACAACAACCACAATATCAACAACAAGTTCAGTATCCACAACATAGAACCTACAACAACAACAATAGCAACCAACAGCAGCGTCCCTTCCAACAGAGACCATCTCAGGCAAATAGGGTGATTGACCCTATCCCTATGCCTTATGCTGCCTTATTGCCACAACTCCTGAAGCTTAACTTGGTTGAATTAAGGACGTTGGCACCACCAGATCCTCTCAATCTCCCAAAGAACTATGATGTCAACGCCAGGTGTGCCTTTCACTCCAACGCGCCTGGTCACAATACTGAGAAATGCAGGGCCTTACAAATGAAGGTCCAAGACCTGGTGGACTCAAAAGCTCTTAACTTTGCACCTCCTCCAAATGTCACGAGGAATCCAATGCCTAGTCACAACGGTCCTAGGATTAATGCCATTGAGGAAGACAAACCATCCACCCTAATCACCAGTGTTGCACAAATCCGAACACCTTTGGTTGAAATTAAAGTTCAGCTTTTAGAATGCCAAGTGTTCCCCGGGTGTGAGCTCGGCTATGGGTATTTCAACATTGTAGTCAATGGGTGTGAAAAGTTGAGAAGCGACATAGATGGTCTTATTAAGGATGGTATCCTTCAGATTTCAACAACGGCGCCTACAAATCCAGCAATTCCTTTAACAACAATCCCAGATACTCCTACAACCTCAGCAACCATTGTTCCAACGAATTCCACTACAACTACAACAACTGCTCAATCAATCACTTCAGCGGACACAAGTTCGGTCACCATTCCTGCTACAACTTCAACTTCCATCCAGTCAATAGAATCTACTACAACGCCAACAAAGATTAATGAAGACGTCTCAACAGTTACAATCTACTATGACCCATCAAATGTTCCTCCCAACAGCAATTTCCAACAACAAACCGTGGCACCTCCTGCCAGATCACCAGTCACAATTTACTATGATCCGCACACCATTATAGTACCCTCCTCTGCAGCAATCAGTCCGGTCACCATTACGGTGCCTGGACCAGTTCCTTATGAGAGCAATAATGCCATACCTTGGCATTATGGCTCTGATCTCTACTGCAACGGGGAGAAAATCACTCTGGATTCATCGACCTCTTCTCCACAAATTGATAATGTTGGGGGAGGCGGAGGCTTCACCAGAAGCGGACGCCTTTTTGCCTCACAAACACAAAGACCTAATGTTGAAGCAGAAGCTGCTGCCAAAGCAAAAGGAAAGAGTGTGGTATCTGAAGAGCTGACTGCCAAAGACACTCAGAAGACATCTTTTGAACAAGATGTAGACGAGTTCATGAGAATCATAAAAAGGAGTGATTACAAGGTGGTGGACCAGCTTCACCAAACACCCTCCAAAATTTCCATATTATCACTGTTGATGTGTTCCGAAGCTAACAGGAACGCATTGTTGAAAGTCCTGCACGCAACATACGTGCCGGAGGAGATTACTGTTAATCAGCTAGAAACTGTGGTTGCAAATGTCTACACCAGTCATGGACTGGGCTTTACCAATGCTGACTTAACAATAGAGGGACGCAACCATAACAAGGCTTTGCATATCACCTTAGAATGCAAGGGTGCTATTCTGTCTCATGTATTGGTGGACACTGGGTCATCACTCAATGTTCTACCAAAGAAAGCCTTAGTGAAGCTGGAGTATGATAGCTTGGCATTGCGTCCGAGTAATTTGGTGGTGAGAGCATTTGATGGCTCTAAAAGATCAGTGCTTGGGGAGATTGATCTGCCTGTGTTGATTGGCCCGCAGACCTTCAAAACTACCTTCTTTGTGATGGACATACAGCCGGCCTACAGCTGTCTGTTGAGTAGACCTTGGATCCACGCCGCTGGCGCTGTTACGTCTACCCTTCACCAGAAGTTAAAATTCGAGTGGGAAGGCCAAATCATCACCATCTGTGGGGAGGAGGACATCTTTGTTAGCCAGCTGGCTACATACAAGTACATAGAAATGGATGGGGAGATCCATGAAACCATGAGCCAAGGGTTTGAGGCCCTCAACATTAATGAAGCATCTGCTGTACTGGGAACTTCCATCACATCATATCAGCAAGCTCGGAAGGTTGTTGAGGAAGGTACCGCCCAAGGCTGGGGCAAGCTGCTGCCCGTGGAGAAGAAAGAAGACCGATTTGGGTTGGGTTACAGACCAACTCAACAAGATCAACCAGAGGCTGCAAAAGAGCCCAAGTTTGTCAGCGGGGGGATGCTCACCCCAGATGTTGTGAACAATTTGGAAGATGAGTCAGAAGACGAGCGCAACCTGGAAAGTTGGATACGTCCAAGGATCCCGGGGAGCCATGTCTCAAACTGGTCTTCCCAAGAAATTATAAGGGTTACTCCTGCAGAGTAATTATTATTTCCTGTATTTTAAAGCATGCATCAAGTCTTGCATCTTGCCCAAGATGTCAAGACTCATTTTGTAATCGGGCCATCTTGTATTTTGTGCAAAGATCAATTAATGAATATCAGGACATCTTTTGCAAATGAGTCTTTTCTTTTCCGCTCACTGTTTTTCATTTTTCTTTTTGTACAAAAATAAAATGGCAATGTTTTTCAGAATAAATAACTTCATTTTCAATTTTTCTAAATAAGATAAAACTGATCACTAAAATAAACCAATCTAAACCCTTGCAGAAAGTGCCCTTCAGACTGCACCGACAACAACACTGCTATGACTTCGTATGACTTTGACAATCCGATCAATCAAGTTGATGAAGGGGTTGAAGAAGATTATGAGCTACCTGAAGAGCTAGCCAGGTTGTTAAGGCAAGAGGAGAAGGTTATCACTCCTCATCAGGAGGAGGTTGAGACGGTTAATCTTGGTATAGAAGAAGACTTGAAAGAAGTTAGGATCGGGGCCTGCCTGCAAGATTCAGTAAAAGAGCTACTGATTGACATGCTTCGGGAATATGTGGATGTTTTTGCTTGGTTTTATCAGGATATGCCAGGGTTGGACACCGACATTGTCATGCACAAGCTGCCGCTGAAGGAAGACTGCCCACCAGTAAAATAGAAGTTGCGCCGTACTCGCCCAGATATGGCAATGAAGATAAAAGAAGAGGTACAAAAGCAGTGGGACGCCGGTTTCCTTGCTGTGACTAGCTATCCGCCGTGGGTTGCTAATATTTTACCCGTGCCTAAGAAAGATGGCAAGGTGAGGATGTGTGTGGATTACCGGGATCTGAACAGAGCCAGCCCGAAAGATGACTTCCTTTTACCTCACATTGATGTATTGGTCGACAATACGACTCAGTTCTCGGTGTTCTCCTTCATGGATGGATTTTCAGGATATAATCAGATCAAAATGTCACCTGAAGACATGGAGAATACAACTTTCATCACACCCTGGGGCACATTCTGTTATAAGGTAATGCCATTCGGACTGAAGAATGCTGGTGCCACTTATCAACAGGCTATGGTAACATTATTCCATGACATGATCCACAAAGAAATTGAATGTTATGTGGATGACATGATTGCCAAGTCCCTCATAGAAGAAGACCACCTGGTGAACCTCTTGAAGCTATTCAAGCGTCTGAGGAAATACCAATTGAAGTTAAACCCCAACAAATGCACATTCGGGGTGTGATCCAGTAAGCTGCTGGGATTTATTGTAAGTGAAAAAGGGATTGAAGTTGACCCTGACAAAGTCAAAGCCATTCAAGAAATGCCTGCACCAAAGACAGAAAAAGAAGTTCGGGGGTTTCTAGGTAGATTGAACTACATTTCACGGTTCATATCTCACCTTACTGCAACCTGTGAACCTTTGTTCAAGTTGTTGAAAAAAGAACAAACGGTCAGGTGGAACGAAGACTGCCAGAGGGCTTTTGACAAAATCAAGGAATATTTGCAAGAGCCTTTAATCCTTATGCCTCCAGTTGAAGGAAGACCTCTAATCATATACCTGACAGTATTAGAAGAATCAATGGGGCGCGTGCTGGGCCAGAATGACAAGTCTGGTCGAAAAGAGTATGCAATATACTACCTAAGCAAAAAGTTTACCGACTGTGAACAACGTTATTCACTGCTCGAGAAAACTTGTTGTGCTTTAGCGTGGGCTGCTCACCGACTAAGACAGTATATGTTGACCCACACCACTTTATTGATCTCCAAGATGGACCCAGTCAAGTACATTTTTGAGAAGCCAACACTTACCGGACGGGTTGCAAGATGGAAAATGATCCTCACAGAGTATGACATTCAATACACATCTCAAAAGGCCATCAAAGGCAGTGTATTATCTGATTATCTTGTTGAGCAACCTATTGATGATTACCAGCCAATGAGATTTGATTTCCCTGATGAAGACATCATGTTCATAAAAGCAAAAGATCATGAAGAGCCTGTTCACACTGAAGGGCCTGACCCGGAAGAAGAATGGACTATGATGTTTGATGGGGCTGTTAATATGAATGGTCGTGGTGTTGGTGCAGTACTCATTACGCCTAAGGGAGTTCACATGCCTTTCTCGGCAAAACTCACCTTTAACTGCACTAACAACGAAGCTGAATACGAAGCTTGTATTATGGGTCTTGAGGAAGCCATTGACCTCAGGATCAAGACGTTGACTGTGTTCGGAGATTCAACTCTGGTAATTAATCAAACCAACGGCAAATGGTACACCCACCAAGATCATCTGATACCTTATCGGGATTATACAAGGAGGTTGTTGACTTTCTTCACAACAGTCAAACTTGAATATATCCCTCGAGATGAAATCAGTTTGCAGATGCTCTGGCTACCATTTCATCCATGATCAAAGTTCAAGCTGTCAACTTTGTGCCTCGGATTTCAGTATCCAGACTTGACAGACCAGCATACGTGTTCTCAGCAGATGTTGTTAAAGATGATAAGCCTTGGTTCCACGACATTAAGTGCTTCTTAGAGGATCAAACATACCCATCTAGGGAATCTTCCAACGACAAGAAAACATTAAGAAGGCTGGTTGGTAGTTTCTTCCTGAATGCTGATGGTTCCCTGTACAAGAGAAACTTTGATATGGTACTTCTCAGATGTGTTGATAAGGCAGAAGAAGACTTGCTGATGCACGAGGTTCACGAAGGATCTTTTGGTACCCATGCAGGAGGGCATGCAATGGCTAAAAAGTTGTTGAGATCAGGCTATTACTGGATCACAATGGATGCAGACTGTTGTGCCTATGCCAGAAAATGCCATAAATGCCAGATTTATGCGGATAAAGTGCATGTGCCTCCCAATTCTTTGAATGTGATGTCTTCGCCCTGGCCCTTCGCCATGTGGGGCATTGATATGATCGGCAAGATTGAACCGACTGCTTCAAATGGCCACAGATTCATCTTGGTAGCTATTGATTATTTCACCAAGTGGGTTGAAGCAGCTTCTTATGCAAATGTCACCAGGCAAGTGGTAGCCCGATTTCTGAAGAGAGACATCATCTGTCGGTATGGAGTTCCCAAACGAATCATTACTGATAATGGTTCCAAATTGAACAACAAAATAATGGCAGAACTATGTCGGGACTTCAAAATCCAACACCACAATTCTTCTCCCTACAGGCCAAAGATGAATGGCGTTGTTGAGGCAGCTAACAAAAATATCAAGAAGATTGTGCAGAAGATGGTAGTTACCTATAAAGACTGGCATGAAATGCTACCGTTTGCCTTGCATGGGTACCGAACGTCAATCAGAACCTCCACCGGGGCAACACCGTATCAACTTGTGTATGGTATGGAGGCAGTCCTACCTATTGAAGTTGAATTACCCTCCCTACGGGTACTGATGGATGTCAAATTGAACGAAGCAGAATGGGTCTGATATCGATACGAACAACTAAATCTGATTGAAGAAAAGAGATTAGCTGCAATTTGTCATGGGCAGTTATATCAGAAGAGAATGAAGAAAGCCTTCGATCAGAAAGTCAGGCTTCGAGAGTACCAAGTAGGAGAACTTGTGCTGAAAAGACTCCTCCCTCCTCATACAGACCACAGGGACAAGTGGACTCCGAACTATGATGGTTCGTTCATAGTAAAGAAAGTTTTCTCTGGTGGAGCATTGATGCTCAGTACTATGGATGGTGAAGACTTCCTGTCCCCTGTGAATTCAGATGCAGTTAAAAGATACTTCGCATAAAAATGACCCGCTGGACATAAAAACAAAATGTAAGTTCAGGCAAAAATAGGGCATCCCGGCGAGTCAAAAACAGAATAAAAGACTCGGGCAAAAATAAGGGAAAATAAATATAAAAAATGTACACCCGCTGAGTTGAAAAGCCGCATTGGACAACTCAGGCAAAAATGGGTATCCCGGTGGATTGAAAACCTGAAAAGGCGATCCACGCAAAATAAGGGAATAAGCGAATAACTGCACTCTGAATTCGTCTGTATCACTTACAACATGGCAAGCTTTGAAAGTATAAAGCATCGGTCAGAATCAGCCTTCTTCAGAAAGCAAGATAAGAAGAACGTCAATGTCATACGAGTCATAGCAAAAGGGAAGCTTACTGAAGCGTCGTCAACATTACCAGCATCTTTTTTGTTTCTCAATTTTGTAACAATCTCCTCATTTCAGGGGATCTGTTTCTTTGACTGTATTTGCCAAATTCAAGGCACGCAAATTAATAAAATCAGATTTTCAGTCATACTTCATCTCGTACATTTTATTTTCATTTGCAAAAATGTTCGATGTCCTTAAGATGATTGGTTGCATAAGTACAGATACGCCTTTTCTTATTACGTGCTTACAAGAAATATAATTACTCCCGGGAGTGTCTAAACTCCTATGATGGAATCCAGTAAGGGATACCTCGGGATACTTGTACGTTTCTTTGTCATAACAGGATTGCCGATATTCAACGCACAGCATGGGGGCATGAAAGCTTCTCCCCAGCAAGATGCCAAATCATTATTTACTCAAGCACATCTCCCAGATAGCATCAGGGGTGCCCCCTCCCCAGCTGAGTTGCCAGACATCATCATCCTCAAAGAAGGCCATTCAGTGATCATTCCTCCTCAGCCAAGTGTTAAACAGGGAACCATCTCCCCACATAATTTCAGCCTCTATCCAGAAGAGCAATGCCTGAAGATCCCACAACAAAGTGACAGAAGCTTCCACAGACCCCAGCTGGGTCCCTCGTTACTAAGATAGGTCTGTCAGCGATCTATTTCCTCAAGCAGAGTCATATATGTCAGATCTACCAATGATCTCATCCCCAACTGGGATATCCACTTCAAGTAGATCAGCCGGAGATCTCCACAGCAACAGGATCCGAATCCCGGATCGGTATCTTTGCATAATCATAACATTCGCATCATTTTCTCCCAGAGCGTAGCATTCCGTCTAATACGGAGCATTACGACAAAAATCAAACATATTGCATAAGTCATAAGCCATGTGTCAAACTGAACACTTGTAAATACTGACATTCCATCAACAGTATACAACATATTTCCCAATTCCCCGGCAGAATATTAAAGCATTTCCTTTACACTCACAAATACAGATACATGCTCCTTTTGGCACTCGTCCGTGTCATCATTCCCCAGTAAAGTCGCCCGAGCGTTCTCTACAAACAGATGCTTATACATTACAGATGCTTCTTGACACTCGTATGTGTCATATCCCCAGCAGAAAGCCGAAGCGTCCCCTTTGCACTCACAAATACATGTTTACGTATATCTACACACTTTCCTGACACCCGTCCGTGTCACCTTCCCCATCACAGTTGCCTAAATACTTGTTTATAGTACATTTCTTCCGACACCCGTCCGTGTCATGCTCCCCCAACAAGTTGGACACTCGTATGTGTTTCACCCATGTTTACTTATTTCAGATACTCGTCCTTATCTTGTATATACCATTTGAATCCCCTCAGAGTCGACACTCGTCCGTGATTCTTTGTTAACCAGTTGGTACTCGTTCGTACCATCATCTCTGAACTTGCGTCAGCGTTTGTTTTTACTGATACTCGTCTGTATCATAGTCTTAAGGATGCTCATCCGCATCTTTAATCTATACACAATGTCAAACACTTATATCTTCTTGAATTTAGACACTCGTCTGTGTCTACTATTCCCCAGAAGAATTCCCGGCAAATCTTGATAAACTATTTCCTTTCTATCTGACATCCGTCCTATGTCATGATACCTTTCGGCAGCCGTACCCTGCCAGGTGATCGTCCTTCACCTTTTTGATGATCGTCCTTCATCATCCTCGGCGGAGTCTCTATTCATAAGAACCCCTTCCTATCCGACATTCGTCCTATGTCGTGATATTTTTAGCAGCCGTCCCCTGCTAGGTGATCGTCCTTCACCTCTTGATGATCGTCCTTCATCATTTTATCCGATGGTCGTCCCCATCGTTGATTCTATTATCTGACGTTCGTCCTATGTCATGATAAAACCCCAGAGCAGCCGTCCCCTGCTAGGTGATCGTCCTTCACCTCTTGATGATCGTCCTTCATCATGCTTATCCGATAGCCGTCCCCATCGTCAACCTTTTCATCCGACATTCGTCCTATGTCGTGATACTTTCGGCAATCTTACCTTTCCAGGTGATCGTCCTTCACCTTAGATGATCGTCCCTCATCTTACCCCCAACAGAGCAGCCGTCCCCTGCTAGGTGATCGTCCTTCACCTTTGATGACCGTTCCTCATCATCTATTTCTTCAACCCGATGGTCGTCCCCATCATTTACCTTAATCCCCAGAGAGTCTTATAACTTTATTTGATGGTCGTCCCCATCGTGATCCCTCTATTTCCCCAGCATGTCGGTCGTCCCCGTCATTGCTTTATCCCCGGCAGTCGTCCTCTGCTCGACGGTCGTCCTCCGTCGCCCGCACTTTGAATCATACTTTACTCCCTTTTACAATCTATATCCCTTTTCTTCTTCATTCAGTGAGTGCAAATTTTGGACTGTCTTTGGTATTCAACCACAAGTTATCTTGTTTGCCTGTTAAGCCGCTGCTTACATCCTGCACAGCTAACTCATGTTTGAATAGGGACAGCTGTAAACACCCCAAATTTTCCCTCACTCATTTCACACCATGGCTTGTGATCTTTTCATTTGCATAAGTTCCATCATACCATCTCATATTGCATTTTTGCCTCATTGCATTGATTCAAAGTCATCTGCATCTAGGGTTTGTGATCTGAGCAATCCCTGAGCTATCTGAGCCACTCCAAAGGTCTTCAATCATCTCAAGAGGGTCCATGTATGTTCAAGCATCCTATTATATCCTCCAAAGATCAAGGAAGTCAGAAAATCACAAGAACTGAGAAAGGCATGGAAGCAGAGCCAAGTTTAACTGCATAGATGACCTGAAATTAGGGTTTTGGTTTCAGAGGCCATAACTCCAATTTTTTTGGTCATTCTTGTTTCTAATGGTCTCTATATGATATAAGGATCATGCATACCAATTTTCATGAAGAAATTCAATAGGGAAGGCATCTGATCAATAGATGACTTCTTGAGCAAGTCAGTGCGAAATCAGGGCATCTGAGGCCCCCAATCATCCAACCAAAGGGTATTCTCCATCATTTTGAATGTGTGTGATCTTTATTTGATCTTAGAAGATGTTAGAAGTTTACAAAATTGAAGAATTTCAAGCCATTTGCAAAGTTGCCATTTTGGGAAAGTGACTTGTATTGAAAACTTGCCATTTTGGGAAAGTTTTTCAACCTCCTCTTTTTGATTCAAAAATGCTTCAAATGGAAAATTCTTGGTCATGAAAGTTGTAGGTTGGATCCTCCCATTTTCAAAAAGTACAAGAACTCATGCTAATTCATTTTAGAACAAAAGTTATGGCCTTGCAAAGTTGGACAAAATCACTAAATTTTCACTTTTGTGCCAAAGAGGAAACATGCAAAAACACTTGCCAAAGCCAAATATGACTTCAAATAAACTTCTAATCATGACACAAACATCATTCATGGTCCATAATTCAGATTTGCCCAAAGAATTCCTCACTTTCATGCCTTGGATTCAAGTATCATAAGCCATTTTTCACAAAAGTCACAAAGAGGGAAATCTTGCAAGAATGGTTCTTAGGGTTTTGTTTGGTCTCTAATCAATCACAAAGTGTCATAACAACATTATGTGGTGCATTTTGCTGCATATTTCCCAAGGAATAAGACATGTCCATGACCAAAATCTCAAAATGCAACAAGTTGTGAAAATTGCAAAACATGAGACATCTCACCCTTCATCCATTTCAGATCACATCAGAACATCCAAGGGTCTTCCTTGAAGCTGGCTGAGGCAATCCAAACACAGAAATCTCCTCTGCCATGGCCCATACCCATAGTACACAATTTTTGACTTTTTGGCCAATCACCCCATACCATTCCCACAGTGCATACCTGCCCACCTAGATTGTTGGGATTGCTTATGGATTGCCTCAAGGTCATAAAACAAAAAGTAAGCAAGCTCGGACCTCATACACAATCAGCTTGCACGAAAACTGTCCAAACCTTCATCTCTTCGAAACTCCCTCAAGACTTAACAAAAATCCAAAATTTCTTCACCAACAAATCACATATCACTCAGAGAACAAAACCCACCCCCTGAAACAACTTGAATCACCACACACACAAACCTCCATTTCTGCTACACCAGAACCCAGCAGCACCAACCAGCCATCCTCAAAGATTTCTAAGCTTCATATCATCTTCAGGAGGTTCAAAGGAGTGGGCTTGCATCAAGAGAGAACCCAGAAAGCTCAGAATCAGAGGGTCCCCATCTCAGGTAACAGGATGAACTTTTTTCCCAGAAGCTAGCTTTTAAGTTCTTTTATGGTTCTATATGCTTCCCTGATCATGGGGATATGATTACTTTTGAAAATGGTTGAGAAACCACCATGTATGTGATCTCTGAAACTTTTGCCCGTTTTTACATTTTTCTTCGATTCATGTTCATGGTGTGAAATAAATGAGTTTTGGTTGGGGGTTTAGGTTTAGAATGATTGGGGGATCATTTTTGTGCAAGAAATTTGAAGTTTGATGACCTGAGAGAGAAGCTAGGGTTTGGGCTCGTCGGAGAAGACGACCGGAACACTGTTCCGGTCGCCTGAAAGTAATTTGCCCTAATCAGTGTAATTAGTGAGGTTTAAATGTGAGCCATTGATCTTGCCTTCCCGCGCGCGAATGAACGACCAAGATTTGTCATTAAACCCTAATTCAGATTAATTAGTTTAATTAATTAGGTTTAATTTGAATTTAATCAGAATCAATCCCAGCCACTGAAACGCGCGCCACTCAACTCCCGCCCTCTAACTTTGAATCTCAGCCTCAGGATCCTCATACTTTTCCATTTTATTTGTTTTATTTCATTTTATTTCTATTTAATTTCTACGAATTTTTAAAAATAGTAAAATACATCAAAAAATTCTGAAAATTTTTATCAAATCTTTTATTAATTTTCCGAACCCAAAAATATTTTTATTTTATTTTTTTTTCATAATTTTTGTATTTTTAAAATATTTAAATTTTTATTTTAATTAGTTAATGAGAATTAATTAATTAAAATACCATTTAAGTTTCTAAAAATCACCAAAAAAATCACATTGCATCTTGATACATTTAGAAACATTATCAAACTCTTCATACAAATTTCATTTTGGTTCTTGACCTATTTTGACATTTTTCTTTGGAATTAGGGTTCTTAAAAGTCAATATTTTTGCCCTAACTTAGAAAAATCCCTTCTGCCTAACCATGAGGAGTTTGATGATGGTTCTTTTTGAATTGCATTCCTCATATCATGTAGTTTCTAGGATAAAATTGGTTTGAATTTATCTCTCATTTTCAATTTGATGTGCATTTTTCCTTTTGAGGTGCCTTAAAACCCTAGCAAACTTGAGAAAATCATAATTCCCATTAGGTTAAGACTTAGGTCCCCTCCTTTGGGCAGTGAACTTGTGTAGGGTTAGGGTACCTTTGATTCCATTTTCAATTTTTTATCTTGTCATTTGCTTCTGATTTTGAATTTTGCTTTGTGTCTTGTGCATAAATCCTAATATTTGCCTTCATTTGCATCCATCTTCCATATGCTTGCATACATGAACTTGCCATGACATTTTATGCATTCACATGACATATAAGACATCTTAGGACATATTAGAATCATGTTTGATCATTGCATCGTCCATTTGCCATGTTGTGCATTCATTTCATTTCATAACTTTCATGAACTTTCATGGTTCAAGACATGCTTCATTTGCATCCTCATCCTTGTATGATCATCCACAACTCTTGGCATATGTTTGCATTATCTCTTATAATCATTAACATCATGTTTATGCTTTTGGTTTTGGGTTTGCATCATTGCATCTTTCTCATTTTCATTCCATTTCATTGCTTGTTACTAACTTTTCAGGTGGTAAGTTACTTTGAGAAGTGAATTTGCCTTCACTTCTCACAATCTCTTCTCATCCCTCTTATGCATCATTGATGAATTTTACTTTTGCATTAGAGTGAGCTTTCTCATTCATGTTCCCTCCTCACTTTCTTTCTCCAAGCAACTTATCTTCTTAAGTGAAGTATGTTGACTTGCTTCTTCTTGCTTCTCTTCCTTCATTCTGCTTCTTCCATGGTGGCTTTTCCTTGAAGATCTCTTGCAAGCCTCATAAACCCTAGGAATACCCAAGCATGATAACAATTAGGGTTTGATTAGTCCCCCATTAGTTTTACCTTTGTGTCATCTTTGTGTCTTCTCTTCTCATCTCATAATCAAGGACTAAACCTTAAAGGTTTTAAGGCTTTGTGATTAGGGTTATGCCTGCATCCTTCTATTAGGATGGAGTGTATAACTTTAATCCTAAGTGGTAAACCCTTAATGTGTTTAAATCCTTTAATCAACCCATTTAATAATCACTAAGACATCAAGCTTGTAACTTGGGCCTTGCATTAGGGTTCTAATTCTTCCTTAACTGGTTAAGAAGGACTAACCCTAGTGTTAATGGACAAGTCCCCCTCAAGTTGTCTTACAAACCATAAAATCCATTTCTTAATCTTACCATTGACTAAAATCCACTTTAATAAAGGCTTTGTTTTGTCATGAGGTTAATCCCTAATCATGGATTAAGTTGAGGAGCTTTTCTCAGCTTAAATGTTCTCATCTATTATCCTTCTATTAGGATGGTGTAATGGGTCTATTGAATCCTTGATTATGGCTTAAACTCATTACTTAATACTAAACAAAAACTACAAAAACATCTAAATAAATACAAATAGGTTGATGATCTTAATCCTAAACCATGGTGATTAAGTGTGAGGTGTTTACCTCATACTTAAGGTATTCTCATTACCCCTAATCAGAGGGAGGATGTGATGAGTCTACTAACCCTTGGTTTAGGCTTAAGCTCATTATCTTATGACAAATACCAAAAAACAATAACAAAAACTGAAAATACAAAAGCAAACAATAATCGTCTCCTCCGGGATTCTTTTCTCACCTCATTCACTCACAAACGAGAACTCGCTTCTTCCGTCTAATGCAAGATAGTTTGCACCTGAGCCAGACAGGTCATACACTTGAGCATAGATAAGTAAGCAGTTCACAAGTTAATTTATCTTTCAGTCTCTTTGAGTCGAACTACGGTGTTCTGACTTCCTCATTGCACGAGAGGATACGTAGGCATAACTTAACAGTTATCGAACAAAAGTCTCTGTATATTCCCCCTCCTTCCAGCATTATTCTTTGAGCCTCATAGTCTTGAGCTTTGCACTCTTGTTCTTACACTGACACTTCCCATATTTCACTTAACATTTCTTTTACACTGACACTTGCATTCTTTCCAGCTTTGATACACAGTTTGCACTGACACTACCCCTTTAAAACACAAATCTTTTAAGCGTGGATCCCGTCGAGTACGACGGACAATCTGGGTGCTAATACCTTCCCAGGTTGTAACCAACCCCCTTTCTCAGTTTCTCTGGTTCGCAACCGTCTTGTCCATCTTTTCCCAGGTTTATGCAGCATTACCTTTCCTTCGGGATAAAAATGCCTAGCTGGCGACTCTATTCATTCCTCTCTCTTTCGCCGACCGTTCGCGTCTGTACCCCTCTTGACCGGGCGTCATCAGGTGGGAGCGACACCTTGCATTAGGGTTCTAATTCTTCCTTAATAGGTTAAGAAGGACTAACCCTAGTGTTAATGGACAAGTCCCCCTCAAGTTGTCTTACAAACCATAAAATTCACTTCTTAATCTTACCCTTAATTAAAATCCACTTTAATAAAGGCTTTGTTTCATGAGGTTAATCCCTAATCATGGATTAAGTTGAGGTATCTTCCTCAGCTTAAATGTTCTCATTTATTATCCTTCTATTAGGATGGTGTAATGAGTCCATTAAATCCCTGATTATGGCTTAAACTCATTACTTAACACTAAACAAAAACACCAAAAACATCTAATTAATCACAAGTAGGTTAATGATCTTAATCCTACATCATGGTAATTAAGTTTGAGGTGTTTACTTCATACTTAAGGTATTCTCATTATCCCTAATCAGAGGGAGGATATGATGAGTTTACTATCCTTTTGGTTTAGGTTTAAGATCATTAACTTATGACAAACACCAAAAAAGCAATAAAAGATTGAAAATATCAAAAAACAAACAATAATCGTCTCCTCTGGGATTCTTTTCTCATCATCTTCACTCACAAACGAGAACTCGCTTCTTCCGTCTAATGCAAGACAGTTAGCATCTGAGCCAGACAAGTCATACACTTGAGCATAGACAAGCAAGCAGTTCATTAGTCAATTTATCTTTTAGTCTCTTTGAGTCGAACTACGGTGTTCTGACTTCCTCATTGCACGAGAGGATACGTAGGCATAACTTAATTGTTATCGAACAAAAGTATTTGTGTCTTCCCCCTCTTTCAGAATTCTTTTTTAAGCCTCATTCCTGAGCACCTCACTTCATTTTCTTGCACTGACACTTGTATATTCACTTCCAGCTTTTGCACACAGATAACACTGACACCTACCCCTTTAAACACAAACTTCCAAGCGTGGATCCCGTCGAGTACGACGGACAATCTGGATGCTAATACCTTCCCAGGTTATAACCAACCCCCTTTCTCAGTTTCTCTGGTTCGCGACCGTCGTATCCATATCTTTTCCCAGGTTTATGCAGCATTACCTTTCCTTCGGGATAAAAATGCCTAGCTGACGACTCTTTTCATTTCATTTTCATTTCTCCTTTTGTCGATCGTTCGCGTCTGTACCCTATCTGACCTTTGTGTCATTTGGTGGGAGTGACAGGTTTCAAACCGAATTTGAACCATTTGAGATTTTTTATTTCGTAGCATATCGACATGTTCCATGGAAACTTATAAAGAAGTTGAATGATACAGGAGAAATATGATACTTGTAGGGTATCACTCTACTGATGGTTACTAGTTGTTTGATGCAACAAAGAGGATGGTTGTGATCTGTTGAGACATTATTGTCGACAAAATTAAGGAGTTGTAACAAACCTGTAACCAATTACGTAAAAGCTATAACTGATTATAGCTTTAAATATTCAAATTCCACGGATACAAGAAGTGAAGAAACTCTCATTGTCGAAATCAAAATTGAATAAAATGTGAGAAGATAAAAATGACTAAGAGGTTTCACTAAAAGACTCCAAGATTGCGAGCTGTTCCGAGACAACTAAGTCAACGATGATGGTGATTTAGTCCATTTTCACTTATGGCCGAATCTGAATTTATTAAAATAGAACATGCTTTAAGTGATCCAAAGTGGATTTGTGCTATGAACAAGGAGCTGAAATCTATTGACAAGAACAATACTGGGGAATTAGTTGATCTACTAGACGAGAAGAAGCCAAACGGTGCGAGATGGATGTTCAAAATGAAGGAAAATTCCAATGGTGAAATAATCAAGCATAAGACTTGATTAGTTACAAAGGGATTCTTGCAAAGAGATAACATATACTTTGAACAGGTATTCACACCATTTGCTAGGATTGAAACCATAAAACTAGTGGTTAGTATTGTGAATAACAACAATTGACTCATCTACCAAATGGATGTAAAATATGTGTTTTTGAACGAACCGCTTGAAAAAAAGGTTTATGAAGAAAAAACCCTAGTTTTGTTGTGAGGAACCAATAGCTAAAGTTCTACAAGTTTAAAAAAGCGTTATATGGTTTGAAGCAAGCTCTAAGAGTTTGGAAAAAATAATAGATGATTTCGTAAAGGGTGTTGGCTTCAAGAAATATGTATCCGAACATGAAGTGTATGTGAAGATGGATATAAGGGAAAAGTTATTATCCTTTGTCTATATGTAGACAACTTGTTGATAATAGGCAGTAACAAAAAGTGAATTTCTAAGTTTAAAAGTGAATTTATGAAAGTATTTGATATGACTAACCTTGGCCTTATGACATACTTCCTTGGCATTTAGCTCAACAAGTCCAAAATGGGATTACTCATGCACCAAATAAGGTATGCGCTTGAGATATTGAAGAAGTTTGAAATTGAGCATTGTAATGCTTCCGTTACTTCGAATGAACCAAGGCTACAATTCTCGAAGAATGGGGATAAACAAGATGCATATCCAACTCAATATAGGTGGCTAATTGGATCCTTGCGTTATTTATGCAATATACGGTTGAACTTGTCGTTTAATGTTGGTATTATGAATAGATTTATGGGGAGACCAAAGGTGTCTCACTTGACATCACTTACATTAGTCAAGAGAATCCTAAGATATTTCAAAGGCTCTATTGTTGGCTACAGAATTATCTTTCTCATAGCGGATACGGGCAGAAAATGCAATTTTCTTGGTTTTACCGATTCTAATTGGTGCGGAGATAAAGATGATTGAATGTTTATAGATGGATACTTCTTTTTGTTTGATGGAACTCCAATCTCATGATGTTCGAAGAATGAACCAATAGTTGCACTCTCGTCTTGTGAGGCCGAGTACATTGTCGCTTCGTTATGTGCATACCAAACCGTGTGGCTAATGAATTTATTGAATGAGTTGGATAACAATGAGGGTGAAGTTGTTACACTCCTGGTTGATAACGTTTCTACGATTAATCTTGCTAAGAACTCAATTGCACATGGGAGGAGAAAACATATTGAGATGAGGTTCATTACTTGATGGAACTTGTTAGTGAAGGAAAGTTAAAATTGGGATATTGAAGAATTGAAGACCAAGTGACTGATTTGTAGATTAAGAGAGTCACAAATATGTTTTCAATAGGTTGAAGATGGAGATGAGCATGAAAGATTTGGAACACTTGAATTAAGGTCATGTGTTAAAAATATTATTGTTAATTCAAATGTTGTAATTGTTTAACACAGGGTGTAACCGGTTACAGTAAGACAAAAATCACTTCTGAGCTGAAGAAATAGGGAAAATTTTATGGGTGTAACCGATTAACGTCTGCAAGTAACCGATTATCACTGAAAGAAGAATTAATTGTATGTCAATTGTAACCGGTTATAGGTTTTAGATAACCGGTTACAGACCCGAGTTTTCTGTTTTTTCAGTTATGTAATTGTGTGAATTGTGTCTCAATCACTTTTGTAATATTTGTATAAATACCTTAGAGACATCCTAATCTTTGTAAATGAAATATTCTCACCTTCAATTATATCTCTCAATTTTCTATTCCCTTTCCACACTCTAATTTTGTCCATTAATGAAATATTCTTGTTGTTCATTTGATTGCACAACATACTTCGCTGGTTCAATTTCCCAAGCGCAGCTGTTCATAAATCTCAAATTAACTAATGCATTAAATAAAATGGAGAGATGAATAGTTTCTAGATTGTTAATAGGTTTTAATATTAGTCTAAAAAAGTTATAATTAAAAGACTATATTGACGGTTTATTAATCGTCTAACTTAGAGAATGACACTAATAATTTATAAAATTCAAATCGGCCATCAACATACACACTTAATTACTAATAATATGTGTCAGCAATTTCTTGAAAATATGCAAAAAGTTCTTGTGGTTTAGAGAACATGGGCATATGATCAGCATCAGGAATCACTTTGACATCTTTTGTAGGATTTCTTTCAATCATCGACAACTGAAAATCATGCTCTAACAATTTATCTTGTTGGCACACAATGTAGACTTTATCAACAGTTCCGTAATTATCTTTTGTGATACTTGTTTTCTCACGTAATAGCTCTTGATCACCAAAACTACGAAATGGCCTTTGTAACAACATTGCAAGAGACAAGTCCTAATCCATATGTATAATCAATTTTTATAAACATTTTACTTTCAAAATAATATATAGTCATTTTCACTAAAGGTTATACCTCAGGTGGAGATAGTTGATACATCTTGGATGCTAAGAAATGTGGCCCATGTATTATGGATCCATTTGATTTATTATTTGAGCTATCGTCAAATGTAATCTTTGCGTCTAAGTTGGAATCCAAGCTTTGATGATACTACGATTTGGAAAATAAATATATAAGAAATATGAAAAAAAACAGAAAACAACAATAGTTAAGTACCTCATGGCGGAGAGTCATGAAGCCTAGATCAGGAGAAGGCATCATAGCTGCAACAAATACAGCAACTGCAATTTTCTTTGGGAATAATTCCATAGCCATAGATATACAAATCCCACCAAAGCTATGACCCACAAGAATTACCCTCTCATCTTCTGGCAATGATCTTACAAATTGAATCAACGGTTCATAATAATCTTCAATAGAATCAAGTTCATGCACTTGTTTTGGATGAATACCAGAAGCAGCCATGTCTAATGTTGTGACTTTATGTCCACAAGATTTCAATAGAGCAACAACCTTGTACCAACACCATGCTCCAAAGCTAGCTCCATGAACCAACACGAAATGTCTCTTATCCATCTTTCTTTCCTAGTCTCTTATCCATCTATCCAGAGTCAAGCTTATGCTGCCAAGCAACATATGGCCACCCAACTACTCCCCCACGTGCAAGATAATGCCACTCACTCACTCGGTATTTTTTCTCTAAAGAATAATTTTTTATAAATAGATTTTTTTTAATAAGCAAACAGCAAAACATCTTTGCCTTTCAATTTCACTTTCTATTATTTACCGCTGCTTTATTTTTATACCTTTTGAGGTTTAATACTTAATATTTAAATTTAAGCTTTTATATTTCATATTTTAATACACAAAAATAATTAGACAAAAATTTACTATGCTAATAAATTTGAAGAAAGGAAAAATAATCTATTAAAAATATTATTAAATATTTATTTGTAAACTTTATATTAATATCTTCACATTAATCATTAGTCATCAATATCTTCAACCATTTTCTTGAAGTAACCCTTGATACGACCACATATAGTTGTCCATGAGAGAAAATTGCTCGTGGTAGATATACTCCAACATATTTGAGTGATTGTCCTTGACTTTTATTGATAGTCATTGCAAATGAAACAACTAAAGGAAATTAGCGTCGTTGAAATTTGAAAGGGATTCTTTTATCAGAAGGAGTCAATGATAACCTTGGGATATAAACTTTTTGACCAATATTACTTCCTAATATGACTTTTGCTTCAACGACATATTTTCCCAATTTTGTAATTATTAACCTTGTTCCATTACACAAACCTAAAGATTGTTCAATATTTCTCAATAACATTACTGGTACTCCAACTTTCAACCTTAATTTGTGATTTGGAAGTCCAGAAGAAACAATTGTGTTTAAAAATTCAAGAGTGTGTACATCATCTAGGATGTCAACATTTGAGTTTCTATAATGGGGAGAATCAAAACTCAAATATGTTGTTTCTTTTCTAGTTATTAAACCAAGCATATAATCATTGATTGAATCAACAATTGTATTTTTAGGAGCTACTATAGCCCTATCTTGAAAAAAGGTTTGGCCAGTCATATTATGAAAAAGATTTGGATAAGTGCTTTGAACAATAGCGGCAAGTGGATCACCGAAACTTAGAATGAGCAAATCGTGTGGTATATTGATTATGATGTCTACATCATTAATTTCTCCAATAGTGCCATCACCAATTCCCAAAATCCACTGAGAAAATACCTTTCTTTCTTCAATGTCAGACGTTGAACTTCCAGTTAGAAGTCTCATGTTTGTAGTTAATGTAAGAACTTCACAAAAATTTCAAAGATAGGAAGAATTTATAATAGCATGAACAACATCTTGTTTACTTCCTTTAGGTATTACAGGAAGGATTTGGCGAAAATCTCCATCGAAAACAACTACTTTTCCACCAAATGGGATATCTAAACTTCCATTATTATAAGATCAAAGAATATCCCTTAAACTACAATCAACAACTTCAAAACAATGCTTATGCATCATTGGTGATTCATCCCATATGATCATTTTTGCCTTGGCTATTAACTCAGCCAAATCATTTTTGGAGTTATTTCGCACGTTGAGCATTCATCAACATGTATAGGTATGGAAAACCTTGAGTGACAGTTCTCCCTCCTGGAATAAGCAATGCAGCTATCCCACTTAAAGCTACTGTTATAACAATCTCACCCTTTGATCTTAAAGCTGCTGACATTGACCTCCAAATATAAGTCTTTCTAGGGCCTCCATAGCCATAAAGGAAAAATATTCCTGGTTTATTTTCATTTACCTTTTTCATGATACGAACATATATTCCTTTTTTCTCAATAGTCATTGTCGACATCAATCTATGATGCTCCTCAACCAAAGATTGTCTGTTATAGTTCAGCTCATCATAAATCAATCTATTATTTCTCTTGTGTATTAATGATTCATCTGCTTGAGGATTTTAGGATAATCTTCCAAACTCTTGTTATTAGTTTGCAAGAACGTCTCTATTTCAGCTCAAGCATAACTGTTCAGTTGATCGGGAGTCATCCAAAGAATCAGGTTTATTTTGCTTATTTCCATTGCCATAAAAGGCAACAGTTACACGATCATGGCCTTTGTTGACATATTTAAAATTATATTGTATTGATCGTGACTGATTACACCACTCCACATTTATATGAACATTATACTTCAATAACAAATGTTTATTATAAGGAACCACAAACTTGTTATCTACAAATGATTCACCTTTTAGAATAAACACATCATTTCTCTCCTTTATATGTTGGATATCCATCTACATCAATAATGGTAGAATCAACAAATTTGTTCGGAAAATGTTTTGTACACTTTCCATTTTGCATGCATGGAGCTTTTTTATTTTGAGTGTCGTATGAGCCATGAATCATAAGTGATGATACAACTTTAAACAACATGGGATCTTTATCTTTATCTGGAATCTCATCAGATATTATTTTGTTAATATCTTTAAGATACACACACTTATAATTACTTTAAAGGAAAACAAATATGTGAGCATGTGGAAGTCCTCGCTTTTGAAACTAAATAGTATGTATCACTGCAAGTTTAAAGTAAATCATTTTAATTAATACTAAATGTTTCTTAAAAATACATTTGATTAATAATTATATAAAAAATTTAGAATAGGAATGAAATTACATGTATGGTTACCTGATTTCACTTTTCTGAAAATATTTCCCTTCTTGATGTCTTTTATTAACTGATCAAGTTTTATTTTGAAAAGTCGACTTACTAAATCGGGCATATCCTTTGGCTTGAGGTGATATGTATTAAAAAATCAACCAATTCAGGCCATTTATGGTTAATGTGAATGTGATAAATAAATCAGGATACCCCATCCAACCACAAATTGTCATAGCATCTTGATAATTTTTGTGGAATATTGGAACAAACCCTAGTACGAATAACATGTCATCAAAGTCTGATCACTTGTTATTGTTTAATTGGGTCTTGTGTTATGGATTCAATTGTTTAAGTTATCGTGTACCCTAAGTTAGCTTGTAATGGATAATTGTTAAAAAGCCCATTAGGTTAGTATGTTAGTTTTATTATAAATAGCATACTAGTCTCTCATATTTTGGATAAGGGAAATAGGAAGATAAAACCCTAATTCAAAAGTGAGAGACGTTATTTGTTATTCTTGTATACTTGTAATCTTGTTTAAAGAGAAAGGAAAGAATAACAGTTTATAACTAATCCTTGTTATTATCTTTGGTAACCCTAAACCCTAACCCTTGTGGGTTTCTTGAGAAACCTATTATACTTTATTTCTAAGGTATCTAATTCACAACTAATTGGTGCGGTGAGCGTGGAGAAGATGCATTCAACAAAGTATGAGATTGAAAGGTTAACTAGAGTGAACAATTTCGGTCAGTGGCGCTTGAAGATGAAATCCCTACTGGTTCCGCAGGGTTGTTTGGAAGAGTTGAAGGGAGAGACGACCATGAATGTTGCGTTGACGGCAACTGAAAAGATGGCCATGATTGAGAAATCACACAATGCAATATTGTTGAGCCTTGGTGATAAGGTTCTTCGACAAGTATCAAAGGAGACGACGACGTCAGAGTTATGGTTGAAACTTGAAAGTTTGTACATGACCAAATCATTGGTGAATCGAATCTACTTGAAGCAAGCCTTGTATTCACTCAAGATTAGTGAAGACAAAGTGTTGGCTGAGCAGTTGGATATGTTCAACAAGATGATTCTTGATCTTGAAAATATTGATATGAAGATTGATGACGAAGATCAAGAGTTCTTGCTGTTATGCGCGCCCATAACACATACTCACTTTAAAGAAACCCTCTTGTATGGAAGAGATTCCCTAACCTTTGAAGATGTTCAATCTTCCTTGTACTCTAAGGACTTGAATGAATAAAAGGAGCATAAACCTTCGACGATTGGTGAAGGTTTGTCCGTCAAGGCAAAATTCTTGCGAAAGGATGGTAAGTTCGACAAGAAGAAGGGCAAAAGTCAGCAGTAGTCTTATAGTGGTGAATCATCTGGTGTTCGATGCTATCATTGTAAGAAAGAGGGTCACATTTGAAAGATGTGCCCTGAACGCCTGAAAGATCATGGAGGTAAGGATAATGGCAACACGACCATTGTTCTATATGATTTTTGTCATACCCTAAATTTTGACCAGAAAATTTTCATTTTCGACGCACTCGCATCGCATCATCATTATTCAACCATCTTTGGCATTTTAGTCCGTTAATCATTAATCATTGCATTTTCTTGTATTTTATTATTTCGATGTCGATTTTATTTTATCTTTAATTTTGAGATTTTTTATTTTAGAACTTAGTTTGGAATGTTGTCTCTCGTTGTAAATTATTTAGTTTTATTCTTTTAATTTTTTTTTTAAGTTAATTATTTGTTTAGAATATTTTTAGAATTTAATCTAGTTCAATTTAATTTTTAATCTAATTCCTAATTTTAGTTTAATTTTAAAAAATAGGAGTTTAGTTTTACATTAGATTTAGAATTATTATTATTTTTAATTCAATCATAATTTCAATTTTTTAGTTAATTTTAAATTATTTTTATTTATTTGTTTCATTTTAGTTAAAATAATTTAGTTAGTTTTATGGATTAAAAATTATTAGTATAATTTCTTTAAGTTTAATCTTTGAGTTAATTTTATCTTTATTAATTTAATTAGTTTCAATTTCTAATTTTTTTAATAAGGTTTTAATTAATTTATTTCTAAGTAGCTCAATTTGATTAGTACAATTTAGTTTTATTAATTTAGTGTAGCTAATGGGTCTTATTGTCTCTTGGACCAAGATTTTTAGACAGCAAAAAAAAAACAAATATGAAAGTGACTTCTCCTCTACTATAACACTCCAAACCTGCTGCTACACTCCAAGCCAAAACTTTCACCAATATTGCTAAACCAAAATCTGCATTTTTTAAAGAGAAAATTTTAACAGATGAAAAAGGAAAACTTGTTAAAGAAGTTGATTCTTGGGGGGTTTTGTTTTATAAAAAGGGGAGAAAACCACAGAAAACAGGGGAAAAAAATCAATGGAAAACAAGTTTCAGAAAAGAAAAAAATGTGAATTTCTTTTTGCAGCATATTCTCTCCTCTTTAACACCATTTAAACCATAAACTCTAAAAAAAAACCATTTAACTCATTCTTCATCATCAATCTCACACTAACCTCAAATCCATAACTTCCACCACCGTTAAAACCTCTTCATCCACCTTCTAATACACAACTCTTTCATACTATTCAAAATTCTAAACACCATGTAAAATATATTCATGTATCTTCTTCACACAACAACTCAACTCAGCAGCAGCGTTTCTACAACTTAGACATCGTCTGTCTTTCCTGATTCAAAATCACTCACTATCTATCCCTACAATAAGCTTCAAGTTCGTTCCGGTAACAGACTCTTATTTCCTTTCATGCTGCTAATATTTGCATCGATGTCGTTGTTGCTTTTTCTATGTGTGCATATTTTGAGATTTCGATTGTGTGTCTGTGGGTGTACCTATTTCGACTTTGGTTTTGTAATTTTTTTAAGTTATTGTTTGTTGTTCCTACTGTGGTTGCTTGGATCTGTTGCTTTTGAATTTTTTTATTACATTGATCATTTGCATATGCACTGATTTGTGTGAAAGCTCTGAGTTTTCTTAGTCATGTCGGTTTCGTTGTCGGTGTGTATAATTTGTGTCGGTTTATTTTGAAATGAAGTGTGTTGCGGTTTTGACCCTGCATATTTGTATAATGATCTAGGCATATTTTTTTCATGGCACAACAGTCTTTGATTCATGGCTACCATCTTGTAATTAGTTTTCCTTTATTCCTCTTTTTAAGCTATCATTTTCTGGGAACCCACCATGAAGAAGAAATTGAAACGTGTACAGATGATATGTTTTATATTGACGCATATTTAAGTATAATCCACTATATATAACAATCATTATTGATATTAGTTCTATTTCACTACATGTTGCTGCCATTTATTTAGCTTGTTTCAAATATTTAAGAATGTTTAGATGTTTTTTTCAATTTGGTGGGGATAGTGAACAATGTTCCTAAGAGGAACACGTTTTTCACAGTAAGTTTGCAATAGGCTTCAATTTTACTTACATATGCATGACTTGTTTTTTTATTTATTCTATTTTCCGGATACTGTACACGTATATTCCCACTTCATACTAGTTTTCTATAGTTTATTTTATTCATTAATTTTATCATATTTTTTAATGATTATACTTTCTATTGATTTTTATTATAAGATGTAAAGAAATATTAATATATGTTCTTGGGCTCCATTAGATTTAATTTTAAGCCTATATTTTTTTTTCTATCCACACAGCAAACCCACGATCCATACTTTCCCATTTTTCTACTTTATTTGCTTTTTTTTTTATTTTTTATTTATTTATAATTTTGTTCAACCAATATCAAATTCTACTAGCTTTTAATTAAAATTTTATTTTGTTTTGGTCACTTTATTTCTTAGTTTCTTTTATCTATTATATTACATTTTGATTTATTTATATATTTTTATTCTTTTTTGGGGCCGATGATATTACAAAGCCACGATTAGATCGTTTCCGATTAATCGTGGCCGATATGAGGCCATCTTGTTTATTTTATTTTATTTATTCTAATTTCATAATTTTTATTTAAGTTATTTATTTATTTCATTTATTTCACGAACTTTTTTATTATATTAATTTCTAACGGTTCGATTAAATCGCACACCGCACACACGCTTTCTCTTGGGCAAATTACAACGAGACCCTTTATTTAATCGCAATCCCTTGTAAATTATCATGTATCCCTCTCCAATTTATTTTGTATGCAATTTATCTTTCTGCCTTTATTTTACCAGTTTTATTGCTTGGAATACCCTTAAGAACTCGAAATCAATTCACATAATCAATTAAAACAATTCATACGCCCACATTTGCACACACGTAAGTCGATTACCAAGTGATCGCCGTCTGCACGACTTATCGTTCGCCTTAATTAAATTATGGAAAAAAGGAACTCCGGAGTCTAGCATTCCGCACGTTCTGGATTGAACCGCAAATGGGCTAGCCTCACGCGTTGGTTCAATCACCATTCGTATAAAAACAATTCAATTCATTTAAATTAATTTATGGAAAAAAGGAACTCCGGAGTCTAGCATTCCGCACGTTCTGGATTGAACCGCAACTGGGCTAGCCTCACGCGATGGTTCAATCACCATTCGTATACTAAAATATTCAAACTATCTTATTAATAAATTACGAAAACAGAACTCCGGAGTCTAGCATTCCGCACGTTCTGGATTGAACCGCAAATGGGCTAGCCTCACGCGTTGGTTCAATCACCGTTCGTATAAAAACAATTCAATTCATCTTAATTAATTTATGGAAAAAAGGAACTCCGGAGTCTAGCATTCCGCACGTTCTGGATTGAACCGCAACTGGGCTAGCCTCACGCGATGGTTCAATCACCATTCGTATACTAAAATATTCAAACTATCTTATTAATAAATTACGAAAACAGAACTCCGGAGTCTAGCATTCCGCACGTTCTGGATTGAACCGCAAATGGGCTAGCCTCACGCGTTGGTTCAATCACCGTTCGTATAAAAACAATTCAATTCATCTTAATTAATTTACGAAAAAAAGGAACTCCGGAGTCTAGCATTCCGCACGTTCTGGATTGAACCGCAAATGGGCTAGCCTCACGCGTTGGTTCAATCACCGTTCATATAAAAACAATTCAATTCATTAAATTAAATTACGAAAACAGAATTCCGGAGTCTAGCATTCCGCACGTTCTGGATTGAACCGCAAATGGGCTAGCCTCACGCGTTGGTTCAATCACTATTCGTATTCAAAACAATTCAACAATCTTAAAGGATCAGACATGATTCATCTCCATAGGAAAGTTGTTCCTCCTATCCCCACAAACGCAAACAAAAATCTTACAAACAATTACTTTCAAAGGAAGAACGTGGCATTGCTTGTCGATACTTATATCCAAGTTTAAAGCTTCTTCCGATTTTATTTACTTTCAAAGGAAGAATGTGGCATTGCTTGTCGATCTTATATCCAAGTTTAAAGCTTTCTTTCGATTTCTCATTTCTCAAATGTTTGTGGTAGAATAGGTGAGATACTTCTCTTAAAGATGACAATTTGTCTCTTTCTTTCAAATACAAATTAAAACTTACCAACCAATTCAAATCATTTTCATAATTAATTAGCGAGTAACTGAACTCCGGAGTCTCGCACTCCGCACGTTCTTGAATGCAACCGCAACATGGGCTAGCCCCACGCGTGGTTCATTCGCCCTCTCGTTTAAAACATCTTTAACAAAGATCAAACATCTTTTCTCAAAACAAACATTGTTTAGATCATTCTATCTCACAAACAAGCTAGCGCTTCAGCCTCCTATCGCGAGCAGATAAGCCAACGCTTAGCAGTAGAATGCATTTTCAAACAATCGTTCAATTAAAAAACACAAATCGTAGTGGCACGAACTACGAAGCTCTGACTTTCCCATTGCACAAGGGAATACGTAGGCACGAGGATTTTAATCCTTCGCGAGCACAATAATAAAAAACTTTAACCTTTCCCTATTGCAAATAATAAACAAATATCGATACTTAATCATTAAAAGAAGACAATAATACGAGTTAACATTTTAAGCGCAAACTAGACTAAGAGGTTCCCGTTGAGTACAACGGACGTGAGGGGTGCCTAATACCTTCCTCTTGCGTAACTGACTCCCGAACTTAGATTAGTGGTTTCGTTGACCATTCTTATCCTTTATTTAGGTTGTGTCTATATCTTCCTTTTCTCTCGTAGAATAAATAGAATTAGGTGGCGACTCTGTTGTTTTGTTTTAGGATCGTATTTTTCGAGGTGCGACAGCTGGCGACTCTGCTGGGGAATCAAATGCTTTATGCATAAGAGAGTCGAGCCTAGCTTAGGGTAGTTTGCGTTTGTTTGCTGACTTGTTTGATTTGTCTTCTTTATTTGTTGTTGGTATTTTATCTGCTGCTTCCTTCTTTATTATTTGCTCATTATATCTGCCTGTTGGATCTCGGGATGTCACGGGTTTGAATTTGTATTTGAGTTTTGAAAAAGAAGAGGGAACACCTAAGTTAGAATTGGATGTTATTAGTGTTAGTCTCCAAGGACTCGCTCCTTGCACGCCTAGCATGAAAGCTCCCCCAGATAGTTAGACTTTTCATAGATCTTGTCACAACGCAGCTAGCCTGTCGCGGGACCTGATTCATGAAAAGGGCTGTGATTCTGGGACCCCCCTAGAACCTGTTTCAATTTTGGTAGTTGTGTAATGTTAGGCTCCAAGGACTCGCTTCTTGCACGCCTAGCATGAGAACTCCACTCAAGGTAGACCTTATCGTTATTATCGTCACAATGCAGCTAGCCTGCGGCGGGGCGTTAGTACGATAAACGTCCATGACCTTGGGTTTCCCTATACCATCACCATAGAAGCTACCCTGTGAGTGGGTGTTATGGGTAAAGAATTTAGAACTCTCCATTTAAGGCTTACCAGTCAGGAAGTTCCGAAGTTTCTTGTACCTTGGACCCAACATCTTGCCTTCATGCTAGAACTGTTTGTATTTGTGATTCTGAGCTTTGCCTTCATTCGCATATCATTTGCATTTGCATCGCATATCATTCTTCCACCAAACAAAAAGCTCACTCATTTGTCCTTCTACCAGTTTGTTGACTCTTAGACGTCTCTTTCAAGCCTGAAGTAGTCACTGAAGAACAACAAATATGGCAGAGAATGTTGATTCCATGTCAGGCTTTACTGTAATAACCAACCCGATGTACGATTTTCCTCCTGACAACGATGCTCAACAGGTGGATGTTCCCCAATCTCAGAATGTCCATCATGTGATGAAGGTGAATAATCCTAAGGTGGTGAAAGTTGAGGAAGGAATTCGTGATCTCGAAGAACAACTGAAGATGGTGAAAGAACTCAATGCGTTTGGTTTAAAAGCTCATAACTTGTGTCTGGTCCCGGGCGTGATTATTCCCCCAGATTTCAAAATTCCTACTTTTGAAATATACAAGGGTGTAAGTTGTCCAAGATATCATTTGACGATGTTTTGTCGAAAAATGACTGCTCATGTCGATAACGATAAGCTGATGATTCATTACTTTCAAGAAAGTCTGTATGGGGCATCTTTGATGTGGTATACGAAGCTAGAAAGAAACCATATACAGACTTGGGAAGACCTAGCCGACGCTTTTGTGAAGCAATATGACTACAATTTAGACATGGCTCCCGACTGTTACCAGTTGATAGGAATGAGTCAGAGAGACGATGAATCTTTTAGGGAGTATGCACAAAGATGGAAGGAATTGGCAGCCCAAGTTCATCCACCACTCTTAGAGAAAGAACTTGCCAAAGTGTTTCTAAAAACATTGTCAGACTCTTATTATATCAGAATGATAGGCGTTGTGCCATTAGAGTTCTCCAAAATTGTGGAAGTTGGAGTGAACATTGAAAACGCATTCAAATGTGGAAGAATCCAAGAGGGGTCAGATTGCCAAATTGTTGAGGAGAAGTCTGTGTGTGATTCCCAAGAGGAAGGAAATTTTGAAGTTAATGCGATTAGGGATTCTCCTAAAATCTTGCAAGCTCCAGTGCCTTATGGAGAACGTCAAAATCAGCGCCATAATCAACAGAGATCTCAGGATAGACCAACAAGAGAGACTCCTCAGTTCGATCCAATCCCAATGACTTACGGTCAACTGTGGACTTGTTTCGCCAGGAATTCAGTGATGGCACCCAGGAAGACAAGAGCCATGAGGTCTCGCCCTCATTGGTTCAATCCAAATACCAGTTGTGAATTTCATGGTGGAGTACAGGGGCATCCAATTGAAGAGTGCAAAGTATTCCAGGAAAAGGTTCAAGAGATGATCGACTACGGGGTGTTGGCCTTCAATGGAGGAATCCCATCAGTAGACAGAGTGCCTTTGTGCTGATAGAAAACTCAAGAAGTTCCTTTCCAAGTCAGCTTATTACTGGAGCCTGGAACCAATTCCTCCATGCACGCGATTGTTCTATGCTTTGGAGCTATCCTCTCAGATGTTTAGCTCGTTTGTTGCTTTTCATATGTATTTTTCTATGTTTTGTTAATGCATTTGTTTTGGCATGTAAGAACTTATTTGTTTCGAATGATTAATGCAATGAATATGTTTGTCTTGAAGTAATCCATTCGTATTCACTCATAATGCTTTTTCAACTTTACGATGCCAATATTATCCCATCTCTTGCCAAGGCAGAGAACTGGGGGGAGGATGACGAAATTAAAACACAAATCCTCTAGCTGAATGCTTTTGATTAAAACCCTACTGACGATGTACAGGCATTGTTTCAAATTCCCAAACACTGGAGAAATAAGGAGTTAATCCCTAGTCAACCACTTCGAGCCTAGAAGTAGGAGTTTCTTTCAGATATTTCAAAACCTTTTGCTTAACCTGGGGCAGGGTAGTGTTCAGTTAATCTGGTTACACAGTCAAATCATAAGATGAAACATTCCATCAGGGAATCCACTACAATCAATGACTTGACAGTCACAATTTTCAACCTTCCAAAGAAAAAAAGAAAAAAAAGAAAAAAAAATCCCTCTAAGTCAAACCTACAAAAGGACTTAGACAAAAAAGATCAATAGAATAAGTCATTCGTGAGAAGTCCTCAAATCCTCAACCTCAAAAGCTTAAGATTTAGTGACCACCATACCAAAGTTAAGGGGTCACTGATATCCATAGAGGACAAATAAGATGACTGTCATTTCAAGCGGACCTTGGAGCATTATCTCTATGCTATCAAAGACAAATGTATATGTCAATTTAGCTGAACCTAGGATTGGAGAACATCACGGAGAGTGGGTGGGCACCAAATAAACTTTGAGCCTTTATCCTTTGTTTCTAAAACCGTGAACCAAACCACATTACAACCCTCAAAAGTCCTAATTGAAGTAGGGTTTGTTTCGAAAGCACACTCAATAAGAAAATGTTTCCCGACTCCCATGAGCTTTGCTCAAAAATTTGTGTTGGCTTTATAAAAAAAATGATGAATATCACATCCTAGCTAGTGATTCGGTCACAAGCTATTGTGAAAATCTTTTCAAAAAAAAAAACAACAAAAAAAACTTCGAGACAAACACGTGTGTCGCATTAGCAGTCTTAACATTAACCTTTTTGCTTGCTAGCATTTGCTTGATATCATAGAAACCTATGTATGAGCACCAGTGATGAGCTTAATCTCTTGAGATTTGAAACTCTGATGAGTAGTTGGACAACCATTTCAGAGAATGATCACTGATGCGTGTTTTTCGCAAGTGTACGAACACGTCAGAGTAATATAAAAGATTGTCGAATCCACAGAGACCAAGTGTCAATCTATCGTACCTGTTGTTATGGTGTGTATCTAAGGCAACTAAATATAAGGGTTTTAGTAAGGGTGCAATGGTAAATAAAATAATAATTTTAAATAATAAATAAAAGACAGGCTCGAATGTAATTCACGTAATCAATGATAATCCAGTACTTGTTAATGGAACTACTTATGGGCAATGTTTTCTCCTTTGAAAAGAACTAATTTAACAGGAACTGTCGCTTTCGCGTATTCAGAACCGAGTTGTACTCTCTAATCAACCCCTCCTATTGTCACGGATAAAAAGGTGCGTACTGCGTTAGAGTAGTAAACCTATTTTTAAGAAATATAGTATCTTAACTAAGTTGAAAAGTATTTTAACCTGGACTTCTTAGCAAAAAGAGGTTCTTATGAACCAGACTCTAAACTTCATAACGCGTCCGAAAATCGTTTTAAAATCTCTTTTCTTTTTAATCTAAAATCTCCTAATAAACTAGACAAAACGCTTTTGGCTGTTTTTGAAATAGTTAAAAACAATTACTTGAATTGAAAGATAAAATAGCCCTTAGGTGTTTCCACGAACAATTATACTGATTATTGGTTTAATTACGATCCTTACATTCTAACCTTTATGGAATTAGTTAGACATGATAAAGTAAAGATTCTTTTTATAATTTTTCATAAAAGTAATTTAGTGCGAGTGCGGAAAGTAAAGTAATTTAAAGCGAGTGCGAGTAATAAATAAAGTAAAGTGCGAGTGCGGGAAATAAACAAAATAAAGTGTGAGTGCGGGAAATAAACAAAATAAAGTGCGAGTGCGGGAAATAAACAAAGTAAAGTGCGAGTGCGGATAATAAACGAAAGTATAGCAGTGCGAGAAATAAATAAAAGTAAAGCAATGCAGAAATAAATAAAGTAAAATACGAACTTGAATTAAAATGGCGGCAGGATTAACTTCCTCCAGAGTGCTCCAAAACTCGATCGCACAGACAGATTACAGACTCGATCACTCGATTGCAGAGGCACCCCGATGTGGAATGGCAACTGCTTTATAACTGATATATGCCTAGAGAAATCTAATTCTGGATGATCAAAAACGAAAATCTAAGGTCCTATTTATAGGAAAACTGAAAGCAAGAAATGACTGGGATGCCCCTCCACTAAAAAGTGGAGGTTACTGGAATTGGCCTTGTGGCGCCCGCCACAGGCCTATGGCGCCTGCCATGGTCCCTACAGGGGATTGTGGAGTGGGGATCGTGGGTCTTGGAGGTTGAGGAGTGGTCTTGAGACGTGGCCACGTCATGGCTAACCCCATGGCGCCCGCCACGGTGGGTGTCGCAAGTGCAAAACGCTGAATTTCTAGGTTTTCGTCCGTTTTCACTCCTTTTTCGCTCCTTTTCCCGATTCAAGCTCCGATTATTATAAAAACCTGAAAACATAAGAAAACAAAGCAATAACAAAGCAAAACAACAATAAAAGCTAAGAATGCATGCGAAATCGGAGTCAGAAATACGGTGAATTTTAGTATGATCAAATTCTCCCACACTTAAACCTTTGCTTGTCCTCAAGCAAACATTAAAGCTTAAGAAAATATGGTTTCAACACGTGTCTTTGGGCTAAAGGGCTTCTAAGTTCAAGTCAGGATGCAGTGACAGATACTAACTAAATGAACCAAGGGTACCATAGTAACACAAACACAAACTTCAATCCTATATTAACCACTCCATATCATCCCACGATACCTAGGCCTATCTTCTCATCTTTTTGTGTCCTTTTCATTCAGGCGCAATCACATTAAGCCCGTTATCCGTACATCCTTCATAGTAGAGTGACCGGTTAGTGATTCTGATCCATAACATAAGGTTTCTGGCACATAAGCATGTGTAAACCTGTTTTTATTTCGCCTAAATGTAGCTGCGGGGGATCGGATCGTAATCCGCCCTACCAAGTTCAGTTCCAGATACCTCTGAACCAACTAACAATAGGTGACTTGCAATTTTTTTCTTTTTGTGGCAAAATTTTTTTTTCTTCTCTTTTTTCGGTTTAAATGACTTTGTGAGGGTCACCTATACCAGAGTTTGCCCTTTTTTTTTTCTTTTTTTATTAGCACTGGATCATTCACTTATATTCATCGGCCCCCTACGTAGAGCATGCTTAGGCCGGAGCTGACTGCTAAAATAAACTACTTAGGACAATTTTTTAAATGATAATAAAGGCCAAGGTGGTGGGGTTTAGGAGTGATTCCTATATTCAAGAGGTCTATGGTGCTAAAATGGTTCTGATGTTTCAAAAAGTTGACCTAAGTCACCACATCCTAATCTAAACCTGTCTCAAAGCCCAAAAAACATGTGAAACAACATTATTTTCTTTTTAAAATTTTTTTTGGTAAGGCTAAGGAAATGGGAAAAAATGAAGATGAACTAAAAATACACTATACTGGTGACTCGTCAGACTCATGCATTATCTAAGAAAAATAAATTACTGAAAAGGGAAATAACTGAAAGAAAATAAACTAAAAAGGGAAATGACAGAAAGCAATAAAATCCCCTCCCACACTTAAATCGAACATTGTCCCCAATGTTTCGAAATAAGATAAGGGGGGTACCTGGAAAAGACTACTGAGGAGGGGCACTGGTGCCTTCGCCGTCCTGCTGTGATGGTCGGGAACGACGGGATCTACTACGATGCTGGTCCCTCCGGTCGAGTCGTGCTGATAAAGCAGCCTGAGCACTCCGGACCTCTCGAAGGTTACCCAAGATGGAACCCTGAGTAGCCTCTACAAGCTGGTAGTGTCGGCTGTTGAACTCTCTCTGACGGTTCTGCTCTAATGAGATATCGTTCAAGGTACGGCAAACGTTGCTATAAGCACGATCCGAAACCAATCGCGATTGTTGCATGAAGCTCATGTTGTCCGTCAACTGCTGTGAAATAGTAGAGAGAAGGCCATCACGCCTTTCTTCTCTAGCTGTCATATCACGCCTGGATAGCGTTTTCTTCTTCTTTTCAAGGCATGAGGCTTGCATATTTTTTTGTGAAGACAAAAATGAAAATATTTTTGTCTTATATTTTTTTTTTCTTTGCACGACAAAAATAAAATAATTAAAAATCAAAAAAGAAAAAGAAAAATTAACATTAGTGCATAATATGTATATATATAAGGAATTCAAAGTGCATGAAAATATAAAAGCTGCAATAAAGTAATATATGTCTAGAAATGCGATAAATAAAATAAAGCGTAAAGAGGAAATTAAATACTAGGGTAGCGATGTCAGTGTAGAATGAGTCATGTGGTAGGTTTCTTATCCTGGCTTGATCCACGAATCTCAGCTATCTCCCTCCGAAGCTCTTCAATCGCCTGATGTAGAGCATCGGCCTCTGAGGCATGAGTGAGATCAGAAACCTGCATCTGTAACTCTAAGTCTGCCACTTCCTGCTTGAGCAGGGAAGTCTCCTTACGGAGCTCATAAATCTGTGTTTGTAGGTCAG
Source organism: Lathyrus aphaca (assembly GCA_963966055.1). Lineage (NCBI taxonomy): Eukaryota > Viridiplantae > Streptophyta > Magnoliopsida > Fabales > Fabaceae > Lathyrus > Lathyrus aphaca. Next base: position 526,533,118 of record OZ014523.1, on the reverse strand, counting down.
GTGGCTGCAGAGACATATTGGTAGACATAACAGTGATTCGGGGAGTAAGAGGTGAAGGAGTGTACTCAGCGGCGGGAGGCGATTTCGGCTCTTCGACAGTCTCTCCATAACCCTCTAGAGCATAACTCCAATTGGCAGGATCATGGACACTGGTCATCAGCGGATCTGGTAATGTAAAGTAGTGTATCGCTTCACCGTCGATCAGTAATTTAAACATGTTGGGCTCAAAAGAAGCCCTCCTCATCAGTCCTCTATCAAGACAAAAATCAATATCCAGGGTGGTGTAGTAGCAGAAGGTCCTGAGGTGCAATAATTTGCGAGACAAACCCAATGCAGTAGCTATCTGTGTAACAATCCCACCGACATGGATGATGCCTACTGATGATCTGGCAACACTAGCAAGGCCCTTCAGCAGAAAGTTGCCACAGGCAACAGGGCGAGACTGAGTCGCACAAAACAGTAGGAAAATCTCATCTTCACTTAGCAGTGTCTCTGTATCTGGCAAACCTAGGAAAGAATGTGCTAGAATCATCTGGAAGTACCTCAATGCAGGGTTGTGGATTACCTGAGAAAACTGGGTAGAAGGATCTTGGCTCCCTCCGCCTGATATTTTAGTCCAAAACTTTTCCACTTCTCTGCTCATAAAATACCCCATCGGAGTCTCTGGAATAGCATCAGGAGTAGTCTGGAAACCTAGCAAATCACCAAACTCTTTGTGAGAGAATGAGTAGTCAATCCCGAACAACCTGAAAACAGCGAGTCCATCGGGTCCAGCCCAAGGGTCATGATGAAACGAGCTGAGGAACTCAAGAGTCAAGTTCCTATAAGTGTTGTTCCTGTCGTCAAACTGGTCCCACTGGAGTTGATGGCATAAAAATCTGACGCTTGGCTCTATCCCCAAGGCATCCATGCAGTCGTGGTCAGGGTACCTGGTAGGAGCCATAGGGCGTCTCATGTGAACATAGTAACGCTCTCTCTGTGCATCATCTCTAAAGGCCACGTGCATGTCATCAGGGTTCTGCATCCTGTACAAGGTTAGCAAACAAGTCCTGAAAGCACATAAAACATTCAATTGTTAGTCCTGACAAAATAATAAACAAATTAAAATAAAGTAAATATAAAAAGTACATAAATAAGAAAACCATGGGTTGCCTCCCATGCAGCGCTTGTTTAACGTCATTAGCTCGACGACTGATATTTAAACATCATTGGAAGGATATGGTGGATCACTCAGAGTATGGCAGGTGTATGTTGTTGGAATGTCACCTCCTTCGTAGGGATTCAACCTCTGTCCATTGACGATGAACGGTTTACATGTTTGGTTCTTGATTTCAATAGCACCGGATCTTAGGATCTTAGATACTTCGAAAGGGCCAGTCCATCTCGAACGGAGTTTACCTGGAAAAAGTCGTAACCTAGAATCGAACAGGAGAACAGGATCGCCTATTTTGAAGTCTCTTCTTATGATTCTTTTGTCATGCCAAGCTTTTGTTCTTTCTTTGTATATGATGGCATTTTCGTAGGCAGATTGTCTGAGCTCTTCTAATTTGTGGATATCAAGGATACGTTTCTCACCAGCTGTCAAGTAATCCAAATTCAAAGTTTTGATGGCCCAATAGGCCTTATGTTCCAACTCAAAAGGTAAGTGACATGATTTTCCATAGACCAGTTGATAAGGGGTTGTTCCTATAGGAGTTTTGAAAGCGGTTCTATAGGCCCATAATGCTTCTTGAAGTTTCTGCGACCAATCTTTTCTAGATATAGAGACAGTCTTCTCAAGAATTTGTTTTATCTCCCTATTAGATACTTCCACTTGTCCATTGGTCTGTGGGTGGTATGGTGTTGCTACTCTATGCTTAACTCCATACTTGCTTAAAAGTTTATCAAATATTCTCGATATGAAGTGTGATCCTCCATCACTTATGACTAAACGGGGGGTTCCAAACCTGGGAAATATATAATATTTGAATAATTTGATGACTACTCTGGTGTCGTTTGTGGGTGCAGCGATAGCTTCAATCCATTTAGACACGTAGTCAACGGCTACTAAGATGTACTGATTTCCAAAAGATGGTGGGAACGGTCCCATAAAGTCTATACCCCATACGTCGAAGAGTTCTACTTCTTGGATATTTCTTAACGGCATTTCATTACGTCTTGAAATATTTCCTGTGCGTTGGCATCTATCACACTTGACAATGAAAGCATGGACATCACGCCACATAGTAGGCCATAATAGGCCAGCTTGAAGAATCTTGGCGTAGGTCTTAGATGTGCTTGCATGTCCACCATAGGGTGCAGAATGACAATGCTCAATTATATTATTTACCTCTTCTTCTGGAACACAACGGCGGAAAATGCCATCTTTACCTCTCTTGAAAAGAAACGGGTCGTCCCAATAGAAGTTTCTCACATCACTATAGAACTTCTTCTTCCGGTGGTAGTTTAGATCAGGGGGTATGATGTCAGCGGCTAGGTAATTAACAAAGTCTGCATACCAAGGTGCATTGCTTATAGCTAAGGATTTATGAAATTGCTCATGTGGGTCTGGGTTATCATCTTCAATAGTTTCTAGTTGGGCTATCAGTCTATCATAGGCAAAATCGTCATTTATGGGTACTGGATCAGGTTTCAGGTATTCTAGCCTAGATAGGTGATCACCTACCACATTATCAGTGCCTTTCTTATCACGGATATCCAAATCAAACTCTTGCAGTAATAGAATCCATCGAAGTAACCTAGGCTTGGCATCCTTTTTGCTTAGTAAGTAACGAATGGCAGCATGGTCGGTGTAAACTATAATCTTGGCTCCTACTAGATAAGATCTAAATTTGTCTATTGCAAAAACTACAGCTAGGAGCTCTTTTTCGGTTGTTGCGTAGTTGAGCTGTGCAGCGTCTAGGGTTCTACTGGCATAATAAATCACATGTAACTTTTTGTCTTTTCTCTGACCTAGAACGGCTCCAACAGCATAATCACTGGCGTCACACATTATCTCAAACGGTTCCGACCAATCAGGGGGTTTCATTATAGGTGCTGAAATCAGAGCTTGCTTCAGAAGATTAAATGCTTCAGTACATTTTTCATCGAAGATGAATTCAGCATCTTTCATTAAAAGACCAGTTAATGGCTTTGTTATTTTGGAGAAATCCTTGATAAAACGTCGGTAAAATCCGGCATGTCCAAGAAAACTTCTTATCTCCCTGATAGTCTTTGGCGGTTTTAGATTCTCTATGACTTCTATTTTTACTTTATCTACCTCTATACCTTTTTCGGAAACTATATGTCCTAAAACAATTCCTTCGGTGACCATGAAATGACATTTTTCCCAATTTAGCACAAGGTTTACCTCCACACATCTCTCCAGGATTTTCTCAAGGTTGACAAGACAATTTTTGAAATCTGATCCACAAACTGAGAAATCGTCCATAAATACTTCCATAATTCCATCTAAATAATCAGCAAAGATAGACATCATGCAGCGTTGGAAAGTTGCAGGAGCATTACAAAGTCCAAAAGGCATTCTTCTATAGGCAAAGGTTCCAACTGGGCATGTAAAGGTAGTTTTTTCTTGATCTTCGGGGTGAATAGGTATTTGGAAGAATCCTGAATATTCATCTAAGTAACAAAAGTAAGAGTGTCTGGCTAGGCGCTCCAACATTTGGTCTATGAATGGTAATGGGAAATGGTCCTTCCTAGTTGCTTTATTTAATTTTCTATAATCTATGCACATACGCTAACCTCCATCGGTTCTTTTTGCTACAGGTTCGCCCTTCTCGTTTTGCACGACTGTGATGCCTCCCTTTTTAGGTACTACATGCACTGGACTCACCCATTTACTGTCCGAGATCTGATATATTATACCTGCCTCTAATAACTTAAGAACTTCAGTCTTAACTACAGTAATCATTATAGGATTTATTCTTCGTTGGTGTTCTCTGGAAGGTTTTGAATCTTCTTCAAGCAAAATCCGATGCATGCATACGGATAGGCTTATTCCTTTTAGATCAGAGATCTTATATCCTAAGGCTGAGGGGTACCTACGTAAAACTTCTAATAATTGATCGGTTTCTTCTTGGTTTAAGGTAGCACTGACTATAACTGGACGGTTCATATCTTCATCAAGAAATTCATATCTCAGGTTTTTAGGCAGTTCCTTAAGTTTTACGGTCGGTTTCATAGGGCAAGGCATAAGATCTGGGGTAAGAGATAAACATTCGTGAAGGTTATCATCAATGTAGGGTGTTTTATAATTGTCATCTTCCAAAATAAGGGTTGATGGCAATTTTATAGATTCAGTTTCTTCTTCTTGTTCTAATTCCCTAATACATTCTTCGATGATATCTAAGGCATAACAAGCATCTCCTATCACAGGTGCCATAAGAAATTTTGACAATATAAATTCTATCTTCTCGTCACCTACCTCAAAAGTTAGTTTTCCCTTTTTAACATCTATTACGGCTCCAGCAGTCGATAAGAACGGTCTACCTAGGAGGATTGGTATGTCGTCATCTTCTTTAATGTCCATGACAACAAAATCAGTAGGTATAAACAGCTGACCTATCCTAACAGGGACGTCTTCAAGTATGCCTATAGGATATTTAACGGATCTATCGGCTAATTGAAGTGACATCTTAGTAGGTTGTAATTCTCCTAAGTTTAATCTCTCACAAACTGCTAAAGGCATTAAGCTCACACTAGCTCCTAAGTCTAGAAAAGCTTTTTCGATGACATGATTCCCCAAAATACAAGGAATGGAAAAATTTCCGGGATCTTTATCTTTCTTTGCTAACCTATTTTCGGAAATAGAATTACATTCCACGGGTTTCGGATCTTCAAGTCTACGTTTATTTGTAAGTATGTCTTTGAGAAACTTAGCGTAAGAAGGTATTTGGGTGATGGCTTCTGTAAAAGGGATTTCTACGTGAAGTTTTTCTATAACCTTAACGAATTTTTGATATTGATTATCGATTTGGGTTTTCTTTAATCTTTTAGGGTATGGTATTGGTGGTTTGTATGGCGGTGGTGGTACATAGGTTTTATTTTTAGGTTCTTCTCCTTTTTCTTGACTTTCCGGGGTTTCAGGCTTCTCTGGTTCCTTTTCCTCATTCCTCTCAGAAGTTTCGGGCTCACTTAATCTAGGGTTTAAAGGTTCCTTATAAGCGGCTCCACTTCGTAGAGTAATGGCATTAGCTTGCCCTTTCGGGTTTTGTTGAGGTTGTCCAGGGAACTGTCCTCCAGGTGTAGTCTGTGGGGCTTGGTTTAACGCTACCTGAGAGATATGGGTTTCAAGCATCTTATTATGAGTAATAATTTGATCAACCTTGGTTCCTAACTGGGTAATCAGTTCATTAACATGGACGTTTTGGTTCATGAACTCTTTGTTTTGTTTTACTTGAGCAGTGATAAAACTTTTTACACTTTCCTCAAAGCTCGGACTAGGTGGTACAGGTTGCATAGGTTGATTTGTTCTAGGGGCTTGGTAACCTTGTTGTCTCGGAGGTGCGGTATTTTGAATAGGGTTATTATTTTTGTAGGAGAAGTTTGGGTGATTCCTCCATCCAGGGTTATATGTGTTTGAAAATGGGTTCCCTTGGGTATAGTTCACTTGCTCAGTGTTGGTTTCATTCAACAGATTGCATTCGGCGGATTGGTGTCCTTGCGTTCCACATATCTCACAATTCGGCGAAACTGCGGCTACAGTATTCGGAGTTGTACACATATGTTCGACTCTAAGGGCCAACGCGTCCATTTTAGCCTGCATCATGTCTATAGAGCTTAGCTCATGTATTCCTCCTTGGGCTTCCTTCTTTTCCACTGTCGCTCGTTCTACTCCCCATGATTGATGGTTTTGGGCCATATCCTCGATAAGGGCACTAGCTTCAGGGTAAGGTTTATTCATCAATGCGCCACCAGCGGCAGCATCGATGGTCATTTTAGTGTTATAGTGAAGTCCATTATATAAGGTTTGGATGATTAGCCAATTCTCTAGGCCATGATGTGGGCATGCTCTTAATAGTTCTTTATATCTCTCCCAGGCTTCGAACAACGACTCTCCTTGGTGTTGGGTAAATCTAGTTATTTGGTTTCGAAGAAGAGCAGTCTTACTTGGGGGAAAATATCTAGCAAGGAAAACTTTTCTAAGGTCATCCCAAGTTGTTATTGAATTGGGTGGAAGGGAATCTAACCATGATAGAGCTTTATCTCTGAGGGAAAAGGGAAATAATCTTAAGCGTATCGCCTCAGGAGAAGCTCCATTGGTTTTAAAGGTGTCTGCTAACTGAAGAAAGTTTTTTAAATGTTGGTTCGGGTTATCAGTAGCGAGACCTGCGAATTGTCTCTGTTGCACTAATTGCAGCAGGGATGGTTTAAGTTCAAAATTATTGGCTGGGATAGCGGGGTTTACTATACTGGAACTAGGTTCCTCGTTTGATGGTTGGGCGAAGTCCTTAAGAGGTCTTCGGTTTTGATCTTCGGCCATAGCTCTCCTATTCCTATGGAAAAACAAATGTGCGCGAGCGTAACGTTCAGGTTCAGCTAGAGGGTCTACTAAACTTCCGGCACTGCGAGTCTTTCGCATTGACCGGTGGGTAACAACCTTAGTCTAAACGGTATAACTACAAGGTAATGAAATTTGACGATATTGGTCCCCGGCAACGGCGCCAAAAACTTGATGCGTGTTTTTCGCAAGTGTACGAACACGTCAGAGTAATATAAAAGATTGTCGAATCCACAGAGACCAAGTGTCAATCTATCGTACCTGTTGTTATGGTGTGTATCTAAGGCAACTAAATATAAGGGTTTTAGTAAGGGTGCAATGGTAAATAAAATGATAATTTTAAATAATAAATAAAAGACAGGCTCGAATGTAATTCACGTAATCAATGATAATCCAGTACTTGTTAATGGAACTACTTATGGGCAATGTTTTCTCCTTTGAAAAGAACTAATTTAACAGGAACTGTCGCTTTCGCGTATTCAGAACCGAGTTGTACTCTCTAATCAACCCCTCCTATTGTCACGGATAAAAAGGTGCGTAATGCGTTAGAGTAGTAAACCTATTTTTAAGAAATATAGTATCTTAACTAAGTTGAAAAATATTTTAACCTGGACTTCTTAGCAAAAAGAGGTTCTTATGAACCAGACTCTAAACTTCATAACGCGTCCGAAAATCGTTTTAAAATCTCTTTTCTTTTTAATCTAAAATCTCCTAATAAACTAGACAAAACGCTTTTGGGTGTTTTTGAAATAGTTAAAAACAATTACTTGAATTGAAAGATAAAATAGCCCTTAGGTGTTTCCACGAACAATTATACTGATTACTGGTTTAATTACGATCCTTACATTCTAACCTTTATGGAATTAGTTAGACATGATAAAGTAAAGATTCTTTTTATAATTTTTCATAAAAGTAATTTAGTGTGAGTGCGGAAAGTAAAGTAATTTAAAGCGAGTGCGAGTAATAAATAAAGTAAAGTGCGAGTGCGGGAAATAAACAAAATAAAGTGCGAGTGCGAGAAATAAACAAAATAAAGTGCGAGTGCGGGAAATAAACAAAGTAAAGTGTGAGTGCGGATAATAAACGAAAGTAAAGCAGTGCGAGAAATAAATAAAAGTAAAGCAATGCAGAAATAAATAAAGTAAAATACGAACTTGAATTAAAATGGCGGCAGGATTAACTTCCTCCAGAGTGCTCCAAAACTCGATCGCACAGACAGATTACAGACTCGATCACTCGATTGCAGAGGCACCCCGATGTGGAATGGCAACTACTTTATAACTGATATATGCCTAGAGAAATCTAATTCTGGATGATCAAAAACGAAAATCTAAGGTCCTATTTATAGGAAAACTGAAAGCAAGAAATGACCGGGATGCCCCTCCACTAAAAAGTGGAGGTTACTGGAATTGGCCTTGTGGCGCCCGCCACAGGCCTATGGCGCCCGCCATGGTCCCTACAGGGGATTGTGGAGTGGGGATCGTGGGTCTTGGAGGTTGAGGAGTGGTCTTGAGACGTGGCCACGTCATGGCTAACCCCATGGCTCCCGCCACGGTGGGTGCCGCAAGTGCAAAATGCTGAATTTCTAGGTTTTCGTCCGTTTTCACTCCTTTTTCGCTCCTTTTCCCGATTCAAGCTCCGATTATTATAAAAACCTGAAAACATAAGAAAACAAAGCAATAACAAAGCAAAACAACAATAAAAGCTAAGAATGCATGCGAAATCGGAGTCAGAAATACGGTGAATTTTAGTGTGATCAATCACCCCCAGGGGCATGTTGCTTGAAAACTTTGCCAGACAGGGGCAAACTTCTTGAAGACTATGCTAGATAGGGGCATGTTGTTGGAATACTTTGCCAGTCAGGGGCAAGTTGCTTGAAAACTTAGCCAGCCGGGGGCAGGTTGCCTTAATACTTTGCCAGATAGGGGCATGTTGCTTGAAGACTTTGCTAAACAGGGGCAAGTCGTTTCCCAATTTGTGCTTACACATTCTTATCATCCTTAAAAGGATAAGTATTGAAGAATCATTTTGTGCCAAGTACAGTTAATCTGAGGCAGTGACGTCGAGATTCGACGAATCTCTACAAGAGTTTGAAGACAATGGGGCATCTTGAATGCCAAGCCTTCTATAAAATCCTCTTGAGATGATCTCTTCTCACAAACCATTTTGTGGACGCATGACCACGTGTTCCCCAAAGCAAGATGCTCTTGGGATATACCTTGCAAGTACCTCCAGACAACGGGGTCCTCACACTAAGTTGCTTTGATATGTCAGGGGCATGACTTAGTACTTTCGTGGATGTTTTTACTACTTAGTGCTTCCAGTGAGATACTAAGTCTAGTATCCCCAATTGAGCTTTGATTCAAGCTTCTCCATCTGAATCTGATTTTCTCTCCCCAACGGAGTACAAATTTACTTCATCTTAAGTAAACATTGTTTGTATGTTTGTTTCCCTCTGATGGACATTAAAGTTAGAAGATTTGCTTGAGTCTTATTTCCCGATTGAAGTATCTTTCTATCCTTAAAGAGATTTGCACTTTGTAGCATGACTTTGTTCCATGGATGGCTCATTACCCTATCTTCAGTGATTGCGTACACTTTGACGAGATTGGTCGAGTATCTGTTGGTTGTGATGTTTATTTCATCACCAGTTCACCTCTTGTGTCTGTTTTGTCTGTCTGTCAGCATAAACATAACGCATATACATACATGTACATCATATTTGAATTCATATTCATATGCATATTCATGTCGCATTCATTAATGCATACCTCCTTCACCTTGGTCGCGTTTATCCCCAAGTGATGTGTCTCTCTCAAAATAGAGTTGTCAGCCTTAGGCAGAAAATGTACATTCTTTCTAATTCCCCACTGAGTTCTTACCCTCGTGGAAGATGTTTGCTTCAGTTCTCCTTTCCACACTTGGATAGGATAAATACCCAATTGAGTTCATTCCTCATGGGTTAGTGTCTGGCTTGACAGTTTCTTTCCAGCTCGTTCCTGGATTGAATTTGGTCTTTGACGATTTTGATGATTGAACTACCAACTGGAAAGTGCATTTATTTTGCACCTTTGGATGCTTAGTTTCCCAGAGGGAATTTGTTGGAGGCTTCCATTGGAGACAAATTTTGCTCTCCAGCAGTGTTACTACAACATTCCTTTGGATTACATATACCCGACAATAAGTGGCAGTCTCTTTATTTGAGAAGCTTGTTTTGTCTTCGAACTTTTGAGTAAATCAACGGATGACAGTCTCTTTCCGAGCAGTCGTTCCATCCCCAGCAATTCCAGATGGAAAGTGAATTCATTTTGCACCTTCGGATGCTTAGTTTCTCAGAAGAAATTTATTGAAGACTTCCATTGAAGACAAATTTTGCTCTCCAGCAATGTTATTGCAACATTCTCTTGGAATACTTACACCTGAAAACAAGTGGCCGTCTCCTTATTTGAGAAGCTTGTTTCTTATCCACGGATTTCCCAGTAAATTAACAGATGGCAGTCTCTTTTCGAGCAGTTTGTTCATCTTCAACAAGGTTTATGTTCTAACAAATGGCATCTCATCCAGACACGGTGAGAAGTTTGTTCGGCAAATGGCATCTCATCCAGACAAGGTGGGAAGTTTGTCGTGATTCCAATTTTCAACAAATGGCATCTCATCCAGACACGGTGAGAAGTTTGTTCGGCAAATGGCATCTCATCTAGACAAGGTGGGAAGTTTGTCGTGATTCCAATTTTCAACAAATGGCATCTCATCCAGACAAGGTGAGAAGGTTGTTCGGCAAATGGCATCTCATCCAGACAAGGTGGGAAGTTTGTCGTGATCCTCTTTTATTTTTTCCAACAAATGGCATCTCATCCAGACAAGGTGAGAAGTTTGTTCGGCAAATGGCATCTCATCTAGACAAGGTGGGAAGTTTGTCGTGATTCCAATTTTCAACAAATGGCATCTCATCTAGACAAGGTGAGAAGTTTGTTCGGCAAATGGCATCTCATCTAGACAAGGTGGGAAGTTTGTCGTGATTCCAATTTTCAACAAATGGCATCTCATCCAGACAAGGTGAGAAGTTTGTTCGGAAAATGGCATCTCATCTAGACAAGGTGGGAAGTTTGTCGTGATTCCAATTTTCAACAAATGGCATCTCATCCAGACAAGGTGAGAAGTTTGTTCGGCAAATGGCATCTCATCTAGACAAGGTGGGAAGTTTGTCGTGATTCCAATTTTCAACAAATGGCATCTCATCCAGACAAGGTGAGAAGTTTGTTCGGCAAATGGCATCTCATCTAGACAAGGTGGGAAGTTTGTCGTGATTCCAATTTTCAACAAATGGCATCTCATCCAGACAAGGTGAGAAGTTTGTTCGGCAAATGGCATCTCATCTAGACAAGGTGGGAAGTTTGTCGTGATTCTTCAATTTTCAACAAATGGCATCTCATCCAGACAAGGTGAGAAGTTTGTTCGGCAAATGGCATCTCATCCAGACAAGATGAGAAGTTTGTCGTGATTCTTTCCAAATTCTATCAAATAGCTATCTCTCCCATACAAGTTGAGAAGTTTGATATGAATCTCTTTTATTTTTCCAACAAATGGCCATCTCTTTCAGACAAGTTGAGAAGTTTGTTGTGAATTTTTTTTAATTTCCGTCAAATGACTATCTCTTCCATACAAGTTGAGAAGTTTGATCGTGAAGTTGTTTTCTCCATCATATGGCTGTCTCTTTCAGAAGAAGGGAAGTATGGTGAGAGTTTTGTTCAACGGTATCCTTAGTTGAATCTCGACAGAAGATTTGACAACAGGTGATTCCTTTTATTTCTGGCAAGTCTCGGCAGAAGATTTCCAGTCTACCTCGGCAGAAGGTATTTACTTTTATAAGCTAGACAATGGCATCCTTAGTTAAATCTCGGCAGAAGATTTAGCAACAGGTATATCCTCAGTTAATCCTCGGCAGCAGGAATTTCTTCTTGATACCTCGACAGAAGGTATCTCATTCTTAGATTCTCTGGTAATCTCGGCAGTAGATCTCCAGAAGACTTCAACAGAATTTATTTTCGTTCCAAGATCTCGGCAGTAGATTTTTGGTTCATTTTGATACCTCGGCAGAAGGTATCTCATTCTTAGATTCTCTGGTAATCTCGGCAGTAGATCTCCAGCAGACTTCAACAGAATTTGTTTTCATTCCAAGATCTCGGCAGTAGATTTTTGGTTCATTTTGATACCTCGGCAGAAGGTATCTCATTCTTAGATTCTCTGGTAATCTCGGTAGTATATCTCCAGCAGACTTCAACAGGATGTATTTCCTCTCCAAGATCTCGGCATTAGATTTTTGGTTCATTTAGGATACCTCGGCAGAAGGTACTCCATTTTTTAGTAATCTCTGGTCATCTCGGCGGAAGATCTCCAGTAGATTTCGAAAGAATTTGTTTTCTTACCAGGATCTCGGCAGTAGATTGTTGGTTCACTTGATATACCTCGGCAGAAGGTATTCCATTTTTAAATTCTCTGGTCATCTCGGCAGTTAGTTCTCCAGTAGACTTCGGAAGAGTTGTTTTTCGTTTCAGAATCTCCAGTAGATTTCTGCTTCGTTTTGATACACCAACAAAAGGTTTTTTTTTTTTCCAATTGAAGTTTCAAATCTCGGTAGTAGATTTCCTCAAAGTGGAGTTTTGTTCAAAGATCTCGAGTCATCTTAAGACCTGTAGACAGTGGTCGTCTGGCTCCACTCAAGAGAAAATCCTCGTGTGGATTTGTACTCCAGTCATACGCGTCTAATCCCCAGTTGTGACAATGTGTCTTTCTCGATATTGTTGTAGCTTTTGTGTTGCATTTTTGCATTGCACATCATATCATTTCATTTGCATTTTTCGGTCAAAATTTCAGGTATTCTGATATTTAATCATCTTCCACCTGAATGTCCAAAAAAAAACTCTTTGTTACTCAGACATTCAGGTTCAAGATGATTAAATAAGGGCAGCTGTCATACCCTAATTTTTGACCAGAAAATTTTCATTTTCGACGCACTCGCATCGCATCATCATTATTCAACCATCTTTTGCATTTTAGTCCGTTAATCATTAATCATTGCATTTTCTTGTATTTTATTATTTCGATGTCGATTTTATTTTATCTTTAATTTTGAGATTTTTTATTTTAGAACTTAGTTTGGAATGTTGTCTCTCGTTGTAAATTATTTAGTTTTATTCTTTTAATTTTTTTTTTAAGTTAATTATTTGTTTAGAATATTTTTAGAATTTAATCTAGTTCAATTTAATTTTTAATCTAATTCCTAATTTTAGTTTAATTTTAAAAAATAGGAGTTTAGTTTTACATTAGATTTAAAATTATTATTATTTTTAATTCAATCATAATTTCAATTTTTTAGTTAATTTTAAATTATTTTTATTTATTTGTTTCATTTTAGTTAAAATAATTTAGTTAGTTTTATGGATTAAAAATTATTAGTATAATTTCTTTAAGTTTAATCTTTGAGTTAATTTTATCTTTATTAATTTAATTAGTTTCAATTTCTAATTTTTTTAATAAGGTTTTAATTAATTTATTTCTAAGTAGCTCAATTTGATTAGTACAATTTAGTTTTATTAATTTAGTGTAGCTAATGGGTCTTATTGTCTCTTGGACCAAGATTTTTAGACAGCAAAAAAAAAAACAAATATGAAAGTGACTTCTCCTCTACTATAACACTCCAAACCTGCTGCTACACTCCAAGCCAAAACTTTCACCAATATTGCTAAACCAAAATCTGCATTTTTTAAAGAGAAAATTTTAACAGATGAAAAAGGAAAACTTGTTAAAGAAGTTGATTCTTGGGGGGTTTTGTTTTATAAAAAGGGGAGAAAACCACAGAAAACAGGGGGGGGGGGAAATCAATGGAAAACAAGTTTCAGAAAAGAAAAAAATTTGAATTTCTTTTTGCAGCATATTCTCTCCTCTTTAACACCATTTAAACCATAAACTCTAAAAAAAACCATTTAACTCATTCTTCATCATCAATCTCACACTAACCTCAAATCCATAACTTCCACCACCGTTAAAACCTCTTCATCCACCTTCTAATACACAACTCTTTCATACTATTCAAAATTCTAAACACCATGTAAAATATATTCATGTATCTTCTTCACACAACAACTCAACTCAGCAGCAGCGTTTCTACAACTTAGACATCGTCTGTCTTTCGTGATTCAAAATCACTCACTATCTATCCCTACAATAAGCTTCAAGTTCATTCCGGTAACAGACTCTTATTTCCTTTCATGCTGCTAATATTTGCATCGATGTCGTTGTTGCTTTTTCTATGTGTGCATATTTTGAGATTTCGATTGTGTGTCTGTGGGTGTACCTATTTCGACTTTGGTTTTGTAATTTTTTTAAGTTATTGTTTGTTGTTCCTACTGTGGTTGCTTGGATCTGTTGCTTTTGAATTTTTTTATTACATTGATCATTTGCATATGCACTGATTTGTGTGAAAGCTCTGAGTTTTCTTAGTCATGTCGGTTTCGTTGTCGGTGTATATAATTTGTGTCGGTTTATTTTGAAATGAAGTGTGTTGCGGTTTTGACCCTGCATATTTGTATAATGATCTAGGCATATTTTTTTCATGACACAACAGTCTTTGATTCATGGCTACCATCTTGTAATTAGTTTTCCTTTATTCCTCTTTTTAAGCTATCATTTTCTGGGAACCCACCATGAAGAAGAAATTGAAACGTGTACAGATGATATGTTTTATATTGACGCATATTTAAGTATAATCCACTATATGTAACAATCATTATTGATATTAGTTCTATTTCACTACTTGTTGCTGCCATTTATTTAGCTTGTTTCAAATATTTAAGTATGTTTAGATGTTTTTTTCAATTTGGTGGGGATAGTGAACAATGTTCCTAAGGGGAACACGTTTTTCACAGTAAGTTTGCAATAGGCTTCAATTTTACTTACATATGCATGACTTGTTTTTTTATTTATTCTATTTTCCGGATACTGTACACGTATATTCCCACTTCATACTAGTTTTCTATAGTTTATTTTATTCATTAATTTTATCATATTTTTTAATGATTATACTTTCTATTGATTTTTATTATAAGATGTAAAGAAATATTAATATATGTTCTTGGGCTCCATTAGATTTAATTTTAAGCCTATATTTTTTTTTCTATCCACACAGCAAACCCACGATCCATACTTTCCCATTTTTCTACTTTATTTGCTTTTTTTTTATTTTTTTTTTATTTATAATTTTGTTCAACCAATATCAAATTCTACTAGCTTTTAATTAAAATTTTATTTTGTTTTGGTCACTTTATTTCTTAGTTTCTTTTATCTATTATATTACATTTTGATTTATTTATATATTTTTATTCTTTTTTGGGGCCGATGATATTACAAAGCCACGATTAGATCGTTTCCGATTAATCGTGGCCGATATGAGGCCATCTTGTTTATTTTATTTTATTTATTCTAATTTCACAATTTTTATTTAAGTTATTTATTTATTTCATTTATTTCACGAACTTTTTTATTATATTAATTTCTAACGGTTCGATTAAATCGCACACCGCACACACGCTTTCTCTTGGGCAAATTACAACGAGACCCTTTATTTAATCGCAATCCCTTGTAAATTATCATGTATCCCTCTCCAATTTATTTTGTATGCAATTTATCTTTCTGCCTTTATTTTACCAGTTTTATTGCTTGGAATACCCTTAAGAACTCGAAATCAATTCACATAATCAATTAAAACAATTCATACGCCCACATTTGCACACACGTAAGTCGATTACCAAGTGATCGCCGTCTGCACGACTTATCGTTCGCCTTAATTAAATTATGGAAAAAAGGAACTCCGGAGTCTAGCATTCCGCACGTTCTGGATTGAACCGCAAATGGGCTAGCCTCACGCGTTGGTTCAATCACCATTCGTATAAAAACAATTCAATTCATTTAAATTAATTTATGGAAAAAAGGAACTCCGGAGTCTAGCATTCCGCACGTTCTGGATTGAACCGCAACTGGGCTAGCCTCACGCGATGGTTCAATCACCATTCGTATACTAAAATATTCAAACTATCTTATTAATAAATTACGAAAACAGAACTCCGGAGTCTAGCATTCCGCACGTTCTGGATTGAACCGCAAATGGGCTAGCCTCACGCGTTGGTTCAATCACCGTTCGTATAAAAACAATTCAATTCATCTTAATTAATTTATGGAAAAAAGGAACTCCGGAGTCTAGCATTCCGCACGTTCTGGATTGAACCGCAACTGGGCTAGCCTCACGCGATGGTTCAATCACCATTCGTATACTAAAATATTCAAACTATCTTATTAATAAATTACGAAAACAGAACTCCAGAGTCTAGCATTCCGCACGTTCTGGATTGAACCGCAAATGGGCTAGCCTCACGCGTTGGTTCAATCACCGTTCGTATAAAAACAATTCAATTCATCTTAATTAATTTACGGAAAAAAGGAACTCCGGAGTCTAGCATTCCGCACGTTCTGGATTGAACCGCAAATGGGATAGCCTCACGCGTTGGTTCAATCACCGTTCGTATAAAAACAATTCAATTCATTAAATTAAATTACGAAAACAGAATTCCGGAGTCTAGCATTCCGCACGTTCTGGATTGAACCGCAAATGGGTTAGCCTCACGCGTTGGTTCAATCACCATTCGTATTCAAAACAATTCAACAATCTTAAAGGATCAGACATGATTCATCTCCATAGGAAAGTTGTTCCTCCTATCCCCACAAACGCAAACAAAAATCTTACAAACAATTACTTTCAAAGGAAGAACGTGGCATTGCTTGTCGATACTTATATCCAAGTTTAAAGCTTCTTCCGATTTTATTTACTTTCAAAGGAAGAATGTGGCATTGCTTGTCGATCTTATATCCAAGTTTAAAGCTTTCTTTCGATTTCTCATTTCTCAAATGTTTGTGGTAGAATAGGTGAGATACTTCTCTTAAAGATGACAATTGGTCTCTTTCTTTCAAATACAAATTAAAACTTACCAACCAATTCAAATCATTTTCATAATTAATTAGCGAGTAACTGAACTCCAGAGTCTCGCACTCCGCACATTCTTGAATGCAACCGCAACATGGGCTAGCCCCACGCGTGGTTCATTCGCCCTCTCGTTTAAAACATCTTTAACAAAGATCAAACATCTTTTCTCAAAACAAACATTGTTTAGATCATTCTATCTCACAAACAAGCTAGCGCTTCAGCCTCCTATCGCGAGCAGATAAGCCAACGCTTAGCAGTAGAATGCATTTTCAAACAATCGTTCAATTAAAAAACACAAATCGTAGTGGCACGAACTACGAAGCTCTGACTTTCCCATTGCACAAGGGAATACGTAGGCACGAGGATTTTAATCCTTCGCGAGCACAATAATAAAAAACTTTAACCTTTCCCTATTGCAAATAATAAACAAATATCGATACTTAATCATTAAAAGAAGACAATAATACGAGTTAACATTTTAAGCGCAAACTAGACTAAGAGGTTCCCGTTGAGTACAACGGACGTGAGGGGTGCCTAATACCTTCCTCTTGCGTAACTGACTCCCGAACTTAGATTAGTGGTTTCGTTGACCATTCTTATCCTTTATTTAGGTTGTGTCTATATCTTCCTTTTCTCTCGTAGAATAAATAGAATTAGGTGGCGACTCTGTTGTTTTGTTTTAGGATCGTATTTTTCGAGGTGCGACAATTTTGAATCATCTAATGTTCTTGTGGTTTCAAGCAGCGACTCAAGAAAAGAGTGGATTATGAATTCAGGTTGTACTTGGCACATGATTCTAAACAAAGATTTGTTCGAGGAATTATGTGATCAAGATGGTGGATCAGTACTGCTGGGAAACAACAAAGCTTACAAAATTGCAGGTATTGGATCTGTGAGATTCAAGCTCCATGATGAGTCAATAAGACTATTGACTGAAGTTAGGTATGTAAGGGATATATCTTTCAAGGAGAGAAAAGTATCCTAAGATTCATGAAGGGGTCGAAGGAAGTGTTGAGAGGCGTGAAGAAACAAGGCTTGTACACCCTTGAGGCTGAAGTTGTAAGTGGTTCGAAAAATGTTGCATCCACGAAACTGTTGTCAAAGACAAAATTATGGAACATGAGATTGGGCCATGTCAGCGAGAGATGCCTGGTCGAACTAGGGAAACAGAACCTTCTAGGTGGTGACAAAGTCGAGAAGTTGGAGTTTTGTGAACCTTGTGTATTTGGTAAATCATGTAGGGTGAAGTTTAACAAAGGTAAATAAAGAACACATGGATCCCTTGATTACATCCATGCTGATCTTTGGGGGCCTTCAAGGAATCCTTCACATTCAGGTGCAAGATATTTTATATCCATAGTTGATGACTATTCTAGAATGTTATGGGTATTCATTTAGAGGACGAAGGATGAAACTTTTGAGAATTTCAAGAGTTGGAAGGTTCTGGTCGAAACTCAAACTGGAAGAAAGGTCAAGAGACTGAGAACTGATAATGGCCTTGAATTCTGCAATGAAGCTTTCGACAGTTACTGTGTCGAGTCTGGGATTGAAAGGCATAAGACAGTAGCAGGTACTCCTCAACAAAATGGTCTAGCTGAGAGATTCAATCGAACAATACTCGAAAGGGTTAAATGCATGTAGGTTAGTGCTGGATTGAAGAAGGTGTTTTGGGCTGAGGCTGTTTCGACAACAACATATCTGATAAACAGATGTCCTTCGACTATGTTAGATATGAAGACACCTGAAAAAGTTTGGTCGGGACATCCACCAGATTTCGAAAAACTGATATTATTTGGTTGTGTAGCCTATGCTCACATTAGGCAAGACAAGGTCGAACTTAGAGCTCTGAAATGCATGTTCATGGGATATCCTGAAGGAGTCAAAGCTTATAGGCTATGGTGCCTAGAGCCAGGTCACATGAGGTGTATCACAAGCCGAGATGTAGTTTTCAATGAAGCTGAGATGACTTTCAAGAAAATTGACGATGTTGTCGAAGAGTTGGAACAGGGAGAAACTCTTGTTGAGGTGGAGCATAGTGATACTGAATTGCATGACCCAGATGAAGTCGAAGAAGATGCAGAAGCTATTGTCGAAGATGAGGATAATGATAATGAATACCTGTTGGCAAGAGACAGGTCGAGAAGAGTTATCAAGCCACCTCAGAACTTGGTTAAGCAGATCTTATAGCTTATGCCTTAATCTCTGCAAGTGAGGTTCTAGACGAAGAACCTAGAGACTATAAGGAAGTTATGAGGAGTCGAAATAAGACTGAATGGTTGAAGGCCATGGATGATGAGATGAAATCTCTTCATGATAACAATACTTGGGAACTGATCAAGAAACCTACTAGAGCCAGGTTAATCAGCTGTAAATGGATTTTCAAAGTTAAGGAAAGAGTCAAAGGAGTGACATCGAAGAGATACAAGGAAAGGTTGGTTGCAAGGGGGGTCACTCAGAAAGAAGGTGTCGACTTCAATGATGTGTTCTCTCCTGTTGTGAAGTACAGGTCCATTCGAATGTTGCTTGCCATGGTGGTACAGTTCGACCTTGAACTGGAACAAATGGATGTGAAGACTACGTTCTTGTATGGTGATCTTGATGAAACAATCCTGATGAGGAAACCTGGAAGGGTATGTCGAAGAGGGGAAAGAAAAGTATGTATGCAAACTGAAGAGATCTTTATATGGGCTGAAACAATCTCCTCGACATTGGAATAGGAGATTCGACAAGTTCATGGCTCGCATAAGTTTCATCAGAAGTCAGTTCGACCATTGTGTTTACTTTAGATTTCAACCTGGTAATTCATTTGTTATTTTGTTGCTTTATGTGGATGATATTCTAATAGCAAGCAAAAATGTTGAAGATGTAATGAGGGTGAAGGTTGAACTTAATAAGGAGTTCGATATGAAGGATCTGGGAGCTGCGTCCAGGATTCTTGGGATTGACATCCGAAGAGATAGAAAGCAATCGAGATTATGCTTATCTCAAGAGGTATACTTGAAGAAGATTCTTGATAAGTTTGGTATGTTGAATTCAAAGCCTGTTGTGACTCCAACAAACTCTCAATTCAAGTTAAGTATAGATCAGTGTCCCAGTACTGATGTCGAAAGAGCTTATATGAATAGCATTCCATATGCTAATATAATAGGTTCTTTGTTGTTTTCTATGGTTTGTACTAGACCCGACATATCATATGCAGTAAGTCTTGTAAGCAGGTATATGTCGAATCTTGGAAAGGCTCATTGGAAAGCATTAAAGTGGATTTTAAGGTACATAAATGGGTCTCTTAATAGAGTCCTAATTTATGGTGGAGCCTTGGGTGAAGATAGTAAAGCAGCAATCGAAGGATATGTCGACTCTGATTATGCAGGTTGTATGGATTCTAGAAAATCTATTTCTTAATATGTTTTCACTATGTTTGGCACAACAATTAGTTGGAAAGAAAAACTTCAGAAGGTTGTTGCCTTATCAACCACTGAAGCGTAATATATCGCTCTAACTGAAGCTGAAAAGGAAGCATTATGGCTTGAAGGGTTTGCAAAGGAGTTGAAACTTCAAGGTCAAAGTATCACTGTTAAATGTGATAGTCAAAGTGCAATACACCTGTCGAAGAACTCATCCTATCATGAGCGAGCCAAGCACATTGATGTGAGGTTGCATTTTTTCAGACGGGTAATCGAGCGTGGAGAAGTCCAAATGCTGAAGGTTTTGACAAATCATAATACTGCTGATATGATCACCAAGATGTTGCCCAGTTGCAAGTTTTTCCACTGTATGCAATTGATAAAGCTGCATGAAGAAAGCTAGTTTGTTTCTTGTTAGTATAAGTTGTGTTCCAAGGTGGAGATTTATGGAATATTGGAACAAACCCTAGTACGAATAGCATGCCATAGAAGTCTGCTCACATGTTATTTTTTAATTGGGCCTTGTGTTATGGATCCAATTGTTTAAGTTAGCTTGTACCCTAAGTTAGCTTGTAATGGGTAATTGTTAAAAATCCCATTAGGTTAGTATGTTAGTTTTATTATAAATAACATACTAGTCTCTCATATTTTGGATAAGGGAAAATAGGAAGATAAAACCCTAATTCAAAAGTGAGAGAGGTTATTTATTATTCTTGTATACTTGTAATCTTGTTTAAAGAGAAAGAAAAGAATAGCAGTTTATAACCAATCCTTGTTATTCTCTTTGGTAACCCTAAACCCTAACCCTTATGGGTTTCTTGAGAAACCTATTATAATTTGTTTCTAAGGTATCTAATTCACAACAGTTTTGTATCATATATCTTGCTCCACCAACAAAAGTAGACGACATCATAACTCTTTTTCCTGATGAAGTTGGATTAGTTTCTCCTCTAAGAATGTCCTTAGTTAAGCCCTTGTACATTTCACCTCTTAATTCTTTTTTATGATCTCTAATCCACTTCAAGCATGAAGACTCTATTGCACTAAATGAATCCACAAAAAATTGTTGGAATAATATTTTAGAAAACAATAATGTTGAATGATCTGTATATCTTTGTTGAATTTTGTATGCAACCCATTCTTTTTGTGTGACAAACCTCCTTTTAGAAATATACGTTTTAATATCTTCATTATATGGAATATCCTTTCGAAACCCGTCTTCTCCTCTAGGAAAGAGATGTGGATACTGTAATGGTAAATATGTTGGCTCAAATACAGAAAAACATTGCAACAATCTAGACTGAGTTTCAACAATAACATCTCTATCAAAGTCTGTTGAATCAAAATCACCAACAACCAATGCCACCACCTCTGAAGTTGTTGGAAGATTGTAACGTCGACCATCAGAAGTTCTCTTTCTTAATAACCTTAACTTCACAATTGGAGTATCTTGTGTTGCTATGGTGTCTCGAATTATCCTATATGTTTTGACATAGGGATTGAAAGTGTCAAGAACTTCCCTTATATTGTTAACAATTGTTGATTTCAGCTCAAAGTCTTCACCGTCCATTCTGTAAAATATGAAGGTAAAAAATATTGGTGGTTATGCAATCGAAGTAGTGTTTTTGAATAATTTTAAAAGTAAAATACAATAAACTCAAAGTTTCATATGATAATTACCTTGCAACTCCCATTCTGCTAGTTATTTCATTATTAGTGTCGTAGATGTACAATTGAGAAAATTTTGGTTGATTCCCCGGTAAAGGCAACAAACTTATAATTTGATGAAAGTTTTCACCGTTCATCACAAATATTGGTGGTGCATTACCATTATTTATTTCCTTATCAATTTTTCCTCCCATGGAGGTGAAAGCAAACATACTATTGAAAGATCTAATATTTTCTAAAAAGAATTTACTCATCCTGTCATGTTTGTGATATAAATTAAGCAAAGATTGAGGAAGTCTAGGGTATGGAGCAATTAGAATCTTATCTTGCATGCAACACATTGAAAATTTTGGTGTTAAAGGTCTATATTGTTTTTGAGCGGTTCTTCATACCACAAAAAGCACCACAGAATTCACAAACACATATTGGTTGACCCATATTTAAGTATTCTGAATCTACAATTTATACAAAACAAAAAAAAAACAATTTTATTTACCAAATAGTGAATTTTAATATTGGGAAAACATGTTTAAAATATAATTTAGCAATATGATATACATATTAAATTTTGAACCTGAGTTATCAGTATCATCTAATTCTTCATTGACAATTTCTAACAAAAATTGAACCCCTAAAAAAAGTAAAAATATTTTTACAATGTTATATATATATATATATATATATATATATATATATATATATATATATATATATATATATATATATATATATATATATATATATATATATATATATATATATATATATACATTTAATAATATTTTAATATTACTTTAAGTAAATAATTGTAGTAAATCACCTGAATTAGAAGATACATTCGACTCTTCAGCATTTGTCATATATATATATATATATATATATATATATATATATATATATATATATATATATATATATATATATATATATATATATATATATATATATATATATAATAATATTTTAATATTACTTTAAGTAAATAATTGTAGTAAATCACCTGAATTAGAAGATACATTCGACTCTTCAGCATTTGTCATACATACCATGTTGTTTAACTCATTTTCATTTTCATTTTCAATAAAGATGTAAATTGCATATATTAAAAATATTGTAATAATAAATAAAAAATCAGACCTATAGAATGTAAAAAACAATTATATTTACCAAATAGTCATATTATCATAGTAACATATTATAGCAATATCATATACATATAAATTTTGTATACGTGTGTGTGAGCTAGTGGTGAAACACTAAAAGTGTCATTTATTTAATCATTGACAATTTGTAATTGAAAATGAATCCTTAGAAGAATATAAAATTAAATATCAGGCTATGGAAATATCATTTTGAAAATGTTAAAAATGTATATCCTTTAAATAAAGATTGTCATATAAAATTACCTGAATTAGAAGGAATATCAGTCTCTTCTCCATTTGTGATGCATGCTATATTATTGGATTCATTGTCATTTTTAATAGAGGAATCAGTGTCTGAAATTTAAAAGGTAAATTTATTTTAATTTATTAAAAAAATACTATTTTAATTAATTGATTATTTAAGGAATAAATAAATTATATATATTTAATTTTTTAAAAATATATTTTAGAATATTTAAATTTACCTGAAAGACAATAAATTAGAAAAAAAAAATATTTTTTAGTCAATAATATGTGAGATTAATTTACACATATTTATATTATATCTAAGGAAAAATGATAATAATAATAATAATAATAATAATAATAATAATAATAATAATAATATTTTAAAAGTTTAAATTTAAATTTTATGACCATTTTTATTTTTATTTGTATGATTATATAGTAATATAATAATATAGTAATATTTTTTATTAATTCTATTTATTGTAACAGAGATGATAATAATAATAATAATAATAATAATAATAGTATTTATAATAATAATATTTGTAATTTATTTGTAACTTATTTTATATATTTCATAGTATTTATAACTTATCTGTAACTTATAATAATAATATTTGTAACTTATTTTGCATGTATATTATTATTATTATTGTTACGTATATTAATATTGAATATTCTAAGAAAATGACACATAGACATTTAGAGCTAAGAAAGTTGCCATGAAAGCTGGGGGGTTCATTTTGGCCATGAGACTAGGAAATGGAATCCTCGAATGACACCTTTTATATCAGCAAAACGTAAAGGTATTCATATTACAAATCTTACTAAAACTGCTCGTTTTTTATCAGAAGCTTGTGATTTGGCTTTTTATGCACCAAGGAAAGGAAAAAAAAATTTAATTGTTGGTACAAAAATAAAAACAACCGATTCAGTAATACGGGCTGCAATAAGAGCTCGATGTCATTATGTTAATAAAAAATGGCTCGGAGGTATGTTAACGAATTGGTATACTACAGAAATGAGGCTTCGTAAGTTCAGGGACTTGAGAACAGAGCAAAAGACGGGGAGACTGAACTCTCTTCATAAACTTGAATTTATATTAAGTAGATAGATACTTTTTGAGGTGGGAGACAGAAATGACATAGCAACCTATCATAATTATTTTTTATTATTTAGAAAATCTATTTAAATTAATTTTCATAAACTTTAAATTAAAATATTTGGACTTAAAACTCATGATTTTTACAATAACAGTCCAATAGTCAAGATTTGTTATTCTAATGTGAACAAATATTTTATAAACACTCAACATTCCTATTACAAATCCGACGTTAGACTTCAACAAAAGCTATTGCAACAAAAGCTATTGCACTCAATTATTTCTTACTCTGCTGCTCTCACTGCAACAACACGAGCAAGGACAGCCGGATTCCCTTCCAAACTTCAAACACCAACTTCCCTCATATAAATTTGAATTGTGAATAAATTGTAGAGCTGAAATTGAAATGTTGTTGCTTGTAATGCCACACAGTAAATTTATTTGTGCAAGTATTGAGCTTTGGTTATCATGTTGGAAATTGGTTTCGTCACTTTGTTATTTTTTATTTGACCCTCAAGTTTTCCATTGGATTCTTTTATGGATTGTAACATCTTAAGTTGTCGTTAGTTTCACTGGTTATGGCATTTCCTTGGTATCCTGATGGAATAGTAAGAGTTATGTCCGTCTTTTTCTATGCATTTTGTTGTGCTCCATTTTTATGGACACCTTTGGTGAGTATTGTGGCAGGTATTCATTAACTTTCATCCGCATTTTCAAATCATCTCTCCAACATATAATAACATCCACGAAAAATATTTTTTTCCTTCTTATAAAAGTTGCAGTAAACTATAAGACATACATGATTTGTTCTTGTTGTTGCTGGTAATTTGTTCTTGTTGTTGCTGGTAATAAGAAAGAACTAGTATGTATGTTGCAATCTACTATCATTAGTACATTAATTATAGCTGATATTAGAATATTCTAGCCATGAAATTACTCACCAGGATATATATTTCATAAGTTTGTGTGAATGAATCTTATAGAATCTTCTCATATCACAATATTTCACAGTTTGTAAAAATATTCACTATACATAAATTCTATTACTTTCTGTAACACTCTAAAATTGATTTTGATTTATTTGATGTATTTATTATGAATTTTGAGGATTTCTTGATGTTATGATATTGTGATAGTTTAGATTAATATTTTGATAATATTAATTTAGTAATAGTTTGACGTTATTTGATTATTTGAGAATAATTAAATAAAATAAGGATAATAAGAAGTTGGGGGTATTAAGGTCTTTTGGTAGAAGATTAGTGAGGGTAAGATGGGGAAAGTCTAATGAGGTCCTGAGGGTAACATTGACTAAGAGGGTAAAGTTTGGATAGTACGATCATTTGGAACGATCATGCTCTGGGAGAAGAGAAGAAGAGCTCTGAAGAAAAAGTTTGAGGTTGAAGGATTGAGGTTTTGCGAGAAGTTATCGAAAGAATTCACGGAACCTAAGGTATGGGGAGTAATTATGTTCGGTATTGTAATGTAGAGATATGATTTGGGGTTTTTAGGGAGAGTCTTAGGGTTATGAGGTTTTGTTGATAAATTTTGTTATATGATGATGATTTATGATGAATTTGATGATCAATAATGATGTTATATGATATGTTTGATGATGCCATGATGAATGTAGATTGTGTTGATGATTTTCTGGTTTATTGCTGCTAAAAACTGGTTTAGAAGGGGTTTTGTCGCAAGGGGGAGATCTGAGATCGCAAGATTTTCTTGAGGAATCGCGATGCTCGCTTAGCGAGCGAGTAAATATTTTGAAACTCTCAAACCCGAGAGTTAGTCGCTTAGCGAGGGGGTAGCTCGCTTAACGAGACCTGACATTTTTCGAAAAATTATTTTAATTCTGAAAAATGGTTTACTCGATGTGTTTTGGGTTATAAGATATTATGATATTTTGGTACAATTGTATGTTGTGTTTAGAGGCTATATGTGTAGGTATTGGCGATAAAAATGATGTATGATGATTTGACTTATTTTATGAGTTTATGAAGTATGATGACACGACTTAGAGGAAGATGTTAAATGAGGGAACTATAAGATGAATTATGATGAATGCGGATGCAATAACTTGAGTTGTTATGATGTGTGTTTATATTTCATCTTGCATTCATGGCATAAATATGAAGGGACTTTTGGTCCGTTGGTAGCTTCAATCCCATCGTGCGTATTGAAGTGTTGTGATGTTATGATGTGATCCCTTTTGGAGGGTTGATGGCCCAGTGTCCATCCATGAGGATGTTTCGGTACCACATGCATAATAAGAGGTTGCATTTCATTCTAAATGACATAGCATGATTTGCATTGAGTTTGTGTAGTGATATGATGTATTGGACGTTGTGTATAATGAGTCTTGTAGTGATTGAATTTGGTTTGAAGCTTATGTTTATGAATTCTCCTTTTTATATTATTTTATTGAATGTGAATTTACTCACCCTGCATGCCTTTTGTGATGATTTATTATGTCATCCTGCAAATACTCAAGGTTAGCTTGGTGTGTGATTTAGCTTGGAGTTAGTGTGTCGTCGTTGTTTAGTTAGGTGTGAAGTTTTGCTTTGTGTCCAGTAACATCGGGATGAGATTGCTTGAGAACTTTGAGTTTATTTGGTTTAATTGACTTAAGTGTTGGTTTTTGACTATTTGAGATTTAATGATGTTTTGGATTAAATTATGAAAATTTATTTTAATTAAAGACGAGAAGTTGATGTTTTGTTTTTTTTTTTCCGCTGCGTAAATGTTGAACTATAGATTTGATGTTAAATGAGTTTATAACCCATGTTACGAGACAAGACTTACAATGAGGTTTAAGATGTTTGTTTTTGAAGAATGTGATACCCTTTATGAGTTTACTCTGATTTAATTATGTTAAATTCATGATGGGGTAGAAAGGGTGTTACACTTTCCCTCATAATTGCTTTCCAAAATTCATAATAGTGTTGATTCTTAGAAGTACAATTAAATCCTCACACCAACGATCAGGTGAGTGGAATAACCCTTCAAATTGGAATATAATAATTTATATAAACTAATATCTCCACCACTGAAATCCAACTTTTGATAGGGAGAAGAAGGTGAGTATCATAGTTGAGGAGGCAACCAACTGACCTTCATTAGTTTTTGGGAGTGATGGTTGAGGTTATGTCAGGTAGCATAATAGAAGTCCCACATAGTGTGAGACTTGATTAATTTGAATACATATATATATATATATATATATATATATATATATATATATATATATATATATATATATATATATATATATATATATATATATATATATATATATATATATATATATCCCACTTGAACAATGTGTATCAAAATGTTTGTGGGCTGACCATTTGGTCCAATAATTATGTTTTTAAATTTTTTATAAACTAAATTAAAAAAAAAATTAATGAAAAAACTTAATTAATAAATTACTAATAAAATGACATGGATAATGAAAAAAAACATGAATAATAAAGAAATTAATAAATCATATGTCACATCATAAAAAAAAACTTACACGTCAACTGCCACATCATTTTTGTCGCTACCTCATTTTCCATGCCCCTAATTTCTGACGTTGTTAATCAATATTTGACGGAAAGGACTACTTTGATTCTGTTAGACAATGTAAGGGATAAGTTTGAAACTTTTAAATAAAAGATGACTAAAATGGACCCATTGGTATAGACGAGGGACTAAAATGGATATTAAGCCTTAAATTTAATATTTAGAAAAAAAAACTACCAGTTTTACGAATTTGTTAATTAGTTTGCAATTAGTTGATAGGTTATTGCTTGCCGGTTAGGATTTATTATTATTTACTATATCTTCTCTTTTGTATTTAAACTATATATAGTTTCCTTTTTTATTGAATAAAAGAGATTATTCACTCATAATGAAAACCTCTCTTTTTCAATGAGCAATTCCTTCAATATCAACAATGATATAAAAGTTCAAGGTGACCATTTTTCTTTTCAGTTTCTTGAACCTTTCCTCTGCTTTATCTAGTTTCTTTCTATTTTTCTATTGAATCATGGATCACTAGAGCTACTCGGTTTTTTAACGAACTCTACAAATCCCTATTACCTTCATGTGAAAGAAAGCCTCGACTTGATTCATGTTGCTCCTCTTTCAAACAATAAGAATTGTCACACGCATGGTTGTGTTCGATGCATATCACGTTAATTTTTTAGAACATAGAGATATCCGTTTATGGCTCGTTTTCCAAACCCTATGTTTCTAGTCCATCATATGTGCTCAACGAATTCACTGCAATACTATGGTATTTTCTAGGATTCAAAGATCAAATTTTGAATTAATTGTGTAGTTTGTTTAGTGGATTAATAGTGAAATATGGGTTTGGACGAATCTTTGTGTTAGATTTTTGCAGAGCAATATTTTCCACATATCATATATTTAAGAAGATCTTTAACATTTTCTTCAAGGTACACTTGATGTTTTTGAATATTTTACTACATTAAAAGTGTTTTTGGATGAATTAAAAAACAATCGTCCCTTTCTTTGTTGTAAATGTTCCTTTGCATGCACTTGTGGTGCTATTGAGTGTGCCAGAACATATCATAAACAAGATTATGTAATTTGACTTGAAAGCATTGAATTAGCGTTTTGCATATTCATTGTCACAAATCATGACAATGAACCATCTTCTTGATATTGAGAAGGTTTTGAAACTAATTATTAAAAAAAGTGAAATGGTTTCAATTGTTTCCACGGATTCTAGTGATTCCACACCTATTGCACTACATGTTAATTCTCAAGGTTATCCCATCATCAAATGAGCTCAATTCAACAAAAGGAAAGGATATAATCCTTCATAAAAAAGAGCTGACCGTGGTCGCTAGTCCGTAGTAACCATTTGAAAGACTGACTTTTAGTGATCGAATTCAGTGATCAAATTTAGTGATCAAATTCAGAAACCAAATTTAGAGTCTGATATCAGAGATCCATTTTAGAGATTGAATTCAAAGACCGGTATTAGATATCAAATAATCATGGTCAGGGGTGACACGCACACCTGTACTTTTTGACTAGTATAGTGGTGCCCATTGTGGACTCTGATAAAACTAGATTGGGCCATACCTTTTTCATCCTAACTCTTTCCACCCCCTTTCAAAGATATCATACAAAACTATACGTTCCAACATTAACACCATTGTCTAAGGTTTTGTTGGTGGAGGTAGTTTTAGCTCCTACCAAAGGATATACACAAGGCAAGTGCATACAACAAATGTAACATCTCCTGCTATCCTAGAGGAGTGCTAGGGAAAACAAAGGTTAACATCCCCTTTTCTAAGGAGGATATCATTGGAGTCAATCGTCACAATAATGACCCCCTAGTTATCATAGTGCAACATGGAAAATGGGATATCAAGCGAGTCTTGATAGATCCGGGTAGTTCCACCCATATCCTATTATAGGACGCCTTTCATAAACTACAGCTTGATCCCAATGACGTCAAAATCTTTAACGACTTGTTAACAAAATTTTTCTAGCAAACATGTACAAGTAACAAATCATGTAAACTTAGAGACTATTTATAGCGAGGGCACAAATGCCAAGCTGATTGATATAAACTACCTTATTGTGGACACCATGTCACCATATAACATCATCCTGGGACTACCTGCCATCAACACACTAGGGGAAGTCATTTCCACCTTGTACTTAGTTCTAAAGTATCCACTTCCTAGAAAGATAGTCGATGAAATCCAAGGAGACCAATAAATAGCTCAATAGTGTTACCATAGTAGCCTAGTGACAGAGAAAGATATATCACCCTTGTTGGTTCCCCCATTTTAAGGTTCTAAATATTGACCTCGAGTGTTGGGATCCTAGATTTGGTGTAGAAGTTGAAAGGATCACGCCCACAGAAGACTTGAAGGAAATCCAAATATGCCATCTCGCTCATCAGGTCACAAATATAGTCATTTCTATTTATGAGGAGGAAAAGCATTAACTAGTCGACCAAATCATTAAGAATTCTGACTTGTTCACTTGGGCTCCCTCTAATATGTATGAGATAGACACATAAGTAGCGAGTTATCGCCTAGCCATCTACCCTTCCTCCAAACCTATGGCACAGAGTAAACATAAAGTTGGAGAGGAGAAGAGGGCCGCCATTGAGAATATACGGGGAAAATATCCAACGTTGGATTCATCACAAAAACTATATACCCCACATGTCTAGTCAACATGGTTCTAGTACAGTAAGTTAACAACATATGTTGCATGTGTGTAGATTTCGCAGATCTGAATGCCACATGTATTCTGGATCCATATACATTGTAAAATATTGATTCCCTTACCTATTAATCCTCAGGATACTGTACATTGAGCTTCATGGATGCATACTTCGGGTATAACCAAATTCAGATGGACCCCTTAGATGTTCTTAAAACATAATTTATCTCGAATCATGGAAACTACTATTGCAATGACCCTCCTTCCATTAGAACATTGGTGCCACCTACCAACGACTCATGAACGTAGTGTTCACCCACCAGATAAGCAGAAACATATAGGTCTATGTCGATGATATGATAGTAAAAACTATTGAAGGTCTCATTCATGCTGAATATTTAGAGGATGTCTGGTAGTTAGTAATGAAGTAAAATATGCATTTGAATCCTGCCAAGTACTCTTTGGGGATTCAGGTTGGGAAGTTCCTAGGGTTCATGTTGACGAGGAGAGGCATTAAGGCCAATATGGATAAATGCTAGGCATCCATCATAATGAGAAACCCCATAAATGTCAAGGAAGTGTAGTAGCTGACAAGTCGCCTTGGCACCTTAATATCTCTTCCTCTCGTATATCTCTTCCTTTCGTGCATTGGAAATAAGGCTTTCCATTTCTTTTGCCTCCTTGAAAAAGAAGTAAAGATTCTAATGGACCACTAATTGCAATGAGGTTTTCTCTAAAGTAGAGGGATTCCTTACGTGCACCTCTTGTTCTTACACGCCCAAGGGAGGAGTCTCCACTACTCATTTATCTCTCACTTATCGATCGGGTGATGAGCCCAATCCTTGTCCAAGAAATTGAAAATACAGAAAGACACGTGTATTTTTTATGGGAAAAGTGTTCATAGGTGTCGAGCCACGTTACCAAAATATTGAGAAGCTTGTGCTAGCCTTCGTTGTTGCGGCGACGAAGCTAAGACTTTATTTTTCAAGGTAAATAGATCTTTGTGAAAACCTATTATCCAGTCTGGCAGATCTTGAAGAAGTCACACTTGGCAGGAAGGAAGGATGGTATCTTGGGTGGTGTTGCTCTTGGAGTATGATATCCATTACGTACAAGGGGAAGCATCATGTTACAAGCTCTGGAAGACTTCGTAGAAAAAATCAGTGTAGATGAGGAGACGCTCCTAGAATATGTTGTCTGTAGATGGTGCAACCTACGTAAAAAGATATGGCACGTGGATATTATTAGAAAGGCCAAGTGACGTACTCATCAGGCAAGTATTAAAGTTTGAGCTCACCACCAACAACAATCAGGCGGAGTACGAGGCCCTTATTGTTGGCATGGTTCTTGCCTTAGAGATGAGAGCCTCCAGAATGAAGGCTGAAAGTGAACCCCAATTGGTTACCAACCAAGTCTTTAGGCAGTACCAAGGAAAAAATATCCAACTAATAAAATATTAGCAAAAGGTACGGAGTTTATCCTCTCATTATACTTCTTTTGATATAGAAAATGTTCCCCATAAACAAAAATTCAGAGAAGACCTCATGTATAAGCTTGCGATATTAAAAACACTATGTTTTAACATAATAGTT
This sequence comes from Lathyrus aphaca, assembly GCA_963966055.1. NCBI lineage: Eukaryota > Viridiplantae > Streptophyta > Magnoliopsida > Fabales > Fabaceae > Lathyrus > Lathyrus aphaca. The sequence continues at coordinate 526,501,225 of OZ014523.1, read as the reverse complement.
ATCTAGGAAACTTTCACCCCCTCCAGCATTGAATCAGATGAGGTATACTCCATAGAAGTTGTCTTTTAGTCTAGTTGGATGCCCCCCCCCCTCCAGCATCGAGTTGGGTGAGGCATGTCCGAATTTTTGACGGATTTTAACGGTGCAGTCACTCTTGTTTGTCACCCCTAACTGTTTTACCTATTTTGTAAAATTAAAAAGTATTTTACACTACAAACACTCCAGTGGGCTATTGGAGTACAAATAGATTAGGGTTTTTGTTATCGATCCACATAGATTCTTTTGTGATATCACAGTCTTTCTACAGTCACACTAGTTTAAGACTTAGAGTAACAAAGGGTTTTGGATTTTGGTAACGGAAAGTCTAGTTTGCATTCGAATTTAAAAACTACAAGTTAAAAGTATCGGTTGGTAAAAGATTATAAAAAGCACATGCCAAAGTTAGGGTTCGATAGGCCCATTTGAACGTATAGTTTCGATCAAGCGGACGAACTCGTTACAACGATAAACACAATCACAATATCCTCTCAAGATATTTATTTCTAACACAAATTGTGAGTTTTACCATTTTGATCCATTGATGATCTCTCACTCAATCTATCAAAATGGCAACATTAAAGATCAATACAATGTGAACACTAAGTCTCGTAACTATCTCTAGCTTATGTTCTTTAGTGGATGAAAAACCTAGGTCGAATGTTGAACACATTTCTCAATCATGAAGCAACACAAAATATATTTCATAAACACAAAATTTTCCACCATATATTTATCATCAAGAGTTCTTACACAATGATCAAATACTATACATACAAAGAAAAGACTTATCTACCTTCTAACCTTGACATATTAAAGGTTTAGCTATCCATAACCATGGAAGCTTCCATTGCAAGAAAGAGATGAAGAAGACAAAGCATCAATGACGGTCTCCCGACTATTGATGCGCCGATTCTTCGAAAATGAGTGAAAATCTGAATTCTATGGTTTTTTCTATGAGAAATTTCAAGACATCCCCAAAAAATGAATTGTGAAACCCTTTTATACATCCTGAAAAATGCAAGACTCGCTAAGCGAACATTCATTAATTGTTAAACCGCCATTGCTCCCTAAGCGAGATGAGGCCCTCGCTTAGCGAGCAACTCCCTGACTCTTTTTGAAGCTTCTCGCTAGGAGCTCGCTTAACGAGCAACTCCCTGACTCTTGCTGAAGCTTCTCGCTAGGAGCTCGCTTAGCGAGCTTGCAGCGAGCTCCAAAACTCGATTTTCTTCAAAAATCTTCCAAAGAGAGTCATCATGAATTGCTTTCTTCATTCCAAATATGAAACCTAAAAATCATAAAACAAAAGTTAAATAATCTATACTATTGAAACAAATAAACTAACCTTTTAAAATTAATTGGAAACAATAGAAAAAAGCATTTGAAGTTCAAATTAGCCCTTGAAAAGTGTCAAAAACTATACTACATATTAACATAAATTGGCACTTATCATGAGCTTTACATCAACCGCAAATGCAATGATCATAAATAAACTAAGAAAAGTGAGCAAACAAAAAACAACAATAATTAAAGTACCTATTGACAGATATTCATGAATCATAGATCAGGAGAATGCATGATTAAAATATGCATAATTGCGAGTCAAGACATAGGATGAGAGGATCTTACGGTTCAAAATCCCTCTTCCGTGCCACATACCTATGAAATCATACTAAGTGAAATTGCATGAACTCGATCACTGAACACATTGAGATGAATCGATCCATGTTTCCATGAACTGGATCATGTTTTTTGGAAGAAAAAAAACTCAATTTTATGTTTTCATATCTAAAACGTATCAGTGAGAGTTTGAGGGGAAAAAAAGGAAGAAAAGAAAGAAAAGGTAGAGAAGATGAGAAAGAGAATTAGTGTAGCTTGAACCATTTATTATTAAAAAAACAAAAAAGTTTAAAAATCAAATACAATAGTTTCTCCAAATTCATGTCATCTGCAAAACAGCTATCAATACACTATTGATTATTAATAATAATAATAATAATAATAATAATAATTATTATTATTATTATTATTATTATTATTATTATTATTATTATTATTTCAACAGATTATTAATAACAATAATAATAAAAATAATAATGTTGGTAATAACATAATAATAATAATAATAATAATAATATTAATAATAAATAATGATAATGATAAAAATAAAAATAATAAAATAATAATAAAATCAAATAAATATATAATGTTTTTAATTTATTATTAGTATTTTATATTATTATTAATTTATGGTTATATTAATATTTTAACTTTAAATTTTTGTTCGGATATGTGTATATAATTATATAAATTTTGTTTCTTTATTAGCAGGATTTAAGGATTCATGTTATGATCTTTGATTAACGGTTTTTTAACTCCTGTTCAATCTTAAGTAAATTCTCGATTTTTTACCCCAGAAGATTTCATGAACTAACGCCAAATGCCTAGTATCCATCTAGCTTAGTTTTTTTTTTCTTCCAAAAGATGGAGGAATTAAACCTCAGCACTATCACATGTCAAAAAAAAAATAGAAAGGATCCAAAATGAAAGGACCACCTGCAAGATAAATCGAGAGAGATCGAGAGAGATCGAGAGATATATATATATATATATATATATATATATATATATATATATATATAGAGAGAGAGAGAGAGAGACTGTTACACCTACCAAATCGTTATCTTTCTAAAAAGATCACTACCAAACTCAATAATGCTATAAATAAAATTAACATCAAAGACCATCCAAAATGTCTAAAGCAAATATGGACCAAAAACAACATAATCATTTTGTTTTGGTTCATGGTCTTTGCATGGGTGCTTGGTGTTGGTACAAACTAAAACCACAATTAGAATCTATTGGTCACAAAGTCACAGCACTTGACCTTGCAGCTTGTGGCATCAACACACATAAAATAGAAGATGTTGATACTTTTGCTGACTATGCTAAGCCTTTGTTAGAGTTCTTAGCCTCACTTAATCCAAATGAAAAGGTGATTCTTGTAGGACATAGCTTTGGTGGAATGAGTATAGCTCTGGCAATGGAAAAATTCCCAGAAAAAATCACAGTTGGAATTTTCATAGCAGCTTTTATTCCTGATACCAACCACAAACCATCCTATGTACTACAACAGGTGAGAATTTCATATAGTAATTTTTGTACATTTTTAAATCGTTAGTTCTATTCTAACCTATATTTTTTATGCTATGTATATATGGATAGTATATTGAGAGATATCCAATTACAGGATGGTTAGACTCTGAGCTTCAATTTCATGAAAACAAAACATTGTTGCTTCTTGGATCCAAATTTTTGTCCACAAATTTCTTTCAACTATGTTCCAAAGAGGTATACTTTTGGCATCTAGTCTTGTAAAGCTATAACTTTAACTAGATACAACACATGTTAATGATTATTGCTTAATAATTTGGTTGAAAATTTGTAGGATTTGGAACTGGTCAATAGTTTAAGAAGAACCGGGTCACTCTTTGTTGAAGAGTTATCTGAGGCAGAAAATTTCTCAAAAAAAGGATATGAATCTGTTCCTCGTGTTTATGTTGTTGCAAATGAGGACTTGGCAATTCCAGTGGAGTTTCAACAATGGATGGTACAGAATGCTGGAATTGATGTTGTGAAAGTGATTAATGGATCTGATCACATGGCTATGCTTTCTTATCCTAAAGAACTTTGTTTATCCCTTATTGATATTGCTAATAAATATGCATAATTGAAATATTATTAGAGGGATGATCCACTTTCTTGTAAGCATATATGTAATGTTATTTGAATAATATTTTCCCTTGAGAACAGTTAAATAATAAATTAATTTTGTTAAAATATGATGTTAGTCCTGCAAATGTACTATTTTAATTCTTTAATTTTTATTTTTATTTTTTTTAAATTGTTTTTACTAATATATCGTCATTTGCTTTTGATTCTTTCAATTTTGTTTAATCTTTGTAAACTTTTTCATGTTAAAATCGGTCTCTATAATTTATATTTATTTTAGTATTAATTTTGAAAGACTAAAATCAAATATTCAATATTTTAAAAATAACAATTTCGATTCATATCGATTTTATAAAAATTAAAATTGAACAACAAGAATCCAAAAAAAAAAAAAAGTATTTTATTAGAAGGAAAAACATACAAAATATTACAATATCAATATTACATTTTGTTTATAGATAGCGTACCAAATGTCCCTTCACAACTAATGTTTTTGTTTTTTATGGTTTAAAGGCAGGACACTTTATAGTGTTGTACTTGCAACCAATTATAATATCTATAATTGTTATGTGATATAGTTTTTTAAAAAATAAAAATAGATTTTATTATGATATATGGTTGTGATTGGTTAAGAGTGTAAAATATTTTACACTATAAATTCATTTCTTTATTTCCTTTTTTTTTATGCGATTCAGTAAGATGAGAATAAAAATAGGTAGTGGTGTTTTAATTTAATTTAGAACGTAAAAGTGAATGACTAGTTATTGATTCCTAAAGTAATCGATATTTTAGGCTCAAAGATCATCCTTGAGGGGCCTTAAGTTTTTCATGATAAATTTGTGAGTAAAGAAATAGATTCCTATTTGTTTTATCATAGTTGGACCATTGCTAACTAACATAGAATTTCTAAAAATTTAAGACGATTTTTTGTTTGGGTAACAGTGTGGGAGAAGATAATTATAATTAATAGTAGATTCCTTTAGGATAGAATTAGCGTCTAAAATCTCATGAGTTTGGTGGTCGGATGTCTGGAGGTCAAAAATTGTTGGAGGGTTAGGAGTTATGGACATGTACTTGATTGACTTGCCAATTCTATCATTAGAGGATGCTTCATGATAGTAGTATTTAAAATGACAACCCTTCTGCTAGGTATGTGGCTCATATCACTTTGAGCTTATTCGTGGAGAATGGTTGAATGGTTTAGATCAACATCTGTTTGATGGAAGGGAATATCTCTCATTGGCATTGTTTAGAAAGATATATCTTGCAAGTTTGTAGGAGGTTTGACGAGGAATGATGGCAATGTCCTTTTGACCTATTTTTAGGACGCCCTTATTTAGGTCTTGTTTCTTCCCATCTTTAGCTTATGAGGTTTTTTCATATTTCGGTGCAGTGGAACTAAATGGCATATAAAATGAGCTATGGGAAGTTGAGACTTGAGTTTGGGACCTTAGATGGAGAATAAAGCTTTTTGTTTGTAAGGTGAGATGAAATGAGGTCTTATTTTGGTTTTACAAGTTGCTAACTGATGCAAGGGGATTATAAACTACTTACCAAATTAGGGTTTACCAATGAATAAATACAAAACAAGAGAAAAGATAAAATTCTGAATTCATTCCTATCACATTCCATAAACCAAAGTGGCTTAAATACAACCCTAAAAGAAACATGGATCAGCTTAAAGGGCCAGACCTAAATAAATAAATACTAGACTTAAGTAACTAAGTTTAATACTAATTAATTAAGTACATAATCATTTAAATATATGGGCCTTTTTGTGGAGCGTTTGGGCTTACTATCACTACTTTCTGGTCCACTAACAACCCTGTCCACAAGGTTGAAGTTAAAAGGAGGATGGGTCGGGTTAAAAGCAACAATCTATTTATTGATATGAACAGGGGAACTTGTGGGAATAGAAGCAAAATTAGGGTTGCATAAGTGGATGACGGTGGGTAAAGTATTATGCGACCCAACTGTTTGGCACAAGGGTGCATGAGAAACACACGTTTGGGAAAGGGCGGGACAGGTGTCTGGAACGATCAGGTTGTCACGTGAAGAAGGCAGCCAAGTGGGTGGGTTAGGGAACAATGAGGATGGAGGGATAAGGGAATCCAATGTTTTGGATGGTGGAGATTGCAGATCCATTGAAACATTAGGAAGTTGTGAATTGATTCTCACAAAACGTGTACTTGGTCCCAATAGTTCAGAGTTACATCTCACAACTCCTTCCTATAACTCAAAACTTTTTGAGTTATCTCCTTTCTCATATTTTTTCTTTGTGCTTTCCTTGTTCAAGTCTTGTTGTTTTTCTTTACCCAGTTCATCAGACTCACTAACTTCCTTTGAAACCCTTAACTCATCTGCATGTAAAGCTTCCAAAGCTTGAGATATTAGACGATAATGGCTGGATAGGTTGTCACCATGGTATGCCTTCATTTGAGAAACATGGATTACATAATGAATCTTTGACGATGAAGGAAGTTCTAGATCATGTGCAACCGGTCTGATACGACGACGAATGCGGAAATGACCAAAGTATCTTCTTGAGAGATTTTGAGACACTCGACGGTGGACAGAAACTTGCCTATAAGGCTGAATTCGAAGGAGAACCATATCTCCTTCCTCAAAAGGTACATTGTACTCGTTTCTTATTACCTTGATCAATCATGCGTTGTCTTGTACGTTCTAAATTAATTTTCAAGGTGCTAATAAGATGTTGTCTCTATTGTAGGTTTGAGTCCAGATTTGGAATGATAGTGAGGCCAAGACGGTATTGTGGCAAGGATGGTGGTACTCGTCCGTAAAGGGATTCAAATGGAGACATCTTGATGGTTGAGTGATATGTGGTGTTGTGCCAATATTTCACAAGATGGAGGTATTTAAACCACTAACTTGGGTTTTCACTTGTAAAGCATCTCAAATAGGCTTCTAAACACCAGTTCATAACTTCTGTTTGGCCATCAGTTTCAGGGTGATAGGAGGAGCTGAACTTCAATGTGGTGTCTTGCACACAGAACAATTCTTTCCAGAAGGAGCTTAAGAAAATGGGGTCTCTGTCTGACGGAGCGAGGGATACCATGCAAACGAGAGATTTCTGTTGAAAAACGTCTGGCTAGATCCTGAGCAGTAAAGCTTATGGGTAGTGCAAGGAGATGAATGTATTTGGTCAATCTATCACAAATAACCCAAATGGTAGTGTAACACGGTGGGAGAACTGACTTTTAATTTTTTGTCGTAAAATATGTTGTGGTAAGCAAAAGTCTCCATCGACTTTTATTTTATCCAACTTAGGAAAGGTATAAAAGAACAGGAAAAACCTTTAAGAGATTTTGAGTTCGGGGGGTAAGTTATACAAAGGGAATGTGTTAGCACCCTTTGTATCCATGGTTATCCATGGGCTCTTAACTGCTTAGCTCACTTTACTTTTGTTTGAAAAATAGTGGTGGTGTATTTAGAAAAAAAGTCCACATTTGTAATGATTCTCGTATGAATGTATACAAAGGGGTTTTCTTGGAAAGTTTTTGAAAATGTGAGGTGTAAAGAGTAATTTTTGCTTTTGAAATAGTGAGCAAGTAGTTAAGGGCTTCCTACCTACTCAAGGTCGTTCATGTTATTTTTCGTTCCTTAGAGATAAGATTGTCCTTACTATTAGTTAGTAAGTAATCTTATCTTTGGATGTAAGGAACGGGCGTAGGGTCATCATATGGTCATAGAAGGCAATCTTGTAAAGGTATCTTAGCAATTCGAAGGGACTATCATCATTTTTCATAGGGTCATCGAGGGGCGAGATCATTTATTCGTAGGCAACTCGAAGGATCATCGAGGGACTATGATCTTTATATCGAATGGACTTGATGATTTTTATTTAGGAAACGTTGCTAAGACACCCCTAGGTTCGAGGGACTTGACCATTTTCATAAGGCAACAAGAAGGGATATCCTAGAGGTGCATGTGAAAAGTGTGTTGTATTCAGTTATTTTGTCTTTTAGATTAGTGGGCTAAGTCCGTTTTTATTTTGCATACAAATCTTTTCACACTCTATTATTACTAACCATGCAGTTTAAAATATTTTGCGAAATTTAAACGCGGAATAGAAAACCCTAGGTTATTACATCATGGGAGGGGGATACATATTTTAAATCGGGGAGTGCAGAAAATAAAATGCGGAAAATAAAATATTACAAAATAAATAAACCTATACACTTGTTCTAAATAAATGATAAAAAAATAAAATCGGGACGAATAATAGCGAAGTAAGAAGAAATATGGGAGAATTTGATAAAAATCAATTAATTAAACTTTTGTAAAAAAAAGTTTTTGTATGATTTTTTTAAAGTATTAATCAATTATTAATTTAATTATGAAAAAACAAGTATTTTTTTATGTGTATATTTTATTTACAAAAGAAAAAGAGAAAAAAAAAGTTATTGATTTTTTATAAATTGTTATTGGTTAAAAATGTTTAATTATTAATTGGCTAATTAAAATATAAAATTAAAAAAAGAAATAACTTAAGAAAATAAAAAATAAAAAAGAAAGGAAAAGAGTTAAAAAAAAAGGCGAGGGGGCTGGGTGTCGAACCCATGCCCCCAAGGGTTGAAGATGTATTCCCTTGCCACTGAGCTACACGCACCTGCGTGTTAGTAAATGAAAAACACACAATTATATAATAAAAACAAAACGTAAATTCCACACAACCAATACGCGCCAGCCACCTCATCGTCTTCTTCTTTTGGCCTGCGTTTTTAGCTACGAAATTGCTTCGATTCAGCTACATATTAACTACAATTTTTCGTAGCTAATTGACCTGAAATTACAAAATCACAAAAACGCAAGTATTAATGAATCAAGGCCGTCCATTCTTACTAATTTGGACCCTAGGAACTCAATGGTGGTGTCCGTTTGACCTGAAAATGCTTGGATAATGAGTTTCGATTAATGGAAGTTTTATGCCCTAACAATGGCAACTCCTCATAATCGCATCTAAACCTGCAAACAATGGATCTAAATGATCATAAACAACATATTAAACACAAATATGCATGAAACAATGATGAAAAGTGCATGAAATAAAAGAATCGAAAAGAATAAAAAGGAGAGGCGCGACCATGTTCATGGAGCACTCATCATGCATTTTCAACCTTCACTAATGATAGGGACTGACTCCTGGGGACCTTCTTAGAATCACCGGTAAGAGTGGCTTCATTGTTTTGGTAGTTGAAGGAGAGTTTAGGTATTGAAAAATATGCTATGAGTGGTCCAGAAGTTCTTAACCACTCCATACCAAGAACAACATCAACTCCTTTAATAGGAAGTAAATGGAAGGGAATTGTGAATAAGTTGTTTTAAAGAGTTATTGAGACTTGTGGACATAGGCCAGAGAAAACTAACTTGGAATCATTTCCAACCATTACTGAAAAGTTAGGTATTTGTGTAATGTGGAGCTTGGGATGGTTGGAAATACGAGGATGTAAGATGTTATGAGTACTACATGTGTCAATCAAAATTATGACCGGAAGACCATGAATAATTCCACTAAATTTGAGTTTTTTAGGAGATAGTTGTCCACAAGCTACTTGGGGGGATAGTTGGAAGTAGGTCTCCTCCGGTTCTGGTGTAGTGATTGGTTATTCAGCAGAAAGTGTGGTATCTTGTATGAATGAGTCTTCATCATCAACCAATAACAACAAGAATTTTCCTGAAGAGCGTTTGTGACCTGGGATTAATTTTTCATCATAATTAAAGCACAGACCTTAGGAACGCCGCTCTTGTAGTTGAGCACTTGAGAGGCGTCGAATGGGGAATTTAGAAGGTTAAGTGGTTTTGGGAGGTGTGAGTGGAGAAACAATAGACTGTGGGGGTGGATTGGGTTTTGGATAAATGCTGGAAAAAGGTTTTTGGTACTTTGGTTTGGCTTCCCTTAATTTTGATTCAATAAGCTTAGAAAGCCCAATGGCTTGGGAAATAGAGATGGGTTTATGGGTAGCAATTTCATTATGAATTTTTGGAATTAATCTGGAAATATAACAATTCAGCACAGCCTCATGCGATAAACCAACAACTTGGTTTCCCAATTTTTCAAAAGCTGCTTGATACTCCACAACAAAACTAGTTTGTTTAAGTTTAAACAATTCAACTTGATGGTTAGCAAACGTAGAAGGGCCGAATCGTAATTCCAAAGATCTCGTGAAAGAGGCCCAGTCTGTTAGAAATTGATTGTGGTGCATCCATTTAAACCAGGCTAGGGCTTCACCCTTCATATAAAAAGACATCATTGAGAGCCTATTTTAAGGAGGTAAATTGTAAAAACTAAAGAATTGGTCATCTTGAAATAACCACTCCAAAGGATTGGAGCCATCGAATAAAGCAAGTTCAAGTTTAGGGGTTCTAAAAGGGGGTAAAGGAGGAATCTGGTTGTATGGGATCTGGTGGGAAAATGATTGTGTACAAGGGGTGTGTTGAGGATAAATGGGTGCAATGTATGAGTAAGGTTGGTAAGGTGGAGGAATATGGGTTGTAGGAGTGAGGGAATAAGAAGTGACATTAGGGTTGTGAGGAATGTGTGATGTGGTAGCAGATTGATGTAAGGGTGTTTGGGTGGGTGAAATAACGGCAGAAATGGGAGAGTTCAACATAGGAATAGAAAAAATAGGAGTTATACCTAAGAACAAGCTGTTGTAGGAACAATAGTCACCATGGATTGAGGAGTTTTTGTAACAGTAGCTTGTTAAGAGTAGCCATTACAGCCTCATAGCGAGAATCTTCAAATTTTCTTTCATTTTCTAATCTGCTATTGATTAGACCAAGATTCAGCTGGATTTTTTCTAGATCTGAACGAATCGTGTCAAATCGTACATCTAGATCTGAAATGGATATGGTTTATAGCATTATCAATATGAATGTATGAGGTTTGGACAATCTTCTCCACAATTTCTTAAGGAGTAGGTTGTAGGGATTTTGGATGGGCCATGAGATCAAGATGAAAGCACCAATGATGCAAGGAGAACATCAACTACTTACCAAATTAGGGTTTACCAATGAATAAACACAAAACAAGAGAAAAGATAAACATTTGAATCCATTCCTATCACATTCCATAAACCAAAGTGGCTTAAATACAACCCTAAAAGAAACATGGATAAGCTTAAAGGGTCAGACCCAAATAAAGAAATACTATACTTAAATAACTAAGTTTAATACTAATTAATTAAGTACATAATCATTTAAATATATGGGCCTTTTTATGGAGTGTTTGGGCTTGCTATCACTAACCCTCTCACATGGTTGATTCTTTGTGGGAGAGTCATAAGATATACATGTTATTTATTGTCAAATCGACTTAATTTCCACTACTAGGCCCTCGATCTCAATTAGATGGATCTTTTAACAAATTTATTCGAATAATTACTTTGATATAGAAGTAGGGTTCTTTCCCAAAAAGGACCCAATATGTACTTTTTCAAGATCATCAATCGCTTTTTTATTATTTGTTAGATAATTGCTTATCTCTAGAATAAAAGTTTTAGATGCATGAGGTGAGTGTTTGTGCTACTTAGTGAGTTATGGTATTTGTTTAAGATTCTTAGGTCACTAAAGGGCATGTCATGGACTTGTACAACTTTAGTTTGACATTCTATGTTATGTACCATTAGGATATTAAAAAAGTTATATAACTCTTTTAGAAAAGACATCTACAATGGAGGAATTGGAGGATCAAATTGTTTTCTTTTCTTTGAAGTAGGTTTTTGGTAAGACTATTGATTACTCCTACACTTTTTACAAGTGGTTTATGGAACCTCTCCTTAAAGACTTGAAGGTTTACATTATGTATTCGAGGAAGTGCTTTTGTGCTTGCGTGATAGGGATACCTTCTTGGTTTTTTGTTACCAAGCGGTGGCTCATTTTGACCTCTAGACCTTAAGTTGAGGATATCGCCCAAGTTTTGATTTTTTTTAATTGTGATTTTATCTCTGTTATTGTTTGTGGTGGAGCATTTACTGATTTTTTCTTTTAGATCTTATATGGGTGGGTCTTGTGTAGAATTTTTTATGGAAGTAACCATGTTTTTCAAATTTATTTCCAAAATAACTATGTTTTCCACATAATTCCTGAAGTAACTCAAATTCAAATCGACTTAATTTCCACTATTAGGCCCTCGATCTCAATTAGATGGATCTTTTAACAAAGTTATTCGAATAATTCCTTTGATATAGAAGTAGGGTTCTTTCCCTAAAAGGACCCAATATGTACTTTGTCAAGATCATCAATCGCCTTTTTGTTATTTGTTAGATAATTTCTTATCTCTAGAATAAAAGTTTTAGATGCATGAGGTGAGTGTTGTGCTACTTAGTGAGTTATGGTATTTGTTTAAGATTCTTAGGTCACTAAAGGGCATGTCATGGACTTGTACAAATTTAGTTTGACATTCTATGTTATGTACCATTAGGATATTAAAAAAGTTATATAACTCTTTTAGAAAAGACATCTAGAATGGAGGAATTGGATGATCAAATTGTTTTCTTTTCTTTGAAGTAGGTTTTTGGTAAGACTATTGATTACTCCTACACTTTTTACAAGTGGTTTATGGAACCTCTCCTTAAAGACTTGAAGGTTTACATTATGTATTCGAGGAAATGCTTTTGTGCTTGCGTGATAGGGATACCTTCTTGGTTTTTTGTTACCAAGCGGTGGCTCATTTTGATCTCTAGACCTTAAGTTGAGGATATCGCCCAAGTTTTGTTTTTTTTTATTGTGATTTTATCTCTGTTATTGTTTATGGTGGAACATTTACTGATTTTTTCTTTTAGATCTTATATGGGTGGGTCTTGTGTAGAATTTTTTTATGGAAGTAACCATGTTTTCAAATTTATTTCCATAATAACTATATTTTCCACATAATTCCCGAAGTAACTCAAATTCAAACAAATAATGTGGAACGAAGAGGTGTTGTCATATGAATTAGCACTTACATTTAAAAAACAGCAGGTGTCGCCAATTGAACTAGTGAGTGTATATGGTTTAACCAATCCAATTGGTGACTGCATGCATTGCTTAAGAGGTGGTGCCAATTTGTCTGGCGTTTATGTACAAGATGTTTTTTTTAGTATAAATAGAGTTTCCTTCAACTATTTACTCCACATCTCTTCTCATATTCTTCTCATCTTTTCTTCACTAGGTATATCATTATTGTTAAAAGAAATTGACATGTATATTTACTCCATACCTCTTCTCATTTTCTTTTATCTGTTATTTGTGTTGTTATTTTAGGCGTGTTTATATTCTTATGTTGTTTGTTTAAGGGGTGTTTATATATATTTTGTTGTAACCAAAAGTTTATATATATATATATATATATATATATATATATATATATATATATATATATATATATATATATATATATATATATATATATATATATATATATATATATATATATATATATATATATATATATATCCCGGACACACTCTAACACATTGTCCTAATGTTGGAGCAAGCTCTGCATGATAATTTATTTATTTTAAAATTTTTGTAACAATTATATATATATATATATATATATATATATATATATATATATATATATATATATATATATATATATATATATATATATATATATATATGGTTACAAAATTTTAAAATAAATAAATTATCATGCAGAGTTTGCTCCAACATTGGGACAATGTTTCAGAGTGTGTCAGGGATGACATCATATACCACATAATCTTACCATTTTATTATCTGTATCCATTTTTGTTCTAAAATGCGTGATGTTGGAGTGACCATTTGTCTTCCTTTGCATAGTTTTGTTGTGCCAAATTATGTACCTTGATATGTAGGCCAACAATCCTCCTTTTCTACCACTACTAAGCTATTGTTGTACACATTGAATACATTTATGAATTTGAAAATGGCGCATATATGCTTGGAAGCGTCTTGACAAGCATATGAACATGTTGCAATGACATGGGAACAAGGCATACAAAAGGCTTAAAACTTTCCATAATCGCACCAACCTTTATTTAGTTTGATCTGGTAGTATCCCTTTGGCATCCCCTTATCGTGGTCAATTGTTTCCTCTACACTGAAAGTGTGACAGTCAAAGATTATAACAACATGTGTGCTACCTTTGATAGTTTCTTCCTTCATCATTTTCATGTAGCTTTCACTGAATAATTTTCAGACACCCAACCACAAAACCAAGAGCATATTCCATACCACCACCAACAAAATGCTTATTATAAAAACATCGAACATCCATATTCCCCAACATGTCATCCTACCATAGCCGCAAGGAACATGTAACACCAAACTTCCTCCTACCATAGCCAAAACATACAAACAACACAACACCAAAACATACAACAAACATATGCCTACCAAACACCACAACAACTATTTATTTCATTCTCAAAAGAATCATTCACACCAATGTCAACATTCAATTGACCAAGCGGCACACCAATAACCTTATGAACACAACCCAACTACTTCGGCATAGGTTACAAACTAAGTTACAACAACGTGTCAATGCATACTTAATACTACCTAGAAATACAAGAACATATTATGGAATCTAGTGATGGTGATAATCTCGGGACCTCAAATCCTCTCATGAACGTAGTCTTTTCTCTTATGGGAGAGGTATAATTACTTTTTATCTAGTGGCATGAACCTTCGACATTCGAAACAAGCTCCTTGAAGTCTCACACCTTCTTCTCATTATTTCTCTCATTGACCTTTATATAACATTCTGCTATAGTTACCATTTCCACCAACGAAAGCGATGGAGTAAAGGTGAGAGATTCGTTGAAGTTTCCCGCCTTAAATCCATTTTGGAATAGCCCCGAAAATATTTCTTTGTTTGGTGGGAAAATCGTGATGCATCTTCATTAAAGTGGGCGAGATATTCCCTTAGTGACTAGATGGACTCTATTGTATATTGAACATGATGGTTATGGACATCTTCATGTGACGCTTGGCGGTGAAATTGATTCACAAGTTTCTTTATTAGCTTCTGATGGTTGGCGATGGAGGCACAAGGTAGACCTATATACCATTGCAAGTCAGCGTGCTGAAAAATTTCATACATTAACCTGCACTTCAGGGAGTCGGGCACTCCGTTGATGGCATTTAAGTGTTAATGGATGCAACATGCTCATAAGAATCACTATGGCCATCAAACTTGGGGGGAAGATACTCTTCGTATCTTGTCTAAGAGTGGTTAGGGATCTAGCACTCCTATCTCCTAAGGGGATTTGGACTCTTACTAGAGTTGTCTAATGTTGTGGACTTTTCTTATAGTCTCTGATTTAACATTTGAACCTAAACTAACATTTTTAGCTAAATAATTTTTGAATAAACATTTTAAACTTAAATTAGAATAAACAACTAAGAATTTCAAACCGAATTTAAAAACATATTTTCGTTTCAAATAATAATTTATAGGGATAATAATACGAAACCCCCTTGCCATTAGGGCGAGATTCGGTTTTGCCCCCCTGAAATTTTTTATTTATCAACTCCCCCTTATAAAATCAAAAACCATATTTCACCACCCCCTTTTACTTATCTACTGTTCATCATCTTCCCCAACCACTCTCCTTCATCCTCTCCTTCATCACCAAATTAGGGTTCATGGTATTTGTTTATATTAATTAAATTCTTCATCCTCTCTTTTTACCAAAAATTCTTTTATATTAATTAAATTCTAAAAAAATGTATTGGCTTCGAGATAACTCACGCACCACCGGACACAGTCTTCGAAAAGCAATTCTAGCGCCACCGGGAGGATATCAAGAGCCGTCGACACACTCTCTACAGCGTTTGCGAAATCGTTCGTGTAGAGAAGTTCCAGCACGGTGAGATGGTTTTGGATCGAGCCAGGAGAAGGTGGAACTCCAAGATTTAAACGGAACCGTTCGTGATTGGTGGTTTGCTCCTGCGATGGAGATTGAGCGTGGATGTTGCCGATCCAACGGTCGGATAGGAGAGCGGAGAAGTATTTGGACCGACAAATGATGTCCGAGTGGAGGTACACATTGAGATCGGAGATTGGCGCTGAGTTTACCGAGGGAGATGATTCCGGCGAGGAGACGGTATCGGTGAAGAGACGGAGAACAACGTCTGCGGTGGAAGCATCGTTGAATAGGAGGGAGGTGTCACATGTGGTGGTGGTTGGAGAACAACGGTGGTGGTTTTGAGTTATGTCGAAGAAGGAAGAGTTGGCGACTGCGGCTTTGGAGGAATGACGGGTGGTAGTGGTGCGCTGCCTCTTCCTGAGAACGCCAGCGGTGGGTATCATGTCGGGGAGAAAGGATGGAAAATTTGAGGGAGACAAATCGAATTGGTAGAAAATGGTGAAGAATTTTCTGTTTTGGGAGAAATGGATTTAGATAAAAGATCCAACGGGAGACATAACTGTTTTCTTTGTTTATTTTATTATTTTTATTTTGAATGTTATTATTTTTATTTTTAAACCTTTTACTAGCAATGTAAAAATAAAAAACAAATACCATTAACACCAATACATTTTTTTAGAAATTAATTAATATAAAATAATTTTTGGTAAAAGGAGAGGATGAGGAATTTAATTAATATAAACAAATACCATGAACCCTAATTTGGTGATGAAGGAGAGGATGAAGGAGAGTGGTTGGGGAAGATGATGAACAGTAGATAAGTAAAAGGGGTGGTGAAATATGGTTTTTGATTTTATAAGGGGGAGTTGATAAAAAAAAAACTTCAGGGGGGCAAAACCGAATCTCGCCCTAATGGCAAGGGGGTTTCGTATTATTATCCCTAATTTATACTAGTAGGAATATTTCAATTAATCTAAAATAGCTATCTTAACCAAATATATACAAGCATAAATTAAATTTTAAACAAGTAGTTGATATAATAAGCTTTAAAATGGAATATGAGAGCAAATTGAATTAAATCCTGGTTGAGTGAAACTTCAATCTTCAAAAATGGAGATGAAAGAAACTATATTATGAGTTTTTTTTTAGAAAAGAAGTGTTAATTAAAGTTGAGAGAATTTGAGAAGAGAATTAAAGGATTTAACTTACTTTTGGAAGTCTTGTTTATTATCTATAGTCGGTAGAATTTAACATTTAAGGTATATCCTTTTATAATATGATGTTTTATTCCATCACTTCTTACTCTTGATTTGTCTCTTTTATGAAAGAAGTGGAGAAGTGGATCATGAACTTTATCTAGTCTGGAGATTCTGAGTAAAGGAAAATGGTGATTATTAGGGTTGTTCAAAAAAACTATGAACCGAACTGAACCGCTAAACCGAACCGAACTGAAGTTAAAATAACCAAACCATTATATTTGGTTAGTGAACCGAACCATTTATTTATTAACGATTCTAGAACCAAACCAAACTAAAATTAACCAAACATAACCAATAGTGAACCATTAACTTATTAGAAAATTTTAAATAATATTCACTATTTTAGAAAAGTCAAGCTAATTGTTTTCAAAAATATCAAAAAAAACCGGTTTTGTTTTTGAAAATGTCAAAAACCGATTTTTTATAGAAAATATAAAAAAAAAAGATTTTTTCGAAAATATTAAAAAAAAAACAATTTTTTTTCAAAAATTTCAAAAAATCGATTTTTTCGAAAATATCAAAAAACCAATTTTTTTCGAAAATATCAAAAAATGACTTTTTTTTTGAAAATATCAAAAAACTGACTTTGTTTTTAAAAATATAAAAAAACGACTTTTTTATTTGAAAATATCAAAAAACCAATTTTTTTAGAAAATATAAAAAAACCGATTTTTTTTAAAATGTAAAAAAAAATCGATTTTTTCCTGAAAATTAAAAAAACCGATTTTTTTCGAAAATATCTAAAAAACCGACTTTTTTCAAAAATTTCAAAAAAATGATTTTTTTTCGAAAATATAAAAAAAAACTGATTTTTTCCTGAAAATTAAAAAAAACCGATTTTTTTCGAAAATTTCAAAAAACCATTTTTTTTCGAAAATATCAAAAAACCGATTTTTTTAGAAAATATAAAAAACAGAATTTTTTCGAAAATATAAAAAAACCGATTTTTTTTCTAAATTTCAAAAAAACGATTTTTTTCAAAAATATAAAAAATGCCGATTTCTTTTCGAAAAAAATGATTTTTTTCTAAAATATAAAAAAAAACCGATTTTGTTTATGAAAATATAAAAAAAACGATTTTTTTTCAAAAATATCAAAAAATCGATTTTTTTCGAAAATAAAAAAAACGACTTTTTTTTCGAAACTATCAAAAAACCGATTTTGTTTTTGAAAATATAAAAAAACGAATTTTTTTTCAAAAATATTAAAAAACCGGTTTTTTTTTCGAAAATAAAAAAACGATTTTTTTCCTAAAATATAAAAAAAACGACTTTTTTCGAAAATATAAAAAAACCGATTTTATTCGAAAATATAAAAAAACGAATTTTTTTTCGAAAATATCAAAAATCCGATTTTGTTTTTGAAAATATAAAAAAAAACGACTTTTTTTTCAAAAATATTAAAAAATCGATTTTTTTCCGAAAATATAATAAAATCAATTTTTTTCGAAAATGTAAAATAATCGATTTTTTCCTGAAAATACAAATAATCGACTTTTGTTCGAAAATATAAAAAAAAACGGATTTTTTTTTAAAATAAAAAAAAAACGACTTTTTTTCGAAAACATAAGAAAATCCGATTTATTTCCGAAAATATAAAAAAAACGACTTTTTTTCGAAAATATAAAAAAAAACAATTTAAAAAAAAATAACAAACATATAAAAAACAAAGTTTAATAGTTTGGTTCTTAAACATATGGTTTGCTTTGGAAAAATTTGTCTTCTAATGGCTTAGTACAGTTCGGAGTTCCGAACCGTTATACCAAACCAAAAGTTTTGGTTCAGTTCAGTTCTGAAAAAAATGGAAAGGGTTCGGTTCGGTTCGGATGACTTATATAATGGTTCAGTTCAGTTCGGTTCAGTTTTCTCATAGAACCATACCATGAACAACCCTAGTGATTATGGCATGGGATAAAACTTCAGGCCTCACAGGGAAGGTAGTTTTGGAATAAGATCCCTCTCAACTTTGAACGAGGCCTCTAATATAAAACTTTTTGAGATATGTTAAAATCAAAGGAGGATTGTGCTTTGATCCTTAGAAAAAGGATGTTTAAAGGTATCAATTACATAAAACCATCATTTTTGTTTCTTTACATTAGAGTGGTTTAAGGCTTAAATTTCATGTGGTAAATGCCAAAACCATTAGTTTGATTGGTAATGGGGATGAAACCAACTTCTGGTTGGATAAATGGTGTGGTGAACAAAGTTTTATGGAGTTATTAAGTATCCAAAGTGATCAACACGTGTATCATAGTGATATAGTTATTATGTTTATTCAAAATCATCAATGGACGATCCCTTTAGAAATAACTAATAATATCCCTACCATGAGATTTCTCATTGATCGTATTATGATTCCTTTAGAGGACAAGCCAAACTATCTAATTTTGATAGGTATAAACTCTGGTAACTTGTCCCTCAATGAGGCCTCCTCATTCAAAGATGAGGTGAGTTCTCAACCTCATTGGGGTAAATTCATTTGAAGTATGGATGTTCATCCATCTAAACCTTTGGTTGCTTAGAAAATATGCATGACAAGCTCCCTCCTATGAGAATTTGAAAAAAAAAGATATTGCATTCTGCCTTCCATTTATAGCATGTGCCTTGTTAAGTAAGAATCTTATTTGTATCTTTTCTGTTAGTTTGCCTTTGTTACATGATAACTCATGCCATCTGTCATGAGAGAGAGAGATAATCAAAAGAGAAATCAAACGAAAAATAAAATATTTATTAAAAAAATGAATACATCAGAATATTCCCTAAAGTATTAATACAAGAAAAAAAAAGTAACGAATTGTATATTTCCAAAGCAAGAAAAATGGAACTAAATGAAGAAAAATTACAAAGGAATTATATGCTAATATTAATGCTAATATAAATCCCAGGCAAGAGAGAGACGAACAATTTCAGGCGATTTTAGGAAGGATCTGCCAAGAAAACTAGGCTTGTTTTTCGATCGTAATGCAATAACCACAGATCTTGACCATGAGTGATGATTGGAGTTATTTAGGTGATGGTGACAATGGATAGTCCCATATTATCACTCGGGTGCATGTAGTAGGGGTCAAGCATATCTTGTTGATAATTTCTTGAGTTTTGCTTATTTGTGTTATTGCTGAGAGTGGTGGAGTTATTGTTGTTTATAATGGGTCATGGAGAGGATGTATCATTAGAATCAACCATGACAGAGGTTTGAGGAAACATAAAGGAAGAAGATGATGATGAATAAAGGAAAATAGGGCTACAAATATTGAGCGTGAGATGGTTGAGAAATAAAAAATACAAATGAAGTAAGTGTTGGTGTAAGCCCTAGAGGCCAATACTTTTTGGTACTTGTATCGGATTATTCGTTTAATAATAAAAGGCATTTCTTTATTATGTTTGTCTTTCAGAATAATAAAGTCCCTAGAATAGTTAGTCTGTTTAATGAAATGTTAAGTGTGACTTAATCATGAGATCCCATTAAACATAAAGACATTATTCTTAAAATATCCGTAGTCAAGCTTTATTGCAAAGTGGGATAACATTAAAGCATTGAGACTATTATGAAGATAGACTGATGATCACATCTCATGGATCATGGATAAAGAGTTATCAAGTCTTGACATAGGTATAAATATTAGGAGTAATATTTATACCGGATTGACCCGCTATGAGAATACTACATAGTATGTTATGCAAAGTGTCATAAGTTATTCTCATGGTGATAATGGTGTATTACCACCCTTCGACCTGAAACCACTATGGACCCTAGATGTAGAGTCGGGTGCTTTATTGCTGATCAAACATTATCCGTAACTGGATGATCATAAAGACAGTTGATGGGCACTCCACGAAGCATGCTGAGGGACATGAGTGTCCTAGATGGAATTTGCCAATCCTGCATAACAGGAGAAATGTCTAAGGGCCCAATATTGAACTGGACAAGGATGACACAGTGTATGCCTTGTGTTCAATATAGACATAGGGGCAAAAGGGTAATTGTACAAACATATATTATCACGAAAAAGGTTTTGTCAGATCACATGACATTTTCGTGACTTGGGTAGCAGTGATGTGTTGCTAGATACCGCTCACTGTTTATTATGTTAAATATATAATTTAATATAATTACCAACGTTACGAAATCCTACAGGGTCACACACATAAGGACAGTTTGATGAGAGATAGAGAAATCAAAGGAACACCGTAAGGTACGGTGCACTTAAGTGAAAATAGAAATTCGGATAATATAATAATAATTATTGTTATTTTATAATGGTTATAAAATAATAATAAAATAAATATATTTATTATAATAATAGTTATTATAATAATATATAATATTATTATGGATCATGTGAATTGGGCTTTTAGCCCGCAGCCCACAAGAGAGTCTATAAAAGGAACCCTTGTGATGAAGCTTTCACATGATGCAATTTCGTTTTTGATTCTCTTTTCTCACTCAAATAATTCCGTTCGTAAGCAGCTAACACTGTGACCGGAAGCTGTTCGTGTGGACTGAGTAGAGGCGTTGCACTTCATCAACGCTTGTGATCGCTGCATCAAAGATCTGAATCGCCACAAAGAGGTAACGATTCTATCACTGACCATGCTCATTCGTAAGGATCACTAAAGGAAATTTTATTTTTCCGCTGCGTTTAGATCGCAATTTCCTTCAGTAAGGTTTCTTGGCATGGATGGCTCTTGAAAAGAAGAAATTAGGGTTGGGTGAGGCAAACAAGAATTGTGAAGATGATGAAGAAACAACGAAAAATGGGAAACCTGAGAGAAATGAAGGAAGAAAGAGATAAGTCTTACGCTAGGGAAAAAATAGAGGGATAAAAGTAATTTGGGAAACCCTAATTTGAAGCTAACATATGGAGATGGAGAAGGAGATAAATGAAAGATTTCTGCAGGAAATCTAGGTGGACCAATGGGAAAAAATAGGTTGTGTAGAAAGTTGATGAGAGAAACACATGTTTAAAGAATATAATATCAAAGAGATATTTACTCCTGATACCATGATAACTCATGCCATCTAACATGAGAGAGAGAGAGAGTTAGAGAGAGAAAGACTCAAAATAGAAATCAAACGAAAAATAAAATATTTATTAAAAAAAATGAATACATCTGAATGTTCCTTAAGGTATTAATACAAGAAAAAAAAGTAACGAACTATCTATTTCCAAGGCAAGAAAAAAGGAACTAAAAAAAGAAAAATAACAAAGGAATTACATGTTAATATTAATGTTAATATAAATCCCAAGCAAGAGAGAGACGAACAGTTTCAGGCGATTATAGGAAGGATCTTCCAAGAAAACCAAACTTGTTTATCGATCGTAATGCAACAATCACGAATCTTGACCATGAGGGATGATTGGAGTTGTTTTGGTGATGGGTGATAATGGATAGTCCCAGATTATCACTTGGGTGCATGTAGTAGGGGTCAAGCATATCTTGTTAATACTTTCTTGAGTGATGGAGTTATTGTTGTTTATAATGGGTCGTGGAGAGGATGTATCATTAGAATCAACCATGACAGAGGTTTGAGGAAACATAAAGGAAGAAGATGATGATGAAAAAAGGAAAATAAGGCTACGAATATGGAGCGTGAGATGGTTGAGAAATAAAAATACAAATGAAGTAAGGTTTCTTGGCATGGATGGTTCTTGAACAGAAGAAATTAGGGTTGGGTGGGGGAAAAAATAATTGTGGAAGATGATGAAGAAACAACGAAAAATAGGAAAACTGAGAGAAATGTAGGAAGAAAGAGATAAGTCTTACGCTAGGGAAAAAATAGAGGGATAAAAGTAATTTGGGAAACCCTAATTTGAAGCTGACATATGGAGATGGAGAAGGAGAGAAATGAAAGATTTCTGCAGGAAATCTAGGTGGACCAATGGGAAAAAATAGGTTGTGTAGAAAGTTGATGAGAGAAACATATGTTTAGAGAATACAATATCAAAGAGATATTTACTCCTGATACCATGATAACTCATGCCATCTAACATGAGAGAGAAAGAGAGACTCAAAAGAGAAATCAAACGAAAAATAAAATATTTATTAAAAAAAAATGAATACATCAGAATGTTCCTTAAGGCATTAATACAAGAAAAAAAAGTAACGAACTGTCTATTTCCAAGGAAAGAAAAAAGGAACTAAATGAAGAAAAATAACAAAGGAATTACATGTTAATATTAATGTTAATATAAATCCCAGGCAAGAGAGAGACGAACAATTTCAGGCGTTTTTAGGAAGGACCTGCCAAGAAAACCAAGCTTGTTTATCGATCGTAATGAAACAATCACGAATCTTGACCATGAGTTATGATTGGAGTTATTTAGGTGATGGGTGACAATGGATAGTCCCATGTTATCACTTGGGTGCATGTAGTAGGGGTCAAGCATATCTTGTTGATAATTTCTTGAGTTTTGCTTATTTATGTTATTGTTGAGAGTGGTGGAGTTATTGTTGTTTATAGTGGGTCGTGGAGAGGATGTATCATTAGAATCAACCATGACAGAGGTTTGAGGAAACATAAAGGAAGATGATGATGATGAACAGAGGAAAATAGGGCTACAAATATAGAGCGTGAGATGGTTGATAAAGAAAAATACAAATGAAGTGAGGTTTCTTGGCATGGATTGCTCTTGAACAGAAGAAACTAGGGTTGGTGTGAGGGAAAAAAGAATTGTGGAAGATGATGAAGAAACAACGAAAAAGGGAAAAAATGAGAGAGAATAAGGAAGAAAGAGATAAGTCTTACGCTGGGGAAAAATAGAGGGATAAAAGGAATTTGGGAAACTCTAATCTGAAGTTGACACGTGGAGATAGAGAATGAGAGAAATGGAAGATTTCTGCAGGAAATCTAGGTGGACCAATGGGAAAAAAATAGGTTGTGTAGAAAGTTGGTGAGAGAAGCACATGTTTAGAGAATACAACATCAAAGTGATATTTACTCCTGATACCATGATAGCCCATGCCATCTAACATGAGATAGAGACTCAAAAGAGAAATGATACGAAAAATAAAATCTTTATTCCAAAAAATAATGAATACAACAGAATGTTCCCAAAGTTTTAAGACAAGAAAAAAATTAATGAAATGTCTATTTCCAAATCAAGAAAAAGGAACTAAATAAAGAAAATAACTAAACAATTATATGCTATTATTAATGTTAATACTACCAACATATGATCTTGGTTTTCTAAGGTAATCAATGTGAGACTGCGTTTCACTTATATTGTTGATATTTGGAAGTTGTGGGACATGAAAAGGTCTCCATTATGCAGAGTTGTGATTCAAAATTCTCTGATAAATTTTTCGAGCTCAATATTAAACTGCACAAATCTGATTTGGTTTCTAGATAGATTATTAGTTGGAAGAATGTAATAGTCAACATAAAAGTTATTATTTACCTCTCAAGAAAAGGAGCCAAACAAACTTTGTATTTATCAATGTTTGACTTCATGTTCCTCAAGTTTTTTTGGTGTGGAGGTCCATCCTCATAGAGCTAATATGATGGAAATTAATATGCACAAGTTTTAGGGACTGTCATATTGCTATTCAAATCTAGTTGAATTATGTGAGTAATGATTTTAGAAATTATTTCTTTCATAGATTTGAAGGCTTGAATTCAATGTAATCTAAATTATAATATTTGTGGTGCTAATGGTGTCTAGTGGAGAGACTATTGGGCTACGGGTGTGTCATCGTCAGTAATGGAAATATGATGTGTCAAGTTAGACTTTATTAAGCCAAAGTCTGACCTGTTAAAATATCAAAGGCTAAATTTATCATTTAACATGTCATATATTTATTTTTAAACCTAAGTCTGTCCTTTTTGAATATCTGAATGCCTGTTAGAATTTTAAAACCCTTTTAAATTTAAATATATGTAAATAAACAATTCAATTAATGCTTATCTAGACTAAAAAAACTAAAATATCACTAATACTAAAAGTTTTTTGCATTGATTTATCAGAGTATATATAAGTTTTGTGAGACTATTTATTTAAGAAAATTTATGAAGACATCTTATAATATTATTCATATAGTATTTTCAACCTATTTTAATAATTCTCAAATTTAAATAATAAAAATAAAAATAAGAATAATAATAATATTAATAAAATTATGCATTTTTATTTAAATAGGCATGTCTTATTTAAAAGAATATTTTTATGCCCCTAAGGCCTAAGGCCTAGCCGATTTAATTATATAGATTTATAAAAAAAATCCATACTTTTTCCTATTTAAAACTTTTTTTGTCTTGGTCCGAGCTTGCTTAGACTAAGTCATAAGCCTCAATTAGTTGTCTGATCTATTCTTACCCCTAGTAATCGTCTATGGATGTCGAGCAATAAAAAATTACATGACTGACTATTTTCAATGACTATTTTCAACGACCACATATTTTGGGTCACCGTGTTGCGTAGCTTACGAGTGATTACTATTGTGCTGTGTGAGCCAATATTGATATTGTTGAGAGATCACAAGTTCTTTACTTGATTGGCTGGAAATCGCCAAGAAAAAGGATTATGAAATTAAATACATAAGGTGCTTGTAAGGAGGGGAAAATAGTTGATTGTGGAAGTGTTATTCGAGATAGTGAGGATCATTGGTTGGTGGTTTCTCTAAATCACTAGGTTCATGCAGTGTCTAAGCTGTTAAGTTGTAAGGTGTTTTTAAAGCAAATTATAATAATAATGAAAAGTGATATAATAGAAGTGTCATCCTTATTCCTCAATTTTTTTATTCATGCATACATAAATCTGGTAGTAAATAATCCAAACTTTTAACCTTTCACTCCCCCAACTACAATTGGACTCCTAACATAGTGTTTACCATCTGTCCAAGTTAACTCTCCAAACACAGTAGCCACACCTGACCTAGTAACTTCAACTGTCAACTTAAAACTCTTCTCTTCACCAATCTTCTCAAATTTCAATTTCTCTGGTTTCACAGATATGGAAACTCCTGCTGGTGCACGAACCTTCGCAATGTATGTGCCTGCTGAACCAACATTCTTCACCTTCCTACTCAAAGTAACCGAACCATATAGTTTAGGTATTGTTATTGTAGGGTAGTTGAAATCCAGGATGTTTATATCTTCACAACGGTAATGTGTATGAGAAAACATCTTAATCTGTGTCTGGTTATAACCATAGAAACAAAGAAAGTTTAGGTAATCATTGATGCTTAACTC
The DNA here is from genome assembly GCA_963966055.1 of Lathyrus aphaca. Classification (NCBI taxonomy): domain Eukaryota; kingdom Viridiplantae; phylum Streptophyta; class Magnoliopsida; order Fabales; family Fabaceae; genus Lathyrus; species Lathyrus aphaca. The sequence goes on along the minus strand of OZ014523.1, from coordinate 526,475,142 downwards.
ATAGACCAAACCAGGATCCATGGCACGGTTTGGTTGAATATGACCTGATCCATAGGAATATGGCGTTGCCATAGCATTAATGTGATCATGGATTGGTCTGGCAGTGTTGTCCCTTGTCATAGCTGTTGTCATGATAGCAGATTTAATAGCGGACGGACTCCAATCCGGATGGAGAGTCTTGAGAAGGCCAACGACTCCTGCGACATGAGGACATGACATGGATGTTCCGGACATTGTCATGAAAGGAACCCTGCGTTTATCAATCGGATATTCGCTAGGGCCGATCCCTTGTGAATAGGCCGCGATAATTTCCACACCGGGTGCGGTTATATCGGGCTTGAGAATCTCTGGTGTGATTGAGTTGGGGCCTCTAGAGGAGAAAAAAGCCATGGTTGGAGCAGGCTGTATGTTCAACTTTGTTATGGGTGGATGAATATAACCTAGTGGATTCTTGGTTGAATTTAAGTATGCAAAAACCGCAACACCATCTTTATAAGTAATATGTGATGTTGGCAAGAAATGAGGTTCATTCAAAATATAATTGCCATAATCCTTATCATTACAAAGAATCATTCCAACTGCACCAGCCTGCAAAGCAACTAGACCCTTTTCCATTGTATCAGTAACACCGCTAAGACAAACTAATATTTTGCCTCGTACTTTCTCAGGGTCAATAGTTCCATTGATACATAAAGCAGCTTTTATTTGTTTAACAGATGCTTCATCTAGTTTTGCATCAGCAGCACTGATTAATGGATAAAACTTGTTCTCCGGCAAAGCACTCGACAAGCTACCTCCCTTGAAGCTTTGTCCATCAAAGAGAGAAACATAAGTATCAAACTCTCTATCTAAAGTGCTTGCAGCAACAGTTAGTATCCAAGGTGCAATATTTGTAACATATCCTAATTCTGGTCCAGAATTTCCACCTGAGCATATCACAGTGATACCTTTCTTAACGGCATGAAATGCCGCAATCGGAAGAGCATCCTCAAAATATTCTTCAGGAGGACCGCCAAGAGAAAGAGATAGGACATCCACTCCATCATGAATAGCCATATCAAAACCTGCAATGATATCAGCATCATAACACTCTGGCCAGCAAACTTTGTAAGCCGCAACTCTTGCTTTCGGAGAACCACCTTTCGCAGTTCCATTTCCTAACCCGAAAACATTCGCTCTAGAAACAAAGTTTCCTCCTATCGTCGATAACGTGTGAGATCCATGACCGTTGTAGTCTCTCACAGTGTTAACCGTTTTGTTATATTTTGCATTCGGACCTGATTCTGCATGGACTAAGTAACCTTTGTTGAAGTATCTCGCTCCTATCAGCTTCCGGTTGCAATGGAAGCCAATAGAAAGTTCATCTCCTTCACAAGTTCCTTTCCACCTCAAAGGAATAGGACCGATCCCGTGATCTCCAAAGCTAGGATGTTCTGGCCATACACCAGTATCAAGATTTCCAATTATAGTATCTTCACCGTATCTAGCTTTTCTTAAGATAGATTCACTTGTTGCAACACCATTGTGTTCCATTGACATGAATTCCCACGAGCGTGTCGTATGTAACTTTCTAACTCGGTTTAAGAACACTGACACAACGTTTGGATGTTTTGCTATGTCAGAAGCTTCTTTCTCATCGAGAATCGCAGCAAAGCCATTGATATTCCTTGTGTAAGAATATATCATCGACTCTTTTGCTTTCTCGAAACTTCCAACGTAGGATTGAAGAAATTCATGATGAGTGTCTGTAACTCGATCAAAATCGGCTTCTGTTACTCCTTCACCATGATCATGTGATCCTAAGTACACTATATAAGACTTTTTCTCTGCTAAAACATATGATTGTAACAGAGAAAAAAGAATGGTGATGAATAGGAAGAAAAATGAATGTTTTGCGGACCACATTATGCTTTCAATCACACACAAAAAGAAAAAACTGTACTGTTTAAACTAAAGAAACGAGAATTGAAAAAGAAGAAGACAGAGTATAGGTGAAAGAGAGAAAGAACATTGATCACTCTTTTTCTTTTGTTGAGAAAAAAGTGAGGAATTGAGTGGAAAAAGCTCTACTATTTTATAGCAACGGTTGAACAGTATTTATGAACCGTTTTAGAAAGAAATGCAATTATATATTTATTTATTTATTTATTTTGGAATCAATAATAAAATAGAGTAAGTACAAAAAAGTGATCAAGGGTGTTAAAAAAAGAGAACTGAATCAAATTGAATTAAAGTTAAAATAATCGAACTGTTATGTTTGATTTTATGTTTGGTGAGTGAACTGAACTATATTGTACTAATGGTTCTAGAATCGAACCATATGGTAAATAAATCGAACCGAATTGAAATTAAAAATGAAAAATAGTTTTAACTTAAAAAAAATTAAAAAATAGTTTAACAAATGTTTGTTGACCACTACAACCTCTTTGCTCTAAATGATACTAGGCCAAAATGGGAATAAACTACTTATTCCTTTCCTTCATTAGCACCTGAAGTGATGCAGGATCCACATAACAGATGAAGAGATTAAGCAAGCAGTGTTTAGTATGAACCCTTGGAAGGCCCCTGGCCCTGATGGCTTCCATGCAGGGTTTTATCAAAGAGCTTGGCAGACAGTTGGATCAAATGTGTGTGAATTCATAACAAAAGTGTGGAAGAGCCCTGGTGATGTTTCAACTATCAATCAAACGGACATCTGCCTAATACCAAAAGTGCAACAACCTGACTCAATCAATCATTACAGACCTATCTCGCTTTGCAATGTGTTGTACAAGATCATTAGCAAAGTTGTGGTGTGGAGGCTTAAGACGTGTATTCCCAAACTAGTTTCACCCTTTCAATCGGGCTTCGTACGAGGAAGAAGTATAAATAAGAACATTATAGTTGCTCAAGAAGTGATACATAGTATGAACAAGATGAAAGGTAAAAGAGGGGATTTTGCTATTAAGGTGGATCTCTCAAAAGCTTATGACAAGTTGAGTTGGGAGTTTATATGGAGGATTCTAGATGAAATCAAGTTGCCAACTCAGTTGGTAAATATTATCATGCATGGCATTCAACAAGGAGACCACGTGTCATCATATTTGTTTGTTCTGTGCATGGATAAGTTATCTCACATGATAATGCGGGCAGTGGATACTAAGAAGTGGAAGGTTGTCAAAGTAGGAAATTTTGGACCGTCAGTCTCACACCTAATGTTTTCAGATGATCTCCTCCTTTTTGGAGAGGCATCTGAAACCCAAATGCATTGGGTGAAAAAAATCTTGAATGATTATGCAGGATGTCTGGCGAAGAAGTGAGCCAAGAAAAAACTTGAATTTACTTTTCTAAGAACGTGAGGAAAACTATTCGGAATCGATTAATGCAAGTCTCAGGCTTTGTTGAAACAAGCACCTTTGGAAAATACCTTGGAATTCCTCTAACAGGAAAAAGTCCTAGAAAACATGATTTCCAATACTTGATTGACCAAGTTAATTCAAAGTTGGCAGCATGGAAAGGTAATCAACTTGCGTTCATATGTAGGATTACGTTGGCAAAAAGTGTCATAGAAGCGCCCCCTTTATATCCAATGAGATTGAAAAGATTCAGAGGCGGTTTATTTGGGGAGATACTGCTGCCAAGAAGAATTATCACGCAGTGAATTGGCACATAATTACAAGGCCGAAACAGACTGGAGGCCTTTGCATAGACACTTTAAATGAAGCGTGTTTAGCGAAATGTGGTTGGAATTTGCAACATGGCGAAGATAACTTGTGGAAACAAATCATAGTAGGGAAGTATGTAAGACAATATGGAAATTCTATTTGGGTAGCAAAGCCTACTGATTCTAGCTTTTGGAAAAATATGGTGAGGATTAGACCTAAACTTACTAAGCATAGTATGTGGTATGTTGGGAATGGGTTGAAAATTGATGCTTGGAACGATAATTGGTTATCGTGCAATCTTAAAATTGCAGACCAGAATATTGAAATACCTTCCCAGCTTCATAATGCTCGCGTTGCAGATCTGGTGATAGTAAATGGAGATTGAAACTGGGAGATCTTTGATTCGTGGATGCCAACAGACCTCAAAATACGCATTGCAAGCATTGTACCTCTATCTTTGGATGCAGGCTCTGATGAAACTATTGGAATTGGAGAGTGTGGAAATGGGTTCTCTATCAAAGAAATGTATTCGTTTTTGACTGACCAAGCTGCAGTTAGCAATCAAACAAATTGGCATACGATTTGGAAACTCTGAGTTCCCCAACGAACAAGAGCCTTTCTTTGGTTACTTATACACGATGGACTCCTTACAAACAAGAAAAAAGCCCGATTCTTTGGTGGTAGTGGGATGTGTTCTTTATGCGGGGATGTGGAGGAAGACGCACTTCACATTTTAAGGGACTGTCCGCAAGCTATGGTGATATGGCTACCGAAAATTCACTCTAACAAAAAAGTTTCTTTTTTTTGCAGGTGATATTTACCAATGGATACATAGAAATCTACATATAAAAATGGGAGGGCAAGATGACCATGAGTGGAAGGAGTTTTGGGCTCAAGCTTGTCACAAGCTTTGGATATGACACAACAAAGAATTGCACAATGATAGCTTTTTTAGACCTTTGAACATGGTGTCTCAAATTAGAAGGGTGATGCATGAGTGCAAGATGACGGAGGTTGCATCAGGAGCAAATACAAATCCTGGTAGGGAACTTCAACTCATTAAGTGGGAGGCTCCTCCTATAGGAAGGGTGAAACTTAATACAGATGGAGTGCGAGATAAATTTGGAAATGGTAGATGTGGAGGTGTTCTCCGAGGCAGTGAGGGTGAGTGGCTCATGGGGTACTCAAAACATATTGGAAAATGTGATAACTATACTGCTGAATTGTGGGGGTTTATGAAGGTATGAAAATTGTGATTAACATGGGATTTTTCGGAATTGATATCACTGCAAATAAGCCGAGCAATGTTTGGGGGTGGAGGCTTATTTGCAAGATTAGAGAATTCCAAGAACAATACAAGGATATCTCAATTTCGCATTGTTTCCGTGAAGCAAATTATTGCGCTGATGCGCTTGCTAGAAAAGGGCTGGCTTCGTCTCAAGATACTTATCTCTACACAAGTTGTCCAGACTTTATGTCTCATTTATTAGATAGGGATTTGGCCGGTGTGGTCATCCCTAGTCTTATTTGTGTTTAGTTTCTTAGGGCTTCAGTCCTCGCACCCAAAAAAAATATAAAATTTAAGTTATATTTTAAAAAAAATGTTTCTCGCTATTGATGAGTGATTTTGATATAAATTAAAAAAATATATTTAATGTATTTTATTATAATTAATATCTTTTGTTTAAGTGTTATAAATAATTTTATTTTTTAGATTTAATTAAATTGATATTCTTTTTATTAAAAAATGATGTTTTTTTTTTGTAAACTCTGAATTGATGCAGTGTCATCAATAATCATGCCTTACTATTAACTGATTAGATCAAATGGAGAGATATTATAAAAGATATCCAAACATTTTAAATGATGAAGTCTTATATATTTATATTAATCTTATATTAATATATTATTAGGGACCCTTATTACTATTATGGTTATATATACATTTTCATATAAATTTTATTAAATTGATGTTTTTTTGCAAACTCCTAAATGATACCGCGTCATCAATTTTTATACCTTACTTTTAATAGATTAAATTCCAAATTAATCAAAGGGGAATATTATTTGAACATTTTGAATAATGAAGTCTTATATTTTTATAATAATTTACATTATTATTCTTATTATGGTTATATGTACATTTTTATATAAATTTCATTGAATTGATGTTTTTTATTGCAAACTCTGAAATGATGCCCTGTCATCAATTATCATACCTTACTATTAATAAATTAAATTCCAAATACATCGAAGGGAGTAGATATTATAAAAGATATCTAATATTTTGAATGATAAGGTCTGATATTTTTATAATAATCTTACATTATTATTAAATTTATTATTCTTTTTTAATTATATATATACTCCCTCCATTTTTTATTAAAAGTCATTTTGATTTTTCACACACATTAACAAATGTAATAATTGTGGTAGAAAAAAGAGAAATTATGAAGAATTTTACAAAATTGTCCTTCATTAATAATATTGAAAAAAAATTACATAATTGAAAAAAGAGAGAATAATAAATATTTAAGGGTATAATAGAAAAATTAACATTAATTATTTATTGATATTATAAAACAAACAAATATTTTCCCAAAACGACTTATAATAAAAAACGGAGGTAATATATATATATATATATATATATATATATATATATATATATATATATATATATATATATATATATATATATATATATATATATATATATATATTAGAATTTTTTATAATGAAAAGTAAGATTTCTTTTATTTTTTTATTTCCTGGAGAAAACTCATGTATGATAACGAAGCGAGACCTTGGGCCCTTTTTACGGTGTGGATGGCTTGTCACCAGAGATTGGCCACGAAGGATAGGTTAATGAAATTTGGGATGATTAGTGAGGATAAATGTTGTTTCTACCAGGCTAAAGAAACAATGCCACACTTGTTGTTTGATTGCGATACTATGAAAAATATTTGGATGGGTGTTTTACAGTGGTTACAAGTGCAACATGTTCCTCAGAAATGAGATGACGAGTTGGATTGGATTATGAGAAATAGCAATCAAAAAACTTTGGAAGGTTAGGATCCTTAAAACTACGTTCGTAGAAACGGTTTACGCGAGTTGTATGTATAGAAATATGGAGGTTAATATAGGAAAGGAGAACAATAGGAGGGAGACGTGTGTAGTTATTTATAGGAAAGTCATAGATACTATAGTAAATAGAGTTTGGAGGAAGCCTAAACTTCGCGAGCATGTTGCTCAGCTGATGTTGGAATAGTTTCTGTTTTCGGTTTTTGCTGGTTTTTTGAGCTGGACCTTTTGGTCGCTTTGTATGATATGTTTTTTTGGATATAATATATCTTTCTTTAAAAAAAAGGTAAGTATTTGATTGTGTCTAAGTAACTAGTCGGAGTAGTGAGAGTCAGCTATATTTGAAAGAGTCAAATACAACACATAATTGTTGGGTTGAAGCCAAAATATAACCGTATATTTTGGATATGGCTTGTATGTTTTTGACTTGGGCCTTAGTTGCCTATATAGTCATAAATTTGTTGTTTTCAAATAACAACTTCATTATAATCACTTCATTTTTTACTCAATATTCTTCTTCTTCTTCTTCGTCTTGTATGTATAATAAATACTCAATATAATAGTATGAAATTTAATCACCAACTTCTCAAAATCAAATAAAGGAAAAGTTACATTATTGGGTAATGCAATACATGTTTTTTTTTGTATGTACGATAAAAAATCAACACCAAATGAAGCATGTTCAACAACTTCACGAAATCAGGATGTGTCAAAGAGATATCAACAAAACATTTGATTTATCCTTGTTTTTGGTCCAATACATATATTTCTCTTCGTGAATTAGACTTAGCAGATGTTGTATTTCAATGAATGAAGCTTTCTTGCTCAACTTGTATGGAGATATTGCCTTGTACACATGTGTAAGGCTCGTGAGGTTTTTCGGATCTCTATCTTTCAAAGTAGCAACTATGTACCTAAGAGCCTTATTATTTTATGTCATGTCATTCAAAAACTTTCTTTCATCACTTTAATATGGCATGGTTATCTAAATCCTTAGCTAGTTTACGATTGTAAATTCCCACCTAACCATCCCATTGCAATAACTACCACTTAACACATATTTTATCATAAATGGGCATATAACTTTCATACTAAATTTGCCTTCAAGGAAATTCTTTCTTTTATAGTTTCCTCTTCTCTCACAAACCAAAATCAATTTATCTTTTCTCTCTAATCTCATTTGTGGTATCATAATGACCAATAACAATAATAATACCATGTTGTTTACCAATGGATTATGTTAATCTTAAAACGTCATCTTGAGAGGAAAATACTCGTTATTTACAACATATAATGAATGAATTATCAATGATAGAGATACCCAAAGCTTATTCAATTTAAAACAAGTAATAAAACAAAACAGACAAGTAAAACATACAACGTCTGTGATGAAAAACTATGCAAAATATTTAGAGGAAACATCTGAATATGAACTGCACAAATAAATCATTCTGATATGACCTACCAAAGTTTTTACACTAAAATCACACCAGTCATTTGTTATTCAGCCACACACCCCATTTTTTTTGCCAAAAAATGGTTTGGAGATGCATCTCAGAATATTATTTAGGGTGTATCCCGATATGTATCTCTGTAACACCCCAGATACTCATTTATGGTGTTTTTATTCACATGGTTGTTTTATTTAACAACTCAGTGATATTTTCATAGATAAATATCTTAAAATGCCAATAGATAAATTGAATAAAACACCACCTTTCATGTTCTTCTCCCTCATGATCAAAGAGGGCTTCATGTAACTTATAAATGCGCCTAAGAGGGGGTGAATTAGGTTTATCAAAATTCCTTCGAAGTTTTTTACCGATTCTTGATTTTTTTTCTTTCCTTATGACTTGTTAAGTGCTGAAAAATAAAATGCGGAAAGTAAAGCAGTGACACAATGGTTTATCCTGGGACCCCTTACAAACCGAGAGTACATTCAGTCCCCTTTCCAAATAGAAAGAGATTTCCACTATCTGTTAGAAACCTAGAAAAAGACACACCTAGTATTTTCTAATTCTAACCACCAAGAACAAACCTCTTGGGTATTACAAATTTTAAAGTCCGAACGAGATTTACTTTCTCACACATAGACCTCTTGAATCCACAAACCGGAAAATGGTAACCTTACTAACTTATCTCTAACAATCCTAAAGATAAGTAGTAATCAAAGAAGTATAAATATAAATTGTTTTTATATAGATGAATGAAGATGAAAGCTTGAAACTTTATCAATATGAATATTCATCTTCTCCTTGATATATATTTTTCACTCACAAAAAATAAATAAGTGTTCACTAAGATGAAATGAAACTTAGATGAGATATATTAAAAGTTTTATGCAAAGTTTCACTCTCTTGAAAGTTTTTGAATAAGTGCACTCAAAAGATTTATGAAAATATGAACAAAAGTGAGTGAGAAAATTAATTATGAAAATTATTGGAGGTGTCTAAAAATTCTAATGGAAAAGGGTTTATATAATGCTCAAGACACCCTTCTAAAAAGATATCAAAATTATGAAGAGATGCCATATTTTAAAACCAAAGAAAACAACATATTTTCCATGAAAAGGTGCAATTTTTCATGCATGTACAGTGGTAACCGGTTACTACCACAAGGGTAACCGGTTATGTGTTGTAACATTATTATTATTATTATTTTTCAAAATTGCGCTGAAGTAACCGGTTACTACCTACTTGGTAACTAGTTACTTGAAGAAATTTCTGAAAAAATATTTTAAAAACCAGTATTTAAAAATAGAACTAATGCATCCTTTTTGTTTATATGTTATGACATGAGTGTATCCTATATTTGAACACTTATGAATATTTTTAATTTATAAAAAATAAATTTATACCTTTTAATCAAGACTTTAATTTACTCATCCTTGTTCATACTTCAAGGTCTTTGATCAATCTTTTTTATGCTTGCATGAAGTAAGTTGATGTAGTGTTGTTGTCATCAAAATATGCTTGAGAAGCCATGTCCTCACATTCTCCCCCTTTTTGATGATGACAATCATAACTGTGAAAATTTAATCTTGATTCTTTATTTCTCTCAGACTCCCCCTTTGATAATGCTCCCCCTTAATTTGATACTTAGGAGCTTAAAAATTATGCAATTGTTACAAAAACAAGAATGCACAATAATGCCTATTATTCTTCTCCCCTTTGTCATTAACAAAAAGGTTGGGAAAAGATCTTGAAAATGAAACATAAACATAAACATACTAAGACATACACCATACACAAGATTAACACATAAAGCATACTTAAAATTGAAATTGTACGATCACAGTACGGAAATAAAAACAATACAGAACAAAATACCAAACAAAAGCGGTGATTGAACTAAAAATATGAACATTGAGTCCGAATATGCATTTCCAGACTAAATTTCTTGTGTTTTGGAGATGCTTCTCTGGATGTGCAGGATACTGAGTTTTGAATCTATTTTTCTGTTATGATTGTTAAGTCGAATGAATGTTAAGCCGAATGAAGTTAAACATGATGCTAAACTAGATTAAATGAAAAATGATGTTAAATCAGGTGCTAGGCCGATTGTTGCCGATGCAGATGTTTGTGAATAATTTTTAAATCACTACTACGGAAAACCCATTCAATAACGGTTGGAAAATACTTATAATCACGCATATCAAGGCGTCATTATGTAGTGTGTTGTTGTAAATGTGCTACTTATAATCACGATACTAAGACTGTTGTTGTATTCTAGAAAGCACACGATATATCACAACAGTTATGCTTAACAACCGTTGTGATATATACAATATTGGTTTCTTAACAATGGTTATGCTTAACACCCGTTGTGATATATTCTTGAAAACCAACTTACACAAACCATTTTTTTCCAAATTGTATTCATCTCATCATTCATTTCAAGCTCTTTAACATATAGAATGTGATTTAATGATCGGAGTCCTTCATCACATCAATTCCTTATATTCTAGTTTAATTTGAATAATATCGATAAATTGTTGTTATTCAAATTAAACTATAAGAGCATATATATATATATATATATATATATATATATATATATATATATATATATATATATATATATATATATATATATATATATATATATATATATATATATATATATATATAATGAAGGAATCCAATCATTGAAGCACTTCCTATATGTGAAAGAACGAGATATGAATAATGGGACATATGCAATTCGGAAAATATTGATTCATATAAGTTGGTTTTCAAATACAACTTAAATTTCAGATTATAAGTTTGTATATTATTATGAATCTGATACCTTAGAAACAAAGTATAATTGGTTCCTTGATCAGTTAGGAAAACCACAAGGATTAGGATTTAGGGTAACCAAAGATAACAACAAGGATTGGTTATAAACTGTTATTCTTTCCTTTCTATTTCAACAAGATTACAAGTATACAAGAATAACAAATAACCTCTCTCACTATTGAATTAGGGTTTTATCTTCCTATTTTCCCTTATTCAAAATATGAGAGACTAATATGCTATTTATAAGAAAACTAACACACTAACCTAATGAGCTTTTTAACAATTACCCATTACAAGCTAACTTATGGTACAAGGTAACTTAAACAATTGGATTCATAACACAAGGCCCAATTATACAGCAACATGTGAGCAGACTTCGAAGACATGCTAACCCTAGAATTTGTTCCAATATCTCACAAATCTCCACCTTGGAACAAACTCTATAACAACAAGAAAACAAAAGTAGCTTTCTTCATGCAGTTTTATCAACTGCATACAGTGGAAAAACTTGAAACTGGGCAATGTGGTGGTGATCATATCAGCAACAATATATATGTCGAAACCTTCAACACTTGGACTTCTCCAAGCTTGATTACCCCTATGACGAAATGCAACCTTACATCAATGTGCTTGGTTCGCTCATGATAGGTTATAACACTAAATTTCACCGTATTTTTGACTCCGATTTCGCATGAATTCTAAATTTTTATTGCTATTTTGTTATGTTATTACTTTGTTTTTCTTTATTTTCAGGTTTTTATCTAATCGGGGGCTCAATCGAGAAAAGGAGCTGAAAAGAATAAAAATCAATAAATTCAGCATTTTACACTTACGACATTCACTGTGGCTGGCGCCATGGGGTCAGCCATGACGTGGCCACGTCTCAAGACCCTTCACAACTGCCTTATGCCCACAATCCCCAGTTTCTCCACCATAATGCACCCATGGTGGGCGCCATGAGCCTGTGGCGGGCGCCACAAGGCCAAATATTTTCCCTCCACTTTTTAGTGGAGGGGGCATCCTAGTCTTTTCCCATTTAATGTTTGCATATAAATAGGACTTTATAATTTCGTTTTTATCATCCAAACTTAGAATCTCTTAAGCATATATCAGTTTAAAGTAGTAATCACTTCACATCGGGGTGTTACTACAATCGAGTTTGTATACGTCTGTGTGATTGAGTCTTGGAGCACTTTGCGAGGAAGTTAATCCTGCCACCATTTTAATTCCAGTTCGTATTTTATTTTTCCGCACTTGCTTTATTTTATTTACTTTCCGCATCGCTTTACTTTATTTTATTTTCGCACTCGCTTTACTTTATTTATTTCCGCAATCGCTTTACTTTGTTTATTTCTCGCACTCGCACTACTTTCGTTTATTTCTCGCACTCACACTACTTTCGTTTATTTCTTGCACTCGCTTTACTTTCTTTATTATCCGCACTCACACTACTTTAATTTACTTTCCCGTACTCGCACTAAATACTTTTATGAAAAATAATAAAATGAACTTTTACTTTACCATGTCTAACTAAATTTACAAAGGTTAGAATGTAAGGATCATAATTGAACCGGTAATCCGTACAACTATTTGTAGAAACGCTTAAGGGCTATTTTAACTTTCAATATAAGTTTCATGTTCTTTAAAGTTCCGTTGGGTAAGATCGAAAGCTGTCCAACGCCTATTTAACTTAATTGTTTTTAACTATTTCAAAAACAGCCAAAAGCGCTTTGTCTAGTTCATTAGGAGTTTTTAGATTAAAAAGAAAAGAAATTTTAAAACTATTTTCGGACGCGTTAAAAAGTTTAGAGTCTGGTTCGTGAGAACCTCTTTTTGCTAAGAAATCCAGGTCAAAATACTTTTCAACTTAGTTAAGATATTATATTTCTTAAAAATAGGTTTACTACTCTAACGCAGTATGCACCTTTTTATCCGTGACAATAAGAGGGTTTGATTAGGGAGTACAACTTAGTTCTGAATACGCGAAAACAACAGTTCCTGTTAAATTAGTTCTTTTCAAAGTGGAAAACATTGCCCATAAGTAGTTCTATTAATAAGTACTTGATTATCAATTGATTATGTGAATTGCATTCGAACCTGTCTCTATCAATTAATTAAAATTACAATTTTATTTATCACTGTGTACCCTTTAAAACTATTATTTTCAATTGCCTTAGATACACACCATAACAACAAATACGATAGATTGACACTTGGTCTCTGTAGATTCGACAATCTTTTATATTACTCTGACGTGTTCGTACACTTGCGAAAAACACGCATCAAGTTTTTGGCGCCGTTGCCGAGGACCAATTTCGTCAAATTTTGTACCCTGTAGTTATACCGTTTAGACTAAGGTTGTTACCTGCCGGTCAATACGAAAGACTCGCAGTGCCGGAAGCTTAGTAGACCCTCTAGCTGAACCTGAATGTTACACTCGCGCACGTTTATTTTTCCATCGAATTAGGAGAGCTTTTGCCGAAGATCAAAACCGAAGACCTCTTAAGGATTTCGCCCAACCATCAAACGAGGAACCTAGTTCCAGTATAGTAAACCCCGTTATCCCAGCTAATAATTTTGAACTTAAACCATCCCTACTGCAATTAGTTCAGCAGAGACAATTCGTAGGTCTTGCCACCGAGAACCCAAATCAACATTTAAAAAACATTCTCCAGTTAGCAGACACCCTTAAAACCAATGGAGCTCCTCCTGAGGCGATACGCTTAAGATTATTTCCTTTTTCCCTCAGAGATAAAGCCCTATCATGGTTAGATTCCCTTCCACCCAATTCCATAACAACTTGGGAAAACCTTAGAAAAGTTTTCATTGCTAGATATTTTCCCCCGAGTAAGACCACTGTTCTTCGAAACCAAATAACCAGATTTACCCAAAACCAAGGAGAATCGTTGTTCGAAGCCTGAGAGAGATATAAAGACCTATTAAGAGCATGTCCACATCATGGTTTAGAGAACTGGCTAATCATTCAAACCTTCTATAATAGACTTCACTATAACACTAAGATGACCATCGACGTTGCCGCTGGTGGCGCACTGATGAACAAACCTTACCCTGAAGCTAGTGCCCTTATCGAGGATATGGCCCAAAACCATCAATCATGGGGAGTAGAACGAGCAACAGTGGAAAAGAAGGAAGTCCAAGGAGGAATACATGAGTTAAGCTCCATAGACATGATGCAAGCTAAAATGGACGCGTTGGCCCTTAAAGTTGAGCATATGTGTATAACCCCGAATACTGTAGCTGCAATTTCGTCGAATTGTGAGATATGTGGGACGCAAGTACACCAATACGCTGAATGCAATTTGTTAAATGAGACCAGCTCTGAGCAAGTGAACTACACCCAAGGGAACCCATTTTCAAACACCTACAACCCAGGATGGAGGAATCACCCAAACTTCTCCTATAAAAATAATAACCCTATCCAAAATACCGCACCCCTGAGACAACAAGGTTACCAAGCCCCGAGGACAAATCAACCTATGCAACCTGTACCACCAAAACTGAGCCTTGAAAAAATTATGGAAAATTTTATCACTGCTCAAACACAACAAAACAAAGAGTTCATGAACCAAAACTTCCATGTTAAAGAAATAATTACCCAGTTAGGAACCAAGGTTGACCAAATTATTACTCACAATAAGATGCTTGAAACCCAGATCTCTCAGGTAGCTTTAAACCAAGCCCCTCAGACTACACCTGGAGGACAGTTCCCTGGACAACCTCAATAGAACCCGAAAGGGCAAGCAAATGCCATTACTCTACGAAGTGGGACCGCCTATGAGGAACCCTTAAACCCTAGATTTAAGTGAGCCCGAAACTTCTAAGAGAAATAAAGAGAAGGAACCAGAGGAATCTGAAAATCAGGGAAGTCAAGAAAAAGGAGAAGAACCTAAAAACAAAACTTATGTACCACCACCGCCATATAAACCACCAATACCATACCCGCAAATACTAAAGCAAACCCAGATCAATAACCAATATCAAAAATTCATTAAGGTTATAGAAAAACTTCACGTAGAAATCCCCTTTACAGAAGTCATCACCCAAATACCTTCTTACGCAAAGTTTCTCAAAGACATACTTACAAACAAACTTAGACTTGAAGATCCGAAACCCGTGGAATGTAATTCTATTTCCGAGAATAAGTTAGCAAAGAAAGATAAAGATCCCGGAAATTTTTCCATTCCTTGTATTTTGGGGAATCATGTCATCGAAAAAGCTTTTCTAGACTTAGGAGCTAGTGTGAGCTTAATGCCTTTAGCAGTTTGTGAAAGGTTAAACTTAGGAGAATTACAACCTACTAAGATGTCACTTCAATTAGCCGATAGATCCGTTAAATACCCTATAGGCATACTTGAAGACGTCCAAGTTAGGATAGGTCAATTGCTTATACCTACTGATTTTGTTGTCATGGACATTAAAGAAGATGACGACATACCAATCCTCCTAGGTAGACCGTTCTTATCAACCGCTGGAGCCATAATAGATGTTAAAAAAGGGAAACTAACCTTTGAGGTAGGTAACGAGAAGATAGAATTTGTACTCTCGGAATTTCTTATGGAACCTGTAATAGGAGATGCTTGTTATGCCTTAGATATCATTTATGAATGCATTAGGGAATTAGAACAGGAAGAAGAAACTGAATCAATAAAGTTTCCATCAACTCTTATTTGGGAAGATGACAGTTATAAAAAACCCTACATTGATGATAACCTTCACGAATGTTTATCTCTTACCCCAGATCCTATGCCTTGCCCTATGAAACCAACCGTAAAACGTAAGGAACTTCCTAAGAACCTGAGATATGAGTTTCTTGATGAAGAAATGGATCATCCAGTTATAGTCAGTGCTACCTTAAACCAAGAGGAAACAAACCAATTGTTAGATGTTTTACGAAGGTACCCCTCAGCCTTAGGATATAAGATCTCTGATCTAAAAGGAATAAGCCCATTCGTATGCATGCATCGAATTTTGCTCGAAGAAGATTCAAAACCCTCCAGAGAACACCAAAGAAGAATAAATCCTATGATGAGTGAAGTAGTTAAGACTAAAGTTCTTAAGTTACTAGAGGCAAGTATAATATACCAGATCTCGGACAGTAAATGGGTAAGTCATGTGCATGTAGTACCTAAAAAGGGAGGCATCACAGTCGTGCAAAACGTGAAAGGCAAACCTGTAGCAAAAAGAACTGATGGAGGATGGCGTATGTGCATAGACTATAGAAAATTAAATAAAGCAACCAGGAAGGACCATTTCCCTTTACTGTTCATAGACCAAATGTTGGAGCGCCTATCCAGACATTCTTACTTTTGTTACCTAGATGGATATTCAGGATTCTTCCAAATACCTATTCACCCCTAAGATCAAGAAAAAAATACCTTTACATGCCCTGTTGGAACTTTTGCCTATAGGCTAATGCCTTTTGGACTCTATAATGCCCCAACCACTTTCCAATGATGCATGATGTCTATCTTTGCAGACTATCTAGATGGAATCATGGAAGTATTTATGGACGATTTCTCAGTTTTTGGATTTGATTTCAAAAATTGTCTTATCAACCTTGAGAAAATCCTGGAAAGATGTGTGGAGGTAAACCTTGTGCTAAATTGGGAAAAGTGTCATTTCATGGTTACCGAAGGGATTGTTTTAGGACATATAGTCTCCGAAAAAGGAATAGAGGTAGACAAAGCTAAAATAGAAGTCATAGAGAATCTAAAACCGCCGAAGACTATCAGGGAAGTAAGAAGTTTTCTTGGACATGCTGGATTCTACCGACGTTTTATCAAGGACTTCTCCAAAATAACAAAGCCCTTAACTGGCCTTTTAATGAAAGATGATGAATTCATCTTCGATGAAAAATGTAATGAAGCGTTTAATCTCTTGAAACAAGCTCTGATTTCAGCACCTATAATGAAACCCCCTGATTGGTCAGAACCGTTTGAGATAATGTGTGACGCTAGTGACTATGTTGTTGGAGCCGTTCTAGGTCAGAGAAAAGATAAAAAGTCACACGTAATTTATTATGCCAGTATAACCCTAGACGCTGCCCAGCTCAACTACGCAACAATTGAAAAAGAACTCCTAGCTGTAGTTTTCGCCATAGACAAATTTATATCTTATCTAGTAGGATCCAAAATTATAGTTTACACCAACCATGCTGCCATCCGTTACTTACTAAGTAAAAAGGATGCCAAACCTAGGTTACTTCGATGAATTCTATTACTGCAAGAATTTGATTTAGATATACGTGATAAAAAAGGCACAGATAATGTAGTAGCTGATCACCTTTCTAGGCTAGAATACCTGAAGCCTGACTCAGTACCCATAAATGACGATTTTGCCTATGATAGACTGATAGCCAAACTAGAAACTATTGAAGATGATAACCCAGACCCTCATGAGCACTCTCGAAAAACCTTAGCTATAAGTAACATGCCCTGGTATGCAGACTTTGTTA
The DNA here is from genome assembly GCA_963966055.1 of Lathyrus aphaca. Lineage (NCBI taxonomy): Eukaryota > Viridiplantae > Streptophyta > Magnoliopsida > Fabales > Fabaceae > Lathyrus > Lathyrus aphaca. The sequence goes on along the minus strand of OZ014523.1, from coordinate 526,457,659 downwards.
ATTACCCAGCCGCTGACATCGTACCCCTGATCTAAATTACCACCGGAAGAAGAAGTTCTACAGTGATGTAACAAACTTCTATTGGGACGAACCATTTCTCTTCAAGAGAGGTAAATATGGAATTTTCCGCCGTTGCGTCCCAAAAGAGGAGGTACATAATATAATTGAGCATTGTCACTCTGCACCCTATGGTGGACATGCAAGCACCTCTAAGACCTACGCCAAGATTCTTCAAGCTGGCCTATTCTGGCCCACCATGTGGCGTGTTGTCCATGCTTTCATTGTCAAATGTGACAGATGCCAATGTACAGGAAATATTTCAAGACGTAATGAAATGCCTCTAAGAAATATCCAAGAAGTAGAACTCTTTGACATATTGGGTATAGACTTTATGGGACTGTTCCCACCATCTTTAGGAAACCAGTATATCTTAGTAGCTGTAGACTACGTGTCTAAGTGGATTGAAGCTATAGTCGCACCCACGAATGACACCAGAGTAGTCATCAAATATTTAAAAATTATATATTTCCCAGATTTGGAACACCCCATTTAGTCATAAGTGATGGAGAATCAAACTTCATATCGAGAATATTTGATAAACTTTTAAGCAAGTATGGAGTTAAGCATATAGTAGTAACACCATACCACCCACAGACTAATGGACAAGTGGAAGTATCTAATAGGGAGATTAAACAAATTCTTGAGAAGACTGTCTCTATATCTAGAAAAGATATGTCGCAAAAACTTCAAGAAGCATTATGAGCCTACATAACCGCTTTCAAAACCCCTATAAGAACAACCCCTTATCAACTAGTCTATGGAAAATTATGTCACTTACCTTTTGAGTTAGAGCATAAAGCCTATTGGGCCATTAAAACAATGAATTTGGATTACCTAACTGCTGGTGAAAAACGTATCCTCGATATCCACAAATTAAAAGAGCTCAGACAATCAGCCTACAAAAATGCCATTATATACAAAGAAAGAACAAAAGCTTGGCATGACAAAAGAATTATAAGAAAAGACTTCAAAATAGGCGATCATGTTCTTCTGTTCGATTGTAGGTTACGACTTTTTCCAGGAAAGCTTCGTTCAAGATGGACTGGCCCTTTCGAAGTATCTAAGATTCTAAGATCTGGAGCTATTGAAATCAAGAACCAAATCTGTAAACCGTTCATCGTCAATGGACAGAGACTGAAGCCCTACGAAGGAGGCGACATTCCAACAACATACTCCAGCCATACTCTAAGTGATCCACCAAATCCTTCGAATGATGTGTAAAATCTGGTCGTCGAGCTAACGACGTTAAACAAGCGCTGCATGGGAGGCAACCCATGGTTTTATTAGCTTACTTTTATTTATTTTCTTTATTTTAATTTGTTTCCTTTATTATTCTTTCATGACTTATGATTGAATGTTTTATGTGATTTCAGGACCCTTTTTGCTAACCTTGTGCAGAATGCAGAATCTCGACGACATGCACGTGGCCTTCAGAGACGACGCACAGAGAGAGTGTTACTATGTCCACATGAGACGCCCTATGGCACCTACACGGTACCCAGACCAAGATTGCATGGATGCCTTGGGGATATAGCCAAGCGTCAGATTCTTATGCCACCAATTCCAGTGGGACCAGTTTGACGACATGAACAACACTTACAGGAACTTGACTCTAGAGTTCCTCAGCTTGTTTAATCATGACCCTTGGGCTGGACCTGATGGACATGCTGCTTTCAGGTTGTTCGGGACTGAATACTCTTCCTCTCACAAAGAGTTTGGTGATTTACTAGGTTTTCAGACCACTCCTAATGCTATTCCAGAGAAACCGATGGGGTACTTTATGAGCAGAGAAGTGGAGAAGTTTTGGAGTAGCATCTCAGGTGGAGGGAGGCAAGATCCTTCCACTCAGTTTTCTCAGGTCATCCACAACCCTGCGTTAAGGTACTTCCAGATGATTCTAGCACACTCTTTCCTCGGTTTACCAGATACAGAGACTTTGTTGAGTGAGGAGGAGATTTTCCTACTGTTTTGTGCGACTCAGTCACTCCCAGTTGCTTGCGGCAACTTTCTGCTGAAGGGCCTTGCCAGTGTCACCAGGTCATCTGTAGATATTATACATGTCGGTGGGATTGTTACACAGATCGCTACTGCATTGGGTTTGTCTCGCAAATTATTACATCTCATGACCTTCTATAGCTACACCACCATGGATGTCGACTTTTTCCTTGACAGAGGATCGATGAGGAGGGCCTCTTTTGAGCCCAACACATTTAGATTACTGATCGACGACGAAGTGATACACTACTTCATATTACTTGACCTACTGATGACCAGTGTCCACGACCCGGCTAATTGGAGTTATGCTTTAGAGGGTTATGGGGAGACTGTCGAAGAGCCAAAATCACCTCCCGCCACTGAGTACACTCCTACACCTCCTTCTCCCCGAATCACTATTATGTCTTTGCAGCCGCCTGATTTACAGACCCAGATTTATGAGCTCCGCATGGAGACTGCCCGACTCAAACAGGAAGTAGCAGACTTGGAATTACAGATTGAGATATCTGACCTCAACCATGCCACAGAGGTAGACGCTATATATCAGGAGATTGGAGAGCTTCGGAGGGAGATTGCTGAGATTCATGGATCGGACCAGGCAGAGAAGCCTACCACATGATCGTTTTACACTGACATTATTGCTCTAGTATTTAATATTTCATACTTTATTTTATTTCTCGCATCTCCAGACATATTTTATTTTATCACATATGCTACATTTTCCATGTATTTTTGTTGACAAATCATTTATATATATATATATATATATATATATATATATAAAAAAAAAAAAATACTCATGCATATATATATATATATATATATATATATATATGCCTTATTATATGCATGAGTATATATATATATATATATATATATATATATATATATATATATATATATATATGTGTGTGTGTGTGTGTGTGTGTGTGTGTGTGTGTGTGTGTGTGTGTGTGTGTGTGTGTGTGTGTGTGTGTCTAATAAACAAAAACAAATCCAAAAAAAATAAATATATATTTCTCTTTATGTTTAATATTTCAAGGTATGCAAGCTCTGTGCCTTAGAAGAAATAAGAAAACGCTATCCGGACCCCTCGAAGACAAAAGGTACGTGAAGCCCACTTGGGGGATTAAACGTTTTTTGGCCCATAAGCAAAATGGCCTTATGGCGCCCGCCATAGGCCTATGGCGTCCGCCACGCCGTTCCACCTTATTTCGGGGCCGATTCATCTCCCCCACCATTTTCACACTTTCAAACTTCCAAAACCCATTTTTCGATCTTCCAAAAACCCCATTGAACCCCATTAAAGCTCCCACCATTCTCATTCATTCACCATCTATAAAACCCATCTAAAATCCATTTTTATTTCCATTCACTACAAACCATGAAAATCCAATTTTTACCATTACTTACTTAAACCACTCTTCACCTCATTCAACTTCTCAAAGAGCAACAACAATGAAGTTCAACGGATATATTCTTCGCGATGGAAACCGAGAGATAGGCAGAGGAAGATCATTCAAAGGCTTCAAAGTCGAGAAATTCTCTCGACTAGGTACGTAGATGATAACTGTATGTACTCTTTGGGTCTGTATCATAATGTTTTTCATTTAATAGATTTTCTAAGCTTGCATAATATTTTTGTGAATCAAGAACCCACCTTTGAGAGGTTGACAATTGAATTTTTGAGTTCGTTAATATACAATGTCAGTCCTAACACTGCTAGCACAGTCGGTACTGTTAATTTTAGACTGTTTGGAATTGAATACGAATACATTATTGACGAACTAACAGGCTTGTTAGGAATCCCTCATTGGGAGGGTGCTATATGTGAGGCCCCTTTGAATTCGGAATGGTCGGCCAAAGTATTTTCCTTCTGGAAGAGGCTGTCAAGTACTTCAATAAATTCTTTTGAAGGAATACTCGCGTCGACCATCCATAACCCGACCATCAGAGTTTTCAGATATCTTTTGGCATGTACTATTTTTGGCCGGGAGAGTCCAAATAAGGTTAACGCTAAAGAGCTTCTATTTTTGCAAGGAAGCCTCACATATAGTCATATCAATCCGGTCCCGTTTATGCTTGCACACATGGCTTTAACTGTTAATAAAACATGACCGATTGTTATTGGAGGACTTGTTACGTCTATTGCTCGGGCCCTTAACCTGAACAATGAGATAGCTACACTTGAACCCTACCTCCTCGCACAATTAACTTAAAATTTCTAAAAGACATGAAATTGTGCCAAACGAGGAGAGAAGGTGGTTATGAATTGATGGTTCATGGTGTAGCTATCCCATCTGTTGCTTTACCTTGTAGTAGACGTACTGATGTACGTCATGAAAGGAACTGGACCTATGATTTGAATGCTCCACCTGTTTTGGGTCCACTTCCTCCTAATATTCATGATGGGGAGGGACATGACACTGATGAAGAATATGATCAAATAGAGCATTCTCCCGTACCTCACGTGTCCCCCCATCATCCTTCACAGTCATACATCGCACCATCTTCCTCTAACCCTGTTGCAGGTGCTACTCCTGGATTCTATATCACTGATGAGATGTGGCGTGATATGACGGCTAGAGAGGAAAGGCGAGACGGCCTACTCTCTACCATTTCACAACAACTGGCGGACAATATGAGCTTCATGGAATAATCGCGATTGGTTTTGGATCGTGCCTACGAGAACGTTTGTCGCACCTTGACCGATATCACAGTAGAGCAGGCCCGCCAGCGAGAAGTCAACCTATGACACTACCAGCTTATAGAGGCCACTCAGGGTTCCATCCTAGGTAACCTTCGAGAGGTCAGGAGTGCCCAGGCTGCCTTATCGACACGACTAGACCGGAGGGACCTTCAACGCAGTAGATCCGTCGTTCCAGACCTTCACAGCAGGACGGCGAGGGCACCAGTGGTCCTTCGCAGTAGTTTTCCAGGTTACTCTCCTTATCTTATTTCGAAACATTGGGGACAATGTTCGATTTAAGTGTGGGAGGGGATTTTATTGCTTTCTGTTATTTCCTTTTTCTTAGTTATTTATTTGCTTTCTATTATTTTCCTTTTCAGTTAGTTATTTAGTTTATGTTTTTTTAGATAATGCATGAGCCTAACGAGTCACCAGTATAATATATCTTTAGTGCACCCTCCTTTTCCCCATTTCCTTAGCCTTTCCAAAAATTTTCAAAAGAAAACAATGTTTCACATGTTTTTTGGGCTTTAAGACAGGTTTGGGTTAGGATGTGGTGACTTAGGTAAACTTTTTGGAACATCAGTATCGTTTTAGCACCATAGACTTCATGAATATAGGAATCACTCCTAAACCCCGCATACCATAGCCTTTATTATAAATAAAAAATTGTCCTAAGTAGTTTATTCTAGCAGTCAGCTCTGGCCTAAGCATGCTATACATAGGGGACCGATGAACATAAGTGAATGATCCAGTGCTAATAAAAAAAGAGAAAAAGACAAACTCTGGGATAGGTGACCCTCACAAAGTCATTTAAACCAAAAAGAGAAAAAAATTCTTGCCACAAAAAGAAAAAATTTGCAGTCACCTATTGTTAGTTGGTTCAGAGGTATCTGACACTGAACTTGGTAGGGCGGATTACGATCCGATCCCCCACAACTACATTTTAGGTCAAATAAAAAGGGTTTACACATGCTTATGTGCCAGAAACCCTATGTTTTGGATAAGAATCACTAACTGGTCACTCTATTATAATGCATGTACGGATAACGAGCTTAATGTGATTGTGCCTGAATGAAAGGGACCCAAAAAGAGATGAAAAGATAGGCCTAGGTATTGTGGGATGATATAGGTTGGTTAATATAGGATTGAAGTTTATGTTTGTGTCATTATGATACCCTTGGTTCACTTAGTTAGTACCTGTCACTACATCCTGGCTTGAACTTAGAAGCCCTTTTAGCCTAAATCACGTGTTGACACCAGATTTCTTCGTTGAGCTTTAAATGTTTGCTTGAGGACAAGCAAAGGTCTAAGAGTGTGAGGATTTGATAACACTAAATTTCACCGTATTTCTGACTCCGATTTCGCATGCATTCTAAGTTTTTATTTCTATTTTGTTATGTTATTACTTTGTTTTTCTTTATTTTCAGGTTTTTATCTAATTGGGGGCTCAATCGAGAAAATGAACAAAAAAGGAGCTGAAAAGAATAAAAATCAAGAAATTCAGCATTTTACCCTTACGAAACTCACCGTGGCTGGCGCCATGGGGTCAGCCATGATGTGTCCACGTCTCAAGACCCTCCACAACTGCCTTATGCCCACGATCCCCACTTTATCCACCATAATGCACCCATGGCGGGCACCATGAGCCTGTGGCGGGCGCCACAAGGCCAAATCTTTTCCCTCCAATTTTTAGTGGAGGGGGCATCCTAGTCTTTTCCCATTTAATGTTTGCCTATAAATAGGACTTTAGAAGTTCGTTTTTATCATCCAAACTTAGAATTTCTTAGGCATATATCAGTTTTAAAGTAGTAATCACTTCACATCGGGGTGTTACTACAATCGAGTGATCGAGTCTGTATACGTCTGTGTGATCGAGTCTTGGAGCACCTTGGGAGGAAGTTAATCCTGCCGCCATTTCAATTCCAGTTTGTATTTTATTTTTCCACACTCGCTTTATTTTATTTACTTTCCGCATCGCTTTACTTTGTTTTATTTCCGCACTCGCTTTACTTCATTTATTTCCGCAATCGCTTTACTTTGTTTATTTCTCACACTCGCACTACTTTCGTTTATTTCACGCACTCGCACTACTTTCGTTTATTTCTCGCACTCACTTTACTTTCTTTATTATCCGCACTCGCACGACTTTAATTTACTTTCCCGCACTCGCACTAAATACGTTTATGAAAAATAATAAAATGAAATTTTACTTTACCATGTCTAACTAAATTTACAAAGGTTAGAATGTAAGGATCATAATTGAACCGGTAATCCGTACAACTATTTGTAGAAACGCTTAAGGGCTATTTTAACTTTCAATATAAGTTTTATGTTCTTTAAAGTTCCGTTGGGTAAGATCGAAAGCCTTCCAACGCCTATTTAACTTAATTGTTTTTAACTATTTCAAAAACAGCCAAAAGCGCTTTGTCTAGTTCATTAGGAGTTTTTAGATTAAAAAAGAAAAGAGATTTTAAAACTATTTTTGGACGCGTTAAAAAGAGTTGAGAATCTTTGTCAATAAACTTCAAGGTAACAGAGTTGGGAATCTAATCATCAGTCAACCTCTGATGAAACAAACTGACTTGGTTGAAAGGAAGACGAGGATAAGAGAAGGAAAGAAACAGGCTAATACTGATAGTTTTTCAATTAAAGAAATAATATCTTGTAGGGTTAATCCACCTCAACACAAGGAATGTAGAAGACAGTTCATCAAATTCGACACGCCAATGTCACAAATTTTGTAATGGTTGTTGGAGATGAAGCTAATTTCTTTGAAAAATTCTCCTCAAAATTTGAGTACAAATAAATTTGAGCCTTTATCCTTTGTTTCTTAAACCGTGAACCAGGCCACATTACAACCCTTAAAAGTCCTAACTGAAGCATGGTTAGTTCGAAAGCGTACTGCTACAAAAAGGTATTCTGACTCCTTTAGGGCTTATTATAAATCTTGAGTTAATATCACAGTTTTATAAACATTGTTTTTCTAAAATAATTCTTTTTCAAAATTTCAAGACAGACATAAGCATTGCATTTTGAATATCATTGTTTGCATATAACCAAGTGTTTGATAGCAGAGAAGCTTACATGATGAATATTCAATAAACCAAAGACCTCCCGACAGACAAAGTTGCTTACTGTATCAAAGCCAATGTATACAAGGGGGCATGGTCACTATCTTCCACTCAAGGGGGCATGCCATGTTACTGTCCAATTCATTTGGGGCAATCAGGTCAAGATTCAACTATGCTTAAGTAGCCAGGGGCAGGTTTCCTCATCTATCTGAATTACCAAAGGTAACATTACCGAGTTCATGATGCCAGGGGCATATTATTGTGGGGCATTTTGTTTGTTTCTCTTGAGGTAGCTTTTTCAAATACTTCCATTTCAGGACAAGTCATCCTCAGCTAGGGGCAACACTCTCTTTTCAAACTTAATTAGATCAAATTCAGTTGCAAGCTCCTTAACCATTGATCGGGATGTACACGATCCACCGCAGTCTGAAAACACATTCCTCTCATTATATTGCCTTGATATTGGATTTTTAGCAGAAGCCATTATAGAAATTAACTGTCTGTGCCAATAATATCAGATGGTGTTAGTATCATGTCTTCGGATTCAATCATGATAATTCTTAGAAAATTACTCTGGGAAGTTGAGAATATCAGAAGTTCTAAATCCATTGGTTATTTTGAATAAGTATACACCTTCAAAATTGATACAATTCTATTTTCAAATTCAGGTTTACTTTTCCCTTTTTACTTAAGCGAAAAGGTCCGTTGATTATGTTGAATGTATATATGCTTTTGAATATGATTGATATTTACTAGAAATGCATAAAACTCAATAATAGCATTTACTAAGGACGACCAGAGGTAGGAATCCAACAAATCTTCGTCGGTTCATCCCCACAGAGTAATCTTCACGGATATATTCTAACGAAACGTTCCAAGTAACCTCTTGTACTTCCAACTCTACAAAATCTTCAAGTAGATATCCTCCGATGGATTGATACTTGGTCGGATAAGTCTCCCAGGGAATGTCCATCTCTTTTATCCTCAGTCAGGGTATTCAGGAACTTAATCCTTCAATAAGAAGTACGACGAACAAAAACGGAAGGTTGTAAGTACGATATTCCAAAACAAGACAAGAATGAAGTCTTTATATTCCTCCGCAACGAATCGAGATTTATTTTCCCCAACCGGTAGTTGTTATACGAAGATACTTATGTGTTTCGACTACATAATTTATACATACATTATTCACATCATATCATACACATACAACATTCTCATAAGAATATCATCTTACAAAGTGTTATATACATCATGACATTTGCATAGAACTAACCTTGTTTTTAAGGTTAATTCCCCAGCAGAAGAACGCCACCAACAATTTATTCTTGGGCTGCTATATCCCCCAAGGGTTACTTCAAACAATACCTTGGACTGCTCTATCCTCCAGGAATACATATAACCAAATCTTGGATTGCCCTATCCTCCAGGAATACATATACCGATATCTTGGGCTGCTACATCCCTTAAGATTACATTCAACAACGTCTTGGGCTGCTATATCCCCCAGGGCTACAAAAATCTATATCTTAGGCTGCTACATCTCCTGAGATTACATCTATATCCATCTTGGGCTGCTATATCCCCCAAGGGCTATCTCAAACAATATCTCGGGCTGCTATAAACCCCCCAGAATAATATCTTGGACTGCTCTATCCTCCAGGAATACATATAACAAAATCTTGGATTGCTCTATCCTCCAGAAATACATATACCAATATCTTGGGCTGCTACATCCCTCAAGATTACATCCAACAACGTCTTGGGCTGCTATATCCCCCAGGGCTACAAAAACTAATATCTTAGGTTGCTACATCTCTTGAGATTACATGTATATCCATCTTGGGCTGCTATTACCCCTCAAGGGCTATCTCAAACAATATCTCGGGCTGCTATAAACCCCCAGGATAATATCTTGGATTGCTCTATCCTCCATAATTACACATAACAACATCTTGGTCTGCTCTATCCTCTAGGACCACACCAAACAACCTTTTAGGCTGCTACATCCCCCCAAAATTACATCAATCTACGTTTTGGACTGCTTTATCCTCCAAGAGGTATATCTGAAGAACATTTTTATTCCGAATGGCATCTTTAATCCCATTCAAGCAATACAACCAACCAACATCATCATTTTGTGCACCGGCGAGTGCAAATGTTTGGGCTTTAGTGTTCAATCCCCTTCAACCTTCAAGTCACGAATGGTGTACATACCTATCAGACCCTAATTTTTGACCTAAGATTTATCGCATCTCATTTGCATTTCTCATACAAACAAGATCACGCACTGGTTCATGTATCTTTTTCCGGTGCAGGTCTATGCTTTGTAGAGGATCATCATATTTAATTCCTGTTATTCGTTTATATTTACTAACCTCTAACCAAAATACAAAAAAATATGTTGCAGTTGCTTCTTCTTCTTCTGTGTTGCAGGATTTAAAAGACAGGGCAGTGATTTCAATTCAGAGGCGTTTGTTCAGTCATGATTCGATTCAGATGGACGTTTGACCTAATCTTGGTCAAACTATCAAGAGATTGTTTCGACTGCAGGTTGTGTGTGCTATTGGTTTGTTTCTCAGACTATGCGTATTCAGAGGTTCAAGACTGTGTTATGTGCGAAGTCATCAGTTATCAGACAGTGTTTTGTGCGAAATTTGGTTCGAATATTCGGTTCATCAGTGCATTATGGGATCATCTGAGGATTTATTTTCCTCAGCATGTGTAAACACCCCAAATTTGCCCTCACACATTCACACCATGGCTTGTGATCTTTTCATATGCATAAGTTCAATCATAGCATCTCATACCACATTTTTGATTCACTGCATTGGTTCAAAGTCATATGCATCTAGGGTTTGTGATCTGAGCAATCCAAGAGCCATTTGAGCCACTCCAAAGGTCATCAATCACCTCAAAGGGGTCCATGTATGTTCAAGCATCATATTATATCCTCTCAAAGTCAAGAATGTCAAAGAAATCACAAGAACTGAGATTGGCATGGAAGCAGAGCCAGGTTTGACTGCACAGATGACCTAGAATTAGGGTTTTGGTTTCAAAGGCCATAACTCCAATTTTTTTGATCATTCTTGTTTATATTGGTCTCTATATGTTATGAGGAGCATGCATATCAATTTTCATGAAGAAATTCCATGGGGAAGGCATCCAACCAAGAGTTGACTTCTTGAGCAAGTCAGTGCAAAATCAGGGCATCTGAGGCCCCCAATGACCCAACCAAGGGGTGTTCATCATCATTTTGATTGTGTATGATCTTTATTTTATCATAGAAGATGTTAGAAGTTCATAAAATTGAAGAATTTCAAGCCATTTGCAAAGTTGACTTTTTGGGAAAATGACTTGTAATGGAAACTTGCCATTTTGGGAAACTTTTTCAACCCTTGCTTTTTGATTAAAAAATGCTTCAAATGGGAAAACTTTGGTCATGAAAGTTGTAGAATGGATCATTCCCTTTTCAAAAAGTACAAGAACTCATTCTAATTCATTTTGGATCAAAAGTTATGGCATGTCAAAGTTGGGAAAAATCACATAATTTCAAGTTTTCTACCAAAGAGGCAAAGTTGCAAAATCACTTGCCAAGGCAAATTGTGCTATCAAATGGACTTCTAATATTCATACAAACATGAACCAATGTCTAAAAATCAGTTTGGCCCAAAGAATTCTTCATTTCTATGCCTTGATTTTCACATAACCATAAGTCATTTTTCATGAAAATGCAAAGAGGGATTTCTTGCAAATTGATTCTCAAAGGGTTTGTTTGACCTCTAACTGATTTCAAGACTTTGCCATGACCTAATGAAGCATGCCTCATCAACAATTCAGCAAGTTTTCTCACATTCACATAGCCAAAAGTCATGAAATGTCACAAGTTGTCAAATTGCAAAAACCTTTCCAACTCATGATCCAAATGCAGCAGCCTCTCATGAACCATCCAAGGGCCATCCTTGACTCAAGCTGAGGCAGGACAAGCCTCTAGATTGCCTCTGACCCGAGCCATGCCTAAGGTACACCATATCTTGACTTTTTGCACAATGGCCCATACCAATCCCACAGTGACACACCAACTCTCTGCCCAACCAGAGCATGATATGTGGACATCAAGCAATCCAAAAACACACCACACACAAGCTGAACACTCCCACTTTCTTGCATACACAAAATTCTATCAAAAACTCTTCCTCTTCGAATTTCCTTACACAACCACGAAACCTCAGTTCTTTCTTCACCAGTGAACTACAAATCCTCCATGGAACAAAAACCCACCATTAAAACAGCCTGAAACCCCCTAGAACACAACTGTAAAATCTGCTACACCAGAACTCATCTTCACAAATCAGCCATCAACAAAAGTTTTGAAGCATTCCATTGAGCTCAAGAGGTTCAGGAGAGGCAGTTTGCATAAAAGAAGGGCCAAGAAAGCTCATTTTCACAGTTCTTCATCTCAGGTAGCTTCAAAATTCCAACTTTTCAGAGCTTGTTATTTTTGTTACAAAGTGAAAGAGCACATCATGGGGATCACTCTGGTGCTTTTAGATTTTAAAATAGTGTGAAAATGAACATTTTATGCCTCTCTGAAGTTTTGCCCGTGAATGTGTTTGAGTTCATTTCTCTTTGTTCATGGCTGGTAAATGGTTTTTGATGATGGATTTAGGTTTAGTTTGGGGAGGGGAAGGTTTCTGGGCAATTAATTTGACTTGGGGTAGCCTGTAGAGGAAACTAGGGTTTTGGCCCTGCCGGAGAAGACGACCAGAGCTCATCTTCGGTCGCCTGAAGTTGATTAGGGTTAAACCTGTTTAATTACGCAACTTTAAATTCTGTCCCTAGGATGTTGTTTCCCGCGTGCTTATGAACGGCCCAGATGGCTCATTATGCCCTAATCTTGATTAATTAAGTAAATCATAATTAATTAAATCAGCTTCAAACCTCAGCCATCAGATTGCGCGCGTTTAGGAACTTTGAACCATGGCCTTGGATTCTGATTACTCCCAGTCTTGTTGACTTGCACGCACAACCTTTAGATCTCTCAACTTTCCATCTGAGCCACTCATACTGCATACTTTTCATTTTCTTTTCATTTTTTTTATATTTTATTTCTTATATTTATTAAAAATAGCAAAATACATTTAAAAATTATGAAAATTTTTGTCAAGGTTTTCATCAATTTTTAAAACCCAAAAATATTTTTATTTTTATTTTTTGCATCAAAAATTATTTTTAAATCATTTAAATGTTTATTTTTAATTAATTAATGAAAATTAATTAATTAAAAATACTTTTAGGTATTTAAAAATCACAAAAAAATTCATGTAACCTTTAAAAACATTTAGAAACATTGTCCAACTCTCAAACCAAATTTCTTTTTTGTTCTTGATGCCTTTTGATAATTCTCTTTGGATTTAATTTCATTTCAAGGCATTATTTTGTTTCAAACTTCAAAAATTCATTTCTGTCTAACCTTTGAGAGTTGGACAATAGTTCTTTTTGCATTGCATCTTGCATAACATGTAGTTTATAGGATAAAATTGGCATGATTTGATCTTGCATTTTCAATTTGTTTTGCATCTTTCTTGACAAGGTACCTTAAAACCCTAACAATCTTAGGAAATTCATAACTCTCACTAGGTTAAGAGTTGGTTTCCCTCCTTTGGGCAGTGAGTTTGTATAGGTTTAGGTTTCCTTTGATTGCATTTTCAAATTTTTTATCATGTCATTTGCTTCTGGTTTTGGATTTTTTTGCTTTGTATGTTGCATATAACCCTAATTCATGCCTTTCCTTTGCATCCATCTTCCATTTGCTTGCATACCATGACTTGCCATGACATTTTGTGCATCCATTTGATTCATGACACATCTTAAGACATATTAGAATCATGTTTGATCATTACATCTTTCATTTTCCATGTTATATGTCTTTTGCATTCCATAACTTTTCATGAACATTCATGGTTCATAACATGCCTCTCTTGCATCCATATGTTTGTATGTTCATTCATGCCTTGCCTCATGTTTGCATCATCTCTTAGCATCATTAACATCATACTCATGCTTCTGGTTTTTGTTTGCATCATCACATTTCATCTCATTTTGCATTGCATTTCTTTTCTTTTGCTAACTTTTCAGGTGGTAAGTTGTTTTGAGAAGTGGATTTGCCTCCACTTCTCACAATCTCTTTTCATCTCTCTTATGCATCATTGCTGCATTTTATCTTGTGCTTTGGAGTGAGCTTGCTCATTCTTGTTCATCTTACTTTCTTTCTTCAAGCAACTTGACTTCTTAAGTGAAGCAAGTTGTTTTGCTTCTCTTTGTTTCTTACTCCCTTCATCTTGTTCCTCCTTGGTGGCCTCTGAAGATCTCTTTCTTTCTTAAGCCTCACAAACCCTAGGAATGACCAAGCATGATAACTTTTTAGGATTGTTTAGTCCCCCACTTAGCTTTTACCTTTGTGTCTCTTTGAGTTTTCTCTTCTCATCCCATAATCAGGGACTAAACCCTAAAGGCTTTAAGGCTTTGTGGTTAAGCTTATGCCTGCATCCTTTTATTAGGATGGAGTGTATAACTTTAATCCTAAGTGTTAAACCCTTAATGTGTTTAAATCCTTTAATCAATTCACTTAATAATCATCAAGACATCACACTTGTAACTTGGGCCTTGCATTAGGGTTCTAATTCTTCCTTAATTGGTTAAGAAGGACTAACCCTAATGTTAATGGACAAGTCCCCCTCAAGTTGTCTTACAAACCTTAAAACTCAGTTCTTCATCTTATCATTAACTAAAATCCATCTAACAAAGGCTTTGTTTTGTCATGAGGTTAATCCCTAATCATGGATTAAGTTGAGGAGCATTCCTCAGCTTAAACATTCTCATCTATTATCCTTCTATTAGGATGGTGTAATGAGTCTGTTTAATCCCTGATTATGGCTTAATCTCATTACTTAACACTAAACAAAAACTCCAAAAACATCTAAATAATCACAAGTAGGTTAATGATCTTAATCCTACTCCATGGTAATTAAGTGTGAGATGCTGACTTCACACTTAAAGTATCCTCATTACCCCTAATCAGAGGGAGGATGTGATGAGTTTGCTAAATCCATTGGTTTAGGCTTAAGCTCATTTTCTTATGACAAATTTCCAAAAGCAATAAAAGACTGAAAACTCAAAAACAAACAATAATCGTCTCCTCCGGGATTCTTTTCTCATCTTATTCACTCATAAGCGAGAACTTGCTTCTTCCGTCTAATGCAAGACAGTTTGCACCTGAGCCAGACAGGTCATACACTTGAGCATAGACAAGTAAGCAGTTCACAAGTCAATTTATCTCTCAGTCTCTTTGGGTTGAACTACGGTGTTCTGACTTCCTCATTGCACGAGAGGATACGTAGGCATAACTTAACAGTTATCGAACAAAAGTCTCTGTATATTCCCCCTCCTTTCAGCATCATTCTTTGAGCCTCATAGTCTTGTGCTTTACATTCTTGTTCTTACACTGACACTTCTCTCATACACTTCACAATCTTTTACACTGACACTTGCATTCTTTTTCCAGCTTTGATACACAAATTGCACTGACACTAACCCTTTAAAACACAAATCTTTTAAGCGTGGATCCCGTCGAGTACGACGGACAATCTGGGTGCTAATACCTTCCCAGGTTGTAACCAACCCCCTTTCTCAGTCTCTCTGGTTCGCAACCGTCTTATCCATATCTTTTCTAGGTCTATGCAGCATTACCTTTCCTCTGGGATAAAAATGCCTAGCTGGCGACTCTTGTCTTTTTCTGAGTTCACCCCTGTGTGTTCTCTTTTCTCTTTCGCCGACCGTTCGCGTCTGTACCCCTCTTGACCTTTGGGTGTCATTTGGTGGGAGCGACAACATGGATTCAAGTTATTAGGGAAATTTTCAGATGACTCAAGTGTTTGTGGCTTAAGTGGCAAGTTGTTCAATGGTTCATGTTTGGCTGTATTCATTATTATCAGTGGCTGGTGCAAGAAAAATCAGGAATTGGTCGTGGGCTTAAAAATCATCACTTCACATCCATTTATCCGTTCCATCCATTTTAATATTCGATCCATAAACCATTTATTTTATTTTTTTCTTTCAATTATCCCAAATCACCATCTTTCTAAACCATTTCCAATTATCAATTTTTTTTTCTATCCATCTATCCGTTCTAAACCATTTTTTTAAATACCATCTTCCTAATTCACACATTATTTTCATTTTCAAACCATTATCGTTTCCACCCAATTATTTTCGATCCATTTTCCTAATTCATTCCGATTACTCACCTTTTAATTTCCATTATATTTCATTTTTCCAAATATCAATATTCTACTAATTTTCTATTGGTATTCCAAATCCATTTATTTCAATCAATTTTCTTTTTTCATCCGATATCCAAATATCCCATCATATTTCCACAAATTAATTTCTTTTATCATAAAACTTTTATTTTAATTTCTATTTCTAAACAAAACAAAAAGAGAGTTATCAAAGCATGTCATTTTGTGTTTAAGCCCATTGCTTTTAGGCCCTTTTAGTTTCTATACAAAATATTGAAAAAAAATTAAAACAAAAGCTACTACACTCTTCAGCCCAAGTTGCAAGCCGTACAACATGCCGTACGCAAGGCAAAAACACGCCAGCCAACTTGCATACACACCACAATCTCCTTAATGTCATCATAAGCCTTTTACCCAGCTCCGTACAGCTTGCCAAGCCATCTACACAGCAAAAACAAGTCATCAGCTCACAACACCCCACTTCACTCCCACACCAAAGCCGCAGCCCCCAACACTTCAAACTCCAACTCACAAGCCTCAGCAATTACACAACAACAAGGCTTTCCGCATCGAGCCATAAAAGCCGTCCTCACGCCAAGCTTCATCAAAACAATTCCAGGCCAGCTTTTCCAAACGCGTATTCCCGCAGCCCAACAACCTCACTCCATGCCGCATCAAGCCTTAGCCTCACATATTTCCCAACCCACACTAACTCTCAGCCACAACTGTGTCAAGCAAAACAAATTACCAGCAGCTTCCTCCAAGCCAGGCCCAAAACGCACACAACGCCAACAAGCCTCCAGCCAGATAACTTCCACAACGAAGCTCCAGGCCCAAGCCTCACCAAGACAGCAAGCCTATCCCGTACTCGCCAAGCCTCCGCGAACACACGCATCGCACCCAAAACGCAAAGCCTAATAGGACAAAACGCAAACACAAAAATTTCAAACGCAAGCATGTGAAATCCATGACTCTCAAAACTCAAACGGAAACCAAACGAAACGGCAACACCAATTCTCTTTTCCCTCTATAAATTCAGCATCATTCTTCATTTGAATCTAGGCTTCAATTAGCCCCTCAAAGTTCTGCCAAAATCAAATCAACACTAATCTTCATTCCTTTTCCTTCCTCTCAAACCTCCAAACAACAAGAAAACCAATTCGAAAATTGAAGAAAGAGATTTTGAGATCTGTTGGTAAAATTGAAAGAAGAAGAGATTGATTAAGAAGAGAATTTGCGTTGAGAAGATGAAGAAGATTTGCTTCGATTTTTTTGTTTCAATTTTGAAGGTGAGGATTGGGAATTTCTTTCCCCTGTTTTTGATCTTGCGCCGCGAGGAAGAAGGAGGCTATGTGCTTCTTCGTTTTCTTTCATTTTTTATTTAATTTGTTTTTTTTCTCTGAAAAATGTAATATGATGTTGGACTTGGGTTTAGATCCAGTTGGATCTATTTGTTACCACCACCCTACCAGCGGATCATCCATATGGATCCATATCCCCTTTTCTCATTTTTTTATTTTAGTTTTATTTAGGTTTTTAAATTGTTTTATGATATAGTTTACTTTGATAATTAAGATTTTGTTTAGAAAATGTTTTAAAAAATGTTTTTTTAGAAAAAGATTTTAGGAAAATGTTTATAAACAATTTTAGAAATTTTTTTAAAAAAGGATGTTTAGAAAATAATTTTTAGAAAGATTTTGAGAAAAGAGTTTTAGAAAATGATTTAAAAAATAGTTTGAATTCTTTTATGGATCTAGTCTTTTAGATCCATTTTCTTCATCTTTTTTATTTTATTTTTGGTCGATGACAATCTCCGATTCATAGATTGTTGATTTCCGATTAGTTTAACCTTCATTATTCCAAATCTATGGATGAATGATCATTTGGATCATTCTCCATACTTTGAGATCGTGATAGGTTGCTTTTCGATGAAATTCAACGAAAATCTCGATTAAGATTAGACCATCCTTTTTCTTTTAGTGTGGCATGTTTTCGGAGAACGATCCATAATATCGTTTCTCTAACATGTATTAACACGAATATTTTCCACTTTAATTAGTGGTGGCCGGCCTCATTTGTAGGGTAATTACTCCGTAAATTACTCGGCGATTGCTTAACATAGACCTAAAGTTGTCCCGATTCGGAATAAGATCCACTTGGATCCGGTTGCCTCGATTTTATTTTTTCTTTTCGTGGTTGTGCTTGATTAAGTTCATCATACCACTTATATTGTAAATTTTATAATAATGTGAATATACTAACATTTAAATTTAATCACTCGCACCTTATCCTCTTTTATTTTAATCTCTCGTTCCCTACCTCTCTTATTATGCTTCTATTATTCATTCATCATATTGCTTATTGTATATATTATTGTTGCTTGTTATTTTTTGCTTTGTCCATTTGGATACAAAAAACACTAATAACGGATTAAACATCTAAAAAATGGGTGACTTTTAATTTCGGACTATGGTTACTATCCTTAGCTTGAGACTTGGAGTTTCGGACTTAGATTCTAGGATCATCCCTTTGCTCATTTGTTATGGATTGAAGACTTTGGCTCCGGTTGAGTTTACTCGCTTATGAAGATGGAAATCCAATTATTTCAAGGGTGCTTGCCATATGGTTTGATCATTCTTCCTTTAGCTTTTATTTTCAAGTCTTAGGATAGTCCCTTCATCTCCTCCCATCTTCTTCAATTTTCAAATCTCCTTCCTCTTTTCAAAACTTTCTTTGTTTTCAAACTTCAAACATTTTCTCAATCAAACCTTGACTTCGGTCATGTGCTTTTACCTTTTCATTTCATTTCCTTAAAAAAATGCTAAACTACATAAGCATATCGAAACTTTCTTTCTCAAAAAACTTTAAAACTTTCAAAACTCATTCAATTGCTTTTGTGCCCTCGTGCACGTTTCTTTTAACCCCTTTTTATGTTTAGATATGATTCATTCTTTCTAGCGGAATTATTCGCTAAAGGATGACGACTTATCTTTACATTTTAAAATCCATTCAACTCATTTGCCTTTTTACAATTTGTACCACGAACTACGGGGTTTTGATCTCGCATTGCACTTTGTGGGTACGTAGGCATGAGACGTTCGTCTCTTCAAACACAAAAATCTTAAAAAACATTCTTCTTCTCGTCTCTTCAATCTTTTTTCAAGCAAACTATTTCAAACCAAAAATGCAGTAAATATTTCAAAGGGTTCCCGTGGAGTACCACAGACAAGTCGGGTGCGTAAAACCTTCCCGATTTGTAACCAATCCCCGTACCCATTCTCTGTTTGATTCTTTTAGCTTTTTAGCTTTTAAGATTCTTTAAGGTTTTGTTCGTTCTTTTGCCTTTTTCCTTTTGGAAATAAATAAAAGCGCGGTGGCGACTCTGTGTATATTGAGTTAAGTTAATCAATAGCTTACACTCATGATTTTACCGCTACAATACCAATCTAACTCCTCAGGTTTCCGAAAATTGAACAGGGGAAGCTGCTGTACCTCAAAATTTTCCCTCCCACATTCAAGATCATATACTTCAAGAGGTATCTTAATATTCACAAGATTCTCAATTGGTCAAAAGGATTGAAAGGTTTCACCAGACAAAGCCTCCTCCTGAACAATGGATCTTAGAACTGGGGTTTTGAGTTTCCCCAAGAAAAGTGGACTTCAAAAGCCTCAAGTGGACTTCATAACATCCTATATGCCTTAAAGAATCCTCATGTCAAGTTTCAAAGCTTTCCCAACAAGTTTGGTCAGTCAGATGCTAAGATACTTAAAAATCAGTTAACTTGGTCAGAAAGTCAACTGAGGTTAACTGTGGTCAACTCAAAGTCAAACTTCAAGATTTTTGGTCAACATCAAGATTATGAGGTGAAATTCATCATTTCATCAAGGGTTGATCATGATTCATCAAGGAAACTTCAGAATCATCAAGAATCAAGAGTTTCTAAATTAGGGTTTTCATAGTAAAAGTCAACTGAACTTTGACCAGCCATAACTTTCACATACTCGATCAAAAATTTCCCATCCAAAACTCATTTTAAAGGAAATTCAATTCTCTACAACTTTGTGTATCACAAGCCAAGTCCAAAAATGCTTCATTTGGAAGGTATGAGCCAAAACATTATAGGTCTTTTTGAAAGTCAACAAAAAATCAACTTTTTCCAAAGCTCATAATTTGAAAATGGTAAATGATATGCACATGGGACCAGAAGGTTTGATAAGAGGACACTCCAATATTTCTAAAAAGTCCTAGAACAACTATGTGGCATTAAAATTGAGGAAGTTATGCTTTGTCAAAGTTGGGAAATTTTCAAGGGGTATATGAAGCAAAAAGGGTCTAAAATCAAGATTTTGTCAAACGGGCCCATAATATTGCAACCCAAACTTGAAGATGAAGTCATGCACGACCCAATAATCAATTATTCTGATTTTTATCATTTATTTTTTATTTTAATCATTAAAATTCAATTTTAATAGAAATAAAATATGAGAATAAAATATTTGATCTCATAACCTATTTTTGGATCAAAGATTTTGCATTTAAAGTGAATAGAAATCATTCAAATCATGCAAAACCAAAGAGGTATGTGAATATTTGATTTTTTTGACAAAATTAGTAAGGATGTTTCTTCACACTCAAGTAATCTAAATCCATAGTATCAAGGCCCAAATTTTAACATGAATGTGTTCTACTATATATACATAACAACAATACAATGCTAGGACACGAATTTCAGGGCAAGAGATCATCTTCAAGGTTTAAAAAATTCATAAAAAAATTCAAATCCGGATTCCAAGTTTTAAGCTTCTTTCTAGCAATTTAAAGGTTGCAAATGAACCTTTGAAGCTCCCATAACGTATCCCAATCATCAACATCATCAAAATCATTCAAATATGCATAAACCGATTCAACATTTTCTTATTTTTTTTGTGAATTTCGATTTCTTACATGAACTTGATATAAATTGTATTTGACCTTGGATTCTTGTTTGTTTTGAAGTGTGGATTCTTTCTGGATTGTTTGTTTGAAGTTTCATTGCAGGGATCGAGCTATGCCATTGTTAGGGTTTCAGAAATTTGAATTTGGGGGTCTTAGCTCAAGATGATTTCGCATGAAATTAATACACTATTTGGACTTAGGAGACCTCTTTTAGTTGATTGTTATGATTGGAATAAATGTATTTTGCATATTATGATGATTTGTGTACATAGGACATGTAGTGACAGACAAAATCCGTCACTACAAGCTTTAGCGACAGACGATTGTAGCTAGAAGCTATCTGGATAGTTCAGTGGAGAAGATGACTCTGTGCGCGTTTTCATATTTTTAAAAATTTGACTTATTTTATATTTGTTTCTTGTTCATTTGCGTTGTAGGCTAGCTGGCTCAGATGGTGTGAAGCATGTTTGGTGAAGCAAATGACCTGGGTTTGATTCCCAGGTCCCTTTTTTTTATTTATATATTTTGTTTTCTTTGTTAGATTTCACATATAATACATTTTATCCAGGATACTCACCAAAGGCGCACCTAGCCCGGTGGCAAAGTGCTTGGGTTTTGAGGTAAGGGTGGTGGGTTCGATCCCAGCCACCACCATATATTTTGTAAGCTATTTTCTTGTTTTTATATTTTATTGACTATTTAAACAAATAGTTAACTCTTAATTCTAATTAATTCAAAAACTAATCACCATTAACTTTTTTTTTTGTAAAAAAAACAATTTCATAAATTATTCTTAATTTTTAATTTTTTTCATAAAATATTTTTGTAATTATGTTTTTTAATTAAATTTGTAAATTAATTTAATTAGGTTTAGGTTAATCTAACAAACCCTGATTTTTCAATCAACCCTAATTTTAAAACCCTAATCAAATCCTAATTTTCTTTAAACCCTAATTTTTCATAAAAAATTAATTTAATTTCTTAATTCACTTAATCTACTTTATTTATTTTTATTTAGAAAATTGTATAGATTTATTATTATGTAATTTCTTTTTCGCTTGATTTTGTAACTGCTTCTATCATGTAATAACTTAGGATTATTTTCTGTCTTTTATTTTTTATAATCCCTCTAAAAAATGTATCCCCCTCCCCTAATGTAATAGCGTATGATCTTTATTTCCGCTTTTAAATTTCTATAATTAATTGTGTGGTTAGTAAACCTAGGGCGTGAAAATAAATAATTGAATAAACGGACTTAGAAAATTAAATTCAAGATAAATATCTGAAAACAATCATTCACACACGTAAAATGATCGTTCTACGATCGCCATCTGCACCTCCTAGGGTTTCTCCTCTTGGTTGCCTTCTTAAATATGGTCAAGTCCCTCGAAGTGGGGGTGTCTTAAGAAAAAGTCCCTTCACAAATAAATCATCAAGTCCCTACAGATTCAAAAGATCAAAAGTCCCTTCGAGGTTGCCTACAGAATAATGATCTTGTCCCTACGAATAAATGATGATAGTCCCTACGAATTGCTAAAGACACTCCTACAAGTTGTCTTCATTGACCATACGATGACCTTACGCCCGTCCCTTAATAAATCCAAGATAAATGACTACTTACTCCTTAATAGTAAGGACAATCTTACCCTTGAAAGGAAATAAAGAAACATGAAAGAACAACTTAGGGTAGGTAGCACTTAATTACTTGCTCACTCTTTCAAAAACTCTTATTCACACCCCACTTTCAA
This sequence comes from Lathyrus aphaca, assembly GCA_963966055.1. Taxonomy (NCBI): domain Eukaryota; kingdom Viridiplantae; phylum Streptophyta; class Magnoliopsida; order Fabales; family Fabaceae; genus Lathyrus; species Lathyrus aphaca. The sequence goes on along the minus strand of OZ014523.1, from coordinate 526,434,857 downwards.
AATATTTTCAAACTTAAGACTTTGTATACATCCATACGAGGATCATTACAAAGAACTTCTGAAAATCTTTTCTAAACACACCCTACACTTTCTTTTTCAAACAAATAAGCGAGCTAAGTAACTAAGAGCTCATGGATAACCATGAATATGAAGGATGCTAACACCTTCCCTTTATATAACCTACCCCCCAAGCTTAGAATTTTTAAAAGGTCTTTCCTATTCTTTTATACCCTTTCTTATTGGATAAAATAAAGTCTGTGGCGACTCTTGATATCTGCACATGTTTTTGTCAAACAAAAACACAAAGTCAATTCTCCTACCGTGTTACAATACCATAAGGCATATGATACATATAAATTTAATGTAGTTTTAGGTATACATAATCATGTATTGAATGATAATATAGTTGATCATACCATTATATGTTTCCTTATTCTGAAAGAGAAGGAATTTGTTTTGGAAATGACATTAAACATGGTAGCAAAGAAAAACATAATTGCAAATTTTAAACAGAAATGACCTCAAAAAATTTCAAATATCAAACAAGTATACAATATACATTCCTAAAACATTGATTCAAAGTCAACTTCCTTTATTCATTGTTTGTTGGAAACATATCTTGGGTGAGATTGAATTTCAGTTTTCATGAAGCCAAACGAGCATATAAAACAAATTCATATAGCTAAAAGTGTGGCTTTACACTTAGGAAGACGAATGGTCTTCCATATGATTGTTTAATTTCAAAGAAGATGAAGCTTGATAAACCGATACATATGGATGAAGTTTACACTCATTGGAAAATGCTCAGGTTTGATGATGATGGTGTGATGAAAGATGATAAATCAAGTATGACCATTATGACCGAATGGGAATTAATCCAAGAGATTTTTTTGAAAGTTGATGACATCATGAACAACTGATGAAGAATTCCTATCCATAATTAACGGATTTGAGACCACATTCGAAACTGGTTAGAATAAAGGATTCCCCTAAAAAGATCAAACAAACACATAATGACAACTCTATGAGATTATCTCCTTCATACTTTGAACATGTAGACACATATTGTTTTGAATTCTCTAACACCAAAATCTCAAATAAGTGTTTTCAAGGGTGCTCGTATTAACAAACCATCTCCTCCACCACCATTACCAAAAATCATCTTCATTGAAGAGATGCCACTTTTAATGCACAAATATGTTGAGAGGATTGTAAATGTTAAAGGTGACAACAATTATGGTTTTCGAGTTGTTTCAGGTTTGCTCGGTAAAGGAGAGGAGTAATAGAGGGTTATAAGTAATAGTTTATTTAATATTTTGATAAATTAATTGTTATTTTAATATTTATATATTGTTATTAGGGCTTTGAGATTATGCCACATGTATGGCTATTATTCGTTAATAATTTTATATTAAGTGTAATATTCCATTGGAATGAATCAATTAAATGAAATCAAATGTTATTATCTTTTATTATCTTTTAGTTTTATCTCTCTCTTAGTTTTATTTTTCTTCTTCATAATGTAGAATTTACAACTTTTATTAGTCTTGTTAGGGTTCTTATTTTAGCATCCTAACAGCTGGTGCTTTCATTCTTGAACACCAACACCTCATATGGTATATTCATCCCCCTCAATTTCACTACTCCCTTTAATCATCCCAACACCACCACTGTTACGCCCTCATTCCTGTTTTTTCCTTGGAAACCTTTTTCACCGTATTTCCCAAATACTCATGTTACAACTCCATCACCATGATTATATTTTAATCACGTGTATACACCCCTATACCTACCCCATATTCATCCTATTCTACATCTCATTATTCATACTACTACAACAATTGTCACATACAACAACAATAACCAACAAACAACTCCTACATAATTGGTCATAAATATCAAACTCATTCTAGTAATATAAGATATTTTGAGAAACATTTGCAAGTGTTTTATCTATGTTTTAAGAAAACATCTCAAAATATTTCTCAAAAGCTTTATCATTCACAAAAATAAAAAAATAAAAGTTTCAAAAATTACCCTTGAAACAAATCAAGAACAAGAATCGGAAAAACAAGAAGCAATTGAAGAAGAAATAATTTCGGAACTGATTCACGGATCGTCATTCTTGATAGAGAAAAAAATTAGTGTAGATGCAAATTTCTCAAGAACTGTTGATGTTTTTGACAAATCTCAACATGAAGCATCTCTAGGGGAACTTTAGAAAAAAAATAAGAAATTGAAAACTCGTCAGATTCACTCCAATATTCTCCGAAGATAACTCTGACAACATTCTCGGCATCATCTCCTGCGAAATTATCGACTCCAACAATATTTCTAACAATGTCTCAGGCGACATGTCCAACTCTGACAACTTTCCTGTCAACAACTCAGATGTCTTATCTGGTGAAATTTCTGGCATCATCCCTGATGAAATTTCTAAAATCTTCATCGAAAGAAACATATCTACCTTTGAAAACGAGAACATCACCATCGACAAAAGAATATCTATCATTAAAAAAGAGAACATTGTTGCTGGAAAAAACAGTTCCATCATTGACAAAAACAACAATGTTTCCACCACAACCAAAGTTGAGAGAAATTGAAAGAGAATCAAATAGGAAAGGTCAAAGAAGGAGCCTCCGATAGATTTACACTACTATAAATAACCCTATGTAACATCGACTTCCAAGGCGACGTAACGAAGGATAACATGAAAATATGCCACTTAACACCTCAGTTAAAGAAAAATCAAGGGGTAAAGTTATACGATCATAAGTTAGAACCCTTACAACTTCATTTTAATTATTTACAAAAATAACACCTCATGCCTCTCAGTTTATTTAAAAGTTGATGGGTTATATAGTTTGCTTTTGTAAATAAAACTCATTACACTACTTACACAAAATATTAATAAATTAATTTGTTTACAAACTACATTGTTTACAAAAAATATTAAAGTAAAAATGTTATTTTTCATCGTCATCGTTGTTGGTGAAGAACATATATTGGATATCTTGGAAACGATCAAATGTTGGGGGTCCTCATTTCATTGATCTTGAGGAAGATTAAATATTGAATGAAATATATTCTCTATGGCTTTTGGATTCATTTGTTTCTGATATAAAATAAAAAAATTTAGCTAAATAAAATAAATATTCAGTTATAGGATTATTTAAGAACATAAATCTTGAACCTATGATAATTGTCTACACTTGCAATCCACCACATAAATATTTTGAAAAGTAAATATAATGCTCTCATCAGCCACATATTAAATAAACCTATTTTTTTATGCTCTTGTAATCTATCACATTGATACTTTTACTTTATAAAATCTGATGGTGCTCTAATTAAACATAGAGAGTTTCACAACAACATCTAAGTTTCTTGTGGATTCACTACCATCAAATTTAAAAATATTCATAATGCTTTTATAATGAGGATTTTAGGTTTCATGAGGATCATTAATGACAATGTCTTGAGCGTTGATAGTCATTAAATGGACCCGAATATTTGCTTATGGACATTGAAGAAACTGAAAAACATGTTTATATATATTTTACCTCGTTTATCACTCAAAATTGAGGTAAATTGTGTTTCTTTTTAAATACAAATAAATAAAATATGTTCCATTCCATGACACATACCTCTCGATTTATGTTTAAAATCGAGAGAAAGCCCTTTTTTTATATTTACATTGTTTACACATAATATTAAAATAAATTACTTAAACAAATCAAGGGTTTGTATAACACCCCGTAAATTATTTAATGCTCTGAGTAATATTATTTGATATCAATAGGGTTCAGGGTTGCTCTGTGAGATTTTAACAAAAATAATTAGAGCAATCAGCGGGACTTATTTTTATTAACTAATATTATCTGACTCATAGGCTTTATTAAATTGTTAATTAAGAGACATTTTTGGATACTCTCTATTTGGACCCGTTATGGGGGAAAATAGGTTTTCCCGTATAAACCTAAGTTTGTTTCATTATGTTTCATAACTTAGAAACATAGTAAGAAGAGAAGGAATATGAAGAGAAAGAAGAGAAAATATAGAAAGAGGAAAAGCTTGGTGAAGAAGAAGAAGGAAACTCTTGATTCTTGAAGTTTATCATCTATTCATCTCTCAATCTTCTCAAGAGGGAAGGAAGCTCTAGATACTTTTATTTTCAAGAGTTTTGGTAGATTTTGAGGTTAGGGAAAATGCTAGAAAATTATAGAATCGGGAGTTTGAACGGTTGAATATCGATTCAAATGCATGTGTATGCTGACTATAGGTGTAGGAACCTTGTTGTTAATTGTTTTGGTATTTGATGATGTTTTGGATGAGTTTTGAAAAATTTTTGTATGTTAAAAACGCTGGATTTTCAGCTACTATTTGCGGTTAACCGGCTAACCCAGGGTGTTAACCGATTAACAGAGTTTTTTTGAGCTACTGGATTCTGAAACCTGATGTGGTTAACTGGTTAACCCAGGGCGTTAATTGGTTAACACTGTAAGTGTTGGAAAAATATTAATTTTGTCTCATCTTTAAAAATTCATAACTTTTCCATCGTTCATCTGATTTAACTGTTCTTTATACCGATTCGAAGCTAAAAATATGTTCTATCTAATGAGACCAAAAATATTATTTTGAGCCGACTTTTACCTGACTTTTCTAATTAACCGTAATTATGTTAGTTAGGAATTGTGGGCTATGGGGAAATAAAAAGGTATAACTTGTGAGATTCTTAGGATTACCCTAGGTTGATGTGAAGTCGTTGGTAAGACGGGTAGTGACTTGTGGTGGGTATTACATTGAGTCCCAGAGGAAGTCTTGCCGAGGTTTAGGCTTGTGGTGGGTATTTAACTGAGTCCCACAGGAAGCATCGTTTAGACTTAGGCTTGTGGTGGGTATTACACTGAGTGCCACGGGAAGCATCATTTAGGCTTGTGGTGGGTATTACATTGAGTCCCACGGGAAGAATCATTTAGGCTTGTGGTGGGTATTACACTGAGTCCCACGGGAAGAATGGTTTAGGCTTGTGGTGGATATTACACTGAGTCCCACGGGAAGCATGGTAGTGACTTGTGGTGGGTATTAAATTGAGTCCCACAGGAAGTCTTGCCAATAGCACTTACAATGGGTATTTCACGGAGTTCCATGTAAGGTGTTGAGAACATTGTATGGACGTTTTCCATTATATTTTGATTACTTATAGAGAAGTAACCAGATTTCTGAGGAAACATTAGAATTGAACCTTTAGAGCCGAGATAATACTAAGATAGGGAACTCACTGAGATGTTGTTATCTCACCCCATGTTGTTGTTATATTTTACAGGTACTTCAGGTTCCACGAAGGGTAAGGATAAGGCAGTTTGATTATCCTTGCTTATCAATGGCTTTTCTTCCGCTGTGGATATTTTGAGATCTTCGGATCTAGTTCTTAGTCTTCTTTGTTTTGGAAATCTTGTATTATTGTTAGCCTTTTGTTGTAGTACCTTATGTATTTAGTTGGCTAAAATTTTAGAATGTGTTATACTAAGAACTTATTTGTATTTCAGTACCAAACTTGAACTTATATATGAAAAATATTCTTTGATGTATGTATTTTATATATGGGCATTACAATTGGTATAAGAGTAGGTCTTATCCCCGATCTTGCCTTGGAATATTATAAGTGTTTCTTTCCGTTCATATACGTAATCTCGCTGTAGAACTAAATGTTATGTTTATGATATTGAGCCTGATAAACTTAATCATGTTTTTATGACATTTAGGGATATGGCTAGTGGACATAGAACTCGTGGTCGCCCTAGTGCCACTCCTACTGTTGGTGATCAGCTGGGTGGTGATGGAAATGCTCTGTTGTATCATTTCATGCAGCAGATGCAACAACAACACCAGTTTATGCAGGATATGGTTCACCAAATGAATGAGGGTCTTCATCCTCAGGTGGTTGTTCCTGAAACTGAAGGTGGAACTTTCCGTGACTTTTTCCGCATGAATCCTCAAGAATTTCATGGTGTATTAGATTCGGTGAAAGCTCATGAATGTATAACTTGTATGGAGAGAATCTTTCAAATCGTGCTGTGTAGTGAAGAAGACAAGGTGAATTTTGCCTCACACTTAATGAAAGGTCTTGCTGCTAGATGGTGGGAGAGTGTTTCTACTCTCATGGCTATACAAGAGGTTCCGAAGGTGTGTGAACGGTTTACAGCAACTTTTATGGAGAAATATTTTCCAAGTTCTCTAAGGACCCAGAAAGAGTTTGAGTTTCAACAACTTAGGCAAGGAAACATGACTGTGGCCAGTTATGAAGAAAAGTTTGAAGACATGGCGGCTTATTCTAGGAAATATATGTGTAGATGTTTAGAATTGGCAGAATTTTTGACCAACAAGAAGTGTTGAATTTAGTTCAGGATGTCACATCAGATGTTGTGACATTATCAAACAGAGTATAAGTAAATGAACTTAATTTAGGATGTCACACCAGATGTTGTGACATTGTATCAGTTAATGATGTAAGTTCAGTTTACAGGATGTCACACCAGATGTTGTGACATTGTATCAGTAAATGAAGTAAGTTCAGTTTTCAGGATGTCACACCAGATGTTGTGACATCTCAAACCTGCTACTAGAATTAATTAATGACTAACAGAACTGAGTAAGTTAAGGGAAGATATCTGGAATTAATTATGAATGAATAAAACAGAAGAAGGCGAATCTGTAGGGAGGTTTGTTATATGACTTCAGTATAATCAGAAGAACTGAATCACCTAGAATCTAGGAAGTAACAAACCCTAATTCAAGATGATGGAAACATGCGTATCAGGATTGGATAAACCTACAGAAATCCCAAAATCCAAACACCTATTTAAGCAACAGAGACTCTCAGAATAGAGTACTAAATTAAGAAGACTAAATAGGGTGTTTGTGTTTTAATAGCAGGTTGTTTTTATGTGTACCACTTTATGAGCTTTTAAGCAAAAGTGTATTTGTGTCTTGATTGAAACTATGAAGTAAGATCAAGCTGTTTTGTTTGAAGTATGACTTCAATTTTATTAAACTTGTAAACATATCACTGTGTGATTGAGGGGGAGTGAGTTGGTACTCATATCTAAGTTATGTCTTAGGTAGAAATTGCCTTGGGTAGATATTAAGTGATAGATTAAACTGAGTGGTTTAAGTCTAGAATTAATATTACTTATATTGGATTTCCTTCCTGGCTTGGTAGCCTCCAGATGTAAGTGTGGTTATACACTGAACTGGGTTAACAATTTCCTATGTTGTTTAATTTTCCTGCACTTTAAGTTTTAGTCAAGTCTTCAAGTGTTTAAACATCTCATTCGACATCACGTACCTGATCACAGAATTTCAATTGGCATCAGAGCAGGCACCCTGCCTGTTTAACTGGGTGAGATCTAGGGACTGCAAATTCTGGAAACATGGACAGAGATGTAGGATCTGTAAACAGACCACCTATATTGGATGGATCTAATTATGATTACTGGAAGCCAAGAATGGTAGCATTCTTAAGATCACTTGACAATAGGGCCTGGAAAGCAGTCAACAATGGATGGGAGCACCCTGTCCAAGACAGCAAAGATGGAGCAAAAGTGTTGAAACCTGAAGAAGAATGGAGTAAGGAGGAAGAAGATTCAGCACTTGGCAATTCCAAGGCCTTAAATGCTTTATTCAATGGCATTGATAGGAACATCTTCAGACTTGTGCATCACTGTGAGCTGGCCAAAGATGTTTGGGACACTCTCAAAACAACTCATGAAGGAACATCAAAGGTGAAAATGTCAAGACTTCAACTTCTCACCACCAAGTTTGAAAACTTGAGAATGAAGGAAGATGAGACAATTCATGAGTTCTACATGAACATCTTAGAAATAGCCAATACTTCTGGTGCTTTGGGAGAGAAGATGACTGATGAAAAGCTTGTAAGAAAGATTCTCAGATCTTTGCCAAAAAGATTTGACATGAAGGTCACAGCAATAGAAGAAGCTCAAGACATATGCACAATGAAGGTTGAAGAGCTCATTGGTTCCCTTCAAACATTTGAGATGGGAATGAATGATACAATTATAAAGAAGAACAAAAGCATAGCCTTGATGTCAAATACTGATAAAGAAGAAGAAATTAATGAAGCAGAACCTGAAGAAAATTTATCAGAAACCATTGCTATGCTTAGAAGACAATTCAAAAAGATTCTCAGAAAGATGGAAGACAAGTCCAGACCAAGTGGAAGATACACACACTCTTCTGAGAATAAAAGACCTTATGATGCTAATAGAAGGTCAAATTATGATGAACAGACCAATCAAGAAAAAGGGATTAAATGTCATGGATGTGAAGGATATGGACACATCAGAAATGAATGCCCTACCTATTTAAAAAGGCAGAAGAAAGGTCTCTCTGTAACCTGGTCTGATGAAGACTCAGGATGTGATTCAGAAGAAGAATCAGCTAAGCATATCACTGCTCTAGCTGGATTATGTGAATCTGAAAGTGAATCCAGTGATGGGGAGCTTACTTTTGAAGAGCTTGAGAAATCATACAGAGAACTGGTTAAAAGGAACACTGAAATATGCATGGAGAGTATAAAGCAGAAGAAGCAGATTGAGGCACTAAAGGATGAAAAAACAAGTGATCTAGAGATCATTGACACCTTGAAAAGTGAAGTAAGCCTTCTCAACTCCAAGTTGGAGCATATGTCCAAATTTGTTAGAATGCTGAACAGTAGCTCAAACACACTGGATGTTATTCTCAACAACAACAAGCATTCAGGGGATAGAAGTGGACTGGGATTTAACAAAGTTCATAAGGTTGAAGCTAGCACCAGAAAAACTACTTCAAATTCCATAAAGTAAAACAAGATGTCCCAACAGATGCTTCAACATCATGAAAAGAACACAAAGTCAAACATAATGTTCCAACAGATGTCTCAACATCATGAAAAGAACATAATGAAGAAGAAGTATCAAAGATGGAGATGTCATCATTGTGGAAGGTTTGGACACATCAAACCTCATTGCTACAAGTTTCATGGATATCCAAATGAGATGTATCAGCAACCTCCTAAGCAGAAGATAAAGGTTATCAAGAAAGTGCTGCATAGACATCAACATCAAAGATATCAGCAATCCCCTAAGCATAAGACAGAGATCATCAAGAAAGTATGGGTACCTAAAGCTAGTCTTCATGCTGATCAAAGCTACATGCCCAAGAACAAGTTCAACAAACAACCTTGGAGCTCTACTAATGGACACTACACAGGGCAGAGGTATCAAGGGAAACCTCAATACAAATGGTAAAAAAAAAAGGCTGTTGCATATATAGCTCATACATCTCTAAGAGTATCAGCTAAAGAAGACTGGTACTTTGACAGTGGATGTTCAAGGTACATGACTGGATTAAAGAATCTGCTAGTAGACTTAAAGTCATATTCATCCAGATATGTAACCTTTGGAGATGGAGCTAAAGGAGAAATCAAGGGAGTTGGGACCTTGGACTGTCTAGATGTACCAAGACTAGATGATGTGCTGCTGGTAAAAGGACTGACTGCTAACTTGATCAGCATAAGTCAATTATGTGATCAAGGTTACAGTGTAAACTTTACCAAAACTGAATGCATAATGTCTAATAAAGAACAGAAGGTTGTCATGAGAGGAGCCAGATCTAAAGACAACTGTTATATGTGGGAACCTCAAGATTTCAATCTCACTTCAACTTGCTCTTTAGCCAAAGAAGAAGAAATGAAACTATGGCACCAAAGACTGGGTCATCTTCATTTCAGAGGTATAAAGAAAATCATATCTATGGAAGCTGTGAGAGGTATTCCTAAACTGAAGATTGATGATGGCAAAATATGTGGTGAATGTCAAATAGGCAAGTAAACCAAGATGTCCCATCCAAAGCTCCAACATCTGACAACTTCCAAAGTTTTGGAATTATTGCATATGGATCTTATGGGACCTATGCAGGTTGAGAGCCTTGGTGGTAAGAGGTATGCCTATGTGGTGGTTGATGACTTTTCAAGGTATACATGGATAAATTTTATCAAAGAAAAGTCTGATGTATTTGATGTATTCAAAGATTTATGCCAAAGAATACAAAGAGAAAAAGCCAGCTGTGTGGTCAAAATAAGAAGTGACCATGGAAAGGAGTTTGAAAACCAAAAATTCTTAGATTTTTGTTCTTCAGAAGGAATCAATCATGAATACTCTTCACCAATCACTCCTCAACAGAATGGGATTGTTGAGAGGAAGAATAGAACTATCCAAGAATCAGCAAGAGCTATGATCCATGCTAAAAAGTTACCATTGTACTTCTGGGCTGAAGCTATGAACACAACTTGTTACATTCATAATAGAGTCACTCTAAGGAAAGGAACTTTGTCCACAATCTATGAAGTCTGGAAGGGAAGAAAACCCACAGTTAAGTACTTTCATGTGTTTGGAAGTAATTGTTATATTCTGGCTGATAGGGAGCAAAGAAGAAAAATGGATCCTAAAAGTGATGAAGGGATTTTCCTTGGATACTCTATAAACAGCAGAGCCTATAGAGTATTTAACTCTAGAACCAAGGTTATCATGGAGTCCATAAATGTAATAATTGATGATGCCCCTGCAGATGTTACAGAAGATGTTAGAACATCTGATGACAGTCAAACTGAAGCTGAAGAAAAGAGTGATCATCCTGACTTTACTCAAACTGATGGAAGGACAGAACAATCCAGCAAACCTCCTTCCATCAGAATCCAGAAGGATCATCCCAAGGATTTGATAATTGGGGATCTCAACAGAGGTGTAAGCACTAGATCAAGAGAGGTGATTTCAGGTTCTTGTTTTGTCTCAAAAATAGAACCTAAAAACATCAAGGAAGCTCTTACTGATGAGTACTGGATTTGTGCTATGCAAGAAGAATTAGGTAATTCACAAGGAATGAAGTGTGGGATCTTGTTCCTAGACCTGATGACATAAATTTGATTGGCACTAAATGGGTGTATAAGAACAAGTCAAATGAGCAAGGAATTGTTACAAAGAACAAAGCTAGACTTGTAGCTCAAGGATACACACAAATTGAGGGAGTAGACTTTGATGAAACCTTTGCACCAGTAGCAAGGCTTGAATCAATCAGACTACTTTTAGGAATAACTTGTATCCTGAAGTTCAAGCTATTTCAAATGGATGTGAAAAGTGCTTTTCTGAATGGATATCTTAATGAAGAGCTATATGTAGAACAGCCTAAGGGATTTGTTGATCCAAGCTGTCCAAACCATGTGTACAAACTAAGGAAGGCTCTTTATGGACTGAAGCAAGCCCCAAGAGCATGGTATGAAAGGCTGACTACTTTTCTTATCAAGCAAGGGTACAGGAAAGGTGGAATAGACAAAACCTTGTTTGTTAAAGATGAAGAAGGAAATGTCATGATTGCTCAAATATATGTAGATGACATTGTTTTTGGTGGGATGTCAGACAGGATGGTTAAACATTTTGTCACTCAAATGGAATCTGAATTTGAGATGAGCCTAGTAGGAGAATTAACCTACTTTCTTGGACTGCAAATAAAGAAAATGGAGGACTCCATGTTCATTTCCCAAAGCAAGTATGCTAAGAACATTGTCAATAAATTTGGGATGGACAATGCTACTCATAAGAGAACTCCTGCCCCCACACACTTAAAGCTGACTAAAGATGACAAGGGTGAGAATGTAGACCAAAGCCTATACAAAAGTATGATTGGAAGCTTATTATATCTGACTGCTAGCAGACCAGACATAGCCTTTGCAGTAGGAGTATGTGCAAGATATCAAGCTGATCCAAAAGTTAGTCATCTAAACCAAGTCAAGAGAATTCTGAAATATGTCAATGGTACTTGTGACTATGGCATAATGTACTTTCATGGATGCAAACCAATTCTCACTGGCTTCTGTGATGCTGATTGGGATGGAAGTGCTGATGACAGAAAAAGCACATCAGGAGGATGCTTCTTTCTAGGAAACAATTTGATTTCTTGGTTCAGTAAGAAACAAAATTGTGTATCCTTATCTACTGCTGAAGCTGAATATATTGCAGCTGGAAGCAGTTGTTCACAGTTGGTTTGGATGAAGCAAATGCTCACAGAGTACAATGTCCCACAAGATTTCATGACATTGTACTGTGACAACTTAAGTGCTATTAACATATCAAAGAATCCTATCCAACATAGCAGGACCAAGTATATTGATATCAGGCATCATTTCATCAGAGATCTTGTGGAAGAGAAAGTGATCTCATTGGAACATGTAGCTACAAATCTGCAATTGGCTGATATATTTACTAAAGCTTTGGATGCTACCCAATTTGAAAACCTAAGGGGTAAATTGGGAATCTGTTTATGTGAAATATAGCAGTTATGGAGATGTGCCAACATGTCATATGACATCGTGTGGCATGATCACCAGATGGCAACACCAGTCTGGTCAAGGACTCTGGGTATTCCACTCCTAAAATTTCTCCAAGTAACGGCTACTTATAAAAATATCAGCTTGATCGCAACTATTCATCTTCTCATCATACTCTCAAAACGAATTGCATTCTCTAACTGTTTTTCAGAATCATCCAAACCTAAACTCTTCATCCACCACTTTCGAAAATGTCTCAACATCAAAACCCTAACCTCTCTGAAGAAATTCTCAACCAAGAAGATGTGGTGCATGCAACCCCCATCTCTGTGGTACCTATGGATTCAACTCCAATAGACGAAATCATAGGAAGTGTTCCTCTTGCTCAAAAGCCAAGAACCCCTACTGTGAGAAGGGCAAAGGAACCTATCTTTAGCAAAGTCAAAGGAATGCCTTCATCCTCAAACACCACTCCAAAAGCCTCTGAATATGTGAGTGATTCTATAAAGGAACTGTTGAATAGGATTTTGTCTGAGCAAAGAGTTGTGAGTGGCATATCTATCCCTCTGAACACCATGCCAGCTCCACAAGAAGAACAACAAAATCAGGCTGAAGAGGACACTCCTGCTCAACAGGATGTCCCAATAGATGTTGAAACATCTGAGGACCAGCAAAAGGCCTCCACTGATGATGCTGATGAAACATCTGAGGATCAGCAAAAAGCCTCCACTGATGGTGATGATGAAACATCTGAGGACCAGAACAAGGCCTCCACTAAAGATCAAGCCTCTATTGATCCACCTGCTGAAGAGGAGACTGCTCAACCTCCTCCTGTTGTAAACATAGAGCATGATTCTGACATAGAAATCATTGCTTTTGTAAACCCTAGCATAGCCAAAAGGCTTAGGACTAGGAAGGAAAAGAAGACTGCAGGACATGCAACTCCTGAGAAGAAGCAACCTACACCAAAGAAGGATAAAGCTAAAGTTTCTTTTGGTCCTACCAAACAATGGAGCAAGGTGAATACACAGAAGAGGAAAGCTGTCACCCCTCCAGATTCAGATGTTGAAGAGGATGTCCCAACATCCCCACCAAAGAAGAAACCAGCACCCTCAAGGTCCTCCTATGCTGTTCCAGAAGCTCCTCTGGACAACATTTCATTCCATCATGTGTCAAGTGTGAGCAGATGGAAATTTGTCTACCAAAGAAGGATAACACTTGAAAGAGAGCTGAGCAGCAATGCACTTGAGTGCACTGAGGTAATTGATCTTATCTCTTCTGCTGTATTATTCAAAACAATGTCAAACTTCTCTCCTTGCTATGAGCTGCTAGTCAAGGAATTTATTGTCAACCTTCAAGAAGACTGTGCTGATGGTAAGTCAGCTGACTTCAGAAAGGTGTATGTAAGAGGGAGATGTGTGGAATTCTCACCTAGGGTTATCAACCACTATCTAGGAAGAGAATCTGATGGACCTAATGAGCTGGGAAAGACAGATAACCAGGTTTGCAAGGTCATCACTGCTAATCAGGTCAAGACTTGGCCAGTCAAAGGGAAGCTGTCTGTTAGCCTGCTGACAAGGAAGTATGCAATGCTGCATAGGATTGGCACTGCAAACTGGGTCCCTACCAACCATACCTCCTCAATAGCAACTGGTTTGGGCAAGTTCATATTTGCTGTGGGCACCCAAATAAAGCTGGATTTTGGGGCCTATATTTTTGATCAGACATTGAAGCATGCTGGAACTTCTGCAACAAAGCTGCCTATTGCCTTCCCTTCTTTGCTGTGTGGAATAATTCTTAGCCAGTATCCAGGTATCCTCACTGAGAAGGATTCAATCTGAAAAAGAGAGAGTCCCCTGGCCTTCCACTACAAGCTGTTCTTAAGTCATCATGCAGCTGATGTTGAAGCTCCCTCTGGGACATCTGCTGGATCTTCAAAGGCAAAGACTCCAATCTCCAAAGCTGCCTTGATTGCTGAGCTGAAGAACACATGTAAAGAGCTGGATGCCAGGAAGCAGAAGCTTGAGGAGATTATCCAAAGGCCGGATATTGAAGAGAGTGCTCAGACAACTGCTGCTTCTGATGAAGAAACTGAAGAAGAGGAAGACACTGAATATGAGAATTCTGAGTGAAACATGTATGTGAGGAATATGTAATGTCTGCTTCAGCATTGTATTTTGAATTAGTAACTTTGTATTTCTCTCTGTCAACTTTGGCCCAATTTATGTCTAACAAGGGGGAGAAGAGAACTGAACAACAACAATGTATGATGCAGCTTACTGATTAATGAAAAATGAATTTTGTTTGCTTCTGAACTAAAGATATGTTTTTAATGAAAAATTTCTATTGCAACAAGTCTGAACACATGTAGGTTTGAGGGGGAGTAAACTCACACATGTCTCAACAGAAAAGAATTGCTATACTCTGATAAAAGAAACTCTGCTGCACTCTGATAAATCAGAAAATTATGTTAGCCAAAAATTAGCCAAAGGGGGAGTTTGTAGATGTTTAGAATTGGCAGAATTTTTGACCAACAAGAAGTGTTGAATTTAGTTCAGGATGTCACATCAGATGTTGTGACATTATCAAACAGAGTATAAGTAAATGAACTTAATTTAGGATGTCACACCAGATGTTGTGACATTGTATCAGTTAATGATGTAAGTTCAGTTTACAGGATGTCACACCAGATGTTGTGACATTGTATCAGTAAATGAAGTAAGTTCAGTTTTCAGGATGTCACACCAGATGTTGTGACATCTCAAACCTGCTACCAGAATTAATTAATGACTAACAGAACTGAGTAAGTTAAGGGAAGATATCTGGAATTAATTATGAATGAATAAAACAGAAGAAGGCGAATCTGTAGGGAGGTTTGTTATATGACTTCAGTATAATCAGAAGAACTGAATCACCTAGAATCTAGGAAGTAACAAACCCTAATTCAAGATGATGGAAGCATGCGTATCAGGATTGGATAAACCTACAGAAAGCCCAAAATCCAAACACCTATTTAAGCAACAGAAACTCTCAGAATAGAGTACGAAATTAAGAAGACTAAATAGGGTGTTTGTGTTTTAATAGTAGGTTGTTTTTATGTGTACCACTTTATGAGCTTTTAAGCAAAAGTGTATTTGTGTCTTGATTGAAACTATGAAGTAAGATCAAGCTGTTTTGTTTGAAGTATGACTTCAATTTTATTAAACTTGTAAACATATCACTGTGTGATTGAGGGGGAGTGAGTTGGTACTCATATCTAAGTTGTGTCTTAGGTAGAAATTGCCTTGGGTAGATATTAAGTGATAGATTAAACTGAGTGGTTTAAGTCTAGAATTAATATTACTTATATTGGATTTCCTTCCTGGCTTGGTAGCCTCCAGATGTAAGTGTGGTTATACACTGAACTGGGTTAACAATTTCCTATGTTGTTTAATTTTCCTGCACTTTAAGTTTTAGTCAAGTCTTCAAGTGTTTAAACATCTCATTCGACATCACGTACCTGATCACAGAATTTCACTATGTATGCTCCAGATGAGAAGTAGAAGATTGATCAGTTTTTATTTGGATTGAGGGCTGAGATTTCTCATAGCGTATCTCAGAGGGAGTTCACTACTTATTCTGAATTGTTAAGACAATGCTATGTTGCTGAGCATAGTTTGAAGAAAGTGCAGACAGAAAAATATGCTGTAAGAGTTGTTCAAAGTGATCGTGGAAGGGCAAATCAAACTTTTAGGACAAGGCCCCAACACTTTAAAGGGAAGCAAATGGCGAGTCCTAGACCTAATAATCCTCCTTCATGCTCCAAGTGTCGTAAGAATCATTATGGAAGTTGTAACCCGGACGGTCCAACATGTTACAATTTTCAGAAAGAAGGTCATTATGCTAGAGATTGCCCACAAAAAAGAGACTAGGTTCAAGGAAGGGTTTATACCATGGATACGAGGAAGACTAAAGCCGACAACTCTCTTATTGCGGGTACATGTCATGTTAATGAACATCCTTGTCTTGTTTTATTTGATTGTGGAGCAACACATTATTTTGTGTCTACTAGTTGTGTGAAGCGACTTGCATTACGAGTTTTTCCCTTGTCTCCTCCTATGGTGGTTACTACCACTATGGATGAAACCGTTGAGACACATCTTATGTGTGAAAATTGTACTTTGTCCGTGGATGGTAGAGTTTTCCAGATTGATCATATTTGTCTACCCCTTTAGAAAGTCGATGTTATCCTGTGAATGGATTCGTTATCTGCTAATTCTGTGTTTATTGGGTGTGAAGAGAAGTTTATCCTTATTCCATCAGTGGAAGCTCCTCCGAAAGATGTGTTGACAAGAATCTTAGAAGGTACGGTTGGAATGGTAAAATTTTTGTTTGAAAAAGAGAAATCTATTTTACTGGTCCTTACTAAAGAGGAGAGTAATGGTCAGCAAGTTCTGAGTATTTCAATAGTATGTGAATTTCCTGAAGTTTTTCCCGAGGAAGTCACTTCCTTACCTCCGGTGAGGGAAGTTGAATTCTCAGTTGACCTGATACCGGGGACGGCTCCTATATTCGTTTCCCCTTATCGGATGGCACCGCTTGAATTAAGAGAATTGAAGGATCGACTAGAGGATTTGATAGAGAAGCATTTTGTTAGACCAAGTGTTTCACCGTGGAGAGCTCCTATTTTATTGGTAAAGAAGAAGGAAAAAGGTATGCGGTTGTGTATTGATTACCGTAAGTTGAACAAGGTTACTATCAATAACAAGTATCCCTTACCGAGGATAGACGACCTTTTAGATCAATCGAAAGGATCCTGTGTGTTCTCGAAGATTGATCTGAGGTCGGGCTATCATCAGATTCGTGTAAAGAGTTATGATGTACCGAAGATTGTGTTCAGAACCCGTTATGGTCATTATGAATTTCTAATGATGCCTTTCAGTGTGAAGAATGCTCTAGTTGTTTTTATGGATTACATAAACCAGATATTTCAAGCTTATTTGGATCAGTTTGTTGTAATCTTTATTGATGGCATTCTCATTTATTCTCGTACTCCGCAAGAGCACGAAGAACATCTGAGAATTGTTCTATCGATATTGCAAGAGAAGCAACGTTTTGCTAAGTTTAGCAAGTGTGAGTTCTGGATGTCAAAAGTCAAATTTCTTGGACATGTTATATCTCAAGGAGGTGTAGCATTAGATTCATTGAAGATTGAAGCCGTGATTAATTATGAGAGACCAAGGAATGCTTCGGAAGTAAGATGTTTCTTCGGTTTGGCAAGTTACTACAGAAGGTTCATCAATGGTTTTTCTCAGTTGGCATTACCATTGAATAAGCTTACTAGAAAGGATTTCGCTTACGAATGGGATTCTGGTTGTGAACAAAGTTTCATGTATTTGAAAGAAAGATTGACAAATGCTTTGGTGTTGATCATTCCCGATCCTAACAAGTCTTACAAAGTGTTTTACGACGTTTCTAAGGTGGGATTAGGAGGTGTCCTTATGAAGGAAGGTCAAGTTGTAAATTATGCTTCTAGACACTTGAAATTTCATGAAAAGAATTATCCAACTCATGATTTCGAATTAACGGCCGTGGTGTTTACTCTAAAGGTGCGACAACATTATCTATATGGTGTGCGGTTTGAGATGTTCAGCGACCATAAGAGTTTGAAGTATCTTTTTGACCAGAAAGAATTGAATATGAGACAAATAAGGTGGATAGAGTACTTGAAGGATTATGACCTAAAATTGAAGTATCATCCGGGAAAAGCGAATAAAGTGGCATATGCTTTAAGCCAGAAGGTGATTAATGGTGCCGAGTTGATGGTGTTGGAATATGCATTATTGGATAAGTTTCAAGATCTTAATCTTCAATTTGTATAGACCCCGAATTGTGTGATTATGGGAAATTTGAATATCAATTCTACCTTAAGGAACGAAATTCCACAAGCACAACTTCTAGATTAGAAGTTACAAGAGATGTTACTCCAACCGGGTTTTGTAAGAGCATTGGATGGGATTATCCTATTTAACCAAAGGATTTGTATTCCGGATGATGATATGTTAAAGAGAAAGATTTTGGAGGAAGCCCATAAAGGTACTTTTACGATACATCCGGGTTCTTCGAAGATGTATCAAGACTTAAAGAAAGAGTATTAGTGGACCGTTATGAAAAAGGATATTGCAGTGTTTGTGTCTGAGTGTGCGGTATGCCAACAAGTAAAGATCGAGCACCAAAGACCAGGTGGTTTGTTACAACCTTTGGATATTCCAATTTGGAAGTGGGATAATATTTCTATGGACTTTGCAGTGGGTTTACCTAGTACTCAAGGTGGTTATGATTCTATTTGGGTGATTGTATATTGACTAACGAAATCTGCACATTTCTTAGCCGTTAAGACTACGTACAAGGCAAGCCATCTTACGAGGTTGTTTATTGCTAAAATTGCAAGGTTGCATGGTGTTTCGTCTAAATTTTTTTCTGATAGAGATCCGAAGTTTACTCCGAGGTTTTGGAAAGTGTTTCAGCAAGCTATGGGTACGAATTTACGTTTGAGCACTTCTAATCATCCTCAAACGGATGGTCAGACGGAAAGAACAATTCAAACGATGGAAGACATGTTAAGATCTTGTGTGTTGGAAAGTAAAGGAAATTGGAATGAGATTTTACCTTTGATCGAGTTCTCCTACACTAACAGTTACCACGCGAGGATTGATATGGCTCCGTATGAGGCTTTATATGGGAGAAAGTGTAGGATGCCTTTGTGTTGGTCGGAAGTGGGTGAAGATAGAATTTTGGGACCCGAAATTATTCAAGAGACTACAGAAAAGATTCGAATGATTCAAGAGAAAATTAAGAAAGCCCAGGATTGTCAGAAGAGTTATGCTGACAATCGAAGGAGACCTTTGGAATTTGATGAAGGTGACTATGTTTATTTGAAGGTTACCCCGAGATTGAGATTGAAAGGATCGTTCAATTCGCGCAAGTTAAGCCTGAGATACGTAGGACCGTATCAGATCTTGGAAAGGATTGGTGAAGTTGCTTACAAATTAGCCTTGCCACCCTCTTTGTCTGAAATGCATGATGTTTTTCATGTATCTCAACTTTGTAGGTTCGTTCCTGATCCTCTTCAGCCAAATTCTGTCGGATTCTATCGAGATAGAAGCGGACTTGACTTTTGAACCCTAACTGATCCATGTTGTTGGAAGAGAAACCAAAGTGTTAAGAAACAAGTAGATTCCACTAGTTAAGGTACAATGGGATGTGACGCAACCGGGAGATGCTACGTGGGAGTTGGAATCTGAAATGCGGGAGTTGTACCCTGACCTGTTCAGGTAATATTTAAATTCGAGGTCGAATTTCTATTTAAGGGGGGGGGGGAGGATGTAACACCCCGTAAATTATTTAATTCTCTGAGTAATATTATTTGATATCAATAGGGTTCCAGGTTGTCTGTGAGATTTTAACAAAAATAACTAGAGCAATCAACGGGACTTATATTTATTAACTAATATTATCTGACTCAGAGGTTTTATTAAATTTTTAATTAAGAAACATTTTTGGATACTCTCTATTTGGACCCATTGTGGGGGAAATAGGTTTTCCCATATAAACCTAAGTTTGTTTCATTATGTTTCATAACTTAGAAACATAGTAAGAAGAGAAGGAAAAGGAAGAAGAGAAAAGGGAGAAAGAGGAAAAGGTTGGTGAAAAAGAAGAAGGAAGCTCTTGATTCTTGAAGTTCATCATCCATTAATCTCTCAATCTTCTCAATCATCTTTGGTAGAGGTGGGTTCTAGTTAGATACTTTTATTTTCTAGAGTTTTGGTAGATTTTGAGGTTAGGGCAAATGCTAGAAAATTACAGAATCGGGAGTTTGAACGGTTGAATATCAATTAAAATGCATGAGTATCCTGACTATAGGTGTAGAAACCTTGTTGTTAATCGTTCTGGTATTTGATGATGTTTTGGATGAGTTTTGGAAAAGTTATGTATGTTAAAAACGTTGGTTTTTCAGCTACTATCTACGGTTAACCGGTTAACGCGTTAACCGGTTAACTCAGGGTGTTAACCAGTTAATGGAGTTGTTTTGAGCTACTGAATTCTTAAACCTGATGTGGTTAACCGGTTTACCCAGGGCGTTAATCGGTTAACACTGTCAGTGTTGGAAAAATATTAATTTTGTCCCATCTTTAAAAATTCATAACTTTTCCATCATTCATTCGATTTAACTTTTCTTTATACCGATTCGAAGCTAAAAATATGCTCTATCTAATGAGACCGAAAAATATTATTTTGAGTGGTCTTTTCTAATTAACCGTAATTATGTTAGTTAGGAATTGTGGGTTATGGGAAATAAAAAGGTATAACTTGTGAAATTCTTAGGATTACCCTAGGTTGATGCAAAGTCATTGGTAAGACAGGTAGTGACTTGTGGTGGGAATTACATTGAGTCCCACGGGAAGTCTTGCTGAGCTTTAGGCTTGTGGCGGGTATTACACTGAGTCCCACGGGAAGCATCATTTAGGCTTGTGGTGGGTATTACACTGAGTCCCACGGGAAGCATTTTTTATGCTTGTGGTGGATATTACCCTGAGTCCCACGGGAAGCATCGTTTAGGCTTGTGGTGGGTATTACACTGAGTCCCACGGTAAGCATGGTAGTGACTTGTGGTGGGTATTACACTGAATCCCACAGGAAGTCTTGTCGATAGCACTTACAATGGGTATTCCACGGAGTTTCATGTAAGGTGTTGAGAACATTGTATGGAAGTTTTCCATTTCGTTTTGATTAATTATAGAGATGTAACCAGAGTTTTGAGGAAATGTTAGAATTGAACCTTTAGACCCGAGAGAACTCTAAGATAGGGAACTCACTAAGATGTTGTTATCTCACCCCATATTGCTATTATATTTTACAGGTACTTCAGGTTCCGCGAAGGGTAAGGATAAGGCAGTTTGATTATCCTTGCTTATCGATGGTTTTTCTTCCGCTGTGGATATTTTGAGATCTTCAGATCTAGTTCTTAGTCTTCTTTGTTTTGGACATCTTGTATTATTGTTAGCCTTTTGTTGTAGTACCTTATGTATTTAGTTGGCTAAAATTTTACAATGTGTTGTACTAATAACTTATTTGTATTTCAGTACCAAACTTGAACTTATATATGAAAAATATGCTTTGATGTATGTATTTTATATATGGGCATTACAGTTGGTATCAGAGCAGGCCGTATCCTCGACCTAGCCTTGGAATATTATAAGTGTTTCTTTCTGTTCATATACATAATCTCACTGTAGAACTAAATGTTATGTTTATGGTATTGAGCCTGATCAACTTAATCATGTTTTGATGACATTTAGGGATATGTCTAGTGGATGTAAAACTCGTGGTCGGCCTAGTGCCACTCCTCCTGTTGGTGATCAGCCGGGTGGCGATGGGAATGCTCCGTTGTATCAGTTCATGCAACAACAACACCCGTTTATGCAGGAGATGGTTCACCAAATGAATGAAGGTCTTCATCCTCAGGTGATTGTTCCTGAAACTGGAGGTGGAACTTTCCGTGACTTTTTCCGCATGAATCCTCAAGAATTTTGAGGTGGATTAGATCCGGTGAAAGCTCATGAATGGATAACTGGTATGGAGAGAATCTTTCAAATCGTGTTGTGTAGTGAAGAAGACAAGGTGACTTTTGCCTCACCTTGTAATCTATCAACTAAGTACGCTTCAAAGGTCGAGCTCCCTTCTTTAATTGAGGATTATTCCAAAAATATAACAATGACAACATTAACACCATTATGTGAGATAAATTGCAATGACAGGTAAATGTTTTATTCAAGATAGAAGAACATTGAAGATTTTTCTGTCTAGCAATCCATCCCAAAAAATGATGCTTGCGAGTTTGAGGCGACTTCATATTAGTAAGGATTAGGGTAAAATATGTTTGCCGAGTGTTTTTATAGTAAAATATTATTATTTTATGTCTTGGTTAAGTGGAGAACAGAAGGGTTAGAACATTTTGTTTACACTTATAAACAAATAAAATAACCGTGATAATTGAAATTCAAAGCTTGTACTGAGTTGTTTTTTCACCTCGGTGTTATGAAAAACCGAGGTATATTACAATTTTTTGAACGAAACTTGCATTTTGAAAAGTTTCGTAGAATCAAATTTTGAGATGCTTTTTTGCATAGACTTCAATCATAACCTTCCCCCGTAACATATAGGAAGGATATGAATAATTTTGTATCGTTTCATACAGTCCTCGATTTAATTATATTTTTTGAGCAAAACTAGTATAAACATGTGTATAATATATTATGATTTTTTGACCGAAACATGCAATTGGAAAAGTTTCGTAGAATCAAATTTTCAGATGATATTTTGCATGAACTTCCATCATAACCTTCCCTCGTATCATATAGGAAGGATCTAAAAATTTTGTATCGTTTCGTACAGTCCACGATTTAAATATACTTTTTGAGCAAAACTAGTATAAACTTATGTATAATATATTATGATTTTTTGACCGAAACTTGCAATTGGAAAAGTTTCGTAGAATCAAATTTTTAGATGATTTTTTGCATGACTTCCATCTTAACCTTCCCTCGTAATATATAGGAAGGATCTGAAAAGTTTTGTATTGTTCCGTACAGTCCTCGATTTAATTTGATTTTTTGAGAAATACTAGTATAAACTTGTGTATAATATATTATGATTTTTTGACCGAAACTTGCAATTGGAAAAGTTTCGTAGAATCAAATGTTTAGATGCTTTTTTGCATAGACTTCCATCATAAGCTTCCCTCGTAACATATAGGAAGGATCTAAAAAGTTTTGAATCGTTTCGTATAGTCCTCATTTTAATTTTAATTTTTTGGGCAAAAGTAGTATAAACTTGTGAATGATATATTACGATTTTTTGACCGAAACTTGCATTTTGAAACGTTTCGTAGAATCAAATTTTCATATGATTTTTTGCATAGACTTCCATCATAACCTTCCCTCGTAACATATAGGAAGGATCTGAAATTTTTTGTATCGTTTCGTATAGTCCTCAATTATATTTTTATTTTTTGAGCAAAACTAGTATAAACTTGTGTATAATATTTTACAATTTTTAGACCGAAACTTGCATTTTAAAATGTTTTGTAGAATCAAATTTCAGATGATTTTTTGCAAAGACTTCCATCATAACCTTCCCCCATAACATATAGGAAGGATCTGAAAAGTTTTGTATCGTTTCGTACAATCCTCGATTTAATTATATTTTTTGAGCAAAACTAGTATAAACATGTGTATAATGTATTATGATTTTTTTTACCGAAACATGCAATTGGAAAAGTTTCGTAGAATCAATTTTTTAGATGATTTTTTGCATGAACTTCCATCATAACTTTCCTTCGTATCATAAAGGAAGGATCTGAAAAGTTTTGTAACGTTTCGTATAGTCCTCAATTATATTTATTTTTTGAGCAAAACTAGTATAAACTTGTGTATGATATATTACGATTTTTTTACCGAACCTTGCATTTTGAAATGTTTCGTAGAATCAAATTTTCAGATGATTTTTTGCATGGACTTCCATCATAACCTTCCCACATAATATATAGGAAGGATCTGAAAAGTTTTGTATTGTTCCGTACAGTCCTCGATTTAATTTGATTTTTTGAGCAATACTAGTATAAACTTGTGTATAATATATTATGATTTTTTTGACCGAAACTTGCAATTAGAAAAGTTTCGTAGAATCAAATTTTCAGATGATTTTTTGCATGGACTTCCATCATAACCTTCCATCATAATATATAAGAAGGATTTGAAAAGTTTTGTATCGTTTTGTATAGTCCTCGATTTAATTTTATTTTTTGAGCAAAACTTGCATAAACTTTTGTATGATATATTACGATTTTTTGACCGAAACTTGCATTTTGAAACGTTTCGTAGAATCAAATTTTCAGATGATTTTTGTCATAGACTTCCATCAAAACCTTCCCTCATAACATATAGGAAGGATCTAAATTTTTTTTATCGTTTCGTATGGTCCTCAATTTAATTTTTCTTGTTGAGCAAAACTAGTATAAACTTGTGTATGATATATTACGATTTTTTGACCGAAACTTGCATTTTGAAAAGTTTTGTAGAATCAAATTTGCAGATTATTTTTTGCATGGACTTCCATTATAATCTTCCCTCGTAACTTATAGGAAGAATCTGAAAAGTTTTGTATAATTCGTATAGTCCTCGATTTAATTTGATTTTTTTGAGAAAACTAGTATAAACTTGTGTATAATAAATTATGATTTTTTGACCGAAACTTGCATTTCGAAAAGTTTTGTAGAATCACATTTTCAGATAATTGTTTTCTTGGACTTCCATCATAACCTTCCCTCGTAACAAATAGCAAGGATCTATAGAGTTTTGTATCGTCTCGTATAGTCCTCGATTTAATTTTAGTTTTTGAGCAAAACCAGTATAAACTTGTGTATAATATATTACGAGTTTTTGACCGAAACTTGCATTTTGAAAAGTTTCGTAGAATCAAATTTTCAGATGATTTTTTGCATAGACTTCCATCATAACCTTCCCCCATAACATATAGGAAGGTTCTGAAAAGTTTTGTATCATTTCGTACAGTCCTCAATTTAATTATATTTTTTTGAGTAAAACTAGTATAAACATGTGTATAATATATTATGATTTTTTGACCGAAACATGCAATTGGAAAAGTTTCGTAGAATCAAATTTTCAAATGATTTTTAGCATGAACTTCCATCATAACCTTCCATCGTATCATATAGGAAGGATCTGAAAAGATTTGTATCATTTGGTACAGTCCTCGAGTTAATTATACTTTTTGAGCAAAATTTTTATAAACTTGTGTATAATATATTATGATTTTTTGACCGAAACATGCAATTGGAAAAGTTTCGTAGAATCAAATTTTCAGATGATTTTTTGCATAGACTTCCATCATAACCTTCTCTCGTAACATATAGGAAGGATCTGAAAAGTTTTGTATTGTTTCGTATAGTCCTCAATTATATTTTATTTTTTTGAGCAAAACTATTATAAACTTGTGTATGATATATTACGATTTTTTGACCGAACCTTGCATTTTGAAACGTTTCGTAGAATCAAATTTTCAGATGATTTTTTGCATGGACTTCCATCATAACCTTCCCACATAATATATAGGAAGGATCTAAAAAGTTTTGTATTGTTCCGTACAGTCCTCGATTTAATTTGATTTTTTGATTAATACTAGTATAAACTTGTGTATAATATATTATGATTTTTTTGACCGAAACTTGCAATTAGAAAAGTTTCGTAGAATCAAATTTTCAGATGATTTTTTGCATGGACTTCCATCATAACCTTCCATCATAATATATAAGAAGGATTTGAAAAGTTTTGTATCGTTTTGTATAGTCCTCGATTTAATTTTATTTTTTGAGCAAAACTTGCATAAACTTTTGTATGATATATTACGATTTTTTGACCGAAACTTGCATTTTTAAACGTTTCGTAGAATCAAATTTTCAGATGATTTTTGTCATAGACTTCCATCAAAACATTCCCTCATAACATATAGGAAGGATCTGAATTTTTTTGTATCGTTTCGTATGGTCCTCAATTTAATTTTTCTTGTTGAGAAAAACTAGTATAAACTTGTGTATGATATATTACGATTTTTTGACCGAAACTTGCATTTTGAAAAGTTTTGTAGAATCAAATTTGCAGATTATTTTTTGCATGGACTTCCATTATAACCTTCCCTCGTAACTTATAGGAAGAATCTGAAAAGTTTTGTATAATTCGTATAGTCCTCGATTTAATTTTATTTTTTTTGAGAAAACTAGTATAAACTTGTGTATAATATATTATGATTTTTTGACCCAAACTTGCATTTCGAAAAGTTTTGTAGAATCACATTTTCAGATAATTGTTTTCTTGGACTTCCATCATAACCTTCCCTCGTAACAAATAGCAAGGATCTATAGAGTTTTGTATCGTCTCGTATAGTCCTCGATTTAATTTTAGTTTTTGAGCAAAACTAGTATAAACTTGTGTATAATATATTACGAGTTTTTGACCGAAACTTGCATTTTGAAAAGTTTCGTAGAATCAAATTTTCAGATGATTTTTTGCATAGACTTCCATCATAACCTTCCCCCATAACATATAGGAAGGTTCTGAAAAGTTTTGTATCATTTCGTACAGTCCTCAATTTAATTATATTTTTTGAGTAAAACTAGTATAAACATGTGTATAATATATTATGATTTTTTGACCGAAACATGCAATTGGAAAAGTTTCGTAGAATCAAAATTTCAAATGATTTTTAGCATGAACTTCCATCATAACCTTCCATCGTATCATATAGGAAGGATCTGAAAAGATTTGTATCATTTGGTACAGTCCTCGAGTTAATTATACTTTTTGAGCAAAATTAGTATAAATTTGTGTATAATATATTATGATTTTTTGACCGAAACATGCAATTGGAAAAGTTTCGTAGAATCAAATTTTCAGATGATTTTTTGCATAGACTTCCATCATAACCTTCTCTCGTAACATATAGGAAGGATCTGAAAAGTTTTGTATTGTTTCGTATAGTCCTAAATTATATTTTATTTTTTTGAGCAAAACTATTATAAACTTGTGTATGATATATTACGATTTTTTGACCGAACCTTGCATTTTGAAATGTTTCGTAGAATGAAATTTTCAGATGACATTTTGTATGGACTTCCATCATAACCTTCCTTCGTAATATATAGGAAGGATCTGAAAAGTTTTGTATTGTTCCGTACAGTCCTCAATTTAATTTTTATTTTTTGAGTAAAACTAGTATAAACTTGTGTATGATATATTATGATTTTTGGGCAGAATCTTTCATTTTGAAACGTCTCATATATTCAAATTTTCAGATGATTTTTTGCATGGACATCTATCATAACCTTCCCACGTAAAATATAGGAAGAATCTAAAAAGTTTTGTATCGTTTCGTATAGTCCTCGATTTAATTTGATTTTTTGAGCAAAACTAGTATAAACTTTTGTATGATATATAACAATGTTTTGACAGAAACTTGCATTTTGAAACGTTTCGTAGAATCAAATTTTCAGATGATTTTTTGCATGGACTTCCATCATAACCTTCCCTTGTAACATATAGAAAGGATCTGAAAGTTTTTGTATCGTTTCGTACAGTCCTCAATTTAATTTTTAATTTTTGAGCAAAACTAGTATAAAATTGTGTATGATATATTACGATTTTTGACGGAAACTTGCATTTTGAAAAGTTTTGTAGAATCAAATTTGCAGATGATTTTTTGCATGGACTTCCATCATAACCTTCCCTCGTAATATATAGGAAGGATCTGAAAAGTTTCGTATCGTTTCGTATAGTTCTCAATTTAATTTTATTTTTTGAGAAAAACTAGTATAAACTTTGGTATAATATATTATGATTTTTTGACCGAAACATGCATTTCGAAAAGTTTTGTAGAATCAATTTTTCATTTGATTTTTTAAATGGACTTCCATCATAACCTTCCCTCGTAACATATAGGAAGGATATGAAAGTTTTGTATCGTCTCGTATAGTCCTCGATTTAATTTTAGTTTTTGAGCAAAACTAGTATAAACTTGTGTATAATATATTACGATTTTTTGACTGAAACTTGCATTTTGAAAAGATTCGTAGAATCAAATTTTCATAAGATTTTTTGCATGAAATTCAATCATAACCTTCCCTCGTAATATATAGGAAGGATCTGAAAAGTTTTGTATTGTTCTGTACAGTCCTCGATTTAATTTGATTTTTTGAGCAATACTAGTATAAACTTGTGTATAATATATTGTGATTATTTTGACTGAAACTTGCAATTGGAAAAGTTTCGTAGAATCAAATTTTCAGATGATTTTTTGCATGGACTTCCATCATAACCTTCCATCGTAATATATAGGAAGGATCGATAAGTTTTGTATCATTTCATATAGTCTTCGATTTAATTTTATTTTTTGAGCAAAACTTGCATAAACTTTTGTATGATATATTACGGTTTTTTGACCGAAACTTGCATTTTGAAACGTTTCGTAGAATCAAATTTTCAGATGATTTCTGTCATGGACTTCCATCATAACCTTCCCTCGTAACATATAGGAAGGATTTGAATTTTTTTGTATCGTTTCGTAAGGTCCTCAATTTAATTTTTGTTGTTGAGCAAAACTAGTATAAACTTGTGTATGTTATATTACGATTTTTTGACCGAAACATGCATTTTGAAAAGTTTTGCAGAAACAAATTTGTAGATTATTTTTTTGCATGGACTTCCATTATAACCTTCCCTCGTAACATATAGGAAGGATCTGAAATTTTTTGTATAATTCGTATAGTTCTCGATGTAATTTGATTTTTTTTTGAGAAAACTAGTATAAACTTGTGTATAATATTTATGATTTTTTGACTGAAACTTGCATTTCGAAAAGTTTTGTAGAATCACATTTTCAGATGATTTTATTCTTGGACTTCCATCATAACCTTATCTCGTAACAAATAGCAAGGATCTATAGAGTTTTGTATCGTCTCGTATAGTCCTCGATTTTAATTTTAGTTTTTGAGCAAAACTAGTATAAACTTGTGTATAATATTACGGGTTTTTGACCGAAACTTGCATTTTGAAAAGTTTCGTAGAATCAAATTTTCAGATGATTTTTTGCATAGACTTCCATCATAACCTTGCCCCATAACATATAGGAAGGTTCTGAAAAGTTTTCTATCGTTTCGTACAGTCCTTCATTTAATTATATTTTTTGAGTAAAACTAGTATAAACATGTGTATCGTTTAGTACAGTCCTTGTTTTAATTAATTTTTTTTATCAATACTAGTATAAACTTGTGTATAATATATTATGATTTTTTGACCGAAACATGCATTCAGAAATGTTTTGTAGAATTAAATTTTCAGACGATTTTTTGCATGTACTTCTATCATAACCTTCCCTCGTAACATATAGGAAGGATCTGAAAGTTTTTATCCTCTTGTATAGTCCTCGATTTATTTATATTTTTTTAGCAAAACTAGTATAAATTTATTTATGATATATTACGATTTTTTGACCGAAACTTGCATTTTGAAAAGTTTTGTAGAATAAAATTTTCAGATGATTTTTTGCATGAACTTCCATCATAACCTTCCTTCGTATCATATAGGAAGGATATGAAAAGTTTTGTATCATTTAGTACAGTCCTCGTTTTAATTAATTTTTTTTAGCAATACTAGTATAAACTTGTGTATAATATATTATGATTTTTTGGCCGAAACATGTATTCGAAAAAGTTTTGTAGATTCAAATTTTTAGACGATTTTTTGCATGGACTTCTATCATAACCTTCCCTCGTATCATATAGGAAGGATCTGAAGAGTTTTGTATCGTCTCATATAGTCCTCGATTAAATTAATGTTTTTGAGCAAAACTAGTATAAACTTGTTTATGATATATTATGATTTTTTGACCGAAACTTGCATTTTGAAAAGTTTTGTAGAATCAAAATTTCAGATGATTTTTTACATAGACTTCCATCATAACCTTCCCTCGTAACATATAGGAAGGATCTGCAAATTTTTGTATTGTTTCGTATAGTCCTCAATTTAATTTTTATTTTTTTAGCAAAAACTAGTATAAACTTGTGTATGATATATTATGATTTTTTGAACGAAACTTAAATTTTGAAACGTTTCGTAGAATAAAATTTTCAGATGATTTTTTGCATGGATTTCCATCATATCCTTCCCTCGTATCATATAGGAAGGATCTGAAATGTTTTGTATCGTTTAGTACAGTCCTCGTTTTAATTAATTTTTTTTATCAATACTAGTATAAACTTGTGTATAATATATTATGATTTTTTGACCGAAACATGCATTCAGAAACGTTTTGTATAATTAAATTTTCAGACGATTTTTTGCATGTACTTCTATCATAACCTTCCCTCGTAACATATAGGAAGGATCTGAAAGTTTTGTATCCTCTTGTATAGTCCTCGATTTAATTATTTTTTTTAGCAAAACTAGTATAAATTTATTTATGATATATTACGATTTTTTGACCGAAACTTGCATTTTGGAAAGTTTTGTAGAATAAAATTTTCAGATGATTTTTTTGCATGAACTTCCATCATAACCTTCCTTCGTATCATATAGGAAGGATATGAAAAGTTTTGTATCATTTAGTACAGTCCTCGTTTTAATTAATTTTTTTTAGCAATACTAGTATAAACTTGTGTATAATATATTATGATTTTTTGGCTGAAACATGTATTCGAAAAAGTTTTGTAGAATCAAATTTCTGGACGATTTTTTGCATGGACTTCTATCATAACCTTCCCTCGTATCATATAGGAAGGATCTGAAAAGTTTTTTATCGTCTCGTATAGTCCTCGATTAAATTAATGTGTTTGAGCAATACTAGTATAAACTTGTTTATGATATATTATGATTTTTTGACCGAAACTTGCATTTTGAAAAGTTTTGTAGAATCAAAATTTCAGATGATTTTTTACATAGACTTCCATCATAACCTTCCCTCGTAACATATAGGAAGGATCTGCAAATTTTTGTATTGTTTCGTATAGTCCTCAATTTAATTTTTATTTTTTTAGCAAAAACTAGTATAAACTTGTGTATGATATATTATGATTTTTTGAACGAAACTTAAATTTTGAAACGTTTCGTAGAATAAAATTTTCAGATGATTTTTTGCATGGATTTCCATCATAACCTTCCCTCGTATCATATAGGAAGGATCTGAAATGTTTTGTATCGTTTAGTACAGTCCTCGTTTTAATTAATTTTTTTTATCAATACTAGTATAAACTTGTGTATAATATAATATGATTTTTTGACCGAAACATGCATTCAGAAACGTTTTGTAGAATTAAATTTTCAGACGATTTTTTGCATGTACTTCTATCATAACCTTCCCTCGTAACATATAGGAAGGATCTGAAAGTTTAGTATCGTCTTGTATAGTCCTCGATTTATTTATATTTTTTTAGCAAAACTAGTATAAACTTATTTATGATATATTACGATTTTTTGACCGAAACTTGCATTTTGAAAAGTTTTGTAGAATAAAATTTTCAGATGATTTTTTGCATGGACTTCCATCATAACCCTTCCTTCGTATCATATAGGAAGGATATGAAAAGTTTTGTATCATTTAGTACAGTCCTCGATTTAATTAATTTTTTTTAGCAATACTAGTATAAACTTGTGTATAATATATTATGATTTTTTGGCCGAAACATGTATTCGAAAAAGATTTGTAGAATCAAATTCTTAGATGATTTTTTGCATGGACTTCTATCATAACCTTCCCTCGTATCATATAGGAAGGATCTGAAAAGTTTTGTATCGTCTCGTAAAGTCCTCGATTAAATTAATGTTTTTGAGCAAAACTAGTATAAACTTGTTTATGATATATTATAATTTTTTGACCGAAACTTGCATTTTGAAAAGTTTTGTAGAATCAAAATTTCAGATGATTTTTTACATAGACTTCCATCATAACCTTCCCTCGTAACATATAGGAAGGATCTGCAAATTTTTGTATTGTTTCGTATAGTCCTCAATTTAATTTTTATTTTTTTAGCAAAAACTAGTATATGATATATTATGATTTTTTGAACGAAACATAAATTTTGAAACGTTTCGTAGAATAAAATTTTCAGATGATTTTTTGCATGGATTTCCATCATATCCTTCCCTTGTATCATATAGGAAGGATCTGAAATGTTTTGTATCGTTTAGTACAGTCCTCGTTTTAATTAATTTTTTTTTATCAATACTAGTATAAACTTGTGTATAATATATTATGATTTTTTGACCGAAACATGCATTCAGAAACGTTTTGTATAATTAAATTTTCAGACGATTTTTTGCATGTATTTCTATCATAACCTTCCCTCGTAACATATAGGAAGGATCTGAAAGTTTTGTATCCTCTTGTATAGTCCTCGATTTAATTTTATTTTTTTAGAAAAACTAGTATAAATTTATTTATGATATATTACGATATTTTGACCGAAACTTGCATTTTGAAAAGTTTTGTAGAATAAAATTTTCGGATGATTTTTTGCATGAACTTCCATCATAACCTTCCTTCGTATCATATAGGAAGGATATGAAATTTTTTGTATCATTTAGTACAGTCCTCGTTTTAATTAATTTTTTTTTAGCAATACTAGTATAAACTTGTGTGTAATATATTATGATTTTTTGGCCGAAACATGTATTCGAAAAAGTTTTGTAGAATCAAATTTTTAGACGATTTTTTGCATGGACTTCTATCATAACCTTCCCTCGTATCATATAGGAAGGATCTGAAAAGTTTTGTATCGTCTCGTATAGTCCTCGATTAAATTAATGTGTTTGAGCAAAACTAGTATAAACTTGTTTATGATATATTATGATTTTTTGACCGAAACTTGCATTTTGAAAAGTTTTGTAGAATCAAAATTTCAGATGATTTTTTACATAGACTTCCATCATAACCTTCCCTCGTAACATATAGGAAGGATCTGCAAATTTTTGTATTGTTTCGTATAGTCCTCAATTTAATTTTTATTTTTTTAGCAAAAACTAGTATAAACTTGTGTATGATATATTATGATTTTTTGAACGAAACTTAAATTTTGAAACGTTTCGTAGAATAAAATTTTCAGATGATTTTTTGCATGGATTTCCATCATAACCTTCCCTCGTATCATATAGGAAGGATCTGAAATGTTTTGTATCGTTTAGTACAGTCCTCGTTTTAATTAATTTTTTTTTATCAATACTAGTATAAACTTGTGTATAATATAATATGATTTTTTGACCGAAACATGCATTCAGAAACGTTTTGTAGAATTAAATTTTCAGACGATTTTTTGCATGTACTTCTATCATAACCTTCCCTCGTAACATATAGGAAGGATCTGAAAGTTTAGTATAGTCTTGTATAGTCCTCGATTTAATTATATTTTTTTAGCAAAACTAGTATAAACTTATTTATGATATATTACGATTTTTTGACCGAAACTTGCATTTTGAAAAGTTTTGTAGAATCAAATTTTCAGATGATTTTTTGCATGGACTTCCATCATAACCCTTCCTTCGTATCATATAGGAAGGATATGAAAAGTTTTGTATCATTTAGTACAGTCCTCGATTTAATTAAATATTTTTAGCAATACTAGTATAAACTTGTGTATAATATATTATGATTTTTTGGCCGAAACATGTATTCGAAAAAGTTTTGTAGAATCAAATTTTTAGACGATTTTTTGCATGGACTTCTATCATAACCTTCCCTCATATCATATAGGAAGGATCTGAAAAGTTTTGTATCGTCTCGTATAGTCCTCGATTAAATTAATGTTTTTGAGCAAAACTAGTATAAAATTGTTTATGATATATTATGATTTTTTGACCGAAACTTGCATTTTGAAAAGTTTTGTAGAATCAAAATTTCAGATGATTTTTTACATAGAAATTCCATCATAACCTTCCCTCGTAACATATAGGAAGGATCTGCAAATTTTTGTATTGTTTCGTATAGTCCTCAATTTAATTTTTATTTTTTTAGCAAAAACTAGTATAAACTTGTGTATGATATATTATGATTTTTTTAACGAAACTTAAATTTTGAAACGTTTCGTAGAATAAAATTTTCAGATGATTTTTTGCATGGATTTCAATCATAACCTTCCCTCGTATCATATAGGAAGGATCTGAAATGTTTTGTATCGTTTAGTACAGTCCTCGTTTTAATTAATTTTTTTTTATCATTACTAGTATAAACTTGTGTATAATATAATATGATTTTTTGACCGAAACATGCATTCAGAAACGTTTTGTAGAATTAAATTTTCAGACGATTTTTTGCATGTACTTCTATCATAACCTTCCCTCGTAACATATAGGAAGGATCTGAAAGTTTAGTATAGTCTTGTATAGTCCTCGATTTAATTATATTTTTTTAGCAAAACTAGTATAAACTTATTTATGATATATTACGATTTTTTGACCGAAACTTGCATTTTGAAAAGTTTTGTAGAATCAAATTTTCAGATGATTTTTTGCATGGACTTCCATCATAACCCTTCCTTCGTATCATATAGGAAGGATATGAAACGTTTTGTATCATTTAGTACAGTCCTCGATTTAATTAAATTTTTTTAGCAATACTAGTATAAACTTGTGTATAATATATTATGATTTTTTGGCCGAAACATGTATTCGAAAAAGTTTTGTAGAATCAAATTTTTAGACGATTTTTTGCATGGACTTCTATCATAACATTCCCTAGTATCATATAGGAAGGATCTGAAAGTTTTGTATCGTCTCGTATAGTCCTCGATTAAATTAATGTTTTTGAGCAAAACTAGTATAAACCTGTTTATGATATATTATGATTTTTTGACCGAAACTTGCATTTTGAAAAGTTTTGTAGAATAAAAATTTCAGATGATTTTTTACATAGACTTCCATCATAACCTTCCCTCGTAACATATAGGAAGGATCTGCAAATTTTTGTATTGTTTCGTATAGTCCTTAATTTAATTTTTATTTTTTTAGCAAAAACTAGTATAAACTTGTGTATGATATATTATGATTTTTTGAACGAAACTTAAATTTTGAAACGTTTCGTAGAATAAAATTTTCAGATGATTTTTTGCATGGATTTCCATCATAACCTTCCCTCGTATCATATAGGAAGGATCTGAAATGTTTTGTA
Source organism: Lathyrus aphaca (assembly GCA_963966055.1). Classification (NCBI taxonomy): domain Eukaryota; kingdom Viridiplantae; phylum Streptophyta; class Magnoliopsida; order Fabales; family Fabaceae; genus Lathyrus; species Lathyrus aphaca. The sequence goes on along the minus strand of OZ014523.1, from coordinate 526,399,714 downwards.
TCGTTTAGTACAGACCTCGTTTTAATTAATTTTTTTTATCAATACTAGTATAAACTTGTGTATAATATAATATGATTTTTTGACCGAAACATGCATTCAGAAACGTTTTGTAGAATTAAATTTTCAGACGATTTTTTGCATGTACTTCTATCATAACCTTCCCTCGTAACATATAGGAAGGATCTGAAAGTTTTGTATCCTCTTGTATAGTCCTCGATTTAATTATATTTTTTTAGCAAAACTAGTATAAACTTATTTATGATATATTACGATTTTTTGACCGAAACTTGCATTTTGAAATGTTTTGTAGAATCAAATTTTCAAATGATTTTTTGCATGGACTTCCATCATAACCCTTCCTTCATATCATATAGGAAGGATATGAAAAGTTTTGTATCATTTAGTACAGTCCTCGATTTAATTAAATTTTTTTAGCAATACTAGTATAAACTTGTGTATAATATATTATGATTTTTTGGCCGAAACATGTATTCGAAAAAGTTTTGTAGAATCAAATTTTAGACGATTTTTTGCATGGACTTCTATCATAACCTTCCCTCGTATCATATAGGAAGGATCTGAAAAGTTTTGTATCGTCTCGTATAGTCCTCGATTAAATTAATGTTTTTGAGCAAAACTAGTATAAACTTGTTTATGATATATTATGATTTTTTGACCGAAACTTGCATTTTGAAAAGTTTTGTAGAATCAAAATTTCAGATGATTTTTTACATAGAAATTCCATCATAACCTTCCCTCGTAACATATAGGAAGGATCTGCAAATTTTTGTATTGTTTCGTATAGTCCTCAATTTAATTTTTATTTTTTTAGCAAAAACTAGTATAAACTTGTATATGATATATTATGATTTTTTGAACGAAACTTAAATTTTGAAACGTTTCGTAGAATAAAATTTTCAGATGATTTTTTGCATGGATTTCCATAATAACCTTCCCTCGTATCATATAGGAAGGATCTGAAATGTTTTGTATCGTTTAGTACAGTCCTCGTTTTAATTAATTTTTTTTATCATTACTAGTATAAACTTGTGTATAATATAATATGATTTTTTGACCGAAAAATGCATTCAGAAACGTTTTGTAGAATTAAATTTTCAGACGATTTTTTGCATGTACTTCTATCATAACCTTCCCTCGTAAGATATAGGAAGGATCTGAAAGTTTAGTATCGTCTTGTATAGTCCTCGATTTAATTATATTTTTTTAGCAAAACTAGTATAAACTTATTTATGATATATTACGATTTTTTGACCGAAACTTGCATTTTGAAAAGTTTTGTAGAATCAAATTTTCAGATGATTTTTTGCATGGACTTCCATCATAACCCTTCCTTCGTATCATATAGGAAGGATATGAAAAGTTTTGTATCATTTAGTACAGTCCTCGATTTAATTAAATTTTTTTAGCAATACTAGTATAAACTTGTGTATAATATATTATGATTTTTTGGCCGAAACATGTATTCGAAAAAGTTTTGTAGAATCAAATTTTTAGACGATTTTTTGCATGGACTTCTATCATAATATTCCCTAGTATCATATAGGAAGGATCTGAAAGTTTTGTATCGTCTCGTATAGTCCTCGATTAAATTATTGTTTTTGAGCATAACTAGTATAAACCTGTTTATGATATATTATGATTTTTTGACCGAAACTTGCATTTTGAAAAGTTTTGTAGAATCAAAATTTCAGATGATTTTTTACATAGACTTCCATCATAACCTTCCCTCGTAACATATAGGAAGGATCTGCAAATTTTTGTATTGTTTCGTATAATCCTTAATTTAATTTTTATTTTTTTTAGCAAAAACTAGTATAAACTTGTGTATGATATATTATGATTTTTTGAACGAAACTTAAATTTTGAAACGTTTCGTAGAATAAAATTTTCAGATGATTTTTTGCATGGATTTCCATCATAACCTTCCCTCGTATCATATAGGAAGGATCTGAAATGTTTTGTATCGTTTAGTACAGACCTCGTTTTAATTAATTTTTTTTATCAATACTAGTATAAACTTGTGTATAATATAATATGATTTTTTGACCGAAACATGCATTCAGAAACGTTTTGTAGAATTAAATTTTCAGACGATTTTTTGCATGTACTTCTATCATAACCTTCCCTCGTAATATATAGGAAGGATCTGAAAGTTTAGTATAGTCTTGTATAGTCCTCGATTTAATTATATTTTTTTAGCAAAACTAGTATAAACTTATTTATGATATATTACGATTTTTTGACCGAAACTTGCATTTTGAAATGTTTTGTAGAATCAAATTTTCAGATGATTTTTTGCATGGACTTCCATCATAACCTTTCCTTCGTATCATATAGGAAGGATATGAAAAGTTTTGTATCATTTAGTACAGTTCTCGATTTAATTAAATTTTTTTAGCAATACTAGTATAAACTTGTGTATAATATATTATGATTTTTTGGCCGAAACATGTATTCGAAAAAGTTTTGTAGAATCAAATTTTAGACGATTTTTTGCATGGACTTCTATCATAACCTTCCCTCGTATCATATAGGAAGGATCTGAAAAGTTTTGTATCGTCTCGTATAGTCCTCGATTAAATTAATGTTTTTGAGCAAAACTAGTATAAACTTGTTTATGATATATTATGATTTTTTGACCGAAACTTGCATTTTGGAAAGTTTTGTAGAATCAAAATTTCAGATGATTTTTTACATAGAAATTCCATCATAACCTTCCCTCGTAACATATAGGAAGGATCTGCAAATTTTTGTATTGTTTCGTATAGTCCTCAATTTAATTTTTATTTTTTTAGCAAAAACTAGTATAAACTTGTGTAGGATATATTATGATTTTTTGAACGAAACTTAAATTTTGAAACGTTTCGTAGAATAAAATTTTCAGATGATTTTTTGCATGGATTTCCATAATAACCTTCCCTCGTATCATATAGGAAGGATCTGAAATGTTTTGTATCGTTTAGTACAGTCCTCGTTTTAATTAATTTTTTTTATCATTACTAGTATAAACTTGTGTATAATATAATATGATTTTTTGACCGAAACATGCATTCAGAAACGTTTTGTAGAATTAAATTTTCAGACGATTTTTTGCATGTACTTCTATCATAACCTTCCCTCGTAACATATAGGAAGGATCTGAAAGTTTAGTATCGTCTTGTATAGTCCTCGATTTAATTATATTTTTTTAGCAAAACTAGTATAAACTTATTTATGATATATTACGACTTTTTTGACCGAATCTTGCATTTTGAAAAGTTTTGTAGAATCAAATTTTCAGATGATTTTTTGCATGGACTTCCATCATAACCCTTCCTTCGTATCATATAGGAAGGATATGAAACGTTTTGTATCATTTAGTACAGTCCTCGATTTAATTAAATTTTTTTAGCAATACTAGTATAAACTTGTGTATAATATATTATGATTTTTTGGCCGAAACATGTATTCGAAAAAGTTTTGTAGAATCAAATTTTTAGACGATTTTTTGCATGGACTTCTATCATAACATTCCCTAGTATCATATAGGAAGGATCTGAAAGTTTTGTATCGTCTCGTATAGTCCTCGATTAAATTAATGTTTTTGAGCAAAACTAGTATAAACCTGTTTATGATATATTATGATTTTTTGACCGAAACTTGCATTTTGAAAAGTTTTGTAGAATCAAAATTTCAGATGATTTTTTACATAGACTTCCATCATAACCTTCCCTCGTAACATATAGGAAGGATCTGCAAATTTTTGTATTGTTTCGTATAGTCCTTAATTTAATTTTTATTTTTTTAGCAAAAACTAGTATAAACTTGTGTATGATATATTATGATTTTTTGAACGAAACTTAAATTTTGAAACGTTTCGTAGAATAAAATTTTCAGATGATTTTTTGCATGGATTTCCATCATAACCTTCCCTCGTATCATATAGGAAGGATCTGAAATGTTTTGTATCGTTTAGTACAGACCTCGTTTTAATTAATTTTTTTTTATCAATACTAGTATAAACTTGTGTATAATATAATATGATTTTTTGACCGAAACATGCATTCAGAAACGTTTTGTAGAATTAAATTTTCAGACGATTTTTTGCATGTACTTCTATCATAACCTTCCCTCGTAATATATAGGAAGGATCTGAAAGTTTAGTATAGTCTTGTATAGTCCTCGATTTAATTATATTTTTTTAGCAAAACTAGTATAAACTTATTTATGATATATTACGATTTTTTGACCGAAACTTGCATTTTGAAAAGTTTTGTAGAATCAAATTTTCAGATGATTTTTTGCATGGACTTCCATCATAACCCTTCCTTCGTATCATATAGGAAGGATATGAAAAGTTTTGTATCATTTAGTACAGTCCTCGATTTAATTAAATTTTTTTAGCAATACTAGTATAAACTTGTGTATAATATATTATGATTTTTTGGCCGAAACATGTATTCGAAAAAGTTTTGTAGAATCAAATTTTTAGACGATTTTTTGCATGGACTTCTATCATAATATTCCCTAGTATCATATAGGAAGGATCTGAAAGTTTTGTATCGTCTCGTATAGTCCTCGATTAAATTATTGTTTTTGAGCATAACTAGTATAAACCTGTTTATGATATATTATGATTTTTTGACCGAAACTTGCATTTTGAAAAGTTTTGTAGAATCAAAATTTCAGATGATTTTTTACATAGACTTCCATCATAACCTTCCCTCGTAACATATAGGAAGGATCTGCAAATTTTTGTATTGTTTCGTATAATCCTTAATTTAATTTTTATTTTTTTTAGCAAAAACTAGTATAAACTTGTGTATGATATATTATGATTTTTTGAACGAAACTTAAATTTTGAAACGTTTCGTAGAATAAAATTTTCAGATGATTTTTTGCATGGATTTCCATCATAACCTTCCCTCGTATCATATAGGAAGGATCTGAAATGTTTTGTATCGTTTAGTACAGACCTCGTTTTAATTAATTTTTTTTATCAATACTAGTATAAACTTGTGTATAATATAATATGATTTTTTGACCGAAACATGCATTCAGAAACGTTTTGTAGAATTAAATTTTCAGACGATTTTTTGCATGTACTTCTATCATAACCTTCCCTCGTAATATATAGGAAGGATCTGAAAGTTTAGTATAGTCTTGTATAGTCCTCGATTTAATTATATTTATTTAGCAAAACTAGTATAAACTTATTTATGATATATTACGATTTTTTGACCGAAACTTGCATTTTGAAATGTTTTGTAGAATCAAATTTTCAGATGATTTTTTGCATGGACTTCCATCATAACCTTTCCTTCGTATCATATAGGAAGGATATGAAAAGTTTTGTATCATTTAGTACAGTCCTCGATTTAATTAAATTTTTTTAGCAATACTAGTATAAACTTGTGTATAATATATTATGATTTTTTGGCCGAAACATGTATTCGAAAAAGTTTTGTAGAATCAAATTTTAGACGATTTTTTGCATGGACTTCTATCATAACCTTCCCTCGTATCATATAGGAAGGATCTGAAAAGTTTTGTATCGTCTCGTATAGTCCTCGATTAAATTAATGTTTTTGAGCAAAACTAGTATAAACTTGTTTATGATATATTATGATTTTTTGACCGAAACTTGCATTTTGGAAAGTTTTGTAGAATCAAAATTTCAGATGATTTTTTACATAGAAATTCCATCATAACCTTCCCTCGTAACATATAGGAAGGATCTGCAAATTTTTGTATTGTTTCGTATAGTCCTCAATTTAATTTTTATTTTTTTAGCAAAAACTAGTATAAACTTGTGTAGGATATATTATGATTTTTTGAACGAAACTTAAATTTTGAAACGTTTCGTAGAATAAAATTTTCAGATGATTTTTTGCATGGATTTCCATAATAACCTTCCCTCGTATCATATAGGAAGGATCTGAAATGTTTTGTATCGTTTAGTACAGTCCTCGTTTTAATTAATTTTTTTTATCATTACTAGTATAAACTTGTGTATAATATAATATGATTTTTTGACCGAAACATGCATTCAGAAACGTTTTGTAGAATTAAATTTTCAGACGATTTTTTGCATGTACTTCTATCATAACCTTCCCTCGTAACATATAGGAAGGATCTGAAAGTTTAGTATCGTCTTGTATAGTCCTCGATTTAATTATATTTTTTTAGCAAAACTAGTATAAACTTATTTATGATATATTACGACTTTTTTGACCGAATCTTGCATTTTGAAAAGTTTTGTAGAATCAAATTTTCAGATGATTTTTTGCATGGACTTCCATCATAACCCTTCCTTCGTATCATATAGGAAGGATATGAAACGTTTTGTATCATTTAGTACAGTCCTCGATTTAATTAAATTTTTTTAGCAATACTAGTATAAACTTGTGTATAATATATTATGATTTTTTGGCCGAAACATGTATTCGAAAAAGTTTTGTAGAATCAAATTTTTAGACGATTTTTTGCATGGACTTCTATCATAACATTCCCTAGTATCATATAGGAAGGATCTGAAAGTTTTGTATCGTCTCGTATAGTCCTCGATTAAATTAATGTTTTTGAGCAAAACTAGTATAAACCTGTTTATGATATATTATGATTTTTTGACCGAAACTTGCATTTTGAAAAGTTTTGTAGAATCAAAATTTCAGATGATTTTTTACATAGACTTCCATCATAACCTTCCCTCGTAACATATAGGAAGGATCTGCAAATTTTTGTATTGTTTCGTATAGTCCTTAATTTAATTTTTATTTTTTTAGCAAAAACTAGTATAAACTTGTGTATGATATATTATGATTTTTTGAACGAAACTTAAATTTTGAAACGTTTCGTAGAATAAAATTTTCAGATGATTTTTTGCATGGATTTCCATCATAACCTTCCCTCGTATCATATAGGAAGGATCTGAAATGTTTTGTATCATTTAGTACAGACCTCGTTTTAATTAATTTTTTTTTATCAATACTAGTATAAACTTGTGTATAATATAATATGATTTTTTGACCGAAACATGCATTCAGAAACGTTTTGTAGAATTAAATTTTCAGACGATTTTTTGCATGTACTTCTATCATAACCTTCCCTCGTAATATATAGGAAGGATCTGAAAGTTTAGTATAGTCTTGTATAGTCCTCGATTTAATTATATTTTTTTAGCAAAACTAGTATAAACTTATTTATGATATATTACGATTTTTTGACCGAAACTTGCATTTTGAAATGTTTTGTAGAATCAAATTTTCAGATGATTTTTTGCATGGACTTCCATCATAACCTTTCCTTCGTATCATATAGGAAGGATATGAAAAGTTTTGTATCATTTAGTACAGTCCTCGATTTAATTAAATTTTTTTAGCAATACTAGTATAAACTTGTGTATAATATATTATGATTTTTTGGCCGAAACATGTATTCGAAAAAGTTTTGTAGAATCAAATTTTAGACGATTTTTTGCATGGACTTCTATCATAACCTTCCCTCGTATCATATAGGAAGGATCTGAAAAGTTTTGTATCGTCTCGTATAGTCCTCGATTAAATTAATGTTTTTGAGCAAAACTAGTATAAACTTGTTTATGATATATTATGATTTTTTGACCGAAACTTGCATTTTGGAAAGTTTTGTAGAATCAAAATTTCAGATGATTTTTTACATAGAAATTCCATCATAACCTTCCCTCGTAACATATAGGAAGGATCTGCAAATTTTTGTATTGTTTCGTATAGTCCTCAATTTAATTTTTATTTTTTTAGCAAAAACTAGTATAAACTTGTGTAGGATATATTATGATTTTTTGAACGAAACTTAAATTTTGAAACGTTTCGTAGAATAAAATTTTCAGATGATTTTTTGCATGGATTTCCATAATAACCTTCCCTCGTATCATATAGGAAGGATCTGAAATGTTTTGTATCGTTTAGTACAGTCCTCGTTTTAATTAATTTTTTTTATCATTACTAGTATAAACTTGTGTATAATATAATATGATTTTTTGACCGAAACATGCATTCAGAAACGTTTTGTAGAATTAAATTTTCAGACGATTTTTTGCATGTACTTCTATCATAACCTTCCCTCGTAACATATAGGAAGGATCTGAAAGTTTAGTATCGTCTTGTATAGTCCTCGATTTAATTATATTTTTTTAGCAAAACTAGTATAAACTTATTTATGATATATTACGACTTTTTTGACCGAATCTTGCATTTTGAAAAGTTTTGTAGAATCAAATTTTCAGATGATTTTTTGCATGGACTTCCATCATAACCCTTCCTTCGTATCATATAGGAAGGATATGAAACATTTTGTATCATTTAGTACAGTCCTCGATTTAATTAAATTTTTTTAGCAATACTAGTATAAACTTGTGTATAATATATTATGATTTTTTGGCCGAAACATGTATTCGAAAAAGTTTTGTAGAATCAAATTTTTAGACGATTTTTTGCATGGACTTCTATCATAACATTCCCTAGTATCATATAGGAAGGATCTGAAAGTTTTGTATCGTCTCGTATAGTCCTCGATTAAATTAATGTTTTTGAGCAAAACTAGTATAAACCTGTTTATGATATATTATGATTTTTTGACCGAAACTTGCATTTTGAAAAGTTTTGTAGAATCAAAATTTCAGATGATTTTTTACATAGACTTCCATCATAACCTTCCCTCGTAACATATAGGAAGGATCTGCAAATTTTTGTATTGTTTCGTATAGTCCTTAATTTAATTTTTATTTTTTTAGCAAAAACTAGTATAAACTTGTGTATGATATATTATGATTTTTTGAACGAAACTTAAATTTTGAAACGTTTCGTAGAATAAAATTTTCAGATGATTTTTTGCATGGATTTCCATCATAACCTTCCCTCGTATCATATAGGAAGGATCTGAAATGTTTTGTATCGTTTAGTACAGACCTCGTTTTAATTAATTTTTTTTTATCAATACTAGTATAAACTTGTGTATAATATAATATGATTTTTTGACCGAAACATGCATTCAGAAACGTTTTGTAGAATTAAATTTTCAGACGATTTTTTGCATGTACTTCTATCATAACCTTCCCTCGTAATATATAGGAAGGATCTGAAAGTTTAGTATAGTCTTGTATAGTCCTCGATTTAATTATATTTTTTTAGCAAAACTAGTATAAACTTATTTATGATATATTACGATTTTTTGACCGAAACTTGCATTTTGAAATGTTTTGTAGAATCAAATTTTCAGATGATTTTTTGCATGGACTTCCATCATAACCCTTCCTTCGTATCATATAGGAAGGATATGAAAAGTTTTGTATCATTTAGTACAGTCCTCGATTTAATTAAATTTTTTTAGCAATACTAGTATAAACTTGTGTATAATATATTATGATTTTTTGGCCGAAACATGTATTCGAAAAAGTTTTGTAGAATCAAATTTTAGACGATTTTTTGCATGGACTTCTATCATAACCTTCCCTCGTATCATATAGGAAGGATCTGAAAAGTTTTGTATCGTCTCGTATAGTCCTCGATTAAATTAATGTTTTTGAGCAAAACTAGTATAAACTTGTTTATGATATATTATGATTTTTTGACCGAAACTTGCATTTTGAAAAGTTTTGTAGAATCAAAATTTCAGATGATTTTTTACATAGAAATTCCATCATAACCTTCCCTCGTAACATATAGGAAGGATCTGCAAATTTTTGTATTGTTTCGTATAGTCCTCAATTTAATTTTTATTTTTTTAGCAAAAACTAGTATAAACTTGTGTAGGATATATTATGATTTTTTGAACGAAACTTAAATTTTGAAACGTTTCGTAGAATAAAATTTTCAGATGATTTTTTGCATGGATTTCCATAATAACCTTCCCTCGTATCATATAGGAAGGATCTGAAATGTTTTGTATCGTTTAGTACAGTCCTCGTTTTAATTAATTTTTTTTATCATTACTAGTATAAACTTGTGTATAATATAATATGATTTTTTGACCGAAACATGCATTCAGAAACGTTTTGTAGAATTAAATTTTCAGACGATTTTTTGCATGTACTTCTATCATAACCTTCCCTCGTAACATATAGGAAGGATCTGAAAGTTTAGTATCGTCTTGTATAGTCCTCGATTTAATTATATTTTTTTAGCAAAACTAGTATAAACTTATTTATGATATATTACGACTTTTTTGACCGAATCTTGCATTTTGAAAAGTTTTGTAGAATCAAATTTTCAGATGATTTTTTGCATGGACTTCCATCATAACCCTTCCTTCGTATCATATAGGAAGGATATGAAACGTTTTGTATCATTTAGTACAGTCCTCGATTTAATTAAATTTTTTTAGCAATACTAGTATAAACTTGTGTATAATATATTATGATTTTTTGGCCGAAACATGTATTCGAAAAAGTTTTGTAGAATCAAATTTTTAGACGATTTTTTGCATGGACTTCTATCATAACATTCCCTAGTATCATATAGGAAGGATCTGAAAGTTTTGTATCGTCTCGTATAGTCCTCGATTAAATTAATGTTTTTGAGCAAAACTAGTATAAACCTGTTTATGATATATTATGATTTTTTGACCGAAACTTGCATTTTGAAAAGTTTTGTAGAATCAAAATTTCAGATGATTTTTTACATAGACTTCCATCATAACCTTCCCTCGTAACATATAGGAAGGATCTGCAAATTTTTGTATTGTTTCGTATAGTCCTTAATTTAATTTTTATTTTTTTAGCAAAAACTAGTATAAACTTGTGTATGATATATTATGATTTTTTGAACGAAACTTAAATTTTGAAACGTTTCGTAGAATAAAATTTTCAGATGATTTTTTGCATGGATTTCCATCATAACCTTCCCTCGTATCATATAGGAAGGATCTGAAATGTTTTGTATCGTTTAGTACAGACCTCGTTTTAATTAATTTTTTTTATCAATACTAGTATAAACTTGTGTATAATATAATATGATTTTTTGACCGAAACATGCATTCAGAAACGTTTTGTAGAATTAAATTTTCAGACGATTTTTTGCATGTACTTCTATCATAACCTTCCCTCGTAATATATAGGAAGGATCTGAAAGTTTAGTATAGTCTTGTATAGTCCTCGATTTAATTATATTTTTTTAGCAAAACTAGTATAAACTTATTTATGATATATTACGATTTTTTGACCGAAACTTGCATTTTGAAATGTTTTGTAGAATCAAATTTTCAGATGATTTTTTGCATGGACTTCCATCATAACCTTTCCTTCGTATCATATAGGAAGGATATGAAAAGTTTTGTATCATTTAGTACAGTCCTCGATTTAATTAAATTTTTTTAGCAATACTAGTATAAACTTGTGTATAATATATTATGATTTTTTGGCCGAAACATGTATTCGAAAAAGTTTTGTAGAATCAAATTTTAGACGATTTTTTGCATGGACTTCTATCATAACCTTCCCTCGTATCATATAGGAAGGATCTGAAAAGTTTTGTATCGTCTCGTATAGTCCTCGATTAAATTAATGTTTTTGAGCAAAACTAGTATAAACTTGTTTATGATATATTATGATTTTTTGACCGAAACTTGCATTTTGAAAAGTTTTGTAGAATCAAAATTTCAGATGATTTTTTACATAGAAATTCCATCATAACCTTCCCTCGTAACATATAGGAAGGATCTGCAAATTTTTGTATTGTTTCGTATAGTCCTCAATTTAATTTTTATTTTTTTAGCAAAAACTAGTATAAACTTGTGTAGGATATATTATGATTTTTTGAACGAAACTTAAATTTTGAAACGTTTCGTAGAATAAAATTTTCAGATGATTTTTTGCATGGATTTCCATAATAACCTTCCCTCGTATCATATAGGAAGGATCTGAAATGTTTTGTATCGTTTAGTACAGTCCTCGTTTTAATTAATTTTTTTTATCATTACTAGTATAAACTTGTGTATAATATAATATGATTTTTTGACCGAAACATGCATTCAGAAACGTTTTGTAGAATTAAATTTTCAGACGATTTTTTGCATGTACTTCTATCATAACCTTCCCTCGTAACATATAGGAAGGATCTGAAAGTTTAGTATCGTCTTGTATAGTCCTCGATTTAATTATATTTTTTTAGCAAAACTAGTATAAACTTATTTATGATATATTACGACTTTTTTGACCGAATCTTGCATTTTGAAAAGTTTTGTAGAATCAAATTTTCAGATGATTTTTTGCATGGACTTCCATCATAACCCTTCCTTCGTATCATATAGGAAGGATATGAAACGTTTTGTATCATTTAGTACAGTCCTCGATTTAATTAAATTTTTTTAGCAATACTAGTATAAACTTGTGTATAATATATTATGATTTTTTGGCCGAAACATGTATTCGAAAAAGTTTTGTAGAATCAAATTTTTAGACGATTTTTTGCATGGACTTCTATCATAACATTCCCTAGTATCATATAGGAAGGATCTGAAAGTTTTGTATCGTCTCGTATAGTCCTCGATTAAATTAATGTTTTTGAGCAAAACTAGTATAAACCTGTTTATGATATATTATGATTTTTTGACCGAAACTTGCATTTTGAAAAGTTTTGTAGAATCAAAATTTCAGATGATTTTTTACATAGACTTCCATCATAACCTTCCCTCGTAACATATAGGAAGGATCTGCAAATTTTTGTATTGTTTCGTATAGTCCTTAATTTAATTTTTATTTTTTTAGCAAAAACTAGTATAAACTTGTGTATGATATATTATGATTTTTTGAACGAAACTTAAATTTTGAAACGTTTCGTAGAATAAAATTTTCAGATGATTTTTTGCATGGATTTCCATCATAACCTTCCCTCGTATCATATAGGAAGGATCTGAAATGTTTTGTATCGTTTAGTACAGACCTCGTTTTAATTAATTTTTTTTATCAATACTAGTATAAACTTGTGTATAATATAATATGATTTTTTGACCGAAACATGCATTCAGAAACGTTTTGTAGAATTAAATTTTCAGACGATTTTTTGCATGTACTTCTATCATAACCTTCCCTCGTAACATATAGGAAGGATCTGAAAGTTTAGTATCGTCTTGTATAGTCCTCGATTTAATTATATTTTTTTAGCAAAACTAGTATAAATTTATTTATGATATATTACGATTTTTTGACCGAAACTTGCATTTTGAAAAGTTTTGTAGAATCAAATTTTCAGATGATTTTTTGCATGGACTTCCATCATAAACCTTCCTTCGTATCATATAGGAAGGATATGAAAAGTTTTGTATCATTTAGTACAGTCCTCGATTTAATTAAATTTTTTTAGCAATACTAGTATAAACTTGTGTATAATATATTATGATTTTTTGGCCGAAACATGTATTCGAAAAAGTTTTGTAGAATCAAATTTTTAGACGATTTTTTGCATGGACTTCTATCATAACCTTCCCTCATATCATATAGGAAGGATCTGAAAAGTTTTGTATCGTCTCGTATAGTCCTCGATTAAATTAATGTTTTTGAGCAAAACTAGTATAAACCTGTTTATGATATATTATGATTTTTTGACCGAAACTTGCATTTTGAAAAGTTTTGTAGAATCAAAATTTCAGATGATTTTTTACATAGACTTCCATCATAACCTTCCCTCGTAACATATAGGAAGGATCTGCAAATTTTTGTATAGTTTCGTATAGTCCTCAATTTAATTTTTATTTTTTTAGCAAAAACTAGTATAAACTTGTGTATGATATATTATGATTTTTTGAACGAAACTTAAATTTTGAAACGTTTCGTAGAATAAAATTTTCAGATGATTTTTTGCATGGATTTCCATCATATCCTTCCCTCGTATCATATATGAAGGATCTGAAATGTTTTGTATCGTTTAGTACAGTCCTCGTTTTAATTAATTTTTTTTATCAATACTAGTATAAACTTGTGTATAATATATTATGATTTTTTGACCGAAACATGCATTAAGAAACGTTTTGTAGAATTAAATTTTCAGACGATTTTTTGCATGTACTTCTATCATAACCTTCCCTCGTAACATATAGGAAGGATCTGAAAGTTTTGTATCCTCTTGTATAGTCCTCGATTTAATTATATTTTTTTAGCAAAACTAGTATAAATTTATTTATGATATATTACGATTTTTTGACCGAAACTTGCATTTTGAAAAGTTTTGTAGAATAAAATTTTCAGATGATTTTTTGCATGAATTTCCATCATAACCTTCCTTCGTATCATATAGGAAGGATATGAAAAGTTTTGTATCATTTAGTACAGTCCTCGTTTTAATTAATTTTTTTTAGCAATACTAGTATAAACTTGTGTATAATATATTATGATTTTTTGGCCGAAACATGTATTCGAAAAAGTTTTGTAGAATCAAATTTTTAGACGATTGTTTGCATGGACTTCTATCATAACCTTCCCTCGTATCATATAGGAAGGATCTGAAAAGTTTTGTATCGTCTCGTATAGTCCTCGATTAAATTAATGTTTTTGAGCAAAACTAGTATAAACCTGTTTATGATATATTATGATTTTTTGACCGAAACTTGCATTTTGAAAAGTTTTGTAGAATCAAAATTTCAGATGATTTTTTACATAGACTTCCATAATAACCTTCCCTCGTAACATATAGGAAGGATCTGCAAATTTTTGTATAGTTTCGTATAGTCCTCAATTTAATTTTTATTTTTTGAGCAAAAACTAGTATAAACTTGTGTATGATATATTATGATTTTTTGAACGAAACTTGCATTTTGAAACGTTTCGTAGAATAAAATTTTCAGATGATTTTTTGCATGGATTTCCATCATAACCATCCCTCGTATCATATAGGAAGGATCTGAAATGTTTTGTATCGTTTAGTACAGTCCTCGTTTTAATTAATTTTTTTTTATCAATACTAGTATAAACTTGTGTATAATATATTATGAGTTTTTGACCGAAACATGCATTCAGAAACGTTTTGTAGAATTAAATTTTCAGGCGATTTTTTGCATGTACTTCTATCATAACCTTCCCTCGGAACATATAGGAAGGATCTGAAAAGTCTTGTATCGTCTTGTATAGTCCTCGATTTAATTATATTTTTTAGCAAAACTAGTATAAACTTATTTATGATATATTACGATTTTTTGACCGAAACTTGCATTTTGAAAAGTTTTGTAGAATCAAATTTTCAGATGATTTTTTGCATGGACTTCCATCATAACCTTCCTTCGTATCATATAGGAAGGATATGAAAAGTTTTGTATCATTTAGTACAGTCCTCGATTTAAATAAATTTTTTTAGCAATACTAGTATAAACTTGTGTATAATATATTATGATTTTTTTGGCCGAAACATGTATTCGGAAAAGTTTTGTAGAATCATATTTTTAGACGATTTTTTGCAAGGACTTCTATCATAACATTCCCTCGTATCATATAGGAAGGATCTGAAAAGTTTTGTATCGTCTCGTATAGTCCTCGATTAAATTAATGTTTTTGAGCAAAACTAGTATAAACCTGTTTATGATATATTATGATTTTTTGAACGAAACTTGCATTTTGAAAAGTTTTGTAGAATCAAAATTTCAGATGATGTTTTACATAGACTTCCATCATAACCTTCCCTCGTAAGATATAGAAAGGATCTGTAAATTTTTGTATAGTTTCGTATAGTCCTCAATTTAATTTTTATTTTTTGAGCAAAAACTAGTATAAACTTGTGTATGATATATTATGATTTTTTGAACGAAACTTGCATTTTGAAACGTTTCGTAGAATAAAATTTTCAGATGATTTTTTGCATGCATTTCCATCATATCCTTCCCTCGTATCATATAGGAAGGATCTGAAATGTTTTGTATCGTTTAGTACAATCCTCGTTTTAATTAATTTTTTTTTATCAATACTAGTATAAACTTGTGTTTAATATATTATGATTTTTTGACCGAAACATGCATTCAGAAACGTTTTGTAGAATTAAATTTTCAGACGATTTTTTGCATGTACTTCTATCATAACCTTCCCTCGTAACATATAGGAAGGATCTGAAAGTTTTGTATCCTCTTGTATAGTCCTCGATTTAATTATATTTTTTTAGCAAAACTAGTATAAATTTATTTATTATATATTACAATTTTTTGACCGAAACTTGCATTTTGAAAAGTTTTGTAGAATAAAATTTTCAGATGATTTTTTGCATGAATTTCCATCATAACCTTCCTTCGTATCATATAGGAAGGATATGAAAAGTTTTTTATCATTTAGTACAGTCCTCGTTTTAATTAATTTTTTTTAGCAATACTAGTATAAACTTGTGTATAATATATTATGATTTTTTGGCCGAAACATGTATTCGAAAAAGTTTTGTAGAATCAAATTTTTAGACGATTTTTTGCATGGACTTCTATCATAACCTTCCCTCGTATCATATAGGAAGGATCTGAAAGTTTTGTATCGTCTCGTATAGTCCTCGATTAAATTAATGTTTTTGAGCAAAACTAGTATAAACTTGTTTATGATATATTATGATTTTTTGACCGAAACTTGCATTTTGAAAAGTTTTGTAGAATCAAAATTTCAGATGATTTTTTACATAGACTTCCATCATAACCTTCCCTCGTAACATATAGGAAGGATCTGCAAATTTTTGTATTGTTTCGTATAGTCCTCAATTTAATTTTTATTTTTTTAGCAAAAACTAGTATAAACTTGTGTATGATATATTATGATTTTTTGAACGAAACTTAAATTTGGAAACGTTTCGTAGAATAAAATTTTCAGATGATTTTTTGCATGGATTTCCATCATAACCTTCCCTCGTATCATATAGGAAGGATCTGAAATGTTTTGTATCGTTTAGTACAGTCCTCGTTTTAATTAATTTTTTTTATCAATACTAGTATAAACTTGTGTATAATATAATATGATTTTTTGACCGAAACATGCATTCAGAAACGTTTTGTAGAATTAAATTTTCAGACGATTTTTTGCATGTACTTCTATCATAACCTTCCCTCATAACATATAGGAAGGATCTGAAAGTTTATTATCGTCTTGTATAGTCCTCGATTTAATTATATTTTTTTAGCAAAACTAGTATAAACTTATTTATGATATATTACGATTTTTTGACCGAAACTTGCATTTTGAAAATTTTGTAGAATCAAATTTTCAGATGATTTTTTACATGGACTTCCATCATAACCCTTCCTTCGTATCATATAGGAAGGATATGAAAAGTTTTGTATCATTTAGTACAGTCCTCGATTTAATTAAATTTTTTTAGCAATACTTGTATAAACTTGTGTATAATATATTATGATTTTTTGGCCGAAACATGTATTCGGAAAAGTTTTGTAGAATCAAATTTTTAGACGATTGTTTGCATGGACTTCTATCATAACCTTCCCTCGTATCATATAGGAAGGATCTGAAAAGTTTTGTATCGTCTCGTATAGTCCTCGATTAAATTAATGTTTTTGAGCAAAACTAGTATAAACCTGTTTATGATATATTATGATTTTTTGACCGAAACTTGCATTTTGAAAAGTTTTGTAGAATCAAAATTTCAGATGATTTTTTACATAGACTTCCATAATAACCTTCCCTCGTAACATATAGGAAGGATCTGCAAATTTTTGTATAGTTTCGTATAGTCCTCAATTTAATTTTTATTTTTTGAGCAAAAACTAGTATAAACTTGTGTATGATATATTATGATTTTTTGAACGAAACTTGCATTTTGAAACGTTTCGTAGAATAAAATTTTCAGATGATTTTTTGCATGGATTTCCATCATAACCATCCCTCGTATCATATAGGAAGGATCTGAAATGTTTTGTATCGTTTAGTACAGTCCTCGTTTTAATTAATTAATTTTTATCAATACTAGTATAAACTTGTGTATAATATATTATGAGTTTTTGACCGAAACATGCATTCAGAAACGTTTTGTAGAATTAAATTTTCAGGCGATTTTTTGCATGTACTTCTATCATAACCTTCCCTCGGAACATATAGGAAGGATCTGAAAAGTCTTGTATCGTCTTGTATAGTCCTCGATTTAATTATATTTTTTAGCAAAACTAGTATAAACTTATTTATGATATATTACGATTTTTTGACCGAAACTTGCATTTTGAAAAGTTTTGTAGAATCAAATTTTCAGATGATTTTTTGCATGGACTTCCATCATAACCTTCCTTCGTATCATATAGGAAGGATATGAAAAGTTTTGTATCATTTAGTACAGTCCTCGATTTAAATAAATTTTTTTAGCAATACTAGTATAAACTTGTGTATAATATATTATGATTTTTTTGGCCGAAACATGTATTCGGAAAAGTTTTGTAGAATCATATTTTTAGACGATTTTTTGCAAGGACTTCTATCATAACATTCCCTCGTATCATATAGGAAGGATCTGAAAAGTTTTGTATCGTCTCGTATAGTCCTCGATTAAATTAATGTTTTTGAGCAAAACTAGTATAAACCTGTTTATGATATATTATGATTTTTTGAACGAAACTTGCATTTTGAAAAGTTTTGTAGAATCAAAATTTCAGATGATGTTTTACATAGACTTCCATCATAACCTTCCCTCGTAAGATATAGGAAGGATCTGCAAATTTTTGTATAGTTTCGTATAGTCCTCAATTTAATTTTTATTTTTTGAGCAAAAACTAGTATAAACTTGTGTATGATATATTATGATTTTTTGAACGAAACTTGCATTTTGAAACGTTTCGTAGAATAAAATTTTCAGATGATTTTTTGCATGCATTTCCATCATATCCTTCCCTCGTATCATATAGGAAGGATCTGAAATGTTTTGTATCGTTTAGTACAATCCTCGTTTTAATTAATTTTTTTTTATCAATACTAGTATAAACTTGTGTTTAATATATTATGATTTTTTGACCGAAACATGCATTCAGAAACGTTTTGTAGAATTAAATTTTCAGACGATTTTTTGCATGTACTTCTATCATAACCTTCCCTCGTAACATATAGGAAGGATCTTAAAGTTTTGTATCCTCTTGTATAGTCCTCGATTTAATTATATTTTTTTAGCAAAACTAGTATAAATTTATTTATTATATATTACAATTTTTTGACCGAAACTTGCATTTTGAAAAGTTTTGTAGAATAAAATTTTCAGATGATTTTTTGCATGGATTTCCATCATAACCTTCCTTCGTATCATATAGGAAGGATATGAAAAGTTTTTTATCATTTAGTACAGTCCTCGTTTTAATTAATTTTTTTTAGCAATACTAGTATAAACTTGTGTATAATATATTATGATTTTTTGGCCGAAACATGTATTCGAAAAAGTTTTGTAGAATCAAATTTTTAGACGATTTTTTGCATGGACTTCTATCATAACCTTCCCTCGTATCATATAGGAAGGATCTGAAAGTTTTGTATCGTCTCGTATAGTCCTCGATTAAATTAATGTTTTTGAGCAAAACTAGTATAAACTTGTTTATGATATATTATGATTTTTTGACCGAAACATGCATTTTGAAAAGTTTTGTAGAATCAAAATTTCAGATGATTTTTTACATAGACTTCCATCATAACCTTCCCTCGTAACATATAGGAAGGATCTGCAAATTTTTGTATTGTTTCGTATAGTCCTCAATTTAATTTTTATTTTTTTAGCAAAAACTAGTATAAACTTGTGTATCTTATATTATGATTTTTTGAACGAAACTTAAATTTTGAAACGTTTCGTAGAATAAAATTTTCAGATGATTTTTTGCATGGATTTCCATCATAACCTTCCCTCGTATCATATAGGAAGGATCTGAAATGTTTTGTATCGTTTAGTACAGTCCTCGTTTTATTTAATTTTTTTTATCAATACTAGTATAAACTTGTGTATAATATAATATGATTTTTTGACCGAAACATGCATTCAGAAACGTTTTGTAGAATTAAATTTTCAGACGATTTTTTGCATGTACTTCTATCAAAACCTTCCCTCGTAACATATAGGAAGGATCTGAAAGTTTTGTATCGTCTTGTATAGTCCTCGATTTAATTATATTTTTTTAGCAAAACTAGTATTAACTTATTTATGATATATTACGATTTTTTGACCGAAACTTGCATTTTGAAAAGTTTTGTAGAATCAAATTTTCAGATGATTTTTTGCATGGACTTCCATCATAACCTTCCTTCGTATCATATAGGAAGGATATGAAAAGTTTTGTATCATTTAGTACAGTCCTCGATTTAATTAAATATTTTTAGCAATACTAGTATAAACTTGTGTATAATATATTATGATTTTTTGGCCCAAACATGTATTCCGAAAAGTTTTGTAGAATCAAATTTTTAGACGATTTTTTGCATGGACTTCTATCATAACCTTCCCTCGTATCATATAGGAAGGATCTGAAAAGTTTTGTATCGTCTCGTATAGTCCTCGATTAAATTAATGTTTTTGAGCAAAACTAGTATAAACTTGTTTATGATAGATTATGATTTTTTGACCGAAACTTTGATTTTTGAAAAATTTTGTAGAATCAAAATTTCAGATGATTTTTTACATAAACTTCCATCATAACCTTCCCTCGTAAGATATAGGAAGGATCTGAAAAATTTTGTATTCTTTCGTATAGTCCTCAATTTAATTTTTATTTTTTGAGCAAAACCTAGTATAAACTTGTGTATGATATATTATGATTTTTTGAACGAAACTTGCATTTTGAAACGTTTCGTAGAATAAAATTTTCAGATGATTTTTTGCATGGATTTCCATCATATCCTTCCCTCGTATCATATAGGAAGGATCTGAAATGTTTTGTATCGTTTTAGTACAGTCCTCGTTTTAATTAATTTTTTTTTTATCAATACTAGTATAAACTTGTGTATAATATATTATGATTTTTTGACCGAAACATGCATTCAGAAACGTTTTGTAGAATTAAATTTTCAGACGATTTTTTGCATGTACTTCTATCAAAACCTTCCCTCGTAACATATAGGAAGGATCTGAAAGTTTTGTATCGTCTTGTATAGTCCTCGATTTAATTATATTTTTTTAGCAAAACTAGTATAAACTTATTTATGATATATTACGATTTTTTGACTGAAACTTGCATTTTGATAAGTTTTGTAGAATCAAATTTTCAGATGATTTTTTGCATGGACTTCCATCATAACCTTCCTTGGTATCATATAGGAAGGATATGAAAAGTTTTGTATCATTTAGTACAGTCCTCGATTTAATTAAATATTTTTAGCAATACTAGTATAAACTTGTGTATAATATATTATGATTTTTTGGCCGAAACATGTATTCGGAAAAGTTTTGTAGAATCAAATTTTTCGACGATTTTTTGCATGGACTTCTATCATAACCTTCCCTCGTATCATATAGGAAGGATCTGAAAAGTTTTGTATCGTCTCGTATAGTCTTCGATTAAATTAATGTTTTTGAGCAAAACTAGTATAAACTTGTTTATGATATATTATGATTTTTTGACCGAAACTTTGATTTTTGAAAAGTTTTGTAGAATCAAAATTTCAGATGATTTTTTACATAGACTTCCATCATAACCTTCCCTCGTAACATATAGGAAGGATCTGAAAAATATTGTATTCTTTCGTATAGTCCTCAATTTAATTTTTATTTTTCGAGCAAAACCTAGTATAAACTTGTGTATGATATATTATGATTTTTTGAACGAAACTTGCATTTTGAAACGTTTCGTAGAATAAAATTTTCAGATGATTTTTTGCATGGATTTCCATCATATCCTTCCCTCGTATCATATAGGAAGGATCTGAAATGTTTTGTATCGTTTTAGTACAGTCCTCGTTTTAATTAATTTTGTTTTATCAATACTAGTATAAACTTGTGTATAATATATTATGATTTTTTGACCGAAACATGCATTCAGAAAAGTTTTGTAGAATTAAATTTTCAGACGATTTTTTGCATGTAGTTCTATCAAAACCTTCCCTCGTAACATATAGGAAGGATCTGAAAGTTTTGTATCGCTTGTATAGTCCTCGATTTAATTATATTTTTTTTAGCAAAACTAGTATAAACTTATTTATGATATATTTCGATTTTTTGACCGAAACTTGCATTTTGATAAGTTTTGTAGAATCAAATTTTCAGATGATTTTTTGCATGGACTTCCATCATAACCTTCCTTGGTATCATATAGGAAGGATATGAAAAGTTTTGTATCATTTAGTACAGTCCTCGATTTAATTAAATATTTTTAGCAATACTAGTATAAACTTGTGTATAATATATTATGATTTTTTGGCCGAAACATGTATTCGGAAAAGTTTTGTAGAATCAAATTTTTAGACGATTTTTTGCATGGACTTCTATCATAACCTTCCCTCGTATCATATAGGAAGGATCTGAAAAGTTTTGTATCGTCTCGTATAGTCCTCGATTAAATTAATGTTTTTGAGCAAAACTAGTATAAACTTGTTTATGATATATTATGATTTTTTGACCGAAACTTTGATTTTTGAAAAGTTTTGTAGAATCAAAATTTCAGATGATTTTTTACATAGACTTCCATCATAACCTTCCCTCGTAACATATAGGAAGGATCTGAAAAATATTGTATTCTTTCGTATAGTCCTCAATTTAATTTTTATTTTTTGAGCAAAACCTAGTATAAACTTGTTTATGATATATTATGATTTTTTGAACGAAACTTGCATTTTGAAACGTATCGTAGAATAAAATTTTCAGATGATTTTTTGCATGGATTTCCATGATAACCTTCCCTCGTATCATATAGGAAGGATCTGAAATGTTTTGTATCGCTTAGTACAGTCCTCGTTTTAATTAATTTTTTTTTATCAATACTAGTATAAACTTGTGTATAATATATTATGATTTTTTGACCGAAACATGCATTCAGAAACGTTTTGTAGAATTAAATTTTCAGGCGAATTTTTGCATGTACTTCTATCATAACCTTCCCTCGGAACATATAGGAAGGATCTTAAAAGTCTTGTATCGTCTTGTATAGTCCTCGTTTTAATTATATTTTTTTAGCAAAACTAGTATAAACTTATTTATGATATATTACGATTTTTTGACCGAAACTTGCATTTTGAAAAGTTTTGTAGAATCAAATTTTCAGATGATTTTTTGCATGGACTTCCATCATAACCTTCCTTCGTATCATATAGGAAGGATATGAAAAGTTTTGTATCATTTAGTACAGTCCTCGATTTAATTAAATATTTTTAGCAATACTAGTATAAACTTGTGTATAATATATTATGATTTTTTGGCCGAAACATGTATTCGGAAAAGTTTTGTAGAATCAAATTTTTAGACGATTTTTTGCATGGACTTCTATCATAACTTTCCCTTGTATCATATAGGGAGGATCTGAAAAGTTTTGTATCGTCTCGTATAGTCCTCGATTAAATTAATGTTTTTGAGCAAAGCTAGTATAAACTTGTTTATGATATATTATGATTTTTTGACCGAAACTTTGATTTTTGAAAAGTTTTGTAGAATCAAAATTTCAAATGATTTTTTACATAGACTTCCATCATAACCTTCCCTCGTAACATATAGGAAGGATCTGAAAAATATTGTATTCTTTCGTATAGTCCTCAATTTAATTTTTATTTTTTGAGCAAAACCTAGTATAAACTTGTTTATGATATATTATGATTTTTTGAACGAAACTTGCATTTTGAAACGTATCGTAGAATAAAATTTTCAGATGATTTTTTGCATGGATTTCCATGATAACCTTCCCTCGTATCATATAGGAAGGATCTGAAATGTTTTGTATCGCTTAGTACAGTCCTCGTTTAAATTAATTTTTTTTTATCAATACTAGTATAAACTTGTGTATAATATATTATGATTTTTTGACCGAAACATGCATTCAGAAACGTTTTGTAGAATTAAATTTTCAGGCGATTTTTTGCATGTACTTCTATCATAACCTTCCCTCGGAACATATAGGAAGGATCTTAAAAGTCTTGTATCGTCTTGTATAGTCCTCGATTTAATTATATTTTTTTAGCAAAACTAGTATAAACTTATTTATGATATATTACGATTTTTTGACCGAAACTTGCATTTTGAAAAGTTTTGTAGAATCAAATTTTCAGATGATTTTTTGCATGGACTTCCATCATAACCTTCCTTCGTATCATATAGGAAGGATATGAAAAGTTTTGTATCATTTAGTACAGTCCTCGATTTAATTAAATATTTTTAGCAATACTAGTATAAACTTGTGTATAATATATTATGATTTTTTGGACGAAACATGTATTCGGAAAAGTTTTGTAGAATCAGATTTTTAGACGATTTTTTGCATGGACTTCTATCATAACCTTCCCTCGTATCATATAGGGAGGATCTGAAAAGTTTGTATCGTCTCGTATAGTCCTCGATTAAATTAATGTTTTTGAGCAAAACTAGTATAAACCTGTTTATGATATATTATGATTTTTTGACCGAAACTTGCATTTTGAAAAGTTTTGTAGAATCAAAATTTCAGATGATTTTTTACATAGACTTCCATCATAACCTTCCCTCGTAACATATAGGAAGGATCTGCAAATTTTTGTATAGTTTCGTATAGTCCTCAATTTAATTTTTATTTTTTGAGAAAAAACTAGTATAAACTTGTGTATGATATATTATGATTTTTTGAACGAAACTTGCATTTTGAAACGTTTCGTAGAATAAAATTTTCAGATGATTTTTTGCATGGATTTCCATCATATCCTTCCCTCGTATCATATAGGAAGGATCTGAAATGTTTTGTATCGTTTAGTACAGTCCTCGATTTAATTAAATATTTTTAGCAATACTAGTATAAACTTGTGTATAATATATTATGATTTTTTGGCCGAAACATGTATTCGGAATAGTTTTGTAGAATCAAATTTTTAGACGATTTTTTGCATGGACTTCTATCATAACCTTCCCTCGTATCATATAGGGAGGATCTGAAAAGTTTTGTATCGTCTCGTATAGTCCTCGATTAAATTAAAGTTTTTGAGCAAAACTAGTATAAACTTGTTTATGATATATTATGATTTTTTGACCGAAACTTTGATTTTTGAAAAGTTTTGTAGAATCAAAATTTCAGATGATTTTTTACATAGACTTCCATCATAACCTTCCCTCGTAAAATATAGGAAGGATCTGAAAAATTTTGTATTCTTTCGTATAGTCCTCAATTTAATTTTTATTTTTTGAGCAAAACCTAGTATAAACTTGTGTATGATATATTATGATTTTTTGAACGAAACTTGCATTTTGAAACGTTTCGTAGAATAGAATTTTCAGATGATTTTTTGCATGGATTTCCATCATATCCTTCCCTCGTATCATATAGGAAGGATCTGAAATGTTTTGTATCGTTTAGTAAAGTCCTCGTTTTAATTAATTTTTTTTATCAATACTAGTATAAACTTGTGTATAATATATTATGATTTTTTGACCGAAACATGCATTCAGAAACGTTTTGTAGAATTAAATTTTCAGGCGATTTTTTGCATGTACTTCTATCATAACCTTCCGTCGGAACATATAGGAAGGATCTGAAAAGTCTTGTATCGTCTTGTATAGTCCTCGATTTAATTATATTTTTTAGCAAAACTAGTATAAACTTATTTATGATATATTACGATTTTTTGACCGAAACATGTATTTTGAAAAGTTTTGTGGAATCAAATTTTCAGATGATTTTTTGCATGGACTTCCATCATAACCTTCCTTCGTATCATATAGGAAGAATATGAAAAGTTTTGTATCATTTAGTACAGTCCTCGATTTAATTAAATTTTTTTAGCAATACTAGTATAAACTTGTGTATAATATATTATGATTTTTTGGCCGAAACATGTATTCGGAAAAGTTTTGTAGAATCAAATTTTTAGACGATTTTTTGCATGGACTTTTATCATAACCTTCCCTCGTATCATATAGGAAGGATCTGAAAAGTTTTGTATCGTCTTGTATAGTCCTCGATTAAATTAATGTTTTTGAGCAAAACTTGTATAAACTTGTTTATGATATATTATGATTTTTTGACCGAAACTTGCATATTGAAAAGTTTTGTAAAATCAAAATTTCAGATGATTTTTTACATAGACTTCCATCATAACCTTCCCTCGTAACATATAGGATGGATCTGCAAATTTTTGTATTCTTTCGTATAGTCCTCAATTTAATTTTTTTTTGAGCAAAAACTAGTATAAACTTGTGTATGATATATTATGATTTTTTTGAACGAAACTTGCATTTTGAAACATTTCGTAGAATAGAATTTTCAGATGATTTTTTGCATGGATTTCCATCATATCCTTCCCTCGTATCATATAGGAAGGATCTGAAATGTTTTGTATCGTTTAGTACAGTCCTCATTTTAATTAATTTTTTTTATCAATACAGGTATAAACTTGTGTATAATATAATATGATTTTTTGACCGAAACATACATTCAGAAACGTTTTGTAGAATTAAATTTTCAGACGATTTTTTGCATGTACTTCTATCATAACCTTCCCTCGTAACATATAGGAAGGATCTGAAAGTTTAGTATCGTCTTGTATAGTCCTCGATTTAATTATATTTTTTTAGCAAAACTAGTATAAACTTATTTATGATATATTACGATTTTTTGACCGAAACTTGCATTTTGAAAAGTTTTGTAGAATCAAATTTTCAGATGATTTTTTGCACGGACTTCCATCATAAACCTTCCTTCGTATCATATAGGAAGGATATGAAAAGTTTTGTATCATTTAGTACAGTCCTCGATTTAATTAAATTTTTTTAGCAAAACTAGTATAAACTTGTGTATAATATATTATGATTTTTTGGCCGAAACATGTATTCAAAAAAGTTTTGTAGAATCAAATTTTTAGAAAATTTTTGGATGGACTTCTATCATAACCTTCCCTCGTATCATATAGGGAGGATCTGAAAAGTTTGTATCATCTCGTATAGTCCTCGATTAAATTAATGTTTTTCAGCAAAACTAGTATAAACCTGTTTATGATATATTATGATTTTTTGACCGAAACTTGCATTTTGAAAAGTTTTGTAGAATCAAAATTTCAGATGATTTTTTACATAGACTTCCATCATAACCTTCCCTCGTAACATATAGGAAGGATCTGCAAATTTTTGTATAGTTTCGTATAGTCCTCAATTTAATTTTTATTTTTTGAGCAAAAACTAGTATAAACTTGTGTATGATATATTATGATTTTTTGAACGAAACTTGCATTTTGAAACGTTTCGTAGAATAAAATTTTCAGATGATTTTTTGCATGGATTTCCATCATATCCTTCCCTCGTATCATATAGGAAGGATTTGAAATGTTTTGTATCGTTTAGTACAGTCCTCGATTTAATTAAATATTTTTAGCAATACTAGTATAAACTTGTGTATAATATATTATGATTTTTTGGCCGAAACATGTATTCGGAAAAGTTTTGTAGAATCAAATTTTTAGACGATTTTTTGCATGGACTTCTATCATAACCTTCCCTCGTATCACATAGGAAGGATCTGAAAGTTTAGTATCGTCTTGTATAGTCCTCGATTTAATTATATTTTTTTAGCAAAACTAGTATAAACTTATTTATGATATATTACGATTTTTTGACCGAAACTTGCATTTTGAAAAGTTTTGTAGAATCAAATATTCAAATGATTTTTTGCACGGACTTCCATCATAAACCTTCCTTCGTATCATATAGGAAGGATATGAAAAGTTTTGTATCATTTAGTACAGTCCTCAATTTAATTAAATTTTTTTAGCAATACTAGTATAAACTTGTGTATAATATATTATGATTTTCTGGCCGAAACATGTATTCGAAAAAGTTTTGTAGAATCAAATTTTTAGAAAATTTTTGGATGGACTTCTATCATAACCTTCCCTCGTATCATATAGGGAGGATCTGAAAAGTTTGTATCGTCTCGTATAGTCCTCGATTAAATTAAAGTTTTTGAGCAAAACTAGTATATATTATGATTTTTTGACCGAAACTTTGATTTTTGAAAAGTTTTGTAGAATCAAAATTTCAGATGATTTTTTACATAGACTTCCATCATAACCTTCCCTCGTAACATATAGGAAGGATCTGAAAATTTTTGTATTCTTTCGTATAGTCCTCAATTTAATTTTTATTTTTTGAGCAAAACCTAGTATAAACTTGTGTATGATATATTACGATTTTTTGACCGAAACTTGCATTTTGAAAAGTTTTGTAGAATCAAATTTTCAGATGATTTTTTGCATGGATTTCCATCATATCCTTCCCTCGTATCATATAGGAAGGATCTGAAATGTTTTGTATCGTTTAGTACAGTCCTCGATTTAATTAAATATTTTTAGCAATACTAGTATAAACTTGTGTATAATATATTATGATTTTTTGCCGAAACATGTATTCGGAATAGTTTTGTAGAATCAAATTTTTAGACGATTTTTTGCATGGACTTCTATCATAACCTTCCCTCGTATCATATAGGAAGGATCTGAAAAGTTTTGTATCGTCTCGTATAGTCCTCAATTAAATTAATGTTTTTGAGCAAAACTAGTATAAACTTGGTTATGATATATTATGATTTTTTGACCGAAACTTTGATTTTTGAAAAGTTTTGTAGAATCAAAATTCCAGATGCTTTTTTACATAGACTTCCATCATAACCTTCCCTCGTAACATAAAGGAAGGATCTGAAAATTTTTGTATTCTTTCGTATAGTCCTCAATTTAATTTTTATTTTTTGAGCAAAACCTAGTATAAACTTGTGTATGATATATTATGATTTTTTGAACGAAACTTGCATTTTGAAACGTTTCGTAGAATAGAATTTTCAGATGATTTTTTGCATGGATTTCGATCATATCCTTCCCTCGTATCATATAGGAAGGATCTGAAATGTTTTGTTACGCTTAGTACAGTCCTCGTTTTAATTAATTTTTTTTATCAATACTAGTATAAACTTGTGTATAATATATTATGATTTTTTGACCGAAACATGCATTCAGAAACGTTTTGTAGAATTAAATTTTCAGACGATTTTTTGCATGTACTTCGTTCATAACCTTCCCTCGGAACATATAGGAAGGATCTGAAAAGTTTTGTATCGTCTTGTATGGTCCTCGATTTAATTATATTTTTTTAGCAATACTAGTATAAACTTATTTATGATATATTACGATTTTTTGACCGAAACTTGCATTTTGAAAAGTTTTGTAGAATCAAATTTTCAGATGATTTTTTGCATGGACTTCCATCATAACCTTCCTTCGTATCATATAGGAAGGATATGAAAAGTTTTGTATCATTTAGTACAGTCCTCGATTTAATTAAATAATTTTAGCAATACTAGTATAAACTTGTGTATAATATATTATGATTTTTAGCCGAAACATGTATTCGGAAAAGTTTTGTAGAATCAAATTTTTAGACGATTTTTTGCATGGACTTCTATCATAACCTTCCCTCGTATCATATAGGAAGGATCTGAAAAGTTTTGTATCGTCTCGTATAGTCCTCGATTAAATTAATGTTTTTGAGCAAAACTAGTATAAACTTGGTTATGATATATTATGATTGTTTGACCGAAACTTGAATTTTGAAAAGTTTTGTAGAATCAAAATTCCAGATGCTTTTTTACATAGACTTCCATCATAACCTTCCCTCGTAACATAAAGGAAGGATCTGAAAATTTTTGTATTCTTTCGTATAGTCCTCAATTTAATTTTTATTTTTTGAGCAAAACCTAGTATAAACTTGTGTATGATATATTATGATTTTTTGAACGAAACTTGCATTTTGAAACGTTTCGTAGAAGAAAATTTTCAGATGATTTTTTGCATGGATTTCCATCATAACCTTCCTTCGTATCATATAGGAGGGTCTGAAATGTTTTGTATCGCTTAGTACAGTCCTCGTTTTAATTAATTTTTTTTATCAATACTAGTATAAACTTGTGTATAATATATTATGATTTTTTGACCGAAACATGCATTCAGAAACGTTTTGTAGAATTAAATTTTCAGACGATTTTTTGCATGTACTTCTATCATAACCTTCCCTCGGAACATATAGGAAGGATCTGAAAAGTTTTGTATCGTCTTGTATGGTCCTCAATTTAATTATATTTTTTTAGCAAAACTAGTATAAACTTATTTATGATATATTACGATTTTTTGACCGAAACTTGCATTTTAAAAAGTTTTGTAGAATCAAATTTTCAGATGATTTTTTGCATGGACTTCCATCATAACTTCCTTCGTATCATATAGGAAGGATATGAAAAGTTTTGTATCATTTAGTACAATCCTCGATTTAATTAAATATTTTTAGCAATACTAGTATAAACTTGTGTATAATATATTATGATTTTTTGGCTGAAACATGTATTCGGAAAAGTTTTGTAGAATCAAATTTTTAGACGATTTTTTGCATGGACTTCTATCATAACCTTCCCTCGTATCATATAGGAAGGATCTGAAAAGTTTTGTATCGTCTCGTATAGTCCTCGATTAAATTAATGTTTTTGAGCAAAACTAGTATAAACTTGGTTATGATATATTATGATTTTTTGACCGAAACTTGCATTTTGAAAAGTTTTGTAGAATCAAAATTTCAGATGCTTTTTTACATAGACTTCCATCATAACCTTCCCTCGTAACATATAGGAAGGATCTGAAAATTTTTGTATTCTTTCGTATAGTCCTCAATTTAATTTGTATCTTTTGAGCAAAAACTAGTATAAACTTGTGTATGATATATTATGATTTTTTGAACGAAACTTGCATTTTGAAACGTTTCGTAGAATAAAATTTTCATATGATTTTTTGCATGGATTTCCATCATAACCTTCCCTCGTATCATATAAGAAGGATCTGAAATGTTTTGTATCGTTTAGTACAGTCCTCGTTTTAATTAATTTTTTTATCAATACTAGTATAAACTTGTGTATAATATATTATGATTTTTTGACCGAAACATGCATTCAGAAACGTTTTGTAGAATTAAATTTTCAGACGATTTTTTGCATGTACTTCTATTATAACCTTCCCTCGGAACATATAGGAAGGATCTGAAAAGTTTTGTATCGTCTTGTATAGTCCTCAATTTAATTATATTTTTTTAGCAAAACTAGTATAAACTTATTTATGATATATTACGATTTTTTGACCGAAACTTGCATTTTGAAAAGTTTTGTAGAATCAAATTTTCAGATGATTTTTTGCATGGACTTCCATCATAACCTTCCTTCGTATCATATTGGAAGGGTATGAAAAGTTTTGTATCATTTAGTACAGTCCTCGATTTAATTAAATATTTTTAGCAATACTAGTATAAACTTGTGTATAATATATTATGATTTTTTGGCTGAAACATGTATTCGGAAAAGTTTTGTAGAATCAAATTTTTAGACGATTTTTTGCATGGACTTCTATCATAACCTTCCCTCGTATCATATAGGAAGGATCTGAAAAGTTTTGTATCGTCTCATATAGTCCTTGATTAAATTAATGTTTTTGAGCAAAACTAGTATAAACTTGGTTATGATATATTATGATTTTTTGACCGAAACTTGCATTTTGAAAAGTTTTGTAGAATCAAAATTTCAGATGCTTTTTTACATAGACTTCCATCATAACCTTCCCTCGTAACATATAGGAAGGATCTGAAAATTTTTGTATTCTTTGTATAGTCCT
Organism: Lathyrus aphaca; assembly: GCA_963966055.1. Classification (NCBI taxonomy): domain Eukaryota; kingdom Viridiplantae; phylum Streptophyta; class Magnoliopsida; order Fabales; family Fabaceae; genus Lathyrus; species Lathyrus aphaca. Next base: position 526,367,970 of record OZ014523.1, on the reverse strand, counting down.
CAATTTAATTTTTATTTTTTGAGCAAAAACTAGTATAAACTTGTGTATGATATATTATGTTTTTTTGAACGAAACTTGCATTTTGAAACGTTTCGTAGAATAAAATTTTCATATGATTTTTTGCATGGATTTCCATCATAACCTTCCCTCGTATCATATAAGAAGGATCTGAAATGTTTTGTATCGTTTAGTACAGTCCTCGTTTTAATTAATTTTTTTATCAATACTAGTATAAACTTGTGTATAATATATTATGATTTTTTGACCGAAACATGCATTCAGAAACGTTTTGTAGAATTAAATTTTCAGACGATTTTTTGCATGTACTTCTATCATAACCTTCCCTCGGAACATATAGGAAGGATCTGAAAAGTTTTGTATCGTCTTGTATAGTCCTCAATTTAATTATATTTTTTTTGCAAAACTAGTATAAACTTATTTATGATATATTACGATTTTTTGACCGAAACTTGCATTTTGAAAAGTTTTGTAGAATCAAATTTTCAGATGATTTTTTGCATGGACTTCCATCATAACCTTCCTTCGTATCATATAGGAAGGATATGAAAAGTTTTGTATCATTTAGTACAGTCCTCGATTTAATTAAATATTTTTAGCAATACTAGTATAAACTTGTGTATAATATATTATGATTTTTTGGCTGAAACATGTATTCGGAAAAGTTTTGTAGAATCAAATTTTTAGACGATTTTTTGCATGGACTTCTATCATGACCTTCCCTCGTATCATATAGGAAGGATCTGAAAAGTTTTGTATCGTCTCGTATAGTCCTCGATTAAATTAATGTTTTTGAGCAAAACTAGTATAAACTTGGTTATGATATATTATGATTTTTTGACCGAAACTTTGATTTTTGAAAAGTTTTGTAGAATCAAAATTTCAAATGATATTTTACATAGACTTCCATCATAACCTTCCCTCGTAACATATAGGAAGGATCTGAAAATTTTTGTATTCTTTCGTATAGTCCTCAATTTAATTTTTATTTTTTGAGCAAAAACTAGTATAAACTTGTGTATGATATATTATGATTTTTTGAACGAAACTTGCATTTTGAAACGTTTCGTAGAATAAAATTTTCATATGATTTTTTGCATGGATTTCCATCATAACCTTCCCTCGTATCATATAGGAAGGATCTGAAATGTTTTGTATCGTTTAGTACAATCCTCGTTTTAATTAATTTTTTTATCAATACTAGTATAAACTTGTGTATAATATATTATGATTTTTTGACCGAAACATGCATTCAGAAACGTTTTGTAGAATTAAATTTTTAGACGATTTTTTGCATGTACTTCTATCATAACCTTCCCTCGAAACATATAGGAAGGATCTGAAAAGTTTTGTATCGTCTTGTATAGTCCTCAATTTAATTATATTTTTTTAGCAAAACTAGTATAAACTTATTTATGATATATTACAATTTTTTGACCGAAACTTGCATTTTGAAAAGTTTTGTAGAATCAAATTTTCAGATGATTTTTTGCATGGACTTCCATCATAACCTTCCTTCGTATCATATAGGAAGGATATGAAAAGTTTTGTATCATTTAGTACAGTCCTCGATTTAATTAAATATTTTTAGCAATACTAGTATAAACTTGTGTATAATATATTATGATTTTTTGGCTGAAACATGTATTCGGAAAAGTTTTGTAGAATCAAATTTTTAGACGATTTTTTGCATGGACTTTTATCATAACCTTCCCTCGTATCATATAGGAAGGATCTGAAAAGTTTTGTATCGTCTCGTATAGTCCTCGATTAAATTAATGTTTTTGAGCAAAACTAGTATAAACTTGGTTATGATATATTATGATTTTTTGACCGAAACTTGCATTTTGAAAAGTTTTGTAGAATCAAAATTTCAGATGCTTTTTTACATAGACTTCCATCATAACCTTCCCTCGTAACATATAGGAAGGATCTGAAAATTTTTGTATTCTTTCGTATAGTTCTCAATTTAATTTTTATTTTTTGAGCAAAAACTAGTATAAACTTGTGTATGATATATTATGATTTTTTGAACGAAACATGCATTTTGAAACGTTTCGTAGAATAAAATTTTCATATGATTTTTTGCATGGATTTCCATCATAACCTTCCCTCGTATCATATAGGAAGGATCTGAAATGTTTTGTATCGTTTAGTACAGTCCTCGTTTTAATTAATTTTTTTATCAATACTAGTATAAACTTGTGTATAATATATTATGATTTTTTGACCGAAACATGCATTCAGAAACGTTTTGTAGAATTAAATTTTCAGACGATTTTTTGCATGTACTTCTATCATAACCTTCCCTCGGAACATATAGGAAGGATCTGAAAAGTTTTGTATCGTCTTGTATAGTCCTCAATTTAATTATATTTTTTTAGCAAAACTATTATAAACTTATTTATGATATATTACGAGTTTTTGACCGAAACTTGCATTTTGAAAAGTTTTGTAGAATCAAATTTTCAGATGATTTTTTGCATGGACTTCCATCATAACCTTCCTTCGTATCATATAGGAAGGATATGAAAAGTTTTGTATCATTTAGTACAGTCCTCGATTTAATTAAATATTTTTAGCAATACTAGTATAAACTTGTGTATAATATATTATGATTTTTTGGCTGAAACATGTATTCGGAAAAGTTTTGTAGAATCAAATTTTTAGACGATTTTTTGCATGGACTTCTATCATGACCTTCCCTCGTATCATATAGGAAGGATCTGAAAAGTTTTTTATCGTCTCGTATAGTCCTCGATTAAATTAATGTTTTTGAGCAAAACTAATATAAACTTGGTTATGATATATTATGATTTTTTGACCGAAACTTTGATTTTTGAAAAGTTTTGTAGAATCAAAATTTCAAATGATATTTTACATAGACTTCCATCATAACCTTCCCTCGTAACATATAGGAAGGATCTGAAAATTTTTGTATTCTTTCGTATAATCATCAATTTAATTTTTATTTTTTGAGCAAAAACTAGTATAAACTTGTGTATGATATATTATGATTTTTTGAACGAAACATGCATTTTGAAACGTTTCGTAGAATAAAATTTTCATATGATTTTTTGCATGGATTTCCATCATAACCTTCCCTCGTATCATATAGGAAGGATCTGAAATGTTTTGTATCGTTTAGTACAATCCTCGTTTTAATTAATTTTTTTATCAATACTAGTATAAACTTGTGTATAATATATTATGATTTTTTGACCGAAACATGCATTCAGAAACGTTTTGTAGAATTAAATTTTCAGACGATTTTTTGCATGTACTTCTATCATAACCTTCCCTCGAAACATATAGGAAGGATCTGAAAAGTTTTGTATCGTCTTGTATAGTCCTCAATTTAATTATATTTTTTTAGCAAAACTAGTATAAACTTATTTATGATATATTACGATTTTTTGACCGAAACTTGCATTTTGAAAAGTTTTGTAGAATCAAATTTTCAGATGATTTTTTGCATGGACTTCCATCATAACCTTCCTTCGTATCATATAGGAAGGATATGAAAAGTTTTGTATCATTTAGTACAGTCCTCGATTTAATTAAATATTTTTAGCAATACTAGTATAAACTTGTGTATAATATATTATGATTTTTTGGCTGAAACATGTATTCGGAAAAGTTTTGTAGAATCAAATTTTTAGACGATTTTTTGCATGGACTTCTATCATAACCTTCCCTCGTATCATATAGGAAGGATCTGAAAAGTTTTGTATCGTCTCGTATAGTCCTCGATTAAATTAATGTTTTTGAGCAAAACTAGTATAAACTTGGTTATGATATATTATGATTTTTTGACCGAAACTTGCATTTTGAAAAGTTTTGTAGAATCAAAATTTCAGATGCTTTTTTACATAGACTTCCATCATAACCTTCCCTCGTAACATATAGGAAGGATCTGAAATTTTTTGTATTCTTTCGTATAGTTCTCAATTTAATTTTTATTTTTTGAGCAAAAACTAGTATAAACTTGTGTATGATATATTATGATTTTTTGAACGAAACATGCATTTTGAAACGTTTCGTAGAATAAAATTTTCATATGATTTTTTGCATGGATTTCCATCATAACCTTCCCTCGTATCATATAGGAAGGATCTGAAATGTTTTGTATCGTTTAGTACAGTCCTCGTTTTAATTAATTTTTTTATCAATACTAGTATAAACTTGTGTATAATATATTATGATTTTTTGACCGAAACATGCATTCAGAAACGTTTTGTAGAATTAAATTTTCAGACGATTTTTTGCATGTACTTCTATCATAACCTTCCCTCGGAACATATAGGAAGGATCTGAAAAGTTTTGTATCGTCTTGTATAGTCCTCAATTTAATTATATTTTTTTAGCAAAACTAGTATAAACTTATTTATGATATATTACGATTTTTTGACCGAAACTTGCATTTTGAAAAGTTTTGTAGAATCAAATTTTCAGATGATTTTTTGCATGGACTTCCATCATAACCTTCCTTCGTATCATATAGGAAGGATATGAAAAGTTTTGTATCATTTAGTACAGTCCTCGATTTAATTAAATATTTTTAGCAATACTAGTATAAACTTGTGTATAATATATTATGATTTTTTGGCTGAAACATGTATTCGGAAAAGTTTTGTAGAATCAAATTTTTAGACGATTTTTTGCATGGACTTCTATCATGACCTTCCCTCGTATCATATAGGAAGGATCTGAAAAGTTTTGTATCGTCTCGTATAGTCCTCGATTAAATTAATGTTTTTGAGCAAAACTAGTATAAACTTGGTTATGATATATTATGATTTTTTGACCGAAACTTTGATTTTTGAAAAGTTTTGTAGAATCAAAATTTCAAATGATATTTTACATAGACTTCCATCATAACCTTCCCTCGTAACATATAGGAAGGATCTGAAAATTTTTGTATTCTTTCGTATAATCATCAATTTAATTTTTATTTTTTGAGCAAAAACTAGTATAAACTTGTGTATGATATATTATGATTTTTTGAACGAAACATGCATTTTGAAACGTTTCGTAGAATAAAATTTTCATATGATTTTTTGCATGGATTTCCATCATAACCTTCCCTCGTATCATATAGGAAGGATCTGATATGTTTTGTATCGTTTAGTACAGTCCTCGTTTTAATTAATTTTTTTATCAATACTAGTATAAACTTGTGTATAATATATTATGATTTTTTGACCGAAACATGCATTCAGAAACGTTTTGTAGAATTAAATTTTCAGACGATTTTTTGCATGTACTTCTATCATAACCTTCCCTCGGAACATATAGGAAGGATCTGAAAAGTTTTGTATCTCCTTGTATAGTCCTCAATTTAATTATATTTTTTTAGCAAAACTAGTATAAACTTATTTATGATATATTACGATTTTTTGACCGAAACTTGCATTTTGAAAAGTTTTGTAGAATCAAATTTTCAGATGATTTTTTGCATGGACTTCCATCATAACCTTCCTTCGTATCATATAGGAAGGATATGAAAAGTTTTGTATCATTTAGTACAGTCCTCGATTTAATTAAATATTTTTAGCAATACTAGTATAAACTTGTGTATAATATATTATGATTTTTTGGCTGAAACATGTATTCGGAAAAGTTTTGTAGAATCAAATTTTTAGACGATTTTTTGCATGGACTTCTATCATGACCTTCCCTCGTATCATATAGGAAGGATCTGAAAAGTTTTGTATCGTCTCGTATAGTCCTCGATTAAATTAATGTTTTTGAGCAAAACTAGTATAAACTTGGTTATGATATATTATGATTTTTTGACCGAAACTTTGATTTTTGAAAAGTTTTGTAGAATCAAAATTTCAAATGATATTTTACATAGACTTCCATCATAACCTTCCCTCGTAACATATAGGAAGGATCTGAAAATTTTTGTATTCTTTCGTATAATCATCAATTTAATTTTTATTTTTTGAGAAAAAACTAGTATAAACTTGTGTATGATATATTATGATTTTTTGAACGAAACATGCATTTTGAAACGTTTCGTAGAATAAAATTTTCATATGATTTTTTGCATGGATTTCCATCATAACCTTCCCTCGTATCATATAGGAAGGATCTGATATGTTTTGTATCGTTTAGTACAGTCCTCATTTTAATTAATTTTTTTATCAATACTAGTATAAACTTGTGTATAATATATTATGATTTTTTGACCGAAACATGCATTCAGAAACGTTTTGTAGAATTAAATTTTCAGACGATTTTTTGCATGTACTTCTATCATAACCTTCCCTCGGAACATATAGGAAGGATCTGAAAAGTTTTGTATCGTCTTGTATAGTCCTCAATTTAATTATATTTTTTTAGCAAAACTAGTATAAACTTATTTATGATATATTACGATTTTTTGACCGAAACTTGCATTTTGAAAAGTTTTGTAGAATCAAATTTTCAGATGATTTTTTGCATGGACTTCCATCATAACCTTCCTTCGTATCATATAGGAAGGATATGAAAAGTTTTGTATCATTTAGTACAGTCCTCGATTTAATTAAATATTTTTAGCAATACTAGTATAAACTTGTGTATAATATATTATGATTTTTTGGCTGAAACATGTATTCGGAAAAGTTTTGTAGAATCAAATTTTTAGACGATTTTTTGCATGGACTTCTATCATGACCTTCCCTCGTATCATATAGGAAGGATCTGAAAAGTTTTGTATCGTCTCGTATAGTCCTCGATTAAATTAATGTTTTTGAGCAAAACTAGTATAAACTTGGTTATGATATATTATGATTTTTTGACCGAAACTTTGATTTTTGAAAAGTTTTGTAGAATCAAAATTTCAAATGATATTTTACATAGACTTCCATCATAACCTTCCCTCGTAACATATAGGAAGGATCTGAAAATTTTTGTATTCTTTCGTATAATCATCAATTTAATTTTTATTTTTTGAGAAAAAACTAGTATAAACTTGTGTATGATATATTATGATTTTTTGAACGAAACATGCATTTTGAAACGTTTCGTAGAATAAAATTTTCATATGATTTTTTGCATGGATTTCCATCATAACCTTCCCTCGTATCATATAGGAAGGATCTGATATGTTTTGTATCGTTTAGTACAGTCCTCATTTTAATTAATTTTTTTATCAATACTAGTATAAACTTGTGTATAATATATTATGATTTTTTGACCGAAACATGCATTCAGAAACGTTTTGTAGAATTAAATTTTCAGACGATTTTTTGCATGTACTTCTATCATAACCTTCCCTCGGAACATATAGGAAGGATCTGAAAAGTTTTGTATCGTCTTGTATAGTCCTCAATTTAATTATATTTTTTTAGCAAAACTAGTATAAACTTATTTATGATATATTACGATTTTTTGACCGAAACTTGCATTTTGAAAAGTTTTGTAGAATCAAATTTTCAGATGATTTTTTGCATGGACTTCCATCATAACCTTCCTTCGTATCATATAGGAAGGATATGAAAAGTTTTGTATCATTTAGTACAGTCCTCGATTTAATTAAATATTTTTAGCAATACTAGTATAAACTTGTGTATAATATATTATGATTTTTTGGCTGAAACATGTATTCGGAAAAGTTTTGTAGAATCAAATTTTTAGACGATTTTTTGCATGGACTTCTATCATGACCTTCCCTCGTATCATATAGGAAGGATCTGAAAAGTTTTGTATCGTCTCGTATAGTCCTCGATTAAATTAATGTTTTTGAGCAAAACTAGTATAAACTTGGTTATGATATATTATGATTTTTTGACCGAAACTTTGATTTTTGAAAAGTTTTGTAGAATCAAAATTTCAAATGATATTTTACATAGACTTCCATCATAACCTTCCCTCGTAACATATAGGAAGGATCTGAAAATTTTTGTATTCTTTCGTATAATCATCAATTTAATTTTTATTTTTTGAGCAAAAACTAGTATAAACTTGTGTATGATATATTATGATTTTTTGAACGAAACATGCATTTTGAAACGTTTCGTAGAATAAAATTTTCATATGATTTTTTGCATGGATTTCCATCATAACCTTCCCTCGTATCATATAGGAAGGATCTGATATGTTTTGTATCGTTTAGTACAGTCCTCGTTTTAATTAATTTTTTTATCAATACTAGTATAAACTTGTGTATAATATATTATGATTTTTTGACCGAAACATGCATTCAGAAACGTTTTGTAGAATTAAATTTTCAGACGATTTTTTGCATGTACTTCTATCATAACCTTCCCTCGGAACATATAGGAAGGATCTGAAAAGTTTTGTATCGTCTTGTATAGTCCTCAATTTAATTATATTTTTTTAGCAAAACTAGTATAAACTTATTTATGATATATTACGATTTTTTGACCGAAACTTGCATTTTGAAAAGTTTTGTAGAATCAAATTTTCAGATGATTTTTTGCATGGACTTCCATTATAACCTTCCTTCGTATCATATAGGAAGGATATGAAAAGTTTTGTATCATTTAGTACAGTCCTCGATTTAATTAAATATTTTTAGCAATACTAGTATAAACTTGTGTATAATATATTATGATTTTTTGGCTGAAACATGTATTCGGAAAAGTTTTGTAGAATCAAATTTTTAGACGATTTTTTGCATGGACTTCTATCATGACCTTCCCTCGTATCATATAGGAAGGATCTGAAAAGTTTTGTATCGTCTCGTATAGTCCTCGATTAAATTAATGTTTTTGAGCAAAACTAGTATAAACTTGTTTATGATATATTATGATTTTTTGACCGAAACTTTGATTTTTGAAAAGTTTTGTAGAATCAAAATTTCAAATGATATTTTACATAGACTTCCATCATAACCTTCCCTCGTAACATATAGGAAGGATCTGAAAATTTTTGTATTCTTTCGCATAATCCTCAATTTAATTTTTATTTTTTGAGCAAAACCTAGTATAAACTTGTGTATGATATATTAGTATTTTTTGAATGAAACTTGCATTTTGAAACGTTTCGTAGAATAAAATTTTCAGATGATTTTTTGCATGGATTTCCATGATAACCTTCCCTCGTATCATATAGGAAGGATCTGAAATGTTTTGTATCGCTTAGTACAGTCCTCGTTTTAATTAATTTTTTTTATCAATACTAGTATAAACTTGTGTATAATATATTATGATTTTTTGACCGAAACATGCATTCAGAAACGTTTTGTAGAATTAAATTTTCAGACGATTTTTTGCATGTACTTCTATCATAACCTTCCCTCGGAACATATAGGAAGGATCTGAAAAGTTTTGTATCGTCTTGTATAGTCCTCAATTTAATTATATTTTTTTAGCAAAACAAGTATAAACTTATTTATGATATATTACGATTTTTTGACCGAAACTTGCATTTTGAAAAGTTTTGTAGAATCAAATTTCCAGATGATTTTTTGCATGGACTTCCGTAATAACCTTCCTTCGTATCATATAGGAAGGATATGAAAAGTTTTGTATCATTTAGTACAGTCCTCGATTTAATTAAATATTTTTAGCAATACTAGTATAAACTTGTGTATAATATATTATGATTTTTGGCCGAAACATGTATTCGGAAAAGTTTTGTAGAATCAAATTTTTAGACGATTTTTTGCCTGGACTTCTATCATAACCTTCCCTCGTATCATATAGGAAGGATCTGAAAAGTTTTGTATCGTCTCGTATAGTCCTCGATTAAATTAATGTTTTTGAGCAAAACTAGTATAAACTTGGTTATGATATATTATGATTTTTTGACCGAAACTTGCATTTTGAAAAGTTTTGTAGAATCAAAATTTCAGATGCTTTTTTACATAGACTTCCATCATAACCTTCCCTCGTAACATATAGGAAGGATCTGAAAATTTTTGTATTCTTTCGTATAGTCCTCAATTTAATTTTTATTTTTTGAGCAAAAACTAGTATAAACTTGTGTATGATATATTATGATTTTTTGAACGAAACTTGCATTTTGAAACGTTTCGTAGAATAAAATTTTCAGATGATTTTTTGCATGGATTTCCATCATAACCTTCCCTCGTATCATAAAGGAAGGATCTGAAATGTTTTGTATCGCTTAGTACAGTCCTCGTTTTAATTAATTTTTTTATCAATACTAGTATAAACTTGTGTATAATATATTATGATTTTTTGACCGAAACTTGCATTCAGAAACGTTTTGTAGAATTAAATTTTCAGACGATTTTTTGCATGTACTTCTATCATAACCTTCCCTCGGAACATATAGGAAGGATCTGAAAAGTTTTGTATCGTCTTGTATAGTCCTCAATTTAATTATAATTTTTTAGCAAAACTAGTATAAACTTATTTATGATATATTACGATTTTTTGACCGAAACTTGCATTTTGAAAAGTTTTGTAGAATCAAATTTTCAGATGATTTTTTGCATGGACTTCCATTATAACCTTCCTTCGTATCATATAGGAAGGATATGAAAAGTTTTGTATCATTTAGTACAGTCCTCGATTTAATTAAATATTTTTAGCAATACTAGTATAAACTTGTGTATAATATATTATGATTTTTTGGCTGAAACATGTATTCGGAAAAGTTTTGTAGAATCAAATTTTTAGACTATTTTTTGCATGTACTTCTATCATGACCTTCCCTCGTATCATATAGGAAGGATCTGAAAAGTTTTGTATCGTCTCGTATAGTCCTCGATTAAATTAATGTTTTTGAGCAAAACTAGTATAAACTTGTTTATGATATATTATGATTTTTTGACCGAAACTTTGATTTTTGAAAAGTTTTGTAGAATCAAAATTTCAAATGATATTTTACATAGACTTCCATCATAACCTTCCCTCGTAACATATAGGAAGGATCTGAAAATTTTTGTATTCTTTCGTATAATCCTCAATTTAATTTTTATTTTTTGAGCAAAACCTAGTATAAACTTGTGTATGATATATTAGTATTTTTTGAATGAAACTTGCATTTTGAAACGTTTCATAGAATAAAATTTTCAGATGATTTTTTGCATGGATTTCCATCATAACCTTCCCTCGTATCATATAGGAAGGATCTGAAATGTTTTGTATCGCTTAGTACAGTCCTCGTTTTAATTAATTTTTTTTATCAATACTAGTATAAACTTGTGTATAATATATTATGATTTTTTGACCGAAACATGCATTCAGAAACGTTTTGTAGAATTAAATTTTCAGACGATTTTTTGCATGTACTTCTATCATAACCTTCCCTCGGAACATATAGGAAGGATCTGAAAAGTTTTGTATCGTCTTGTATAGTCCTCAATTTAATTATATTTTTTTAGCAAAACAAGTATAAACTTATTTATGATATATTACGATTTTTTGACCGAAACTTGCATTTTGAAAAGTTTTGTAGAATCAAATTTCCAGATGATTTTTTGCATGGACTTCCATAATAACCTTCCTTCGTATCATATAGGAAGGATATGAAAAGTTTTGTATCATTTAGTACAGTCCTCGATTTAATTAAATATTTTTAGCAATACTAGTATAAACTTGTGTATAATATATTATGATTTTTGGCCGAAACATGTATTCGGAAAAGTTTTGTAGAATCAAATTTTTAGACGATTTTTTGCCTGGACTTCTATCATAACCTTCCCTCGTATCATATAGGAAGGATCTGAAAAGTTTTGTATCGTCTCGTATAGTCCTCGATTAAATTAATGTTTTTGAGCAAAACTAGTATAAACTTGGTTATGATATATTATGATTTTTTGACCGAAACTTGCATTTTGAAAAGTTTTGTAGAATCAAAATTTCAGATGCTTTTTTACATAGACTTCCATCATAACCTTCCCTCGTAACATATAGGAAGGATCTGAAAATTTTTGTATTCTTTCGTATAGTCCTCAATTTAATTTTTATTTTTTGAGCAAAAACTAGTATAAACTTGTGTATGATATATTATGATTTTTTGAACGAAACTTGCATTTTGAAACGTTTCGTAGAATAAAATTTTCAGATGATATTTTGCATGGATTTCCATCATAACCTTCCCTCGTATCATAAAGGAAGGATCTGAAATGTTTTGTATCGCTTAGTACAGTCCTCGTTTTAATTAATTTTTTTATCAATACTAGTATAAACTTGTGTATAATATATTATGATTTTTTGACCGAAACTTGCATTCAGAAACGTTTTGTAGAATTAAATTTTCAGACGATTTTTTGCATGTACTTCTATCATAACCTTCCCTCGGAACATATAGGAAGGATCTGAAAAGTTTTGTATCGTCTTGTATAGTCCTCAATTTAATTATAATTTTTTAGCAAAACTAGTATAAACTTATTTATGATATATTACGATTTTTTGACCGAAACTTGCATTTTGAAAAGTTTTGTAGAATCAAATTTTCAGTTGATTTTTTGCATGGAGTTCCATCATAACCTTACTTCGTATCATATAGGAAGGATATGAAAAGTTTTGTATCATTTAGTACAGTCTTCGATTTAATTAAATATTTTTAGCAATACTAGTATAAACTTGTGTATAATATATTATGATTTTTTAGCCGAAACATGTATTCGGAAAAGTTGTATAGAATCAAATTTTCAGACGATTTTTTGCATGGACTTCTATCATAACCTTCCCTCGTATCATATAGGATGGATCTGAAAAGTTTTGTATCGTCTCGTATAGTCCTCGATTAAATTAATGTTTTTGAGCAAAACTAGTATAAACTTTTTTATGATATATTATGATTTTTTGACCGAAACTTTGATTTTTGAAAAGTTTTGTAGAATCAAAATTTCAAATGATATTTTACATAGACTTCCATCATAACCTTCCCTCGTAACATATAGGAAGGATCTGAAAATTTTTGTATTCTTTCGTATAATCCTCAATTTAATTTTTATTTTTTGAGCAAAACCTAGTATAAACTTGTGTATGATATATTAGTATTTTTTGAATGAAACTTGCATTTTGAAACGTTTCGTAGAATAAAATTTTCAGATGATTTTTTGCATGGATTTCCATCATAACCTTCCCTCGTATCATATAGGAAGGATCTGAAATGTTTTGTATCGCTTAGTACAGTCCTCGTTTTAATTAATTTTTTTTATCAATACTAGTATAAACTTGTGTATAATATATTATGATTTTTTGACCGAAACATGCATTCAGAAACGTTTTGTAGAATTAAATTTTCAGACGATTTTTTGGATGTACTTCTATCATAACCTTCCCTCGGAACATATAGGAAGGATCTGAAAAGTTTTGTATCGTCTTGTATAGTCCTCAATTTAATTATATTTTTTTAGCAAAACAAGTATAAACTTATTTATGATATATTACGATTTTTTGACCGAAACTTGCATTTTGAAAAGTTTTGTAGAATCAAATTTCCAGATGATTTTTTGCATGGACTTCCATAATAACCTTCCTTCGTATCATATAGGAAGGATATGAAAAGTTTTGTATCATTTAGTACAGTCCTCGATTTAATTAAATATTTTTAGCAATACTAGTATAAACTTGTGTATAATATATTATGATTTTTGGCCGAAACATGTATTCGGAAAAGTTTTGTAGAATCAAATTTTTAGACGATTTTTTGCCTGGACTTCTATCATAACCTTCCCTCGTATCATATAGGAAGGATCTGAAAAGTTTTGTATCGTCTCGTATAGTCCTCGATTAAATTAATGTTTTTGAGCAAAACTAGTATAAACTTGGTTATGATATATTATGATTTTTTGACCGAAACTTGCATTTTGAAAAGTTTTGTAGAATCAAAATTTCAGATGCTTTTTTACATAGACTTCCATCATAACCTTCCCTCGTAACATATAGGAAGGATCTGAAAATTTTTGTATTCTTTCGTATAGTCCTCAATTTAATTTTTATTTTTTGAGCAAAAACTAGTATAAACTTGTGTATGATATATTATGATTTTTTGAACGAAACTTGCATTTTGAAACGTTTCGTAGAATAAAATTTTCAGATGATATTTTGCATGGATTTCCATCATAACCTTCCCTCGTATCATAAAGGAAGGATCTGAAATGTTTTGTATCGCTTAGTACAGTCCTCGTTTTAATTAATTTTTTTATCAATACTAGTATAAACTTGTGTATAATATATTATGATTTTTTGACCGAAACTTGCATTCAGAAACGTTTTGTAGAATTAAATTTTCAGACGATTTTTTGCATGTACTTCTATCATAACCTTCCCTCGGAACATATAGGAAGGATCTGAAAAGTTTTGTATCGTCTTGTATAGTCCTCAATTTAATTATAATTTTTTAGCAAAACTAGTATAAACTTATTTATGATATATTACGATTTTTTGACCGAAACTTGCATTTTGAAAAGTTTTGTAGAATCAAATTTTCAGTTGATTTTTTGCATGGAGTTCCATCATAACCTTACTTCGTATCATATAGGAAGGATATGAAAAGTTTTGTATCATTTAGTACAGTCTTCGATTTAATTAAATATTTTTAGCAATACTAGTATAAACTTGTGTATAATATATTATGATTTTTTAGCCGAAACATGTATTCGGAAAAGTTGTATAGAATCAAATTTTCAGACGATTTTTTGCATGGACTTCTATCATAACCTTCCCTCGTATCATATAGGATGGATCTGAAAAGTTTTGTATCGTCTCGTATAGTCCTCGATTAAATTAATGTTTTTGAGCAAAACTAGTATAAACTTTTTTATGATATATTATGATTTTTTGACCGAAACTTTGATTTTTGAAAAGTTTTGTAGAATCAAAATTTCAAATGATATTTTACATAGACTTCCATCATAACCTTCCCTCGTAACATATAGGAAGGATCTGAAAATTTTTGTATTCTTTCGTATAATCCTCAATTTAATTTTTATTTTTTGAGCAAAACCTAGTATAAACTTGTGTATGATATATTAGTATTTTTTGAATGAAACTTGCATTTTGAAACGTTTCGTAGAATAAAATTTTCAGATGATTTTTTGCATGGATTTCCATCATAACCTTCCCTCGTATCATATAGGAAGGATCTGAAATGTTTTGTATCGCTTAGTACAGTCCTCGTTTTAATTAATTTTTTTTATCAATACTAGTATAAACTTGTGTATAATATATTATGATTTTTTGACCGAAACATGCATTCAGAAACGTTTTGTAGAATTAAATTTTCAGACGATTTTTTGCATGTACTTCTATCATAACCTTCCCTCGGAACATATAGGAAGGATCTGAAAAGTTTTGTATCGTCTTGTATAGTCCTCAATTTAATTATATTTTTTTAGCAAAACAAGTATAAACTTATTTATGATATATTACGATTTTTTGACCGAAACTTGCATTTTGAAAAGTTTTGTAGAATCAAATTTCCAGATGATTTTTTGCATGGACTTCCATAATAACCTTCCTTCGTATCATATAGGAAGGATATGAAAAGTTTTGTATCATTTAGTACAGTCCTCGATTTAATTAAATATTTTTAGCAATACTAGTATAAACTTGTGTATAATATATTATGATTTTTGGCCGAAACATGTATTCGGAAAAGTTTTGTAGACTCAAATTTTTAGACGATTTTTTGCCTGGACTTCTATCATAACCTTCCCTCGTATCATATAGGAAGGATCTGAAAAGTTTTGTATCGTCTCGTATAGTCCTCGATTAAATTAATGTTTTTGAGCAAAACTAGTATAAACTTGGTTATGATATATTATGATTTTTTGACCGAAACTTGCATTTTGAAAAGTTTTGTAGAATCAAAATTTCAGATGCTTTTTTACATAGACTTCCATCATAACCTTCCCTCGTAACATATAGGAAGGATCTGAAAATTTTTGTATTCTTTCGTATAGTCCTCAATTTAATTTTTATTTTTTGAGCAAAAACTAGTATAAACTTGTGTATGATATATTATGATTTTTTGAACGAAACTTGCATTTTGAAACGTTTCGTAGAATAAAATTTTCAGATGATATTTTGCATGGATTTCCATCATAACCTTCCCTCGTATCATAAAGGAAGGATCTGAAATGTTTTGTATCGCTTAGTACAGTCCTCGTTTTAATTAATTTTTTTATCAATACTAGTATAAACTTGTGTATAATATATTATGATTTTTTGACCGAAACTTGCATTCAGAAACGTTTTGTAGAATTAAATTTTCAGACGATTTTTTGCATGTACTTCTATCATAACCTTCCCTCGGAACATATAGGAAGGATCTGAAAAGTTTTGTATCGTCTTGTATAGTCCTCAATTTAATTATAATTTTTTAGCAAAACTAGTATAAACTTATTTATGATATATTACGATTTTTTGACCGAAACTTGCATTTTGAAAAGTTTTGTAGAATCAAATTTTCAGTTGATTTTTTGCATGGAGTTCCATCATAACCTTACTTCGTATCATATAGGAAGGATATGAAAAGTTTTGTATCATTTAGTACAGTCTTCGATTTAATTAAATATTTTTAGCAATACTAGTATAAACTTGTGTATAATATATTATGATTTTTTAGCCGAAACATGTATTCGGAAAAGTTGTATAGAATCAAATTTTCAGACGATTTTTTGCATGGACTTCTATCATAACCTTCCCTCGTATCATATAGGATGGATCTGAAAAGTTTTGTATCGTCTCGTATAGTCCTCGATTAAATTAATGTTTTTGAGCAAAACTAGTATAAACTTTTTTATGATATATTATGATTTTTTGACCGAAACTTTGATTTTTGAAAAGTTTTGTAGAATCAAAATTTCAAATGATATTTTACATAGACTTCCATCATAACCTTCCCTCGTAACATATAGGAAGGATCTGAAAATTTTTGTATTCTTTCGTATAATCCTCAATTTAATTTTTATTTTTTGAGCAAAACCTAGTATAAACTTGTGTATGATATATTAGTATTTTTTGAATGAAACTTGCATTTTGAAACGTTTCGTAGAATAAAATTTTCAGATGATTTTTTGCATGGATTTCCATCATAACCTTCCCTCGTATCATATAGGAAGGATCTGAAATGTTTTGTATCGCTTAGTAAAGTCCTCGTTTTAATTAATTTTTTTTATCAATACTAGTATAAACTTGTGTATAATATATTATGATTTTTTGACCGAAACATGCATTCAGAAACGTTTTGTAGAATTAAATTTTCAGACGATTTTTTGCATGTACTTCTATCATAACCTTCCCTCGGAACATATAGGAAGGATCTGAAAAGTTTTGTATCGTCTTGTATAGTCCTCAATTTAATTATATTTTTTTAGCAAAACAAGTATAAACTTATTTATGATATATTACGATTTTTTGACCGAAACTTGCATTTTGAAAAGTTTTGTAGAATCAAATTTCCAGATGATTTTTTGCATGGACTTCCATAATAACCTTCCTTCGTATCATATAGGAAGGATATGAAAAGTTTTGTATCATTTAGTACAGTCCTCGATTTAATTAAATATTTTTAGCAATACTAGTATAAACTTGTGTATAATATATTATGATTTTTGGCCGAAACATGTATTCGGAAAAGTTTTGTAGAATCAAATTTTTAGACGATTTTTTGCCTGGACTTCTATCATAACCTTCCCTCGTATCATATAGGAAGGATCTGAAAAGTTTTGTATCGTCTCGTATAGTCCTCGATTAAATTAATGTTTTTGAGCAAAACTAGTATAAACTTGGTTATGATATATTATGATTTTTTGACCGAAACTTGCATTTTGAAAAGTTTTGTAGAATCAAAATTTCAGATGCTTTTTTACATAGACTTCCATCATAACCTTCCCTCGTAACATATAGGAAGGATCTGAAAATTTTTGTATTCTTTCGTATAGTCCTCAATTTAATTTTTATTTTTTGAGCAAAAACTAGTATAAACTTGTGTATGATATATTATGATTTTTTGAACGAAACTTGCATTTTGAAACGTTTCGTAGAATAAAATTTTTAGATGATTTTTTGCATGGATTTCCATCATAACCTTCCCTCGTATCATAAAGGAAGGATCTGAAATGTTTTGTATCGCTTAGTACAGTCCTCGTTTTAATTAATTTTTTTATCAATACTAGTATAAACTTGTGTATAATATATTATGATTTTTTGACCGAAACTTGCATTCAGAAACGTTTTGTAGAATTAAATTTTCAGACGATTTTTTGCATGTACTTCTATCATAACCTTCCCTCGGAACATATAGGAAGGATCTGAAAAGTTTTGTATCGTCTTGTATAGTCCTCAATTTAATTATAATTTTTTAGCAAAACTAGTATAAACTTATTTATGATATATTACGATTTTTTGACCGAAACTTGCATTTTGAAAAGTTTTGTAGAATCAAATTTTCAGTTGATTTTTTGCATGGAGTTCCATCATAACCTTACTTCGTATCATATAGGAAGGATATGAAAAGTTTTGTATCATTTAGTACAGTCTTCGATTTAATTAAATATTTTTAGCAATACTAGTATAAACTTGTGTATAATATATTATGATTTTTTAGCCGAAACATGTATTCGGAAAAGTTGTATAGAATCAAATTTTCAGACTATTTTTTGCATGGACTTCTATCATAACCTTCCCTCGTATCATATAGGATGGATCTGAAAAGTTTTGTATCGTCTCGTATAGTCCTCGATTAAATTAATGTTTTTGAGCAAAACTAGTATAAACTTTTTTATGATATATTATGATTTTTTGACAGAAACTTTGATTTTTGAAAAGTTTTGTAGAATCAAAATTTCAAATGATATTTTACATAGACTTCCATCATAACCTTCCCTCGTAACATATAGGAAGGATCTGAAAATTTTTGTATTCTTTCGTATAATCCTCAATTTAATTTTTATTTTTTGAGCAAAACCTAGTATAAACTTGTGTATGATATATTAGTATTTTTTGAATGAAACTTGCATTTTGAAACGTTTCGTAGAATAAAATTTTTAGATGATTTTTTGCATGGATTTCCATCATAACCTTCCCTCGTATCATATAGGAAGGATCTGAAATGTTTTGTATCGCTTAGTACAGTCCTCGTTTTAATTAATTTTTTTTATCAATACTAGTATAAACTTGTGTATAATATATTATGATTTTTTGACCGAAACATGCATTCAGAAACGTTTTGTAGAATTAAATTTTCAGACGATTTTTTGCATGTACTTCTATCATAACCTTCCCTCGGAACATATAGGAAGGATCTGAAAAGTTTTGTATCGTCTTGTATAGTCCTCAATTTAATTATATTTTTTTAGCAAAACAAGTATAAACTTATTTATGATATATTACGATTTTTTGACCGAAACTTGCATTTTGAAAAGTTTTGTAGAATCAAATTTCCAGATGATTTTTTGCATGGACTTCCATAATAACCTTCCTTCGTATCATATAGGAAGGATATGAAAAGTTTTGTATCATTTAGTACAGTCCTCGATTTAATTAAATATTTTTAGCAATACTAGTATAAACTTGTGTATAATATATTATGATTTTTGGCCGAAACATGTATTCGGAAAAGTTTTGTAGAATCAAATTTTTAGACGATTTTTTGCCTGGACTTCTATCATAACCTTCCCTCGTATCATATAGGAAGGATCTGAAAAGTTTTGTATCGTCTCGTATAGTCCTCGATTAAATTAATGTTTTTGAGCAAAACTAGTATAAACTTGGTTATGATATATTATGATTTTTTGACCGAAACTTGCATTTTGAAAAGTTTTGTAGAATCAAAATTTCAGATGCTTTTTTACATAGACTTCCATCATAACCTTCCCTCGTAACATATAGGAAGGATCTGAAAATTTTTGTATTCTTTCGTATAGTCCTCAATTTAATTTTTATTTTTTGAGCAAAAACTAGTATAAACTTGTGTATGATATATTATGATTTTTTGAACGAAACTTGCATTTTGAAACGTTTCGTAGAATAAAATTTTCAGATGATTTTTTGCATGGATTTCCATCATAACCTTCCCTTGTATCATATAGGAAGGATCTGAAATGTTTTGTATCGTTTAGTACAGTCCTCGTTTTAATTAATTTTTTTTATCAATACTAGTATAAACTTGTGTATAATATATTATGATTTTTTGACCGAAACATGCATTCAGAAACGTTTTGTAGAATTAAATTTTCAGACGATTTTTTGCATGTACTTCTATCATAACCTTCCCTCGGAACATATAGGAAGGATCTGAAAAGTTATGTATCGTCTTGTATAGTCCTCAATTTAATTATATTTTTTTAGCAAAACTAGTATAAACTTATTTAAGATATATTACGATATTTTGACCGAAACTTGCATTTTGAAAAGTATTGTAGAATCAAATTTTCAGATGATTTTTTGCATGGACTTCCATCATAACCTTCCTTCGTATCATATAGGAAGGATATGAAAAGTTTTGTATCATTTAGTACAGTCCTCGATTTAATTAAATATTTTTAGCAATACTAGTATAAACTTGTGTATAATATATTATGATTTTTGGCCGAAACATGTATTCGGAAAAGTTTTGTAGAATCAAATTTTTAGACGATTTTTTGCATGGACTTCTATCATAACCTTCCCTCGTATCATATAGGAAGGATCTGAAAAGTTTTGTATCGTCTCGTATAGTCCTCGATTAAATTAATGTTTTTGAGCAAAACTAGTATAAACTTGGTTATGATATATTATGATTTTTTGACCGAATCTTGCATTTTGAAAAGGTTTGTAGAATCAAAATTTCAGATGCTTTTTTACATAGACTTCCATCATAACCTTCCCTCGTAACATATAGGAAGGATCTGAAAATTTTTGTATTCTTTCGTATAGTCCTCAATTTAATTTTTATTTTTTGAGCAAAAACTAGTATAAACTTGTGTATGATATATTATGATTTTTTGAACGAAACTTGCATTTTGAAATGTTTCGTAGAATAAATTTTTCATATGATTTTTTGCATGGATTTCCATCATAACCTTCCCTCGTATCATATAGGAAGGATCTGAAATGTTTTATATCGTTTAGTACAGTCCTCGTTTTAATTAATTTTTTTTATCAATACTAGTATAAACTTGTGTATAATATATTATGATTTTTTGACCGAAACATGCATTCAGAAACGTTTTGTAGAATTAAATTTTCAGACGATTTTTTGCATGTACTTCTATCATAACCTTCCCTCGGAACATATAGGAAGGATCTGAAAAGTTTTGTATCGTCTTGTATAGTCCTCAATTTAATTATATTTTTTTAGCAAAACTAGTATAAACTTATTTAAGATATATTACGATATTTTGACCGAAACTTGCATTTTGAAAAGTATTGTAGAATCAAATTTTCAGATGATTTTTTGCATGGACTTCCATCATAACCTTCCTTCGTATCATATAGGAAGGATATGAAAAGTTTTGTATCATTTAGTACAGTCCTCGATTTAATTAAATATTTTTAGCAATACTAGTATAAACTTGTGTATAATATATTATGATTTTTGGCCGAAACATGTATTCGGAAAAGTTTTGTAGAATCAAATTTTTAGACGATTTTTTGCATGGACTTCTATCATAACCTTCCCTCGTATCATATAGGAAGGATCTGAAAAGTTTTGTATCGTCTCGTATAGTCCTCGATTAAATTAATGTTTTTGAGCAAAACTAGTATAAACTTGTGTATGATATATTATGATTTTTTGAACGAAACTTGCATTTTGAAACGTTTCGTAGAATAAAATTTTCAGATGATATTTTGCATGGATTTCCATCATAACCTTCCCTCGTATCATAAAGGAAGGATCTGAAATGTTTTGTATCGCTTAGTACAGTCCTCGTTTTAATTAATTTTTTTATCAATACTAGTATAAACTTGTGTATAATATATTATGATTTTTTGACCGAAACTTGCATTCAGAAACGTTTTGTAGAATTAAATTTTCAGACGATTTTTTGCATGTACTTCTATCATAACCTTCCCTCGGAACATATAGGAAGGATCTGAAAAGTTTTGTATCGTCTTGTATAGTCCTCAATTTAATTATAATTTTTTAGCAAAACTAGTATAAACTTATTTATGATATATTACGATTTTTTGACCGAAACTTGCATTTTGAAAAGTTTTGTAGAATCAAATTTTCAGTTGATTTTTTGCATGGAGTTCCATCATAACCTTACTTCGTATCATATAGGAAGGATATGAAAAGTTTTGTATCATTTAGTACAGTCTTCGATTTAATTAAATATTTTTAGCAATACTAGTATAAACTTGTGTATAATATATTATGATTTTTTAGCCGAAACATGTATTCGGAAAAGTTGTATAGAATCAAATTTTCAGACGATTTTTTGCATGGACTTCTATCATAACCTTCCCTCGTATCATATAGGATGGATCTGAAAAGTTTTGTATCGTCTCGTATAGTCCTCGATTAAATTAATGTTTTTGAGCAAAACTAGTATAAACTTTTTTATGATATATTATGATTTTTTGACCGAAACTTTGATTTTTGAAAAGTTTTGTAGAATCAAAATTTCAAATGATATTTTACATAGACTTCCATCATAACCTTCCCTCGTAACATATAGGAAGGATCTGAAAATTTTTGTATTCTTTCGTATAATCCTCAATTTAATTTTTATTTTTTGAGCAAAACCTAGTATAAACTTGTGTATGATATATTAGTATTTTTTGAATGAAACTTGCATTTTGAAACGTTTCGTAGAATAAAATTTTTAGATGATTTTTTGCATGGATTTCCATCATAACCTTCCCTCGTATCATATAGGAAGGATCTGAAATGTTTTGTATCGCTTAGTACAGTCCTCGTTTTAATTAATTTTTTTTATCAATACTAGTATAAACTTGTGTATAATATATTATGATTTTTTGACCGAAACATGCATTCAGAAACGTTTTGTAGAATTAAATTTTCAGACGATTTTTTGCATGTACTTCTATCATAACCTTCCCTCGGAACATATAGGAAGGATCTGAAAAGTTTTGTATCGTCTTGTATAGTCCTCAATTTAATTATATTTTTTTAGCAAAACAAGTATAAACTTATTTATGATATATTACGATTTTTTGACCGAAACTTGCATTTTGAAAAGTTTTGTAGAATCAAATTTCCAGATGATTTTTTGCATGGACTTCCATAATAACCTTCCTTCGTATCATATAGGAAGGATATGAAAAGTTTTGTATCATTTAGTACAGTCCTCGATTTAATTAAATATTTTTAGCAATACTAGTATAAACTTGTGTATAATATATTATGATTTTTGGCCGAAACATGTATTCGGAAAAGTTTTGTAGAATCAAATTTTTAGACGATTTTTTGCCTGGACTTCTATCATAACCTTCCCTCGTATCATATAGGAAGGATCTGAAAAGTTTTGTATCGTCTCGTATAGTCCTCGATTAAATTAATGTTTTTGAGCAAAACTAGTATAAACTTGGTTATGATATATTATGATTTTTTGACCGAAACTTGCATTTTGAAAAGTTTTGTAGAATCAAAATTTCAGATGCTTTTTTACATAGACTTCCATCATAACCTTCCCTCGTAACATATAGGAAGGATCTGAAAATTTTTGTATTCTTTCGTATAGTCCTCAATTTAATTTTTATTTTTTGAGCAAAAACTAGTATAAACTTGTGTATGATATATTATGATTTTTTGAACGAAACTTGCATTTTGAAACGTTTCGTAGAATAAAATTTTCAGATGATTTTTTGCATGGATTTCCATCATAACCTTCCCTTGTATCATATAGGAAGGATCTGAAATGTTTTGTATCGTTTAGTACAGTCCTCGTTTTAATTAATTTTTTTTATCAATACTAGTATAAACTTGTGTATAATATATTATGATTTTTTGACCGAAACATGCATTCAGAAACGTTTTGTAGAATTAAATTTTCAGACGATTTTTTGCATGTACTTCTATCATAACCTTCCCTCGGAACATATAGGAAGGATCTGAAAAGTTATGTATCGTCTTGTATAGTCCTCAATTTAATTATATTTTTTTAGCAAAACTAGTATAAACTTATTTAAGATATATTACGATATTTTGACCGAAACTTGCATTTTGAAAAGTATTGTAGAATCAAATTTTCAGATGATTTTTTGCATGGACTTCCATCATAACCTTCCTTCGTATCATATAGGAAGGATATGAAAAGTTTTGTATCATTTAGTACAGTCCTCGATTTAATTAAATATTTTTAGCAATACTAGTATAAACTTGTGTATAATATATTATGATTTTTGGCCGAAACATGTATTCGGAAAAGTTTTGTAGAATCAAATTTTTAGACGATTTTTTGCATGGACTTCTATCATAACCTTCCCTCGTATCATATAGGAAGGATCTGAAAAGTTTTGTATCGTCTCGTATAGTCCTCGATTAAATTAATGTTTTTGAGCAAAACTAGTATAAACTTGGTTATGATATATTATGATTTTTTGACCGAATCTTGCATTTTGAAAAGGTTTGTAGAATCAAAATTTCAGATGCTTTTTTACATAGACTTCCATCATAACCTTCCCTCGTAACATATAGGAAGGATCTGAAAATTTTTGTATTCTTTCGTATAGTCCTCAATTTAATTTTTATTTTTTGAGCAAAAACTAGTATAAACTTGTGTATGATATATTATGATTTTTTGAACGAAACTTGCATTTTGAAATGTTTCGTAGAATAAATTTTTCATATGATTTTTTGCATGGATTTCCATCATAACCTTCCCTCGTATCATATAGGAAGGATCTGAAATGTTTTATATCGTTTAGTACAGTCCTCGTTTTAATTAATTTTTTTTATCAATACTAGTATAAACTTGTGTATAATATATTATGATTTTTTGACCGAAACATGCATTCAGAAACGTTTTGTAGAATTAAATTTTCAGACGATTTTTTGCATGTACTTCTATCATAACCTTCCCTCGGAACATATAGGAAGGATCTGAAAAGTTTTGTATCGTCTTGTATAGTCCTCAATTTAATTATATTTTTTTAGCAAAACTAGTATAAACTTATTTAAGATATATTACGATATTTTGACCGAAACTTGCATTTTGAAAAGTATTGTAGAATCAAATTTTCAGATGATTTTTTGCATGGACTTCCATCATAACCTTCCTTCGTATCATATAGGAAGGATATGAAAAGTTTTGTATCATTTAGTACAGTCCTCGATTTAATTAAATATTTTTAGCAATACTAGTATAAACTTGTGTATAATATATTATGATTTTTGGCCGAAACATGTATTCGGAAAAGTTTTGTAGAATCAAATTTTTAGACGATTTTTTGCATGGACTTCTATCATAACCTTCCCTCGTATCATATAGGAAGGATCTGAAAAGTTTTGTATCGTCTCGTATAGTCCTCGATTAAATTAATGTTTTTGAGCAAAACTAGTATAAACTTGGTTATGATATATTATGATTTTTTGACCGAAACTTGCATTTTGAAAAGTTTTGTAGAATCAAAATTTCAGATGCTTTTTTACATAGACTTCCATCATAACCTTCCCTCGTAACATATAGGAAGGATCTGAAAATTTTTGTATTCTTTCGTATAGTCCTCAATTTAATTTTTATTTTTTGAGCAAAAACTAGTATAAACTTGTGTATGATATATTATGATTTTTTGAACGAAACTTGCATTTTGAAACGTTTCGTAGAATAAAATTTTCATATGATTTTTTGCATGGATTTCCATCATAACCTTCCCTCGTATCATATAGGAAGGATCTGAAATGTTTTGTATCGTTTAGTACAGTCCTCGTTTTAATTAATTTTTTTATCAATACTAGTATAAACTTGTGTATAATATATTATGATTTTTTGACCGAAACATGCATTCAGAAACGTTTTGTAGAATTAAATTTTCAGACGATTTTTTGCATGTACTTCTATCATAACCTTCCCTCGGAACATATAGGAAGGATCTGAAAAGTTTTGTATTGTCTTGTATAGTCCTCAATTTAATTATATTTTTTTAGCAAAACAAGTATAAACTTATTTATGATATATTACGATTTTTTGACCGAAACTTGCATTTTGAAAAGTTTTGTAGAATCAAATTTCCAGATGATTTTTTGCATGGACTTCCATCATAACCTTCCTTCGTATCATATAGGAAGGATATGAAAAGTTTTGTATCATTTAGTACAGTCCTCGATTTAATTAAATATTTTTAGCAATACTAGTATAAACTTGTGTATAATATATTATGATTTTTGGCCGAAACATGTATTCGGAAAAGTTTTGTAGAATCAAATTTTTAGACGATTTTTTGCATGGACTTCTATCATAACCTTCCCTCGTATCATATAGGAAGGATCTGAAAAGTTTTGTATCGTCTCGTATAGTCCTCGATTAAATTAATGTTTTTGAGCAAAACTAGTATAAACTTGGTTATGATATATTATGATTTTTTGACTGAAACTTGCATTTTGAAAAGTTTTGTAGAATCAAAATTTCAGATGCTTTTTTACATAGACTTCCATCATAACCTTCCCTCGTAACATATAGGAAGGATCTGAAAATTTTTGTATTCTTTCGTATAGTCCTCAATTTAATTTTTATTTTTTGAGCAAAAACTAGTATAAACTTGTGTATGATATATTATGATTTTTTGAACGAAACTTGCATTTTGAAACGTTTCGTAGAATAAAATTTTCATATGATTTTTTGCATGGATTTCCATCATAACCTTCCCTCGTATCATATAGGAAGGATCTGAAATGTTTTGTATCGTTTAGTACAGTCCTCGTTTTAATTAATTTTTTTATCAATACTAGTATAAACTTGTGTATAATATATTATGATTTTTTGACCGAAACATGCATTCAGAAACGTTTTGTAGAATTAAATTTTCAGACGATTTTTTGCATGTAATTCTATCATAACCTTCCATCGGAACATATAGGAAGGATCTGAAAAGTTTTGTATCATCTTGTATAGTCCTCAATTTAATTATATTTTTTTAGCAAAACTAGTATAAACTTATTTATGATATATTACGATTTTTTGACCGAAACTTGCATTTTGAAAAGTTTTGTAGAATCAAATTTTCAGATGATTTTTTGCATGGACTTCCATTATAACCTTCCTTCGTATCATATAGGAAGGATATGAAAAGTTTTGTATCATTTAGTACAGTCCTCGATTTAATTAAATATTTTTAGCAATACTAGTATAAACTTGTGTATAATATATTATGATTTTTTGGCTGAAACATGTATTCGGAAAAGTTTTGTAGAATCAAATTTTTAGACGATTTTTTGCATGGACTTCTATCATAACCTTCCCTCGTATCATATAGGAAGGATCCTAAAAGTTTTGTATCGTCTCGTATAGTCCTCGATTAAATTAATGTTTTTGAGCAAAACTAGTATAAACTTGGTTATGATATATTATGATTTTTTGACCGAAACTTGCATTTTGAAAAGTTTTGTAGAATCAAAATTTCAGATGCTTTTTTACATAGACTTCCATCATAACCTTCCCTCGTAACATATAGGAAGGATCTGAAAATTTTTGTATTCTTTCGTATAGTCCTCAATTTAATTTTTATTTTTTGAGCAAAAACTAGTATAAACTTGTGTATGATATATTATGATTTTTTGAACGAAACTTGCATTTTGAAACGTTTCGTAGAATAAAATTTTCATATGATTTTTTGCATGGATTTCCATCATAACCTTCCCTCGTATCATATAGGAAGGATCTGAAATGTTTTGTATCGTTTAGTACAGTCCTCGTTTTAATTAATTTTTTTATCAATACTAGTATAAACTTGTGTATAATATATTATGATTTTTTGACCGAAACATGCATTCAGAAACGTTTTGTAGAATTAAATTTTCAGACGATTTTTTGCATGTACTTCTATCATAACCTTCCCTCGGAACATATAGGAAGGATCTGAAAAGTTTTGTATTGTCTTGTATAGTCCTCAATTTAATTATATTTTTTTAGCAAAACAAGTATAAACTTATTTATGATATATTACGATTTTTTGACCGAAACTTGCATTTTGAAAAGTTTTGTAGAATCAAATTTCCAGATGATTTTTTGCATGGACTTCCATCATAACCTTCCTTCGTATCATATAGGAAGGATATGAAAAGTTTTGTATCATTTAGTACAGTCCTCGATTTAATTAAATATTTTTAGCAATACTAGTATAAACTTGTGTATAATATATTATGATTTTTGGCCGAAACATGTATTCGGAAAAGTTTTGTAGAATCAAATTTTTAGACGATTTTTTGCATGGACTTCTATCATAACCTTCCCTCGTATCATATAGGAAGGATCTGAAAAGTTTTGTATCGTCTCGTATAGTCCTCGATTAAATTAATGTTTTTGAGCAAAACTAGTATAAACTTGGTTATGATATATTATGATTTTTTGACTGAAACTTGCATTTTGAAAAGTTTTGTAGAATCAAAATTTCAGATGCTTTTTTACATAGACTTCCATCATAACCTTCCCTCGTAACATATAGGAAGGATCTGAAAATTTTTGTATTCTTTCGTATAGTCCTCAATTTAATTTTTATTTTTTGAGCAAAAACTAGTATAAACTTGTGTATGATATATTATGATTTTTTGAACGAAACTTGCATTTTGAAACGTTTCGTAGAATAAAATTTTCATATGATTTTTTGCATGGATTTCCATCATAACCTTCCCTCGTATCATATAGGAAGGATCTGAAATGTTTTGTATCGTTTAGTACAGTCCTCGTTTTAATTAATTTTTTTATCAATACTAGTATAAACTTGTGTATAATATATTATGATTTTTTGACCGAAACATGCATTCAGAAACGTTTTGTAGAATTAAATTTTCAGACGATTTTTTGCATGTAATTCTATCATAACCTTCCATCGGAACATATAGGAAGGATCTGAAAAGTTTTGTATCATCTTGTATAGTCCTCAATTTAATTATATTTTTTTAGCAAAACTAGTATAAACTTATTTATGATATATTACGATTTTTTGACCGAAACTTGCATTTTGAAAAGTTTTGTAGAATCAAATTTTCAGATGATTTTTTGCATGGACTTCCATTATAACCTTCCTTCGTATCATATAGGAAGGATATGAAAAGTTTTGTATCATTTAGTACAGTCCTCGATTTAATTAAATATTTTTAGCAATACTAGTATAAACTTGTGTATAATATATTATGATTTTTTGGCTGAAACATGTATTCGGAAAAGTTTTGTAGAATCAAATTTTTAGACGATTTTTTGCATGGACTTCTATCATAACCTTCCCTCGTATCATATAGGAAGGATCCTAAAAGTTTTGTATCGTCTCGTATAGTCCTCGATTAAATTAATGTTTTTGAGCAAAACTAGTATAAACTTGGTTATGATATATTATGATTTTTTGACCGAAACTTGCATTTTGAAAAGTTTTGTAGAATCAAAATTTCAGATGCTTTTTTACATAGACTTCCATCATAACCTTCCCTCGTAACATATAGGAAGGATCTGAAAATTTTTGTATTCTTTCGTATAGTCCTCAATTTAATTTTTATTTTTTGAGCAAAAACTAGTATAACCTTGTGTATGATATATTATGATTTTTTGAACGAAACTTGCATTTTGAAATGTTTCGTAGAATAAATTTTTCATATGATTTTTTGCATGGATTTCCATCATAACCTTCCCTCGTATCATATAGGAAGGATCTGAAATGTTTTATATCGTTTAGTACAGTCCTCGTTTTAATTAATTTTTTTTATCAATACTAGTATAAACTTGTGTATAATATATTATGATTTTTTGACCGAAACATGCATTCAGAAACGTTTTGTAGAATTAAATTTTCAGACGATTTTTTGCATGTACTTCTATCATAACCTTCCCTCGGAACATATAGGAAGGATCTGAAAAGTTTTGTATCGTCTTGTATAGTCCTCAATTTAATTATATTTTTTTAGCAAAACTAGTATAAACTTATTTAAGATATATTACGATATTTTGACCGAAACTTGCATTTTGAAAAGTATTGTAGAATCAAATTTTCAGATGATTTTTTGCATGGACTTCCATCATAACCTTCCTTCGTATCATATAGGAAGGATATGAAAAGTTTTGTATCATTTAGTACAGTCCTCGATTTAATTAAATATTTTTAGCAATACTAGTATAAACTTGTGTATAATATATTATGATTTTTGGCCGAAACATGTATTCGGAAAAGTTTTGTAGAATCAAATTTTTAGACGATTTTTTGCATGGACTTCTATCATAACCTTCCCTCGTATCATATAGGAAGGATCTTAAAAGTTTTGTATCGTCTCGTATAGTCCTCGATTAAATTAATGTTTTTGAGCAAAACTAGTATAAACTTGGTTATGATATATTATGATTTTTTGACCGAAACTTGCATTTTGAAAAGTTTTGTAGAATCAAAATTTCAGATGCTTTTTTACATAGACTTCCATCATAACCTTCCCTCGTAACATATAGGAAGGATCTGAAAATTTTTGTATTCTTTCGTATAGTCCTCAATTTAATTTTTATTTTTTGAGCAAAAACTAGTATAAACTTGTGTATGATATATTATGATTTTTTGAACGAAACTTGCATTTTGAAACGTTTCGTAGAATAAAATTTTCATATGATTTTTTGCATGGATTTCCATCATAACCTTCCCTCGTATCATATAGGAAGGATCTGAAATGTTTTGTATCGTTTAGTACAGTCCTCGTTTTAATTAATTTTTTTATCAATACTAGTATAAACTTGTGTATAATATATTATGATTTTTTGACCGAAACATGCATTCAGAAACGTTTTGTAGAATTAAATTTTCAGACGATTTTTTGCATGTACTTCTATCATAACCTTCCCTCGGAACATATAGGAAGGATCTGAAAAGTTTTGTATTGTCTTGTATAGTCCTCAATTTAATTATATTTTTTTAGCAAAACAAGTATAAACTTATTTATGATATATTACGATTTTTTGACCGAAACTTGCATTTTGAAAAGTTTTGTAGAATCAAATTTCCAGATGATTTTTTGCATGGACTTCCATCATAACCTTCCTTCGTATCATATAGGAAGGATATGAAAAGTTTTGTATCATTTAGTACAGTCCTAGATTTAATTAAATATTTTTAGCAATACTAGTATAAACTTGTGTATAATATATTATGATTTTTGGCCGAAACATGTATTCGGAAAAGTTTTGTAGAATCAAATTTTTAGACGATTTTTTGCATGGACTTCTATCATAACCTTCCCTCGTATCATATAGGAAGGATCTGAAAAGTTTTGTATCGTCTCGTATAGTCCTCGATTAAATTAATGTTTTTGAGCAAAACTTGTATAAACTTGGTTATGATATATTATGATTTTTTGACCGAAACTTGCATTTTGAAAAGTTTTGTAGAATCAAAATTTCAGATGCTTTTTTACATAGACTTCCATCATAACCTTCCCTCGTAACATATAGGAAGGATCTGCAAATTTTTGTATTCTTTCGTATAGTCCTCAATTTAATTTTTATTTTTTGAGCAAAAACTAGTATAAACTTGTGTATGATATATTATGATTTTTTGAACGAAACTTGCATTTTGAAACGTTTCGTAGAATAAAATTTTCATATGATTTTTTGCATGGATTTCCATCATAACCTTCCCTCGTATCATATAGGAAGGATCTGAAATGTTTTGTATCGTTTAGTACAGTCCTCGTTTTAATTAATTTTTTTATCAATACTAGTATAAACTTGTGTATAATATATTATGATTTTTTGACCGAAACATGCATTCAGAAACGTTTTGTAGAATTAAATTTTCAGACGATTTTTTGCATGTACTTCTATCGTAACCTTCCCTCGGAACATATAGGAAGGATCTGAAAAGTTTTGTATCGTCTTGTATAGTCCTCAATTTAATTATATTTTTTTAGAAAAACAAGTATAAACTTATTTATGATATATTACGATTTTTTGACCGAAACTTGCATTTTGAAAAGTTTTGTAGAATCAAATTTCCAGATGATTTTTTGCATGGACTTCCATCATAACCTTCCTTCGTATCATATAGGAAGGATATGAAAAGTTTTGTATCATTTAGTACAGTCCTCGATTTAATTAAATATTTTTAGCAATACTAGTATAAACTTGTGTATAATATATTATGATTTTTGGCCGAAACATGTATTCGGAAAAGTTTTGTAGAATCAAATTTTTAGACGATTTTTTGCATGGACTTCTATCATAACCTTCCCTCGTATCATATAGGAAGGATCTGAAAAGTTTTGTATCGTCTCGTATAGTCCTCGATTAAATTAATGTTTTTGAGCAAAACTAGTATAAACTTGGTTATGATATATTATGATTTTTTGACCGAAACTTGCATTTTGAAAAGTTTTGTAGAATCAAAATTTCAGATGCTTTTTTACATAGACTTCCATCATAACCTTCCCTCGTAACATATAGGAAGGATCTGAAAATTTTTGTATTCTTTCGTATAGTCCTCAATTTAATTTTTATTTTTTGAGCAAAAACTAGTATAAACTTGTGTATGATATATTATGATTTTTTGAACGAAACTTGCATTTTGAAACGTTTCGTAGAATAAAATTTTCATATAATTTTTTGCATGGATTTCCATCATAACCTTCCCTCGTATCATATAGGAAGGATCTGAAATGTTTTGTATCGTTTAGTACAGTCCTCGTTTTAATTAATTTTTTTATCAATACTAGTATAAACTTGTGTATAATATATTATGATTTTTTGACCGAAACATGCATTCAGAAACGTTTTGTAGAATTAAATTTTCAGACGATTTTTTGCATGTACTTCTATCATAACCTTCCCTCGGAACATATAGGAAGGATCTGAAAAGTTTTGTATCGTCTTGTATAGTCCTCAATTTAATTACATTTTTTTAGCAAAACTAGTATAAACTTATTTATGATATATTACGATTTTTTGACCGAAACTTGCATTTTGAAAAGTTTTGTAGAATCAAATTTTCAGATGATTTTTTTGATGGACTTCCATCATAACCTTCCTTCGTATCATATAGGAAGGATATGAAAAGTTTTGTATCATTTAGTACAGTCCTCGATTTAATTAAATATTTTTAGCAATACTAGTATAAACTTGTGTATAATATATTATGATTTTTTGGCTGAAACATGTATTCGGAAAAGTTTTGTAGAATCAAATTTTTAGACGATTTTTTGCATGGACTTCTATCATAACCTTCCCTCGTATCATATAGGAAGGATCTGAAAAGTTTTGTATCGTCTCGTATAGTCCTCGATTAAATTAATGTTTTTGAGCAAAACTAGTATAAACTTGGTTATGATATATTATGATTTTTTGACCGAAACTTGCATTTTGAAAAGTTTTGTAGAATCAAAATTTCAGATGCTTTTTTACATAGACTTCCATCATAACCTTCCCTCGTAACATATAGGAAGGATCTGAAAATTTTTGTATTCTTTCGTATAGTCCTCAATTTAATTTTTATTTTTTGAGCAAAAACTAGTATAAACTTGTGTATGATATATTATGATTTTTTGAACGAAACTTGCATTTTGAAACGTTTCGTAGAATAAAATTTTCATATGATTTTTTGCATGGATTTCCATCATAACCTTCCCTCGTATCATATAGGAAGGATCTGAAATGTTTTGTATCGTTTAGTACAGTCCTCGTTTTAATTAATTTTTTTATCAATACTAGTATAAACTTGTGTATAATATATTATGATTTTTTGACCGAAACATGCATTCAGAAACGTTTTGTAGAATTAAATTTTCAGACGATTTTTTGCATGTACTTCTATCATAACCTTCCCTCGGAACATATAGGAAGGATCTGAAAAGTTTTGTATCGTCTTGTATAGTCCTCAATTTAATTATATTTTTTT
The DNA here is from genome assembly GCA_963966055.1 of Lathyrus aphaca. Classification (NCBI taxonomy): domain Eukaryota; kingdom Viridiplantae; phylum Streptophyta; class Magnoliopsida; order Fabales; family Fabaceae; genus Lathyrus; species Lathyrus aphaca. The sequence continues at coordinate 526,334,050 of OZ014523.1, read as the reverse complement.
AGCAAAACTAGTATAAACTTATTTATGATATATTACGATTTTTTGACCGAAACTTGCATTTTGAAAAGTTTTGTAGAATCAAATTTTCAGATGATTTTTTAGATGGACTTCCATCATAACCTTCCTTCGTATCATATAGGAAGGATATGAAAAGTTTTGTATCATTTAGTACAGTCCTCGATTTAATTAAATATTTTTAGCAATACTAGTATAAACTTGTGTATAATATATTATGATTTTTTGGCTGAAACATGTATTCGGAAAAGTTTTGTAGAATCAAATTTTTAGACGATTTTTTGCATGGACTTCTATTATAACCTTCCCTCGTATCATATAGGAAGGATCTGAAAAGTTTTGTATCGTCTCGTATAGTCCTCGATTAAATTAATGTTTTTGAGCAAAACTTGTATAAACTTTGTTATGATATATTATGATTTTTTGACCGAAACTTGCATTTTGAAAAGTTTTGTAGAATCAAAATTTCAGATGCTTTTTTACATAGACTTCCATCATAACCTTCCCTCGTAACATATAGGAAGGATCTGAAAATTTTTGTATTCTTTCGTATAGTCCTCAATTTAATTTTTATTTTTTGAGCAAAAACTAGTATAAACTTGTGTATGATATATTATGATTTTTTGAACGAAACTTGCATTTTGAAACGTTTCGTAGAATAAAATTTTCATATGATTTTTTGCATGGATTTCCATCATAACCTTCCCTCGTATCATATAGGAAGGATCTGAAATGTTTTGTATCGTTTAGTACAGTCCTCGTTTTAATTAATTTTTTTATCAATACTAGTATAAACTTGTGTATAATATATTATGATTTTTTGACCGAAACATGCATTCAGAAACGTTTTGTAGAATTAAATTTTCAGACGATTTTTTGCATGTACTTCTATCATAACCTTCCCTCGGAACATATAGGAAGGATCTGAAAAGTTTTGTATCGTCTTGTATAGTCCTCAATTTAATTATATTTTTTTAGCAAAACTAGTATAAACTTATTTATGATATATTACGATTTTTTGACCGAAACTTGCATTTTGAAAAGTTTTGTAGAATCAAATTTTCAGATGATTTTTTAGATGGACTTCCATCATAACCTTCCTTCGTATCATATAGGAAGGATATGAAAAGTTTTGTATCATTTAGTACAGTCCTCGATTTAATTAAATATTTTTAGCAATACTAGTATAAACTTGTGTATAATATATTATGATTTTTTGGCTGAAACATGTATTCGGAAAAGTTTTGTAGAATCAAATTTTTAGACGATTTTTTGCATGGACTTCTATTATAACCTTCCCTCGTATCATATAGGAAGGATCTGAAAAGTTTTGTATCGTCTCGTATAGTCCTCGATTAAATTAATGTTTTTGAGCAAAACTAGTATAAACTTTGTTATGATATATTATGATTTTTTGACCGAAACTTGCATTTTGAAAAGTTTTGTAGAATCAAAATTTCAGATGCTTTTTTACATAGACTTCCATCATAACCTTCCCTCGTAACATATAGGAAGGATCTGAAAATTTTTGTATTCTTTCGTATAGTCCTCAATTTAATTTTTATTTTTTGAGCAAAAACTAGTATAAACTTGTGTATGATATATTATGATTTTTTGAACGAAACTTGCATTTTGAAACGTTTCGTAGAATAAAATTTTCATATGATTTTTTGCATGGATTTCCATCATAACCTTCCCTCGTATCATATAGGAAGGATCTAAAATGTTTTGTATCGTTTAGTACAGTACTCGTTTTAATTAATTTTTTTATCAATACTAGTATAAACTTGTGTATAATATATTATGATTTTTTGACCGAAACATGCATTCAGAAACGTTTTGTAGAATTAAATTTTCAGACGATTTTTAGCATGTAATTCTATCATAACCTTCCATCGGAACATATAGGAAGGATCTGAAAAGTTTTGTATCGTCTTGTATAGTCCTCAATTTAATTATATTTTTTTAGCAAAACTAGTATAAACTTATTTATGATATATTACGATTTTTTGACCGAAGCTTGCATTTTGAAAAGTTTTGTAGAATCAAATTTTCAGATGATTTTTTGCATGGACTTCCATTATAACCTTCCTTCGTATCATATAGGAAGGATATAAAAAGTTTTGTATCATTTAGTACAGTCCTCGATTTAATTAAATATTTTTAGCAATACTAGTATAAACTTGTGTATAATATATTATGATTTTTTGGCTGAAACATGTATTCGGAAAAGTTTTGTAGAATCAAATTTTTAGACGATTTTTTGCATGGACTTCTATCATAACCTTCCCTCGTATCATATAGGAAGGATCCTAAAAGTTTTGTATCGTCTCGTATAGTCCTCGATTAAATTAATGTTTTTGAGCAAAACTAGTATAAACTTGGTTATGATATATGATGATTTTTTGACCGAAACTTGCATTTTGAAAAGTTTTGTAGAATCAAAATTTCAGATGCTTTTTTACATAGACTTCCATCATAACCTTCCCTCGTAACATATAGGAAGGATCTGAAAATTTTTGTATTCTTTCGTATAGTCCTCAATTTAATTTTTATTTTTTGAGCAAAAACTAGTATAAACTTGTGTATGATATATTATGATTTTTTGAACGAAACTTGCATTTTGAAATGTTTCGTAGAATAAATTTTTCATATGATTTTTTGCATGGATTTCCATCATAACCTTCCCTCGTATCATATAGGAAGGATCTGAAATGTTTTGTATCGTTTAGTACAATCCTCGTTTTAATTAATTTTTTTTATCAATACAAGTATAAACTTGTGTATAATATATTATGATTTTTTGACCGAAACATGCATTCAGAAACGTTTTGTAGAATTAAATTTTCAGACGATTTTTTGCATGTACTTCTATCATAACCTTCCCTCGGAACATATAGGAAGGATCTGAAAAGTTTTGTATCGTCTTGTATAGTCCTCAATTTAATTATATTTTTTTAGCAAAACTAGTATAAACTTATTTATGATATATTACGATTTTTTGACCGAAACTTGCATTTTGAAAAGTTTTGTAGAATCAAATTTTCAGATGATTTTTTGCATGGACTTCCATCATAACCTTCCTTCGTATCATATAGGAAGGATATGAAAAGTTTTGTATCATTTAGTACAGTCCTCGATTTAATTAAATATTTTTAGCAATACTAGTATAAACTTGTGTATAATATATTATGATTTTTGGCCGAAACATGTTTTCGGAAAAGTTTTGTAGAATCAAATTTTTAGACGATTTTTTGCATGGACTTCTATCATAACCTTCCCTCGTATCATATAGGAAGGATCTGAAAAGTTTTGTATCGTCTCGTATAGTCCTCGATTAAATTAATGTTTTTGAGCAAAACTAGTATAAACTTGGTTATGATATATTATGATTTTTTGACCGAAACTTGCATTTTGAAAAGTTTTGTAGAATCAAAATTTCAGATGCTTTTTTACATAGACTTCCATCATAACCTTCCCTCGTAACATATAGGAAGGATCTGAAAATTTTTGTATTCTTTCGTATAGTCCTCAATTTAATTTTTATTTTTTGAGCAAAAACTAGTATAAACTTGTGTATGATATATTATGATTTTTTGAACGAAACTTGCATTTTGAAACGTTTCGTAGAATAAAATTTTTATATGATTTTTTGCATGGATTTCCATCATAACCTTCCCTCGTATCATATAGGAAGGATCTGAAATGTTTTGTATCGTTTAGTACAGTCCTCGTTTTAATTAATTTTTTTATCAATACTAGTATAAACTTGTGTATAATATATTATGATTTTTTGACCGAAACATGCATTCAGAAACGTTTTGTAGAATTAAATTTTCAGACGATTTTTTGCATGTACTTCTATCATAACCTTCCCTCGGAACATATAGGAAGGATCTGAAAAGTTTTGTATCGTCTTGTATAGTCCTCAATTTAATTATATTTTTTTAGCAAAACTAGTTTAAACTTATTTATGATATATTACGATTTTTTGACCGAAACTTGCATTTTGAAAAGTTTTGTAGAATCAAATTTTCAGTTGATTTTTTGCATGGACTTCCATCATAACCTTCCTTCGTATCATATAGGAAGGATATGAAAAGTTTTGTATCATTTAGTACAGTCCTCGATTTAATTAAATATTTTTAGCAATACTAGTATAAACTTGTGTATAATATATTATGATTTTTGGCCGAAACATGTATTCGGAAAAGTTTTGTAGAATCAAATTTTTAGACGATTTTTTGCATGGACTTCTATCATAACCTTACCTCGTATCATATAGGAAGGATCTGAAAAGTTTTGTATCGTCTCGTATAGTCCTCGATTAAATTAATGTTTTTGAGCAAAACTAGTATAAACTTGGTTATGATATATTATGATTTTTTGACCGAAACTTGCATTTTGAAAAGTTTTGTAGAATCAAAATTTCAGATGCTTTTTTACATAGACTTCCATCATAACCTTCCCTCGTAACATATAGGAAGGATCTGGAAATTTTTGTATTCTTTCGTATAGTCCTCAATTTAATTTTTATTTTTTGAGCAAAAACTAGTATAAACTTGTGTATGATATATTATGATTTTTTGAACGAAACTTGTATTTTGAAACGTTTCGTAGAATAAAATTTTCAGATGATTTTTTGCATGGATTTCCATCATAACCTTCCCTCGTATCATATAGGAAGGATCTGAAATGTTTTGTATCGTTTAGTACAGTCCTCGTTTTAATTAATTTTTTTATCAATACTAGTATAAACTTGTGTATAATATATTATGATTTTTTGACCGAAACATGCATTCAGAAACGTTTTGTAGAATTAAATTTTCAGACGATTTTTTGCATGTACTTCTATCATAACCTTCCCTCGGAACATATAGGAAGGATCTGAAAAGTTTTGTATCGTCTTGTATAGTCCTCAATTTAATTATATTTTTTTAGCAAAACTAGTATAAACTTATTTATGATATATTACAATTTTTTGACCGAAACTTGCATTTTGAAAAGTTTTGTAGAATCAAATTTTAAGATGATTTTTTGCATGGACTTCCATCATAACCTTCCTTCGTATCATATAGGAAGGATATGAAAAGTTTTGTATCATTTAGTACAGTCCTCGATTTAATTAAATATTTTTAGCAATACTAGTATAAACTTGTGTATAATATATTATGATTTTTGGCCGAAACATGTATTCGGAAAAGTTTTGTAGAATCAAATTTTTAGACGATTTTTTGCATGGACTTCTATCATAACCTTCCCTCGTATCATATAGGAAGGATCTGAAAAGTTTTGTATCGTCTCGTATAGTCCTCGATTAAATTAATGTTTTTGAGCAAAACTAGTATAAACTTGGTTATGATATATTATGATTTTTTGACCGAAACTTGCATTTTGAAAAGTTTTGTAGAATCAAAATTTCAGATGTTTTTTACATATACTTCCATCATAACCTTCCCTCGTAACATATAGGAAGGATCTGAAAATTTTTGTATTCTTTCGTATAGTCCTCAATTTAATTTTTATTTTTTGAGCAAAAACTAGTATAAACTTGTGTATGATATATTATGATTTTTTGAACGAAACTTGCATTTTGAAACGTTTCGTAGAATAAAATTTTTATATGATTTTTTGCATGGATTTCCATCATAACCTTCCCTCGTATCATATAGGAAGGATCTGAAATGTTTTGTATCGTTTAGTACAGTCCTCGTTTTAATTAATTTTTTTATCAATACTAGTATAAACTTGTGTATAATATATTATGATTTTTTGACCGAAACATGCATTCAGAAACGTTTTGTAGAATTAAATTTTCAGACGATTTTTTGCATGTACTTCTATCATAACCTTCCCTCGGAACATATAGGAAGGATCTGAAAAGTTTTGTATCGTCTTGTATAGTCCTCAATTTAATTATATTTTTTTAGCAAAACTAGTATAAACTTATTTATGATATATTACGATTTTTTGACCGAAACTTGCATTTTGAAAAGTTTTGTAGAATCAAATTTTCAGTTGATTTTTTGCATGGACTTCCATCATAACCTTCCTTCGTATCATATAGGAAGGATATGAAAAGTTTTGTATCATTTAGTACAGTCCTCGATTTAATTAAATATTTTTAGCAATACTAGTATAAACTTGTGTATAATATATTATGATTTTTGGCCGAAACATGTATTCGGAAAAGTTTTGTAGAATCAAATTTTTAGACGATTTTTTGCATGGACTTCTATCATAACCTTACCTCGTATCATATAGGAAGGATCTGAAAAGTTTTGTATCGTCTCGTATAGTCCTCGATTAAATTAATGTTTTTGAGCAAAACTAGTATAAACTTGGTTATGATATATTATGATTTTTTGACCGAAACTTGCATTTTGAAAAGTTTTGTAGAATCAAAATTTCAGATGCTTTTTTACATAGACTTCCATCATAACCTTCCCTCGTAACATATAGGAAGGATCTGGAAATTTTTGTATTCTTTCGTATAGTCCTCAATTTAATTTTTATTTTTTGAGCAAAAACTAGTATAAACTTGTGTATGATATATTATGATTTTTTGAACGAAACTTGTATTTTGAAACGTTTCGTAGAATAAAATTTTCAGATGATTTTTTGCATGGATTTCCATCATAACCTTCCCTCGTATCATATAGGAAGGATCTGAAATGTTTTGTATCGTTTAGTACAGTCCTCGTTTTAATTAATTTTTTTATCAATACTAGTATAAACTTGTGTATAATATATTATGATTTTTTGACCGAAACATGCATTCAGAAACGTTTTGTAGAATTAAATATTCAGACGATTTTTTGCATGTACTTCTATCATAACCTTCCCTCGGAACATATAGGAAGGATCTGAAAAGTTTTGTATCGTCTTGTATAGTCCTCAATTTAATTATATTTTTTTAGCAAAACTAGTATAAACTTATTTATGATATATTACGATTTTTTGACCGAAACTTGCATTTTGAAAAGTTTTGTAGAATCAAATTTTTAGTTGATTTTTTGCATGGACTTCCATCATAACCTTCCTTCGTATCATATAGGAAGGATATGAAAAGTTTTGTATCATTTAGTACAGTCCTCGATTTAATTAAATATTTTTAGCAATACTAGTATAAACTTGTGTATAATATATTATGATTTTTGGCCGAAACATGTATTCGGAAAAGTTTTGTAGAATCAAATTTTTAGACGATTTTTTGCATGGACTTCTATCATAACCTTACCTCGTATCATATAGGAAGGATCTGAAAAGTTTTGTATCGTCTCGTATAGTCCTCGATTAAATTAATGTTTTTGAGCAAAACTAGTATAAACTTGGTTATGATATATTATGATTTTTTGACCGAAACTTGCATTTTGAAAAGTTTTGTAGAATCAAAATTTCAGATGCTTTTTTACATAGACTTCCATCATAACCTTCCCTCGTAACATATAGGAAGGATCTGAAAATTTTTGTATTCTTTCGTATAGTCCTCAATTTAATTTTTATTTTTTGAGCAAAAACTAGTATAAACTTGTGTATGATATATTATGATTTTTTGAACGAAACTTGCATTTTGAAACGTTTCGTAGAATAAAATTTTCATATGATTTTTTGCATGGATTTCCATCATAACCTTCCCTCGTATCATATAGGAAGGATCTGAAATGTTTTGTATCGTTTAGTACAGTCCTAGTTTTAATTAATTTTTTTATCAATACTAGTATAAACTTGTGTATAATATATTATGATTTTTTGACCGAAACATGCATTCAGAAACGTTTTGTAGAATTAAATTTTCAGACGATTTTTTGCATGTACTTCTATCATAACCTTCCCTCGGAACATATAGGAAGGATCTGAAAAGTTTTGTATCGTCTTGTATAGTCCTCAATTTAATTATATTTTTTTAGCAAAACTAGTATAAACTTATTTATGATATATTACGATTTTTTGACCGAAACTTGCATTTTGAAAAGTTTTGTAGAATCAAATTTTCAGATGATTTTTTGCATGGACTTCCATCATAACCTTCCTTCGTATCATATAGGAAGGATATGAAAAGTTTTGTATCATTTAGTACAGTCCTCGATTTAATTAAATATTTTTAGCAATACTAGTATAAACTTGTGTATAATATATTATGATTTTTGGCCGAAACATGTATTCGGAAAAGTTTTGTAGAATCAAATTTTTAGACGATTTTTTGCATGGACTTCTATCATAACCTTCCCTCGTATCATATAGGAAGGATCTGAAAAGTTTCGTATCGTCTCGTATAGTCCTCGATTAAATTAATGTTTTTGAGCAAAACGTGTATAAACTTGTTTATGATATATTATGATTTTTTGACCGAAACTTGCATTTTGAAAAGTTTTGTAGAATCAAAATTTCAGATGCTTTTTTACATAGACTTCCATCATAACCTTCCCTCGTAACATATAGGAAGGATCTGGAAATTTTTGTATTCTTTCGTATAGTCCTCAATTTAATTTTTATTTTTTGAGCAAAAACTAGTATAAACTTGTGTATGATATATTATGATTTTTTGAACGAAACTTGTATTTTGAAACGTTTCGTAGAATAAAATTTTCAGATGATTTTTTGCATGGATTTCCATCATAACCTTCCCTCGTATCATATAGGAAGGATCTGAAATGTTTTGTATCGCTTAGTACAGTCCTCTTTTTAATTAATTTTTTTTATAATTACTAGTATAAACTTGTGTATAATATATTGATTTTTTGACCGAAACATGCATTCAGAAACGTTTTGTAGAATTAAATTTTCAGACGATTTTTTGCATGTACTTCTATCATAACCTTCCCTCGGAACATATAGGAAGGATCTAAAAAGTTTTGTATCGTCTTGTATAGTCCTCAATTTAATTATATTTTTTTAGCAAAACTAGTATAAACTTATTTATGATATATTACGATTTTTTGACTGAAACTTGCATTTTGAAAAGTTTTGTAGAATCATATTTTCAAATGATTTTTTGCATGGACTTCCATCATAACCTTCCTTCGTATCATATAGGAAGGATATGAAAAGTTTTGTATCATTTAGTACAGTCCTCGATTTAATTAAATATTTTTATCAATACTAGTATAAACTTGTGTATAATATATTATGATTTTTGGCCGAAACATGTATTCGGAAAAGTTTTGTAGAATCAAATTTTTAGACGATTTTTTGCATGGACTTCTATCATAACCTTCCCTCGTATCATATAGGAAGGATCTGAAAAGTTTTGTATCGTCTCGTATAGTCCTCGATTAAATTAATGTTTTTGAGCAAAACTAGTATAAACTTGTTTATGATATATTATGATTTTTTGACCGAAACTTGCATTTTGAAAAGTTTTGTAGAATCAAAATTTCAGATGCTTTTTTACATAGACTTCCATCATAACCTTCCCTCGTAACATATAGGAAGGATCTGAAAATTTTTGTATTCTTTCGTATAGTCCTCAATTTAATTTTTATTTTTTGAGCAAAAACTAGTATAAACTTGTGTATGATATATTATGATTTTTTGAACGAAACTTGCATTTTGAAACGTTTCGTAGAATAAAATTTTCATATGATTTTTTGCATGGATTTCCATCATAACCTTCCCTCGTATCATATAGGAAGGATCTGAAATGTTTTGTATCGTTTAGTACAGTCCTAGTTTTAATTAATTTTTTTATCAATACTAGTATAAACTTGTGTATAATATATTATGATTTTTTGACCGAAACATGCATTCAGAAACGTTTTGTAGAATTAAATTTTCAGACGATTTTTTGCATGTACTTCTATCATAACCTTCCCTCGGAACATATAGGAAGGATCTGAAAAGTTTTGTATCGTCTTGTATAGTCCTCAATTTAATTATATTTTTTTAGCAAAACTAGTATAAACTTATTTATGATATATTACGATTTTTTGACCGAAACTTGCATTTTGAAAAGTTTTGTAGAATCAAATTTTCAGATGATTTTTTCCATGGACTTCCATCATAACCTTCCTTCGTATCATATAGGAAGGATATGAAAAGTTTTGTATCATTTAGTACAGTCCTCGATTTAATTAAATATTTTTAGCAATACTAGTATAAACTTGTGTATAATATATTATGATTTTTGGCCGAAACATGTATTCGGAAAAGTTTTGTAGAATCAAATTTTTAGACGATTTTTTGCATGGACTTCTATCATAACCTTCCCTCGTATCATATAGGAAGGATCTGAAAAGTTTCGTATCGTCTCGTATAGTCCTCGATTAAATTAATGTTTTTGAGCAAAATGTGTATAAACTTGTTTATGATATATTATGATTTTTTGACCGAAACTTGCATTTTGAAAAGTTTTGTAGAATCAAAATTTCAGATGCTTTTTTACATAGACTTCCATCATAACCTTCCCAAGTAACAATAGGAAGGATCTGAAAATTTTTGTATTCTTTCGTATAGTCCTCAATTTAATTTTTATTTTTTGAGCAAAAACTAGTATAAACTTGTGTATGATATATTATGATTTTTTGAACGAAACTTGCATTTTGAAACGTTTCGTAGAATATAATTTTCAGATGATTTTTTGCATGTATTTCCATCATAACCTTCCCTCGTATCATATAGGAAGGATCTGAAATGTTTTGTATCGTTTAGTACAGTCCTCGTTTTAATTAATTTTTTTATCAATACTAGTATAAACTTGTGTATAATATATTATGATTTTTTGACCGAAACATGCATTCAGAAACGTTTTGTAGAATTAAATTTTCAGACGATTTTTTGCATATACTTCTATCATAACCTTCCCTCGGAACATATAGGAAGGATCTGAAAAGTTTTGTATCGTCTTGTATAGTCCTCAATTTAATTATATTTTTTTAGCAAAACTAGTATAAACTTATTTATGATATATTACGATTTTTTGACCGAAACTTGCATTTTGAAAAGTTTTGTAGAATCAAATTTTCAGATGATTTTTTGCATGGACTTCCATCATAACCTACCTTCGTATCATATAGGAAGGATATGAAAAGTTTTGTATCATTTAGTACAGTCCTCGATTTAATTAAATATTTTTAGCAATACTAGTATAAACTTGTGTATAATATATTATGATTTTTTGGCCGAAACATGTATTCGGAAAAGTTTTGTAGAATCAAATTTTTAGACGATTTTTTGCATGGACTTCTATCATAACCTTCCCTCGTATCATATAGGAAGGATCTGAAAAGTTTTGTATCGTCTCGTATAGTCCTCGATTAAATTAATGTTTTTGAGCAAAACTAGTATAAACTTGGTTATGATATATTATGATTTTTTGACCGAAACTTGCATTTTGAAAAGTTTTGTAGAATCAAAATTTCTGATTCTTTTTTACATAGACTTCCATCATAACCTTCCCTCGTAACATATAGGAAGGATCTGAAAATTTTTGTATTTTTTCGTATAGTCCTCAATTTAATTTTTATTTTTTGAGCAAAAACTAGTATAAACTTGTGTATGATATATTATGATTTTTTGAACGAAACTTGCATTTTGAAACGTTTCGTAGAATAGAATTTTCAGATGATTTTTTGCATGGATTTCCATCATAACCTTCCCTCGTATCATATAGGAAGGATCTGAAATGTTTTGTATCGCTTAGTACAGTCCTCGTTTTAATTAATTTTTTTTATCAATACTAGTATAAACTTGTGTATAATATATTATGATTTTTTGACCGAAACATGCATTCAGAAACGTTTTGTAGAATTAAATTTTCAGATGATTTTTTGCATGTACTTCTATTATAACCTTCCCCCGGAACATATAGGAAGGATCTGAAAAGTTTTGTATCGTCTTGTATAGTCCTCAATTTAATTATATTTTTTTAGCAAAACTAGTATAAACTTATTTATGATATATTACGATTTTTTGATCGAAACTTGCATTTTGAAAAGTTTTGTAGAATCAAATTTTCGGATGATTTTTTGCATGGACTTCCATCATAACCTACCTTCGTATCATATAGGAAGGATATGAAAAGTTTTGTATCATTTAGTACAGTCCTCGATTTAATTAAATATTTTTAGCAATACTAGTATAAACTTGTGTATAATATATTATGATTTTTTGGCCGAAACATGTATTCAGAAAAGTTTTGTAGAATCAAATTTTTAGACGATTTTTTGCATGGACTTCTATCATAACCTTCCCTCGTATCATATAGGAAGGATCTGAAAAGTTTTGTATCGTCTCGTATAGTCCTCGATTAAATTAATGTTTTTGAGCAAAAATAGTATAAACTTGGTTATGATATATTATGATTTTTTGACCGAAACTTGCATTTTGAAAAGTTTTGTAGAATCAAAATTTCTGATGCTTTTTTACATAGACTTCCATCATAACCTTCCCTCGTAACATATAGGAAAGATCTGAAAATTTTTGTATTCTTTCGTATAGTCCTCAATTTAATTTTTATTTTTTGAGCAAAAACTAGTATAAACTTGTGTATGATATATTATGATTTTTTGAACGAAACTTGCATTTTGAAACGTTTCATAGAATAAAATTTTCAGATGATTTTTTGCATGGATTTCCATCATAACCTTCCCTCGTATCATATAGGAAGGATCTGAAATGTTTTGTATCGTTTAGTACAGTCCTCGTTTTAATTAATTTTTTTTATCAATACTAGTATAAACTTGTGTATAATATTTTATGATTTTTTGACCGAAACATGCATTCAGAAACGTTTTGTAGAATTAAATTTTCAGACGATTTTTTGCATGTACTTCTATCATAACCTTCCCTCGGAACATATAGGAAGGATCTGAAAAGTTTTGTATCGTCTTGTATAGTCCTCAATTTAATTATATTTTTTTAGCAAAACTAGTATAAACTTATTTATGATATATTACGATTTTTTGACCGAAACTTGCATTTTGAAAAGTTTTGTAGAATCAAATTTTCAGATGATTTTTTGCATGGACTTCCATCATAACCTTCCTTCGTATCATATAGGAAGGATATGAAAAGTTTTGTATCATTTAGTACAGTCCTCGATTTAATTAAATATTTTTAGCAATACTAGTATAAACTTGTGTATAATATATTATGATTTTTTGGCTGAAACATGTATTCGGAAAAGTTTTGTAGAATCAAATTTTTAGACGATTTTTTGCATGGACTTCTATCATAACCTTCCCTCGTATCATATAGGAAGGATCTGAAAAGTTTTGTATCGTCTCGTATATTCCTCGATTAAATTAATGTTTTTGAGCAAAACTAGTATAAACTTGGTTATGATATATTATGATTTTTTGACCGAAACTTGCATTTTGAAAAGTTTTGTAGAATCAAAATTTCAGATGCTTTTTTACATAGACTTCCATCATAACCTTCCCTCGTAACATATAGGAAGGATCTGAAAATTTTAGTATTCTTTCGTATAGTCCTCAATTTAATTTTTATTTTTTGAGCAAAAACTAGTATAAACTTGTGTATGATATATTATGATTTTTTGAACGAAACTTGCATTTTGAAACGTTTCATAGAATAAAATTTTCATATGATTTTTTGCATGGATTTCCATCATAACCTTCCCTCGTATCATATAGGAAGGATCTGAAATGTTTTGTATCGTTTAGTACAGTCCTCGTTTTAATTAATTTTTTTATCAATACTAGTATAAACTTGTGTATAATATATTATGATTTTTTGACCGAAACATGCATTCAGAAACGTTTTGTAGAATTAAATTTTCTGACGATTTTTTGCATGTACTTCTATCATAACCTTCCCTCGAAACATATAGGAAGGATCTGAAAAGTTTTGTATCGTCTTGTATAGTCCTCAATTTAATTATATTTTTTTAGCAAAACTAGTATAAACTTATTTATGATATATTACGATTTTTTGACCGAAACTTGCATTTTGAAAAGTTTTGTAGAATCAAATTTTCAGATGATTTTTTGCATGGACTTCCATCATAACCTTCCTTCGTATCATATAGGAAGGATATGAAAAGTTTTGTATCATTTAGTACAGTCCTCGATTTAATTAAATATTTTTAGCAATACTAGTATAAACTTGTGTATAATATATTATGATTTTTTGGCCGAAACATGTATTCGGAAAAGTTTTGTAGAATCAAATTTTTAGACGATTTTTTGCTTGGAATTCTATCATAACCTCCCTCGTATCATATAGGAAGGATCTAAAAAGTTTTGTATCGTCTCGTATAGTCCTCAATTAACTTAATTTTTTTGAGCAAAACTAGTATAAACTTGGTTATGATATATTATGATTTTTTGACCGAAACTTGCATTTTGAAAAGTTTTGTAGAATCAAAATTTCTGATGCTTTTTTACATAGACTTCCATCATAACCTTCCCTCGTAACATATAGGAAGGATCTGAAAATTTTTGTATTTTTTCGTATAGTCCTCAATTTAATTTTTATTTTTTGAGCAAAAACTAGTATAAACTTGTGTATGATATATTATGATTTTTTGAACGAAACTTGCATTTTGAAACGTTTCGTAGAATAGAATTTTCAGATGATTTTTTGCATGGATTTCCATCATAACCTTCCCTCGTATCATATAGGAAGGATCTGAAATGTTTTGTATCGCTTAGTACAGTCCTCGTTTTAATTAATTTTTTTTATCAATACTAGTATAAACTTGTGTATAATATATTATGATTTTTTGACCGAAACATGCATTCAGAAACGTTTTGTAGAATTAAATTTTCAGATGATTTTTTGCATGTACTTCTATTATAACCTTCCCCCGGAACATATAGGAAGGATCTGAAAAGTTTTGTATCGTCTTGTATAGTCCTCAATTTAATTATATTTTTTTAGCAAAACTAGTATAAACTTATTTATGATATATTACGATTTTTTGATCGAAACTTGCATTTTGAAAAGTTTTGTAGAATCAAATTTTCAGATGATTTTTTGCATGGACTTCCATCATAACCTACCTTCGTATCATATAGGAAGGATATGAAAAGTTTTGTATCATTTAGTACAGTCCTCGATTTAATTAAATATTTTTAGCAATACTAGTATAAACTTGTGTATAATATATTATGATTTTTTGGCCGAAACATGTATTCAGAAAAGTTTTGTAGAATCAAATTTTTAGACGATTTTTTGCATGGACTTCTATCATAACCTTCCCTCGTATCATATAGGAAGGATCTGAAAAGTTTTGTATCGTCTCGTATAGTCCTCGATTAAATTAATGTTTTTGAGCAAAAATAGTATAAACTTGGTTATGATATATTATGATTTTTTGACCGAAACTTGCATTTTGAAAAGTTTTGTAGAATCAAAATTTCTGATGCTTTTTTACATAGACTTCCATCATAACCTTCCCTCGTAACATATAGGAAAGATCTGAAAATTTTTGTATTCTTTCGTATAGTCCTCAATTTAATTTTTATTTTTTGAGCAAAAACTAGTATAAACTTGTGTATGATATATTATGATTTTTTGAACGAAACTTGCATTTTGAAACGTTTCATAGAATAAAATTTTCAGATGATTTTTTGCATGGATTTCCATCATAACCTTCCCTCGTATCATATAGGAAGGATCTGAAATGTTTTGTATCGTTTAGTACAGTCCTCGTTTTAATTAATTTTTTTTATCAATACTAGTATAAACTTGTGTATAATATTTTATGATTTTTTGACCGAAACATGCATTCAGAAACATTTTGTAGAATTAAATTTTCAGACGATTTTTTGCATGTACTTCTATCATAACCTTCCCTCGGAACATATAGGAAGGATCTGAAAAGTTTTGTATCGTCTTGTATAGTCCTCAATTTAATTATATTTTTTTAGCAAAACTAGTATAAACTTATTTATGATATATTACGATTTTTTGACCGAAACTTGCATTTTGAAAAGTTTTGTAGAATCAAATTTTCAGATGATTTTTTGCATGGACTTCCATCATAACCTTCCTTCGTATCATATAGGAAGGATATGAAAAGTTTTGTATCATTTAGTACAGTCCTCGATTTAATTAAATATTTTTAGCAATACTAGTATAAACTTGTGTATAATATATTATGATTTTTTGGCTGAAACATGTATTCGGAAAAGTTTTGTAGAATCAAATTTTTAGACGATTTTTTGCATGGACTTCTATCATAACCTTCCCTCGTATCATATAGGAAGGATCTGAAAAGTTTTGTATCGTCTCGTATATTCCTCGATTAAATTAATGTTTTTGAGCAAAACTAGTATAAACTTGGTTATGATATATTATGATTTTTTGACCGAAACTTGCATTTTGAAAAGTTTTGTAGAATCAAAATTTCAGATGCTTTTTTACATAGACTTCCATCATAACCTTCCCTCGTAACATATAGGAAGGATCTGAAAATTTTAGTATTCTTTCGTATAGTCCTCAATTTAATTTTTATTTTTTGAGCAAAAACTAGTATAAACTTGTGTATGATATATTATGATTTTTTGAACGAAACTTGCATTTTGAAACGTTTCATAGAATAAAATTTTCATATGATTTTTTGCATGGATTTCCATCATAACCTTCCCTCGTATCATATAGGAAGGATCTGAAATGTTTTGTATCGTTTAGTACAGTCCTCGTTTTAATTAATTTTTTTATCAATACTAGTATAAACTTGTGTATAATATATTATGATTTTTTGACCGAAACATGCATTCAGAAACGTTTTGTAGAATTAAATTTTCTAACGATTTTTTGCATGTACTTCTATCATAACCTTCCCTCGAAACATATAGGAAGGATCTGAAAAGTTTTGTATCGTCTTGTATAGTCCTCAATTTAATTATATTTTTTTAGCAAAACTAGTATAAACTTATTTATGATATATTACGATTTTTTGACCGAAACTTGCATTTTGAAAAGTTTTGTAGAATCAAATTTTCAGATGATTTTTTGCATGGACTTCCATCATAACCTTCCTTCGTATCATATAGGAAGGATATGAAAAGTTTTGTATCATTTAGTACAGTCCTCGATTTAATTAAATATTTTTAGCAATACTAGTATAAACTTGTGTATAATATATTATGATTTTTTGGCCGAAACATGTATTCGGAAAAGTTTTGTAGAATCAAATTTTTAGACGATTTTTTGCTTGGAATTCTATCATAACCTCCCTCGTATCATATAGGAAGGATCTAAAAAGTTTTGTATCGTCTCGTATAGTCCTCAATTAACTTAATTTTTTTGAGCAAAACTAGTATAAACTTGGTTATGATATATTATGATTTTTTGACCGAAACTTGCATTTTGAAAAGTTTTGTAGAATCAAAATTTCTGATGCTTTTTTACATAGACTTCCATCATAACCTTCCCTCGTAACATATAGGAAGGATCTGAAAATTTTTGTATTCTTTCGTATAGTCCTCAATTTAATTTTTATTTTTTGAGCAAAAACTAGTATAAACTTGTGTAAGATATATTATGATTTTTTGAACGAAACTTGCATTTTGAAACGTTTCGTAGAATAAAATTTTCAGATGATTTTTTGCATGGATTTCCATCATAACCTTCCCTCGTATCATATAGGAAGGATCTGAAATGTTTTGTATCGTTTAGTACAGTCCTCGTTTTAATTAATTTTTTTATCAATACTAGTATAAACTTGTGTATAATATATTATGATTTTTTGACCGAAACATGCATTCAGAAACGTTTTGTAGAATTAAATTTTCAGACGATTTTTTGCATGTACTTCTATCATAACCTTCCCTCGGAACATATAGGAAGGATCTGAAAAGTTTTGTATCGTCTTGTATAGTCCTCAATTTAATTATATTTTTTTAGCAAAACTAGTATAAACTTATTTATGATATATTACGATTTTTTGACCGAAACTTGCATTTTGAAAAGTTTTGTAGAATCAAATTTTCAGATGATTTTTTGCATGGACTTCCATCATAACCTTTCTTCGTATCATATAGGAAGGATATGAAAAGTTTTGTATCATTTAGTACAGTCCTCGATTTAATTAAATATTTTTAGCAATACTAGTATAAACTTGTGTATAATATATTATGATTTTTTGGCCGAAACATGTATTCGGAAAAGTTTTGTAGAATCAAATTTTTAGACGATTTTTTGCTTGGACTTCTATCATAACCTCCCTCGTATCATATAGGAAGGATCTGAAAAGTTTTGTATCGTCTCGTATAGTCCTCAATTAACTTAATTTTTTTGAGCAAAACTAGTATAAACTTGGTTATGATATATTATGATTTTTTGACCGAAACTTGCATTTTGAAAAGTTTTGTAGAATCAAAATTTCTGATGCTTTTTTACATAGACTTCCATCATAACCTTCCCTCGTAACATATAGGAAGGATCTGAAAATTTTTGTATTCTTTCGTATAGTCCTCAATTTAATTTTTATTTTTTGAGCAAAAACTAATATAAACTTGTGTATGATATATTATGATTTTTTGAACGAAACTTGCATTTTGAAACGTTTCGTAGAATAAAATTTTCAGATGATTTTTTGCATGGATTTCCATCATAACCTTCCCTCGTATCATATAGGAAGGATCTGAAATGTTTTGTATCGTTTAGTACAGTCCTCGTTTTAATTAATTTTTTTATCAATACTAGTATAAACTTGTGTATAATATATTATGATTTTTTGACCGAAACATGCATTCAGAAACGTTTTGTAGAATTAAATTTTCAGACGATTTTTTGCATGTACTTCTATCATAACCTTCCCTCGGAACATATAGGAAGGATCTGAAAAGTTTTGTATCGTCTTGTATAGTCCTCAATTTAATTATATTTTTTTAGCAAAACTAGTATAAACTTATTTATGATATATTACGATTTTTTGACCGAAACTTGCATTTTGAAAAGTTTTGTAGAATCAAATTTTCAGATGATTTTTTGCATGGACTTCCATCATAACCTTCCTTCGTATCATATAGGAAGGATATGAAAAGTTTTGTATCATTTAGTACAGTCCTCGATTTAATTAAATATTTTTAGCAATACTAGTATAAACTTGTGTATAATATATTATGATTTTTTGGCCGAAACATGTATTCGGAAAAGTTTTGTAGAATCAAATTTTTAGACGATTTTTTGCTTGGACTTCTATCATAACCTCCCTCGTATCATATAGGAAGGATCTGAAAAGTTTTGTATCGTCTCGTATAGTCCTCGATTAAATTAATGTTTTTGAGCAAAACTAGTATAAACTTGGTTATGATATATTATGATTTTTTGACCGAAACTTGCATTTTGAAAAGTTTTGTAGAATCAAAATTTCAGATGTTTTTTTACATAGACTTCCATCATAACCTTCCCTCGTAACATATAGGAAGGATCTGAAAATTTTTGTATTCTTTCGTATAGTCCTCAATTAACTTTTTATTTTTTGAGCAAAAACTAGTATAAACTTGTGTATGATATATTATGATTTTTTGAACGAAACTTGCATTTTGAAACGTTTCGTAGAATAAAATTTTCAGATGATTTTTTGCATGGATTTCCATCATAACCTTCCCTCGTATCATATAGGAAGGATCTGAAATGTTTTGTATCGTTTAGTACAATCCTCGTTTTAATTAATTTTTTTATCAATACTAGTATAAACTTGTGTATAATATATTATGATTTTTTGACCGAAACATGCATTCAGAAACGTTTTGTAGAATTAAATTTTCAGACGATTTTTTGCATGTACTTCTATCATAACCTTCCCTCGGAACATATAGGAAGGATCTGAAAAGTTTTGTATCGTCTTGTATAGTCCTCAATTTAATTATATTTTTTTAGCAAAACTAGTATAAACTTATTTATGATATATTACGATTTTTTGACTGAAACTTGCATTTTGAAAAGTTTTGTAGAATCAAATTTTCAGATGATTTTTTGCATGGACTTCCATCATAACCTTCCTTCGTATCATATAGGAAGGATATGAAAAGTTTTGTATCATTTAGTACAGTCCCCGATTTAATTAAATATTTTTAGCAATACTAGTATAAACTTGTGTATAATATATTATGATTTTTTGGCTGAAACATGTATTCGGAAAAGTTTTGTAGAATCAAATTTTTAGACGATTTTTTGCTTGGACTTCTATCATAACCTTCCCTCGTATCATATAGGAAGGATCTGAAAAGTTTTGTATCGTCTCGTATAGTCCTCGATTAAATTAATGTTTTTGAGCAAAACTAGTATAAACTTGGTTATGATATATTATGATTTTTTGACCGAAACTTGCATTTTGAAAAGTTTTGTAGAATCAAAATTTCAGATGTTTTTTTACATAGACTTCCATCATAACCTTCCCTCGTAACATATAGGAAGGATCTGAAAATTTTTGTATTCTTTCGTATAGTCCTCAATTTAATTTTTATTTTTTGAGCAAAAACTAGTATAAACTTGTGTATGATATATTATGATTTTTTGAACGAAACTTGCATTTTGAAACGTTTCGTAGAATAAAATTTTCAGATGATTTTTTGCATGGATTTCCATCATAACCTTCCCTCGTATCATATAGGAAGGATCTGAAATGTTTTGTATCGTTTAGTACAGTCCTCGTTTTAATTAATTTTTTTATCAATACTAGTATAAACTTGTGTATAATATATTATGATTTTTTGACCGAAACATGCATTCAGAAACGTTTTGTAGAATTAAATTTTCAGACGATTTTTTGCATGTACTTCTATCATAACCTTCCCTCGGAACATATAGGAAGGATCTGAAAAGTTTTGTATCGTCTTGTATAGTCCTCAATTTAATTATATTTTTTTAGCAAAACAAGTATAAACTTATTTATGATATATTACGATTTTTTGACCGAAACTTGCATTTTGAAAAGTTTTGTAGAATCAAATTTTCAGATGATTTTTTGCATGGACTTCCATCATAACCTTCCTTCGTATCATATAGGAAGGATATGAAAAGTTTTGTATCATTTAGTACAGTCCTCGATTTAATTAAATATTTTTAGCAATACTAGTATAAACTTGTGTATAATATATTATGATTTTTTGGCCGAAACATGTATTCGGAAAAGTTTTGTAGAATCAAATTTTTAGACGATTTTTTGCATGGACTTCTATCATAACCTCCCTCGTATCATATAGGAAGGATCTGAAAAGTTTTGTATCGTCTCGTATAGTCCTCGATTAAATTAATGTTTTTGAGCAAAACTAGTATAAACTTGGTTATGATATATTATGATTTTTTGACCGAAACTTGCATTTTGAAAAGTTTTGTAGAATCAAAATTTCTGATGCTTTTTTACATAGACTTCCATCATAACCTTCCCTCGTAACATATAGGAAGGATCTGAAAATTTTTGTATTCTTTCGTATAGTCCTCAATTTAATTTTTATTTTTTGAGCAAAAACTAGTATAAACTTGTGTATGATATATTATGATTTTTTGAACGAAACTTGCATTTTGAAACGTTTCGTAGAATAAAATTTTCAGAAGATTTTTTGCATGGATTTCAATCATAACCTTCCCTCGTATCATATAGGAAGGATCTGAAATGTTTTGTATCGTTTAGTACAGTCCTCGTTTTAATTAATTTTTTTATCAATACTAGTATAAACTTGTGTATAATATATTATGATTTTTTGACCGAAACATGCATTCAGAAACGTTTTGTAGAATTAAATTTTCAGACGATTTTTTGCATGTACTTCTATCATAACCTTCCCTCGGAATATATAGGAAGGATCTGAAAAGTTTTGTATCGTCTTGTATAGTCCTCAATTTAATTATATTTTTTTAGCAAAACTAGTATAAACTTATTTATGATATATTACGATTTTTTGACCGAAACTTGCATTTTGAAAAGTTTTGTAGAATCAAATTTTCAGATGATTTTTTGCATGGACTTCCATCATAACCTTCCTTCGTATCATATAGGAAGGATATGAAAAGTTTTGTATCATTTAGTACAGTCCTCGATTTAATTAAATATTTTTAGCAATACTAGTATAAACTTGTGTATAATATATTATGATTTTTTGGCCGAAACATGTATTCGGAAAAGTTTTGTAGAATCAAATTTTTAGACGATTTTTTGCTTGGACTTCTATCATAACCTTCCCTCGTATCATATAGGAAGGATCTGAAAAGTTTTGTATCGTCTCGTATAGTCCTCGATTAAATTAATGTTTTTGAGCAAAACTAGTATAAACTTGGTTATGATATATTATGATTTTTTGACCGAAACTTGCATTTTGAAAAGTTTTGTAGAATCAAAATTTCTGATGCTTTTTTACATAGACTTCCATCATAACCTTCCCTCGTAACCTATAGGAAGGATCTGAAAATTTTTGTATTCTTTCGTATAGTCCTCAATTTAATTTTTATTTTTTGAGCAAAAACTAGTATAAACTTGTGTATGATATATTATGATTTTTTGAACGAAACTTGCATTTTGAAACGTTTCGTAGAATAAAATTTTCAGATGATTTTTTGCATGGATTTCCATCATAACCTTCCCTCGTATCATATAGGAAGGATCTGAAATGTTTTGTATCGTTTAGTACAGTCCTCGTTTTAATTAATTTTTTTATCAATACTAGTATAAACTTGTGTATAATATATTATGATTTTTTGACCGAAACATGCATTCAGAAACGTTTTGTAGAATTAAATTTTCAGACGATTTTTTGCATGTACTTCTATCATAACCTTCCCTCGGAACATATAGGAAGGATCTGAAAAGTTTTGTATCGTCTTGTATAGTCCTCAATTTAATTATATTTTTTTAGCAAAACTAGTATAAACTTATTTATGATATATTACGATTTTTTGACCGAAACTTGCATTTTGAAAAGTTTTGTAGAATCAAATTTTCAGATGATTTTTTGCATGGACTTCCATCATAACCTTCCTTCGTATCATATAGGAAGGATATGAAAAGTTTTGTATCATTTAGTACAGTCCTCGATTTAATTAAATATTTTTAGCAATACTAGTATAAACTTGTGTATAATATATTATGATTTTTTGGCTGAAACATGTATTCGGAAAAGTTTTGTAGAATCAAATTTTTAGACGATTTTTTGCATGGACTTCTATCATAACCTTCCCTCGTATCATATAGGAAGGATCTGAAAAGTTTTGTATCGTCTCGTATAGTCCTCGATTAAATTAATGTTTTTGAGCAAAACTAGTATAAACTTGGTTATGATATATTATGATTTTTTAACCGAAACTTGCATTTTGAAAAGTTTTGTAGAATCAAAATTTCTGATGCTTTTTTACATAGACTTCCATCATAACCTTCCCTCGTAACATATAGGAAGGATCTGAAAATTTTTGTATTCTTTCGTATAGTCCTCAATTTAATTTTTATTTTTTGTGCAAAAACTAGTATAAACTTGTGTATGATATATTATGATTTTTTGAACGAAACTTGCATTTTGAAACGTTTCGTAGAATAAAATTTTCAGATGATTTTTTGCATGGATTTCCATCATAACCTTCCCTCGTATCATATAGGAAGGATCTGAAATGTTTTGTATCGTTTAGTACAGTCCTCCTTTTAATTAATTTTTTTATCAATACTAGTATAAACTTGTGTATAATATATTATGATTTTTTGACCGAAACATGCATTCAGAAACGTTTTGTAGAATTAAATTTTCAGACGATTTTTTGCATGTACTTCTATCATAACCTTCCCTCGGAACAGATAGGAAGGATCTGAAAAGTTTTGTATCGTCTTGTATAGTCCTCAATTTAATTATATTTTTTTAGCAAAACAAGTATAAACTTATTTATGATATATTACGATTTTTTGACCGAAACTTGCATTTTGAAAAGTTTTGTAGAATCAAATTTTCAGATGATTTTTTGCATGGACTTCCATCATAACCTTCCTTCGTATCATATAGGAAGGATATGAAAAGTTTTGTATCATTTAGTACAGTCCTCGATTTAATTAAATATTTTTAGCAATACTAGTATAAACTTGTGTATAATATATTATGATTTTTTGGCCGAAACATGTATTCGGAAAAGTTTTGTAGAATCAAATTTTTAGACGATTTTTTGCATGGACTTCTATCATAACCTCCCTCGTATCATATAGGAAGGATCTGAAAAGTTTTGTATCGTCTCGTATAGTCCTCGATTAAATTAATGTTTTTGAGCAAAACTAGTATAAACTTGGTTATGATATATTATGATTTTTTGACCGAAACTTGCATTTTGAAAAGTTTTGTAGAATCAAAATTTCTGATGCTTTTTTACATAGACTTCCATCATAACCTTCCCTCGTAACATATAGGAAGGATCTGAAATTTTTTGTATTCTTTCGTATAGTCCTCAATTTAATTTTTATTTTTTGAGCAAAAACTAGTATAAACTTGTGTATGATATATTATGATTTTTTGAACGAAACTTGCATTTTGAAACGTTTCGTAGAATAAAATTTTCAGAAGATTTTTTGCATGGATTTCAATCATAACCTTCCCTCGTATCATATAGGAAGGATCTGAAATGTTTTGTATCGTTTAGTACAGTCCTCGTTTTAATTAATTTTTTTATCAATACTAGTATAAACTTGTGTATAATATATTATGATTTTTTGACCGAAACATGCATTCAGAAACGTTTTGTAGAATTAAATTTTCAGACGATTTTTTGCATGTACTTCTATCATAACCTTCCCTCGGAACATATAGGAAGGATCTGAAAAGTTTTGTATCGTCTTGTATAGTCCTCAATTTAATTATATTTTTTTAGCAAAACTAGTATAAACTTATTTATGATATATTACGATTTTTTGACCGAAACTTGCATTTTGAAAAGTTTTGTAGAATCAAATTTTCAGATGATTTTTTGCATGGACTTCCATCATAACCTTCCTTCGTATCATATAGGAAGGATATGAAAAGTTTTGTATCATTTAGTACAGTCCTCGATTTAATTAAATATTTTTAGCAATACTAGTATAAACTTGTGTATAATATATTATGATTTTTTGGCCGAAACATGTATTCGGAAAAGTTTTGTAGAATCAAATTTTTAGACGATTTTTTGCTTGGACTTCTATCATAACCTTCCCTCGTATCATATAGGAAGGATCTGAAAAGTTTTGTATCGTCTCGTATAGTCCTCGATTAAATTAATGTTTTTGAGCAAAACTAGTATAAACTTGGTTATGATATATTATGATTTTTTGACCGAAACTTGCATTTTGAAAAGTTTTGTAGAATCAAAATTTCTGATGCTTTTTTACATAGACTTCCATCATAACCTTCCCTCGTAACATATAGGAAGGATCTGAAAATTTTTGTATTCTTTCGTATAGTCCTCAATTTAATTTTTATTTTTTGAGCAAAAACTAGTATAAACTTGTGTATGATATATTATGATTTTTTGAACGAAACTTGCATTTTGAAACGTTTCGTAGAATAAAATTTTCAGATGATTTTTTGCATGGATTTCCATCATAACCTTCCCTCGTATCATATAGGAAGGATCTGAAATGTTTTGTATCGTTTAGTACAGTCCTCGTTTTAATTAATTTTTTTATCAATACTAGTATAAACTTGTGTATAATATATTATGATTTTTTGACCGAAACATGCATTCAGAAACGTTTTGTAGAATTAAATTTTCAGACGATTTTTTGCATGTACTTCTATCATAACCTTCCCTCGGAACATATAGGAAGGATCTGAAAAGTTTTTTATCGTCTTGTATAGTCCTCAATTTAATTATATTTTTTTAGCAAAACTAGTATAAACTTATTTATGATATATTACGATTTTTTGACCGAAACTTGCATTTTGAAAAGTTTTGTAGAATCAAATTTTCAGATGATTTTTTGCATGGACTTCCATCATAACCTTCCTTCGTATCATATAGGAAGGATATGAAAAGTTTTGTATCATTTAGTACAGTCCTCGATTTAATTAAATATTTTTAGCAATACTAGTATAAACTTGTGTATAATATATTATGATTTTTTGGCTGAAACATGTATTCGGAAAAGTTTTGTAGAATCAAATTTTTAGACGATTTTTTGCATGGACTTCTATCATAACCTTCCCTCGTATCATATAGGAAGGATCTGAAAAGTTTTGTATCGTCTCGTATAGTCCTCGATTAAATTAATGTTTTTGAGCAAAACTAGTATAAACTTGGTTATGATATATTATGATTTTTTAACCGAAACTTGCATTTTGAAAAGTTTTGTAGAATCAAAATTTCTGATGCTTTTTTACATAGACTTCCATCATAACCTTCCCTCGTAACATATAGGAAGGATCTGAAAATTTTTGTATTCTTTCGTATAGTCCTCAATTTAATTTTTATTTTTTGAGCAAAAACTAGTATAAACTTGTGTATGATATATTATGATTTTTTGAACGAAACTTGCATTTTGAAACGTTTCGTAGAATAAAATTTTCAGATGATTTTTTGCATGGATTTCCATCATAACCTTCCCTCGTATCATATAGGAAGGATCTGAAATGTTTTGTATCGTTTAGTACAGTCCTCGTTTTAATTAATTTTTTTATCAATACTAGTATAAACTTGTGTATAATATATTATGATTTTTTGACCGAAACATGCATTCAGAAACGTTTTGTAGAATTAAATTTTCAGACGATTTTTTGCATGTACTTCTATCATAACCTTCCCTCGGAACATATAGGAAGGATCTGAAAAGTTTTGTATCGTCTTGTATAGTCCTCAATTTAATTATATTTTTTTAGCAAAACAAGTATAAACTTATTTATGATATATTACGATTTTTTGACCGAAACTTGCATTTTGAAAAGTTTTGTAGAATCAAATTTTCAGATGATTTTTTGCATGGACTTCCATCATAACCTTCCTTCGTATCATATAGGAAGGATATGAAAAGTTTTGTATCATTTAGTACAGTCCTCGATTTAATTAAATATTTTTAGCAATACTAGTATAAACTTGTGTATAATATATTATGATTTTTTGGCTGAAACATGTATTCGGAAAAGTTTTGTAGAATCAAATTTTTAGACGATTTTTTGCATGGACTTCTATCATAACCTTCCCTCGTATCATATAGGAAGGATCTGAAAAGTTTTGTATCGTCTCGTATAGTCCTCGATTAAATTAATGTTTTTGAGCAAAACTAGTATAAACTTGGTTATGATATATTATGATTTTTTAACCGAAACTTGCATTTTGAAAAGTTTTGTAGAATCAAAATTTCTGATGCTTTTTTACATAGACTTCCATCATAACCTTCCCTCGTAACATATAGGAAGGATCTGAAAATTTTTGTATTCTTTCGTATAGTCCTCAATTTAATTTTTATTTTTTGAGCAAAAACTAGTATAAACTTGTGTATGATATATTATGATTTTTTGAACGAAACTTGCATTTTGAAACGTTTCGTAGAATAAAATTTTCAGATGATTTTTTGCATGGATTTCCATCATAACCTTCCCTCGTATCATATAGGAAGGATCTGAAATGTTTTGTATCGTTTAGTACAGTCCTCGTTTTAATTAATTTTTTTATCAATACTAGTATAAACTTGTGTATAATATATTATGATTTTTTGACCGAAACATGCATTCAGAAACGTTTTGTAGAATTAAATTTTCAGACGATTTTTTGCATGTACTTCTATCATAACCTTCCCTCGGAACATATAGGAAGGATCTGAAAAGTTTTGTATCGTCTTGTATAGTCCTCAATTTAATTATATTTTTTTAGCAAAACAAGTATAAACTTATTTATGATATATTACGATTTTTTGACCGAAACTTGCATTTTGAAAAGTTTTGTAGAATCAAATTTTCAGATGATTTTTTGCATGGACTTCCATCATAACCTTCCTTCGTATCATATAGGAAGGATATGAAAAGTTTTGTATCATTTAGTACAGTCCTCGATTTAATTAAATATTTTTAGCAATACTAGTATAAACTTGTGTATAATATATTATGATTTTTTGGCCGAAACATGTATTCGGAAAAGTTTTGTAGAATCAAATTTTTAGACGATTTTTTGCATGGTCTTCTATCATAACCTCCCTCGTATCATATAGGAAGGATCTGAAAAGTTTTGTATCGTCTCGTATAGTCCTCGATTAAATTAATGTTTTTGAGCAAAACTAGTATAAACTTGGTTATGATATATTATGATTTTTTGACCGAAACTTGCATTTTGAAAAGTTTTGTAGAATCAAAATTTCTGATGCTTTTTTACATAGACTTCCATCATAACCTTCCCTCGTAACATATAGGAAGGATCTGAAAATTTTTGTATTCTTTCGTATAGTCCTCAATTTAATTTTTATTTTTTGAGCAAAAACTAGTATAAACTTGTGTATGATATATTATGATTTTTTGAACGAAACTTGCATTTTGAAACGTTTCGTAGAATAAAATTTTCAGATGATTTTTTGCATGGATTTCCATCATAACCTTCCCTCGTATCATATAGGAAGGATCTGAAATGTTTTGTATCGTTTAGTACAGTCCTCGTTTTAATTAATTTTTTTATCAATACTAGTATAAACTTGTGTATAATATATTATGATTTTTTGACCGAAACATGCATTCAGAAACGTTTTGTAGAATTAAATTTTCAGACGATTTTTTGCATGTACTTCTATCATAACCTTCCCTCGGAACATATAGGAACGATCTGAAAAGTTTTGTATCGTCTTGTATAGTCCTCAATTTAATTATATATTTTTAGCAAAACTAGTATAAACTTATTTATGATATATTACGATTTTTTGACCGAAACTTGCATTTTGAAAAGTTTTGTAGAATCAAATTTTCAGATGATTTTTTGCATGGACTTCCATCATAACCTTCCTTCGTATCATATAGGAAGGATATGAAAAGTTTTGTAGCATTTAGTACAGTCCTCGATTTAATTAAATATTTTTAGCAATACTAGTATAAACTTGTGTATAATATATTATGATTTTTTGGCTGAAACATGTATTCGGAAAAGTTTTGTAGAATCAAAGTTTTAGACGATTTTTTGCATGGACTTCTATCATAACCTTCCCTCGTATCATATAGGAAGGATCTGAAAAGTTTTGTATCGTCTCGTATAGTCCTCGATTAACTTAATTTTTTTGAGCAAAACTAGTATAAACTTGGTTATGATATATTATGATTTTTTGACCGAAACTTGCATTTTGAAAAGTTTTGTAGAATCAAAATTTCTGATGCTTTTTTACATAGACTTCCATCATAACCTTCCCTCGTAACATATAGGAAGGATCTGAAAATTTTTGTATTCTTTCGTATAGTCCTCAATTTAATTTTTATTTTTTGATTAAAAACTAGTATAAACTTGTGTATGATATATTATGATTTTTTGAACGAAACTTGCATTTTGAAACGTTTCGTAGAACAGAATTTTCAGATGATTTTTTGCATGGATTTCCATCATAACCTTCCCTCGTATCATATAGGAAGGATCTGAAATGTTTTGTATCGTTTAGTACAGTCCTCGTTTTAATTAATTTTTTTTATCAATACTAGTATAAACTTGTGTATAATATATTATGATTTTTTGACCGAAACATGCATTCAGAAACGTTTTGTAGAATTAAATTTTCAGACGATTTTTTGCATGTACTTCTATCATAACCTTCCCTCGGAACATATAGGAAGGATCTGAAAAGTTTTGTATCGTCTTGTATAGTCCTCAATTTAATTATATTTTTTTAGCAAAACTAGTATAAACTTATTTATGATATATTACGATTTTTTGACCGAAACTTGCATTTTGAAAAGTTTTGTAGAATCAAATTTTCAGATGATTTTTTGCATGGACTTCCATCATAACCTACCTTCGTATCATATAGGAAGGATATGAAAAGTTTTGTATCATTTAGTACAGTCCTCGATTTAATTAAATATTTTTAGCAATACTAGTATAAACTTGTGTATAATATATTATGATTTTTTGGCCGAAACATGTATTCGGAAAAGTTTTGTAGAATCAAATTTTTAGACGATTTTTTGCTTGGACTTCTATCATAACCTCCCTCGTATCATATAGGAAGGATCTGAAAAGTTTTGTATCGTCTCGTATAGTCCTCGATTAAATTAATGTTTTTGAGAAAAAATAGTATAAACTTGGTTATGATATATTATGATTTTTTGACCGAAACTTGCATTTTGAAAAGTTTTGTAGAATCAAAATTTCAGATGCTTTTTTACATAGACTTCCATCATAACCTTCCCTCGTAACATATAGGAAGGATCTGAAATTTTTTGTATTCTTTTGTATAGTCCTCAATTTAATTTTTATTTTTTGAGCAAAAACTAGTATAAACTTGTGTATGATATATTATGATTTTTTGAACGAAACTTGCATTTTGAAACGTTTCGTAGAATAGAATTTTCAGATGATTTTTTGCATGGATTTCCATCATAACCTTCCCTCGTATCATATAGGAAGGATCTGAAATGTTTTGTATCGCTTAGTACAGTCCTCGTTTTAATTAATTTTTTTTATCAATACTAGTATAAACTTGTGTATAATATATTATGATTTTTTGACCGAAACATGCATTCAGAAACGTTTTGTAGAATTAAATTTTCAGACGATTTTTTGCATGTACTTCTATCATAACCTTCCCTCAGAACATATAGGAAGGATCTGAAAAGTTTTGTATCGTCTTGTATAGTCCTCAATTTAATTATATTTTTTTAGCAAAACTAGTATAAACTTATTTATGATATATTACGATTTTTTGACCGAAACTTGCATTTTGAAAAGTTTTGTAGAATCAAATTTTTAGATGATTTTTTGCATGGACATCCATCATAACCTACCTTCGTATCATATAGGAAGGATATGAAAAGTTTTGTATCATTTAGTACAGTCCTCGATTTAATTAAATATTTTTAGCAATACTAGTATAAACTTGTGTATAATATATTATGATTTTTTGGCCGAAACATGTATTCGGAAAAGTTTTGTAGAATCAAATTTTTAGACGATTTTTTGCTTGGACTTCTATCATAACCTCCCTCGTATCATATAGGAAGGATCTGAAAAGTTTTGTATCGTCTCGTATAGTCCTCGATTAAATTAATGTTTTTGTGAAAAAAATAGTATAAACTTGGTTATGATATATTATGATTTTTTGACCGAAACTTGCATTTTGAAAAGTTTTGTAGAATCAAAATTTCAGATGCTTTTTTACATAGACTTCCATCATAACCTTCCCTCGTAACATATAGGAAGGATCTGAAATTTTTTGTATTCTTTTGTATAGTCCTCAATTTAATTTTTATTTTTTGAGCAAAAACTAGTATAAACTTGTGTATGATATATTATGATTTTTTGAACGAAACTTGCATTTTGAAACGTTTCGTAGAATAGAATTTTCAGATGATTTTTTGCATGGATTTCCATCATAACCTTCCCTCGTATCATATAGGAAGGATCTGAAATGTTTTGTATCGCTTAGTACAGTCCTCGTTTTAATTAATTTTTTTTATCAATACTAGTATAAACTTGTGTATAATATATTATGATTTTTTGACCGAAACATGCATTCAGAAACGTTTTGTAGAATTAAATTTTCAGACGATTTTTTGCATGTACTTCTATCATAACCTTCCCTCAGAACATATAGGAAGGATCTGAAAAGTTTTGTATCGTCTTGTATAGTCCTCAATTTAATTATATTTTTTTAGCAAAACTAGTATAAACTTATTTATGATATATTACGATTTTTTGACCGAAACTTGCATTTTGAAAAGTTTTGTAGAATCAAATTTTTAGATGATTTTTTGCATGGACATCCATCATAACCTACCTTCGTATCATATAGGAAGGATATGAAAAGTTTTGTATCATTTAGTACAGTCCTCGATTTAATTAAATATTTTTAGCAATACTAGTATAAACTTGTGTATAATATATTATGATTTTTTGGCCGAAACATGTATTCGGAAAAGTTTTGTAGAATCAAATTTTTAGACGATTTTTTGCTTGGACTTCTATCATAACCTCCCTCGTATCATATAGGAAGGATCTGAAAAGTTTTGTATCGTCTCGTATAGTCCTCGATTAAATTAATGTTTTTGTGAAAAAAATAGTATAAACTTGGTTATGATATATTATGATTTTTTGACCGAAACTTGCATTTTGAAAAGTTTTGTAGAATCAAAATTTCAGATGCTTTTTTACATAGACTTCCATCATAACCTTCCCTCGTAACATATAGGAAGGATCTGAAATTTTTTGTATTCTTTTGTATAGTCCTCAATTTA
Source organism: Lathyrus aphaca (assembly GCA_963966055.1). Classification (NCBI taxonomy): domain Eukaryota; kingdom Viridiplantae; phylum Streptophyta; class Magnoliopsida; order Fabales; family Fabaceae; genus Lathyrus; species Lathyrus aphaca. The sequence goes on along the minus strand of OZ014523.1, from coordinate 526,301,768 downwards.
ATTTTTATTTTTTGAGCAAAAACTAGTATAAACTTGTGTATGATATATTATGATTTTTTGAACGAAACTTGCATTTTGAAACGTTTCGTAGAATAGAATTTTCAGATGATTTTTTGCATGGATTTCCATCATAACCTTCCCTCGTATCATATAGGAAGGATCTGAAATGTTTTGTATCGCTTAGTACAGTCCTCGTTTTAATTAATTTTTTTTTATCAATACTAGTATAAACTTGTGTATAATATATTATGATTTTTTGACCGAAACATGCATTCAGAAACGTTTTGTAGAATTAAATTTTCAGACGATTTTTTGCATGTACTTCTATCATAACCTTCCCTCAGAACATATAGGAAGGATCTGAAAAGTTTTGTATCGTCTTGTATAGTCCTCAATTTAATTATATTTTTTTAGCAAAACTAGTATAAACTTATTTATGATATATTACGATTTTTTGACCGAAACTTGCATTTTGAAAAGTTTTGTAGAATCAAATTTTCAGATGATTTTTTGCATGGACTTCCATCATAACCTACCTTCGTATCATATAGGAAGGATATGAAAAGTTTTGTATCATTTAGTACAGTCCTCGATTTAATTAAATATTTTTAGCAATACTAGTATAAACTTGTGTATAATATATTATGATTTTTTGGCCGAAACATGTATTCGGAAAAGTTTTGTAGAATCAAATTTTTAGACGATTTTTTGCTTGGACTTCTATCATAACCTCCCTCGTATCATATAGGAAGGATCTGAAAAGTTTTGTATCGTCTCGTATAGTCCTCGATTAAATTAATGTTTTTGAGAAAAAATAGTATAAACTTGGATATGATATATTATGATTTTTTGACCGAAACTTGCATTTTGAAAAGTTTTGTAGAATCAAAATTTCAGATGCTTTTTTACATAGACTTCCATCATAACCTTCCCTCGTAACATATAGGAAGGATCTGAAATTTTTTGTATTCTTTTGTATAGTCCTCAATTTAATTTTTATTTTTTGAGCAAAAACTAGTATAAACTTGTGTATGATATATTATGATTTTTTGAACGAAACTTGCATTTTGAAACGTTTCGTAGAATAGAATTTTCAGATGATTTTTTGCATGGATTTCCATCATAACCTTCCCTCGTATCATATAGGAAGGATCTGAAATGTTTTGTATCGCTTAGTACAGTCCTCGTTTTAATTAATTTTTTTTATCAATACTAGTATAAACTTGTGTATAATATATTATGATTTTTTGACCGAAACATGCATTCAGAAACGTTTTGTAGAATTAAATTTTCAGACGATTTTTTGCATGTACTTCTATCATAACCTTCCCTCAGAACATATAGGAAGGATCTGAAAAGTTTTGTATCGTCTTGTATAGTCCTCAATTTAATTATATTTTTTTAGCAAAACTAGTATAAACTTATTTATGATATATTACGATTTTTTGACCGAAACTTGCATTTTGAAAAGTTTTGTAGAATCAAATTTTCAGATGATTTTTTGCATGGACTTCCATCATAACCTACCTTCGTATCATATAGGAAGGATATGAAAAGTTTTGTATCATTTAGTACAGTCCTCGATTTAATTAAATATTTTTAGCAATACTAGTATAAACTTGTGTATAATATATTATGATTTTTTGGCCGAAACATGTATTCGGAAAAGTTTTGTAGAATCAAATTTTTAGATGATTTTTTGCTTGGACTTCTATCATAACCTCCCTCGTATCATATAGGAAGGATCTGAAAAGTTTTGTATCGTCTCGTATAGTCCTCGATTAAATTAATGTTTTTGAGAATAAATAGTATAAACTTGGTTATGATATATTATGATTTTTTGACCGAAACTTGCATTTTGAAAAGTTTTGTAGAATCAAAATTTCAGATGCTTTTTTACATAGACTTCCATCATAACCTTCCCTCGTAACATATAGGAAGGATCTGAAATTTTTTGTATTCTTTTGTATAGTCCTCAATTTAATTTTTATTTTTTGAGCAAAAACTAGTATAAACTTGTGTATGATATATTATGATTTTTTGAACGAAACTTGCATTTTGAAACGTTTCGTAGAATAGAATTTTCAGATGATTTTTTGCATGGATTTCCATCATAACCTTCCCTCGTATCATATAGGAAGGATCTGAAATGTTTTGTATCGCTTAGTACAGTCCTCGTTTTAATTAATTTTTTTTATCAATACTAGTATAAACTTGTGTATAATATATTATGATTTTTTGACCGAAACATGCATTCAGAAACGTTTTGTAGAATTAAATTTTCAGACGATTTTTTGCATGTACTTCTATCATAACCTTCCATCAGAACATATAGGAAGGATCTGAAAAGTTTTGTATCGTCTTGTATAGTCCTCAATTTAATTATATTTTTTTAGCAAAACTAGTATAAACTTATTTATGATATATTACGATTTTTTGACCGAAACTTGCATTTTGAAAAGTTTTGTAGAATCAAATTTTCAGATGATTTTTTGCATGGACTTCCATCATAACCTACCTTCGTATCATATAGGAAGGATATGAAAAGTTTTGTATCATTTAGTACAGTCCTCGATTTAATTAAATATTTTTAGCAATACTAGTATAAACTTGTGTATAATATATTATGATTTTTTGGCCGAAACATGTATTTGGAAAAGTTTTGTAGAATCAAATTTTTAGACGATTTTTTGCATGGACTTCTATCATAACCTTCCCTCGTATCATATAGGAAGGATCTGAAAAGTTTTGTATCGTCTCGTATAGTCCTCGATTAAATTAATGTTTTTGAGCAAAAATAGTATAAACTTCGTTATGATATATTATGATTTTTTGACCGAAACTTGCATTTTGAAAAGTTTTGTAGAATCAAAATTTCTGATGCTTTTTTACATAGACTTCCATCATAACCTTCCCTCGTAACATATAGGAAGGATCTGAAAATTTTTGTATTCTTTCGTATAGTCCTCAATTTAATTTTTATTTTTTGAGCATAAACTAGTATAAACTTGTGTATGATATATTATGATTTTTTGAACGAAACTTGCATTTTGAAACGTTTCGTAGAATAAAATTTTCAGGTGATTTTTTGCATGGATTTCCATCATAACCTTCCCTCGTATCATATAGGAAGGATCTGAAATGTTTTGTATCGCTTAGTACAGTCCTCGTTTTAATTAATTTTTTTTATCAATACTAGTATAAACTTGTGTATAATATATTATGATTTTTTGACCGAAACATGCATTCAGAAACGTTTTGTAGAATTAAATTTTCAGACGATTTTTTGCATGTACTTCTATCATAACCTTCCCTCGGAACATATAGGAAGGATCTGAAAAGTTTTGTATCGTCTTGTATAGTCCTCAATTTAATTATATTTTTTTAGCAAAACTAGTATAAACTTATTTATGATATATTACGATTTTTTGACCGAAACTTGCATTTTGAAAAGTTTTGTAGAATCAAATTTTCAGATGATTTTTTGCATGGACTTCCATCATAACCTACCTTCGTATCATATAGGAAGGATATGAAAAGTTTTGTATCATTTAGTACAGTCCTCGATTTAATTAAATATTTTTAGCAATACTAGTATAAACTTGTGTATAATATATTATGATTTTTTGGCCGAAACATGTATTCGGAAAAGTTTTGTAGAATCAAATTTTTAGACGATTTTTTGCTTGGACTTCTATCATAACCTCCCTCGTATCATATAGGAAGGATCTGAAAAGTTTTGTATCGTCTCGTATAGTCCTCGATTAAATTAATGTTTTTGAGAAAAAATAGTATAAACTTGGTTATGATATATTATGATTTTTTGACCGAAACTTGCATTTTGAAAAGTTTTGTAGAATCAAAATTTCAGATGCTTTTTTACATAGACTTCCATCATAACCTTCCCTCGTAACATATAGGAAGGATCTGAAATTTTTTGTATTCTTTTGTATAGTCCTCAATTTAATTTTTATTTTTTGAGCAAAAACTAGTATAAACTTGTGTATGATATATTATGATTTTTTGAACGAAACTTGCATTTTGAAACGTTTCGTAGAATAGAATTTTCAGATGATTTTTTGCATGGATTTCCATCATAACCTTCCCTCGTATCATATAGGAAGGATCTGAAATGTTTTGTATCGCTTAGTACAGTCCTCGTTTTAATTAATTTTTTTTATCAATACTAGTATAAACTTGTGTATAATATATTATGATTTTTTGACCGAAACATGCATTCAGAAACGTTTTGTAGAATTAAATTTTCAGACGATTTTTTGCATGTACTTCTATCATAACCTTCCATCAGAACATATAGGAAGGATCTGAAAAGTTTTGTATCGTCTTGTATAGTCCTCAATTTAATTATATTTTTTTAGCAAAACTAGTATAAACTTATTTATGATATATTACGATTTTTTGACCGAAACTTGCATTTTGAAAAGTTTTGTAGAATCAAATTTTCAGATGATTTTTTGCATGGACTTCCATCATAACCTACCTTCGTATCATATAGGAAGGATATGAAAAGTTTTGTATCATTTAGTACAGTCCTCGATTTAATTAAATATTTTTAGCAATACTAGTATAAACTTGTGTATAATATATTATGATTTTTTGGCCGAAACATGTATTTGGAAAAGTTTTGTAGAATCAAATTTTTAGACGATTTTTTGCATGGACTTCTATCATAACCTTCCCTCGTATCATATAGGAAGGATCTGAAAAGTTTTGTATCGTCTCGTATAGTCCTCGATTAAATTAATGTTTTTGAGCAAAAATAGTATAAACTTCGTTATGATATATTATGATTTTTTGACCGAAACTTGCATTTTGAAAAGTTTTGTAGAATCAAAATTTCTGATGCTTTTTTACATAGACTTCCATCATAACCTTCCCTCGTAACATATAGGAAGGATCTGAAAATTTTTGTATTCTTTCGTATAGTCCTCAATTTAATTTTTATTTTTTGAGCATAAACTAGTATAAACTTGTGTATGATATATTATGATTTTTTGAACGAAACTTGCATTTTGAAACGTTTCGTAGAATAAAATTTTCAGGTGATTTTTTGCATGGATTTCCATCATAACCTTCCCTCGTATCATATAGGAAGGATCTGAAATGTTTTGTATCGCTTAGTACAGTCCTCGTTTTAATTAATTTTTTTTATCAATACTAGTATAAACTTGTGTATAATATATTATGATTTTTTGACCGAAACATGCATTCAGAAACGTTTTGTAGAATTAAATTTTCAGACGATTTTTTGCATGTACTTCTATCATAACCTTCCCTCGGAACATATAGGAAGGATCTGAAAAGTTTTGTATCGTCTTGTATAGTCCTCAATTTAATTATATTTTTTTAGCAAAAATAGTATAAACTTATTTATGATATATTACGATTTTTTGACCGAAACTTGCATTTTGAAAAGTTTTGTAGAATCAAATTTTCAGATGATTTTTTGCATGGACTTCCATCATAACCTTCCTTCGTATCATATAGGAAGGATATGAAAAGTTTTGTATCATTTAGTACAGTCCTCGATTTAATTAAATATTTTTAGCAATACTAGTATAAACTTGTCTATAATATATTATGATTTTTTGGCCGAAACATGTATTCGGAAAAGTTTTGTAGAATCAAATTTTTGGACGATTTTTTGCATGGACTTCTATCATAACCTTCCCTCGTATCATATAGGAAGGATCTGAAAAGTTTTGTATCGTCTCGTATAGTCCTCGATTAAATTAATGTTTTTGAGCAAAACTAGTATAAACTTGTTTATGATATATTATGATTTTTTGACCGAAACTTGCATTTTGAAAAGTTTTGTAGAATCAAAATTTCAGATGCTTTTTTACATAGACTTCCATCATAACCTTCCCTCGTAACATATAGGAAGGATCTGAAAATTTTTGTATTCTTTCGTATAGTCCTCAATTTAATTTTTATTTTTTGAGCAAAAACTAGTATAAACTTGTGTATGATATATTATGATTTTTTGAACGAAACTTGCATTTTGAAACGTTTCGTAGAATAGAATTTTCTGATGATTTTTTGCATGGATTTCCATCATAACCTTCCCTCGTATCATATAGGAAGGATCTGAAATGTTTTGTATCGCTTAGTACAGTCCTCGTTTTAATTAATTTTTTTTATCAATTATAGTATAAACTTGTGTATAATATATTATGATTTTTTGACCGAAACATGCATTCAGAAACGTTTTGTAGAATTAAATTTTCAGACGATTTTTTGCATGTACTTCTATCATAACCTTCCCTCGGAACATATAGGAAGGATCTGAAAAGTTTTGTATCGTCTTGTATAGTCCTCAATTTAATTATATTTTTTTAGCAAAACTAGTATAAACTTATTTATGATATATTACGATTTTTTGACCGAAACTTGCATTTGGAAAAGTTTTGTAGAATCAAATTTTCAGATGATTTTTTGCATGGACTTCCATCATAACCTTCCTTCGTATCATATAGGAAGGATATGAAAAGTTTTGTATCATTTAGTACAGTCCTCGATTTAATTAAATATTTTTAGCAATACTAGTATAAACTTGTGTATAATATATTATGATTTTTTGGCCGAAACATGTATTCGGAAAAGTTTTGTAGAATCAAATTTTTAGACGATTTTTTGCATGGACTTCTATCATAACCTCCCTCGTATCATATAGGAAGGATCTGAAAAGTTTTGTATCGTCTCGTATAGTCCTCGATTAACTTAATGTTTTTGAGCAAAACTAGTATAAACTTGGTTATGATATATTATGATTTTTTGACCGAAACTTGCATTTTGAAAAGTTTTGTAGAATCAAAATTTCAGATGCTTTTTTACATAGACTTCCATCATAACCTTCCCTCGTAACATATAGGAAGGATCTGAAATTTTTTGTATTCTTTCGTATAGTCCTCAATTTAATTTTTATTTTTTGAGCAAAAACTAGTATAAACTTGTGTATGATATATTATGATTTTTTGAACGAAACTTGCATTTTGAAACGTTTCGTAGAATAAAATTTTCAGATGATTTTTTGCATGGATTTCCATCATAACCTTCCCTCGTATCATATAGGAAGGATCTGAAATGTTTTGTATCGCTTAGTACAGTCCTCGTTTTAATTAATTTTTTTTATCAATACTAGTATAAACTTGTGTATAATATATTATGATTTTTTGACCGAAACATGCATTCAGAAACGTTTTGTAGAATTATATTTTCAGATGATTTTTTGCATGTACTTCTATCATAACCTTCCCTCGGAACACATAGGAAGGATCTGAAAAGTTTTGTATCGTCTTGTATAGTCCTCAATTTAATTATATTTTTTTAGCAAAACTAGTATAAACTTATTTATGATATATTACGATTTTTTGACCGAAACTTGCATTTTGAAAAGTTTTGTAGAATCAAATTTTCAGATGATTTTTTGCATGGACTTCCATCACAACCTACCTTCGTATCATATAGGAAGGATATGAAAAGTTTTGTATCATTTAGTACAGTCCTCGATTTAATTAAATATTTTTAGCAATACTAGTATAAACTTGTGTATAATATATTATGATTTTTTGGCCGAAACATGTATTCGGAAAAGTTTTGTAGAATCAAATTTTTAGACGATTTTTTGCATGGACTTCTATCATAACCTCCCTCGTATCATATAGGAAGGATCTGAAAAGTTTTGTATCGTCTCGTATAGTCCTCGATTAACTTAATGTTTTTGAGCAAAACTAGTATAAACTTGGTTATGATATATTATGATTTTTTGACCGAAACTTGCATTTTGAAAAGTTTTGTAGAATCAAAATTTCAGATGCTTTTTTACATAGACTTCCATCATAACCTTCCCTCGTAACATATAGGAAGGATCTGAAATTTTTTGTATTCTTTCGTATAGTCCTCAATTTAATTTTTATTTATTGAGCAAAAACTAGTATAAACTTGTGTATGATATATTATGATTTTTTGAACGAAACTTGCATTTTGAAACGTTTCGTAGAATAAAATTTTCAGATGATTTTTTGCATGGATTTCCATCATACCTTCCCTCGTATCATATAGGAAGGATCTGAAATGTTTTGTATCGCTTAGTACAGTCCTCGTTTTAATTAATTTTTTTTATCAATACTAGTATAAACTTGTGTATAATATATTATGATTTTTTGACCGAAACATGCATTCAGAAACGTTTTGTAGAATTAAATTTTCAGATGATTTTTTGCATGTACTTCTATCATAACCTTCCCTCGGAACACATAGGAAGGATCTGAAAAGTTTTGTATCGTCTTGTATAGTCCTCAATTTAATTATATTTTTTTAGCAAAACTAGTATAAACTTATTTATGATATATTACGATTTTTTGACCGAAACTTGTATTTTGAAAAGTTTTGTAGAATCAAATTTTCAGATGATTTTTTGCATGGACTTCCATCATAACCTACCTTCGTATCATATAGGAAGGATATGAAAAGTTTTGTATCATTTAGTACAGTCCTCGATTTAATTAAATATTTTTAGCAATACTAGTATAAACTTGTGTATAATATATTATGATTTTTTGGCCGAAACATGTATTCGGAAAAGTTTTGTAGAATCAAATTTTTAGACGATTTTTTGCATGGACTTCTATCATAACCTTCCCTCGTATCATATAGGAAGGATCTGAAAAGTTTTGTATCTTATCGTATAGTCCTCGATTAAATTAATGTTTTTGAGCAAAACTAGTATAAACTTGTTTATGATATATTATGATTTTTTGACCGAAACTTGCATTTTGAAAAGTTTTGTAGAATCAAAATTTCAGATGCTTTTTTACATAGACTTCCATCATAACCTTCCCTCGTAACATATAGGAAAGATCTGAAAATTTTTGTATTCTTTCGTATAGTCCTCAATTTAATTTTTATTTTTTGAGCAAAAACTAGTATAAACTTGTGTATGATATATTATGATTTTTTGAACGAAACTTGCATTTTGAAACGTTTCGTAGAATAGAATTTTCAGATGATTTTTTGCATGGATTTCCATCATAACCTTCCCTCGTATCATATAGGAAGGATCTGAAATGTTTTGTATCGCTTAGTACAGTCCTCGTTTTAATTAATTTTTTTTATCAATACTAGTATAAACTTGTGTATAATATATTATGATTTTTTGACCGAAACATGCATTCAGAAACGTTTTGTAGAATTAAATTTTCAGACGATTTTTTGCATGTACTTCTATCATAACCTTCCCTCAGAACATATAGGAAGGATCTGAAAAGTTTTGTATCGTCTTGTATAGTCCTCAATTTAATTATATTTTTTTAGCAAAAATAGTATAAACTTATTTATGATATATTACGATTTTTTGACCGAAACTTGCATTTTGAAAAGTTTTGTAGAATCAAATTTTCAGATGATTTTTTGCATGGACTTCCATCATAACCTTCCTTCGTATCATATAGGAAGGATATGAAAAGTTTTGTATCATTTAGTACAGTCCTCGATTTAATTAAATATTTTTAGCAATACTAGTATAAACTTGTCTATAATATATTATGATTTTTTGGCCGAAACATGTATTCGGAAAAGTTTTGTAGAATCAAATTTTTGGACGATTTTTTGCATGGACTTCTATCATAACCTTCCCTCGTATCATATAGGAAGGATCTGAAAAGTTTTGTATCGTCTCGTATAGTCCTCGATTAACTTAATGTTTTTGAGCAAAACTAGTATAAACTTGGTTATGATATATTATGATTTTTTGACCGAAACTTGCATTTTGAAAAGTTTTGTAGAATCAAAATTTCAGATGCTTTTTTACATAGACTTCCATCATAACCTTCCCTCGTAACATATAGGAAGGATCTGAAATTTTTTGTATTCTTTCGTATAGTCCTCAATTTAATTTTTATTTTTTGAGCAAAAACTAGTATAAACTTGTGTATGATATATTATGATTTTTTGAACGAAACTTGCATTTTGAAACGTTTCGTAGAATAAAATTTTCAGATGATTTTTTGCATGGATTTCCATCATACCTTCCCTCGTATCATATAGGAAGGATCTGAAATGTTTTGTATCGCTTAGTACAGTCCTCGTTTTAATTAATTTTTTTTATCAATACTAGTATAAACTTGTGTATAATATATTATGATTTTTTGACCGAAACATGCATTCAGAAACGTTTTGTAGAATTAAATTTTCAGATGATTTTTTGCATGTACTTCTATCATAACCTTCCCTCGGAACACATAGGAAGGATCTGAAAAGTTTTGTATCGTCTTGTATAGTCCTCAATTAAATTATATTTTTTTAGCAAAACTAGTATAAACTTATTTATGATATATTACGATTTTTTGACCGAAACTTGTATTTTGAAAAGTTTTGTAGAATCAAATTTTCAGATGATTTTTTGCATGGACTTCCATCATAACCTACCTTCGTATCATATAGGAAGGATATGAAAAGTTTTGTATCATTTAGTACAGTCCTCGATTTAATTAAATATTTTTAGCAATACTAGTATAAACTTGTGTATAATATATTATGATTTTTTGGCCGAAACATGTATTCGGAAAAGTTTTGTAGAATCAAATTTTTAGACGATTTTTTGCATGGACTTCTATCATAACCTTCCCTCGTATCATATAGGAAGGATCTGAAAAGTTTTGTATCTTATCGTATAGTCCTCGATTAAATTAATGTTTTTGAGCAAAACTAGTATAAACTTGTTTATGATATATTATGATTTTTTGACCGAAACTTGCATTTTGAAAAGTTTTGTAGAATCAAAATTTCAGATGCTTTTTTACATAGACTTCCATCATAACCTTCCCTCGTAACATATAGGAAAGATCTGAAAATTTTTGTATTCTTTCGTATAGTCCTCAATTTAATTTTTATTTTTTGAGCAAAAACTAGTATAAACTTGTGTATGATATATTATGATTTTTTGAACGAAACTTGCATTTTGAAACGTTTCGTAGAATAGAATTTTCAGATGATTTTTTGCATGGATTTCCATCATAACCTTCCCTCGTATCATATAGGAAGGATCTGAAATGTTTTGTATCGCTTAGTACAGTCCTCGTTTTAATTAATTTTTTTTATCAATACTAGTATAAACTTGTGTATAATATATTATGATTTTTTGACCGAAACATGCATTCAGAAACGTTTTGTAGAATTAAATTTTCAGACGATTTTTTGCATGTACTTCTATCATAACCTTCCCTCAGAACATATAGGAAGGATCTGAAAAGTTTTGTATCGTCTTGTATAGTCCTCAATTTAATTATATTTTTTTAGCAAAAATAGTATAAACTTATTTATGATATATTACGATTTTTTGACCGAAACTTGCATTTTGAAAAGTTTTGTAGAATCAAATTTTCAGATGATTTTTTGCATGGACTTCCATCATAACCTTCCTTCGTATCATATAGGAAGGATATGAAAAGTTTTGTATCATTTAGTACAGTCCTCGATTTAATTAAATATTTTTAGCAATACTAGTATAAACTTGTCTATAATATATTATGATTTTTTGGCCGAAACATGTATTCGGAAAAGTTTTGTAGAATCAAATTTTTGGACGATTTTTTGCATGGACTTCTATCATAACCTTCCCTCGTATCATATAGGAAGGATCTGAAAAGTTTTGTATCGTCTCGTATAGTCCTCGATTAAATTAATGTTTTTGAGCAAAACTAGTATAAACTTGTTTATGATATATTATGATTTTTTGACCGAAACTTGCATTTTGAAAAGTTTTGTAGAATCAAAATTTCAGATGCTTTTTTACATAGACTTCCATCATAACCTTCCCTCGTAACATATAGGAAGGATCTGAAAATTTTTGTATTCTTTCGTATAGTCCTCAATTTAATTTTTATTTTTTGAGCAAAAACTAGTATAAACTTGTGTATGATATATTATGATTTTTTGAACGAAACTTGCATTTTGAAACGTTTCGTAGAATAGAATTTTCTGATGATTTTTTGCATGGATTTCCATCATAACCTTCCCTCGTATCATATAGGAAGGATCTGAAATGTTTTGTATCGCTTAGTACAGTCCTCGTTTTAATTAATTTTTTTTATCAATTATAGTATAAACTTGTGTATAATATATTATGATTTTTTGACCGAAACATGCATTCAGAAACGTTTTGTAGAATTAAATTTTCAGACGATTTTTTGCATGTACTTCTATCATAACCTTCCCTCGGAACATATAGGAAGGATCTGAAAAGTTTTGTATCGTCTTGTATAGTCCTCAATTTAATTATATTTTTTTAGCAAAACTAGTATAAACTTATTTATGATATATTACGATTTTTTGACCGAAACTTGCATTTTGAAAAGTTTTGTAGAATCAAATTTTCAGATGATTTTTTGCATGGACTTCCATCATAACCTTCCTTCGTATCATATAGGAAGGATATGAAAAGTTTTGTATCATTTAGTACAGTCCTCGATTTAATTAAATATTTTTAGCAATACTAGTATAAACTTGTGTATAATATATTATGATTTTTTGGCCGAAACATGTATTCGGAAAAGTTTTGTAGAATCAAATTTTTAGACGATTTTTTGCATGGACTTCTATCATAACCTCCCTCGTATCATATAGAAAGGATCTGAAAAGTTTTGTATCGTCTCGTATAGTCCTCGATTAACTTAATGTTTTTGAGCAAAACTAGTATAAACTTGGTTATGATATATTATGATTTTTTGACCGAAACTTGCATTTTGAAAAGTTTTGTAGAATCAAAATTTCAGATGCTTTTTTACATAGACTTCCATCATAACCTTCCCTCGTAACATATAGGAAGGATCTGAAATTTTTTGTATTCTTTCGTATAGTCCTCAATTTAATTTTTATTTTTTGAGCAAAAACTAGTATAAACTTGTGTATGATATATTATGATTTTTTGAACGAAACTTGCATTTTGAAACGTTTCGTAGAATAAAATTTTCAGATGATTTTTTGCATGGATTTCCATCATAACCTTCCCTCGTATCATATAGGAAGGATCTGAAATGTTTTGTATCGCTTAGTACAGTCCTCGTTTTAATTAATTTTTTTTATCAATACTAGTATAAACTTGTGTATAATATATTATGATTTTTTGACCGAAACATGCATTCAGAAACGTTTTGTAGAATTATATTTTCAGATGATTTTTTGCATGTACTTCTATCATAACCTTCCCTCGGAACACATAGGAAGGATCTGAAAAGTTTTGTATCGTCTTGTATAGTCCTCAATTTAATTATATTTTTTTAGCAAAACTAGTATAAACTTATTTATGATATATTACGATTTTTTGACCGAAACTTGCATTTTGAAAAGTTTTGTAGAATCAAATTTTCAGATGATTTTTTGCATGGACTTCCATCATAACCTACCTTCGTATCATATAGGAAGGATATGAAAAGTTTTGTATCATTTAGTACAGTCCTCGATTTAATTAAATATTTTTAGCAATACTAGTATAAACTTGTGTATAATATATTATGATTTTTTGGCCGAAACATGTATTCGGAAAAGTTTTGTAGAATCAAATTTTTAGACGATTTTTTGCATGGACTTCTATCATAACCTCCCTCGTATCATATAGGAAGGATCTGAAAAGTTTTGTATCGTCTCGTATAGTCCTCGATTAACTTAATGTTTTTGAGCAAAACTAGTATAAACTTGGTTATGATATATTATGATTTTTTGACCGAAACTTGCATTTTGAAAAGTTTTGTAGAATCAAAATTTCAGATGCTTTTTTACATAGACTTCCATCATAACCTTCCCTCGTAACATATAGGAAGGATCTGAAATTTTTTGTATTCTTTCGTATAGTCCTCAATTTAATTTTTATTTTTTGAGCAAAAACTAGTATAAACTTGTGTATGATATATTATGATTTTTTGAACGAAACTTGCATTTTGAAACGTTTCGTAGAATAAAATTTTCAGATGATTTTTTGCATGGATTTCCATCATACCTTCCCTCGTATCATATAGGAAGGATCTGAAATGTTTTGTATCGCTTAGTACAGTCCTCGTTTTAATTAATTTTTTTTATCAATGCTAGTATAAACTTGTGTATAATATATTATGATTTTTTTACCGAAACATGCATTCAGAAACGTTTTGTAGAATTAAATTTTCAGATGATTTTTTGCATGTACTTCTATCATAACCTTCCCTCGGAACACATAGGAAGGATCTGAAAAGTTTTGTATCGTCTTGTATAGTCCTCAATTTAATTATATTTTTTTAGCAAAACTAGTATAAACTTATTTATGATATATTACGATTTTTTGACCGAAACTTGTATTTTGAAAAGTTTTGTAGAATCAAATTTTCAGATGATTTTTTGCATGGACTTCCATCATATCCTACCTTCGTATCATATAGGAAGGATATGAAAAGTTTTGTATCATTTAGTACAGTCCTCGATTTAATTAAATATTTTTAGCAATACTAGTATAAACTTGTGTATAATATATTATGATTTTTTGGCCGAAACATGTATTCGGAAAAGTTTTGTAGAATCAAATTTTTAGACGATTTTTTGCATGGACTTCTATCATAACCTTCCCTCGTATCATATAGGAAGGATCTGAAAAGTTTTGTATCTTATCGTATAGTCCTCGATTAAATTAATGTTTTTGAGCAAAACTAGTATAAACTTGTTTATGATATATTATGATTTTTTGACCGAAACTTGCATTTTGAAAAGTTTTGTAGAATCAAAATTTCAGATGCTTTTTTACATAGACTTCCATCATAACCTTCCCTCGTCACATATAGGAAAGATCTGAAATTTTTTGTATTCTTTCGTATAGTCCTCAATTTAATTTTTATTTTTTGAGCAAAAACTAGTATAAACTTGTGTATGATATATTATGATTTTTTGAACGAAACTTGCATTTTGAAACGTTTCGTAGAATAGAATTTTCAGATGATTTTTTGCATGGATTTCCATCATAACCTTCCCTCGTATCATATAGGAAGGATCTGAAATGTTTTGTATCGCTTAGTACAGTCCTCGTTTTAATTAATTTTTTTTATCAATACTAGTATAAACTTGTGTATAATATATTATGATTTTTTGACCGAAACATGCATTCAGAAACGTTTTGTAGAATTAAATTTTCAGACGATTTTTTGCATGTACTTCTATCATAACCTTCCCTCAGAACATATAGGAAGGATCTGAAAAGTTTTGTATCGTCTTGTATAGTCCTCAATTTAATTATATTTTTTTAGCAAAAATAGTATAAACTTATTTATGATATATTACGATTTTTTGACCGAAACTTGCATTTTGAAAAGTTTTGTAGAATCAAATTTTCAGATGATTTTTTGCATGGACTTCCATCATAACCTTCCTTCGTATCATATAGGAAGGATATGAAAAGTTTTGTATCATTTAGTACAGTCCTCGATTTAATTAAATATTTTTAGCAATACTAGTATAAACTTGTCTATAATATATTATGATTTTTTGGCCGAAACATGTATTCGGAAAAGTTTTGTAGAATCAAATTTTTGGACGATTTTTTGCATGGACTTCTATCATAACCTTCCCTCGTATCATATAGGAAGGATCTGAAAAGTTTTGTATCGTCTCGTATAGTCCTCGATTAAATTAATGTTTTTGAGCAAAACTAGTATAAACTTGTTTATGATATATTATGATTTTTTGACCGAAACTTGCATTTTGAAAAGTTTTGTAGAATCAAAATTTCAGATGCTTTTTTACATAGACTTCCATCATAACCTTCCCTCGTAACATATAGGAAGGATCTGAAAATTTTTGTATTCTTTCGTATAGTCCTCAATTTAATTTTTATTTTTTGAGCAAAAACTAGTATAAACTTGTGTATGATATATTATGATTTTTTGAACGAAACTTGCATTTTGAAACGTTTCGTAGAATAGAATTTTCTGATGATTTTTTGCATGGATTTCCATCATAACCTTCCCTCGTATCATATAGGAAGGATCTGAAATGTTTTGTATCGCTTAGTACAGTCCTCGTTTTAATTAATTTTTTTTATCAATTATAGTATAAACTTGTGTATAATATATTATGATTTTTTGACCGAAACATGCATTCAGAAACGTTTTGTAGAATTAAATTTTCAGACGATTTTTTGCATGTACTTCTATCATAACCTTCCCTCGGAACATATAGGAAGGATCTGAAAAGTTTTGTATCGTCTTGTATAGTCCTCAATTTAATTATATTTTTTTAGCAAAACTAGTATAAACTTATTTATGATATATTACGATTTTTTGACCGAAACTTGCATTTTGAAAAGTTTTGTAGAATCAAATTTTCAGATGATTTTTTGCATGGACTTCCATCATAACCTTCCTTCGTATCATATAGGAAGGATATGAAAAGTTTTGTATCATTTAGTACAGTCCTCGATTTAATTAAATATTTTTAGCAATACTAGTATAAACTTGTGTATAATATATTATGATTTTTTGGCCGAAACATGTATTCGGAAAAGTTTTGTAGAATCAAATTTTTAGACGATTTTTTGCATGGACTTCTATCATAACCTCCCTCGTATCATATAGGAAGGATCTGAAAAGTTTTGTATCGTCTCGTATAGTCCTCGATTAACTTAATGTTTTTGAGCAAAACTAGTATAAACTTGGTTATGATATATTATGATTTTTTGACCGAAACTTGCATTTTGAAAAGTTTTGTAGAATCAAAATTTCAGATGCTTTTTTACATAGACTTCCATCATAACCTTCCCTCGTAACATATAGGAAGGATCTGAAATTTTTTGTATTCTTTCGTATAGTCCTCAATTTAATTTTTATTTTTTGAGCAAAAACTAGTATAAACTTGTGTATGATATATTATGATTTTTTGAACGAAACTTGCATTTTGAAACGTTTCGTAGAATAGAATTTTCAGATGATTTTTTGCATGGATTTCCATCATAACCTTCCCTCGTATCATATAGGAAGGATCTGAAATGTTTTGTATTGCTTAGTACAGTCCTCGTTTTAATTAATTTTTTTTATCAATACTAGTATAAACTTGTGTATAATATATTATGATTTTTTGACCGAAACATGCATTCAGAAACGTTTTGTAGAATTAAATTTTCAGACGATTTTTTGCATGTACTTCTATCATAACCTTCCCTCAGAACATATAGGAAGGATCTGAAAAGTTTTGTATCGTCTTGTATAGTCCTCAATTTAATTATATTTTTTTAGCAAAAATAGTATAAACTTATTTATGATATATTACGATTTTTTGACCGAAACTTGCATTTTGAAAAGGTTTGTAGAATCAAATTTTCAGATGATTTTTTGCATGGACTTCCATCATAACCTTCCTTCGTATCATATAGGAAGGATATGAAAAGTTTTGTATCATTTAGTACAGTCCTCGATTTAATTAAATATTTTTAGCAATACTAGTATAAACTTGTCTATAATATATTATGATTTTTTGGCCGAAACATGTATTCGGAAAAGTTTTGTAGAATCAAATTTTTGGACGATTTTTTGCATGGACTTCTATCATAACCTTCCCTCGTATCATATAGGAAGGATCTGAAAAGTTTTGTATCGTCTCGTATAGTCCTCGATTAAATTAATGTTTTTGAGCAAAACTAGTATAAACTTGTTTATGATATATTATGATTTTTTGACCGAAACTTGCATTTTGAAAAGTTTTGTAGAATCAAAATTTCAGATGCTTTTTTACATAGACTTCCATCATAACCTTCCCTCGTAACATATAGGAAGGATCTGAAAATTTTTGTATTCTTTCGTATAGTCCTCAATTTAATTTTTATTTTTTGAGCAAAAACTAGTATAAACTTGTGTATGATATATTATGATTTTTTGAACGAAACTTGCATTTTGAAACGTTTCGTAGAATAGAATTTTCTGATGATTTTTTGCATGGATTTCCATCATAACCTTCCCTCGTATCATATAGGAAGGATCTGAAATGTTTTGTATCGCTTAGTACAGTCCTCGTTTTAATTAATTTTTTTTATCAATTATAGTATAAACTTGTGTATAATATATTATGATTTTTTGACCGAAACATGCATTCAGAAACGTTTTGTAGAATTAAATTTTCAGACGATTTTTTGCATGTACTTCTATCATAACCTTCCCTCGGAACATATAGGAAGGATCTGAAAAGTTTTGTATCGTCTTGTATAGTCCTCAATTTAATTATATTTTTTTAGCAAAACTAGTATAAACTTATTTATGATATATTACGATTTTTTGACCGAAACTTGCATTTTGAAAAGTTTTGTAGAATCAAATTTTCAGATGATTTTTTGCATGGACTTCCATCATAACCTTCCTTCGTATCATATAGGAAGGATATGAAAAGTTTTGTATCATTTAGTACAGTCCTCGATTTAATTAAATATTTTTAGCAATACTAGTATAAACTTGTGTATAATATATTATGATTTTTTGGCCGAAACATGTATTCGGAAAAGTTTTGTAGAATCAAATTTTTAGACGATTTTTTGCATGGACTTCTATCATAACCTCCCTCGTATCATATAGGAAGGATCTGAAAAGTTTTGTATCGTCTCGTATAGTCCTCGATTAACTTAATGTTTTTGAGCAAAACTAGTATAAACTTGGTTATGATATATTATGATTTTTTGACCGAAACTTGCATTTTGAAAAGTTTTGTAGAATCAAAATTTCAGATGCTTTTTTACATAGACTTCCATCATAACCTTCCCTCGTAACATATAGGAAGGATCTGAAATTTTTTGTATTCTTTCGAATAGTCCTCAATTTAATTTTTATTTTTTGAGCAAAAACTAGTATAAACTTGTGTATGATATATTATGATTTTTTGAACGAAACATGCATTTTGAAACGTTTCGTAGAATAAAATTTTCAGATGATTTTTTGCATGGATTTCCATCATAACCTTCCCTCGTATCATATAGGAAGGATCTGAAATGTTTTGTATCGCTTAGTACAGTCCTCGTTTTAATTAATTTTTTTTATCAATACTAGTATAAACTTGTGTATAATATATTATGATTTTTTGACCGAAACATGCATTCAGAAACGTTTTGTAGAATTAAATTTTCAGATGATTTTTTGCATGTACTTCTATCATAACCTTCCCTCGGAACACATAGGAAGGATCTGAAAAGTTTTGTATCGTCTTGTATAGTCCTCAATTTAATTATATTTTTTTAGCAAAACTAGTATAAACTTATTTATGATATATTACGATTTTTTGACCGAAACTTGCATTTTGAAAAGTTTTGTAGAATCAAATTTTCAGATGATTTTTTGCATGGACTTCCATCATAACCTACCTTCGTATCATATAGGAAGGATATGAAAAGTTTTGTATCATTTAGTACAGTCCTCGATTTAATTAAATATTTTTAGCAATACTAGTATAAACTTGTGTATAATATATTATGATTTTTTGGCCGAAACATGTATTCGGAAAAGTTTTGTAGAATCAAATTTTTAGACGATTTTTTGCATGGACTTCTATCATAACCTCCCTCGTATCATATAGGAAGGATCTGAAAAGTTTTGTATCGTCTCGTATAGTCCTCGATTAACTTAATGTTTTTGAGCAAAACTAGTATAAACTTGGTTATGATATATTATGATTTTTTGACCGAAACTTGCATTTTGAAAAGTTTTGTAGAATCAAAATTTCAGATGCTTTTTTACATAGACTTCCATCATAACCTTCCCTCGTAACATATAGGAAGGATCTGAAATTTTTTGTATTCTTTCGTATAGTCCTCAATTTAATTTTTATTTTTTGAGCAAAAACTAGTATAAACTTGTGTATGATATATTATGATTTTTTGAACGAAACTTGCATTTTGAAACGTTTCGTAGAATAAAATTTTCAGATGATTTTTTGCATGGATTTCCATCATAACCTTCCCTCGTATCAGATAGGAAGGATCTGAAATGTTTTGTATCGCTTAGTACAGTCCTCGTTTTAATTAATTTTTTTATCAATACTAGTATAAACTTGTGTATAATATATTAGGATTTTTTGACCGAAACATGCATTCAGAAACGTTTTGTAGAATTAAATTTTCAGACGATTTTTTGCATGTACTTCTATCATAACCTTCCCTCGGAACATATAGGAAGGATCTGAAAAGTTTTGTATCGTCTTGTATAGTCCTCAATTTAATTATATTTTTTTAGCAAAACTAGTATAAACGTATTTATGATATATTACGATTTTTTGACCAAAACTTGCATTTTGAAAAGTTTTGTAGAATCAAATTTTCAGATGATTTTTTGCATGGACTTCCATCATAACCTACCTTCGTATCATATAGGAAGGATATGAAAAGTTTTGTATCATTTAGTACAGTCCTCGATTTAAGTAAATATTTTTAGCAATACTAGTATAAACTTGTGTATAATATATTATGATTTTTTGGCCGAAACATGTATTCGGAAAAGTTTTGTAGAATCAAATTTTTAGACAATTTTTTGCATGGACTTCTATCATAACCTTCCCTCGTATCATATAGGAAGGATCTGAAAATTTTGTATCGTCTCGTATAGTCCTCGATTAAATTAATGTTTTTGAGCAAAACTAGTATAAACTTATTTATGATATATTATGATTTTTTGACCGAAACTTGCATTTTGAAAAGTTTTGTAGAATCAAAATTTCAGATGCTTTTTTACATAGACTTCCATCATAACCTTCCCATGTAACATATAGGAAGGATCTGAAAATTTTTGTATTCTTTCGTATAGTCCTCAATTTAATTTTTATTTTTTGAGCAAAAACTAGTATAAACTTGTGTATGATATATTATGATTTTTTGAACGAAACTTGCATTTTGAAACTTTTCGTAGAATAAAATTTTCAGATGATTTTTTGCATGGATTTCCATCATAACCTTCCCTCGTATCATATAGGAAGGATCTGAAATGTTTTGTATCGCTTAGTACAGTCCTCGTTTTAATTAATTTTTTTTATCAATACTAGTATAAACTTGTGTATAATATATTATGATTTTTTGACCGAAACATGCATTCAGAAACGTTTTGTAGAATTAAATTTTCAGATGATTTTTTGCATGTACTTCTATCATAACCTTCCCTCGGAACATATAGGAAGGATCTGAAAAGTTTTGTATCGTCTTTTATAGTCCTCAATTTAATTAAAATTTTTTAGCAAAACTAGTATAAACTTATTTATGATATATTACGATTTTTTGACCGAAACTTGCATTTTGAAAAGTTTTGTAGAATCAAATTTTCAGATGATTTTTTGCATGGACTTCCATCATAACCTACCTTCGTATCATATAGGAAGGATATGAAAAGTTTTGTATCATTTAGTACAGTCCTCGATTTAAGTAAATATTTTTAGCAATACTAGTATAAACTTGTGTATAATATATTATGATTTTTTGGCCGAAACATGTATTCGGAAAAGTTTTGTAGAATCAAATTTTTAGACAATTTTTTGCATGGACTTCTATCATAACCTTCCCTCGTATCATATAGGAAGGATCTGAAAATTTTGTATCGTCTCGTATAGTCCTCGATTAAATTAATGTTTTTGAGCAAAACTAGTATAAACTTATTTATGATATATTATGATTTTTTGACCGAAACTTGCATTTTGAAAAGTTTTGTAGAATCAAAATTTCAGATGCTTTTTTACATAGACTTCCATCATAACCTTCCCATGTAACATATAGGAAGGATCTGAAAATTTTTGTATTCTTTCGTATAGTCCTCAATTTAATTTTTATTTTTTGAGCAAAAACTAGTATAAACTTGTGTATGATATATTATGATTTTTTGAATGAAACTTGCATTTTGAAACTTTTCGTAGAATAAAATTTTCAGATGATTTTTTGCATGGATTTCCATCATAACCTTCCCTCGTATCATATAGGAAGGATCTGAAATGTTTTGTATCGCTTAGTACAGTCCTCGTTTTAATTAATTTTTTTTATCAATACTAGTATAAACTTGTGTATAATATATTATGATTTTTTGACCGAAACATGCATTCAGAAACGTTTTGTAGAATTAAATTTTCAGATGATTTTTTGCATGTACTTCTATCATAACCTTCCCTCGGAACATATAGGAAGGATCTGAAAAGTTTTGTATCGTCTTGTATAGTCCTCAATTTAATTAAAATTTTTTAGCAAAACTAGTATAAACTTATTTATGATATATTACGATTTTTTGACCGAAACTTGCATTTTGAAAAGTTTTGTAGAATCAAATTTTCAGATGATTTTTTGCATGGACTTCCATCATAACCTACCTTCGTATCATATAGGAAGGATATGAAAAGTTTTGTATCATTTAGTACAGTCCTCGATTTAAGTAAATATTTTTAGCAATACTAGTATAAACTTGTGTATAATATATTATGATTTTTTGGCCGAAACATGTATTAGGAAAAGTTTTGTAGAATCAAATTTTTAGACGATTTTTTGCATGGACTTCTATCAAAACCTTCCCTCGTATCATATAGGAAGGATCTGAAAATTTTGTATCGTCTCGTATAGTCCTCGATTAAATTAATGTTTTTGTGCAAAACTAGTATAAACTTGTTTATGATATATTATGATTTTTTGACCGAAACTTGCATTTTGAAAAGTTTTGTAGAATCAAAATTTCAGATGCTTTTTTACATAGACTTCCATCATAACCTTCCCTCGTAACATATAGGAAGGATCTGAAAATTTTTGTATTCTTTCGTATAGTCCTCAATTTAATTTTTATTTTTTGAGCAAAAACTAGTATAAACTTGTGTATGATATATTATGATTTTTTGAACGAAACTTGCATTTTGAAACGTTTCGTAGAATAAAATTTTCAGATGCTTTTTTGCATGGATTTCCATCATAACCTTCCCTCCGATCATATAGGAAGGATCTGAAATGTTTTGTATCGCTTAGTACAGTCCTCGTTTTAATTAATTTTTTTTATCAATACTAGTATAAACTTGTGTATAATATATTATGATTTTTTGACCGAAACATGCATTCAGAAACGTTTTGTAGAATTAAATTTTCAGATGATTTTTTGCATGTACTTCTATCATAACCTTCCCTCAGAACATATAGGAAGGATCTGAAAAGTTTTGTATCGTCTTGTATAGTCCTCAATTTAATTAAATTTTTTTAGCAAAACTAGTATAAACTTATTTATGATATATTACGATTTTTTGACCAAAACTTGCATTTTGAAAAGTTTTGTAGAATCAAATTTTCAGATGATTTTTTGCATGGACTTCCATCATAACCTACCTTCGTATCATATAGGAAGGATATGAAAAGTTTTGTATCATTTAGTACAGTCCTCGATTTAAGTAAATATTTTTAGCAATACTAGTATAAACTTGTGTATAATATATTATGATTTTTTGGCCGAAACATGTATTCGGAAAAGTTTTGTAGAATCAAATTTTTAGACGATTTTTTGCATGGACTTCTATCATAACCTTCCCTCGTATCATATAGGAAGGATCTGAAAATTTTGTATCGTCTCGTATAGTCCTCGATTAAATTAATGTTTTTGAGCAAAACTAGTATAAACTTATTTATGATATATTATGATTTTTTGACCGAAACTTGCATTTTGAAAAGTTTTGTAGAATCAAAATTTCAGATGCTTTTTTACATAGACTTCCATCATAACCTTCCCATGTAACATATAGGAAGGATCTGAAAATTTTTGTATTCTTTCGTATAGTCCTCAATTTAATTTTTATTTTTTGAGCAAAAACTAGTATAAACTTGTGTATGATATATTATGATTTTTTGAACGAAACTTGCATTTTGAAACGTTTCGTAGAATAAAATTTTCAGATGATTTTTTGCATGGATTTCCATCATAACCTTACCTCGTATCATATAGGAAGGATCTGAAATGTTTTGTATCGCTTAGTACAGTCCTCGTTTTAATTAATTTTTTTTATCAATACTAGTATAAACTTGTGTATAATATATTATGATTTTTTGACCGAAACATGCATTCAGAAACGTTTTGTAGAATTAAATTTTCAGATGATTTTTTGCATGTACTTCTATCATAACCTTCCCTCGGAACATATAGGAAGGATCTGAAAAGTTTTGTATCGTCTTGTATAGTCCTCAATTTAATTAAATTTTTTTAGCAAAACTAGTATAAACTTATTTATGATATATTACGATTTTTTGACCGAAACTTGCATTTTGAAAAGTTTTGTAGAATCAAATTTTCAGATGATTTTTTGCATGGACTTCCATCATAACCTACCTTCGTATCATATAGGAAGGATATGAAAAGTTTTGTATCATTTAGTACAGTCCTCGATTTAAGTAAATATTTTTAGCAATACTAGTATAAACTTGTGTATAATATATTATGATTTTTTGGCCGAAACATGTATTCGGAAAAGTTTTGTAGAATCAAATTTTTAGACGATTTTTTGCATGGACTTCTATCATGACCTTCCCTCGTATCCTATAGGAAGGATCTGAAAATTTTGTATCGTCTCGTATAGTCCTCGATTAAATTAATGATTTTGTGCAAAACTAGTATAAACTTGTTTATGATATATTATGATTTTTTGACCGAAACTTGCATTTTGAAAAGTTTTGTAGAATCAAAATTTCAGATGCTTTTTTACATAGACTTCCATCATAACCTTCCCTCGTAACATATAGGAAGGATCTGAAAATTTTTGTATTCTTTCGTATAGTCCTCAATTTAATTTTTATTTTTTGAGCAAAAACTAGTATAAACTTGTGTATGATATATTATGATTTTTTGAACGAAACTTGCATTTTGAAACGTTTCGTAGAATAAAATTTTCAGATGATTTTTTGCATGGATTTCCATCATAACCTTCCCTCGTATCATATAGGAAGGATCTGGAATGTTTTGTATCGCTTAGTACAGTCCTCGTTTTAATTAATTTTTTTTATCAATACTAGTATAAACTTGTGTATAATATATTATGATTTTTTGACCGAAACATGCATTCAGAAACGTTTTGTAGAATTAAATTTTCAGATGATTTTTTGCATGTACTTCTATCATAACCTTCCCTCGGAACATATAGGAAGGATCTGAAAAGTTTTGTAT
This sequence comes from Lathyrus aphaca, assembly GCA_963966055.1. Lineage (NCBI taxonomy): Eukaryota > Viridiplantae > Streptophyta > Magnoliopsida > Fabales > Fabaceae > Lathyrus > Lathyrus aphaca. The sequence continues at coordinate 526,276,611 of OZ014523.1, read as the reverse complement.
CGTCTTGTATAGTCCTCAATTTAATTAAATTTTTTTAGCAAAACTAGTATAAACTTATTTATGATATATTACGATTTTTTGACCGAAACTTGCATTTTGAAAAGTTTTGTAGAATCAAATTTTCAGATGATTTTTTGAATGGACTTCCATCATAACCTACCTTCGTATCATATAGGAAGGATATGAAAAGTTTTGTATCATTAAGTATAGTCCTCGATTTAAGTAAATATTTTTAGCAATACTAGTATAAACTTGTTAATATATTATGATTTTTTGGCCGAAACATGTATTCGGAAAAGTTTTGTAGAATCAAATTTTTAGACGATTTTTTGCATGGACTTCTATCATAACCTTCCCTCTTATCATATAGGAAGGATCTGAAAATTTTGTATCGTCTCGTATAGTCCTCGATTAAATTAATGTTTTTGAGCAAAACTAGTATAAACCTGTTTATGATATATTATGATTTTTTGACCGAAACTTGCATTTTGAAAAGTTTTGTAGAATCAAAATTTCAGATGCTTTTTTACATAGACTTCCATCATAACCTTCCCTCGTAACATATAGGAAGGATCTGAAAATTTTTGTATTCTTTCGTATAGTCCTCAATTTAATTTTTATTTTTTGAGCAAAAACTAGTATAAACTTGTGTATGATATATTATGATTTTTTGAACGAAACTTGCATTTTGAAACGGTTCGTAGAATAAAATTTTCAGATGATTTTTTGCATGGATTTCCATCATAACCTTCCCTCGTATCATATAGGAAGGATCTGAAATGTTTTGTATTGCTTAGTACAGTCCTCGTTTTAATTAATTTTTTTTTATCAATACTAGTATAAACTTGTGTATAATATATTATGATTTTTTGACTGAAACATGCATTCAGAAACGTTTTGTAGAATTAAATTTTCAGACGATTTTTTGCATGTACTTCTATCATAACCTTCCCTAGGAACATATAAGAAGGATCTGAAAAGTTTTGTATCGTCTTGTATAGTCCTCAATTTAATTATATTTTTTTAGCAAAACTAGTATAAACTTATTTATGATATATTACGATTTTTTGACCGAAACTTGCATTTTGAAAAGTTTTGTAGAATCAAATTTTCAGATGATTTTTTGCATGGACTTCCATCATAACCTACCTTCGTATCATATAGGAAGGATATGAAAAGTTTTGTATGATTTAGTACAGTCCTCGATTTAAGTAAATATTTTTAGCAATACTAGTATAAACTTGTGTATAATATATTATGATTTTTTGGCCGAAACATGTATTCGGAAAAGTTTTGTAGAATCAAATTTTTAGACGATTTTTTGCATGGACTTCTATCATAACCTTCCCTCGTATCATATAGGAAGGATCTGAAAAGTTTTGTATCGTCTCGTATAGTCCTCCATTAAATTAATGTTTTTGAGCAAAACTAGTATAAACTTGTTTATGATATATTATGATTTTTTGACCGAAACTTGCATTTTGAAAAGTTTTGTAGAATCAAAATTTCAGATGCTTTTTTACATAGACTTCCATCATAACCTTCCCTCGTAACATATAGGAAGGATCTGAAAATTTTTGTATTCTTTCGTATAGTCCTCAATTTAATTTTTTTTTTTTGAGCAAAAACTAGTATAAACTTGTGTATGATATATTATGATTTTTTGAACGAAACTTGCATTTTGAAACGTTTCGTAGAATAAAATTTTCAGATGATTTTTTGCATGGATTTCCATCATAACCTTCCCTCGTATCATATAGGAAGGATCTGAAATGTTTTGTATCGCTTAGTACATTCCTCGTTTTAATAAATTTTTTTTATCAATACTAGTATAAACTTGTGTATAATATATTATGATTTTTTGACCGAAACATGCATTCAGAAACGTTTTGTAGAATTAAATTTTCAGATGATTTTTTGCATGTACTTCTATCATAACCTTCCCTCGGAACATATAGGAAGGATCTGAAAAGTTTTGTATCGTCTTGTATAGTCCTCAATTTAATTAAATTTTTTTAGCAAAACTAGTATAAACTTATTTATGATATATTACGATTTTTTGACCGAAACTTGCATTTTGAAAAGTTTTGTAGAATCAAATTTTCAGATGATTTTTTGCATGGACTTCCATCATAACCTACCTTCGTATCATATAGGAAGGATATGAAAAGTTTTGTATGATTTAGTACAGTCCTCGATTTAAGTAAATATTTTTAGCAATACTAGTATAAACTTGTGTATAATATATTATGATTTTTTGGCCGAAACATGTATTCGGAAAAGTTTTGTAGAATCAAATTTTTAGACGATTTTTTGCATGGACTTCTATCATAACCTTCCCTCGTATCATATTGGAAGGATCTGAAAAGTTTTGTATCATCTCGTATAGTCCTCGATTAAATTAATGTTTTTGAGCAAAACTAGTATAAACTTGTTTATGATATATTATGATATTTTGACCGAAACTTGCATTTTGAAAAGTTTTGTCGAATCAAAATTTCAGATGCTTTTTTACATAGACTTCCATCATAACCTTCCCTCGTAACATATAGGAAGGATCTGAAAATTTTTGTATTCTTTCGTATAGTCCTCAATTTAATTTTTATTTTTTAAGCAAAAACTAGTATAAACTTGTGTATGATATATTATGATTTTTTGAACGAAACTTGCATTTTGAAACGTTTCGTAGAATAAAATTTTCATATGATTTTTTGCATGGATTTCCATCATAACCTTCCCTCGTATCATATAGGAAGGATCTGAAATGTTTTGTATCGCTTAGTACATTCCTCGTTTTAATAAATTTTTTTTATCAATACTAGTATAAACTTGTGTATAATATATTATGATTTTTTGACCGAAACATGCATTCAGAAACGTTTTGTAGAATTAAATTTTCAGATGATTTTTTGCATGTACTTCTATCATAACCTTCCCTCGGAACATATAGGAAGGATCTGAAAAGTTTTGTATCGTCTTGTATAGTCCTCAATTTAATTAAATTTTTTTAGCAAAACTAGTATAAACTTATTTATGATATATTACGATTTTTTGACCGAAACTTGCATTTTGAAAAGTTTTGTAGAATCAAATTTTCAGATGATTTTTTGCATGGACTTCCATCATAACCTACCTTCGTATCATATAGGAAGGATATGAAAAGTTTTGTATGATTTAGTACAGTCCTCGATTTAAGTAAATATTTTTAGCAATACTAGTATAAACTTGTGTATAATATATTATGATTTTTTGGCCGAAACATGTATTCGGAAAAGTTTTGTAGAATCAAATTTTTAGACGATTTTTTGCATGGACTTCTATCATAACCTTCCCTCGTATCATATAGGAAGGATCTGAAAAGTTTTGTATCGTCTCGTATAGTCCTCCATTAAATTAATGTTTTTGAGCAAAACTAGTATAAACTTGTTTATGATATATTATGATTTTTTGACCGAAACTTGCATTTTGAAAAGTTTTGTAGAATCAAAATTTCAGATGCTTTTTTACATAGACTTCCATCATAACCTTCCCTCGTAACATATAGGAAGGATCTGAAAATTTTTGTATTCTTTCGTATAGTCCTCAATTTAATTTTTTTTTTTTGAGCAAAAACTAGTATAAACTTGTGTATGATATATTATGATTTTTTGAACGAAACTTGCATTTTGAAACGTTTCGTAGAATAAAATTTTCAGATGATTTTTTGCATGGATTTCCATCATAACCTTCCCTCGTATCATATAGGAAGGATCTGAAATGTTTTGTATCGCTTAGTACATTCCTCGTTTTAATAAATTTTTTTTATCAATACTAGTATAAACTTGTGTATAATATATTATGATTTTTTGACCGAAACATGCATTCAGAAACGTTTTGTAGAATTAAATTTTCAGATGATTTTTTGCATGTACTTCTATCATAACCTTCCCTCGGAACATATAGGAAGGATCTGAAAAGTTTTGTATCGTCTTGTATAGTCCTCAATTTAATTAAATTTTTTTAGCAAAACTAGTATAAACTTATTTATGATATATTACGATTTTTTGACCGAAACTTGCATTTTGAAAAGTTTTGTAGAATCAAATTTTCAGATGATTTTTTGCATGGACTTCCATCATAACCTACCTTCGTATCATATAGGAAGGATATGAAAAGTTTTGTATGATTTAGTACAGTCCTCGATTTAAGTAAATATTTTTAGCAATACTAGTATAAACTTGTGTATAATATATTATGATTTTTTGGCCGAAACATGTATTCGGAAAAGTTTTGTAGAATCAAATTTTTAGACGATTTTTTGCATGGACTTCTATCATAACCTTCCCTCGTATCATATTGGAAGGATCTGAAAAGTTTTGTATCATCTCGTATAGTCCTCGATTAAATTAATGTTTTTGAGCAAAACTAGTATAAACTTGTTTATGATATATTATGATATTTTGACCGAAACTTGCATTTTGAAAAGTTTTGTCGAATCAAAATTTCAGATGCTTTTTTACATAGACTTCCATCATAACCTTCCCATGTAACATATAGGAAGGATCTGAAAATTTTTGTATTCTTTCGTATAGTCCTCAATTTAATTTTTATTTTTTGAGCAAAAACTAGTATAAACTTGTGTATGATATATTATGATTTTTTGAACGAAACTTGCATTTTGAAACGTTTCGTAGAATAAAATTTTCAGATGATTTTTTGCATGGATTTCCATCATAACCTTACCTCGTATCATATAGGAAGGATCTGAAATGTTTTGTATCGCTTAGTACAGTCCTCGTTTTAATTAATTTTTTTTATCAATACTAGTATAAACTTGTGTATAATATATTATGATTTTTTGACCGAAACATGCATTCAGAAACGTTTTGTAGAATTAAATTTTCAGATGATTTTTTGCATGTACTTCTATCATAACCTTCCCTCGGAACATATAGGAAGGATCTGAAAAGTTTTGTATCGTCTTGTATAGTCCTCAATTTAATTAAATTTTTTTAGCAAAACTAGTATAAACTTATTTATGATATATTACGATTTTTTGACCGAAACTTGCATTTTGAAAAGTTTTGTAGAATCAAATTTTCAGATGATTTTTTGCATGGACTTCCATCATAACCTACCTTCGTATCATATAGGAAGGATATGAAAAGTTTTGTATCATTTAGTACAGTCCTCGATTTAAGTAAATATTTTTAGCAATACTAGTATAAACTTGTGTATAATATATTATGATTTTTTGGCCGAAACATGTATTCGGAAAAGTTTTGTAGAATCAAATTTTTAGACGATTTTTTGCATGGACTTCTATCATGACCTTCCCTCGTATCCTATAGGAAGGATCTGAAAATTTTGTATCGTCTCGTATAGTCCTCGATTAAATTAATGATTTTGTGCAAAACTAGTATAAACTTGTTTATGATATATTATGATTTTTTGACCGAAACTTGCATTTTGAAAAGTTTTGTAGAATCAAAATTTCAGATGCTTTTTTACATAGACTTCCATCATAACCTTCCCTCGTAACATATAGGAAGGATCTGAAAATTTTTGTATTCTTTCGTATAGTCCTCAATTTAATTTTTATTTTTTGAGCAAAAACTAGTATAAACTTGTGTATGATATATTATGATTTTTTGAACGAAACTTGCATTTTGAAACGTTTCGTAGAATAAAATTTTCAGATGATTTTTTGCATGGATTTCCATCATAACCTTCCCTCGTATCATATAGGAAGGATCTGGAATGTTTTGTATCGCTTAGTACAGTCCTCGTTTTAATTAATTTTTTTTATCAATACTAGTATAAACTTGTGTATAATATATTATGATTTTTTGACCGAAACATGCATTCAGAAACGTTTTGTAGAATTAAATTTTCAGATGATTTTTTGCATGTACTTCTATCATAACCTTCCCTCGGAACATATAGGAAGGATCTGAAAAGTTTTGTATCGTCTTGTATAGTCCTCAATTTAATTAAATTTTTTTAGCAAAACTAGTATAAACTTATTTATGATATATTACGATTTTTTGACCGAAACTTGCATTTTGAAAAGTTTTGTAGAATCAAATTTTCAGATGATTTTTTGAATGGACTTCCATCATAACCTACCTTCGTATCATATAGGAAGGATATGAAAAGTTTTGTATCATTAAGTATAGTCCTCGATTTAAGTAAATATTTTTAGCAATACTAGTATAAACTTGTTAATATATTATGATTTTTTGGCCGAAACATGTATTCGGAAAAGTTTTGTAGAATCAAATTTTTAGACGATTTTTTGCATGGACTTCTATCATAACCTTCCCTCTTATCATATAGGAAGGATCTGAAAATTTTGTATCGTCTCGTATAGTCCTCGATTAAATTAATGTTTTTGAGCAAAACTAGTATAAACCTGTTTATGATATATTATGATTTTTTGACCGAAACTTGCATTTTGAAAAGTTTTGTAGAATCAAAATTTCAGATGCTTTTTTACATAGACTTCCATCATAACCTTCCCTCGTAACATATAGGAAGGATCTGAAAATTTTTGTATTCTTTCGTATAGTCCTCAATTTAATTTTTATTTTTTGAGCAAAAACTAGTATAAACTTGTGTATGATATATTATGATTTTTTGAACGAAACTTGCATTTTGAAACGGTTCGTAGAATAAAATTTTCAGATGATTTTTTGCATGGATTTCCATCATAACCTTCCCTCGTATCATATAGGAAGGATCTGAAATGTTTTGTATTGCTTAGTACAGTCCTCGTTTTAATTAATTTTTTTTTATCAATACTAGTATAAACTTGTGTATAATATATTATGATTTTTTGACCGAAACATGCATTCAGAAACGTTTTGTAGAATTAAATTTTCAGACGATTTTTTGCATGTACTTCTATCATAACCTTCCCTAGGAACATATAAGAAGGATCTGAAAAGTTTTGTATCGTCTTGTATAGTCCTCAATTTAATTATATTTTTTTAGCAAAACTAGTATAAACTTATTTATGATATATTACGATTTTTTGACCGAAACTTGCATTTTGAAAAGTTTTGTAGAATCAAATTTTCAGATGATTTTTTGCATGGACTTCCATCATAACCTACCTTCGTATCATATAGGAAGGATATGAAAAGTTTTGTATCATTTAGTACAGTCCTCGATTTAAGTAAATATTTTTAGCAATACTAGTATAAACTTGTGTATAATATATTATGATTTTTTGGCCGAAACATGTATTCGGAAAAGTTTTGTAGAATCAAATTTTTACACGATTTTTTGCATGGACTTCTATCATAACCTTCCCTCGTATCATATTGGAAGGATCTGAAAAGTTTTGTATCGTCTCGTATAGTCCTCGATTAAATTAATGTTTTTGAGCAAAACTAGTATAAACTTGTTTATGATATATTATGATATTTTGACCGAAACTTGCATTTTGAAAAGTTTTGTCGAATCAAAATTTCAGATGCTTTTTTACATAGACTTCCATCATAACCTTCCCTCGTAACATATAGGAAGGATCTGAAAATTTTTGTATTCTTTCGTATAGTCCTCAATTTAATTTTTATTTTTTGAGCAAAAACTAGTATAAACATGTGTATGATATATTATGATTTTTTGAACGAAACTTGCATTTTGAAACGTTTCGTAGAATAAAATTTTCAGATGATTTTTTGCATGGATTTCCATCATAACCTTCCCTCGTATCATATAGGAAGGATCTGAAATGTTTTGTATCGCTTAGTACAGTCCTCGTTTTAATTAATTTTTTTTTATCAGTACTAGTATAAACTTGTGTATAATATATTATGATTTTTTGACCGAAACATGCATTCAGAAACGTTTTGTAGAATTAAATTTTCAGATGATTTTTTGCATGTACTTCAATCATAACCTTCCCTCGGAACATATAGGAAGGATCTGAAAAGTTTTGTATCGTCTTGTATAGTCCTCAATTTAATTAAATTTTTTTAGCAAAACTAGTATAAACTTATTTATGATATATTACGATTTTTTGACCGAAACTTGCATTTTGAAAAGTTTTGTAGAATCAAATTTTCAGATGATTTTTTGCATGGACTTCCATCATAACCTACCTTCGTATCATATAGGAAGGATATGAAAAGTTTTGTATCATTTAGTACAGTCCTCGATTTAAGTAAATATTTTTAGCAATACTAGTATAAACTTGTGTATAATATATTATGATTTTTTGGCCGAAATATGTATTCGGAAAAGTTTTGAAAAATCAAATTTTTAGACGATTTTTTGCATGGACTTCTATCATAACCTTCCCTCGTATCATATTGGAAGGATCTGAAAAGTTTTGTATCGTCTCGTATAGTCCTCGATTAAATTAATGTTTTTGAGCAAAACTAGTATAAACTTGTTTATGATATATTATGATATTTTGACCGAAACTTGCATTTTGAAAAGTTTTGTCGAATCAAAATTTCAAATGCTTTTTTACATAGACTTCCATCATAACCTTCCCTCGTAACATATAGGAAGGATCTGAAAATTTTTGTATTCTTTCGTATAGTCCTCAATTTAATTTTTATTTTTTGAGCAAAAACTAGTATAAACTTGTGTATGATATATTATGATTTTTTGAACGAAACTTGCATTTTGAAACGTTTCGTAGAATAAAATTTTCAGATGATTTTTTGCATGGATTTCCATCATAACCTTCCCTCGTATCATATAGGAAGGATCTGAAATGTTTTGTATCGCTTAGTACAGTCCTCGTTTTAATTAATTTTTTTTTATCAATACTAGTATAAACTTGTGTATAATATATTATGATTTTTTGACCGAAACATGCATTCAGAAACGTTTTGTAGAACTAAATTTTCAGATGATTTTTTGCATGTACTTCTATCATAACCTTCCCTCGGAACATATAGGAAGGATCTGAAAAGTTTTGTATCGTCTTGTATAGTCCTCAATTTAATTATATTTTTTTAGCAAAACTAGTATAAACTTATTTATGATATATTACGATTTTTTGACCGAAACTTGCATTTTGAAAAGTTTTGTAGAATCAAATTTTCAGATGATTTTTTGCATGGACTTCCATCATAACCTACCTTCGTATCATATAGGAAGGATATGAAAAGTTTTGTATCATTTAATACAGTCCTCGATTTAAGTAAATATTTTTAGCAATACTAGTATAAACTTGTGTATAATATATTATGATTTTTTGGCCGAAACATGTATTCGGAAAAGGTTTGTAGAATCAAATTTTTAGACGATTTTTTGCATGGACTTCTATCATAACCTTCCCTCGTATCATATTGGAAGGATCTGAAAAGTTTTGTATCGTCTCGTATAGTCCTCGATTAAATTAATGTTTTTGAGCAAAACTAGTATAAACTTGTTTATGATATATTATGATATTTTGACCGAAACTTGTATTTTGAAAAGTTTTGTCGAATCAAAATTTCAGATGCTTTTTTACATAGACTTCCATCATAACCTTCCCTCGTAACATATAGGAAGGATCTGAAAATTTTTGTATTCTTTCGTATAGTCCTCAATTTAATTTTTATTTTTTGAGCAAAAACTAGTATAAACTTGTGTATGATATATTATGATTTTTTGAACGAAACTTGCATTTTGAAAAGTTTCGTAGAATAAAATTTTCAGATGATTTTTTGCATGGATTTCCATCATAACCTTCCCTCGTATCATATAGGAAGGATCTGAAATGTTTTGTATCGCTTAGTACAGTCCTCGTTTTAATTAATTTTTTTATCAATACTAGTATAAACTTGTGTATAATATATTAGGATTTTTTGACCGAAACATGCATTCAGAAACGTTTTGTAGAATTAAATTTTCAGACGATTTTTTGCATGTACTTCTATCATAACCTTCCCTCGGAACATATAGGAAGGATCTGAAAAGTTTTGTATCGTCTTGTATAGTCCTCAATTTAATTATATTTTTTTAGCAAAACTAGTATAAACTTATTTATGATATATTACGATTTTTTGACCGAAACTTGCATTTTGAAAAGTTTTGTAGAATCAAATTTTCAGATGATTTTTTGCATGGACTTCCATCATAACCTACCTTCGTATCATATAGGAAGGATATGAAAAGTTTTGTATCATTTAGTATAGTCCTCGATTTAATTAAATATTTTTAGCAATACTAGTATAAACTTGTGTATAATATATTATGATTTTTTGGACGAAACATGTATTCGGAAAAGTTTTGTAGAATCAAATTTTTAGACGATTTTTTGCATGTACTTCTATCATAACCTTCCCTCGTATCATATAGGAAGGATCTGAAAAGTTTTGTATCGTCTCGTATAGTCCTCGATTAAATTAATGTTTTTGAGCAAAACTAGTATTAACTTGTTTATGATATATTATGATTTTTTGACCGAAACTTGCATTTTGAAAAGTTTTGTAGAATCAAAATTTCAGATGCTTTTTTACATAGACTTCCATCATAACCTTCCCTCGTAACATATAGGAAGGATCTGAAAATTTTTGTATTCTTTCGTATAGTCCTCAATTTAATTTTTATTTTTTGAGCAAAAACTAGTATAAACTTGTGTATGATATATTATGATTTTTTGAACGAAACTTGCATTTTGGAACGTTTCGTAGAATAAAATTTTCAGATGATTTTTTGCATGGATTTCCATCATAACCTTCCCTCGTATCATATAGGAAGGATCTGAAATGTTTTGTATCGCTTAGTACAGTCCTCGTTTTAATTAATTTTTTTATCAATACTAGTATAAACTTGTATATAATATATTAGGATTTTTTGACCGAAACATGCATTCAGAAACGTTTTGTAGAATTAAATTTTCAGACGATTTTTTGCATGTACTTCTATCATAACCTTCCCTCGAAACATATAGAAGGATCTGAAAAGTTTTGTATCGTCTTGTATAGTCCTCAATTTAATTATATTTTTTTAGCAAAACTAGTATAAACTTATTTATGATATATTACGATTTTTTGACCGAAACTTGCATTTTGAAATGTTTTGTAGAATCAAATTTTCAGATGATTTTTTGCATGGACTTCCATCATAACCTACCTTCGTATCATATAGGAAGGATATGAGAAGTTTTGTATCATTTAGTATAGTCCTCGATTTAATTAAATATTTTTAGCAATACTAGTATAAACTTGTGTATAATATATTATGATTTTTTGGACGAAACATGTATTCGGAAAAGTTTTGTAAAATCAAATTTTTAGACGATTTTTTGCATGGACTTCTATCATAACCTTCCCTCGTATCATATAGGAAGGATCTGAAAAGTTTTGTATCGTCTCGTATAGTCCTCGATTAAATTAATGTTTTTGAGCAAAACTAGTATTAACTTGTTTATTATATATTATGATTTTTTGACCGAAACTTGCATTTTGAAAAGTTTTGTAGAATCAAAATTTCAGATGCTTTTTTACATAGACTTCCATCATAACCTTCCATCGTAACATATATGAAGGATCTGAAAATTTTTGTATTCTTTCGTATAGTCCTCAATTTAATTTTTATTTTTTGAGCAAAAACTAGTATAAACTTGTGTATGATATATTATGATTTTTTGAACGAAACTTGCATTTTGAAACGTTTCGTAGAATAAAATTTTCAGATGATTTTTTGCATGGATTTCCATCATAACCTTCCCTCGTATCATATAGGAAGGATCTGAAATGTTTTGTATCGCTTAGTACAGTCCTCGTTTTAATTAATTTTTTTTTATCAATACTAGTATAAACTTGTGTATAATATATTATGATTTTTTGACCGAAACATGCATTCAGAAACGTTTTGTAGAATTAAATTTTCAGACGATTTTTTGCATGTACTTCTATCATAACCTTCCCTCGGAACATATAGGAAGGATCTGAAAAGTTTTGTATCGTCTTGTATAGTCCTCAATTTAAATATATTTTTTTAGCAAAACTAGTATAAACTTATTTATGATATATTACGATTTTTTGACCGAAACTTGCATTTTGAAAAGTTTTGTAGAATCAAATTTTCAGATGATTTTTTGCATGGACTTCCATCATAACCTACCTTCGTATCATATAGGAAGGATATGAAAAGTTTTGTATCATTTAGTACAGTCCTCGATTTAATTAAATATTTTTAGCAATACTAGTATAAACTTGTTAATATATTATGATTTTTTGGCCGAAACATGTATTCGGAAAAATTTTGTAGAATCAAATTTTTAGACGATTTTTTGCATGGACTTCTATCATAACCTTCCCTCGTATCATATAGGAAGGATCTGAAAAGTTTTGTATCGTCTCGAATAGTCCTCGATTAAATTAATGTTTTTGAGCAAAACTAGTATAAACTTGTTTATGATATATTATGATTTTTTGACCGAAACTTGCATTTTGAAAAGTTTTGTCGAATCAAAATTTCAGATGCTTTTTTACATAGACTTCCATCATAACCTTCCCTCGTAACATATAGGAAGGATCTGAAAATTTTTGTATTCTTTCTTATAGTCCTCAATTTAATTTTTATTTTTTGAGCAAAAACTAGTATAAACTTGTGTATGATATATTATGATTTTTTGAACGAAACTTGCATTTTGAAACGTTTCGTAGAATAAAATTTTCAGATGATTTTTTGCATGTATTTCCATCATAACCTTCCCTCGTATCATATAGGAAGGATCTGAAATGTTTTGTATCGCTTAGTACAGTCCTCGTTTTAATTAATTTTTTTATCAATACTAGTATAAACTTGTGTATAATATATTATGATTTTTTGACCGAAACATGCATTCAGAAACGTTTTGTAGAATTAAATTTTCAGACGATTTTTTGCATGTACTTCTATCATAACCTTCCCTCGGAACATATAGGAAGGATCTGAAAAGTTTTGTATCGTCTTGTATAGTCCTCAATTTAATTATATTTTTTTAGCAAAACTAGTATAAACTTATTTATGATATATTACGATTTTTTGACCGAAACTTGCATTTTGAAAAGTTTTGTAGAATCAAATTTTCAGATGATTTTTTGCATGGACTTCCATCATAACCTACCTTCGTATCATATAGGAAGGATATGAAAAGTTTTGTATCATTTAGTATAGTCCTCGATTTAATTAAATATTTTTAGCAATACTAGTATAAACTTGTGTATAATATATTATGATTTTTTGGACGAAACATGTATTCGGAAAAGTTTTGTAGAATCAAATTTTTAGACGATTTTTTGCATGGACTTATATCATAACCTTCCCTTGTATCATATAGGAAGGATCTGAAAAGTTTTGTATCGTCTCGTATAGTCCTCGATTAAATTAATGTTTTTGAGCAAAACTAGTATAAACTTGTTTATGATATATTATGATTTTTTGACCGAAACTTGCATTTTGAAAAGTTTTGTCGAATCAAAATTTCAGATGCTTTTTTACATAGACTTCCATCATAACCTTCCCTCGTAACATATAGGAAGGATCTGAAAATTTTTGTATTCTTTCGTATAGTCCTCAATTTAATTTTTATTTTTTGAGCAAAAACTAGTATAAACTTGTGTATGATATATTATGATTTTTTGAACGAAACTTGCATTTTGAAACGTTTCGTAGAATAAAATTTTCAGATGATTTTTTGCATGGATTTCCATCATAACCTTCCCTCGTATCATATAGGAAGGATCTGAAATGTTTTGTATCGCTTAGTACAGTCCTCGTTTTAATTAATTTTTTTTATCAATACTAGTATAAACTTGTGTATAATATATTATGATTTTTTGACCGAAACATGCATTCAGAAACGTTTTGTAGAATTAAATTTTCAGATGATTTTTTGCATGTACTTCTATCATAACCTTCCCTCGGAACATATAGGAAGGATCTGAAAAGTTTTGTATCGTCTTGTATAGTCCTCAATTTAATTATATTTTTTTAGCAAAACTAGTATAAACTTATTTATGATATATTACGATTTTTTGACCGAAACTTGCATTTTGAAAAGTTTTGTAGAATCAAATTTTCAGATGATTTTTTGCATGGACTTCCATCATAACCTACCTTCGTATCATATAGGAAGGATATGAAAAGTTTTGTATCATTTATTACAGTCCTCAATTTAATTAAATATTTTTAGCAATACTAGTATAAACTTGTTAATATATTATGATTTTTTGGCCGAAACATGTATTCGGAAAAGTTTTGTAGAATCAAATTTTTAGACGATTTTTTGCATGGACTTCTATCATAACCTTCCCTCGTATCATATAGGAAGGATCTGAAAAGTTTTGTATCGTCTCGTATAGTCCTCGATTAAATTAATGTTTTTGAGCAAAACTAGTATAAACTTGTTTATGATATATTATGATTTTTTGACCGAAACTTGCATTTTGAAAAGTTTTGTCGAATCAAAATTTCAGATGCTTTTTTACATAGACTTCCATCATAACCTTCCCTCGTAACATATAGGAAGGATCTGAAAATTTTTGTATTCTTTCGTATAGTCCTCAATTTAATTTTTATTTTTTGAGCAAAAACTAGTATAAACTTGTAAATGATATATTATGATTTTTTGAACGAAACTTGCATTTTGAAACGTTTCGTAGAATAAAATTTTCAGATGATTTTTTGCATGGATTTCCATCATAACCTTCCCTCGTATCATATAGGAAGGATCTGAAATGTTTTGTATCGCTTAGTACAGTCCTCGTTTTAATTAATTTTTTTTATCAATACTAGTATAAACTTGTGTATAATATATTATGATTTTTTGACCGAAACATGCATTCAGAAACGTTTTGTAGAATTAAATTTTCAGATGATTTTTTGCATGTACTTCTATCATATCCTTCCCTCGGAACATATAGGAAGGATCTGAAAAGTTTTGTATCGTCTTGTATAGTCCTCAATTTAATTAAATTTTTTTAGCAAAACTAGTATAAACTTATTTATGATATATTACGATTTTTTGACCGAAACTTGCATTTTGAAAAGTTTTGTATAATCAAATTTTCAGATGATTTTTTGCATGGACTTCCATCATAACCTACCTTCGTATCATATAGGAAGGATATGAAAAGTTTTGTATCATTTAGTACAGTCCTCGATTTAATTAAATATTTTTAGCAATACTAGTATAAACTTGTTAATATATTATGATTTTTTGGCCGAAACATGTATTCGGAAAAGTTTTGTAGAATCAAATTTTTAGACGATTTTTTGCATGGACTTCTATCATAACCTTCCCTCGTATCATATAGGAAGGATCTGAAAAGTTTTGTATCGTCTCGTATAGTCCTCGATTAAATTAATGTTTTTGAGCAAAACTAGTATAAACTTGTTTATGATATATTATGATTTTTTGACCGAAACTTGCATTTTGAAAAGTTTTGTCGAATCAAAATTTCAGATGCTTTTTTACATAGACTTCCATCATAACCTTCCCTCGTAACATATAGGAAGGATCTGAAAATTTTTGTATTCTTTCGTATAGTCCTCAATTTAATTTTTATTTTTTGAGCAAAAACTAGTATAAACTTGTGTATGATATATTATGATTTTTTGAACGAAACTTGCATTTTGAAACGTTTCGTAGAATAAAATTTTCAGATGATTTTTTGCATGGATTTCCATCATAACCTTCCCTCGTATCATATAGGAAGGATCTGAAATGTTTTGTATCGCTTAGTACAGTCCTCGTTTTAATTAATTTTTTTTATCAATACTAGTATAAACTTGTGTATAATATATTATGATTTTTTGACCGAAACATGCATTCAGAAACGTTTTGTAGAATTAAATTTTCAGATGATTTTTTGCATGTACTTCTATCATATCCTTCCCTCGGAACATATAGGAAGGATCTGAAAAGTTTTGTATCGTCTTGTATAGTCCTCAATTTAATTAAATTTTTTTAGCAAAACTAGTATAAACTTATTTATGATATATTACGATTTTTTGACCGAAACTTGCATTTTGAAAAGTTTTGTATAATCAAATTTTCAGATGATTTTTTGCATGGACTTCCATCATAACCTACCTTCGTATCATATAGGAAGGATATGAAAAGTTTTGTATCATTTAGTACAGTCCTCGATTTAATTAAATATTTTTAGCAATACTAGTATAAACTTGTTAATATATTATGATTTTTTGGCCGAAACATGTATTCGGAAAAGTTTTGTAGAATCAAATTTTTAGACGATTTTTTGCATGGACTTCTATCATAACCTTCCCTCGTATCATATAGGAAGGATCTGAAAAGTTTTGTATCGTCTCGTATAGTCCTCGATTAAATTAATGTTTTTGAGCAAAACTAGTATAAACTTGTTTATGATATATTATGATTTTTTGACCGAAACTTGCATTTTGAAAAGTTTTGTCGAATCAAAATTTCAGATGCTTTTTTACATAGACTTCCATCATAACCTTCCCTCGTAACATATAGGAAGGATCTGAAAATTTTGGTATTCTTTCGTATAGTCCTCAATTTAATTTTTATTTTTTGAGCAAAAACTAGTATAAACTTGTGTATGATATATTATGATTTTTTGAACGAAACTTGCATTTTGAAACGTTTCGTAGAATAAAATTTTCAGATGATTTTTTGCATGTATTTCCATCATAACCTTCCCTCGTATCATATAGGAAGGATCTGAAATGTTTTGTATCGCTTAGTACAGTCCTCGTTTTAATTAATTTTTTTATCAATACTAGTATAAACTTGTGTATAATATATTATGATTTTTTGACCGAAACATGCATTCAGAAACGTTTTGTAGAATTAAATTTTCAGACGATTTTTTGCATGTACTTCTATCATAACCTTCCCTCGGAACATATAGGAAGGATCTGAAAAGTTTTGTATCGTCTTGTATAGTCCTCAATTTAATTATATTTTTTTAGCAAAACTAGTATAAACTTATTTATGATATATTACGATTTTTTGACCGAAACTTGCATTTTGAAAAGTTTTGTAGAATCAAATTTTCAGATGATTTTTTGCATGGACTTCCATCATAACCTACCTTCGTATCATATAGGAAGGATATGAAAAGTTTTGTATCATTTAGTATAGTCCTCGATTTAATTAAATATTTTTAGCAATACTAGTATAAACTTGTGTATAATATATTATGATTTTTTGGACGAAACATGTATTCGGAAAAGTTTTGTAGAATCAAATTTTTAGACGATTTTTTGCATGGACTTATATCATAACCTTCCCTTGTATCATATAGGAAGGATCTGAAAAGTTTTGTATCGTCTCGTATAGTCCTCGATTAAATTAATGTTTTTGAGCAAAACTAGTATAAACTTGTTTATGATATATTATGATTTTTTGACCGAAACTTGCATTTTGAAAAGTTTTGTCGAATCAAAATTTCAGATGCTTTTTTACATAGACTTCCATCATAACCTTCCCTCGTAACATATAGGAAGGATCTGAAAATTTTTGTATTCTTTCGTATAGTCCTCAATTTAATTTTTATTTTTTGAGCAAAAACTAGTATAAACTTGTGTATGATATATTATGATTTTTTGAACGAAACTTGCATTTTGAAACGTTTCGTAGAATAAAATTTTCAGATGATTTTTTGCATGGATTTCCATCATAACCTTCCCTCGTATCATATAGGAAGGATCTGAAATGTTTTGTATCGCTTAGTACAGTCCTCGTTTTAATTAATTTTTTTTATCAATACTAGTATAAACTTGTGTATAATATATTATGATTTTTTGACCGAAACATGCATTCAGAAACGTTTTGTAGAATTAAATTTTCAGATGATTTTTTGCATGTACTTCTATCATAACCTTCCCTCGGAACATATAGGAAGGATCTGAAAAGTTTTGTATCGTCTTGTATAGTCCTCAATTTAATTATATTTTTTTAGCAAAACTAGTATAAACTTATTTATGATATATTACGATTTTTTGACCGAAACTTGCATTTTGAAAAGTTTTGTAGAATCAAATTTTCAGATGATTTTTTGCATGGACTTCCATCATAACCTACCTTCGTATCATATAGGAAGGATATGAAAAGTTTTGTATCATTTAGTACAGTCCTCAATTTAATTAAATATTTTTAGCAATACTAGTATAAACTTGTTAATATATTATGATTTTTTGGCCGAAACATGTATTCGGAAAAGTTTTGTAGAATCAAATTTTTAGACGATTTTTTGCATGGACTTCTATCATAACCTTCCCTCGTATCATATAGGAAGGATCTGAAAAGTTTTGTATCGTCTCGTATAGTCCTCGATTAAATTAATGTTTTTGAGCAAAACTAGTATAAACTTGTTTATGATATATTATGATTTTTTGACCGAAACTTGCATTTTGAAAAGTTTTGTCGAATCAAAATTTCAGATGCTTTTTTACATAGACTTCCATCATAACCTTCCCTCGTAACATATAGGAAGGATCTGAAAATTTTTGTATTCTTTCGTATAGTCCTCAATTTAATTTTTATTTTTTGAGCAAAAACTAGTATAAACTTGTAAATGATATATTATGATTTTTTGAACGAAACTTGCATTTTGAAACGTTTCGTAGAATAAAATTTTCAGATGATTTTTTGCATGGATTTCCATCATAACCTTCCCTCGTATCATATAGGAAGGATCTGAAATGTTTTGTATCGCTTAGTACAGTCCTCGTTTTAATTAATTTTTTTTATCAATACTAGTATAAACTTGTGTATAATATATTATGATTTTTTGACCGAAACATGCATTCAGAAACGTTTTGTAGAATTAAATTTTCAGACGATTTTTTGCATGTACTTCTATCATATCCTTCCCTCGGAACATATAGGAAGGATCTGAAAAGTTTTGTATCGTCTTGTATAGTCCTCAATTTAATTAAATTTTTTTAGCAAAACTAGTATAAACTTATTTATGATATATTACGATTTTTTGACCGAAACTTGCATTTTGAAAAGTTTTGTATAATCAAATTTTCAGATGATTTTTTGCATGGACTTCCATCATAACCTACCTTCGTATCATATAGGAAGGATATGAAAAGTTTTGTATCATTTAGTACAGTCCTCGATTTAATTAAATATTTTTAGCAATACTAGTATAAACTTGTTAATATATTATGATTTTTTGGCCGAAACATGTATTCGGAAAAGTTTTGTAGAATCAAATTTTTAGACGATTTTTTGCATGGACTTCTATCATAACCTTCCCTCGTATCATATAGGAAGGATCTGAAAAGTTTTGTATCGTCTCGTATAGTCCTCGATTAAATTAATGTTTTTGAGCAAAACTAGTATAAACTTGTTTATGATATATTATGATTTTTTGACCGAAACTTGCATTTTGAAAAGTTTTGTCGAATCAAAATTTCAGATGCTTTTTTACATAGACTTCCATCATAACCTTCCCTCGTAACATATAGGAAGGATCTGAAAATTTTGGTATTCTTTCGTATAGTCCTCAATTTAATTTTTATTTTTTGAGCAAAAACTAGTATAAACTTGTGTATGATATATTATGATTTTTTGAACGAAACTTGCATTTTGAAACGTTTCGTAGAATAAAATTGTCAGATGATTTTTTGCATGGATTTCCATCATAACCTTCCCTCGTATCATATAGGAAGGATCTGAAATGTTTTGTATCGCTTAGTACAGTCCTCGTTTTAATTAATTTTTTTTATCAATACTAGTATAAACTTGTGTATAATATATTATGATTTTTTGACCGAAACATGCATTCAGAAACGTTTTGTAGAATTAAATTTTCAGACGATTTTTTGCATGTACTTCTATCATAACCTTCCCTCGGAACATATAGGAAGGATCTGAAAAGTTTTGTATCGTCTTGTATAGTCCTCAATTTAATTATATTTTTTTAGCAAAACTAGTATAAACTTATTTATGATATATTACGATTTTTTGACCGAAACTTGCATTTTGAAAAGTTTTGTAGAATCAAATTTTCAGATGATTTTTTGCATGGACTTCCATCATAACCTACCTTCGTATCATATAGGAAGGATATGAAAAGTTTTGTATCATTTAGTACAGTCCTCGATTTAATTAAATATTTTTAGCAATACTAGTATAAACTTGTTAATATATTATGATTTTTTGGCCGAAACATGTATTCGGAAAAGTTTTGTAGAATCAAATTTTTAGACGATTTTTTGCATGGACTTGTATCATAACCTTCCCTCGTATCATATAGGAAGGATCTGAAAAGTTTTGTATCGTCTCGTATAGTCCTCGATTAAATTAATGTTTTTGAGCAAAACTAGTATAAACTTGTTTATGATATATTATGATTTTTTGACCGAAACTTGCATTTTGAAAAGTTTTGTCGAATCAAAATTTCAGATGCTTTTTTACATAGACTTCCATCATAACCTTCCCTCGTAACATATAGGAAGGATCTGAAAATTTTGGTATTCTTTCGTATAGTCCTCAATTTAATTTTTATTTTTTGAGCAAAAACTAGTATAAACTTGTGTATGATATATTATGATTTTTTGAACGAAACTTGCATTTAGAAACGTTTCGTAGAATAAAATTTTCAGATGATTTTTTGCATGGATTTCCATCATAACCTTCCCTCGTATCATATAGGAAGGATCTGAAATGTTTTGTATCGCTTAGTACAGTCCTCGTTTTAATTAATTTTTTTTATCAATACTAGTATAAACTTGTGTATAATATATTAGGATTTTTTGACCGAAACATGCATTCAGAAACGTTTTGTAGAATTAAATTTTCAGACGATTTTTTGCATGTACTTCTATCATAACCTTCCCTCGGAACATATAGGAAGGATCTGAAAAGTTTTGTATCGTCTTGTATAGTCCTCAATTTAATTATATTTTTTTAGCAAAACTAGTATAAACTTATTTATGATATATTACGATTTTTTGACCGAAACTTGCATTTTGAAAAGTTTTGTAGAATCAAATTTTCAGATGATTTTTTGCATGGACTTCCATCATAACCTACCTTCGTATCATATAGGAAGGATATGAAAAGTTTTGTATCATTTAGTATAGTCCTCGATTTAATTAAATATTTTTAGCAATACTAGTATAAACTTGTGTATAATATATTATGATTTTTTGGCCGAAACATGTATTCGGAAAAGTTTTGTAGAATCAAATTTTTAGACGATTTTTTGCATGGACTTCTATCATAACCTTCCCTCGTATCATATAGGAAGGATCTGAAAAGTTTTGTATCGTCTCGTATAGTCCTCGATTAAATTAATGTTTTTGAGCAAAACTAGTATAAACTTGTTTATGATATATTATGATTTTTTGACCGAAACTTGCATTTTGAAAAGTTTTGTCGAATCAAAATTTCAGATGCTTTTTTACATAGACTTCCATCATAACCTACCTTCGTATCATATAGGAAGGATATGAAAAGTTTTGTATCATTTAGTACAGTCCTCGATTTAATTAAATATTTTTAGCAATACTAGTATAAACTTGTTAATATATTATGATTTTTTGGCCGAAACATGTATTCGGAAAAGTTTTGTAGAATCAAATTTTTAGACGATTTTTTGCATGGACTTCTATCATAACCTTCCCTCGTATCATATAGGAAGGATCTGAAAAGTTTTGTATCGTCTCGTATAGTCCTCGATTAAATTAATGTTTTTGAGCAAAACTAGTATAAACTTGTTTATGATATATTATGATTTTTTGACCGAAACTTGCATTTTGAAAAGTTTTGTCGAATCAAAATTTCAGATGCTTTTTTACATAGACTTCCATCATAACCTTCCCTCGTAACATATAGGAAGGATCTGAAAATTTTGGTATTCTTTCGTATAGTCCTCAATTTAATTTTTATTTTTTGAGCAAAAACTAGTATAAACTTGTGTATGATATATTATGATTTTTTGAACGAAACTTGCATTTTGAAACGTTTCGTAGAATAAAATTGTCAGATGATTTTTTGCATGGATTTCCATCATAACCTTCCCTCGTATCATATAGGAAGGATCTGAAATGTTTTGTATCGCTTAGTACAGTCCTCGTTTTAATTAATTTTTTTTATCAATACTAGTATAAACTTGTGTATAATATATTATGATTTTTTGACCGAAACATGCATTCAGAAACGTTTTGTAGAATTAAATTTTCAGACGATTTTTTGCATGTACTTCTATCATAACCTTCCCTCGGAACATATAGGAAGGATCTGAAAAGTTTTGTATCGTCTTGTATAGTCCTCAATTTAATTATATTTTTTTAGCAAAACTAGTATAAACTTATTTATGATATATTACGATTTTTTGACCGAAACTTGCATTTTGAAAAGTTTTGTAGAATCAAATTTTCAGATGATTTTTTGCATGGACTTCCATCATAACCTACCTTCGTATCATATAGGAAGGATATGAAAAGTTTTGTATCATTTAGTACAGTCCTCGATTTAATTAAATATTTTTAGCAATACTAGTATAAACTTGTTAATATATTATGATTTTTTGGCCGAAACATGTATTCGGAAAAGTTTTGTAGAATCAAATCTTTAGACGATTTTTTGCATGGACTTGTATCATAACCTTCCCTCGTATCATATAGGAAGGATCTGAAAAGTTTTGTATCGTCTCGTATAGTCCTCGATTAAATTAATGTTTTTGAGCAAAACTAGTATAAACTTGTTTATGATATATTATGATTTTTTGACCGAAACTTGCATTTTGAAAAGTTTTGTCGAATCAAAATTTCAGATGCTTTTTTACATAGACTTCCATCATAACCTTCCCTCGTAACATATAGGAAGGATCTGAAAATTTTGGTATTCTTTCGTATAGTCCTCAATTTAATTTTTATTTTTTGAGCAAAAACTAGTATAAACTTGTGTATGATATATTATGATTTTTTGAACGAAACTTGCATTTAGAAACGTTTCGTAGAATAAAATTTTCAGATGATTTTTTGCATGGATTTCCATCATAACCTTCCCTCGTATCATATAGGAAGGATCTGAAATGTTTTGTATCGCTTAGTACAGTCCTCGTTTTAATTAATTTTTTTTATCAATACTAGTATAAACTTGTGTATAATATATTAGGATTTTTTGACCGAAACATGCATTCAGAAACGTTTTGTAGAATTAAATTTTCAGACGATTTTTTGCATGTACTTCTATCATAACCTTCCCTCGGAACATATAGGAAGGATCTGAAAAGTTTTGTATCGTCTTGTATAGTCCTCAATTTAATTATATTTTTTTAGCAAAACTAGTATAAACTTATTTATGATATATTACGATTTTTTGACCGAAACTTGCATTTTGAAAAGTATTGTAGAATCAAATTTTCAGATGATTTTTTGCATGGACTTCCATCATAACCTACCTTCGTATCATATAGGAAGGATATGAAAAGTTTTGTATCATTTAGTATAGTCCTCGATTTAATTAAATATTTTTAGCAATACTAGTATAAACTTGTGTATAATATATTATGATTTTTTGGCCGAAACATGTATTCGGAAAAGTTTTGTAGAATCAAATTTTTAGACGATTTTTTGCATGGACTTCTATCATAACCTTCCCTCGTATCATATAGGAAGGATCTGAAAAGTTTTGTATCGTCTCGTATAGTCCTCGATTAAATTAATGTTTTTGAGCAAAACTAGTATAAACTTGTTTATGATATATTATGATTTTTTGACCGAAACTAGCATTTTGAAAAGTTTTGTCGAATCAAAATTTCAGATGCTTTTTTACATAGACTTCCATCATAACCTTCCCTCGTAACATATAGGAAGGATCTGAAAATTTTTGTATTCTTTCGTATAGTCCTCAATTTAATTTTTATTTTTTGAGCAAAAACTAGTATAAACTTGTGTATGATATATTATGATTTTTTGAACGAAACTTGCATTTTGAAACGTTTCGTAGAATAAAATTTTCAGATGATTTTTTGCATGGATTTCCATCATAACCTTCCCTCGTATCATATATGAAGGATCTGAAATGTTTTGTATCGCTTAGTACAGTCCTCGTTTTAATTAATTTTTTTTATCAATACTAGTATAAACTTGTGTATAATATATTATGATTTTTTGACCGAAACATGCATTCAGAAACGTTTTGTAGAATTAAATTTTCAGACGATTTTTTGCATGTACTTCTATCATAACCTTCCCTCGAAACATATAGGAAGGATCTGAAAAGTTTTGTATCGTCTTGTATAGTCCTCAATTTAATTATATTTTTTTAGCAAAACTAGTATAAACTTATTTATGATATATTACGATTTTTTGACCGAAACTTGCATTTTGAAAAGTTTTGTAGAATCAAATTTTCAGTTGATTTTTTGCATGGACTTCCATCATAACCTACCTTCGTATCTTATAGGAAGGATATGAAAAGTTTTGTATCATTTAGTACAGTCCTCGATTTAATTAAATATTTTTAGCAATACTAGTATAAACTTGTTAATATATTATGATTTTTTGGCCGAAACATGTATTCGGAAAAGTTTTGTAGAATCAAATTTTTAGACGATTTTTTGCATGGACTTCTATCATAACCTTCCCTCGTATCATATAGGAAGGATCTGAAAAGTTTTGTATCGTCTCGTATAGTCCTCGATTAAATTAATGTTTTTGAGCAAAACTAGTATAAACTTGTTTATGATATATTATGATTTTTTGACCGAAACTTGCATTTTGAAAAGTTTTGTCGAATCAAAATTTCAGATGCTTTTTTACATAGACTTCCATCATAACCTTCCCTCGTAACATATAGGAAGGATCTGAAAATTTTGGTATTCTTTCGTATAGTCCTCAATTTAATTTTTATTTTTTGAGCAAAAACTAGTATAAACTTGTGTATGATATATTATGATTTTTTGAACGAAACTTGCATTTTGAAATGTTTCGTAGAATAAAATTTTCAGATGATTTTTTGCATGGATTTCCATCATAACCTACCCTCGTATCATATAGGAAGGATCTGAAATGTTTTGTATCGCTTAGTACAGTCCTCGTTTTAATTAATTTTTTTCATCAATACTAGTATAAACTTGTGTATAATATATTAGGATTTTTTGACCGAAACATGCATTCAGAAACGTTTTGTAGAATTAAATTTTCAGACGATTTTTTTCATGTACTTCTATCATAACATTCCCTCGGAACATATAGGAAGGATCTGAAAAGTTTTGTATCGTCTTGTATAGTCCTCAATTTAATTATATTTTTTTAGCAAAACTAGTATAAACTTATTTATGATATATTACGATTTTTTGACCGAAACTTGCATTTTGAAAAGTTTTGTAGAATCAAATTTTCAGATGATTTTTTGCATGGACTTCCATCATAACCTACCTTCGTATCATATAGGAAGGATATGAAAAGTTTTGTATCATTTAGTACAGTGCCCGATTTAAGTAAATATTTTTAGCAATACTAGTATAAACTTGTGTATAATATATTATGATTTTTTGGCCGAAACATGTATTCGGAAAAGTTTTGTAGAATCAAATTTTTAGACGATTTTTTGCATGGACTTCTATCATAACCTTCCCTCGTATCATATAGGAAGGATCTGAAAAGTTTTGTATCGTCTCGTATAGTCCTCGATTAAATTAATGTTTTTGAGCAAAACTAGTATAAACTTGTTTATGATATATTATGATTTTTTGACCGAAACTTGCATTTTGAAAAGTTTTGTAGAATCAAAATTTCAGATGCTTTTTTACATAGACTTCCATCATAACCTTCCCTCGTAACATATAGGAAGGATCTGAAAATTTTTGTATTCTTTCGTATAGTCCTCAATTTAATTTTTATTATTTGAGCAAAAACTAGTATAAACTTGTGTATGATATATTATGATTTTTTGAACGAAACTTGCATTTTGAAACGTTTCGTAGAATAAAATTTTCAGATGATTTTTTGCATGGATTTCCATCATAACCTTCCCTCGTATCATATAGGAAGGATCTGAAATGTTTTGTATCGCTTAGTACAGTCCTCGTTTTAATTAATTTTTTTTATCAATACTAGTATAAACTTGTGTATAATATATTATGATTTTTTGACCGAAACATGCATTCAGAAACGTTTTGTAGAATTAAATTTTCAGACGATTTTTTGCATGTACTTCTATCATAACCTTCCCTCGGAACATATAGGAAGGATCTGAAAAGTTTTGTATCGTCTTGTATAGTCCTCAATTTAATTAAATTTTTTTAGCAAAACTAGTATAAACTTATTTATGATATATTACGATTTTTTGACCGAAACTTGCATTTTGAAAAGTTTTGTAGAATCAAATTTTCAGATGATTTTTTGCATGGACTTCCATCATAACCTACCTTCGTATCATATAGGAAGGATATGAAAAGTTTTGTATCATTTAGTATAGTCCTCGATTTAATTAAATATTTTTAGCAATACTAGTATAAACTTGTGTATAATATATTATGATTTTTTGGACGAAACATGTATTCGGAAAAGTTTTTTAGAATCAAATTTTTAGACGATTTTTTGCATGGACTTCTATCATAACCTTCCCTCGTATCATATAGGAAGGATCTGAAAAGTTTTGTATCGTCTCGTATAGTCCTCAATTAAATTAATGTTTTTGAGCAAAACTAGTATAAACTTGTTTATGATATATTATGATTTTTTGACCGAAACTTGCATTTTGAAAAGTTTTGTCGAATCAAAATTTCAGATGCTTTTTTACATAGACTTCCATCATAACCTTCCCTCGTAACATATAGGAAGGATCTGAAAATTTTTGTATTCTTTCGTATAGTCCTCAATTTAATTTTTATTTTTTGAGCAAAAACTAGTATAAACTTGTGTATGATATATTATGATTTTTTGAACGAAACTTGCATTTTGAAACGTTTCGTAGAATAAAATTTTCAGATGATTTTTTGCATGGATTTCCATCATAACCTTCCCTCGTATCATATAGGAAGGATCTGAAATGTTTTGTATCGCTTAGTACAGTCCTCGTTTTAATTAATTTTTTTTATCAATACTAGTATAAACTTGTGTATAATATATTATGATTTTTTGACCGAAACATGCATTCAGAAACGTTTTGTAGAATTAAATTTTCAGACGATTTTTTGCATGTACTTCTATCATAACCTTCCCTCGGAACATATAGGAAGGATCTGAAAAGTTTTGTATCGTCTTGTATAGTCCTCAATTTAATTAAATTTTTTTAGCAAAACTAGTATAAACTTATTTATGATATATTACGATTTTTTGACCGAAACTTGCATTTTGAAAAGTTTTGTAGAATCAAATTTTCAGATGATTTTTTGCATGGACTTCCATCATAACCTACCTTCGTATCATATAGGAAGGATATGAAAAGTTTTGTATCATTTAGTATAGTCCTCGATTTAATTAAATATTTTTAGCAATACTAGTATAAACTTGTGTATAATATATTATGATTTTTTGGACGAAACATGTATTCGGAAAAGTTTTTTAGAATCAAATTTTTAGACGATTTTTTGCATGGACTTCTATCATAACCTTCCCTCGTATCATATAGGAAGGATCTGAAAAGTTTTGTATCGTCTCGTATAGTCCTCAATTAAATTAATGTTTTTGAGCAAAACTAGTATAAACTTGTTTATGATATATTATGATTTTTTGACCGAAACTTGCATTTTGAAAAGTTTTGTCGAATCAAAATTTCAGATGCTTTTTTACATAGACTTCCATCATAACCTTCCCTCGTAACATATAGGAAGGATCTGAAAATTTTTGTATTCTTTCGTATAGTCCTCAATTTAATTTTTATTTTTTGAGCAAAAACTAGTATAAACTTGTGTATGATATATTATGATTTTTTGAACGAAACTTGCATTTTGAAACGTTTCGTAGAATAAAATTTTCAGATGATTTTTTGCATGGATTTCCATCATAACCTTCCCTCGTATCATATAGGAAGGATCTGAAATGTTTTGTATCGCTTAGTACAGTCCTCGTTTTAATTAATTTTTTTTATCAATACTAGTATAAACTTGTGTATAATATATTATGATTTTTTGACCGAAACATGCATTCAGAAACGTTTTGTAGAATTAAATTTTCAGACGATTTTTTGCATGTACTTCTATCATAACCTTCCCTCGGAACATATAGGAAGGATCTGAAAAGTTTTGTATCGTCTTGTATAGTCCTCAATTTAATTATATTTTTTTAGCAAAACTAGTATAAACTTATTTATGATATATTACGATTTTTTGACCGAAACTTGCATTTTGAAAAGTTTTGTAGAATCAAATTTTCAGATGATTTTTTGCATGGACTTCCATCATAACCTACCTTCGTATCATATAGGAAGGATATGAAAAGTTTTGTATCATTTAGTACAGTACCCGATTTAAGTAAATATTTTTAGCAATACTAGTATAAACTTGTGTATAATATATTATGATTTTTTGGCCGAAACATGTATTCGGAAAAGTTTTGTAGAATCAAATTTTTAGACGATTTTTTGCATGGACTTCTATCATAACCTTCCCTCGTATCATATAGGAAGGATCTGAAAAGTTTTGTATCGTCTCGTATAGTCCTCGATTAAATTAATGTTTTTGAGCAAAACTAGTATAAACTTGTTTATGATATATTATGATTTTTTGACCGAAACTTGCATTTTGAAAAGTTTTGTAGAATCAAAATTTCAGATGCTTTTTTACATAGACTTCCATCATAACCTTCCCTAGTAACATATAGGAAGGATCTGAAAATTTTTGTATTCTTTCGTATAGTCCTCAATTTAATTTTTATTATTTGAGCAAAAACTAGTATAAACTTGTGTATGATATATTATGATTTTTTGAACGAAACTTGCATTTTGAAACGTTTCGTAGAATAAAATTTTCAGATGATTTTTTGCATGGATTTCCATCATAACCTTCCCTCGTATCATATAGGAAGGATCTGAAATGTTTTGTATCGCTTAGTACAGTCCTCGTTTTAATTAATTTTTTTTTATCAATACTAGTATAAACTTGTGTATAATATATTATGATTTTTTGACCGAAACATGCATTCAGAAACGTTTTGTAGAATTAAATTTTCAGATGATTTTTTGCATGTACTTCTATAATAACCTTCCCTCGGAACATATAGGAAGGATCTGAAAAGTTTTGTATCGTCTTGTATAGTCCTCAATTTAATTAAATTTTTTTAGCAAAACTAGTATAAACTTATTTATGATATATTACGATTTTTTGACCGAAACTTGCATTTTGAAAAGTTTTGTAGAATCAAATTTTCAGATGATTTTTTGCATGGACTTCCATCATAACCTACCTTGGTATCATATAGGAAGGATATGAAAAGTTTTGTATCATTTAGTACAGTCCTCGATTTAATTAAATATTTTTAGCACTACTAGTATAAACTTGTTAATATATTATGATTTTTTGGCCGAAACATGTATTCGGAAAAGTTTTTTAGAATCAAATTTTTAGACGATTTTTTGCATGGACTTCTATCATAACCTTCCCTCGTATCATATAGGAAGGATCTGAAAAGTTTTGTATCGTCTCGTATAGTCCTCGATTAAATTAATGTTTTTGAGCAAAACTAGTATAAACTTGTTTATGATATATTATGATTTTTTGACCGAAACTTGCATTTTGAAAAGTTTTGTCAAATCAAAATTTCAGATGCTTTTTTACATAGACTTCCATCATAACCTTCCCTCGTAACATATAGGAAGGATCTGAAAAATTTTGTATTCTTTCGTATAGTCCTCAATTTAATTTTTATTTTTTGAGCAAAAACTAGTATAAACTTGTGTATGATATATTATGATTTTTTGACCGAAACTTGCATTTTGAAAAGTTTTGTAGAATCAAAATTTCAGATGCTTTTTTACATAGACTTCCATCATAACCTTCCCTCGTAACATATAGGAAGGATCTTAAAATTTTTGTATTCTTTCGTATAGTCCTCAATTTAATTTTTATTTTTTGAGCAAAAACTAGTATAAACTTGTGTATGATATATTATGATTTTTTGAACGAAACTTGCATTTTGAAACGTTTCGTAGAATAAAATTTTCAGATGATTTTTTGCATGGATTTCCATCATAACCTTCCCTCGTATCATATAGGAAGGATCTGAAATGTTTTGTATCGCTTAGTACAGTCCTCGTTTTAATTAATTTTTTTTATCAATACTAGTATAAACTTGTGTATAATATATTATGATTTTTTGACCGAAACATGCATTCAGAAACGTTTTGTAGAATTAAATTTTCAGACGATTTTTTGCATGTACTTCTATCATAACCTTCCCTCGGAACATATAGGAAGGATCTGAAAAGTTTTGTATCGTCTTGTATAGTCCTCAATTTAATTATATTTTTTTAGCAAAACTAGTATAAACTTATTTATGATATATTACGATTTTTTGACCGAAACTTGCATTTTGAAAAGTTTTGTAGAATCAAATTTTCAGATGATTTTTTGCATGGACTTCCATCATAACCTACCTTCGTATCATATAGGAAGGATATGAAAAGTTTTGTATCATTTAGTACAGTACCCGATTTAAGTAAATATTTTTAGCAATACTAGTATAAACTTGTGTATAATATATTATGATTTTTTGGCCGAAACATGTATTCGGAAAAGTTTTGTAGAATCAAATTTTTAGACGATTTTTTGCATGGACTTCTATCATAACCTTCCCTCGTATCATATAGGAAGGATCTGAAAAGTTTTGTATCGTCTCGTATAGTCCTCGATTAAATTAATGTTTTTGAGCAAAACTAGTATAAACTTGTTTATGATATATTATGATTTTTTGACCGAAACTTGCATTTTGAAAAGTTTTGTAGAATCAAAATTTCAGATGCTTTTTTACATAGACTTCCATCATAACCTTCCCTCGTAACATATAGGAAGGATCTGAAAATTTTTGTATTCTTTCGTATAGTCCTCAATTTAATTTTTATTATTTGAGCAAAAACTAGTATAAACTTGTGTATGATATATTATGATTTTTTGAACGAAACTTGCATTTTGAAACGTTTCGTAGAATAAAATTTTCAGATGATTTTTTGCATGGATTTCCATCATAACCTTCCCTCGTATCATATAGGAAGGATCTGAAATGTTTTGTATCGCTTAGTACAGTCCTCGTTTTAATTAATTTTTTTTTATCAATACTAGTATAAACTTGTGTATAATATATTATGATTTTTTGACCGAAACATGCATTCAGAAACGTTTTGTAGAATTAAATTTTCAGATGATTTTTTGCATGTACTTCTATAATAACCTTCCCTCGGAACATATAGGAAGGATCTGAAAAGTTTTGTATCGTCTTGTATAGTCCTCAATTTAATTAAATTTTTTTAGCAAAACTAGTATAAACTTATTTATGATATATTACGATTTTTTGACCGAAACTTGCATTTTGAAAAGTTTTGTAGAATCAAATTTTCAGATGATTTTTTGCATGGACTTCCATCATAACCTACCTTCGTATCATATAGGAAGGATATGAAAAGTTTTGTATCATTTAGCACAGTCCTCGATTTAATTAAATATTTTTAGCAATACTAGTATAAACTTGTTAATATATTATGATTTTTTGGCCGAAACATGTATTCGGAAAAGTTTTTTAGAATCAAATTTTTAGACGATTTTTTGCATGGACTTCTATCATAACCTTCCCTCGTATCATATAGGAAGGATCTGAAAAGTTTTGTATCGTCTCGTATAGTCCTCGATTAAATTAATGTTTTTGAGCAAAACTAGTATAAACTTGTTTATGATATATTATGATTTTTTGACCGAAACTTGCATTTTGAAAAGTTTTGTCGAATCAAAATTTCAGATGCTTTTTTACATAGACTTCCATCATAACCTTCCCTCGTAACATATAGGAAGGATCTGAAAATTTTTGTATTCTTTCGTATAGTCCTCAATTTAATTTTTATTTTTTGAGCAAAAACTAGTATAAACTTGTGTATGATATATTATGATTTTTTGAACGAAACTTGCATTTTGAAACGTTTCGTAGAATAAAATTTTTAGATGATTTTTTGCATGGATTTCCATCATAACCTTCCCTCGTATCATATAGGAAGGATCTGAAATGTTTTGTATCGCTTAGTACAGTCCTCGTTTTAATTAATTTTTTTATCAATACTAGTATAAACTTGTGTATAATATATTATGATTTTTTGACCGAAACATGCATTCAGAAACGTTTTGTAGAATTAAATTTTCAGACGAATTTTTGCATGTACTTCTATCATAACCTTCCCTCGGAACATATAGGAAGGATCTGAAAAGTTTTGTATCGTCTTGTATAGTCCTCAATTTAATTATATTTTTTTAGCAAAACTAGTATAAACTTATTTATGATATATTACGATTTTTTGACCGAAACTTGCATTTTGAAAAGTTTTGTAGAATCAAATTTTCAGATGATTTTTTGCATGGACTTCCATCATAACCTACCTTCGTATCATATAGGAAGGATATGAAAAGTTTTGTATCATTTAGTACAGTACCCGATTTAAGTAAATATTTTTAGCAATACTAGTATAAACTTGTGTATAATATATTATGATTTTTTGGCCGAAACATGTATTCGGAAAAGTTTTGTAGAATCAAATTTTTAGACGATTTTTTGCATGGACTTCTATCATAACCTTCCCTCGTATCATATAGGAAGGATCTGAAAAGTTTTGTATCGTCTCGTATAGTCCTCGATTAAATTAATGTTTTTGAGCAAAACTAGTATAAACTTGTTTATGATATATTATGATTTTTTGACCGAAACATGCATTTTGAAAAGTTTTGTAGAATCAAAATTTCAGATGCTTTTTTACATAGACTTCCATCATAACCTTCCCTCGTAACATATAGGAAGGATCTGAAAATTTTTGTATTCTTTCGTATAGTCCTCAATTTAATTTTTATTATTTGAGCAAAAACTAGTATAAACTTGTGTATGATATATTATGATTTTTTGAACGAAACTTGCATTTTGAAACGTTTCGTAGAATAAAATTTTCAGATGATTTTTTGCATGGATTTCCATCATAACCTTCCCTCATATCATATAGGAAGGATCTGAAATGTTTTGTATCGCTTAGTACAGTCCTCGTTTTAATTAATTTTTTTTTATCAATACTAGTATAAACTTGTGTATAATATATTATGATTTTTTGACCGAAACATGCATTCAGAAACGTTTTGTAGAATTAAATTTTCAGATGATTTTTTGCATGTACTTCTATAATAACCTTCCCTCGGAACATATAGGAAGGATCTGAAAAGTTTTGTATCGTCTTGTATAGTCCTCAATTTAATTAAATTTTTTTAGCAAAACTAGTATAAACTTATTTATGATATATTACGATTTTTTGACCGAAACTTGCATTTTGAAAAGTTTTGTAGAATCAAATTTTCAGATGATTTTTTGCATGGACTTCCATCATAACCTACCTTCGTATCATATAGGAAGGATATGAAAAGTTTTGTATCATTTAGCACAGTCCTCGATTTAATTAAATATTTTTAGCAATACTAGTATAAACTTGTTAATATATTATGATTTTTTGGCCGAAACATGTATTCGGAAAAGTTTTTTAGAATCAAATTTTTAGACGATTTTTTGCATGGACTTCTATCATAACCTTCCCTCGTATCATATAGGAAGGATCTGAAAAGTTTTGTATCGTCTCGTATAGTCCTCGATTAAATTAATGTTTTTGAGCAAAACTAGTATAAACTTGTTTATGATATATTATGATTTTTTGACCGAAACTTGCATTTTGAAAAGTTTTGTCGAATCAAAATTTCAGATGCTTTTTTACATAGACTTCCATCATAACCTTCCCTCGTAACATATAGGAAGGATCTGAAAATTTTTGTATTCTTTCGTATAGTCCTCAATTTAATTTTTATTTTTTGAGCAAAAACTAGTATAAACTTGTGTATGATATATTATGATTTTTTGAACGAAACTTGCATTTTGAAACGTTTCGTAGAATAAAATTTTCAGATGATTTTTTGCATGGATTTCCATCATAACCTTCCCTCATATCATATAGGAAGGATCTGAAATGTTTTGTATCGCTTAGTACAGTCCTCGTTTTAATTAATTTTTTTTTATCAATACTAGTATAAACTTGTGTATAATATATTATGATTTTTTGACCGAAACATGCATTCAGAAACGTTTTGTAGAATTAAATTTTCAGATGATTTTTTGCATGTACTTCTATAATAACCTTCCCTCGGAACATATAGGAAGGATCTGAAAAGTTTTGTATCGTCTTGTATAGTCCTCAATTTAATTAAATTTTTTTAGCAAAACTAGTATAAACTTATTTATGATATATTACGATTTTTTGACCGAAACTTGCATTTTGAAAAGTTTTGTAGAATCAAATTTTCAGATGATTTTTTGCATGGACTTCCATCATAACCTACCTTCGTATCATATAGGAAGGATATGAAAAGTTTTGTATCATTTAGCACAGTCCTCGATTTAATTAAATATTTTTAGCAATACTAGTATAAACTTGTTAATATATTATGATTTTTTGGCCGAAACATGTATTCGGAAAAGTTTTTTAGAATCAAATTTTTAGACGATTTTTTGCATGGACTTCTATCATAACCTTCCCTCGTATCATATAGGAAGGATCTGAAAAGTTTTGTATCGTCTCGTATAGTCCTCGATTAAATTAATGTTTTTGAGCAAAACTAGTATAAACTTGTTTATGATATATTATGATTTTTTGACCGAAACTTGCATTTTGAAAAGTTTTGTCGAATCAAAATTTCAGATGCTTTTTTACATAGACTTCCATCATAACCTTCCCTCGTAACATATAGGAAGGATCTGAAAATTTTTGTATTCTTTCGTATAGTCCTCAATTTAATTTTTATTTTTTGAGCAAAAACTAGTATAAACTTGTGTATGATATATTATGATTTTTTGAACGAAACTTGCATTTTGAAACGTTTCGTAGAATAAAATTTTTAGATGATTTTTTGCATGGATTTCCATCATAACCTTCCCTCGTATCATATAGGAAGGATCTGAAATGTTTTGTATCGCTTAGTACAGTCCTCGTTTTAATTAATTTTTTTATCAATACTAGTATAAACTTGTGTATAATATATTATGATTTTTTGACCGAAACATGCATTCAGAAACGTTTTGTAGAATTAAATTTTCAGACGATTTTTTGCATGTACTTCTATCATAACCTTCCCTCGGAACATATAGGAAGGATCTGAAAAGTTTTGTATCGTCTTGTATAGTCCTCAATTTAATTATATTTTTTTAGCAAAACTAGTATAAACTTATTTATGATATATTACGATTTTTTGACCGAAACTTGCATTTTGAAAAGTTTTGTAGAATCAAATTTTCAGATGATTTTTTGCATGGACTTCCATCATAACCTACCTTCGTATCATATAGGAAGGATATGAAAAGTTTTGTATCATTTAGTACAGTACCCGATTTAAGTAAATATTTTTAGCAATACTAGTATAAACTTGTGTATAATATATTATGATTTTTTGGCCGAAACATGTATTCGGAAAAGTTTTGTAGAATCAAATTTTTAGACGATTTTTTGCATGGACTTCTATCATAACCTTCCCTCGTATCATATAGGAAGGATCTGAAAAGTTTTGTATCGTCTCGTATAGTCCTCGATTAAATTAATGTTTTTGAGCAAAACTAGTATAAACTTGTTTATGATATATTATGATTTTTTGACCGAAACATGCATTTTGAAAAGTTTTGTAGAATCAAAATTTCAGATGCTTTTTTACATAGACTTCCATCATAACCTTCCCTCGTAACATATAGGAAGGATCTGAAAATTTTTGTATTATTTCGTATAGTCCTCAATTTAATTTTTATTATTTGAGCAAAAACTAGTATAAACTTGTGTATGATATATTATGATTTTTTGAACGAAACTTGCATTTTGAAACGTTTCGTAGAATAAAATTTTCAGATGATTTTTTGCATGGATTTCCATCATAACCTTCCCTCATATCATATAGGAAGGATCTGAAATGTTTTGTATCGCTTAGTACAGTCCTCGTTTTAATTAATTTTTTTTTATCAATACTAGTATAAACTTGTGTATAATATATTATGATTTTTTGACCGAAACATGCATTCAGAAACGTTTTGTAGAATTAAATTTTCAGATGATTTTTTGCATGTACTTCTATAATAACCTTCCCTCGGAACATATAGGAAGGATCTGAAAAGTTTTGTATCGTCTTGTATAGTCCTCAATTTAATTAAATTTTTTTAGCAAAACTAGTATAAACTTATTTATGATATATTACGATTTTTTGACCGAAACTTGCATTTTGAAAAGTTTTGTAGAATCAAATTTTCAGATGATTTTTTGCATGGACTTCCATCATAACCTACCTTCGTATCATATAGGAAGGATATGAAAAGTTTTGTATCATTTAGCACAGTCCTCGATTTAATTAAATATTTTTAGCAATACTAGTATAAACTTGTTAATATATTATGATTTTTTGGCCGAAACATGTATTCGGAAAAGTTTTTTAGAATCAAATTTTTAGACGATTTTTTGCATGGACTTCTATCATAACCTTCCCTCGTATCATATAGGAAGGATCTGAAAAGTTTTGTATCGTCTCGTATAGTCCTCGATTAAATTAATGTTTTTGAGCAAAACTAGTATAAACTTGTTTATGATATATTATGATTTTTTGACCGAAACTTGCATTTTGAAAAGTTTTGTCGAATCAAAATTTCAGATGCTTTTTTACATAGACTTCCATCATAACCTTCCCTCGTAACATATAGGAAGGATCTGAAAATTTTTGTATTCTTTCGTATAGTCCTCAATTTAATTTTTATTTTTTGAGCAAAAACTAGTATAAACTTGTGTATGATATATTATGATTTTTTGAACGAAACTTGCATTTTGAAACGTTTCGTAGAATAAAATTTTTAGATGATTTTTTGCATGGATTTCCATCATAACCTTCCCTCGTATCATATAGGAAGGATCTGAAATGTTTTGTATCGCTTAGTACAGTCCTCGTTTTAATTAATTTTTTTATCAATACTAGTATAAACTTGTGTATAATATATTATGATTTTTTGACCGAAACATGCATTCAGAAACGTTTTGTAGAATTAAATTTTCAGACGATTTTTTGCATGTACTTCTATCATAACCTTCCCTCGGAACATATAGGAAGGATCTGAAAAGTTTTGTATCGTCTTGTATAGTCCTCAATTTAATTATATTTTTTTAGCAAAACTAGTATAAACTTATTTATGATATATTACGATTTTTTGACCGAAACTTGCATTTTGAAAAGTTTTGTAGAATCAAATTTTCAGATGATTTTTTGCATGGACTTCCATCATAACCTACCTTCGTATCATATAGGAAGGATATGAAAAGTTTTGTATCATTTAGTACAGTCCTCGATTTAAGTAAATATTTTTAGCAATACTAGTATAAACTTGTGTATAATATATTATGATTTTTTGGCCGAAACATGTATTCGGAAAAGTTTTGTAGAATCAAATTTTTAGACGATTTTTTGCATGGACTTCTATCATAACCTTCCCTCGTATCATATAGGAAGGATCTGAAAATTTTGTATCGTCTCGTATAGTCCTCGATTAAATTAATGTTTTTGAGCAAAACTAGTATAAACTTGTTTATGATATATTATGATTTTTTGACCGAAACTTGCATTTTGAAAAGTTTTGTAGAATCAAAATTTCAGATGCTTTTTTACAAAGACTTCCATCATAACCTTCCCTCGTAACATATAGGAAGGATCTGAAAATTTTTGTATTCTTTCGTATAGTCCTCAATTTAATTTTTATTTTTTGAGCAAAAACTAGTATAAAATTGTGTATGATATATTATGATTTTTTGAACGAAACTTGCATTTTGAAAGGTTTCGTAGAATAAAATTTTCAGATGATTTTTTGCATGGATTTCCATCATAACCTTCCCTCGTATCATATAGGAAGGATCTGAAATGTTTTGTATCGCTTAGTACAGTCCTCGTTTTAATTAATTTTTTTATCAATACTAGTATAAACTTGTGTATAATATATTATGATTTTTTGACCGAAACATGCATTCAGAAACGTTTTGTAGAATTAAATTTTCAGACGATTTTTTGCATGTACTTCTATCATAACCTTCCCTCGGAACATATAGGAAGGATCTGAAAAGTTTTGTATCGTCTTGTATAGTCCTCAATTTAATTATATTTTTTTAGCAAAACTAGTATAAACTTATTTATGATATATTACGATTTTTTGACCGAAACTTGCATTTTGAAAAGTTTTGTAGAATCAAATTTTCAGATGATTTTTTGCATGGACTTCCATCATAACCTACCTTCGTATCATATAGGAAGGATATGAAAAGTTTTGTATCATTTAGTACAGTCCTCGATTTAAGTAAATATTTTTAGCAATACTAGTATAAACTTGTGTATAATATATTATGATTTTTTGGCCGAAACATGTATTCGGAAAAGTTTTGTAGAATCAAATTTTTAGACGATTTTTTGCATGGACTTCTATCATAACCTTCCCTCGTATCATATAGGAAGGATCTGAAAATTTTGTATCGTCTCGTATAGTCCTCGATTAAATTAATGTTTTTGAGCAAAACTAGTATAAACTTGTTTATGATATATTATGATTTTTTGACCGAAACTTGCATTTTGAAAAGTTTTGTAGAATCAAAATTTCAGATGCTTTTTTACAAAGACTTCCATCATAACCTTCCCTCGTAACATATAGGAAGGATCTGAAAATTTTTGTATTCTTTCGTATAGTCCTCAATTTAATTTTTATTTTTTGAGCAAAAACTAGTATAAAATTGTGTATGATATATTATGATTTTTTGAACGAAACTTGCATTTTGAAAGGTTTCGTAGAATAAAATTTTCAGATGATTTTTTGCATGGATTTCCATCATAACCTTCCCTCGTATCATATAGGAAGGATCTGAAATGTTTTGTATCGCTTAGTACAGTCCTCGTTTTAATTAATTTTTTTTTATCAATACTAGTATAAACTTGTGTATAATATATTATGATTTTTTGACCGAAACATGCATTCCGAAACGTTTTGTAGAATTAAATTTTCAGACGAATTTTTGCATGTACTTCTATCATAACCTTCCCTCGGAACATATAGGAAGGATCTGAAAAGTTTTGTATCGTCTTGTATAGTCCTCAATTTAATTAAATTTTTTTAGCAAAACTAGTATAAACTTATTTATGATAAATTACGATTTTTTGACCGAAACTTGCATTTTGAAAAGTTTTGTAGAATCAAATTTTCAGATGATTTTTTGCATGGACTTCCATCATAACCTACCTTCGTATCATATAGGAAGGATATGAAAAGTTTTGTATCATTTAGTACAGTCCTCGATTTAATTAAATATTTTTAGCAATACTAGTATAAACTTGTTAATATATTATGATTTTTTGGCCGAAACATGTATTCGGAAAAGTTTTTTAGAATCAAATTTTTAGACGATTTTTTGCATGGACTTCTATCATAACCTTCCCTCGTATCATATAGGAAGGATCTGAAAAGTTTTGTATCGTCTCGTATAGTCCTCGATTAAATTAATGTTTTTGAGCAAAACTAGTATAAACTTGTTTATGATATATTATGATTTTTTGACCGAAACTTGCATTTTGAAAAGTTTTGTCGAATCAAAATTTCAGATGCTTTTTTACATAGACTTCCATCATAACCTTCCCTCGTAACATATAGGAAGGATCTGAAAATTTTTGTATTCTTTCGTATAGTCCTCAATTTAATTTTTATTTTTTGAGCAAAAACTAGTATAAACTTGTGTATGATATATTATGATTTTTTGAACGAAACTTGCATTTTGAAACGTTTCGTAGAATAAAATTTTCAGATGATTTTTTGCATGGATTTCCATCATAACCTTCCCTCGTATCATATAGGAAGGATCTGAAATGTTTTGTATCGCTTAGTACAGTCCTCGTTTTAATTAATTTTTTTATCAATACTAGTATAAACTTGTGTATAATATATTATTTTTTTTGACCGAAACATGCTTTCAGAAACGTTTTGTAGAATTAAATTTTCAGACGATTTTTTGCATGTACTTCTATCATAACCTTCCCTCGGAACATATAGGAAGGATCTGAAAAGTTTTGTATCGTCTTGTATAGTCCTCAATTTAATTAAATTTTTTTAGCAAAACTAGTATAAACTTATTTATGATATATTACGATTTTTTGACCGAAACTTGCATTTTGAAAAGTTTTGTAGAATCAAATTTTCAGATGATTTTTTGCATGGACTTCCATCATAACCTACCTTCGTATCATATAGGAAGGATATGAAAAGTTTTGTATCATTTAGTACAGTCCTCGATTTAATTAAATATTTTTAGCAATACTAGTATAAACTTGTTAATATATTATGATTTTTTGGCCGAAACATGTATTCGGAAAAGTTTTTTAGAATCAAATTTTTAGACGATTTTTTGCATGGACTTCTATCATAACCTTCCCTCGTATCATATAGGAAGGATCTGAAAAGTTTTGTATCGTCTCATATAGTCCTCGATTAAATTAATGTTTTTGAGCAAAACTAGTATAAACTTGTTTATGATATATTATGATTTTTTGACCGAAACTTGCATTTTGAAAAGTTTTGTCGAATCAAAATTTCAGATGCTTTTTTACATAGACTTCCATCATAACCTTCCCTCGTAACATATAGGAAGGATCTGAAATTTTTTGTATTCTTTCGTATAGTCCTCAATTTAATTTTTATTTTTTGAGCAAAAACTAGTATAAATTGTGTATGATATATTATGATTTTTTGAACGAAACTTGCATTTTGAAACGTTTCGTAGAATAAAATTTTCAGATGATTTTTTGCATGGATTTCCATCATAACCTTCCCTCGTATCATATAGGAAGGATCTGAAATGTTTTGTATCGCTTAGTACAGTCCTCGTTTTAATTAATTTTTTTATCAATACTAGTATAAACTTGTGTATAATATATTATGATTTTTTGACCGAAACATGCATTCAGAAACGTTTTGTAGAATTAAATTTTCAGACGATTTTTTGCATGTACTTCTATCATAACCTTCCCTCGGAACATATAGGAAGGATCTGAAAAGTTTTGTATCGTCTTGTATAGTCCTCAATTTAATTATATTTTTTTAGCAAAACTAGTATAAACTTATTTATGATATATTACGATTTTTTGACCGAAACTTGCATTTTGAAAAGTTTTGTAGAATCAAATTTTCAGATGATTTTTTGCATGGACTTCCATCATAACCTACCTTCGTATCATATAGGAAGGAT
Organism: Lathyrus aphaca; assembly: GCA_963966055.1. NCBI lineage: Eukaryota > Viridiplantae > Streptophyta > Magnoliopsida > Fabales > Fabaceae > Lathyrus > Lathyrus aphaca. Next base: position 526,235,225 of record OZ014523.1, on the reverse strand, counting down.
ATGAAAAGTTTTGTATCATTTAGTACAGTCCTCGATTTAAGTAAATATTTTTAGGAATACTAGTATAAACTTGTGTATAATATATTATGATTTTTTGGCCGAAACATGTATTCGGAAAAGTTTTGTAGAATCAAATTTTTAGACGATTTTTTGCATGGACTTCTATCATAACCTTCCCTCGTATCATATAGGAAGGATCTGAAAATTTTGTATCGTCTCGTATAGTCCTCGATTAAATTAATGTTTTTGAGCAAAACTAGTATAAACTTGTTTATGATATATTATGATTTTTTGACCGAAACTTGCATTTTGAAAAGTTTTGTCGAATCAAAATTTCAGATGCTTTTTTACAAAGACTTCCATCATAACCTTCCCTCGTAACATATAGGAAGGATCTGAAATTTTTTGTATTCTTTCGTATAGTCCTCAATTTAATTTTTATTTTTTGAGCAAAAACTAGTATAAATTGTGTATGATATATTATGATTTTTTGAACGAAACTTGCATTTTGAAACGTTTCGTAGAATAAAATTTTCAGATGATTTTTTGCATGGATTTCCATCATAACCTTCCCTCGTATCATATAGGAAGGATCTGAAATGTTTTGTATCGCTTAGTACAGTCCTCGTTTTAATTAATTTTTTTATCAATACTAGTATAAACTTGTGTATAATATATTATGATTTTTTGACCGAAACATGCATTCAGAAACGTTTTGTAGAATTAAATTTTCAGACGATTTTTTGCATGTACTTCTATCATAACCTTCCCTCGGAACATATAGGAAGGATCTGAAAAGTTTTGTATCGTCTTGTATAGTCCTCAATTTAATTATATTTTTTTAGCAAAACTAGTATAAACTTATTTATGATATATTACGATTTTTTGACCGAAACTTGCATTTTGAAAAGTTTTGTAGAATCAAATTTTCAGATGATTTTTTGCATGGACTTCCATCATAACCTACCTTCGTATCATATAGGAAGGATATGAAAAGTTTTGTATCATTTAGTACAGTCCTCGATTTAAGTAAATATTTTTAGGAATACTAGTATAAACTTGTGTATAATATATTATGATTTTTTGGCCGAAACATGTATTCGGAAAAGTTTTGTAGAATCAAATTTTTAGACGATTTTTTGCATGGACTTCTATCATAACCTTCCCTCGTATCATATAGGAAGGATCTGAAAATTTTGTATCGTCTCGTATAGTCCTCGATTAAATTAATGTTTTTGAGCAAAACTAGTATAAACTTGTTTATGATATATTATGATTTTTTGACCGAAACTTGCATTTTGAAAAGTTTTGTCGAATCAAAATTTCAGATGCTTTTTTACAAAGACTTCCATCATAACCTTCCCTCGTAACATATAGGAAGGATCTGAAATTTTTTGTATTCTTTCGTATAGTCCTCAATTTAATTTTTATTTTTTGAGCAAAAACTAGTATAAACTTGTGTATGATATATTATGATTTTTTGAACGAAACTTGCATTTTGAAACGTTTCGTAGAATAAAATTTTCAGATGATTTTTTGCATGGATTTCCATCATAACCTTCCCTCGTATCATATAGGAAGGATCTGAAATGTTTTGTATCGCTTAGTACAGTCCTCGTTTTAATTAATTTTTTTTATCAATACTAGTATAAACTTGTGTATAATATATTATGATTTTTTGACCGAAACATGCATTCAGAAACGTTTTATAGAATTAAATTTTCAGACGATTTTTTGCATGTACTTCTATCATAACCTTCCCTCGGAACATATAGGAAGGATCTGAAAAGTTTTGTATCGTCTTGTATAGTCCTCAATTTAATTATATTTTTTTAGCAAAACTAGTATAAACTTATTTATGATATATTACGATTTTTTGACCGAAACTTGCATTTTGAAAAGTTTTGTAGAATCAAATTTTCAGATGATTTTTTGCATGGACTTCCATCATAACCTACCTTCGTATCATATAGGAAGGATATGAAAAGTTTTGTATCATTTAGTACAGTCCTCGATTTAAGTAAATATTTTTAGGAATACTAGTATAAACTTGTGTATAATATATTATGATTTTTTGGCCGAAACATGTATTCGGAAAAGTTTTGTAGAATCAAATTTTTAGACGATTTTTTGCATGGACTTCTATCATAACCTTCCCTCGTATCATATAGGAAGGATCTGAAAATTTTGTATCGTCTCGTATAGTCCTCGATTAAATTAATGTTTTTGAGCAAAACTAGTATAAACTTGTTTATGATATATTATGATTTTTTGACCGAAACTTGCATTTTGAAAAGTTTTGTAGAATCAAAATTTCAGATGCTTTTTTACAAAGACTTCCATCATAACCTTCCCTCGTAACATATAGGAAGGATCTGAAAATTTTTGTATTCTTTCGTATAGTCCTCAATTTAATTTTTATTTTTTGAGCAAAAACTAGTATAAACTTGTGTATGATATATTATGATTTTTTGAACGAAACTTGCATTTTGAAACGTTTCGTAGAATAAAATTTTCAGATGATTTTTTGCATGGATTTCCATCATAACCTTCCCTCGTATCATATAGGAAGGATCTGAAATGTTTTGTATCGCTTAGTACAGTCCTCGTTTTAATTAATTTTTTTTATCAATACTAGTATAAACTTGTGTATAATATATTATGATTTTTTGACCGAAACATGCATTCAGAAACGTTTTATAGAATTAAATTTTCAGACGATTTTTTGCATGTACTTCTATCATAACCTTCCCTCGGAACATATAGGAAGGATCTGAAAAGTTTTGTATCGTCTTGTATAGTCCTCAATTTAATTATATTTTTTTAGCAAAACTAGTATAAACTTATTTCTGATATATTACGATTTTTTGACCGAAACTTGCATTTTGAAAAGTTTTGTAGAATCAAATTTTCAGATGATTTTTTGCATGGACTTCCATCATAACCTACCTTCGTATCATATAGGAAGGATATGAAAAGTTTTGTATCATTTAGTACAGTCCTCGATTTAAGTAAATATTTTTAGCAATACTAGTATAAACTTGTGTATAATATATTATGATTTTTTGGCCGAAACATGTATTCGGAAAAGTTTTGTAGAATCAAATTTTTAGACGCTTTTTTGCATGGACTTGTATCATAACCTTCCCTCGTATCATATAGGAAGGATCTGAAAATTTTGTATCGTCTCGTATAGTCCTCGATTAAATTAATGTTTTTGAGCAAAACTAGTATAAACTTGTTTATGATATATTATGATTTTTTGACCGAAACTTGCATTTTGAAAAGTTTTGTAGAATCAAAATTTCAGATGCTTTTTTACATAGACTTCATCATAACCTTCCCTCGTAACATATAGGAAGGATCTGGAAATTTTTGTATTCTTTCGTATAGTCCTCAATATAATTTTTATTTTTTGAGCAAAAACTAGTATAAATTGTGTATGATATATTATGATTTTTTGAACGAAACTTGCATTTTGAAACGTTTCGTAGAATAAAATTTTCAGATGATTTTTTGTATGGATTTCCATCATAACCTTCCCTCGTATCATATAGGAAGGATCTGAAATGTTTTGTATCGCTTAGTACAGTCCTCGTTTTAATTAATTTTTTTTATCAATACTAGTATAAACTTGTGTATAATATATTATGATTTTTTGACCGAAACATTCATTCAAAAACGTTTTGTAGAATTAAATTTTCAGACGATTTTTTGCATGTACTTCTATCATAACCTTCCCTCGGAACATATAGGAAGGATCTGAAAAGTTTTGTATCGTCTTGTATAGTCCTCAATTTAATTATATTTTTTTAGCAAAACTAGTATAAACTTATTTATGATATATTACGATTTTTTGACCGAAACTTGCATTTTGAAAAGTTTTGTAGAATCAAATTTTCAGATGATTTTTTGCATGGACTTCCATCATAACCTACCTTCGTATCATATAGGAAGGATATGAAAAATTTTGTATCATTTAGTACAGTCCTCGATTTAAGTAAATATTTTTAGCAATACTAGTATAAACTTGTGTATAATATATTATGATTTTTTGGCCGAAACATGTATTCGGAAAAGTTTTGTAGAATCAAATTTTTAGACGATTTTTTGCATGGACTTCTATCATAATCTTCCCTCGTATCATATAGGAAGGATCTGAAAATTTTGTATCGTCTCGTATAGTCCTCGATTAAATTAATGTTTTTGAGCAAAACTAGTATAAACTTGTTTATGATATATTATGATTTTTTTACCGAAACTTGCATTTTGAAAAGTTTTGTAGAATCAAAATTTCAGATGCTTTTTTACATAGACTTCCATCATAACCTTCCCTCGTAACATATAGGAAGGATCTGGAAATTTTTGTATTCTTTCGTATAGTCCTCAATTTAATTTTTATTTTTTGAGCAAAAACTAGTATAAACTTGTGTATGATATATTATGATTTTTTGAACGAAACTTGCATTTTGAAACGTTTCGTAGAATAAAATTTTCAGATGATTTTTTGCATGGATTTCCATCATAACCTTCCCTCGTATCATATAGGAAGGATCTGAAATGTTTTGTATCGCTTAGTACAGTCCTCGTTTTAATTAATTTTTTTTTATCAATACTAGTATAAACTTGTGTATAATATATTATGATTTTTTGACCGAAACATGCATTCAGAAACGTTTTGTAGAATTAAATTTTCAGACGATTTTTTGCATGTACTTCTATCATAACCTTCCCTCGGAACATATAGGAAGGATCTGAAAAGTTTTGTATCGTCTTGTATAGTCCTCAATTTAATTATATTTTTTTAGCAAAACTAGTATAAACTTATTTATGATATATTACGATTTTTTGACCGAAACTTGCATTTTGAAAAGTTTTGTAGAATCAAATTTTCAGATGATTTTTTGCATGGACTTCCATCATAACCTACCTTCGTATCATATAGGAAGGATATGAAAAGTTTTGTATCATTTAGTACAGTCCTCGATTTAAGTAAATATTTTTAGCAATACTAGTATAAACTTGTGTATAATATATTATGATTTTTTGGCCGAAACATGTATTCGGAAAAGTTTTGTAGAATCAAATTTTTAGACGATTTTTTGCATGGACTTCTATCATAATCTTCCCTCGTATCATATAGGAAGGATCTGAAAATTTTGTATCGTCTCGTATAGTCCTCGATTAAATTAATGTTTTTGAGCAAAACTAGTATAAACTTGTTTATGATATATTATGATTTTTTTACCGAAACTTGCATTTTGAAAAGTTTTGTAGAATCAAAATTTCAGATGCTTTTTTACATAGACTTCCATCATAACCTTCCCTCGTAACATATAGGAAGGATCTGGAAATTTTTGTATTCTTTCGTATAGTCCTCAATTTAATTTTTATTTTTTGAGCAAAAACTAGTATAAACTTGTGTATGATATATTATGATTTTTTGAACGAAACTTGCATTTTGAAACGTTTCGTAGAATAAAATTTTCAGATGATTTTTTGCATGGATTTCCATCATAACCTTCCCTCGTATCATATAGGAAGGATCTGAAATGTTTTGTATCGCTTAGTACAGTCCTCGTTTTAATTAATTTTTTTTTATCAATACTAGTATAAACTTGTGTATAATATATTATGATTTTTTGACCGAAACTTGCATTCAGAAACGTTTTGTAGAATTAAATTTTCAGACGATTTTTTGCATGTACTTCTATCATAACCTTCCCTCGGAACATATAGGAAGGATCTGAAAAGTTTTGTATCGTCTTGTATAGTCCTCAATTTAATTATATTTTTTTAGCAAAACTAGTATAAACTTATTTATGATATATTACGATTTTTTGACCGAAACTTGCATTTTGAAAAGTTTTGTAGAATCAAATTTTCAGATGATTTTTTGCATGGACTTCCATCATAACCTACCTTCGTATCATATAGGAAGGATATGAAAAGTTTTGTATCATTTAGTACAGTCCTCGATTTAAGTAAATATTTTTAGCAATACTAGTATAAACTTGTGTATAATATATTATGATTTTTTGGCCGAAACATGTATTCGGAAAAGTTTTGTAGAATCAAATTTTTAGACGATTTTTTGCATGGACTTCTATCATAACCTTCCCTCGTATCATATAGGAAGGATCTGAAAATTTTGTATCGTCTCGTATAGTCCTCGATTAAATTAATGTTTTTGAGCAAAACTAGTATAAACTTGTTTATGATATATTATGATTTTTTTACCGAAACTTGCATTTTGAAAAGTTTTGTAGAATCAAAATTTCAGATGCTTTTTTACATAGACTTCCATCATAACCTTCCCTCGTAACATATAGGAAGGATCTGAAAATTTTTGTATTCTTTCGTATAGTCCTCAATTTAATTTTTATTTTTTGAGCAAAAACTAGTATAAACTTGTGTATGATATATTATGATTTTTTGAACGAAACTTGCATTTTGAAACGTTTCGTAGAATAAAATTTTCAGATGATTTTTTGCATGGATTTCCATCATAACCTTCCCTCGTATCATATAGGAAGGATCTGAAATGTTTTGTATCGCTTAGTACAGTCCTCGTTTTAATTAATTTTTTTTTATCAATACTAGTATAAACTTGTGTATAATATATTATGATTTTTTGACCGAAACATGCATTCAGAAACGTTTTATAGAATTAAATTTTCAGACGATTTTTTGCATGTACTTCTATCATAACCTTCCCTCGGAACATATAGGAAGGATCTGAAAAGTTTTGTATCGTCTTGTATAGTCCTCAATTTAATTATATTTTTTTAGCAAAACTAGTATAAACTTATTTCTGATATATTACGATTTTTTGACCGAAACTTGCATTTTGAAAAGTTTTGTAGAATCAAATTTTCAGATGATTTTTTGCATGGACTTCCATCATAACCTACCTTCGTATCATATAGGAAGGATATGAAAAGTTTTGTATCATTTAGTACAGTCCTCGATTTAAGTAAATATTTTTAGCAATACTAGTATAAACTTGTGTATAATATATTATGATTTTTTGGCCGAAACATGTATTCGGAAAAGTTTTGTAGAATCAAATTTTTAGACGCTTTTTTGCATGGACTTGTATCATAACCTTCCCTCGTATCATATAGGAAGGATCTGAAAATTTTGTATCGTCTCGTATAGTCCTTGATTAAATTAATGTTTTTGAGCAAAACTAGTATAAACTTGTTTATGATATATTATGATTTTTTGACCGAAACTTGCATTTTGAAAAGTTTTGTAGAATCAAAATTTCAGATGCTTTTTTACATAGACTTCCATCATAACCTTCCCTCGTAACATATAGGAAGGATCTGGAAATTTTTGTATTCTTTCGTATAGTCCTCAATATAATTTTTATTTTTTGAGCAAAAACTAGTATAAAGTTGTGTATGATATATTATGATTTTTTGAACGAAACTTGCATTTTGAAACGTTTCGTAGAATAAAATTTTCAGATGATTTTTTGTATGGATTTCCATCATAACCTTCCCTCGTATCATATAGGAAGGATCTGAAATGTTTTGTATCGCTTAGTACAGTCCTCGTTTTAATTAATTTTTTTTATCAATACTAGTATAAACTTGTGTATAATATATTATGATTTTTTGACCGAAACATTCATTCAAAAACGTTTTGTAGAATTAAATTTTCAGACGATTTTTTGCATGTACTTCTATCATAACCTTCCCTCGGAACATATAGGAAGGATCTGAAAAGTTTTGTATCGTCTTGTATAGTCCTCAATTTAATTATACTTTTTTAGCAAAACTAGTATAAACTTATTTATGATATATTACGATTTTTTGACCGAAACTTGCATTTTGAAAAGTTTTGTAGAATCAAATTTTCAGATGATTTTTTTGCATGGACTTCCATCATAACCTACCTTCGTATCATATAGGAAGGATATGAAAAATTTTGTATCATTTAGTACAGTCCTCGATTTAAGTAAATATTTTTAGCAATACTAGTATAAACTTGTGTATAATATATTATGATTTTTTGGCCGAAACATGTATTCGGAAAAGTTTTGTAGAATCAAATTTTTAGACGATTTTTTGCATGGACTTCTATCATAATCTTCCCTCGTATCATATAGGAAGGATCTGAAAATTTTTAATCGTCTCGTATATTCCTCGATTAAATTAATGTTTTTGAGCAAAACTAGTATAAACTTGTTTATGATATATTATGATTTTTTTACCGAAACTTGCATTTTGAAAAGTTTTGTAGAATCAAAATTTCAGATGCTTTTTTACATAGACTTCCATCATAACCTTCCCTCGTAACATATAGGAAGGATCTGAAAATTTTTGTATTCTTTCGTATAGTCCTCAATTTAATTTTTATTTTTTGAGCAAAAACTAGTATAAACTTGTGTATGATATATTATGATTTTTTGAACGAAACTTGCATTTTGAAACGTTTCGTAGAATAAAATTTTCAGATGATTTTTTGCATGGATTTCCATCATAACCTTCCCTCGTATCATATAGGAAGGATCTGAAATGTTTTGTATCGCTTAGTACAGTCCTCGTTTTAATTAATTTTTTTTTATCAATACTAGTATAAACTTGTGTATAATATATTATGATTTTTTGACCGAAACATGCATTCAGAAACGTTTTATAGAATTAAATTTTTAGACGATTTTTTGCATGTACTTCTATCATAACCTTCCCTCGGAACATATAGGAAGGATCTGAAAAGTTTTTTATCGTCTTGTATAGTCCTCAATTTAATTATATTTTTTTAGCAAAACTAGTATAAACTTATTTATGATATATTACGATTTTTTGACCGAAACTTGCATTTTGAAAAGTTTTGTAGAATCAAATTTTCAGATGATTTTTTGCATGGCCTTCCATCATAACCTACCTTCGTATCATATAGGAAGGATATGAAAAGTTTTGTATCATTTAGTACAGTCCTCGATTTAAGTAAATATTTTTAGCAATACTAGTATAAACTTGTGTATAATATATTATGATTTTTTGGCCGAAACATGTATTCGGAAAAGTTTTGTAGAATCAAATTTTTAGACGCTTTTTTGCATGGACTTGTATCATAACCTTCCCTCGTATCATATAGGAAGGATCTGAAAATTTTGTATCGTCTCGTATATTCCTCGATTAAATTAATGTTTTTGAGCAAAACTAGTATAAAGTTGTTTATGATATATTATGATTTTTTTACCGAAACTTGCATTTTGAAAAGTTTTGTAGAATCAAAATTTCAGATGCTTTTTTACATAGACTTCCATCATAACCTTCCCTCGTAACATATAGGAAGGATCTGAAAATTTTTGTATTCTTTCGTATAGTCCTCAATATAATTTTTATTTTTTGAGCAAAAACTAGTATAAACTTGTGTATGATATATTATGATTTTTTGAACGAAACTTGCATTTTGAAACGTTTCGTAGAATAAAATTTTCAGATGATTTTTTGCATGGATTTCCATCATAACCTTCCCTCGTATCATATAGGAAGGATCTGAAATGTTTTGTATCGCTTAGTACAGTCCTCGTTTTAATTAATTTTTTTTTATCAATACTAGTATAAACTTGTGTATAATATATTATGATTTTTTGACCGAAACATGCATTCAGAAACGTTTTATAGAATTAAATTTTTAGACGATTTTTTGCATGTACTTCTATCATAACCTTCCCTCGGAACATATAGGAAGGATCTGAAAAGTTTTGTATCGTCTTGTATAGTCCTCAATTTAATTATATTTTTTTAGCAAAACTAGTATAAACTTATTTATGATATATTACGATTTTTTGACCGAAACTTGCATTTTGAAAAGTTTTGTAGAATCAAATTTTCAGATGATTTTTTGCATGGCCTTCCATCATAACCTACCTTCGTATCATATAGGAAGGATATGAAAAGTTTTGTATCATTTAGTACAGTCCTCGATTTAAGTAAATATTTGTAGCAATACTAGTATAAACTTGTGTATAATATATTATGATTTTTTGGCCGAAACATGTATTCGGAAAAGTTTTGTAGAATCAAATTTTTAGACGCTTTTTTGCATGGACTTCTATCGTAACCTTCCCTCGTATCATATAGGAAGGATCTGAAAATTTTGTATCGTCTCGTATAGTCCTCGATTAAATTAATGTTTTTGAGCAAAACTAGTATAAACTTGTTTATGATATATTATGATTTTTTGACCGAAACTTGCATTTTGAAAAGTTTTGTAGAATCAAAATTTCAGATGCTTTTTTACATAGACTTCCATCATAACCTTCCCTCGTAACATATAGGAAGGATCTGAAAATTTTTGTATTCTTTCGTATAGTCCTCAATATAATTTTTATTTTTTGAGCAAAAACTAGTATAAACTTGTGTATGATATATTATGATTTTTTGAACGAAACTTGCATTTTGAAACGTTTCGTAGAATAAAATTTTCAGATGATTTTTTGTATGGATTTCCATCATAACCTTCCCTCGTATCATATAGGAAGGATCTGAAATGTTTTGTATCGCTTAGTACAGTCCTTGTTTTAATTAATTTTTTTTTATCAATACTAGTATAAACTTGTGTATAATATATTATGATTTTTTGACCGAAACATGCATTCAGAAACGTTTTGTAGAATTAAATTTTCAGACGATTTTTTGCATGTACTTCTATCATAACCTTCCCTCGGAACATATATGAAGGATCTGAAAAGTTTTGTATCGTCTTGTATAGTCCTCAATTTAATTATATTTTTTTAGCAAAACTAGTATAAACTTATTTATGATATATTACGATTTTTTGACCGAAACTTGCATTTTGAAAAGTTTTGTAGAATCAAATTTTCAGATGATTTTTTGCATGGACTTCCATCATAACCTACCTTCGTATCATATAGGAAGGATATGAAAAGTTTTGTATCATTTAGTACAGTCCTCGATTTAAGTAAATATTTTTAGCAATACTAGTATAAACTTGTGTAAAATATATTATGATTTTTTGGCCGAAACATGTATTCGGAAAAGTTTTGTAGAATCAAATTTTTAGACGCTTTTTTGCATGGATTTCTATCGTAACCTTCCCTCGTATCATATAGGAAGGATCTGAAAATTTTGTATCGTCTCGTATAGTCCTCGATTAAATTAATGTTTTTGAGCAAAACTAGTATAAACTTGTTTATGATATATTATGATTTTTTGACCGAAACTTGCATTTTGAAAAGTTTTGTAGAATCAAAATTTCAGATGCTTTTTTACATAGACTTCCATCATAACCTTCCCTCGTAACATATAGGAAGGATCTGAAAATTTTTGTATTCTTTCGTATAGTCCTCAATTTAATTTTTATTTTTTGAGCAAAAACTAGTATAAACTTGTGTATGATATATTATGATTTTTTGAACGAAACTTGCATTTTGAAACGTTTCGTAGAATAAAATTTTCAGATGATTTTTTGTATGGATATCCATCATAACCTTCCCTCGTATCATATAGGAAGGATCTGAAATGTTTTGTATCGCTTAGTACAGTCCTCGTTTTAATTAATTTTTTTTTATCAATACTAGTATAAACTTGTGTATAATATATTATGATTCTTTGACCGAAACATGCATTCAGAAACGTTTTGTAGAATTAAATTTTCAGACGATTTTTTACATGTACTTCTATCATAACCTTCCCTCGGAACATATAGGAAGGATCTGAAAAGTTTTGTATCGTCTTGTATAGTCCTCAATTTAATTATATTTTTTTAGCAAAACTAGTATAAACTTATTTATGATATATTACGATATTTTAACCGAAACTTGCATTTTGAAAAGTTTTGTAGAATCAAATTTTCAGATGATTTTTTGCATGGACTTCCATCATAACCTACCTTCGTATCATATAGGAAGGATATGAAAAGTTTTGTATCATTTAGTACAGTCCTCGATTTAAGTAAATATTTTTAGCAATACTAGTATAAACTTGTGTAAAATATATTATGATTTTTTGGCCGAAACATGTATTCGGAAAAGTTTTGTAGAATCAAATTTTTAGACGATTTTTTGCATGGACTTCTATCATAACCTTCCCTCGTATCATATAGGAAGGATCTGAAAAATTTTGTATCGTCTCGTATATTCCTCGATTAAATTAATGTTTTTGAGCAAAACTAGTATAAACTTGTTTATGATATATTATGATTTTTTTACCGAAACTTGCATTTTGAAAAGTTTTGTAGAATCAAAATTTCAGATGCTTTTTTACATAGACTTCCATCATAACCTTCCCTCGTAACATATAGGAAGGATCTGAAAATTTTTGTATTCTTTCGTATAGTCCTCAATTTAATTTTTATTTTTTGAGCAAAAACTAGTATAAACTTGTGTATGATATATTATGATTTTTTGAACGAAACTTGCATTTTGAAACGTTTCGTAGAATAAAATTTTCAGATGATTTTTTGCATGGATATCCATCATAACCTTCCCTCGTATCATATAGGAAGGATCTGAAATGTTTTGTATCGCTTAGTACAGTCCTCGTTTTAATTAATTTTTTTTTATCAATACTAGTATAAACTTGTGTATAATATATTATGATTTTTTGACCGAAACATGCATTCAGAAACGTTTTATAGAATTAAATTTTTAGACGATTTTTTGCATGTACTTCTATCATAACCTTCCCTCGGAACATATAGGAAGGATCTGAAAAGTTTTGTATCGTCTTGTATAGTCCTCAATTTAATTATATTTTTTTAGCAAAACTAGTATAAACTTATTTATGATATATTACGATTTTTTGACCGAAACTTGCATTTTGAAAAGTTTTGTAGAATCAAATTTTCAGATGATTTTTTGCATGGACTTCCATCATAACCTACCTTCGTATCATATAGGAAGGATATGAAAAGTTTTGTATCATTTAGTACAGTCCTCGATTTAAGTAAATATTTTTAGCAATACTAGTATAAACTTGTGTATAATATATTATGATTTTTTGGCCGAAACATGTATTCGGAAAAGTTTTGTAGAATCAAATTTTTAGACGCTTTTTTGCATGGACTTGTATCATAACCTTCCCTCGTATCATATAGGAAGGATCTGAAAATTTTGTATCATCTCGTATAGTCCTCGATTAAATTAATGTTTTTGAGCAAAACTAGTATAAACTTGTTTATGATATATTATGATTTTTTGACCGAAACTTGCATTTTGAAAAGTTTTGTAGAATCAAAATTTCAGATGCTTTTTTACATAGACTTCCATCATAACCTTCCCTCGTAACATATAGGAAGGATCTGAAAATTTTTGTATTCTTTCGTATAGTCCTCAATATAATTTTTATTTTTTGAGCAAAAACTAGTATAAACTTGTGTATGATATATTATGATTTTTTGAACGAAACTTGCATTTTGAAACGTTTCGTAGAATAAAATTTTCAGATGATTTTTTGCATGGATTTCCATCATAACCTTCCCTCGTATCATATAGGAAGGATCTGAAATGTTTTGTATCGCTTAGTACAGTCCTTGTTTTAATTAATTTTTTTTTATCAATACTAGTATAAACTTGTGTATAATATATTATGATTTTTTGACCGAAACATGCATTCAGAAACGTTTTATAGAATTAAATTTTCAGACGATTTTTTGCATGTACTTCTATCATAACCTTCCCTCGGAACATATAGGAAGGATCTGAAAAGTTTTGTATCGCCTTGTATAGTCCTCAATTTAATTATATTTTTTTAGCAAAACTAGTATAAACTTATTTATGATATATTACGATTTTTTGACCGAAACTTGCATTTTGAAAAGTTTTGTAGAATCAAATTTTCAGATGATTTTTTGCATGGACTTCCATCATAACCTACCTTCGTATCATATAGGAAGGATATGAAAAGTTTTGTATCATTTAGTACAGTCCTCGATTTAAGTAAATATTTTTAGCAATACTAGTATAAACTTGTGTATAATATATTATGATTTTTTGGCCAAACATGTATTCGGAAAAGTTTTGTAGAATCAAATTTTTAGACGCTTTTTTGCATGGACTTCTATCGTAACCTTCCCTCGTATCATATAGGAAGGATCTGAAAATTTTGTATCATCTCGTATAATCCTCGATTAAATTAATGTTTTTGAGCAAAACTAGTATAAACTTGTTTATGATATATTATGATTTTTTGACCGAAACTTGCATTTTGAAAAGTTTTGTAGAATCAAAATTTCAGATGCTTTTTTACATAGACTTCCATCATAACCTTCCCTCGTAACATATAGGAAGGATCTGAAAATTTTTGTATTCTTTCGTATAGTCCTCAATATAATTTTTATTTTTTGAGCAAAAACTAGTATAAACTTGTGTATGATATATTATGATTTTTTGAACGAAACTTGCATTTTGAAACGTTTCGTAGAATAAAATTTTCAGATGATTTTTTGCATGGATATCCATCATAACCTTCCCTCGTATCATATAGGAAGGATCTGAAATGTTTTGTATCGCTTAGTACAGTCCTCGTTTTAATTAATTTTTTTTTATCAATACTAGTATAAACTTGTGTATAATATATTATGATTTTTTGACCGAAACATGCATTCAGAAACGTTTTATAGAATTAAATTTTTAGACGATTTTTTGCATGTACTTCTATCATAACCTTCCCTCGGAACATATAGGAAGGATCTGAAAAGTTTTGTATCGTCTTGTATAGTCCTCAATTTAATTATATTTTTTTAGCAAAACTAGTATAAACTTATTTATGATATATTACGATTTTTTGACCGAAACTTGCATTTTGAAAAGTTTTGTAGAATCAAATTTTCAGATGATTTTTTGCATGGACTTCCATCATAACCTACCTTCGTATCATATAGGAAGGATATGAAAAGTTTTGTATCATTTAGTACAGTCCTCGATTTAAGTAAATATTTTTAGCAATACTAGTATAAACTTGTGTATAATATATTATGATTTTTTGGCCAAACATGTATTCGGAAAAGTTTTGTAGAATCAAATTTTTAGACGCTTTTTTGCATGGACTTCTATCGTAACCTTCCCTCGTATCATATAGGAAGGATCTGAAAATTTTGTATCATCTCGTATAGTCCTCGATTAAATTAATGTTTTTGAGCAAAACTAGTATAAACTTGTTTATGATATATTATGATTTTTTGACCGAAACTTGCATTTTGAAAAGTTTTGTAGAATCAAAATTTCAGATGCTTTTTTACATAGACTTCCATCATAACCTTCCCTCGTAACATATAGGAAGGATCTGAAAATTTTTGTATTCTTTCGTATAGTCCTCAATATAATTTTTATTTTTTGAGCAAAAACTAGTATAAACTTGTGTATGATATATTATGATTTTTTGAACGAAACTTGCATTTTGAAACGTTTCGTAGAATAAAATTTTCAGATGATTTTTTGCATGGATATCCATCATAACCTTCCCTCGTATCATATAGGAAGGATCTGAAATGTTTTGTATCGCTTAGTACAGTCCTCGTTTTAATTAATTTTTTTTTATCAATACTAGTATAAACTTGTGTATAATATATTATGATTTTTTGACCGAAACATGCATTCAGAAACGTTTTATAGAATTAAATTTTTAGACGATTTTTTGCATGTACTTCTATCATAACCTTCCCTCGGAACATATAGGAAGGATCTGAAAAGTTTTGTATCGTCTTGTATAGTCCTCAATTTAATTATATTTTTTTAGCAAAACTAGTATAAACTTATTTATGATATATTACGATTTTTTGACCGAAACTTGCATTTTGAAAAGTTTTGTAGAATCAAATTTTCAGATGATTTTTTGCATGGACTTCCATCATAACCTACCTTCGTATCATATAGGAAGGATATGAAAAGTTGTATCATTTAGTACAGTCCTCGATTTAAGTAAATATTTTTAGCAATACTAGTATAAACTTGTGTATAATATATTATGATTTTTTGGCCGAAACATGTATTCGGAAAAGTTTTGTAGAATCAAATTTTTAGACGCTTTTTTGCATGGACTTGTATCATAACCTTCCCTCGTATCATATAGGAAGGATCTGAAAATTTTGTATCATCTCGTATAGTCCTCGATTAAATTAATGTTTTTGAGCAAAACTAGTATAAACTTGTTTATGATATATTATGATTTTTTGACCGAAACTTGCATTTTGAAAAGTTTTGTAGAATCAAAATTTCAGATGCTTTTTTACATAGACTTCCATCATAACCTTCCCTCGTAACATATAGGAAGGATCTGAAAATTTTTGTATTCTTTCGTATAGTCCTCAATATAATTTTTATTTTTTGAGCAAAAACTAGTATAAACTTGTGTATGATATATTATGATTTTTTGAACGAAACTTGCATTTTGAAACGTTTCGTAGAATAAAATTTTCAGATGATTTTTTGCATGGATTTCCATCATAACCTTCCCTCGTATCATATAGGAAGGATCTGAAATGTTTTGTATCGCTTAGTACAGTCCTTGTTTTAATTAATTTTTTTTATCAATACTAGTATAAACTTGTGTATAATATATTATGATTTTTTGACCGAAACATGCATTCAGAAACGTTTTATAGAATTAAATTTTCAGACGATTTTTTGCATGTACTTCTATCATAACCTTCCCTCGGAACATATAGGAAGGATCTGAAAAGTTTTGTATCGTCTTGTATAGTCCTCAATTTAATTATATTTTTTTAGCAAAACTAGTATAAACTTATTTATGATATATTACGATTTTTTGACCGAAACTTGCATTTTGAAAAGTTTTGTAGAATCAAATTTTCAGATGATTTTTTGCATGGACTTCCATCCTAACCTACCTTCGTATCATATAGGAAGGATATGAAAAGTTTTGTATCATTTAGTACAGTCCTCGATTTAAGTAAATATTTTTAGCAATACTAGTATAAACTTGTGTATAATATATTATGATTTTTTGGCCGAAACATGTATTCGGAAAAGTTTTGTAGAATCAAATTTTTAGACGCTTTTTTGCATGGACTTCTATCGTAAACTTCCCTCGTATCATATAGGAAGGATCTGAAAATTTTGTATCATCTCGTATAGTCCTCGATTAAATTAATGTTTTTGAGCAAAACTAGTATAAACTTGTTTATGATATATTATGATTTTTTGACCGAAACTTGCATTTTGAAAAGTTTTGTAGAATCAAAATTTCAGATGCTTTTTTACATAGACTTCCATCATAACCTTCCCTCGTAACATATAGGAAGGATCTGAAAATTTTTGTATTCTTTCGTATAGTCCTCAATTTAATTTTTATTTTTTGAGCAAAAACTAGTATAAACTTGTGTAGGATATATTATGATTTTTTGAACGAAACTTGCATTTTGAAACGTTTCGTAGAATAAAATTTTCAGATGATTTTTTGTATGGATTTCCATCATAACCTTCCCTCGTATCATATAGGAAGGATCTGAAATGTTTTGTATCGCTTAGTACAGTCCTCGTTTTAATTAATTTTTTTTATCAATACTAGTATAAACTTGTGTATAATATATTATGATTTTTTGACCGAAACATGCATTCAGAAACGTTTTGTAGAATTAAATTTTCAGACGATTTTTTACATGTACTTCTATCATAACCTTCCCTCGGAACATATAGGAAGGATCTGAAAAGTTTTGTATCATCTTGTATAGTCCTCAATTTAATTATATTTTTTTAGCAAAACTAGTATAAACTTATTTATGATATATTACGATATTTTGACCGAAACTTGCATTTTGAAAAGTTTTGTAGAATCAAATTTTCAGATGATTTTTTGGATGGACTTCCATCATAACCTACCTTCGTATCATATAGGAAGGATATGAAAAGTTTTGTATCATTTAGTACAGTCCTCGATTTAAGTAAATATTTTTAGCAATACTAGTATAAACTTGTGTAAAATATATTATGATTTTTTGGCCGAAACATGTATTCGGAAAAGTTTTGTAGAATCAAATTGTTAGACGATTTTTTGCATGGACTTCTATCATAACCTTCCCTCGTATCATATAGGAAGGATCTGAAAAATTTTGTATCGTCTCGTATAGTCCTCGATTAAATTAATGTTTTTGAGCAAAACTAGTATAAACTTGTTTATGATATATTATGATTTTTTGGCCGAAACTTGCATTTTGAAAAGTTTTGTAGAATCAAAATTTCAGATGCTTTCTAACATAGACTTCCATCATAACCTTCCCTTGTAACATATAGGAAGGATCTGAAAATTTTTGTATTCTTTCGTATAGTCCTCAATATAATTTTTATTTTTTGAGCAAAAACTAGTATAAACTTGTGTATGATATATTATGATTTTTTGAACGAAACTTGCATTTTGAAACGTTTCGTAGAATAAAATTTTCAGATGATTTTTTGTATGGATTTCCATCATAACCTTCCCTCGTATCATATAGGATGGATCTGAAATGTTTTGTATCGCTTAGTACAGTCCTTGTTTTAATTAATTTTTTTTATCAATACTAGTATAAACTTGTGTATAATATATTATGATTTTTTGACCGAAACATGCATTCAGAAACGTTTTGTAGAATTAAATTTTTAGACGATTTTTTGCATGTACTTCTATCATAACCTTCCCTCGGAACATATAGGAAGGATCTGAAAAGTTTTGTATCGTCTTGTATAGTCCTCAATTTAATTATATTTTTTTAGAAAAACTAGTATAAACTTATTTATGATATATTACGATTTTTTGACCGAAACATGCATTTTGAAAAGTTTTGTAGAATCAAATTTTCAGATGATTTTTTGCATGGACTTCCATCATAACCTACCTTCGTATCATATAGGAAGGATATGAAAAGTTTTGTATCATTTAGTACAGTCCTCGATTTAAGTAAATATTTTTAGCAATACTAGTATAAACTTGTGTATAATATATTATGATTTTTTGGCCAAAACATGTATTCGGAAAAGTTTTGTAGAATCAAATTTTTAGACGATTTTTTGCATGGACTTCTATCATAACCTTCCCTCGTATCATATAGGAAGGATCTGAAAAGTTTTGTATCGTCTCGTATAGTCCTCGATTAAATTAATGTTTTTGAGCAAAACTAGTATAAACTTGTTTATGATATATTATGATTTTTTGACCGAAACTTGCATTTTGAAAAGTTTTGTAGAATCAAAATTTCAGATGCTTTTTTACATAGACTTCCATCATAACCTTCCCTCGTAACATATAGGAAGGATCTGAAAATTTTTGTATTCTTTCGTATAGTCCTCAATTTAATTTTTATTTTTTGAGCAAAAACTAGTATAAACTTGTGTATGATATATTATGATTTTTTGAACGAAACTTGCATTTTGAAACGTTTCGTAGAATAAAATTTTCAGATGATTTTTTGCATGGATTTCCATCATAACCTTCCCTCGTATCATATAGGAAGGATCTGAAATGTTTTGTATCGCTTAGTACAGTCCTCGTTTTAATTAATTTTTTTATCAATACTAGTATAAACTTGTGTATAATATATTATGATTTTTTGACCGAAACATGCATTCAGAAACGTTTTGTAGAATTAAATTTTCAGACGATTTTTTGCATGTACTTCTATCAAAACCTTCCCTCGGAACATATAGGAAGGATCTGAAAAGTTTTGTATCGTCTTGTATAGTCCTCAATTTAATTATAATTTTTTAGCAAAACTAGTATAAACTTATTTATGATATATTACGATTTTTTGACCGAAACTTGCATTTTGAAAAGTTTTGTAGAATCAAATTTTCAGATGATTTTTTGCATGGAGGTCCATCATAACCTTACTTCGTATCATATAGGAAGGATATGAAAAGTTTTGTATCATTTAGTACAGTCCTCGATTTAATTAAATATTTTTAGCAATACTAGTATAAACTTGTGTATAATATATTATGATTTTTTAGCCGAAACATGTATTCGGAAAAGTTGTGTAGAATCAAATTTTTAGACGATTTTTTGCATGGACTTCTATCATAACCTTCCCTCGTAACGCATAGGATGGATCTGAAAAGTTTTGTATCGTCTCGTATAGTCCTCGATTAAATTAATGTTTTTGAGCAAAACTAGTATAAACTTGTTTATGATATATTATGATTTTTTGACCGAAACTTGCATTTTGAAAAGTTTTGTAGAATCAAAATTTCAGATGCTTTTTTACATAGACTTCCATCATAACCTTCCCTCGTAACATATAGGAAGGATATGAAAATTTTTGTATTCTTTCGTATAGTCCTCAATTTAATTTTTATTTTTTGAGCAAAAACTAGTATAAACTTGTGTATGATATATTATGATTTTTTGAACAAAACTTGCATTTTGAAACGTTTCGTAGAATAAAATTTTCAGATGATTTTTTGCATGGATTTCCATCATAACCTTCCCTCGTATCATAAAGGAAGGATCTGAAATGTTTTGTATCGCTTAGTACAGTCCTCGTTTTAATTAATTTTTTTATCAATACTAGTATAAACTTGTGTATAATATATTATGATTTTTTGACCGAAACATGCATTCAGAAACGTTTTGTAGAATTAAATTTTCAGACGATTTTTTGCATGTACTTCTATCAAAACCTTCCCTCGGAACATATAGGAAGGATCTGAAAAGTTTTGTATCGTCTTGTATAGTCCTCAATTTAATTATAATTTTTTAGCAAAACTAGTATAAACTTATTTATGATATATTACGATTTTTTGACCGAAACTTGCATTTTGAAAAGTTTTGTAGAATCAAATTTTCAGATGATTTTTTGCATGGAGTTCCATCATGACCTTACTTCGTATCATATAGGAAGGATATGAAAAGTTTTGTATCATTTAGTACAGTCCTCGATTTAATTAAATATTTTTAGAAATACTAGTATAAACTTGTGTATAATATATTATGATTTTTTAGCCGAAACATGTATTCGGAAAAGTTGTGTAGAATCAAATTTTTAGACGATTTTTTGCATGGACTTCTATCATAACCTTCCCTCGTAACGCATAGGATGGATCTGAAAAGTTTTGTATCGTCTCGTATAGTCCTCGATTAAATTAATGTTTTTGAGCAAAACTAGTATAAACTTGTTTATGATATATTATGATTTTTTGACCGAAACTTGCATTTTGAAAAGTTTTGTAGAATCAAAATTTCAGATGCTTTTTTACATAGACTTCCATCATAACCTTCCCTCGTAACATATAGGAAGGATATGAAAATTTTTGTATTCTTTCGTATAGTCCTCAATTTAATTTTTATTTTTTGAGCAAAAACTAGTATAAACTTGTGTATGATATATTATGATTTTTTGAACGAAACTTGCATTTTGAAACGTTTCGTAGAATAAAATTTTCAGATGATTTTTTGCATGGATTTCCATCATAACCTTCCCTCGTATCATAAAGGAAGGATCTGAAATGTTTTGTATCGCTTAGTACAGTCCTCGTTTTAATTAATTTTTTTATCAATACTAGTATAAACTTGTGTATAATATATTATGATTTTTTGACCGAAACATGCATTCAGAAACGTTTTGTAGAATTAAATTTTCAGACGATTTTTTGCATGTACTTCTATCAAAACCTTCCCTCGGAACATATAGGAAGGATCTGAAAAGTTTTGTATCGTCTTGTATAGTCCTCAATTTAATTATAATTTTTTAGCAAAACTAGTATAAACTTATTTATGATATATTACGATTTTTTGACCGAAACTTGCATTTTGAAAAGTTTTGTAGAATCAAATTTTCAGATGATTTTTTGCATGGAGTTCCATCATGACCTTACTTCGTATCATATAGGAAGGATATGAAAAGTTTTGTATCATTTAGTACAGTCCTCGATTTAATTAAATATTTTTAGAAATACTAGTATAAACTTGTGTATAATATATTATGATTTTTTAGCCGAAACATGTATTCGGAAAAGTTGTGTAGAATCAAATTTTTAGACGATTTTTTGCATGGACTTCTATCATAACCTTCCCTCGTAACGCATAGGATGGATCTGAAAAGTTTTGTATCGTCTCGTATAGTCCTCGATTAAATTAATGTTTTTGAGCAAAACTAGTATAAACTTGTTTATGATATATTATGATTTTTTGACCGAAACTTGCATTTTGAAAAGTTTTGTAGAATCAAAATTTCAGATGCTTTTTTACATAGACTTCCATCATAACCTTCCCTCGTAACATATAGGAAGGATATGAAAATTTTTGTATTCTTTCGTATAGTCCTCAATTTAATTTTTATTTTTTGAGCAAAAACTAGTATAAACTTGTGTATGATATATTATGATTTTTTGAACGAAACTTGCATTTTGAAACGTTTCGTAGAATAAAATTTTCAGATGATTTTTTGCATGGATTTCCATCATAACCTTCCCTCGTATCATAAAGGAAGGATCTGAAATGTTTTGTATCGCTTAGTACAGTCCTCGTTTTAATTAATTTTTTTATCAATACTAGTATAAACTTGTGTATAATATATTATGATTTTTTGACCGAAACATGCATTCAGAAACGTTTTGTAGAATTAAATTTTCAGACGATTTTTTGCATGTACTTCTATCAAAACCTTCCCTCGGAACATATAGGAAGGATCTGAAAAGTTTTGTATCGTCTTGTATAGTCCTCAATTTAATTATAATTTTTTAGCAAAACTAGTATAAACTTATTTATGATATATTACGATTTTTTGACCGAAACTTGCATTTTGAAAAGTTTTGTAGAATCAAATTTTCAGATGATTTTTTGCATGGAGTTCCATCATGACCTTACTTCGTATCATATAGGAAGGATATGAAAAGTTTTGTATCATTTAGTACAGTCCTCGATTTAATTAAATATTTTTAGAAATACTAGTATAAACTTGTGTATAATATATTATGATTTTTTAGCCGAAACATGTATTCGGAAAAGTTGTGTAGAATCAAATTTTTAGACGATTTTTTGCATGGACTTCTATCATAACCTTCCCTCGTAACGCATAGGATGGATCTGAAAAGTTTTGTATCGTCTCGTATAGTCCTCGATTAAATTAATGTTTTTGAGGAAAACTAGTATAAACTTGTTTATGATATATTATGATTTTTTGACCGAAACTTGCATTTTGAAAAGTTTTGTAGAATCAAAATTTCAGATGCTTTTTTACATAGACTTCCATCATAACCTTCCCTCGTAACATATAGGAAGGATTTGAAAATTTTTGTATTCTTTCGTATAGTCCTCAATTTAATTTTTATTTTTTGAGCAAAAACTAGTATAAACTTGTGTATGATATATTATGATTTTTTGAACGAAACTTGCATTTTGAAACGTTTCGTAGAATAAAATTTTTAGATGATTTTTTGCATGGATTTCCATCATAACCTTCCCTCGTATCATAAAGGAAGGATCTGAAATGTTTTGTATCGCTTAGTACAGTCCTCGTTTTAATTAATTTTTGTATCAATACTAGTATAAACTTGTGTATAATATATTATGATTTTTTGACCGAAACATGCATTCAGAAACGTTTTGTAGAATTAAATTTTCAGACGATTTTTTGCATGTACTTCTATCATAACCTTCCCTCGGAACATATAAGAAGGATCTGAAAAGTTTTGTATCGTCTTGTATAGTCCTCAATTTAATTATAATTTTTTAGCAAAACTAGTATAAACTTATTTATGATATATTACGATTTTTTGACCGAAACTTGCATTTTGAAAAGTTTTGTAGAATAAAATTTTCAGATGATTTTTTGCATGGAGTTCCATCATAACCTTACTTCGTATCATATAGGAAGGATATGAAAAGTTTTGTATCATTTAGTACAGTCCTCGATTTAATTAAATATTTTTAGCAATACTAGTATAAACTTGTGTATAATATATTATGATTTTTTAGCCGAAACATGTATTCGGAAAAGTTGTGTAGAATCAAATTTTCAGACGATTTTTTGCATGGACTTCTATCATAACCTTCCCTCGTATCATATAGGATGGATCTGAAAAGTTTTTTATCGTCTCGTATAGTCCTCGATTAAATTAATGTTTTTGAGCAAAACTAGTATAAACTTGTATATGATATATTATGATTTTTTGACCGAAACTTGCATTTTGAAAAGTTTTGTAGAATCAAAATTTCAGATGCTTTTTTACATAGACTTCCATCATAACCTTCCCTCGTAACATATAGGAAGGATTTGAAAATTTTTGTATTCTTTCGTATAGTCCTCAATTTAATTTTTATTTTTTGAGCAAAAACTAGTATAAACTTGTGTATGATATATTATGATTTTTTGAACGAAACTTGCATTTTGAAACGTTTCGTAGAATAAAATTTTCAGATGATTTTTTGCATGGATTTCCATCATAACCTTCCCTCGTATCATAAAGGAAGGATCTGAAATGTTTTGTATCGCTTAGTACAGTCCTCGTTTTAATTAATTTTTTTATCAATACTAGTATAAACTTGTGTATAATATATTATGATTTTTTGACCGAAACATGCATTCAGAAACGTTTTGTAGAATTAAATTTTCAGACGATTTTTTGCATGTACTTCTATCAAAACCTTCCCTCGGAACATATAGGAAGGATCTGAAAAGTTTTGTATCGTCTTGTATAGTCCTCAATTTAATTATAATTTTTTAGCAAAACTAGTATAAACTTATTTATGATATATTACGATTTTTTGACCGAAACTTGCATTTTGAAAAGTTTTGTAGAATCAAATTTTCAGATGATTTTTTGCATGGAGTTCCATCATGACCTTACTTCGTATCATATAGGAAGGATATGAAAAGTTTTGTATCATTTAGTACAGTCCTCGATTTAATTAAATATTTTTAGAAATACTAGTATAAACTTGTGTATAATATATTATGATTTTTTAGCCGAAACATGTATTCGGAAAAGTTGTGTAGAATCAAATTTTTAGACGATTTTTTGCATGGACTTCTATCATAACCTTCCCTCGTAACGCATAGGATGGATCTGAAAAGTTTTGTATCGTCTCGTATAGTCCTCGATTAAATTAATGTTTTTGAGCAAAATTAGTATAAACTTGTTTATGATATATTATGATTTTTTGACCGAAACTTGCATTTTGAAAAGTTTTGTAGAATCAAAATTTCAGATGCTTTTTTACATAGACTTCCATCATAACCTTCCCTCGTAACATATAGGAAGGATCTGAAAATTTTTGTATTCTTTCGTATAGTCCTCAATTTAATTTTTATTTTTTGAGCAAAAACTAGTATAAACTTGTGTATGATATATTATGATTTTTTGAACGAAACTTGCATTTTGAAACGTTTCGTAGAATAAAATTTTCAGATGATTTTTTGCATGGATTTCCATCATAACCTTCCCTCGTATCATAAAGGAAGGATCTGAAATGTTTTGTATCGCTTAGTACAGTCCTCGTTTTAATTAATTTTTTTATCAATACTAGTATAAACTTGTGTATAATATATTATGATTTTTTGACCGAAACATGCATTCAGAAACGTTTTGTAGAATTAAATTTTCAGACGATTTTTTGCATGTACTTCTATCATAACCTTCCCTCGGAACATATAAGAAGGATCTGAAAAGTTTTGTATCGTCTTGTATAGTCCTCAATTTAATTATAATTTTTTAGCAAAACTAGTATAAACTTATTTATAATATATTACGATTTTTTGACCGAAACTTGCATTTTGAAAAGTTTTGTAGAATAAAATTTTCAGATGATTTTTTGCATGGAGTTCCATCATAACCTTACTTCGTATCATATAGGAAGGATATGAAAAGTTTTGTATCATTTAGTACAGTCCTCGATTTAATTAAATATTTTTAGCAATACTAGTATAAACTTGTGTATAATATATTATGATTTTTTAGCCGAAACATGTATTCGGAAAAGTTGTGTAGAATCAAATTTTCAGACGATTTTTTGCATGGACTTCTATCATAACCTTCCCTCGTATCATATAGGATGGATCTGAAAAGTTTTTTATCGTCTCGTATAGTCCTCGATTAAATTAATGTTTTTGAGCAAAACTAGTATAAACTTGTATATGATATATTATGATTTTTTGACCGAAACTTGCATTTTGAAAAGTTTTGTAGAATCAAAATTTCAGATGCTTTTTTACATAGACTTCCATCATAACCTTCCCTCGTAACATATAGGAAGGATTTGAAAATTTTTGTATTCTTTCGTATAGTCCTCAATTTAATTTTTATTTTTTGAGCAAAAACTAGTATAAACTTGTGTATGATATATTATGATTTTTTGAACGAAACTTGCATTTTGAAACGTTTCGTAGAATAAAATTTTCAGAAGATTTTTTGCATGGATTTCCATCATAACCTTCCCTCGTATCATAAAGGAAGGATCTGAAATGTTTTGTATCGCTTAGTACAGTCCTCGTTTTAATTAATTTTTTTATCAATACTAGTATAAACTTGTGTATAATATATTATGATTTTTTGACCGAAACATGCATTCAGAAACGTTTTGTAGAATTAAATTTTCAGACGATTTTTTGCATGTACTTCTATCATAACCTTCCCTCGGAACATATAAGAAGGATCTGAAAAGTTTTGTATCGTCTTGTATAGTCCTCAATTTAATTATAATTTTTTAGCAAAACTAGTATAAACTTATTTATGATATATTACGATTTTTTGACCGAAACTTGCATTTTGAAAAGTTTTGTAGAATAAAATTTTCAGATGATTTTTTGCATGGAGTTCCATCATAACCTTACTTCGTATCATATAGGAAGGATATGAAAAGTTTTGTATCATTTAGTACAGTCCTCGATTTAATTAAATATTTTTAGCAATACTAGTATAAACTTGTGTATAATATATTATGATTTTTTAGCCGAAACATGTATTCGGAAAAGTTGTGTAGAATCAAATTTTCAGACGATTTTTTGCATGGACTTCTATCATAACCTTCCCTCGTATCATATAGGATGGATCTGAAAAGTTTTGTATCGTCTCGTATAGTCCTCGATTAAATTAATGTTTTTGAGCAAAACTAGTATAAACTTGTTTATGATATATTATGATTTTTTGACCGAAACTTGCATTTTGAAAAGTTTTGTAGAATCAAAATTTCAGATGCTTTTTTACATAGACTTCCATCATAACCTTCCCTCGTAACATATAGGAAGGATTTGAAAATTTTTGTATTCTTTCGTATAGTCCTCAATTTAATTTTTATTTTTTGAGCAAAAACTAGTATAAACTTGTGTATGATATATTATGATTTTTTGAACGAAACTTGCATTTTGAAACGTTTCGTAGAATAAAATTTTCAGAAGATTTTTTGCATGGATTTCCATCATAACCTTCCCTCGTATCATAAAGGAAGGATCTGAAATGTTTTGTATCGCTTAGTACAGTCCTCGTTTTAATTAATTTTTTTATCAATACTAGTATAAACTTGTGTATAATATATTATGATTTTTTGACCGAAACATGCATTCAGAAACGTTTTGTAGAATTAAATTTTCAGACGATTTTTTGCATGTACTTCTATCATAACCTTCCCTCGGAACATATAAGAAGGATCTGAAAAGTTTTGTATCGTCTTGTATAGTCCTCAATTTAATTATAATTTTTTAGCAAAACTAGTATAAACTTATTTATGATATATTACGATTTTTTGACCGAAACTTGCATTTTGAAAAGTTTTGTAGAATAAAATTTTCAGATGATTTTTTGCATGGAGTTCCATCATAACCTTACTTCGTATCATATAGGAAGGATATGAAAAGTTTTGTATCATTTAGTACAGTCCTCGATTTAATTAAATATTTTTAGCAATACTAGTATAAACTTGTGTATAATATATTATGATTTTTTAGCCGAAACATGTATTCGGAAAAGTTGTGTAGAATCAAATTTTCAGACGATTTTTTGCATGGACTTCTATCATAACCTTCCCTCGTATCATATAGGATGGATCTGAAAAGTTTTTTATCGTCTCGTATAGTCCTCGATTAAATTAATGTTTTTGAGCAAAACTAGTATAAACTTGTATATGATATATACTGATTTTTTGACCGAAACTTGCATTTTGAAAAGTTTTGTAGAATCAAAATTTCAGATGCTTTTTTACATAGACTTCCATCATAACCTTCCCTCGTAACATATAGGAAGGATTTGAAAATTTTTGTATTCTTTCGTATAGTCCTCAATTTAATTTTTATTTTTTGAGCAAAAACTAGTATAAACTTGTGTATGATATATTATGATTTTTTGAACGAAACTTGCATTTTGAAACGTTTCGTAGAATAAAATTTTTAGATGATTTTTTGCATGGATTTCCATCATAACCTTCCCTCGTATCATAAAGGAAGGATCTGAAATGTTTTGTATCGCTTAGTACAGTCCTCGTTTTAATTAATTTTTGTATCAATACTAGTATAAACTTGTGTATAATATATTATGATTTTTTGACCGAAACATGCATTCAGAAACGTTTTGTAGAATTAAATTTTCAGACGATTTTTTGCATGTACTTCTATCATAACCTTCCCTCGGAACATATAAGAAGGATCTGAAAAGTTTTGTATCGTCTTGTATAGTCCTCAATTTAATTATAATTTTTTAGCAAAACTAGTATAAACTTATTTATGATATATTACGATTTTTTGACCGAAACTTGCATTTTGAAAAGTTTTGTAGAATAAAATTTTCAGATGATTTTTTGCATGGAGTTCCATCATAACCTTACTTCGTATCATATAGGAAGGATATGAAAAGTTTTGTATCATTTAGTACAGTCCTCGATTTAATTAAATATTTTTAGCAATACTAGTATAAACTTGTGTATAATATATTATGATTTTTTAGCCGAAACATGTATTCGGAAAAGTTGTGTAGAATCAAATTTTCAGACGATTTTTTGCATGGACTTCTATCATAACCTTCCCTCGTATCATATAGGATGGATCTGAAAAGTTTTTTATCGTCTCGTATAGTCCTCGATTAAATTAATGTTTTTGAGCAAAACTAGTATAAACTTGTATATGATATATTATGATTTTTTGACCGAAACTTGCATTTTGAAAAGTTTTGTAGAATCAAAATTTCAGATGCTTTTTTACATAGACTTCCATCATAACCTTCCCTCGTAACATATAGGAAGGATTTGAAAATTTTTGTATTCTTTCGTATAGTCCTCAATTTAATTTTTATTTTTTGAGCAAAAACTAGTATAAACTTGTGTATGATATATTATGATTTTTTGAACGAAACTTGCATTTTGAAACGTTTCGTAGAATAAAATTTTCAGATGATTTTTTGCATGGATTTCCATCATAACCTTCCCTCGTATCATAAAGGAAGGATCTGAAATGTTTTGTATCGCTTAGTACAGTCCTCGTTTTAATTAATTTTTTTATCAATACTAGTATAAACTTGTGTATAATATATTATGATTTTTTGACCGAAACATGCATTCAGAAACGTTTTGTAGAATTAAATTTTCAGACGATTTTTTGCATGTACTTCTATCAAAACCTTCCCTCGGAACATATAGGAAGGATCTGAAAAGTTTTGTATCGTCTTGTATAGTCCTCAATTTAATTATAATTTTTTAGCAAAACTAGTATAAACTTATTTATGATATATTACGATTTTTTGACCGAAACTTGCATTTTGAAAAGTTTTGTAGAATCAAATTTTCAGATGATTTTTTGCATGGAGTTCCATCATGACCTTACTTCGTATCATATAGGAAGGATATGAAAAGTTTTGTATCATTTAGTACAGTCCTCGATTTAATTAAATATTTTTAGAAATACTAGTATAAACTTGTGTATAATATATTATGATTTTTTAGCCGAAACATGTATTCGGAAAAGTTGTGTAGAATCAAATTTTTAGACGATTTTTTGCATGGACTTCTATCATAACCTTCCCTCGTAACGCATAGGATGGATCTGAAAAGTTTTGTATCGTCTCGTATAGTCCTCGATTAAATTAATGTTTTTGAGCAAAACTAGTATAAACTTGTTTATGATATATTATGATTTTTTGACCGAAACTTGCATTTTGAAAAGTTTTGTAGAATCAAAATTTCAGATGCTTTTTTACATAGACTTCCATCATAACCTTCCCTCGTAACATATAGGAAGGATCTGAAAATTTTTGTATTCTTTCGTATAGTCCTCAATTTAATTTTTATTTTTTGAGCAAAAACTAGTATAAACTTGTGTATGATATATTATGATTTTTTGAACGAAACTTGCATTTTGAAACGTTTCGTAGAATAAAATTTTCAGATGATTTTTTGCATGGATTTCCATCATAACCTTCCCTCGTATCATAAAGGAAGGATCTGAAATGTTTTGTATCGCTTAGTACAGTCCTCGTTTTAATTAATTTTTTTATCAATACTAGTATAAACTTGTGTATAATATATTATGATTTTTTGACCGAAACATGCATTCAGAAACGTTTTGTAGAATTAAATTTTCAGACGATTTTTTGCATGTACTTCTATCATAACCTTCCCTCGGAACATATAAGAAGGATCTGAAAAGTTTTGTATCGTCTTGTATAGTCCTCAATTTAATTATAATTTTTTAGCAAAACTAGTATAAACTTATTTATGATATATTACGATTTTTTGACCGAAACTTGCATTTTGAAAAGTTTTGTAGAATAAAATTTTCAGATGATTTTTTGCATGGAGTTCCATCATAACCTTACTTCGTATCATATAGGAAGGATATGAAAAGTTTTGTATCATTTAGTACAGTCCTCGATTTAATTAAATATTTTTAGCAATACTAGTATAAACTTGTGTATAATATATTATGATTTTTTAGCCGAAACATGTATTCGGAAAAGTTGTGTAGAATCAAATTTTCAGACGATTTTTTGCATGGACTTCTATCATAACCTTCCCTCGTATCATATAGGATGGATCTGAAAAGTTTTTTATCGTCTCGTATAGTCCTCGATTAAATTAATGTTTTTGAGCAAAACTAGTATAAACTTGTATATGATATATACTGATTTTTTGACCGAAACTTGCATTTTGAAAAGTTTTGTAGAATCAAAATTTCAGATGCTTTTTTACATAGACTTCCATCATAACCTTCCCTCGTAACATATAGGAAGGATTTGAAAATTTTTGTATTCTTTCGTATAGTCCTCAATTTAATTTTTATTTTTTGAGCAAAAACTAGTATAAACTTGTGTATGATATATTATGATTTTTTGAACGAAACTTGCATTTTGAAACGTTTCGTAGAATAAAATTTTCAGAATATTTTTTGCATGGATTTCCATCATAACCTTCCCTCGTATCATAAAGGAAGGATCTGAAATGTTTTGTATCGCTTAGTACAGTCCTCGTTTTAATTAATTTTTTTATCAATACTAGTATAAACTTGTGTATAATATATTATGATTTTTTGACCGAAACATGCATTCAGAAACGTTTTGTAGAATTAAATTTTCAGACGATTTTTTGCATGTACTTCTATCATAACCTTCCCTCGGAACATATAAGAAGGATCTGAAAAGTTTTGTATCGTCTTTTATAGTCCTCAATTTAATTATAATTTTTTAGCAAAACTAGTATAAACTTATTTATGATATATTACGATTTTTTGACCGAAACTTGCATTTTGAAAAGTTTTGTAGAATAAAATTTTCAGATGATTTTTTGCATGGAGTTCCATCATAACCTTACTTCGTATCATATAGGAAGGATATGAAAAGTTTTGTATCATTTAGTACAGTCCTCGATTTAATTAAATATTTTTAGCAATACTAGTATAAACTTGTGTATAATATATTATGATTTTTTAGCCGAAACATGTATTCGGAAAAGTTGTGTAGAATCAAATTTTCAGACGATTTTTTGCATGGACTTCTATCATAACCTTCCCTCGTATCATATAGGATGGATCTGAAAAGTTTTTTATCGTCTCGTATAGTCCTCGATTAAATTAATGTTTTTGAGCAAAACTAGTATAAACTTGTATATGATATATACTGATTTTTTGACCGAAACTTGCATTTTGAAAAGTTTTGTAGAATCAAAATTTCAGATGCTTTTTTACATAGACTTCCATCATAACCTTCCCTCGTAACATATAGGAAGGATTTGAAAATTTTTGTATTCTTTCGTATAGTCCTCAATTTAATTTTTATTTTTTGAGCAAAAACTAGTATAAACTTGTGTATGATATATTATGATTTTTTGAACGAAACTTGCATTTTGAAACGTTTCGTAGAATAAAATTTTCAGATGATTTTTTGCATGGATTTCCATCATAACCTTCCCTCGTATCATAAAGGAAGGATCTGAAATGTTTTGTATCGCTTAGTACAGTCCTCGTTTTAATTAATTTTTGTATCAATACTAGTATAAACTTGTGTATAATATATTATGATTTTTTGACCGAAACATGCATTCAGAAAAGTTTTGTAGAATTAAATTTTCAGACGATTTTTTGCATGTACTTCTATCATAACCTTCCCTCGGAACATATAAGAAGGATCTGAAAAGTTTTGTATCGTCTTGTATAGTCCTCAATTTAATTATAATTTTTTAGCAAAACTAGTATAAACTTATTTATGATATATTACGATTTTTTGACCGAAACTTGCATTTTGAAAAGTTTTGTAGAATAAAATTTTCAGATGATTTTTTGCATGGAGTTCCATCATAACCTTACTTCGTATCATATAGGAAGGATATGAAAAGTTTTGTATCATTTAGTACAGTCCTCGATTTAATTAAATATTTTTAGCAATACTAGTATAAACTTGTGTATAATATATTATGATTTTTTAGCAGAAACATGTATTCGGAAAAGTTGTGTAGAATCAAATTTTCAGACGATTTTTTGCATGGACTTCTATCATAACCTTCCCTCGTATCATATAGGATGGATCTGAAAAGTTTTGTATCGTCTCGTATAGTCCTCGATTAAATTAATGTTTTTGAGCAAAACTAGTATAAACTTGTTTATGATATATTATGATTTTTTGACCGAAACTTGCATTTTGAAAAGTTTTGTAGAATCAAAATTTCAGATGCTTTTTTACATAGACTTCCATCATAACCTTCCCTCGTAACATATAGGAAGGATCTGAAAATTTTTGTATTCTTTCGTATAGTCCTCAATTTAATTTTTATTTTTTGAGCAAAAACTAGTATAAACTTGTGTATGATATATTATGATTTTTTGAACGAAACTTGCATTTTGAAACGTTTCGTAGAATAAAATTTTCAGATAATTTTTTGCATGGATTTCCATCATAACCTTCCCTCGTATCATAAAGGAAGGATCTGAAATGTTTTGTATCGCTTAGTACAGTCCTCGTTTTAATTAATTTTTTTATCAATACTAGTATAAACTTGTGTATAATATATTATGATTTTTTGACCGAAACATGCATTCAGAAACGTTTTGTAGAATTAAATTTTCAGACGATTTTTTGCATGTACTTCTATCATAACCTTCCCTCGGAACATATAAGAAGGATCTGAAAAGTTTTGTATCGTCTTGTATAGTCCTCAATTTAATTATAATTTTTTAGCAAAACTAGTATAAACTTATTTATGATATATTACGATTTTTTGACCGAAACTTGCATTTTGAAAAGTTTTGTAGAATAAAATTTTCAGATGATTTTTTGCATGGAGTTCCATCATAACCTTACTTCGTATCATATAGGAAGGATATGAAAAGTTTTGTATCATTTAGTACAGTCCTCGATTTAATTAAATATTTTTAGCAATACTAGTATAAACTTGTGTATAATATATTATGATTTTTTAGCCGAAACATGTATTCGGAAAAGTTGTGTAGAATCAAATTTTCAGACGATTTTTTGCATGGACTTCTATCATAACCTTCCCTCGTATCATATAGGATGGATCTGAAAAGTTTTGTATCGTCTCGTATAGTCCTCGATTAAATTAATGTTTTTGAGCAAAACTAGTATAAACTTGTTTATGATATATTATGATTTTTTGACCGAAACTTGCATTTTGAAAAGTTTTGTAGAATCAAAATTTCAGATGCTTTTTTACATAGACTTCCATCATAACCTTCCCTCGTAACATATAGGAAGGATTTGAAAATGTTTGTATTCTTTGGTATAGTCCTCAATTTAATTTTTATTTTTTGAGCAAAAACTAGTATAAACTTGTGTATGATATATTATGATTTTTTGAACGAAACTTGCATTTTGAAACGTTTCGTAGAATAAAATTTTCAGATGATTTTTTGCATGGATTTCCATCATAACCTTCCCTCGTATCATAAAGGAAGGATCTGAAATGTTTTGTATCGCTTAGTACAGTCCTCGTTTTAATTAATTTTTTTATCAATACTAGTATAAACTTGTGTATAATATATTATGATTTTTTGACCGAAACATGCATTCAGAAACGTTTTGTAGAATTAAATTTTCAGACGATTTTTTGCATGTACTTCTATCATAACCTTCCCTCGGAACATATAAGAAGGATCTGAAAAGTTTTGTATCGTCTTGTATAGTCCTCAATTTAATTATAATTTTTTAGCAAAACTAGTATAAACTTATTTATGATATATTACGATTTTTTGACCGAAACTTGCATTTTGAAAAGTTTTGTAGAATAAAATTTTCAGATGATTTTTTGCATGGAGTTCCATCATAACCTTACTTCGTATCATATAGGAAGGATATGAAAAGTTTTGTATCATTTAGTACAGTCCTCGATTTAATTAAATATTTTTAGCAATACTAGTATAAACTTGTGTATAATATATTATGATTTTTTAGCCGAAACATGTATTCGGAAAAGTTGTGTAGAATCAAATTTTCAGACGATTTTTTGCATGGACTTCTATCATAACCTTCCCTCGTATCATATAGGATGGATCTGAAAAGTTTTGTATCGTCTCGTATAGTCCTCGATTAAATTAATGTTTTTGAGCAAAACTAGTATAAACTTGTTTATGATATATTATGATTTTTTGACCGAAACTTGCATTTTGAAAAGTTTTGTAGAATCAAAATTTCAGATGCTTTTTTACATAGA
The DNA here is from genome assembly GCA_963966055.1 of Lathyrus aphaca. Classification (NCBI taxonomy): domain Eukaryota; kingdom Viridiplantae; phylum Streptophyta; class Magnoliopsida; order Fabales; family Fabaceae; genus Lathyrus; species Lathyrus aphaca. Next base: position 526,200,177 of record OZ014523.1, on the reverse strand, counting down.
CTTCCATCATAACCTTCCCTCGTAACATATAGGAAGGATTTGAAAATTTTTGTATTCTTTGGTATAGTCCTCAATTTAATTTTTATTTTTTGAGCAAAAACTAGTATAAACTTGTGTATGATATATTATGATTTTTTGAACGAAACTTGCATTTTGAAACGTTTCGTAGAATAAAATTTTCAGATAATTTTTTGCATGGATTTCCATCATAACCTTCCCTCGTATCATAAAGGAAGGATCTGAAATGTTTTGTATCGCTTAGTACAGTCCTCGTTTTAATTAATTTTTTTATCAATACTAGTATAAACTTGTGTATAATATATTATGATTTTTTGACCGAAACATGCATTCAGAAACGTTTTGTAGAATTAAATTTTCAGACGATTTTTTGCATGTACTTCTATCATAACCTTCCCTCGGAACATATAAGAAGGATCTGAAAAGTTTTGTATCGTCTTGTATAGTCCTCAATTTAATTATAATTTTTTAGCAAAACTAGTATAAACTTATTTATGATATATTACGATTTTTTGACCGAAACTTGCATTTTGAAAAGTTTTGTAGAATAAAATTTTCAGATGATTTTTTGCATGGAGTTCCATCATAACCTTACTTCGTATCATATAGGAAGGATATGAAAAGTTTTGTATCATTTAGTACAGTCCTCGATTTAATTAAATATTTTTAGCAATACTAGTATAAACTTGTGTATAATATATTATGATTTTTTAGCCGAAACATGTATTCGGAAAAGTTGTGTAGAATCAAATTTTCAGACGATTTTTTGCATGGACTTCTATCATAACCTTCCCTCGTATCATATAGGATGGATCTGAAAAGTTTTGTATCGTCTCGTATAGTCCTCGATTAAATTAATGTTTTTGAGCAAAACTAGTATAAACTTGTTTATGATATATTATGATTTTTTGACCGAAACTTGCATTTTGAAAAGTTTTGTAGAATCAAAATTTCAGATGCTTTTTTACATAGACTTCCATCATAACCTTCCCTCGTAACATATAGGAAGGATTTGAAAATGTTTGTATTCTTTGGTATAGTCCTCAATTTAATTTTTATTTTTTGAGCAAAAACTAGTATAAACTTGTGTATGATATATTATGATTTTTTGAACGAAACTTGCATTTTGAAACGTTTCGTAGAATAAAATTTTCAGATGATTTTTTGCATGGATTTCCATCATAACCTTCCCTCGTATCATAAAGGAAGGATCTGAAATGTTTTGTATCGCTTAGTACAGTCCTCGTTTTAATTAATTTTTTTATCAATACTAGTATAAACTTGTGTATAATATATTATGATTTTTTGACCGAAACATGCATTCAGAAACGTTTTGTAGAATTAAATTTTCAGACGATTTTTTGCATGTACTTCTATCATAACCTTCCCTCGGAACATATAAGAAGGATCTGAAAAGTTTTGTATCGTCTTGTATAGTCCTCAATTTAATTATAATTTTTTAGCAAAACTAGTATAAACTTATTTATGATATATTACGATTTTTTGACCGAAACTTGCATTTTGAAAAGTTTTGTAGAATAAAATTTTCAGATGATTTTTTGCATGGAGTTCCATCATAACCTTACTTCGTATCATATAGGAAGGATATGAAAAGTTTTGTATCATTTAGTACAGTCCTCGATTTAATTAAATATTTTTAGCAATACTAGTATAAACTTGTGTATAATATATTATGATTTTTTAGCCGAAACATGTATTCGGAAAAGTTGTGTAGAATCAAATTTTCAGACGATTTTTTGCATGGACTTCTATCATAACCTTCCCTCGTATCATATAGGATGGATCTGAAAAGTTTTTTATCATCTCGTATAGTCCTCGATTAAATTAATGTTTTTGAGCAAAACTAGTATAAACTTGTATATGATATATTATGATTTTTTGACCGAAACTTGCATTTTGAAAAGTTTTGTAGAATCAAAATTTCAGATGCTTTTTTACATAGACTTCCATCATAACCTTCCCTCGTAACATATAGGAAGGATTTGAAAATTTTTGTATTCTTTGGTATAGTCCTCAATTTAATTTTTATTTTTTGAGCAAAAACTAGTATAAACTTGTGTATGATATATTATGATTTTTTGAACGAAACTTGCATTTTGAAACGTTTCGTAGAATAAAATTTTCAGATGATTTTTTGCATGGATTTCCATCATAACCTTCCCTCGTATCATAAAGGAAGGATCTGAAATGTTTTGTATCGCTTAGTACAGTCCTCGTTTTAATTAATTTTTTTATCAATACTAGTATAAACTTGTGTATAATATATTATGATTTTTTGACCGAAACATGCATTCAGAAACGTTTTGTAGAATTAAATTTTCAGACGATTTTTTGCATGTACTTCTATCATAACCTTCCCTCGGAACATATAAGAAGGATCTGAAAAGTTTTGTATCGTCTTGTATAGTCCTCAATTTAATTATAATTTTTTAGCAAAACTAGTATAAACTTATTTATGATATATTACGATTTTTTGACCGAAACTTGCATTTTGAAAAGTTTTGTAGAATAAAATTTTCAGATGATTTTTTGCATGGAGTTCCATCATAACCTTACTTCGTATCATATAGGAAGGATATGAAAAGTTTTGTATCATTTAGTACAGTCCTCGATTTAATTAAATATTTTTAGCAATACTAGTATAAACTTGTGTATAATATATTATGATTTTTTAGCCGAAACATGTATTCGGAAAAGTTGTGTAGAATCAAATTTTCAGACGATTTTTTGCATGGACTTCTATCATAACCTTCCCTCGTATCATATAGGATGGATCTGAAAAGTTTTGTATCGTCTCGTATAGTCCTCGATTAAATTAATGTTTTTGAGCAAAACTAGTATAAACTTGTTTATGATATATTATGATTTTTTGACCGAAACTTGCATTTTGAAAAGTTTTGTAGAATCAAAATTTCAGATGCTTTTTTACATAGACTTCCATCATAAGCTTCCCTCGTAACATATAGGAAGGATCTGAAAATTTTTGTATTCTTTCGTATAGTCCTCAATTTAATTTTTATTTTTTGAGCAAAAACTAGTATAAACTTGTGTATGATATATTATGATTTTTTGAACGAAACTTGCATTTTGAAACGTTTCGTAGAATAAAATTTTCAGATAATTTTTTGCATGGATTTCCATCATAACCTTCCCTCGTATCATAAAGGAAGGATCTGAAATGTTTTGTATCGCTTAGTACAGTCCTCGTTTTAATTAATTTTTTTATCAATACTAGTATAAACTTGTGTATAATATATTATGATTTTTTGACCGAAACATGCATTCAGAAACGTTTTGTAGAATTAAATTTTCAGACGATTTTTTGCATGTACTTCTATCATAACCTTCCCTCGGAACATATAAGAAGGATCTGAAAAGTTTTGTATCGTCTTGTATAGTCCTCAATTTAATTATAATTTTTTAGCAAAACTAGTATAAACTTATTTATGATATATTACGATTTTTTGACCGAAACTTGCATTTTGAAAAGTTTTGTAGAATAAAATTTTCAGATGATTTTTTGCATGGAGTTCCATCATAACCTTACTTCGTATCATATAGGAAGGATATGAAAAGTTTTGTATCATTTAGTACAGTCCTCGATTTAATTAAATATTTTTAGCAATACTAGTATAAACTTGTGTATAATATATTATGATTTTTTAGCCGAAACATGTATTCGGAAAAGTTGTGTAGAATCAAATTTTCAGACGATTTTTTGCATGGACTTCTATCATAACCTTCCCTCGTATCATATTAGGATGGATCTGAAAAGTTTTTTATCATCTCGTATAGTCCTCGATTAAATTAATGTTTTTGAGCAAAACTAGTATAAACTTGTATATGATATATTATGATTTTTTGACCGAAACTTGCATTTTGAAAAGTTTTGTAGAATCAAAATTTCAGATGCTTTTTTACATAGACTTCCATCATAACCTTCCCTCGTAACATATAGGAAGGATTTGAAAATTTTTGTATTCTTTGGTATAGTCCTCAATTTAATTTTTATTTTTTGAGCAAAAACTAGTATAAACTTGTGTATGATATATTATGATTTTTTGAACGAAACTTGCATTTTGAAACGTTTCGTAGAATAAAATTTTCAGATGATTTTTTGCATGGATTTCCATCATAACCTTCCCTCGTATCATAAAGGAAGGATCTGAAATGTTTTGTATCGCTTAGTACAGTCCTCGTTTTAATTAATTTTTTTATCAATACTAGTATAAACTTGTGTATAATATATTATGATTTTTTGACCGAAACATGCATTCAGCAACGTTTTGTAGAATTAAATTTTCAGACGATTTTTTGCATTTACTTCTATCATAACCTTCCCTCGGAACATATAAGAAGGATCTGAAAAGTTTTGTATCGTCTTGTATAGTCCTCAATTTAATTATAATTTTTTAGCAAAACTAGTATAAACTTATTTATGATATATTACGATTTTTTGACCGAAACTTGCATTTTGAAAAGTTTTGTAGAATAAAATTTTCAGATGATTTTTTTCATGGAGTTCCATCATAACCTTACTTCGTATCATATAGGAAGGATATGAAAAGTTTTGTATCATTTAGTACAGTCCTCGATTTAATTAAATATTTTTAGCAATACTAGTATAAACTTGTGTATAATATATTATGATTTTTTAGCCGAAACATGTATTCGGAAAAGTTGTGTAGAATCAAATTTTCAGACGATTTTTTGCATGGACTTCTATCATAACCTTCCCTCGTATCATATAGGATGGATCTGAAAAGTTTTTTATCGTCTCGTATAGTCCTCGATTAAATTAATGTTTTTGAGCAAAACTAGTATAAACTTGTATATGATATATACTGATTTTTTGACCGAAACTTGCATTTTGAAAAGTTTTGTAGAATCAAAATTTCAGATGCTTTTTTACATAGACTTCCATCATAACCTTCCCTCGTAACATATAGGAAGGATTTGAAAATTTTTGTATTCTTTCGTATAGTCCTCAATTTAATTTTTATTTTTTGAGCAAAAACTAGTATAAACTTGTGTATGATATATTATGATTTTTTGAACGAAACTTGCATTTTGAAACGTTTCGTAGAATAAAATTTTCAGATGATTTTTTGCATGGATTTCCATCATAACCTTCCCTCGTTTCATAAAGGAAGGATCTGAAATGTTTTGTATCGCTTAGTACAGTCCTCGTTTTAATTAATTTTTGTATCAATACTAGTATAAACTTGTGTATAATATATTATGATTTTTTGACCGAAACATGCATTCAGAAACGTTTTGTAGAATTAAATTTTCAGACGATTTTTTGCATGTACTTCTATCATAACCTTCCCTCGGAACATATAAGAAGGATCTGAAAAGTTTTGTATCGTCTTGTATAGTCCTCAATTTAATTATAATTTTTTAGCAAAACTAGTATAAACTTATTTATGATATATTACGATTTTTTGACCGAAACTTGCATTTTGAAAAGTTTTGTAGAATAAAATTTTCAGATGATTTTTTGCATGGAGTTCCATCATAACCTTACTTCGTATCATATAGGAAGGATATGAAAAGTTTTGTATCATTTAGTACAGTCCTCGATTTAATTAAATATTTTTAGCAATACTAGTATAAACTTGTGTATAATATATTATGATTTTATAGCCGAAACATGTATTCGGAAAAGTTGTGTAGAATCAAATTTTCAGACGATTTTTTGCATGGACTTCTATCATAACCTTCCCTCGTATCATATAGGATGGATCTGAAAAGTTTTGTATCGTCTCGTATAGTCCTCGATTAAATTAATGTTTTTGAGCAAAACTAGTATAAACTTGTTTATGATATATTATGATTTTTTGACCGAAACTTGCATTTTGAAAAGTTTTGTAGAATCAAAATTTCAGTTGCTTTTTTACATAGACTTCCATCATAACCTTCCCTCGTAACATATAGGAAGGATCTGAAAATTTTTGTATTCTTTCGTATAGTCCTCAATTTAATTTTTATTTTTTGAGCAAAAACTAGTATAAACTTGTGTATGATATATTATGATTTTTTGAACGAAACTTGCATTTTGAAACGTTTCGTAGAATTAAATTTTCAGATGATTTTTTGCATGGATTTCCATCATAACCTTCACTCGTATCATAAAGGAAGGATCTGAAATGTTTTGTATCGCTTAGTACAGTCCTCGTTTTAATTAATTCTTTTATCAATACTAGTATAAACTTGTGTATAATATATTATGATTTTTTGACCGAAACATGCATTCAGAAACGTTTTGTAGAATTAAATTTTCAGACGATTTTTTGCATGTACTTCTATCATAACCTTCCCTCGGAACATATAAGAAGGATCTGAAAAGTTTTGTATCGTCTTGTATAGTCCTCAATTTAATTATAATTTATTAGCAAAACTAGTATAAACTTATTTATGATATATTACGATTTTTTGACCGAAACTTGCATTTTGAAAAGTTTTGTAGAATCAAATTTTCAGATGATTTTTTGCATGGAGTTCCATCATAACCTTACTTCGTATCATATAGGAAGGATATGAAAAGTTTTGTATCATTTAGTACAGTCCTCGATTTAATTAAATATTTTTAGCAATACTAGTATAAACTTGTGTATAATATATTATGATTTTTTAGCCGAAACATGTATTCGGAAAAGTTGTGTAGAATCAAATTTTCAGACGATTTTTTGCATGGACTTCTATCATAACCTTCCCTCGTATCATATAGGATGGATCTGAAAAGTTTTGTATCGTCTCGTATAGTCCTCGATTAAATTAATGTTTTTGAGCAAAACTAGTATAAACTTGTTTATGATATATTATGATTTTTTGACCGAAACTTGCATTTTGAAAAGTTTTGTAGAATCAAAATTTCAGATGCTTTTTTACATAGACTTCCATCATAACCTTCCCTCGTAACATATAGGAAGGATCTGAAAATTTTTGTATTCTTTCGTATAGTCCTCAATTTAATTTTTATTTTTTGAGCAAAAACTAGTATAAACTTGTGTATGATATATTATGATTTTTTGAACGAAACTTGCATTTTGAAACATTTCGTAGAATAAAATTTTCAGATGATTTTTTGCATGGATTTCCATCATAACCTTCCCTCGTATCATAAAGGAAGGATCTGAAATGTTTTGTATCGCTTAGTACAGTCCTCGTTTTAATTAATTTTTTTATCAATACTAGTATAAACTTGTGTATAATATATTATGATTTTTTGACCGAAACATGCATTCAGAAACGTTTTGTAGAATTAAATTTTCAGACGATTTTTTGCATGTACTTCTATCATAACCTTCCCTCGGAACATATAAGAAGGATCTGAAAAGTTTTGTATCGTCTTGTATAGTCCTCAATTTAATTATAATTTATTATCAAAACTAGTATAAACTTATTTATGATATATTACGATTTTTTGACCGAAACTTGCATTTTGAAAAGTTTTGTAGAATCAAATTTTCAGATGATTTTTTGCATGGAGTTCCATCATAACCTTACTTCGTATCATATAGGAAGGATATGAAAAGTTTTGTATCATTTAGTACAGTCCTCGATTTAATTAAATATTTTTAGCAATACTAGTATAAACTTGTGTATAATATATTATGATTTTTTAGCCGAAACATGTATTCGGAAAAGTTGTGTAGAATCAAATTTTCAGACGATTTTTTGCATGGACTTCTATCATAACCTTCCCTCGTATCATATAGGATGGATCTGAAAAGTTTTTTATCGTCTCGTATAGTCCTCGATTAAATTAATGTTTTTGAGCAAAACTAGTATAAACTTGTATATGATATATTATGATTTTTTGACCGAAACTTGCATTTTGAAAAGTTTTGTAGAATCAAAATTTCAGATGCTTTTTTACATAGACTTCCATCATAACCTTCCCTCGTAACATATAGGAAGGATTTGAAAATTTTTGTATTCTTTCGTATAGTCCTCAATTTAATTTTTATTTTTTGAGCAAAAACTAGTATAAACTTGTGTATGATATATTATGATTTTTTGAACGAAACTTGCATTTTGAAACGTTTCGTAGAATAAAATTTTCAGATGATTTTTTGCATGGATTTCCATCATAACCTTCCCTCGTATCATAAAGGAAGGATCTGAAATGTTTTGTATCGCTTAGTACAGTCCTCGTTTTAATTAATTTTTTTATCAATACTAGTATAAACTTGTGTATAATATATTATGATTTTTTGACCGAAACATGCATTCAGAAACGTTTTGTAGAATTAAATTTTCAGACGATTTTTTGCATGTACTTCTATCATAACCTTCCCTCGGAACATATAAGAAGGATCTGAAAAGTTTTGTATCGTCTTGTATAGTCCTCAATTTAATTATAATTTATTATCAAAACTAGTATAAACTTATTTATGATATATTACGATTTTTTGACCGAAACTTGCATTTTGAAAAGTTTTGTAGAATCAAATTTTCAGATGATTTTTTGCATGGAGTTCCATCATAACCTTACTTCGTATCATATAGGAAGGATATGAAAAGTTTTGTATCATTTAGTACAGTCCTCGATTTAATTAAATATTTTTAGCAATACTAGTATAAACTTGTGTATAATATATTATGATTTTTTAGCCGAAACATGTATTCGGAAAAGTTGTGTAGAATCAAATTTTCAGACGATTTTTTGCATGGACTTCTATCATAACCTTCCCTCGTATCATATAGGATGGATCTGAAAAGTTTTTTATCGTCTCGTATAGTCCTCGATTAAATTAATGTTTTTGAGCAAAACTAGTATAAACTTGTTTATGATATATTATGATTTTTTGACCGAAACTTGCATTTTGAAAAGTTTTGTAGAATCAAAATTTCAGATGCTTTTTTACATAGACTTCCATCATAACCTTCCCTCGTAACATATAGGAAGGATCTGAAAATTTTTGTATTCTTTCGTATAGTCCTCAATTTAATTTTTATTTTTTGAGCAAAAACTAGTATAAACTTGTGTATGATATATTATGATTTTTTGAACGAAACTTGCATTTTGAAACGTTTCGTAGAATAAAATTTTCAGATGATTTTTTGCATGGATTTCCATCATAACCTTCCCTCGTATCATATAGGAAGGATCTGAAATGTTTTGTATCGCTTAGTACAGTCCTCGTTTTAATTAATTTTTTTTATCAATACTAGTATAAACTTGTGTATAATATATTAGTATTTTTTGACCGAAACATGCATTCAGAAACGTTTTGTAGAGTTAAATTTTCAGACGATTTTTTGCATGTACTTCTATCATAACCTTCCCTCGGAACATATAGGAAGGATCTGAAAAGTTTTGTATCGTCTTGTATAGTCCTCAATTTAATTATATTTTTTTAGCAAAACTAGTATAAACTTATTTATGATATATTACGATTTTTTGACCGAAACTTGTATTTTGAAAAGTTTTGTAGAATCAAATTTTCAGATGATTTTTTGCATGGACTTCCATCATAACCTTCCTTCGTATCATATAGGAAGGATATGAAAAGTTTTGTATCATTTAGTACAGTCCTCGATTTAATTAAATATTTTTAGCAATACTAGTATAAACTTGTGTATAATATATTATGATTTTTTGGCCGAAACATGTATTCGGAAAAGTTTTGTAGAATCAAAATTTCAGACGATTTTTTGCATGGACTTCTATCATAACCTTCCCTCGTATCATATAGGAAGGATCTGAAAATTTTTGTATCGTCTCGTATAGTCCTCGATTAAATTAATGTTTTTGAGCAAAACTAGTATAAACTTGTTTATGATATATTATGATTTTTTGACCGAAACTTGCATTTTGAAAAGTTTTGTAGAATCAAAATTTCAGATGCTTTTTTACATAGACTTCCATCATAACCTTCCCTCGTAACATATAGGAAGGATCTGAAAATTTTTGTATTCTTTCGTATAGTCCTCAATTTAATTTTTATTTTTTGAGAAAAAACTAGTATAAACTTGTGTATGATATATTATGATTTTTTGAACGAAACTTGCATTTTGAAACGTTTCGTAGAATAAAATTTTCAGATGATTTTTTGCATGGATTTCCATCATAACCTTCCCTCGTATCATATAGGAAGGATCTGAAATGTTTTGTATCGCTTAGTACAGTCCTCGTTTTAATTAATTTTTTTTATCAATACTAGTATAAACTTGTGTATAATATATTAGTATTTTTTGACCGAAACATGCATTCAGAAACGTTTTGTAGAGTTAAATTTTCAGACGATTTTTTGCATGTACTTCTATCATAACCTTCCCTCGGAACATATAGGAAGGATCTGAAAAGTTTTGTATCGTCTTGTATAGTCCTCAATTTAATTATATTTTTTTAGCAAAACTAGTATAAACTTATTTATGATATATTACGATTTTTTGACCGAAACTTGTATTTTGAAAAGTTTTGTAGAATCAAATTTTCAGATGATTTTTTGCATGGACTTCCATCATAACCTTCCTTCGTATCATATAGGAAGGATATGAAAAGTTTTGTATCATTTAGTACAGTCCTCGATTTAATTAAATATTTTTAGCAATACTAGTATAAACTTGTGTATAATATATTATGATTTTTTGGCCGAAACATGTATTCGGAAAAGTTTTGTAGAATCAAAATTTCAGACGATTTTTTGCATGGACTTCTATCATAACCTTCCCTCGTATCATATAGGAAGGATCTGAAAATTTTTGTATCGTCTCGTATAGTCCTCGATTAAATTAATGTTTTTGAGCAAAACTAGTATAAACTTGTTTATGATATATTATGATTTTTTGACCGAAACTTGCATTTTGAAAAGTTTTGTAGAATCAAAATTTCAGATGCTTTTTTACATAGACTTCCATCATAACCTTCCCTCGTAACATATAGGAAGGATCTGAAAATTTTTGTATTCTTTCGTATAGTCCTCAATTTAATTTTTATTTTTTGAGAAAAAACTAGTATAAACTTGTGTATGATATATTATGATTTTTTGAACGAAACTTGCATTTTGAAACGTTTCGTAGAATAAAATTTTCAGATGATTTTTTGCATGGATTTCCATCATAACCTTCCCTCGTATCATATAGGAAGGATCTGAAATGTTTTGTATCGCTTAGTACAGTCCTCGTTTTAATTAATTTTTTTTATCAATACTAGTATAAACTTGTGTATAATATATTAGTATTTTTTGACCGAAACATGCATTCAGAAACGTTTTGTAGAGTTAAATTTTCAGACGATTTTTTGCATGTACTTCTATCATAACCTTCCCTCGGAACATATAGGAAGGATCTGAAAAGTTTTGTATCGTCTTGTATAGTCCTCAATTTAATTATATTTTTTTAGCAAAACTAGTATAAACTTATTTATGATATATTACGATTTTTTGACCGAAACTTGCATTTTGAAAAGTTTTGTAGAATCAAATTTTCAGATGCTTTTTTGCATGGACTTCCATCATAACCTTCCTTCGTATCATATAGGAAGGATATGAAAAGTTTTGTATCATTTAGTACAGTCCTCGATTTAATTAAATATTTTTAGCAATACTAGTATAAACTTGTGTATAATATATTATGATTTTTTGGCCGAAACATGTATTCGGAAAAGTTTTGTAGAATCAAAATTTCAGACGATTTTTTGCATGGACTTCTATCATAACCTTCCCTCGTATCATATAGGAAGGATCTGAAAATTTTTGTATCGTCTCGTATAGTCCTCGATTAAATTAATGTTTTTGAGCAAAACTAGTATAAACTTGTTTATGATATATTATGATTTTTTGACCGAAACTTGCATTTTGAAAAGTTTTGTAGAATCAAAATTTCAGATGCTTTTTTACATAGACTTCCATCATAACCTTCCCTCGTAACATATAGGAAGGATCTGAAAATTTTTGTATTCTTTCGTATAGTCCTCAATTTAATTTTTATTTTTTGAGAAAAAACTAGTATAAACTTGTGTATGATATATTATGATTTTTTGAACGAAACTTGCATTTTGAAACGTTTCGTAGAATAAAATTTTCAGATGATTTTTTGCATGGATTTCCATCATAACCTTCCCTCGTATCATATAGGAAGGATCTGAAATGTTTTGTATCGCTTAGTACAGTCCTCGTTTTAATTAATTTTTTTTATCAATACTAGTATAAACTTGTGTATAATATATTAGTATTTTTTGACCGAAACATGCATTCAGAAACGTTTTGTAGAGTTAAATTTTCAGACGATTTTTTGCATGTACTTCTATCATAACCTTCCCTCGGAACATATAGGAAGGATCTGAAAAGTTTTGTATCGTCTTGTATAGTCCTCAATTTAATTATATTTTTTTAGCAAAACTAGTATAAACTTATTTATGATATATTACGATTTTTTGACCGAAACTTGCATTTTGAAAAGTTTTGTAGAATCAAATTTTCAGATGATTTTTTGCATGGACTTCCATCATAACCTTCCTTCGTATCATATAGGAAGGATATGAAAAGTTTTGTATCATTTAGTACAGTCCTCGATTTAATTAAATATTTTTAGCAATACTAGTATAAACTTGTGTATAATATATTATGATTTTTTGGCCGAAACATGTATTCGGAAAAGTTTTGTAGAATCAAAATTTCAGACGATTTTTTGCATGGACTTCTATCATAACCTTCCCTCGTATCATATAGGAAGGATCTGAAAATTTTTGTATCGTCTCGTATAGTCCTCGATTAAATTAATGTTTTTGAGCAAAACTAGTATAAACTTGTTTATGATATATTATGATTTTTTGACCGAAACTTGCATTTTGAAAAGTTTTGTAGAATCAAAATTTCAGATGCTTTTTTACATAGACTTCCATCATAACCTTCCCTCGTAACATATAGGAAGGATCTGAAAAATTTTTTATTCTTTCGTATAGTCCTCAATTTAATTTTTATTTTTTGAGAAAAAACTAGTATAAACTTGTGTATGATATATTATGATTTTTTGAACGAAACTTGCATTTTGAAACGTTTCGTAGAATAAAATTTTCAGATGATTTTTTGCATGGATTTCGATCATAACCTTCCCTCGTATCATATAGGAAGGATCTGAAATGTTTTGTATCGCTTAGTACAGTCCTCGTTTTAATTAATTTTTTTTATCAATACTAGTATAAACTTGTGTATAATATATTAGTATTTTTTGACCGAAACATGCATTCAGAAACGTTTTGTAGAGTTAAATTTTCAGACGATTTTTTGCATGTACTTCTATCATAACCTTCCCTCGGAACATATAGGAAGGATCTGAAAAGTTTTGTATCGTCTTGTATAGTCCTCAATTTAATTATATTTTTTTAGCAAAACTAGTATAAACTTATTTATGATATATTACGATTTTTTGACCGAAACTTGCATTTTGAAAAGTTTTGTAGAATCAAATTTTCAGATGATTTTTTGCATGGACTTCCATCATAACCTTCCTTCGTATCATATAGGAAGGATATAAAAAGTTTTGTATCATTTAGTACAGTCCTCGATTTAATTAAATATTTTTAGCAATACTAGTATAAACTTGTGTATAATATATTATGATTTTTTGGCCGAAACATGTATTCGGAAAAGTTTTGTAGAATCAAAATTTCAGACGATTTTTTTCATGGACTTCTATCATAACCTTCCCTCGTATCATATAGGAAGGATCTAAAAAGTTTTCTATCGTCTCGTATAGTCCTCGATTAAATTAATGTTTTTGAGCAAAACTAGTATAAACTTGTTTATGATATATTATGATTTTTTGTCCGTAACTTGCATTTTGAAAAGTTTTGTAGAATCATAATTTCAGATGCTTTCTAACATAGACTTCCATCATAACCTTCCCTTGTAACATATAGGAAGGATCTGAAATTTTTTGTATTCTTTCGTATAGTCCTCAATTTAATTTTTATTTTTTGAGCAAAAACTAGTATAAACTTGTGTATGATATATTATGATTTTTTGAACGAAACTTGCATTTTGAAACGTTTCGTAGAATAAAATTTTCAGATGATTTTTTGCATGGATTTCCATCATAACCTTCCCTCGTATCATCTAGGAAGGATCTGAAATGTTTTGTATCGCTTAGTACAGTCCTCGTTTTAATTAATTTTTTTATCAATACTAGTATAAACTTGTGTTTAATATATTATGATTTTTTGACCGAAACATGCATTCAGAAACGTTTTGTAGAATTAAATTTTCAGACGATTTTTTGCATGTACTTCTATCATAACCTTCCCTCGGAACATATAAGAAGGATCTGAAAAGTTTTGTATCGTCTTGTATAGTCCTCAATTTAATTATAATTTTTTAGCAAAACTAGTATAAACTTATTTATGATATATTACGATTTTTTGACCGAAACTTGCATTTTGAAAAGTTTTGTAGAATCAAATTTTCAGATGATTTTTTGCATGGACTTCCATCATAACCTACCTTCGTATCATATAGGAAGGATATGAAAAGTTTTGTATCATTTAGTACAGTCCTCGATTTAATTAAATATTTTTAGCAATACTAGTATAAACTTGTGTATAATATATTATGATTTTTTAGCAGAAACATGTATTCGGAAAAGTTGTGTAGAATCAAATTTTCAGACGATTTTTTGCATGGACTTCTATCATAACCTTCCCTCGTATCATATAGGATGGATCTGAAAAGTTTTGTATCGTCTCGTATAGTCCTCGATTAAATTAATGTTTTTGAGCAAAACTAGTATAAACTTGTTTATGATATATTATGATTTTTTGACCGAAACTTGCATTTTGAAAAGTTTTGTAGAATCAAAATTTCAGATGCTTTTTTACATAGACTTCCATCATAACCTTCCCTCGTAACATATAGGAAGGATCTGAAAATTTTTGTATTCTTTCGTATAGTCCTCAATTTAATTTTTATTTTTTGAGCAAAAACTAGTATAAACTTGTGTATGATATATTATGATTTTTTGAACGAAACTTGCATTTTGAAACGTTTCGTAGAATAAAATTTTCAGATGATTTTTTGCATGGATTTCCATCATAACCTTCCCTCGTATCATAAAGGAAGGATCTGAAATGTTTTGTATCGCTTAGTACAGTCCTCGTTTTAATTAATTTTTTTATCAATACTAGTATAAACTTGTGTATAATATATTATGATTTTTTGACCGAAACATGCATTCAGAAACGTTTTGTAGAATTAAATTTTCAGACGATTTTTTGCATGTACTTCTATCATAACCTTCCCTCGGAACATATAGGAAGGATCTGAAAAGTTTTGTATCGTCTTGTATAGTCCTCAATTTAATTATAATTTTTTAGCAAAACTAGTATAAACTTATTTATGATATATTACGATTTTTTGACCGAAACTTGCATTTTGAAAAGTTTTGTAGAATCAAATTTTCAGATGATTTTTTGCATGGACTTCCATCATAACCTACCTTCGTATCATATAGGAAGGATATGAAAAGTTTTGTATCATTTAGTACAGTCCTCGATTTAATTAAATATTTTTAGCAATACTAGTATAAACTTGTGTATAATATATTATGATTTTTTAGCAGAAACATGTATTCGGAAAAGTTGTGTAGAATCAAATTTTCAGACGATTTTTTGCATGGACTTCTATCATAACCTTCCCTCGTATCATATAGGATGGATCTGAAAAGTTTTGTATCGTCTCGTATAGTCCTCGATTAAATTAATGTTTTTGAGCAAAACTAGTATAAACTTGTTTATGATATATTATGATTTTTTGACCGAAACTTGCATTTTGAAAAGTTTTGTAGAATCAAAATTTCAGATGCTTTTTTACATAGACTTCCATCATAACCTTCCCTCGTAACATATAGGAAGGATCTGAAAATTTTTGTATTCTTTCGTATAGTCCTCAATTTAATTTTTATTTTTTGAGCAAAAACTAGTATAAACTTGTGTATGATATATTATGATTTTTTGAACGAAACTTGCATTTTGAAACGTTTCGTAGAATAAAATTTTCAGATGATTTTTTGCATGGATTTCCATCATAACCTTCCCTCGTATCATAAAGGAAGGATCTGAAATGTTTTGTATCGCTTAGTACAGTCCTCGTTTTAATTAATTTTTTTATCAATACTAGTATAAACTTGTGTATAAGATATTATGATTTTTTGACCGAAACATGCATTCAGAAACGTTTTGTAGAATTAAATTTTCAGACGATTTTTTGCATGTACTTCTATCATAACCTTCCCTCGGAACATATAGGAAGGATCTGAAAAGTTTTGTATCGTCTTGTATAGTCCTCAATTTAATTATAATTTTTTAGCAAAACTAGTATAAACTTATTTATGATATATTACGATTTTTTGACCGAAACTTGCATTTTGAAAAGTTTTGTAGAATCAAATTTTCAGTTGATTTTTTGCATGGAGTTCCATCATAACCTTACTTCGTATCATATAGGAAGGATATGAAAAGTTTTGTATCATTTAGTACAGTCCTCGATTTAATTAAATATTTTTAGCAATACTAGTATAAACTTGTGTATAATATATTATGATTTTTTAGCCGAAACATGTATTCGGAAGAGTTGTGTAGAATCAAATTTTCAGACGATTTTTTGCATGGACTTATATCATAACCTTCCCTCGTATCATATAGGATGGATCTGAAAAGTTTTGTATCGTCTCGTATAGTCCTCGATTAAATTAATGTTTTTGAGCAAAACTAGTATAAACTTGTTTATGATATATTATGATTTTTTGACCGAAACTTGCATTTTGAAAAGTTTTGTAGAATCAAAATTTCAGATGCTTTTTTACATAGACTTCCATCATAACCTTCCCTCGTAACATATAGGAAGGATCTGAAATTTTTTGTATTCTTTCGTATAGTCCTCAATTTAATTTTTATTTTTTGAGCAAAAACTAGTATAAACTTGTGTATGATATATTATGATTTTTTGAACGAAACTTGCAATTTGAAACGTTTCGTAGAATAAAATTTTCAGATGATTTTTTGCATGGATTTCCATCATAACCTTCCCTCGTATCATATAGGAAGGATCTGAAATGTTTTGTATCGCTTAGTACAGTCCTCGTTTTAATTAATTTTTTTATCAATACTAGTATAAACTTGTGTATAATATATTAGTATTTTTTGATCGAAACATGCATTCAGAAAAGTTTTGTAGAGTTAAATTTTCAGACGATTTTTTGCATGTACTTCTATCATAACCTTCCCTCGGAACATATAGGAAGGATCTGAAAAGTTTTGCATCGTCTTGTATAGTCCTCAATTTAATTATATTTTTTTAGCAAAACTAGTATAAACTTATTTATGATATATTACGATTTTTTGACCGAAACTTGCATTTTGAAAAGTTTTGTAGAATCAAATTTTCAGATGATTTTTTGCATGGACTTCCATCATAACCTTCCTTCGTATCATATAGGAAGGATATGAAAAGTTTTGTATCATTTAGTACAGTCCTAGATTTAATTAAATATTTTTAGCAATACTAGTATAAACTTGTGTATAATATATTATGAATTTTTAGCAGAAACATGTATTCGGAAAAGTTGTGTAGAATCAAATTTTCAGACGATTTTTTGCATGGACTTCTATCATAACCTTCCCTCGTATCATATAGGATGGATCTGAAAAGTTTTGTATCGTCTCGTATAGTCCTCGATTAAATTAATGTTTTTGAGCAAAACTAGTATAAACTTGTTTATGATATATTATGATTTTTTGACCGAAACTTGCATTTTGAAAAGTTTTGTAGAATCAAAATTTCAGATGCTTTTTTACATAGACTTCCATCATAACCTTCCCTCGTAACATATAGGAAGGATCTGAAAATTTTTGTATTCTTTCGTATAGTCCTCAATTTAATTTTTATTTTTTGAGCAAAAACTAGTATAAACTGGTGTATGATATATTATGATTTTTTGAACGAAACTTGCATTTTGAAACGTTTCGTAGAATAAAATTTTCAGATGATTTTTTGCATGGATTTCCATCATAACCTTCCCTCGTATCATAAAGGAAGGATCTGAAATGTTTTGTATCGCTTAGTACAGTCCTCGTTTTAATTAATTTTTTTATCAATACTAGTATAAACTTGTGTATAATATATTATGATTTTTTGACCGAAACATGCATTCAGAAACGTTTTGTAGAATTAAATTTTCAGACGATTTTTTGCATGTACTTCTATCATAACCTTCCCTCGGAACATATAGGAAGGATCTGAAAAGTTTTGTATCGTCTTGTATAGTCCTCAATTTAATTATAATTTTTTAGCAAAACTAGTATAAACTTATTTATGATATATTACGATTTTTTGACCGAAACTTGCATTTTGAAAAGTTTTGTAGAATCAAATTTTCAGATGATTTTTTGCATGGACTTCCATCATAACCTACCTTCGTATCATATAGGAAGGATATGAAAAGTTTTGTATCATTTAGTACAGTCCTCGATTTAATTAAATATTTTTAGCAATACTAGTATAAACTTGTGTATAATATATTATGATTTTTTAGCAGAAACATGTATTCGGAAAAGTTGTGTAGAATCAAATTTTCAGACGATTTTTTGCATGGACTTCTATCATAACCTTCCCTCGTATCATATAGGATGGATCTGAAAAGTTTTGTATCGTCTCGTATAGTCCTCGATTAAATTAATGTTTTTGAGCAAAACTAGTATAAACTTGTTTATGATAAATTATGATTTTTTGACCGAAACTTGCATTTTGAAAAGTTTTGTAGAATCAAAATTTCAGATGCTTTTTTACATAGACTTCCATCATAACCTTCCCTCGTAACATATAGGAAGGATCTGAAAATTTTTGTATTCTTTCGTATAGTCCTCAATTTAATTTTTATTTTTTGAGCAAAAACTAGTATAAACTTGTGTATGATATATTATGATTTTTTGAACGAAACTTGCATTTTGAAACGTTTCGTAGAATAAAATTTTCAGATGATTTTTTGCATGGATTTCCATCATAACCTTCCCTCGTATCATAAAGGAAGGATCTGAAATGTTTTGTATCGCTTAGTACAGTCCTCGTTTTAATTAATTTTTTTATCAATACTAGTATAAACTTGTGTATAATATATTATGATTTTTTGCCCGAAACATGCATTCAGAAACGTTTTGTAGAATTAAATTTTCAGACGATTTTTTGCATGTACTTCTATCATAACCTTCCCTCGGAACATATAGGAAGGATCTGAAAAGTTTTGTATCGTCTTGTATAGTCCTCAATTTAATTATAATTTTTTAGCAAAACTAGTATAAACTTATTTATGATATATTACGATTTTTTGACCGAAACTTGCATTTTGAAAAGTTTTGTAGAATCAAATTTTCAGATGATTTTTTGCATGGACTTCCATCATAACCTACCTTCGTATCATATAGGAAGGATATGAAAAGTTTTGTATCATTTAGTACAGTCCTCGATTTAATTAAATATTTTTAGCAATACTAGTATAAACTTGTGTATAATATATTATGATTTTTTAGCAGAAACATGTATTCGGAAAAGTTGTGTAGAATCAAATTTTCAGACGATTTTTTGCATGGACTTCTATCATAACCTTCCCTCGTATCATATAGGATGGATCTGAAAAGTTTTGTATCGTCTCGTATAGTCCTCGATTAAATTAATGTTTTTGAGCAAAACTAGTATAAACTTGTTTATGATATATTATGATTTTTTGACCGAAACTTGCATTTTGAAAAGTTTTGTAGAATCAAAATTTCAGATGCTTTTTTACATAGACTTCCATCATAACCTTCCCTCGTAACATATAGGAAGGATCTGAAAATTTTTGTATTCTTTCGTATAGTCCTCAATTTAATTTTTATTTTTTGAGCAAAAACTAGTATAAACTTGTGTATGATATATTATGATTTTTTGAACGAAACTTGCATTTTGAAACGTTTCGTAGAATAAAATTTTCAGATGATTTTTTGCATGGATTTCCATCATAACCTTCCCTCGTATCATAAAGGAAGGATCTGAAATGTTTTGTATCGCTTAGTACAGTCCTCGTTTTAATTAATTTTTTTATCAATACTAGTATAAACTTGTGTATAATATATTATGATTTTTTGACCGAAACATGCATTCAGAAACGTTTTGTAGAATTAAATTTTCAGACGATTTTTTGCATGTACTTCTATCATAACCTTCCCTCGGAACATATAGGAAGGATCTGAAAAGTTTTGTATCGTCTTGTATAGTCCTCAATTTAATTATAATTTTTTAGCAAAACTAGTATAAACTTATTTATGATATATTACGATTTTTTGACCGAAACTTGCATTTTGAAAAGTTTTGTAGAATCAAATTTTCAGATGATTTTTTGCATGGACTTCCATCATAACCTACCTTATTATCATATAGGAAGGATATGAAAAGTTTTGTATCATTTAGTACAGTCCTCGATTTAATTAAATATTTTTAGCAATACTAGTATAAACTTGTGTATAATATATTATGATTTTTTAGCAGAAACATGTATTCGGAAAAGTTGTGTAGAATCAAATTTTCAGACGATTTTTTGCATGGACTTCTATCATAACCTTCCCTCGTATCATATAGGATGGATCTGAAAAGTTTTGTATCGTCTCGTATAGTCCTCGATTAAATTAATGTTTTTGAGCAAAACTAGTATAAACTTGTTTATGATATATTATGATTTTTTGACCGAAACTTGCATTTTGAAAAGTTTTGTAGAATCAAAATTTCAGATGCTTTTTTACATAGACTTCCATCATAACCTTCCCTCGTAACATATAGGAAGGATCTGAAAATTTTTGTATTCTTTCGTATAGTCCTCAATTTAATTTTTATTTTTTGAGCAAAAACTAGTATAAACTTGTGTATGATATATTATGATTTTTTGAACGAAACTTGCATTTTGAAACGTTTCGTAGAATAAAATTTTCAGATGATTTTTTGCATGGATTTCCATCATAACCTTCCCTCGTATCATAAAGGAAGGATCTGAAATGTTTTGTATCGCTTAGTACAGTCCTCGTTTTAATTAATTTTTTTATCAATACTAGTATAAACTTGTGTATAATATATTATGATTTTTTGACCGAAACATGCATTCAGAAACGTTTTGTAGAATTAAATTTTCAGACGATTTTTTGCATGTACTTCTATCATAACCTTCCCTCGGAACATATAGGAAGGATCTGAAAAGTTTTGTATCGTCTTGTATAGTCCTCAATTTAATTATAATTTTTTAGCAAAACTAGTATAAACTTATTTATGATATATTACGATTTTTTGACCGAAACTTGCATTTTGAAAAGTTTTGTAGAATCAAATTTTCAGATGATTTTTTGCATGGACTTCCATCATAACCTACCTTATTATCATATAGGAAGGATATGAAAAGTTTTGTATCATTTAGTACAGTCCTCGATTTAATTAAATATTTTTAGCAATACTAGTATAAACTTGTGTATAATATATTATGATTTTTTAGCAGAAACATGTATTCGGAAAAGTTGTGTAGAATCAAATTTTCAGACGATTTTTTGCATGGACTTCTATCATAACCTTCCCTCGTATCATATAGGATGGATCTGAAAAGTTTTGTATCGTCTCGTATAGTCCTCGATTAAATTAATGTTTTTGAGCAAAACTAGTATAAACTTGTTTATGATATATTATGATTTTTTGACCGAAACTTGCATTTTGAAAAGTTTTGTAGAATCAAAATTTCAGATGCTTTTTTACATAGACTTCCATCATAACCTTCCCTCGTAACATATAGGAAGGATCTGAAAATTTTTGTATTCTTTCGTATAGTCCTCAATTTAATTTTTATTTTTTGAGCAAAAACTAGTATAAACTTGTGTATGATATATTATGATTTTTTGAACGAAACTTGCATTTTGAAACGTTTCGTAGAATAAAATTTTCAGATGATTTTTTGCATGGATTTCCATCATAACCTTCCCTCGTATCATAAAGGAAGGATCTGAAATGTTTTGTATCGCTTAGTACAGTCCTCGTTTTAATTAATTTTTTTATCAATACTAGTATAAACTTGTGTATAATATATTATGATTTTTTGACCGAAACATGCATTCAGAAACGTTTTGTAGAATTAAATTTTCAGACGATTTTTTGCATGTACTTCTATCATAACCTTCCCTCGGAACATATAGGAAGGATCTGAAAAGTTTTGTATCGTCTTGTATAGTCCTCAATTTAATTATAATTTTTTAGCAAAACTAGTATAAACTTATTTATGATATATTACGATTTTTTGACCGAAACTTGCATTTTGAAAAGTTTTGTAGAATCAAATTTTCAGATGATTTTTTGCATGGACTTCCATCATAACCTACCTTATTATCATATAGGAAGGATATGAAAAGTTTTGTATCATTTAGTACAGTCCTCGATTTAATTAAATATTTTTAGCAATACTAGTATAAACTTGTGTATAATATATTATGATTTTTTAGCAGAAACATGTATTCGGAAAAGTTGTGTAGAATCAAATTTTCAGACGATTTTTTGCATGGACTTCTATCATAACCTTCCCTCGTATCATATAGGATGGATCTGAAAAGTTTTGTATCGTCTCGTATAGTCCTCGATTAAATTAATGTTTTTGAGCAAAACTAGTATAAACTTGTTTATGATATATTATGATTTTTTGACCGAAACTTGCATTTTGAAAAGTTTTGTAGAATCAAAATTTCAGATGCTTTTTTACATAGACTTCCATCATAACCTTCCCTCGTAACATATAGGAAGGATCTGAAAATTTTTGTATTCTTTCGTATAGTCCTCAATTTAATTTTTATTTTTTGAGCAAAAACTAGTATAAACTTGTGTATGATATATTATGATTTTTTGAACGAAACTTGCATTTTGAAACGTTTCGTAGAATAAAATTTTCAGATGATTTTTTGCATGGATTTCCATCATAACCTTCCCTCGTATCATAAAGGAAGGATCTGAAATGTTTTGTATCGCTTAGTACAGTCCTCGTTTTAATTAATTTTTTTATCAATACTAGTATAAACTTGTGTATAATATATTATGATTTTTTGACCGAAACATGCATTCAGAAACGTTTTGTAGAATTAAATTTTCAGACGATTTTTTGCATGTACTTCTATCATAACCTTCCCTCGGAACATATAGGAAGGATCTGAAAAGTTTTGTATCGTCTTGTATAGTCCTCAATTTAATTATAATTTTTTAGCAAAACTAGTATAAACTTATTTATGATATATTACGATTTTTTGACCGAAACTTGCATTTTGAAAAGTTTTGTAGAATCAAATTTTCAGATGATTTTTTGCATGGACTTCCATCATAACCTACCTTCGTATCATATAGGAAGGATATGAAAAGTTTTGTATCATTTAGTACAGTCCTCGATTTAATTAAATATTTTTAGCAATACTAGTATAAACTTGTGTATAATATATTATGATTTTTTAGCAGAAACATGTATTCGGAAAAGTTGTGTAGAATCAAATTTTCAGACGATTTTTTGCATGGACTTCTATCATAACCTTCCCTCGTATCATATAGGATGGATCTGAAAAGTTTTGTATCGTCTCGTATAGTCCTCGATTAAATTAATGTTTTTGAGCAAAACTAGTATAAACTTGTTTATGATATATTATGATTTTTTGACCGAAACTTGCATTTTGAAAAGTTTTGTAGAATCAAAATTTCAGATGCTTTTTTACATAGACTTCCATCATAACCTTCCCTCGTAACATATAGGAAGGATCTGAAAATTTTTGTATTCTTTCGTATAGTCCTCAATTTAATTTTTATTTTTTGAGCAAAAACTAGTATAAACTTGTGTATGATATATTATGATTTTTTGAACGAAACTTGCATTTTGAAACGTTTCGTAGAATAAAATTTTCAGATGATTTTTTGCATGGATTTCCATCATAACCTTCCCTCGTATCATAAAGGAAGGATCTGAAATGTTTTGTATCGCTTAGTACAGTCCTCGTTTTAATTAATTTTTTTATCAATACTAGTATAAACTTGTGTATAAGATATTATGATTTTTTGACCGAAACATGCATTCAGAAACGTTTTGTAGAATTAAATTTTCAGACGATTTTTTGCATGTACTTCTATCATAACCTTCCCTCGGAACATATAGGAAGGATCTGAAAAGTTTTGTATCGTCTTGTATAGTCCTCAATTTAATTATAATTTTTTAGTAAAACTAGTATAAACTTATTTATGATATATTACGATTTTTTGACCGAAACTTGCATTTTGAAAAGTTTTGTAGAATCAAATTTTCAGTTGGTTTTTTGCATGGAGTTCCATCATAACCTTACTTCGTATCATATAGGAAGGATATGAAAAGTTTTGTATCATTTAGTACAGTCCTCGATTTAATTAAATATTTTTAGCAATACTAGTATAAACTTGTGTATAATATATTATGATTTTTTAGCCGAAACATGTATTCGGAAGAGTTGTGTAGAATCAAATTTTCAGACGATTTTTTGCATGGACTTCTATCATAACCTTCCCTCGTATCATATAGGATGGATCTGAAAAGTTTTGTATCGTCTCGTATAGTCCTCGATTAAATTAATGTTTTTGAGCAAAACTAGTATAAACTTGTTTATGATATATTATGATTTTTTGACCGAAACTTGCATTTTGAAAAGTTTTGTAGAATCAAAATTTCAGATGCTTTTTTACATAGACTTCCATCATAACCTTCCCTCGTAACATATAGGAAGGATCTGAAAATTTTTGTATTCTTTCGTATAGTCCTCAATTTAATTTTTATTTTTTGAGCAAAAACTAGTATAAACTTGTGTATGATATATTATGATTTTTTGAACGAAACTTGCATTTTGAAACGTTTCGTAGAATAAAATTTTCAGATGATTTTTTGCATGGATTTCCATCATAACCTTCCCTCGTATCATAAAGGAAGGATCTTAAATGTTTTGTATCGCTTAGTACAGTCCTCGTTTTAATTAATTTTTTTATCAATACTAGTATAAACTTGTGTATAATATATTATGATTTTTTGACCGAAACATGCATTCAGAAACGTTTTGTAGAATTAAATTTCAGACGATTTTTTGCATGTACTTCTATCATAACCTTCCCTCGGAACATATAGGAAGGATCTGAAAAGTTTTGTATCGTCTTGTATAGTCCTCAATTTAATTATAATTTTTTAGCAAAACTAGTATAAACTTATTTATGATATATTACGATTTTTTGACCGAAACTTGCATTTTGAAAAGTTTTGTAGAATCAAATTTTCAGATGATTTTTTGCATGGACTTCCATCATAACCTACCTTCGTATCATATAGGAAGGATATGAAAAGTTTTTCATCATTTAGTACAGTCCTCGATTTAATTAAATATTTTTAGCAATACTAGTATAAACTTGTGTATAATATATTATGATTTTTTAGCAGAAACATGTATTCGAAAAAGTTGTGTAGAATCAAATTTTCAGACGATTTTTTGCATGGACTTCTATCATAACCTTCCCTCGTATCATATAGGATGGATCTGAAAAGTTTTGTATCGTCTCGTATAGTCCTCGATTAAATTAATGTTTTTGAGCAAAACTAGTATAAACTTGTTTATGATATATTATGATTTTTTGACCGAAACTTGCATTTTGAAAAGTTTTGTAGAATCAAAATTTCAGATGCTTTTTTACATAGACTTCCATCATAACCTTCCCTCGTAACATATAGGAAGGATCTGAAAATTTTTGTATTCTTTCGTATAGTCCTCAATTTAATTTTTATTTTTTGAGCAAAAACTAGTATAAACTTGTGTATGATATATTATGATTTTTTGAACGAAACTTGCATTTTGAAACGTTTCGTAGAATAAAATTTTCAGATGGTTTTTTGCATGGATTTCCATCATAACCTTCCCTCGTATCATAAAGGAAGGATCTGAAATGTTTTGTATCGCTTAGTACAGTCCTCGTTTTAATTAATTTTTTTATCAATACTAGTATAAACTTGTGTATAATATATTATGATTTTTTGACCGAAACATGCATTCAGAAACGTTTTGTAGAATTAAATTTTCAGACGATTTTTTGCATGTACTTCTATCATAACCTTCCCTCGGAACATATAGGAAGGATCTGAAAAGTTTTGTATCGTCTTGTATAGTCCTCAATTTAATTATAATTTTTTAGCAAAACTAGTATAAACTTATTTATGATATATTACGATTTTTTGACCGAAACTTGCATTTTGAAAAGTTTTGTAGAATCAAATTTTCAGATGATTTTTTGCATGGACTTCCATCATAACCTACCTTCGTATCATATAGGAAGGATATGAAAAGTTTTGTATCATTTAGTACAGTCCTCGATTTAATTAAATATTTTTAGCAATACTAGTATAAACTTGTGTATAATATATTATGATTTTTTAGCAGAAACATGTATTCGGAAAAGTTGTGTAGAATCAAATTTTCAGACGATTTTTTGCATGGACTTCTATCATAACCTTCCCTCGTATCATATAGGATGGATCTGAAAAGTTTTGTATCGTCTTGTATAGTCCTCGATTAAATTAATGTTTTTGAGCAAAACTAGTATAAACTTGTTTATGATATATTATGATTTTTTGACCGAAACTTGCATTTTGAAAAGTTTTGTAGAATCAAAATTTCAGATGCTTTTTTACATAGACTTCCATCATAACCTTCCCTCGTAACATATAGGAAGGATCTGAAAATTTTTGTATTCTTTCGTATAGTCCTCAATTTAATTTTTATTTTTTGAGCAAAAACTAGTATAAACTTGTGTATGATATATTATGATTTTTTGAACGAAACTTGCATTTTGAAACGTTTCGTAGAATAAAATTTTCAGATGATTTTTTGCATGGATTTCCATCATAACCTTCCCTCGTATCATAAAGGAAGGATCTGAAATGTTTTGTATCGCTTAGTACAGTCCTCGTTTTAATTAATTTTTTTATCAATACTAGTATAAACTTGTGTATAAGATATTATGATTTTTTGACCGAAACATGCATTCAGAAACGTTTTGTAGAATTAAATTTTCAGACGATTTTTTGCATGTACTTCTATCATAACCTTCCCTCGGAACATATAGGAAGGATCTGAAAAGTTTTGTATCGTCTTGTATAGTCCTCAATTTAATTATAATTTTTTAGCAAAACTAGTATAAACTTATTTATGATATATTACGATTTTTTGACCGAAACTTGCATTTTGAAAAGTTTTGTAGAATCAAATTTTCAGTTGATTTTTTGCATGGAGTTCCATCATAACCTTACTTCGTATCATATAGGAAGGATATGAAAAGTTTTGTATCATTTAGTACAGTCCTCGATTTAATTAAATATTTTTAGCAATACTAGTATAAACTTGTGTATAATATATTATGATTTTTTAGCCGAAACATGTATTCGGAAGAGTTGTGTAGAATCAAATTTTCAGACGATTTTTTGCATGGACTTCTATCATAACCTTCCCTCGTATCATATAGGATGGATCTGAAAAGTTTTGTATCGTCTCGTATAGTCCTCGATTAAATTAATGTTTTTGAGCAAAACTAGTATAAACTTGTTTATGATATATTATGATTTTTTGACCGAAACTTGCATTTTGAAAAGTTTTGTAGAATCAAAATTTCAGATGCTTTTTTACATAGACTTCCATCATAACCTTCCCTCGTAACATATAGGAAGGATCTGAAAATTTTTGTATTCTTTCGTATAGTCCTCAATTTAATTTTTATTTTTTGAGCAAAAACTAGTATAAACTTGTGTATGATATATTATGATTTTTTGAACGAAACTTGCATTTTGAAACGTTTCGTAGAATAAAATTTTCAGATGATTTTTTGCATGGATTTCCATCATAACCTTCCCTCGTATCATAAAGGAAGGATCTGAAATGTTTTGTATCGCTTAGTACAGTCCTCGTTTTAATTAATTTTTTTATC
Organism: Lathyrus aphaca; assembly: GCA_963966055.1. Taxonomy (NCBI): domain Eukaryota; kingdom Viridiplantae; phylum Streptophyta; class Magnoliopsida; order Fabales; family Fabaceae; genus Lathyrus; species Lathyrus aphaca. Next base: position 526,172,131 of record OZ014523.1, on the reverse strand, counting down.
AATACTAGTATAAACTTGTGTATAATATATTATGATTTTTTGACCGAAACATGCATTCAGAAACGTTTTGTAGAATTAAATTTCAGACGATTTTTTGCATGTACTTCTATCATAACCTTCCCTCGGAACATATAGGAAGGATCTGAAAAGTTTTGTATCGTCTTGTATAGTCCTCAATTTAATTATAATTTTTTAGCAAAACTAGTATAAACTTATTTATGATATATTACGATTTTTTGACCGAAACTTGCATTTTGAAAAGTTTTGTAGAATCAAATTTTCAGATGATTTTTTGCATGGACTTCCATCATAACCTACCTTCGTATCATATAGGAAGGATATGAAAAGTTTTGTATCATTTAGTACAGTCCTCGATTTAATTAAATATTTTTAGCAATACTAGTATAAACTTGTGTATAATATATTATGATTTTTTAGCAGAAACATGTATTCGGAAAAGTTGTGTAGAATCAAATTTTCAGACGATTTTTTGCATGGACTTCTATCATAACCTTCCCTCGTATCATATAGGATGGATCTGAAAAGTTTTGTATCGTCTCGTATAGTCCTCGATTAAATTAATGTTTTTGAGCAAAACTAGTATAAACTTGTTTATGATATATTATGATTTTTTGACCGAAACTTGCATTTTGAAAAGTTTTGTAGAATCAAAATTTCAGATGCTTTTTTACATAGACTTCCATCATAACCTTCCCTCGTAACATATAGGAAGGATCTGAAAATTTTTGTATTCTTTCGTATAGTCCTCAATTTAATTTTTATTTTTTGAGCAAAAACTAGTATAAACTTGTGTATGATATATTATGATTTTTTGAACGAAACTTGCATTTTGAAACGTTTCGTAGAATAAAATTTTCAGATGATTTTTTGCATGGATTTCCATCATAACCTTCCCTCGTATCATAAAGGAAGGATCTGAAATGTTTTGTATCGCTTAGTACAGTCCTCGTTTTAATTAATTTTTTTATCAATACTAGTATAAACTTGTGTATAAGATATTATGATTTTTTGACCGAAACATGCATTCAGAAACGTTTTGTAGAATTAAATTTTCAGACGATTTTTTGCATGTACTTCTATCATAACCTTCCCTCGGAACATATAGGAAGGATCTGAAAAGTTTTGTATCGTCTTGTATAGTCCTCAATTTAATTATAATTTTTTAGCAAAACTAGTATAAACTTATTTATGATATATTACGATTTTTTGACCGAAACTTGCATTTTGAAAAGTTTTGTAGAATCAAATTTTCAGTTGATTTTTTGCATGGAGTTCCATCATAACCTTACTTCGTATCATATAGGAAGGATATGAAAAGTTTTGTATCATTTAGTACAGTCCTCGATTTAATTAAATATTTTTAGCAATACTAGTATAAACTTGTGTATAATATATTATGATTTTTTAGCCGAAACATGTATTCGGAAGAGTTGTGTAGAATCAAATTTTCAGACGATTTTTTGCATGGACTTCTATCATAACCTTCCCTCGTATCATATAGGATGGATCTGAAAAGTTTTGTATCGTCTCGTATAGTCCTCGATTAAATTAATGTTTTTGAGCAAAACTAGTATAAACTTGTTTATGATATATTATGATTTTTTGACCGAAACTTGCATTTTGAAAAGTTTTGTAGAATCAAAATTTCAGATGCTTTTTTACATAGACTTCCATCATAACCTTCCCTCGTAACATATAGGAAGGATCTGAAAATTTTTGTATTCTTTCGTATAGTCCTCAATTTAATTTTTATTTTTTGAGCAAAAACTAGTATAAACTTGTGTATGATATATTATGATTTTTTGAACGAAACTTGCATTTTGAAACGTTTCGTAGAACAAAATTTTCAGATGATTTTTTGCATGGATTTCCATCATAACCTTCCCTCGTATCATAAAGGAAGGATCTGAAATGTTTTGTATCGCTTAGTACAGTCCTCGTTTTAATTAATTTTTTTATCAATACTAGTATAAACTTGTGTATAAGATATTATGATTTTTTGACCGAAACATGCATTCAGAAACGTTTTGTAGAATTAAATTTTCAGACGATTTTTTGCATGTACTTCTATCATAACCTTCCCTCGGAACATATAGGAAGGATCTGAAAAGTTTTGTATCGTCTTGTATAGTCCTCAATTTAATTATAATTTTTTAGCAAAACTAGTATAAACTTATTTATGATATATTACGATTTTTTGACCGAAACTTGCATTTTGAAAAGTTTTGTAGAATCAAATTTTCAGTTGATTTTTTGCATGGAGTTCCATCATAACCTTACTTCGTATCATATAGGAAGGATATGAAAAGTTTTGTATCATTTAGTACAGTCCTCGATTTAATTAAATATTTTTAGCAATACTAGTATAAACTTGTGTATAATATATTATGATTTTTTAGCCGAAACATGTATTCGGAAGAGTTGTGTAGAATCAAATTTTCAGACGATTTTTTGCATGGACTTCTATCATAACCTTCCCTCGTATCATATAGGATGGATCTGAAAAGTTTTGTATCGTCTCGTATAGTCCTCGATTAAATTAATGTTTTTGAGCAAAACTAGTATAAACTTGTTTATGATATATTATGATTTTTTGACCGAAACTTGCATTTTGAAAAGTTTTGTAGAATCAAAATTTCAGATGCTTTTTTACATAGACTTCCATCATAACCTTCCCTCGTAACATATAGGAAGGATCTGAAAATTTTTGTATTCTTTCGTATAGTCCTCAATTTAATTTTTATTTTTTGAGCAAAAACTAGTATAAACTTGTGTATGATATATTATGATTTTTTGAACGAAACTTGCAATTTGAAACGTTTCATAGAATAAAATTTTCAGATGATTTTTTGCATGGATTTCCATCATAACCTTCCCTCGTATCATATAGGAAGGATCTGAAATGTTTTGTATCGCTTAGTACAGTCCTCGTTTTAATTAATTTTTTTATCAATACTAGTATAAACTTGTGTATAATATATTAGTATTTTTTGATCGAAACATGCATTCAGAAAAGTTTTGTAGAGTTAAATTTTCAGACGATTTTTTGCATGTACTTCTATCATAACCTTCCCTCGGAACATATAGGAAGGATCTGAAAAGTTTTGCATCGTCTTGTATAGTCCTCAATTTAATTATATTTTTTTAGCAAAACTAGTATAAACTTATTTATGATATATTACGATTTTTTGACTGAAACTTGCATTTTGAAATGTTTTGTAGAATCAAATTTTCAGATGATTTTTTGCATGGACTTCCATCATAACCTTCCTTCGTATCATATAGGAAGGATATGAAAAGTTTTGTATCATTTAGTACAGTCCTCGATTTAATTAAATATTTTTAGCAATACTAGTATAAACTTGTGTATAATATATTATGATTTTTTAGCAGAAACATGTATTCGGAAAAGTTGTGTAGAATCAAATTTTCAGACGATTTTTTGCATGGACTTCTATCATAACCTTCCCTCGTATCATATAGGATGGATCTGAAAAGTTTTGTATCGTCTCGTATAGTCCTCGATTAAATTAATGTTTTTGAGCAAAACTAGTATAAACTTGTTTATGATATATTATGATTTTTTGACCGAAACTTGCATTTTGAAAAGTTTTGTAGAATCAAAATTTCAGATGCTTTTTTACATAGACTTCCATCATAACCTTCCCTCGTAACATATAGGAAGGATCTGAAAAATTTTGTATTCTTTCGTATAGTCCTCAATTTAATTTTTATTTTTTGAGCAAAAACTAGTATAAACTTGTGTATGATATATTATGATTTTTTGAACGAAACTTGCAATTTGAAACGTTTCGTAGAATAAAATTTTCAGATGATTTTTTGCATGGATTTCCATCATAACCTTCCCTCGTATCATATAGGAAGGATCTGAAATGTTTTGTATCGCTTAGTACAGTCCTCGTTTTAATTAATTTTTTTATCAATACTAGTATAAACTTGTGTATAATATATTAGTATTTTTTGATCGAAACATGCATTCAGAAAAGTTTTGTAGAGTTAAATTTTCAGACGATTTTTTGCATGTACTTCTATCATAACCTTCCCTCGGAACATATAGGAAGGATCTGAAAAGTTTTGCATCGTCTTGTATAGTCCTCAATTTAATTATATTTTTTTAGCAAAACTAGTATAAACTTATTTATGATATATTACGATTTTTTGACTGAAACTTGCATTTTGAAATGTTTTGTAGAATCAAATTTTCAGATGATTTTTTGCATGGACTTCCATCATAACCTTCCTTCGTATCATATAGGAAGGATATGAAAAGTTTTGTATCATTTAGTACAGTCCTCGATTTAATTAAATATTTTTAGCAATACTAGTATAAACTTGTGTATAATATATTATGATTTTTTAGCAGAAACATGTATTCGGAAAAGTTGTGTAGAATCAAATTTTCAGACGATTTTTTGCATGGACTTCTATCATAACCTTCCCTCGTATCATATAGGATGGATCTGAAAAGTTTTGTATCGTCTCGTATAGTCCTCGATTAAATTAATGTTTTTGAGCAAAACTAGTATAAACTTGTTTATGATATATTATGATTTTTTGACCGAAACTTGCATTTTGAAAAGTTTTGTAGAATCAAAATTTCAGATGCTTTTTTACATAGACTTCCATCATAACCTTCCCTCGTAACATATAGGAAGGATCTGAAAAATTTTGTATTCTTTCGTATAGTCCTCAATTTAATTTTTATTTTTTGAGCAAAAACTAGTATAAACTTGTGTATGATATATTATGATTTTTTGAACGAAACTTGCATTTTGAAACGTTTCGTAGAATAAAATTTTCAGATGATTTTTTGCATGGATTTCCATCATAACCTTCCCTCATATCATAAAGGAAGCATCTGAAATGTTTTGTATCGCTTAGTACAGTCCTCGTTTTAATTAATTTTTTTATCAATACTAGTATAAACTTGTGTATAATATATTATGATTTTTTGACCGAAACATGCATTCAGAAACGTTTTGTAGAATTAAATTTTCAGACGATTTTTTGCATGTACTTCTATCATAACCTTCCCTCGGAACATATAGGAAGGATCTGAAAAGTTTTGCATCGTCTTGTATAGTCCTCAATTTAATTATATTTTTTTAGCAAAACTAGTATAAACTTATTTATGATATATTACGATTTTTTGACTGAAACTTGCATTTTGAAATGTTTTGTAGAATCAAATTTTTAGATGATTTTTTGCATGGACTTCCATCATAACCTTCCTTCGTATCATATAGGAAGGATATGAAAAGTTTTGTATCATTTAGTACAGTCCTCGATTTAATTAAATATTTTTAGCAATACTAGTATAAACTTGTGTATAATATATTATGATTTTTTAGCAGAAACATGTATTCGGAAAAGTTGTGTAGAATCAAATTTTGAGACGATTTTTTGCATGGACTTCTATCATAACCTTCCCTCGTATCATATAGGATGGATCTGAAAAGTTTTGTATCGTCTCGTATAGTCCTCGATTAAATTAATGTTTTTGAGCAAAACTAGTATAAACTTGTTTATGATATATTATGATTTTTTGACCGAAACTTGCATTTTGAAAAGTTTTGTAGAATCAAAATTTCAGATGCTTTTTTACATAGACTTCCATCATAACCTTCCCTCGTAACATATAGGAAGGATCTGAAAAATTTTGTATTCTTTCGTATAGTCCTCAATTTAATTTTTATTTTTTGAGCAAAAACTAGTATAAACTTGTGTATGATATATTATGATTTTTTGAACGAAACTTGCATTTTGAAACGTTTCGTAGAATAAAATTTTCAGATGATTTTTTGCATGGATTTCCATCATAACCTTCCCTCGTATCATATAGGAAGGATCTGAAATATTTTGTATCGCTTAGTACAGTCCTCGTTTTAATTAATTTTTTTATCAATACTAGTATAAACTTGTGTATAATATATTATGATTTTTTGACCGAAACATGCATTCAGAAACGTTTTGTAGAATTAAATTTTCAGACGATTTTTTGCATGTACTTCTATCATAACCTTCCCTCGGAACATATAGGAAGGATCTGAAAAGTTTTGTATCGTCTTGTATAGTCCTCAATTTAATTATAATTTTTTAGCAAAACTAGTATAAACTTATTTATGATATATTACGATTTTTTGACCGAAACTTGCATTTTGAAAAGTTTTGTAGAATCAAATTTTCAGATGATTTTTTGCATGGACTTCAATCATAACCTACCTTCGTATCATATAGGAAGGATATGAAAAGTTTTGTATCATTTAGTACAGTCCTCGATTTAATTAAATATTTTTAGCAATACTAGTATAAACTTGTGTATAATATATTATGATTTTTTAGCAGAAACATGTATTCGGAAAAGTTGTGTAGAATCAAATTTTCAGACGATTTTTTGCATGGACTTCTATCATAACCTTCCCTCGTATCATATAGGAAGGATCTGAAAAGTTTTCTATCGTCTCGTATAGTCCTCGATTAAATTAATGTTTTTGAGCAAAACTAGTATAAACTTGTTTAAGATATATTATGATTTTTTGGCCGAAACTTGCATTTTGAAAAGTTTTGTAGAATCATAATTTCAGATGCTTTCTAACATAGACTTCCATCATAACCTTCCCTTGTAACATATAGGAAGGATCTGAAATTTTTTGTATTCTTTCGTATAGTCCTCAATTTAATTTTTTTTTTTTGAGCAAAAACTAGTATAAACTTGTGTATGATATATTATGATTTTTTGAACGAAACTTGCATTTTGAAACGTTTCGTAGAATAAAATTTTCAGATGATTTTTTGCATGGATTTCCATCATAACCTTCCCTCGTATCATATAGGAAGGATCTGAAATATTTTGTATCGCTTAGTACAGTCCTCGTTTTAATTAATTTTTTTATCAATACTAGTATAAACTTGTGTATAATATATTATGATTTTTTGACCGAAACATGCATTCAGAAACGTTTTGTAGAATTAAATTTTCAGACGATTTTTTGCATGTACTTCTATCATAACCTTCCCTCGGAACATATAGGAAGGATCTGAAAAGTTTTGTATCGTCTTGTATAGTCCTCAATTTAATTATAATTTTTTAGCAAAACTAGTATAAACTTATTTATGATATATTACGATTTTTTGACCGAAACTTGCATTTTGAAAAGTTTTGTAGAATCAAATTTTCAGATGATTTTTTGCATGGACTTCAATCATAACCTACCTTCGTATCATATAGGAAGGATATGAAAAGTTTTGTATCATTTAGTACAGTCCTCGATTTAATTAAATATTTTTAGCAATACTAGTATAAACTTGTGTATAATATATTATGATTTTTTAGCAGAAACATGTATTCGGAAAAGTTGTGTAGAATCAAATTTTCAGACGATTTTTTGCATGGACTTCTATCATAACCTTCCCTCGTATCATATAGGATGGATCTGAAAAGTTTTGTATCGTCTCGTATAGTCCTCGATTAAATTAATGTTTTTGAGCAAAACTAGTATAAACTTGTTTATGATATATTATGATTTTTTGACCGAAACTTGCATTTTGAAAAATTTTGTAGAATCAAAATTTCAGATGCTTTTTTACATAGACTTCCATCATAACCTTCCCTCGTAACATATAGGAAGGATCTGAAAATTTTTGTATTCTTTCGTATAGTCCTCAATTTAATTTTTATTTTTTGAGCAAAAACTAGTATAAACTTGTGTATGATATATTATGATTTTTTGAACGAAACTTGCATTTTGAAACGTTTCGTAGAATAAAATTTTCAGATGATTTTTTGCATGGATTTCCATCATAACCTTCCCTCGTATCATAAAGGAAGGATCTGAAATGTTTTGTATCGCTTAGTACAGTCCTCGTTTTAATTAATTTTTTTATCAATACTAGTATAAACTTGTGTATAATATATTATGATTTTTTGACCGAAACATGCATTCAGAAACGTTTTGTAGAATTAAATTTTCAGACGATTTTTTGCATGTACTTCTATCATAACCTTCCCTCGGAACATATAGGAAGGATCTGAAAAGTTTTGTATCGTCTTGTATAGTCCTCAATTTAATTATAATTTTTTAGCAAAACTAGTATAAACTTATTTATGATATATTACGATTTTTTGACCGAAACTTGCATTTTGAAAAGTTTTGTAGAATCAAATTTTCAGATGATTTTTTGCATGGACTTCCATCATAACCTACCTTCGTATCATATAGGAAGGATATGAAAAGTTTTGTATCATTTAGTACAGTCCTCGATTTAATTAAATATTTTTAGCAATACTAGTATAAACTTGTGTATAATATATTATGATTTTTTAGCAGAAACATGTATTCGGAAAAGTTGTGTAGAATCAAATTTTCAGACGATTTTTTGCATGGACTTCTATCATAACCTTCCCTCGTATCATATAGGATGGATCTGAAAAGTTTTGTATCGTCTCGTATAGTCCTCGATTAAATTAATGTTTTTGAGCAAAACTAGTATAAACTTGTTTATGATATATTATGATTTTTTGACCGAAACTTGCATTTTGAAAAGTTTTGTAGAATCAAAATTTCAGATGCTTTTTTACATAGACTTCCATCATAACCTTCCCTCGTAACATATAGGAAGGATCTGAAAATTTTTGTATTCTTTCGTATAGTCCTCAATTTAATTTTTATTTTTTGAGCAAAAACTAGTATAAACTTGTGTATGATATATTATGATTTTTTGAACGAAACTTGCATTTTGAAACGTTTTGTAGAATAAAATTTTCAGATGATTTTTTGCATGGATTTCCATCATAACCTTCCCTAGTATCATAAAGGAAGGATCTGAAATGTTTTGTATCGCTTAGTACAGTCCTCGTTTTAATTAATTTTTTTATCAATACTAGTATAAACTTGTGTATAATATATTATGATTTTTTGACCGAAACATGCATTCAGAAACGTTTTGTAGAATTAAATTTTCAGACGATTTTTTGCATGTACTTCTATCATAACCTTCCCTCGGAACATATAGGAAGGATCTGAAAAGTTTTGTATCGTCTTGTATAGTCCTCAATTTAATTATAATTTTTTAGCAAAACTAGTATAAACTTATTTATGATATATTACGATTTTTTGACCGAAACTTGCATTTTGAAAAGTTTTGTAGAATCAAATTTTCAGATGATTTTTTGCATGGACTTCCATCATAACCTACCTTCGTATCATATAGGAAGTATATGAAAAGTTTTGTATCATTTAGTACAGTCCTCGATTTAATTAAATATTTTTAGCAATACTAGTATAAACTTGTGTATAATATATTATGATTTTTTAGCAGAAACATGTATTCGGAAAAGTTGTGTAGAATCAAATTTTCAGACGATTTTTTGCATGGACTTCTATCATAACCTTCCCTCGTATCATATAGGATGGATCTGAAAAGTTTTGTATCGTCTCGTATAGTCCTCGATTAAATTAATGTTTTTGAGCAAAACTAGTATAAACTTGTTTATGATATATTATGATTTTTTGACCGAAACTTGCATTTTGAAAAGTTTTATAGAATCAAAATTTCAGATGCTTTTTTACATAGACTTCCATCATAACCTTCCCTCGTAACATATAGGAAGGATCTGAAAATTTTTGTACTTTCGTATAGTCCTCAATTTAATTTTTATTTTTTGAGCAAAAACTAGTATAAACTTGTGTATGATATATTATGATTTTTTGAACGAAACTTGCATTTTGAAACGTTTCGTAGAATAAAATTTTCAGATGATTTTTTGCATGGATTTCCATCATAACCTTCCCTCGTATCATAAAGGAAGGATCTGAAATGTTTTGTATCGCTTAGTACAGTCCTCGTTTTAATTAATTTTTTTATCAATACTAGTATAAACTTGTGTATAATATATTATGATTTTTTGACCGAAACATGCATTCAGAAACGTTTTGTAAAATTAAATTTTCAGACGATTTTTTGCATGTACTTCTATCATAACCTTCCCTCGGAACATATAGGAAGGATCTGAAAAGTTTTGTATCGTCTTGTATAGTCCTCAATTTAATTATAATTTTTTAGCAAAACTAGTATAAACTTATTTATGATATATTACGATTTTTTGACCGAAACTTGCATTTTGAAAAGTTTTGTAGAATCAAATTTTCAGATGATTTTTTGCATGGACTTCCATCATAACCTACCTTCGTATCATATAGGAAGGATATGAAAAGTTTTGTATCATTTAGTACAGTCCTCGATTTAATTAAATATTTTTAGCAATACTAGTATAAACTTGTGTATAATATATTATGATTTTTTAGCCGAAACATGTATTCGGAAAAGTTGTGTAGAATCAAATTTTCAGACGATTTTTTGCATGGACTTCTATCATAACCTTCCCTCGTATCATATAGGATGGATCTGAAAAGTTTTGTATCGTCTCGTATAGTCCTCGATTAAATTAATGTTTTTGAGCAAAACTAGTATAAACTTGTTTATGATATATTATGATTTTTTGACTGAAACTTTCATTTTGAAAAGTTTTGTAGAATCAAAATTTCAGATGCTTTTTTACATAGACTTCCATCATAACCTTCCCTCGTAACATATAGGAAGGATCTGAAAATTTTTGTATTCTTTCGTATAGTCCTCAATTTAATTTTTATTTTTTGAGCAAAAACTAGTATAAACTTGTGTATGATATATTATGATTTTTTGAACGAAACTTGCATTTTGAAATGTTTCGTAGAATAAAATTTTCAGATGATTTTTTGCAAGGATTTCCATCATAACCTTCCCTCGTATCATAAAGGAAGGATCTGAAATGTTTTGTATCGCTTAGTACAGTCCTCGTTTTAATTAATTTTTTTATCAATACTAGTATAAACTTGTGTATAATATATTATGATTTTTTGACCGAAACATGCATTCAGAAACGTTTTGTAGAATTAAATTTTCAGACGATTTTTTGCATGTACTTCTATCATAACCTTCCCTCGGAACATATAGGAAGGATCTGAAAAGTTTTGTATCATCTTGTATAGTCCTCAATTTAATTATAATTTTTTAGCAAAACTAGTATAAACTTATTTATGATATATTACGATTTTTTGACCGAAACATGCATTTTGAAAAGTTTTGTAGAATCAAATTTTCAGATGATTTTTTGCATGGACTTCCATCATAACCTACCTTCGTATCATATAGGAAGGATATGAAAAGTTTTGTATCATTTAGTACAGTCCTCGATTTAATTAAATATTTTTAGCAATACTAGTATAAACTTGTGTATAATATATTATGATTTTTTAGCAGAAACATGTATTCGGAAAAGTTGTGTAGAATCAAATTTTCAGACGATTTTTTGCATGGACTTCTATCATAACCTTCCCTCGTATCATATAGGATGGATCTGAAAAGTTTTGTATCGTCTCGTATAGTCCTCGATTAAATTAATGTTTTTGAGCAAAACTAGTATAAACTTGTTTATGATATATTATGATTTTTTGACCGAAACTTGCATTTTGAAAAGTTTTGTAGAATCAAAATTTCAGATGCTTTTTTACATAGACTTCCATCATAACCTTCCCTCGTAACATATAGGAAGGATCTGAAAATTTTTGTATTCTTTCGTATAGTCCTCAATTTAATTTTTATTTTTTGAGCAAAAACTAGTATAAACTTGTGTATGATATATTATGATTTTTTGAACGAAACTTGCATTTTGAAACGTTTCGTAGAATAAAATTTTCAGATGATTTTTTGCATGGATTTCCATCATAACCTTCCCTCGTATCATAAAGGAAGGATCTGAAATGTTTTGTATCGCTTAGTACAGTCCTCGTTTTAATTAATTTTTTTATCAATACTAGTATAAACTTGTGTATAATATATTATGATTTTTTGACCGAAACATGCATTCAGAAACGTTTTGTAGAATTAAATTTTCAGACGATTTTTTGCATGTACTTCTATCATAACCTTCCCTCGGAACATATAGGAAGGATCTGAAAAGTTTTGTATCGTCTTGTATAGTCCTCAATTTAATTATAATTTTTTAGCAAAACTAGTATAAACTTATTTATGATATATTACGATTTTTTGACCGAAACTTGCATTTTGAAAAGTTTTGTAGAATCAAATTTTCAGATGATTTTTTGCATGGACTTCCATCATAACCTACCTTCGTATCATATAGGAAGGATATGAAAAGTTTTGTATCATTTAGTACAGTCCTCGATTTAATTAAATATTTTTAGCAATACTAGTATAAACTTGTGTATAATATATTATGATTTTTTAGCAGAAACATGTATTCGGAAAAGTTGTGTAGAATCAAATTTTCAGACGATTTTTTGCATGGACTTCTATCATAACCTTCCCTCGTATCATATAGGATGGATCTGAAAAGTTTTGTATCGTCTCGTATAGTCCTCGATTAAATTAATGTTTTTGAGCAAAACTAGTATAAACTTGTTTATGATATATTATGATTTTTTGACCGAAACTTGCATTTTGAAAAGTTTTGTAGAATCAAAATTTCAGATGCTTTTTTACATAGACTTCCATCATAACCTTCCCTCGTAACATATAGGAAGGATCTGAAATTTTTTGTATTCTTTCGTATAGTCCTCAATTTAATTTTTATTTTTTGAGCAAAAACTAGTATAAACTTGTGTATGATATATTATGATTTTTTGAACGAAACTTGCATTTTGAAACGTTTCGTAGAATAAAATTTTCAGATGATTTTTTGCATGGATTTCCATCATAACCTTCCCTCGTATCATAAAGGAAGGATCTGAAATGTTTTGTATCGCTTAGTACAGTCCTCGTTTTAATTAATTTTTTTATCAATACTAGTATAAACTTGTGTATAATATATTATGATTTTTTGACCGAAACATGCATTCAGAAACGTTTTGTAGAATTAAATTTTCAGACGATTTTTTGCATGTACTTCTATCATAACCTTCCCTCGGAACATATAGGAAGGATCTGAAAAGTTTTGTATCGTCTTGTATAGTCCTCAATTTAATTATAATTTTTTAGCAAAACTAGTATAAACTTATTTATGATATATTACGATTTTTTGACCGAAACTTGCATTTTGAAAAGTTTTGTAGAATCAAATTTTCAGATGATTTTTTGCATGGACTTCCATCATAACCTACCTTCGTATCATATAGGAAGGATATGAAAAGTTTTGTATCATTTAGTACAGTCCTCGATTTAATTAAATATTTTTAGCAATACTAGTATAAACTTGTGTATAATATATTATGATTTTTTAGCAGAAACATGTATTCGGAAAAGTTGTGTAGAATCAAATTTTCAGACGATTTTTTGCATGGACTTCTATCATAACCTTCCCTCGTATCATATAGGATGGATCTGAAAAGTTTTGTATCGTCTCGTATAGTCCTCGATTAAATTAATGTTTTTGAGCAAAACTAGTATAAACTTGTTTATGATATATTATGATTTTTTGACCGAAACTTGCATTTTGAAAAGTTTTGTAGAATCAAAATTTCAGAAGCTTTTTTACATAGACTTCCATCATAACCTTCCCTCGTAACATATAGGAAGGATCTGAAAATTTTTGTATTCTTTCGTATAGTCCTCAATTTAATTTTTATTTTTTGAGCAAAAACTAGTATAAACTTGTGTATGATATATTATGATTTTTTGAACGAAACTTGCATTTTGAAACGTTTCGTAGAATAAAATTTTCAGATGATTTTTTGCAAGGATTTCCATCATAACCTTCCCTCGTATCATAAAGGAAGGATCTGAAATGTTTTGTATCGCTTAGTACAGTCCTCGTTTTAATTAATTTTTTTATCAATACTAGTATAAACTTGTGTATAATATATTATGATTTTTTGACCGAAACATGCATTCAGAAACGTTTTGTAGAATTAAATTTTCAGACGATTTTTTGCATGTACTTCTATCATAACCTTCCCTCGGAACATATAGGAAGGATCTGAAAAGTTTTGTATCGTCTTGTATATTCCTCAATTTAATTATAATTTTTTAGCCAAACTAGTATAAACTTATTTATGATATATTACGATTTTTTGACCGAAACTTGCATTTTGAAAAGTTTTGTAGAATCAAATTTTCAGATGATTTTTTGCATGGACTTCCATCATAACCTACCTTCGTATCATATAGGAAGGATATGAAAAGTTTTGTATCATTTAGTACAGTCCTCGATTTAATTAAATATTTTTAGCAATACTAGTATAAACTTGTGTATAATATATTATGATTTTTTAGCAGAAACATGTATTCGGAAAAGTTGTGTAGAATCAAATTTTCAGACGATTTTTTGCATGGACTTCTATCATAACCTTCCCTCGTATCATATAGGATGGATCTGAAAAGTTTTGTATCGTCTCGTATAGTCCTCGATTAAATTAATGTTTTTGACCAAAACTAGTATAAACTTGTTTATGATATATTATGATTTTTTGACCGAAACTTGCATTTTGAAAAGTTTTGTAGAATCAAAATTTCAGATGCTTTTTTACATAGACTTCCATCATAACCTTCCCTCGTAACATATAGGAAGGATCTGAAAATTTTTGTATTCTTTCGTATAGTCCTCAATTTAATTTTTATTTTTTGAGCAAAAACTAGTATAAACTTGTGTATGATATATTATGATTTTTTGAACGAAACTTGCATTTTGAAACGTTTCGTAGAATAAAATTTTCAGATGATTTTTTGCATGGATTTCCATCATAACCTTCCCTCGTATCATAAAGGAAGGATCTGAAATGTTTTGTATCGCTTAGTACAGTCCTCGTTTTAATTAATTTTTTTTATCAATACTAGTATAAACTTGTGTATAATATATTATGATTTTTTGACCGAAACATGCATTCAGAAACGTTTTGTAGAATTAAATTTTCAGACGATTTTTTGCATGTACTTCTATCATAACCTTCCCTCGGAACATATAGGAAGGATCTGAAAAGTTTTGTATCGTCTTGTATAGTCCTCAATTTAATTATAATTTTTTAGCAAAACTAGTATAAACTTATTTATGATATATTACGATTTTTTGACCGAAACTTGCATTTTGAAAAGTTTTGTAGAATCAAATTTTCAGATGATTTTTTGCATGGACTTCCATCATAACCTACCTTCGTATCATATAGGAAGGATATGAAAAGTTTTGTATCATTTAGTACAGTCCTCGATTTAATTAAATATTTTTAGCAATACTAGTATAAACTTGTGTATAATATATTATGATTTTTTAGCAGAAACATGTATTCGGAAAAGTTGTGTAGAATCAAATTTTCAGACGATTTTTTGCATGGACTTCTATCATAACCTTCCCTCGTATCATATAGGATGGATCTGAAAAGTTTTGTATCGTCTCGTATAGTCCTCGATTAAATTAATGTTTTTGAGCAAAACTAGTATAAACTTGTTTATGATATATTATGATTTTTTGACCGAAACTTGCATTTTGAAAAGTTTTATAGAATCAAAATTTCAGATGCTTTTTTACATAGAATTCCATCATAACCTTCCCTCGTAACTTATAGGAAGGATCTGAAAATTTTTGTATTCTTTCGTATAGTCCTCAATTTAATTTTTATTTTTTGAGCAAAAACTAGTATAAACTTGTGTATGATATATTATGATTTTTTGAACGAAACTTGCATTTTGAAACGTTTCGTAGAATAAAATTTTCAGATGATTTTTTGCATGGATTTCCATCATAACCTTCCCTCGTATCATAAAGGAAGGATCTGAAATGTTTTGTATCGCTTAGTACAGTCCTCGTTTTAATTAATTTTTTATCAATACTAGTATAAACTTGTGTATAATATATTATGATTTTTTGACCGAAACATGCATTCAGAAACGTTTTGTAGAATTAAATTTTCAGACGATTTTTTGCATGTACTTCTATCATAACCTTCCCTCGGAACATATAGGAAGGATCTGAAAAGTTTTGTATCGTCTTGTATAGTCCTCAATTTAATTATAATTTTTTAGCAAAACTAGTATAAACTTATTTATGATATATTACGATTTTTTGACCGAAACTTGCATTTTGAAAAGTTTTGTAGAATCAAATTTTCAGATGATTTTTTGCATGGACTTCCATCATAACCTACCTTCGTATCATATAGGAAGGATATGAAAAGTTTTGTATCATTTAGTACAGTCCTCGATTTAATTAAATATTTTTAGCAATACTAGTATAAACTTGTGTATAATATATTATGATTTTTTAGCAGAAACATGTATTCGGAAAAGTTGTGTAGAATCAAATTTTCAGACGATTTTTTGCATGGACTTCTATCATAACCTTCCCTCGTATCATATAGGATGGATCTGAAAAGTTTTGTATCGTCTCGTATAGTCCTCGATTAAATTAATGTTTTTGAGCAAAACTAGTATAAACTTGTTTATGATATATTATGATTTTTTGACCGAAACTTGCATTTTGAAAAGTTTTATAGAATCAAAATTTCAGATGCTTTTTTACATAGAATTCCATCATAACCTTCCCTCGTAACTTATAGGAAGGATCTGAAAATTTTTGTATTCTTTCGTATAGTCCTCAATTTAATTTTTATTTTTTGAGCAAAAACTAGTATAAACTTGTGTATGATATATTATGATTTTTTGAACGAAACTTGCATTTTGAAACGTTTCGTAGAATAAAATTTTCAGATGATTTTTTGCATGGATTTCCATCATAACCTTCCCTCGTATCATAAAGGAAGGATCTGAAATGTTTTGTATCGCTTAGTACAGTCCTCGTTTTAATTAATTTTTTATCAATACTAGTATAAACTTGTGTATAATATATTATGATTTTTTGACCGAAACATGCATTCAGAAACGTTTTGTAGAATTAAATTTTCAGACGATTTTTTGCATGTACTTCTATCATAACCTTCCCTCGGAACATATAGGAAGGATCTGAAAAGTTTTGTATCGTCTTGTATAGTCCTCAATTTAATTATAATTTTTTAGCAAAACTAGTATAAACTTATTTATGATATATTACGATTTTTTGACCGAAACTTGCATTTTGAAAAGTTTTGTAGAATCAAATTTTCAGATGATTTTTTGCATGGACTTCCATCATAACCTACCTTCGTATCATATAGGAAGGATATGAAAAGTTTTGTATCATTTAGTACAGTCCTCGATTTAATTAAATATTTTTAGCAATACTAGTATAAACTTGTGTATAATATATTATGATTTTTTAGCAGAAACATGTATTCGGAAAAGTTGTGTAGAATCAAATTTTCAGACGATTTTTTGCATGGACTTCTATCATAACCTTCCCTCGTATCATATAGGATGGATCTGAAAAGTTTTGTATCGTCTCGTATAGTCCTCGATTAAATTAATGTTTTTGAGCAAAACTAGTATAAACTTGTTTATGATATATTATGATTTTTTGACCGAAACTTGCATTTTGAAAAGTTTTATAGAATCAAAATTTCAGATGCTTTTTTACATAGAATTCCATCATAACCTTCCCTCGTAACTTATAGGAAGGATCTGAAAATTTTTGTATTCTTTCGTATAGTCCTCAATTTAATTTTTATTTTTTGAGCAAAAACTAGTATAAACTTGTGTATGATATATTATGATTTTTTGAACGAAACTTGCATTTTGAAACGTTTCGTAGAATAAAATTTTCAGATGATTTTTTGCATGGATTTCCATCATAACCTTCCCTCGTATCATAAAGGAAGGATCTGAAATGTTTTGTATCGCTTAGTACAGTCCTCGTTTTAATTAATTTTTTTATCAATACTAGTATAAACTTGTGTATAATATATTATGATTTTTTGACCGAAACATGCATTCAGAAACGTTTTGTAGAATTAAATTTTCAGACGATTTTTTGCATGTACTTCTATCATAACCTTCCCTCGGAACATATAGGAAGGATCTGAAAATTTTTGTATCGTCTTGTATAGTCCTCAATTTAATTATAATTTTTTAGCAAAACTAGTATAAACTTATTTATGATATATTACGATTTTTTGACCGAAACTTGCATTTTGAAAAGTTTTGTAGAATCAAATTTTCAGATGATTTTTTGCATGGACTTCCATCATAACCTACCTTCGTATCATATAGGAAGGATATGAAAAGTTTTGTATCATTTAGTACAGTCCTCGATTTAATTAAATATTTTTAGCAATACTAGTATAAACTTGTGTATAATATATTATGATTTTTTAGCCGAAACATGTATTCGGAAAAGTTGTGTAGAATCAAATTTTCAGACGATTTTTTGCATGGACTTCTATCATAACCTTCCCTCGTATCATATAGGATGGATCTGAAAAGTTTTGTATCGTCTCGTATAGTCCTCGATTAAATTAATGTTTTTGAGCAAAACTAGTATAAACTTGTTTATGATATATTATGATTTTTTGACTGAAACTTGCATTTTTAAAAGTTTTGTAGAATCAAAATTTCAGATGCTTTTTTACATAGACTTCCATCATAACCTTCCCTCGTAACATATAGGAAGGATCTGAAAATTTTTGTATTCTTTCGTATAGTCCTCAATTTAATTTATATTTTTTGAGCAAAAACTAGTATAAACTTGTGTATGATATATTATGATTTTTTGAACGAAACTTGCATTTTGAAACGTTTCGTAGAATAAAATTTTCAGATGATTTTTTGCAAGGATTTCCATCATAACCTTCCCTCGTATCATAAAGGAAGGATCTGAAATGTTTTGTATCGCTTAGTACAGTCCTCGTTTTAATTAATTTTTTTATCAATACTAGTATAAACTTGTGTATAATATATTATGATTTTTTGACCGAAACATGCATTCAGAAACGTTTTGTAGAATTAAATTTTCAGACGATTTTTTGCATGTACTTCTATCATAACCTTCCCTCGGAACATATAGGAAGGATCTGAAAATTTTTGTATCGTCTTGTATAGTCCTCAATTTAATTATAATTTTTTAGCAAAACTAGTATAAACTTATTTATGATATATTACGATTTTTTGACCGAAACTTGCATTTTGAAAAGTTTTGTAGAATCAAATTTTCAGATGATTTTTTGCATGGACTTCCATCATAACCTACCTTCGTATCATATAGGAAGGATATGAAAAGTTTTGTATCATTTAGTACAGTCCTCGATTTAATTAAATATTTTTAGCAATACTAGTATAAACTTGTGTATAATATATTATGATTTTTTAGCCGAAACATGTATTCGGAAAAGTTGTGTAGAATCAAATTTTCAGACGATTTTTTGCATGGACTTCTATCATAACCTTCCCTCGTATCATATAGGATGGATCTGAAAAGTTTTGTATCGTCTCGTATAGTCCTCGATTAAATTAATGTTTTTGAGCAAAACTAGTATAAACTTGTTTATGATATATTATGATTTTTTGACTGAAACTTGCATTTTGAAAAGTTTTGTAGAATCAAAATTTCAGATGCTTTTTTACATAGACTTCCATCATAACCTTCCCTCGTAACATATAGGAAGGATCTGAAAATTTTTGTATTCTTTCGTATAGTCCTCAATTTAATTTATATTTTTTGAGCAAAAACTAGTATAAACTTGTGTATGATATATTATGATTTTTTGAACGAAACTTGCATTTTGAAACGTTTCGTAGAATAAAATTTTCAGATGATTTTTTGCAAGGATTTCCATCATAACCTTCCCTCGTATCATAAAGGAAGGATCTGAAATGTTTTGTATCGCTTAGTACAGTCCTCGTTTTAATTAATTTTATTATCAATACTAGTATAAACTTGTGTATAATATATTATGATTTTTTGACCGAAACATGCATTCAGAAACGTTTTGTAGAATTAAATTTTCAGACGATTTTTTGCATGTACTTCTATCATAACCTTCCCTCGGAACATATAGGAAGGATCTGAAAAGTTTTGTATCGTCTTGTATATTCCTCAATTTAATTATAATTTTTTAGCCAAACTAGTATAAACTTATTTATGATATATTACGATTTTTTGACCGAAACTTGCATTTTGAAAAGTTTTGTAGAATCAAATTTTCAGATGATTTTTTGCATGGACTTCCATCATAACCTACCTTCGTATCATATAGGAAGGATATGAAAAGTTTTGTATCATTTAGTACAGTCCTCGATTTAATTAAATATTTTTAGCAATACTAGTATAAACTTGTGTATAATATATTATGATTTTTTAGCAGAAACATGTATTCGGAAAAGTTGTGTAGAATCAAATTTTCAGACGATTTTTTGCATGGACTTCTATCATAACCTTCCCTCGTATCATATAGGATGGATCTGAAAAGTTTTGTATCGTCTCGTATAGTCCTCGATTAAATTAATGTTTTTGAGCAAAACTAGTATAAACTTGTTTATGATATATTATGATTTTTTGACCGAAACTTGCATTTTGAAAAGTTTTGTAGAATCAAAATTTCAGATGCTTTTTTACATAGACTTCCATCATAACCTTCCCTCGTAACATATAGGAAGGATCTGAAAATTTTTGTATTCTTTCGTATAGTCCTCAATTTAATTTTTATTTTTTGAGCAAAAACTAGTATAAACTTGTGTATGATATATTATGATTTTTTGAACGAAACTTGCATTTTGAAACGTTTCGTAGAATAAAATTTTCAGATGATTTTTTGCATGGATTTCCATCATAACCTTCCCTCGTATCATAAAGGAAGGATCTGAAATGTTTTGTATCGCTTAGTACAGTCCTCGTTTTAATTAATTTTTTTATCAATACTAGTATAAACTTGTGTATAATATATTAGTATTTTTTGATTGAAACATGCATTCAGAAAAGTTTTGTAGAATTAAATTTTCAGACGATTTTTTGCATGTACTTCTATCATAACCTTCCCTCGGAACATATAGGAAGGATCTGAAAAGTTTTGTATCGTCTTGTATAGTCCTCAATTTAATTATAATTTTTTAGCAAAACTAGTATAAACTTATTTATGATATATTACGATTTTTTGACCGAAACTTGCATTTTGAAAAGTTTTGTAGAATCAAATTTTCAGATGATTTTTTGCATGGACTTCCATCATAACCTACCTTCGTATCATATAGGAAGGATATGAAAAGTTTTGTATCATTTAGTACAGTCCTCGATTTAATTAAATATTTTTAGCAATACTAGTATAAACTTGTGTATAATATATTATGATTTTTTAGCAGAAACATGTATTCGGAAAAGTTGTGTAGAATCAAATTTTCAGACGATTTTTTGCATGGACTTCTATCATAACCTTCCCTCGTATCATATAGGATGGATCTGAAAAGTTTTGTATCGTCTCGTATAGTCCTCGATTAAATTAATGTTTTTGAGCAAAACTAGTATAAACTTGTTTATGATATATTATGATTTTTTGACCGAAACTTGCATTTTGAAAAGTTTTGTAGAATCAAAATTTCAGATGCTTTTTTACATAGACTTCCATCATAACCTTCCCTCGTAACATATAGGAAGGATCTGAAAATTTTTGTATTCTTTCGTATAGTCCTCAATTTAATTTTTATTTTTTGAGCAAAAACTAGTATAAACTTGTGTATGATATATTATGATTTTTTGAACGAAACTTGCATTTTGAAACGTTTCGTAGAATAAAATTTTCAGATGATTTTTTGCATGGATTTCCATCATAACCTTCCCTCGTATCATAAAGGAAGGATCTGAAATGTTTTGTATCGCTTAGTACAGTCCTCGTTTTAATTAATTTTTTTTATCAATACTAGTATAAACTTGTGTATAATATATTATGATTTTTTGACCGAAACATGCATTCAGAAACGTTTTGTAGAATTAAATTTTCAGACGATTTTTTGCATGTACTTCTATCATAACCTTCCCTCGGAACATATAGGAAGGAACTGAAAAGTTTTGTATCGTCTTGTATAGTCCTCAATTTAATTATAATTTTTTAGCAAAACTAGTATAAACTTATTTATGATATATTACAATTTTTTGACCGAAACTTGCATTTTGAAAAGTTTTGTAGAATCAAATTTTCAGTTGATTTTTTGCATGGACTTCCATCATAACCTTACTTCGTATCATATAGGAAGGATATGAAAAGTTTTGTATCATTTAGTACAGTCCTCGATTTAATTAAATATTTTTAGCAATACTAGTATAAACTTGTGTATAATATATTATGATTTTTTAGCCGAAACATGTATTCGGAAAA
This sequence comes from Lathyrus aphaca, assembly GCA_963966055.1. Lineage (NCBI taxonomy): Eukaryota > Viridiplantae > Streptophyta > Magnoliopsida > Fabales > Fabaceae > Lathyrus > Lathyrus aphaca. The sequence continues at coordinate 526,149,872 of OZ014523.1, read as the reverse complement.
GTTGTGTAGAATCAAATTTTCAGACGATTTTTTGCATGGACTTCTATCATAACCTTCCCTCGTATCATATAGGATGGATCTGAAAAGTTTTGTATCGTCTCGTATAGTCCTCGATTAAATTAATGTTTTTGAGCAAAACTAATATAAACTTGTTTATGATATATTATGATTTTTTGACCGAAACTTGCATTTTGAAAAGTTTTGTAGAATCAAAATTTCAGATGCTTTTTTACATAGACTTCCATCATAACCTTCCCTCGTAACATATAGGAAGGATCTGAAAATTTTTGTATTCTTTCGTATAGTCCTCAATTTAATTTTTATTTTTTGAGCAAAAACTAGTATAAACTTGTGTATGATATATTATGATTTTTTGAACGAAACTTGCAATTTGAAACGTTTCGTAGAATAAAATTTTCAGATGATTTTTTGCATGGATTTCCATCATAACCTTCCCTCGTATCATATAGGAAGGATCTGAAATGTTTTGTATCGCTTAGTACAGTCCTCGTTTTAATTAATTTTTTTATCAATACTAGTATAAACTTGTGTATAATATATTAGTATTTTTTGATTGAAACATGCATTCAGAAAAGTTTTGTAGAGTTAAATTTTCAGACGATTTTTTGCATGTACTTCTATCATAACCTTCCCTCGGAACATATAGGAAGGATCTGAAAAGTTTTGCATCGTCTTGTATAGTCCTCAATTTAATTATATTTTTTTAGCAAAACTAGTATAAACTTATTTATGATATATTACGATTTTTTGACCGAAACTTGCATTTTGAAAAGTTTTGTAGAATCAAATTTTCAGATGATTTTTTGCATGTACTTCCATCATAACCTTCCTTCGTATCATATAGGAAGGATATGAAAAGTTTTGTATCATTTAGTACAGTCCTCGATTTAATTAAATATTTTTAGCAATACTAGTATAAACTTGTGTATAATATATTATGATTTTTTAGCAGAAACATGTATTCGGAAAAGTTGTGTAGAATCAAATTTTCAGACGATTTTTTGCATGGACTTCTATCATAACCTTCCCTCGTATCATATAGGATGGATCTGAAAAGTTTTGTATCGTCTCGTATAGTCCTCGATTAAATTAATGTTTTTGAGCAAAACTAGTATAAACTTGTTTATGATATATTATGATTTTTTGACCGAAACTTGCATTTTGAAAAGTTTTGTAGAATCAAAATTTCAGATGCTTTTTTACATAGACTTCCATCATAACCTTCCCTCGTAACATATAGGAAGGATCTGAAAAATTTTGTATTCTTTCGTATAGTCCTCAATTTAATTTTTATTTTTTGAGCAAAAACTAGTATAAACTTGTGTATGATATATTATGATTTTTTGAACGAAACTTGCATTTTGAAACGTTTCGTAAAATAAAATTTTCAGATGATTTTTTGCATGGATTTCCATCATAACCTTCCCTCGTATCATAAAGGAAGGATCTGAAATGTTTTGTATCGCTTAGTACAGTCCTCGTTTTAATTAATTTTTTTATCAATACTAGTATAAACTTGTGTATAATATATTATGATTTTTTGACCGAAACATGCATTCAAAAACGTTTTGTAGAATTAAATTTTCAGACGATTTTTTGCATGTACTTCTATCATAACCTTCCCTCGGAACATATAGGATGGATCTGAAAAGTTTTGTATCGTCTTGTATAGTCCTCAATTTAATTAAAATTTTTTAGCAAAACTAGTATAAACTTATTTGTGATATATTACGATTTTTTGACCGAAACTTGCATTTTGAAAAGTTTTGTAGAATCAAATTTTCAGTTGATTTTTTGCATGGAGTTCCATCATAACCTTACTTCGTATCATATAGGAAGGATATGAAAAGTTTTGTATCATTTAGTACAGTCCTCGATTTAATTAAATATTTTTAGCAATACTAGTATAAACTTGTGTATAATATATTATGATTTTTTGGCCGAAACATGTATTCGGAAAAGTTTTGTAGAATCAAAATTTCAGACGATTTTTTGCATGGACTTCTATCATAACCTTCCCTCGTATCATATAGGAAGGATCTGAAAAGTTTTCTATCGTCTCGTATAGTCCTCGATTAAATTAATGTTTTTGAGCAAAACTAGTATAAACTTGTTTATGATATATTATGATTTTTTGGCCGAAACTTGCATTTTGAAAAGTTTTGTAGAATCATAATTTCAGATGCTTTCTAACATAGACTTCCATCATAACCTTCCCTTGTAACATATAGGAAGGATCTGAAATTTTTTGTATTCTTTCGTATAGTCCTCAATTTAATTTTTTTTTTTTGAGCAAAAACTAGTATAAACTTGTGTATGATATATTATGATTTTTTGAACGAAACTTGCATTTTGAAACGTTTCGTAGAATAAAATTTTCAGATGATTTTTTGCATGGATTTCCATCATAACCTTCCCTCGTATCATATAGGAAGGATCTGAAATATTTTGTATCGCTTAGTACAGTCCTCGTTTTAATTAATTTTTTTATCAGTACTAGTATAAACTTGTGTATAATATATTATGATTTTTTGACCGAAACATGCATTCAGAAACGTTTTGTAGAATTAAATTTTCAGACGATTTTTTGCATGTACTTTTATCATAACCTTCCCTCGGAACATATAGGAAGGATCTGAAAAGTTTTGTATCGTCTTGTATAGTCCTCAATTTAATTAAAAATTTTTAGCAAAACTAGTATAAACTTATTTATGATATATTACGATTTTTTGACCGAAACTTGCATTTTGAAAAGTTTTGTAGAATCAAATTTTCAGTTGATTTTTTGCATGGAGTTCCATCATAACCTTACTTCGTATCATATAGGAAGGATAAGAAAAGTTTTGTATCATTTAGTACAGTCCTCGATTTAATTAAATATTTTTAGCAATACTAGTATAAACTTGTGTATAATATATTATGATTTTTTGGCCGAAACATGTATTCGGAAAAGTTTTGTAGAATCAAAATTTCAGACGATTTTTTGCATGGACTTCTATCATAACCTTCCCTCGTATCATATAGGAAGGATCTGAAAAGTTTTCTATCGTCTCGTATAGTCCTCGATTAAATTAATGTTTTTGAGCAAAACTAGTATAAACTTGTTTATGATATATTATGATTTTTTGGCCGAAACTTGCATTTTGAAAAGTTTTGTAGAATCATAATTTCAGATGCTTTCTAACATAGACTTCCATCATAACCTTCCCTTGTAACATATAGGAAGGATCTGAAATTTTTTGTATTCTTTCGTATAGTCCTCAATTTAATTTTTTTTTTTTGAGCAAAAACTAGTATAAACTTGTGTATGATATATTATGATTTTTTGAACGAAACTTGCATTTTGAAACGTTTCGTAGAATAAAATTTTCAGATGATTTTTTGCATGGATTTCCATCATAACCTTCCCTCGTATCATATAGGAAGGATCTGAAATATTTTGTATCGCTTAGTACAGTCCTCGTTTTAATTAATTTTTTTATCAGTACTAGTATAAACTTGTGTATAATATATTATGATTTTTTGACCGAAACATGCATTCAGAAACGTTTTGTAGAATTAAATTTTCAGACGATTTTTTGCATGTACTTTTATCATAACCTTACCTCGGAACATATAGGAAGGATCTGAAAAGTTTTGTATCGTCTTGTATAGTCCTCAATTTAATTAAAAATTTTTAGCAAAACTAGTATAAACTTATTTATGATATATTACGATTTTTTGACCGAAACTTGCATTTTGAAAAGTTTTGTAGAATCAAATTTTCAGTTGATTTTTTGCATGGAGTTCCATCATAACCTTACTTCGTATCATATAGGAAGGATAAGAAAAGTTTTGTATCATTTAGTACAGTCCTCGATTTAATTAAATATTTTTAGCAATACTAGTATAAACTTGTGTATAATATATTATGATTTTTTGGCCGAAACATGTATTCGGAAAAGTTTTGTAGAATCAAAATTTCAGACGATTTTTTGCATGGACTTCTATCATAACCTTCCCTCGTATCATATAGGAAGGATCTGAAAAGTTTTCTATCGTCTCGTATAGTCCTCGATTAAATTAATGTTTTTGAGCAAAACTAGTATAAACTTGTTTATGATATATTATGATTTTTTGGCCGAAACTTGCATTTTGAAAAGTTTTGTAGAATCATAATTTCAGATGCTTTTTTACATAGACTTCCATCATAACCTTCCCTTGTAACATATAGGAAGGATCTGAAATTTTTTGTATTCTTTCGTATAGTCCTCAATTTAAATTTTTATTTTTGAGCAAAAACTAGTATAAACTTGTGTATGATATATTATGATTTTTTGAACGAAACTTGCATTTTGAAACGTTTCGTAGAATAAAATTTTCAAATGATTTTTTGCATGGATTTCCATCATAACCTTCCCTCGTATCATATAGGAAGGATCTGAAATATTTTGTATCGCTTAGTACAGTCCTCGTTTTAATTAATTTTTTTATCAATACTAGTATAAACTTGTGTATAATATATTATGATTTTTTGACCGAAACATGCATTCAGAAACGTTTTGTAGAATTAAATTTTCAGACGATTTTTTGCATGTACTTCTATCATAACCTTCCCTCGGAACATATAGGAAGGATCTGAAAAGTTTTGTATCGTCTTGTATAGTCCTCAATTTAATTAAAATTTTTTAGCAAAACTAGTATAAACTTATTTATGATATATTACGATTTTTTGACCGAAACTTGCATTTTGAAAAGTTTTGTAGAATCAAATTTTCAGTTGATTTTTTGCATGGAGTTCCATCATAACCTTACTTCGTATCATATAGGAAGGATATGAAAAGTTTTGTATCATTTAGTACAGTCCTCGATTTAATTAAATATTTTTAGCAATACTAGTATAAACTTGTGTATAATATATTATGATTTTTTGGCCGAAACATGTATTCGGAAAAGTTTTGTAGAATCAAAATTTCAGACGATTTTTTGCATGGACTTCTATCATAACCTTCCCTCGTATCATATAGGAAGGATCTGAAAAGTTTTCTATCGTCTCGTATAGTCCTCGATTAAATTAATGTTTTTGAGCAAAACTAGTATAAACTTGTTTATGATATATTATGATTTTTTGGCCGAAACTTGCATTTTGAAAAGTTTTGTAGAATCATAATTTCAGATGCTTTCTAACATAGACTTCCATCATAACCTTCCCTTGTAACATATAGGAAGGATCTGAAATTTTTTGTATTCTTTCGTATAGTCCTCAATTTAAATTTTTATTTTTGAGCAAAAACTAGTATAAACTTGTGTATGATATATTATGATTTTTTGAACGAAACTTGCATTTTGAAACGTTTCGTAGAATAAAATTTTCAAATGATTTTTTGCATGGATTTCCATCATAACCTTCCCTCGTATCATATAGGAAGGATCTGAAATATTTTGTATCGCTTAGTACAGTCCTCGTTTTAATTAATTTTTTTATCAATACTAGTATAAACTTGTGTATAATATATTATGATTTTTTGACCGAAACATGCATTCAGAAACGTTTTGTAGAATTAAATTTTCAGACGATTTTTTGCATGTACTTCTATCATAACCTTCCCTCGGAACATATAGGAAGGATCTGAAAAGTTTTGTATCGTCTTGTATAGTCCTCAATTTAATTAAATTTTTTTAGCAAAACTAGTATAAACTTATTTATGATATATTACGATTTTTTGACCGAAACTTGCATTTTGAAAAGTTTTGTAGAATCAAATTTTCAGTTGATTTTTTGCATGGAGTTCCATCATAACCTTACTTCGTATCATATAGGAAGGATATGAAAAGTTTTGTATCATTTAGTACAGTCCTCGATTTAATTAAATATTTTTAGCAATACTAGTATAAACTTGTGTATAATATATTATGATTTTTTGGCCGAAACATGTATTCGGAAAAGTTTTGTAGAATCAAAATTTCAGACGATTTTTTGCATGGACTTCTATCATAACCTTCCCTCGTATCATATAGGAAGGATCTGAAAAGTTTTCTATCGTCTCGTATAGTCCTCGATTAAATTAATGTTTTTGAGCAAAACTAGTATAAACTTGTTTATGATATATTATGATTTTTTGGCCGAAACTTGCATTTTGAAAAGTTTTGTAGAATCATAATTTCAGATGCTTTCTAACATAGACTTCCATCATAACCTTCCCTTGTAACATATAGGAAGGATCTGAAATTTTTTGTATTCTTTCGTATAGTCCTCAATTTAAATTTTTATTTTTGAGCAAAAACTAGTATAAACTTGTGTATGATATATTATGATTTTTTGAACGAAACTTGCATTTTGAAACGTTTCGTAGAATAAAATTTTCAAATGATTTTTTGCATGGATTTCCATCATAACCTTCCCTCGTATCATATAGGAAGGATCTGAAATATTTTGTATCGCTTAGTACAGTCCTCGTTTTAATTAATTTTTTTATCAATACTAGTATAAACTTGTGTATAATATATTATGATTTTTTGACCGAAACATGCATTCAGAAACGTTTTGTAGAATTAAATTTTCAGACGATTTTTTGCATGTACTTCTATCATAACCTTCCCTCGGAACATATAGGAAGGATCTGAAAAGTTTTGTATCGTCTTGTATAGTCCTCAATTTAATTAAAATTTTTTAGCAAAACTAGTATAAACTTATTTATGATATATTACGATTTTTTGACCGAAACTTGCATTTTGAAAAGTTTTGTAGAATCAAATTTTCAGTTGATTTTTTGCATGGAGTTCCATTATAACCTTACTTCGTATCATATAGGAAGGATATGAAAAGTTTTGTATCATTTAGTACAGTCCTCGATTTAATTAAATATTTTTAGCAATACTAGTATAAACTTGTGTATAATATATTATGATTTTTTGGCCGAAACATGTATTCGGAAAAGTTTTGTAGAATCAAAATTTCAGACGATTTTTTGCATGGACTTCTATCATAACCTTCCCTCGTATCATATAGGAAGGATCTGAAAAGTTTTCTATCGTCTCGTATAGTCCTCGATTAAATTAATGTTTTTGAGCAAAACTAGTATAAACTTGTTTATGATATATTATGATTTTTTGGCCGAAACTTGCATTTTGAAAAGTTTTGTAGAATCATAATTTCAGATGCTTTCTAACATAGACTTCCATCATAACCTTCCCTTGTAACATATAGGAAGGATCTGAAATTTTTTGTATTCTTTCGTATAGTCCTCAATTTAATTTTTTTTTTTGTGCAAAAACTAGTATAAACTTGTGTATGATATATTATGATTTTTTGAACGAAACTTGCATTTTGAAACGTTTCGTAGAATAAAATTTTCAGATGATTTTTTGCATGGATTTCCATCATAACCTTCCCTCGTATCATATAGGAAGGATCTGAAATATTTTGTATCGCTTAGTACAGTCCTCGTTTTAATTAATTTTTTTATCAATACTAGTATAAACTTGTGTATAATATATTATGATTTTTTGACCGAAACATGCATTCAGAAACGTTTTGTAGAATTAAATTTTCAGACGATTTTTTGCATGTACTTCTATCATAACCTTCCCTCGGAACATATAGGAAGGATCTGAAAAGTTTTGTATCGTCTTGTATAGTCCTCAATTTAATTAAAATTTTTTAGCAAAACTAGTATAAACTTATTTATGATATATTACGATTTTTTGACCGAAACTTGCATTTTGAAAAGTTTTGTAGAATCAAATTTTCAGTTGATTTTTTGCATGGAGTTCCATCATAACCTTACTTCGTATCATATAGGAAGGATATGAAAAGTTTTGTATCATTTAGTACAGTCCTCGATTTAATTAAATATTTTTAGCAATACTAGTATAAACTTGTGTATAATATATTATGATTTTTTGGCCGAAACATGTATTCGGAAAAGTTTTGTAGAATCAAAATTTCAGACGATTTTTTGCATGGACTTCTATCATAACCTTCCCTCGTATCATATAGGAAGGATCTGAAAAGTTTTCTATCGTCTCGTATAGTCCTCGATTAAATTAATGTTTTTGAGCAAAACTAGTATAAACTTGTTTATGATATATTATGATTTTTTGGCCGAAACTTGCATTTTGAAAAGTTTTGTAGAATCATAATTTCAGATGCTTTCTAACATAGACTTCCATCATAACCTTCCCTTATAACATATAGGAAGGATCTGAAATTTTTTGTATTCTTTCGTATAGTCCTCAATTTAAATTTTTATTTTTGAGCAAAAACTAGTATAAACTTGTGTATGATATATTATGATTTTTTGAACGAAACTTGCATTTTGAAACGTTTCGTAGAATAAAATTTTCAAATGATTTTTTGCATGGATTTCCATCATAACCTTCCCTCGTATCATATAGGAAGGATCTGAAATATTTTGTATCGCTTAGTACAGTCCTCGTTTTAATTAATTTTTTTATCAATACTAGTATAAACTTGTGTATAATATATTATGATTTTTTGACCGAAACATGCATTCAGAAACGTTTTGTAGAATTAAATTTTCAGACGATTTTTTGCATGTACTTCTATCATAACCTTCCCTCGGAACATATAGGAAGGATCTGAAAAGTTTTGTATCGTCTTGTATAGTCCTCAATTTAATTAAAATTTTTTAGCAAAACTAGTATAAACTTATTTATGATATATTACGATTTTTTGACCGAAACTTGCATTTTGAAAAGTTTTGTAGAATCAAATTTTCAGTTGATTTTTTGCATGGAGTTCCATTATAACCTTACTTCGTATCATATAGGAAGGATATGAAAAGTTTTGTATCATTTAGTACAGTCCTCGATTTAATTAAATATTTTTAGCAATACTAGTATAAACTTGTGTATAATATATTATGATTTTTTGGCCGAAACATGTATTCGGAAAAGTTTTGTAGAATCAAAATTTCAGACGATTTTTTGCATGGACTTCTATCATAACCTTCCCTCGTATCATATAGGAAGGATCTGAAAAGTTTTCTATCGTCTCGTATAGTCCTCGATTAAATTAATGTTTTTGAGCAAAACTAGTATAAACTTGTTTATGATATATTATGATTTTTTGGCCGAAACTTGCATTTTGAAAAGTTTTGTAGAATCATAATTTCAGATGCTTTCTAACATAGACTTCCATCATAACCTTCCCTTGTAACATATAGGAAGGATCTGAAATTTTTTGTATTCTTTCGTATAGTCCTCAATTTAATTTTTTTTTTTGTGCAAAAACTAGTATAAACTTGTGTATGATATATTATGATTTTTTGAACGAAACTTGCATTTTGAAACGTTTCGTAGAATAAAATTTTCAGATGATTTTTTGCATGGATTTCCATCATAACCTTCCCTCGTATCATATAGGAAGGATCTGAAATATTTTGTATCGCTTAGTACAGTCCTCGTTTTAATTAATTTTTTTATCAATACTAGTATAAACTTGTGTATAATATATTATGATTTTTTGACCAAAACATGCATTCAGAAACGTTTTGTAGAATTAAATTTTCAGACGATTTTTTGCATGTACTTCTATCAAAACCTTCCCTCGGAACATATAGGAAGGATTTGAAAAGTTTTGTATCGTCTTGTATAGTCCTCAATTTAATTATAATTTTTTAGCAAAACTAGTATAAACTTATTTATGATATATTACGATTTTTTGACCGAAACTTGCATTTTGAAAAGTTTTGTAGAATCAAATTTTCAGATGATTTTTTGCATGGAGTTCCATCATAACCTTACTTCGTATCATATAGGAAGGATATGAAAAGTTTTGTATCATTTAGTACAGTCCTCGATTTAATTAAATATTTTTAGCAATACTAGTATAAACTTGTGTATAATATATTATGATTTTTTGGCCGAAACATGTATTCGGAAAAGTTTTGTAGAATCAAAATTTCAGACGATTTTTTGCATGGACTTCTATCATAACCTTCCCTCGTATCATATAGGAAGGATCTGAAAAGTTTTCTATCGTCTCGTATAGTCCTCGATTAAATTAATGTTTTTGAGCAAAACTAGTATAAACTTGTTTATGATATATTATGATTTTTTGGCCGAAACTTGCATTTTGAAAAGTTTTGTAGAATCATAATTTCAGATGCTTTCTAACATAGACTTCCATCATAACCTTCCCTTGTAACATATAGGAAGTATCTGAAATTTTTTGTATTCTTTCGTATAGTCCTCAATTTAATTTTTATTTTTTGAGCAAAAACTAGTATAAACTTGTGTATGATATATTATGATTTTTTGAACGAAACTTGCATTTTGAAACGTTACGTAGAATAAAATTTTCAGATGATTTTTTGCATGGATTTCCATCATAACCTTCCCTCGTATCATAAAGGAAGGATCTGAAATGTTTTGTATCGCTTAGTACAGTCCTCGTTTTAATTAATTTTTTTATCAATACTAGTATAAACTTGTGTATAATATATTATGATTTTTTGACCGAAACATGCATTCAGAAACGTTTTGTAGAATTAAATTTCCAGACGATTTTTTGCATGTACTTCTATCATAACCTTCCCTCGGAACATATAAGAAGGATCTGAAAAGTTTTGTATCGTCTTGTATAGTCCTCAATTTAATTATAATTTTTTAGCAAAACTAGTATAAACTTATTTATGATATATTACGATTTTTTGACCGAAACTTGCATTTTGAAAAGTTTTGTAGAATCAAATTTTCAGATGATTTTTTGCATGGAGTTCCATCATAACCTTACTTCGTATCATATAGGAAGGATATGAAAAGTTTTGTATCATTTACTACAGTCCTCGATTTAATTAAATATTTTTGGCAATACTAGTATAAACTTGTGTATAATATATTATGATTTTTTGGCCGAAACATGTATTCGGAAAAGTTGTGTAGAATCAAATTTTCAGACGATTTTTTGCATGGACTTCTATCATAACCTTCCCTCGTATCATATAGGATGGATCTGAAAAGTTTTGTATCGTCTCGTATAGTCCTTGATTAAATTAATGTTTTTGAGCAAAACTAGTATAAACTTGTTTATGATATATTATGATTTTTTGACCGAAACTTGCATTTTGAAAAGTTTTGTAGAATCAAAATTTCAGATGCTTTTTTACATAGACTTCCATCATTACCTTCCCTCGTAACATATAGGAAGGATCTGAAAATTTTTGTATTCTTTCGTATAGTCCTCAATTTAATTTTTATTTTTTGAGCAAAAACTAGTATAAACTTGTGTATGATATATTATGATTTTTTGAACGAAACATGCATTTTGAAACGTTTCGTAGAATAAAATTTTCAGATGATTTTTGCATGGATTTCCATCATAACCTTCCCTCAAATCATATAAGAAGGATCTGAAATGTTTTGTATCGCTTAGTACAGTCCTCGTTTTAATTAATTTTTTTATCAATACTAGTATAAACTTGTGTATAATATATTATGATTTTTTGACCGAAACATGCATTCAGAAACGTTTTGTAGAATTAAATTTTCAGACGATTTTTTGCATGTACTTCTATCATAACCTTCCCTCGGAACATATAGGAAGGATCTGAAAAGTTTTGTATCGTCTTGTATAGTCCTCAATTTAATTATAATTTTTTAGCAAAACTAGTATAAACTTATTTATGATATATTACGATTTTTTGACCGAAACTTGCATTTTGAAAAGTTTTGTAGAATCAAATTTTCAGATGATTTTTTGCATGGAGTTCCATCATAACCTTACTTCGTATCATATAGGAAGGATATGAAAAGTTTTGTATCATTTAGTACAGTCCTCGATTTAATTAAATATTTTTAGCAATACTAGTATAAACTTGTGTATAATATATTATGATTTTTTAGCCGAAACATGTATTCGGAAAAGTTGTGTAGAATCAAATTTTCAGACGATTTTTTGCATTGACTTCTATCATAACCTTCCCTCGTATCATATAGGATGGATCTGAAAAGTTTTGTATCGTCTCGTATAGTCCTCGATTAAATTAATGTTGTTGAGCAAAACTAGTATCAACTTGTTTATGATATAATATGATTTTTTGACCGAAACTTGCATTTTGAAAAGTTTTGTAGAATCAAAATTTCAGATGCTTTTTTACATAGACTTCCATCATAACCTTCCCTCGTAACATATAGGAAGGATCTGTAAATTTTTGTATTCTTTCGTATAGTCCTCAATTTAATTTTTATTTTTTGAATAAAAACTAGTATAAACTTGTGTATGATATATTATGATTTTTTGAACGAAACTTGCATTTTGAAACGTTTCGTAGAATAAAATTTTCAGATGATTTTTTGCATGGATTTCCATCATAACCTTCCCTCGTATCATATAGGAAGGATCTGAAATGTTTTGTATCGCTTAGTACAGTCCTCGTTTTAATTAATTTTTTTTATCAATACTAGTATAAACTTGTGTATAATATATTATGATTTTTTGACCGAAACATGCATTCAGAAACGTTTTGTAGAGTTAAATTTTCAGACGATTTTTTGCATGTACTTCTATCATAACCTTCCCTCGGAACATATAGGAAGGATCTGAAAAGTTTTGTATCGTCTTGTATAGTCCTCAATTTAATTATAATTTTTTAGCAAAACTAGTATAAACTTATTTATGATATATTACGATTTTTTGACCGAAACTTGCATTTTGAAAAGTTTTGTAGAATCAAATTTTCAGATGATTTTTTGCATGGAGTTCCATCATAACCTTACTTCGTATCATATAGGAAGGATATGAAAAGTTTTGTATCATTTAGTACAGTCCTCGATTTAATTAAATATTTTTAGCAATACTAGTATAAACTTGTGTATAATATATTATGATTTTTTAGCCGAAACATGTATTCGGAAAAGTTGTGTAGAATCAAATTTTCAGACGATTTTTTGCATGGACTTCTATCATAACCTTCCCTCGTATCATATAGGATGGATCTGAAAAGTTTTGTATCGTCTCGTATAGTCCTCGATTAAATTAATGTTGTTGAGCAAAACTAGTATAAACTTGTTTATGATATAATATGATTTTTTGACCGAAACTTGCATTTTGAAAAGTTTTGTAGAATCAAAATTTCAGATGCTTTTTTACATAGACTTCCATCATAACCTTCCCTCGTAACATATAGGAAGGATCTGAAAATTTTTGTATTCTTTCGTATAGTCCTCAATTTAATTTTTATTTTTTGAATAAAAACTAGTATAAACTTGTGTATGATATATTATGATTTTTTGAACGAAACTTGCATTTTGAAACGTTTCGTAGAATAAAATTTTCAGATGATTTTTTGCATGGATTTCCATCATAACCTTCCCTCGTATCATATAGGAAGGATCTGAAATGTTTTGTATCGCTTAGTACAGTCCTCGTTTTAATTAATTTTTTTTATCAATACTAGTATAAACTTGTGTATAATATATTATGATTTTTTGACCGAAACATGCATTCAGAAACGTTTTGTAGAGTTAAATTTTCAGACGATTTTTTGCATGTACTTCTATCATAACCTTCCCTCGGAACATATAGGAAGGATCTGAAAAGTTTTGTATCGTCTTGTATAGTCCTCAATTTAATTATATTTTTTTAGCAAAACTAGTATAAACTTATTTACGATATATTACGATTTTTTGACCGAAACTTGCATTTTGAAAAGTTTTGTAGAATCAAATTTTCAGATGATTTTTTGCATGGAGTTCCATCATAACCTTACTTCGTATCATATAGGAAGGATATGAAAAGTTTTGTATCATTTACTACAGTCCTCGATTTAATTAAATATTTTTGGCAATACTAGTATAAACTTGTGTATAATATATTATGATTTTTTGGCCGAAACATGTATTCGGAAAAGTTGTGTAGAATCAAATTTTCAGACGATTTTTTGCATGGACTTCTATCATAACCTTCCCTCGTATCATATAGGATGGATCTGAAAAGTTTTGTATCGTCTCGTATAGTCCTCGATTAAATTAATGTTTTTGAGCAAAACTAGTATAAACTTGTTTATGATATATTATGATTTTTTGACCGAAACTTGCATTTTGAAAAGTTTTGTAGAATCAAAATTTCAGATGCTTTTTTACATAGACTTCCATCATAACCTTCCCTCGTAACATATAGGAAGGATCTTAAAATTTTTGTATTCTTTCGTATAGTCCTCAATTTAATTTTTATTTTTTGAGCAAAAACTAGTATAAACTTGTGTATGATATATTATGATTTTTTGAACGAAACTTGCATTTTGAAACGTTTCGTAGAATAAAATTTTCAGATGATTTTTTGCATGGATTCCCATCATAAGCTTCCCTCGTATCATATAGGAAGGATCTGAAATGTTTTGTATCGCTTAGTACAGTCCTCGTTTTAATTAATTTTTTTATCAATACTAGTATAAACTTGTGTATAATATATTATGAGTTTTTGACCGAAACATGCATTCAGAAACGTTTTGTAGAATTAAATTTTCAGACGATTTTTTGCATGTACTTCTATCATAACCTTCCCTCGGAACATATAGGAAGGATCTGAAAAGTTTTGTATCGTCTTGTATAGTCCTCAATTTAATTATAATTTTTTAGCAAAACTAGTATAAACTTATTCATGATATATTACGATTTTTTGACCGAAACTTGCATTTTGAAAAGTTTTTTAGAATCAAATTTTCAGATGATTTTTTGCATGGAGTTCCATCATAACCTTACTTCGTATCATATAGGAAGGATATGAAAAGTTTTGTATCATTTAGTACAGTCCTCGATTTAATTAAATATTTTTAGCAATACTAGTATAAACTTGTGTATAATATATTATGATTTTTTAGCCGAAACATGTATTCGGAAAAGTTGTGTAGAATCAAATTTTCAGACGATTTTTTGCATGGACTTCTATCATAACCTTCCCTCGTATCATATAGGATGGATCTGAAAAGTTTTGTATCGTCTCGTATAGTCCTCGATTAAATTAATGTTTTTGAGCAAAACTAGTATAAACTTGTTTATGATATGTTATGATTTTTTGACCGAAACTTGCATTTTGAAAAGTTTTGTAGAATCAAAATTTCAGATGCTTTTTTACATAGACTTCCATCATAACCTTCCCTCGTAACATATAGGAAGGATCTTAAAATTTTTGTATTCTTTCGTATAGTCCTCAATTTAATTTTTATTTTTTGAGCAAAAACTAGTATAAACTTGTGTATGATATATTATGATTTTTTGAACGAAACTTGCATTTTGAAACGTTTCGTAGAATAAAATTTTCAGATGATTTTTTGCATGGATTCCCATCATAAGCTTCCCTCGTATCATATAGGAAGGATCTGAAATGTTTTGTATCGCTTAGTACAGTCCTCGTTTTAATTAATTTTTTTATCAATACTAGTATAAACTTGTGTATAATATATTATGATTTTTTGACCGAAACTTGCATTTTGAAAAGTTTTGTAGAATCAAATTTTCAGATGATTTTTTGCATGGAGTTCCATCATAACCTTACTTCGTATCATATAGGAAGGATATGAAAAGTTTTGTATCATTTAGTACAGTCCTCGATTTAATTAAATATTTTTAGCAATACTAGTATAAACTTGTGTATAATATATTATGATTTTTTAGCCGAAACATGTATTCGGAAAAGTTGTGTAGAATCAAATTTTCAGACGATTTTTTGCATGGACTTCTATCATAACCTTCCCTCGTATCATATAGGATGGATCTGAAAAGTTTTGTATCGTCTCGTATAGTCCTCGATTAAATTAATGTTGTTGAGCAAAACTAGTATAAACTTGTTTATGATATAATATGATTTTTTGACCGAAACTTGCATTTTGAAAAGTTTTGTAGAATCAAAATTTCAGATGCTTTTTTACATAGACTTCCATCATAACCTTCCCTCGTAACATATAGGAAGGATCTGAAAATTTTTGTATTCTTTCGTATAGTCCTCAATTTAATTTTTATTTTTTGAATAAAAACTAGTATAAACTTGTGTATGATATATTATGATTTTTTGAACGAAACTTGCATTTTGAAACGTTTCGTAGAATAAAATTTTCAGATGATTTTTTGCATGGATTTCCATCATAACCTTCCCTCGTATCATATAGGAAGGATCTGAAATGTTTTGTATCGCTTAGTACAGTCCTCGTTTTAATTAATTTTTTTTATCAATACTAGTATAAACTTGTGTATAATATATTATGATTTTTTGACCGAAACATGCATTCAGAAACGTTTTGTAGAGTTAAATTTTCAGACGATTTTTTGCATGTACTTCTATCATAACCTTCCCTCGGAACATATAGGAAGGATCTGAAAAGTTTTGTATCGTCTTGTATAGTCCTCAATTTAATTATATTTTTTTAGCAAAACTAGTATAAACTTATTTACGATATATTACGATTTTTTGACCGAAACTTGCATTTTGAAAAGTTTTGTAGAATCAAATTTTCAGATGATTTTTTGCATGGAGTTCCATCATAACCTTACTTCGTATCATATAGGAAGGATATGAAAAGTTTTGTATCATTTACTACAGTCCTCGATTTAATTAAATATTTTTGGCAATACTAGTATAAACTTGTGTATAATATATTATGATTTTTTGGCCGAAACATGTATTCGGAAAAGTTGTGTAGAATCAAATTTTCAGACGATTTTTTGCATGGACTTCTATCATAACCTTCCCTCGTATCATATAGGATGGATCTGAAAAGTTTTGTATCGTCTCGTATAGTCCTCGATTAAATTAATGTTTTTGAGCAAAACTAGTATAAACTTGTTTATGATATATTATGATTTTTTGACCGAAACTTGCATTTTGAAAAGTTTTGTAGAATCAAAATTTCAGATGCTTTTTTACATAGACTTCCATCATAACCTTCCCTCGTAACATATAGGAAGGATCTTAAAATTTTTGTATTCTTTCGTATAGTCCTCAATTTAATTTTTATTTTTTGAGCAAAAACTAGTATAAACTTGTGTATGATATATTATGATTTTTTGAACGAAACTTGCATTTTGAAACGTTTCGTAGAATAAAATTTTCAGATGATTTTTTGCATGGATTCCCATCATAAGCTTCCCTCGTATCATATAGGAAGGATCTGAAATGTTTTGTATCGCTTAGTACAGTCCTCGTTTTAATTAATTTTTTTATCAATACTAGTATAAACTTGTGTATAATATATTATGATTTTTTGACCGAAACATGCATTCAGAAACGTTTTGTAGAATTAAATTTTCAGACGATTTTTTGCATGTACTTCTATCATAACCTTCCCTCGGAACATATAGGAAGGATCTGAAAAGTTTTGTATCGTCTTGTATAGTCCTCAATTTAATTATAATTTTTTAGCAAAACTAGTATAAACTTATTCATGATATATTACGATTTTTTGACCGAAACTTGCATTTTGAAAAGTTTTTTAGAATCAAATTTTCAGATGATTTTTTGCATGGAGTTCCATCATAACCTTACTTCGTATCATATAGGAAGGATATGAAAAGTTTTGTATCATTTAGTACAGTCCTCGATTTAATTAAATATTTTTAGCAATACTAGTATAAACTTGTGTATAATATATTATGATTTTTTAGCCGAAACATGTATTCGGAAAAGTTGTGTAGAATCAAATTTTCAGACGATTTTTTGCATGGACTTCTATCATAACCTTCCCTCGTATCATATAGGATGGATCTGAAAAGTTTTGTATCGTCTCGTATAGTCCTCGATTAAATTAATGTTTTTGAGCAAAACTAGTATAAACTTGTTTATGATATGTTATGATTTTTTGACCGAAACTTGCATTTTGAAAAGTTTTGTAGAATCAAAATTTCAGATGCTTTTTTACATAGACTTCCATCATAACCTTCCCTCGTAACATATAGGAAGGATCTTAAAATTTTTGTATTCTTTCGTATAGTCCTCAATTTAATTTTTATTTTTTGAGCAAAAACTAGTATAAACTTGTGTATGATATATTATGATTTTTTGAACGAAACTTGCATTTTGAAACGTTTCGTAGAATAAAATTTTCAGATGATTTTTTGCATGGATTCCCATCATAAGCTTCCCTCGTATCATATAGGAAGGATCTGAAATGTTTTGTATCGCTTAGTACAGTCCTCGTTTTAATTAATTTTTTTATCAATACTAGTATAAACTTGTGTATAATATATTATGATTTTTTGACCGAAACATGCATTCAGAAACGTTTTGTAGAATTAAATTTTCAGACGATTTTTTGCATGTACTTCTATCATAACCTTCCCTCGGAACATATAGGAAGGATCTGAAAAGTTTTGTATCGTCTTGTATAGTCCTCAATTTAATTATAATTTTTTAGCAAAACTAGTATAAACTTATTCATGATATATTACGATTTTTTGACCGAAACTTGCATTTTGAAAAGTTTTTTAGAATCAAATTTTTAGATGATTTTTTGCATGGAGTTCCATCATAACCTTACTTCGTATCATATAGGAAGGATATGAAAAGTTTTGTATCATTTAGTACAGTCCTCGATTTAATTAAATATTTTTAGCAATACTAGTATAAACTTGAGTATAATATATTATGATTTTTTAGCCGAAACATGTATTCGGAAAAGTTGTGTAGAATCAAATTTTCAGACGATTTTTTGCCTGGACTTCTATCATAACCTACCCTCGTATCATATAGGATGGATCTGAAAAGTTTTGTATCGTCTCGTATAGTCCTCGATTAAATTAATGTTTTTGAGCAAAACTAGTATAAACTTGTTTATGATATATTATGATTTTTTGACCGAAACTTGCATTTTGAAAAGTTTTGTAGAATCAAAATTTCAGATGCTTTTTTACATAGACTTCCATCATAACCTTCCCTCGTAACATATAGGAAGGATCTTAAAATTTTTGTATTCTTTCGTATAGTCCTCAATTTAATTTTTATTTTTTGAGCAAAAACTAGTATAAACTTGTGTATGATATATTATGATTTTTTGAACGAAACTTGCATTTTGAAACGTTTCGTAGAATAAAATTTTCAGATGATTTTTTGCATGGATTCCCATCATAAGCTTCCCTCGTATCATATAGGAAGGATCTGAAATGTTTTGTATCGCTTAGTACAGTCCTCGTTTTAATTAATTTTTTTATCAATACTAGTATAAACTTGTGTATAATATATTATGATTTTTTGACCGAAACATGCATTCAGAAACGTTTTGTAGAATTAAATTTTCAGACGATTTTTTGCATGTACTTCTATCATAACCTTCCCTCGGAACATATAGGAAGGATCTGAAAAGTTTTGTATCGTCTTGTATAGTCCTCAATTTAATTATAATTTTTTAGCAAAACTAGTATAAACTTATTCATGATATATTACGATTTTTTGACCGAAACTTGCATTTTGAAAAGTTTTTTAGAATCAAATTTTCAGATGATTTTTTGCATGGAGTTCCATCATAACCTTACTTCGTATCATATAGGAAGGATATGAAAAGTTTTGTATCATTTAGTACAGTCCTCGATTTAATTAAATATTTTTAGCAATACTAGTATAAACTTGTGTATAATATATTATGATTTTTTAGCCGAAACATGTATTCGGAAAAGTTGTGTAGAATCAAATTTTCAGACGATTTTTTGCATGGACTTCTATCATAACCTTCCCTCGTATCATATAGGATGGATCTGAAAAGTTTTGTATCGTCTCGTATAGTCCTCGATTAAATTAATGTTTTTGAGCAAAACTAGTATAAACTTGTTTATGATATATTATGATTTTTTGACCGAAACTTGCATTTTGAAAAGTTTTGTAGAATCAAAATTTCAGATGCTTTTTTACATAGACTTCCATCATAACCTTCCCTCGTAACATATAGGAAGGATCTGAAAATTTTTGTATTCTTTCGTATAGTCCTCAATTTAATTTTTATTTTTTGAGCAAAAACTAGTATAAACTTGTGTATGATATATTATGATTTTTTGAACGAAACTTGCATTTTGAAACGTTTCGTAGAATAAAATTTTCAGATGATTTTTTGCATGGATTTCCATCATAACCTTCCCTCGTATCATATAGGAAGGATCTGAAATGTTTTGTATCTCTTAGTACAGTCCTCGTTTTAATTAATTTTTTTATCAATACTAGTATAAACTTGTGTATAATATATTATGATTTTTTGACGGAAACATGCATTCAGAAACGTTTTGTAGAGTTAAATTTTCAGACGATTTTTTGCATGTACTTCTATCATAACCTTCCCTCGGAACATATAGGAAGGATCTGAAAAGTTTTGTATCGTCTTGTATAGTCCTCAATTTAATTATATTTTTTTAGCAAAACTAGTATAAACTTATTCATGATATATTACGATTTTTTGACCGAAACTTGCATTTTGAAAAGTTTTATAGAATCAAATTTTCAGATGTTTTTTTGCATGGAGTTCCATCATAACCTTACTTCGTATCATATAGGAAGGATATGAAAAGTTTTGTATCATTTACTACAGTCCTCGATTTAATTAAATATTTTTGGCAATACTAGTATAAACTTGTGTATAATATATTATGATTTTTTGGCCGAAACATGTATTCGGAAAAGTTGTGTAGAATCAAATTTTCAGACGATTTTTTGCATGGACTTCTATCATAACCTTCCCTCGTATCATATAGGATGGATCTGAAAAGTTTTGTATCGTCTCGTATAGTCCTCGATTAAATTAATGTTTTTGAGCAAAACTAGTATAAACTTGTTTATGATATATTATGATTTTTTGACCGAAACTTGCATTTTGAAAAGTTTTGTAGAATCAAAATTTCAGATGCTTTTTTACATAGACTTCCATCATAACCTTCCCTCGTAACATATAGGAAGGATCTGAATATTTTTGTATTCTTTCGTATAGTCCTCAATTTAATTTTTATTTTTTGAGCAAAAACTAGTATAAACTTGTGTATGATATATTATGATTTTTTGAACGAAACTTGCATTTTGAAACGTTTCGTAGAATAAAATTTTCAGATGATTTTTTGCATGGATTTCCATCATAACCTTCCCTCGTATCATATAGGAAGGATCTGAAATGTTTTGTATCTCTTAGTACAGTCCTCGTTTTAATTAATTTTTTTATCAATACTAGTATAAACTTGTGTATAATATATTATGATTTTTTGACGGAAACATGCATTCAGAAACGTTTTGTAGAGTTAAATTTTCAGACGATTTTTTGCATGTACTTCTATCGTAACCTTCCCTCGGAACATATAGGAAGGATCTGAAAAGTTTTGTATCGTCTTGTATAGTCCTCAATTTAATTATATTTTTTTAGCAAAACTAGTATAAACTTATTTATGATATATTACGATTTTTTGACCGAAACTTGCATTTTGAAAAGTTTTGTAGAATCAAATTTTCAGATGTTTTTTTGCATGGAGTTCCATCATAACCTTACTTCGTATCATATAGGAAGGATATGAAAAGTTTTGTATCATTTACTACAGTCCTTGATTTAATTAAATATTTTTGGCAATACTAGTATAAACTTGTGTATAATATATTATGATTTTTTGGCCGAAACATGTATTCGGAAAAGTTGTGTAGAATCAAATTTTCAGACGATTTTTTGCATGGACTTCTATCATAACCTTCCCTCGTATCATATAGGATGGATCTGAAAAGTTTTGTATCGTCTCGTATAGTCCTCGATTAAATTAATGTTTTTGAGCAAAACTAGTATAAACTTGTTTATGATATATTATGATTTTTTGACCGAAACTTGCATTTTGAAAAGTTTTGTAGAATCAAAATTTCAGATGCTTTTTTACATAGACTTCCATCATAACCTTCCCTCGTAACATATAGGAAGGATCTGAATATTTTTGTATTCTTTCGTATAGTCCTCAATTTAATTTTTATTTTTTGAGCAAAAACTAGTATAAACTTGTGTATGATATATTATGATTTTTTGAACGAAACTTGCATTTTGAAACGTTTCGTAGAATAAAATTTTCAGATGATTTTTTGCATGGATTTCCATCATAACCTTCCCTCGTATCATATAGGAAGGATCTGAAATGTTTTGTATCTCTTAGTACAGTCCTCGTTTTAATTAATTTTTTTATCAATACTAGTATAAACTTGTGTATAATATATTATGATTTTTTGACGGAAACATGCATTCAGAAACGTTTTGTAGAGTTAAATTTTCAGACGATTTTTTGCATGTACTTCTATCATAACCTTCCCTCGGAACATATAGGAAGGATCTGAAAAGTTTTGTATCGTCTTGTATAGTCCTCAATTTAATTATATTTTTTTAGCAAAACTAGTATAAACTTATTCATGATATATTACGATTTTTTGACCGAAACTTGCATTTTGAAAAGTTTTATAGAATCAAATTTTCAGATGTTTTTTTGCATGGAGTTCCATCATAACCTTACTTCGTATCATATAGGAAGGATATGAAAAGTTTTGTATCATTTACTACAGTCCTCGATTTAATTAAATATTTTTGGCAATACTAGTATAAACTTGTGTATAATATATTATGATTTTTTGGCCGAAACATGTATTCGGAAAAGTTGTGTAGAATCAAATTTTCAGACGATTTTTTGCATGGACTTCTATCATAACCTTCCCTCGTATCATATAGGATGGATCTGAAAAGTTTTGTATCGTCTCGTATAGTCCTCGATTAAATTAATGTTTTTGAGCAAAACTAGTATAAACTTGTTTATGATATATTATGATTTTTTGACCGAAACTTGCATTTTGAAAAGTTTTGTAGAATCAAAATTTCAGATGCTTTTTTACATAGACTTCCATCATAACCTTCCCTCGTAACATATAGGAAGGATCTGAATATTTTTGTATTCTTTCGTATAGTCCTCAATTTAATTTTTATTTTTTGAGCAAAAACTAGTATAAACTTGTGTATGATATATTATGATTTTTTGAACGAAACTTGCATTTTGAAACGTTTCGTAGAATAAAATTTTCAGATGATTTTTTGCATGGATTTCCATCATAACCTTCCCTCGTATCATATAGGAAGGATCTGAAATGTTTTGTATCTCTTAGTACAGTCCTCGTTTTAATTAATTTTTTTATCAATACTAGTATAAACTTGTGTATAATATATTATGATTTTTTGACGGAAACATGCATTCAGAAACGTTTTGTAGAGTTAAATTTTCAGACGATTTTTTGCATGTACTTCTATCGTAACCTTCCCTCGGAACATATAGGAAGGATCTGAAAAGTTTTGTATCGTCTTGTATAGTCCTCAATTTAATTATATTTTTTTAGCAAAACTAGTATAAACTTATTTATGATATATTACGATTTTTTGACCGAAACTTGCATTTTGAAAAGTTTTGTAGAATCAAATTTTCAGATGTTTTTTTGCATGGAGTTCCATCATAACCTTACTTCGTATCATATAGGAAGGATATGAAAAGTTTTGTATCATTTACTACAGTCCTTGATTTAATTAAATATTTTTGGCAATACTAGTATAAACTTGTGTATAATATATTATGATTTTTTGGCCGAAACATGTATTCGGAAAAGTTGTGTAGAATCAAATTTTCAGACGATTTTTTGCATGGACTTCTATCATAACCTTCCCTCGTATCATATAGGATGGATCTGAAAAGTTTTGTATCGTCTCGTATAGTCCTCGATTAAATTAATGTTTTTGAGCAAAACTAGTATAAACTTGTTTATGATATATTATGATTTTTTGACCGAAACTTGCATTTTGAAAAGTTTTGTAGAATCAAAATTTCAGATGCTTTTTTACATAGACTTCCATCATAACCTTCCCTCGTAACATATAGGAAGGATCTGAATATTTTTGTATTCTTTCGTATAGTCCTCAATTTAATTTTTATTTTTTGAGCAAAAACTAGTATAAACTTGTGTATGATATATTATGATTTTTTGAACGAAACTTGCATTTTGAAACGTTTCGTAGAATAAAATTTTCAGATGATTTTTTGCATGGATTTCCATCATAACCTTCCCTCGTATCATATAGGAAGGATCTGAAATGTTTTGTATCTCTTAGTACAGTCCTCGTTTTAATTAATTTTTTTATCAATACTAGTATAAACTTGTGTATAATATATTATGATTTTTTGACGGAAACATGCATTCAGAAACGTTTTGTAGAGTTAAATTTTCAGACGATTTTTTGCATGTACTTCTATCATAACCTTCCCTCGGAACATATAGGAAGGATCTGAAAAGTTTTGTATCGTCTTGTATAGTCCTCAATTTAATTATATTTTTTTAGCAAAACTAGTATAAACTTATTCATGATATATTACGATTTTTTGACCGAAACTTGCATTTTGAAAAGTTTTATAGAATCAAATTTTCAGATGTTTTTTTGCATGGAGTTCCATCATAACCTTACTTCGTATCATATAGGAAGGATATGAAAAGTTTTGTATCATTTACTACAGTCCTCGATTTAATTAAATATTTTTGGCAATACTAGTATAAACTTGTGTATAATATATTATGATTTTTTGGCCGAAACATGTATTCGGAAAAGTTGTGTAGAATCAAATTTTCAGACGATTTTTTGCATGGACTTCTATCATAACCTTCCCTCGTATCATATAGGATGGATCTGAAAAGTTTTGTATCGTCTCGTATAGTCCTCGATTAAATTAATGTTTTTGAGCAAAACTAGTATAAACTTGTTTATGATATATTATGATTTTTTGACCGAAACTTGCATTTTGAAAAGTTTTGTAGAATCAAAATTTCAGATGCTTTTTTACATAGACTTCCATCATAACCTTCCCTCGTAACATATAGGAAGGATCTGAATATTTTTGTATTCTTTCGTATAGTCCTCAATTTAATTTTTATTTTTTGAGCAAAAACTAGTATAAACTTGTGTATGATATATTATGATTTTTTGAACGAAACTTGCATTTTGAAACGTTTCGTAGAATAAAATTTTCAGATGATTTTTTGCATGGATTTCCATCATAACCTTCCCTCGTATCATATAGGAAGGATCTGAAATGTTTTGTATCTCTTAGTACAGTCCTCGTTTTAATTAATTTTTTTATCAATACTAGTATAAACTTGTGTATAATATATTATGATTTTTTGACCGAAACATGCATTCAGAAACGTTTTGTAGAGTTAAATTTTCAGACGATTTTTTGCATGTACTTCTATCGTAACCTTCCCTCGGAACATATAGGAAGGATCTGAAAAGTTTTGTATCGTCTTGTATAGTCCTCAATTTAATTATATTTTTTTAGCAAAACTAGTATAAACTTATTTATGATATATTACGATTTTTTGACCGAAACTTGCATTTTGAAAAGTTTTGTAGAATCAAATTTTCAGATGTTTTTTTGCATGGAGTTCCATCATAACCTTACTTCGTATCATATAGGAAGGATATGAAAAGTTTTGTATCATTTACTACAGTCCTTGATTTAATTAAATATTTTTGGCAATACTAGTATAAACTTGTGTATAATATATTATGATTTTTTGGCCGAAACATGTATTCGGAAAAGTTGTGTAGAATCAAATTTTCAGACGATTTTTTGCATGGACTTCTATCATAACCTTCCCTCGTATCATATAGGATGGATCTGAAAAGTTTTGTATCGTCTCGTATAGTCCTCGATTAAATTAATGTTTTTGAGCAAAACTAGTATAAACTTGTTTATGATATATTATGATTTTTTGACCGAAACTTGCATTTTGAAAAGTTTTGTAGAATCAAAATTTCAGATGCTTTTTTACATAGACTTCCATCATAACCTTCCCTCGTAACATATAGGAAGGATCTGAATATTTTTGTATTCTTTCGTATAGTCCTCAATTTAATTTTTATTTTTTGAGCAAAAACTAGTATAAACTTGTGTATGATATATTATGATTTTTTGAACGAAACTTGCATTTTGAAACGTTTCGTAGAATAAAATTTTCAGATGATTTTTTGCATGGATTTCCATCATAACCTTCCCTCGTATCATATAGGAAGGATCTGAAATGTTTTGTATCTCTTAGTACAGTCCTCGTTTTAATTAATTTTTTTATCAATACTAGTATAAACTTGTGTATAATATATTATGATTTTTTGACGGAAACATGCATTCAGAAACGTTTTGTAGAGTTAAATTTTCAGACGATTTTTTGCATGTACTTCTATCATAACCTTCCCTCGGAACATATAGGAAGGATCTGAAAAGTTTTGTATCGTCTTGTATAGTCCTCAATTTAATTATATTTTTTTAGCAAAACTAGTATAAACTTATTCATGATATATTACGATTTTTTGACCGAAACTTGCATTTTGAAAAGTTTTATAGAATCAAATTTTCAGATGTTTTTTTGCATGGAGTTCCATCATAACCTTACTTCGTATCATATAGGAAGGATATGAAAAGTTTTGTATCATTTACTACAGTCCTCGATTTAATTAAATATTTTTGGCAATACTAGTATAAACTTGTGTATAATATATTATGATTTTTTGGCCGAAACATGTATTCGGAAAAGTTGTGTAGAATCAAATTTTCAGACGATTTTTTGCATGGACTTCTATCATAACCTTCCCTCGTATCATATAGGATGGATCTGAAAAGTTTTGTATCGTCTCGTATAGTCCTCGATTAAATTAATGTTTTTGAGCAAAACTAGTATAAACTTGTTTATGATATATTATGATTTTTTGACCGAAACTTGCATTTTGAAAAGTTTTGTAGAATCAAAATTTCAGATGCTTTTTTACATAGACTTCCATCATAACCTTCCCTCGTAACATATAGGAAGGATCTGAATATTTTTGTATTCTTTCGTATAGTCCTCAATTTAATTTTTATTTTTTGAGCAAAAACTAGTATAAACTTGTGTATGATATATTATGATTTTTTGAACGAAACTTGCATTTTGAAACGTTTCGTAGAATAAAATTTTCAGATGATTTTTTGCATGGATTTCCATCATAACCTTCCCTCGTATCATATAGGAAGGATCTGAAATGTTTTGTATCTCTTAGTACAGTCCTCGTTTTAATTAATTTTTTTATCAATACTAGTATAAACTTGTGTATAATATATTATGATTTTTTGACCGAAACATGCATTCAGAAACGTTTTGTAGAGTTAAATTTTCAGACGATTTTTTGCATGTACTTCTATCATAACCTTCCCTCGGAACATATAGGAAGGATCTGAAAAGTTTTGTATCGTCTTGTATAGTCCTCAATTTAATTATATTTTTTTAGCAAAACTAGTATAAACTTATTTATGATATATTACGATTTTTTGACCGAAACTTGCATTTTGAAAAGTTTTGTAGAATCAAATTTTCAGATGATTTTTTGCATGGAGTTCCATCATAACCTTACTTCGTATCATATAGGAAGGATATGAAAAGTTTTGTATCATTTACTACAGTCCTCGATTTAATTAAATATTTTTGGCAATACTAGTATAAACTTGTGTATAATATATTATGATTTTTTGGCCGAAACATGTATTCGGAAAAGTTGTGTAGAATCAAATTTTCAGACGATTTTTTGCATGGACTTCTATCATAACCTTCCCTCGTATCATATAGGATGGATCTGAAAAGTTTTGTATCGTCTCGTATAGTCCTCGATTAAATTAATGTTTTTGAGCAAAACTAGTATAAACTTGTGTATGATATATTATGATTTTATGACCGAAACTATCAATTTGAAACGTTTCGTAGAATCAAATTTTCAGATGATTTTTATGCATGGACTTCCATCATAACCTTCCCTCGTATCATATAGGAAGGATCTAAAAAGTTTTGTATCGTTTCGTAAAGTCCTCGATTTAATTATATATTTTGAGCAAAACTAGTATAAACTTGTGTATGATATATTACGATTTTTTGACCGAAACTTGCATTTTGAAAAGTTTTGTAGAATCAAATTTTCAAATGATTTTTTGCATGAACTTCCATCATAACCTTCCCTCGTATCATATAGGAAAGATCTAAAAAGTTTTGTATTGTTCCGTATAGTCCTCAATTTAATTATATTTTTTGAGCAAAACTAGTATAAACTAGTGTATAATATATTATGATGTTTTGACTGAAACATGCAATTGGAAAAGTTTCGTCGAATCAAATTTTCAGATGATTTTTTGCATAGACTTCCATCATAACCTTCCCTCGTATAATATATGAAGGATCTGAAAAGTTTTGTATCATTTAGTACAGTCATCGATTTAATTAATTTTTTTAGCAATACTAGTATAACTTGTATATAATATATTATGATTTTTTGACCGAAACATGCATTCGGAAAAGTTTTTTAGAATCAAATTTTCAGACGATTTTTTGCATTGACTTCTATCATAACCTTCCCTCGTAACATATAGGAAGGATCTGAAAAGTTTGTATCGTCTGGTATAGTCCTTGATTAAATTTTGGTTTTTGAGCAAAACTAGTATAAACTTGTGTATGATATATTACGATTTTTTGACCGAAACTTGCAATTTGAAACGTTTCGTAGAATCAAATTTTCAGATGATTTTTTGCATAAACTTCCATCATTACCTTCCCTCGTATAATATAGGAAACATCTGAAAAGTTTTGTATCGTCTCGTATAGTCTTCGATTTAATTTTATTTTTTGAGCAAAACTAGTATAAACTTGTGTATAATATCTTACGATTTTTTGACCGAAACTTGCAATTGGAAAAGTTTCATAGAATCAAATTTCCAGATGATTTTTTGCATAGACTTCCATCATAACCTTCCCTCATAACATATAGGAATGATGTGAAACGTTTTGTATTGTTCCGTACAATCCTCAATTTAATTATATTTTTTGAGCAAAACTTGTATAATCTTGTGTATGATATATTACGATCTTTTGACCGAAACTTGCATTTTGAAAAGTTTTGTAGAATCAAATTTTCAGATGATTTTTTGCATGAACTTCCATCATAACCTTCCCTCATATAATATAGGAAAGATCTGAAAAATTTTGTATTGTTCCGTACAGTCCTCGATTTAATTATATTTTTTGAGCAAAACTAGTATAAACGTGTGTATAATATATTACAATTCTTTGACCGAAACTTGCATTTTGAAAAGTTTCGTAGAATCAAATTTTCAGATGATTTTTTGCATAGAATTCCATCATAACCTTCCCTTGTATCATATAGGAAGGATCTGAAAAGTTTTGTATCGTTTCGTACAGTCCTCGATTTAATTATATATTTTGAGCAAAATAGTTTAAATATGTGTATAATATATTATGATTTTTTGACCGAAACATGCAATTGGAAAAGTTTCGTAGAATCAAATTTTCAGATGATTTTTTGCATGAACTTCCATTATAAACCTCCCTCGAATCATATACGAAGGATCTGAAAAGTTTTGTATCGTTTCGTAGAGTCCTCAATTTAATATATATTTTTTGAGAAAAACAAGTAAAAACTTGTGTATAATATATTATGATTTTTTGACCGAAACTTGCAATTGGAAAAGTTTCATAGAATCAAATTTTCAGATGATTCTTTGCATAAACTTCCATCATAACCTTCCTTCGTAACATATAGGAAGGATCTGAAAAGTTTTGTATAGTTTCGTATAGTCCTCAATTTAATTTTTTATTTTTTGAGGAAAACTAGTCTAAACTTGTGAATGATATATTATGATTTTTTGACCGAAACTTGCACTTTGAAACGTTTCGTAGAATCAAATTTTCAGATGATTTTTTGCATGGACTTCCAACATAACCTTCCCTCGTAATATATAGGCAGGATCTGAAAAGTTTTATATCGTTCCGTACAATCCTCGATTTAATTTGATTTTTTAAGCAATACTAGTATAAACTTGTGTATAATATGTTATGATTTTTTGACCGAAACATGCCTTACGAAAAGTTTTGTAGAATCAAATTTTTAGATTATTTTTGCATAGACTTCCATCATAACCTTCCATCGTATCATATAGGAAGGATCTGAAAAGTTTTGTATCGTTTCGTACAGTCCTCGATTTAATTAAATATTTTGAGCAACTGGAAAAGTTTCAAAGAATCAAATTTTCTGATGAGTTTTTTGCATAGACTTCCATCATAACCTTCCCTCGTAACATATAGGAAGGATCTGAAAAGTTTTGTATCATTTCGTATAGTCCTCAATTTAATTTTTATTTTTTGAGCAAAACTAGTATAAACTTGTGTATGATATATTATGATTTTTTTAATGAAACTTGCATTTTGAAACGTTTCGTAGAATCAAATTTTCCATCAAAACCTTCCCTCGTATCATATAGGAATGATCTGAAAAGTTTTGTATCGTTTCGTATAGTCCTCGATTTAATTAATTTTTTTTAGCAATACTAGTATAAACTTGTGTATAATATACTATGATTTTTTGACCGAAACATGCAATCGGAAATGTTTTGTAGAATCAAATTATTAGATGATTTTTTGCATGGACTTCTATCATAACCTTCCCGAGTAACATATAGGAAGGATCTGAAAAGTTTTGTATAGTCTCGTATAGTCCTTGATTTAATTTTATTTTTTGAGAACAACTAGTATAAACTAGTGTATAATATATGACGATATTTTTACCGAAACTTGCATTTTTAAACGTTTCGTAGGAAGGATCTGAAAAGTTTTGTATCGTTTCGTACATTCCTCGATTTAATTATATATTTTGAGCAAAACTAGTATAAATATGTGTATAATATATTATGATTTTTGGACCGAAACATGCAATTGGAAAAGTATCGTAGAATGAAATTGTCAAATGATTTTTTGCATGAACTTCAATCATAACTTTCCCTTGTATCATATATGAAGGATCTGAAAAGTTTTATTTCGTTTCGTACAGTCCTCGATTTATTTATATTTTTTGAGAAAAACTAGTATAATCTTGTGTATGATATATGACGATTTTTTGACCGAAACTTGCATTTTGAAAAGTTTTGTAGGATCAAATGTTCAGATGATTTTTTGCATAGACTTCCATCATTACCTTCCCTGGTAACATATAAGAAGGATCCGAAAGGTTTTGTATCGTTTCGTACACTCCTCAATTTAATTTTTTATTTTTTGAGGAAAACAAGTATAAACTTGTGTATGATATATTACGATTTTTTGACCGAAACTTGCATTTTGAAACGTTTCGTCGAATCAAATTTTCAGATGATATTTTGCATGGACTTCCAACATAACCTTCCCTCGTAATATATAGGAAGGATCTGAAAGGTTTTGTATCGTTCCGTACAATGCTCGATTTAATTTGATTTTTTGAGCAATACTAGTATAAACTTGTGTATAATATATTATGATTTTTTTACCGAAACTCGCATTACTAAAATCTTCATAGATACAAATTTTCAGATGATTTTTTACATGGACTTCCATCATAACCTTCCCTCGTATCATATAGGAAGGATCTGAAAAGTTTTGTATCGTTTTGTACAATCCTCGATTTAATTAATTTTTTTGAGCAAAAGTAGTATAAACTTGTGTATAATATATTATGATTTTTTGAACGAAACTTGCAATTGGAAAAGATTCGTAGAATCAAATTTTCAGATGATTTTTTTTATAGACTTCCATCATAACCTTCCCTCGTCTCATATAGGAAAGATCTGAAAAGTTTTGTATCGTCTCGTATAGTCTTCGATTTAATTTTATTTTTTTAGCAAAACTAGTATAAACTAGTGTATAATATATTACGATATTTTGACCGAAACTTGCATTTTCAAAAGTTTCGTAGAATGAAATTTTCAGATGATTTTTTGCATTGACTTC
Organism: Lathyrus aphaca; assembly: GCA_963966055.1. Lineage (NCBI taxonomy): Eukaryota > Viridiplantae > Streptophyta > Magnoliopsida > Fabales > Fabaceae > Lathyrus > Lathyrus aphaca. The sequence goes on along the minus strand of OZ014523.1, from coordinate 526,118,059 downwards.
CATCATAACCTCCCCCGTAACATATAGGAAGGATCTGCAAAGTTTTGTATCGTTTCGTACAGTCCTCGATTTAATTATATATTTTGACCAAAACTAGTATAAATATGTGTATAATATATTATGATTTTATGACCGAAACTTGCAATTGGAAAAGTTTCGTAGAATGAAATTTTCAGAGGATTTTTTGCATGAACTTCCATCATAACCTTCCCTTGTATCATATATGAAGGATTTGAAAATTTTTATATCGTTTCGTACAGTCCTCGATTTAATTATATTTTTTGAGAAAAACTAGTATAAACTTGTGCATAATATATTATGATTTTTTTACCGAAACTTGCAATTGTAAAAGTTTCATAGAATCAAATTTTCAGATGATTTTTTGCATAGACTTCCATCATAACCTTCCCTCGTAACATATAGGAAGGATCCGAAAAGTTTTGTATCGTTTCGTATAGTCCTCAATTTAAAGTTTTATTTTTTGAGCAAAACTAGTATAAACTTGTGTATGATATATTACGATTTTTTGACCGAAACTTGCATTTTGAAACCTTTCGTCGAATCAAATTTGCAGATGATTTTTTGCATGGACTTCCAACATAACCTTCCCTCGTAATATATAGGAAGGATCTGAAAGGTTTTGTATCGTTCCGTACAATGCTCGATTTAATTTGATTTTTTGAGCAATACTAGTATAAACTTGTGTATAATATATTATGATTTTTTTACCGAAACTTGCATTACTAAAATCTTCATAGATACAAATTTATAGATGATTTTTTACATAGACTTCCATCATAACCTTCCCTCGTAACATATAGGAATGATCCGAAAAGTTTTGTATCGTTTCGTATAACCTCAATTTAATTTTTTATTTTTTGAGCAAAACTAGTATAAACTTGTGTATGATATATTACGATTTTTTGACCGAAACTTGCATTTTGAAACCTTTCGTCGAATCAAATTTTCAGATGATTTTTTGCATGGACTTCCATCATAACCTTCCCTCGTAATATACAGGAAGGATCTGAAAGGTTTTGTATTGTTCCGTACAATCCTCGATTTAATTTGATTTTTTGAGCAATACTAGTATAAACTTGTCTATAATATTTTATGATTTTTTAACCGAAACTTGCATTACAAAAAGTTTCATAGATACAAATTTTCAGATGATTTCTTACATGGACTTCCATCATAACCTTCCCTCGTATCATATAGGAAGGATCTGAAAAGTTTTGTATCGTTTTGTACAGTCCTCGATTTAATTAATTTTTTTGAGCAAAACTAGTATAAACTTGTGTATAATATATTATGATTTTTTTGACCGAAACTTGCAATTGGAAATGTTTCAAAGAATCAAAATTTCAGATGATTTTTTTTATAGACTTCAATCATAACCTTCCCTCGTAACTAAATGGAAGGATCTGAAAAGTTTTGTATCGTTTCGTATAGTCCTCAATTTAATTTATTTTTTTTGAACAAAACTAGTATAAACTTGTGTATGATATATTATGATTTATTGACCGAAACTTGAATTTTGAAACGTTTCATAGAATCAAATTTTCAGATGATTTTTTTCATGGACTTCCATCATTACCTTCCCTCGTATCATATAGGAAGGATCTGAAAAATTTTGTAATGTTTCGTACAGTCTTCGATTTAAATAATTTTTTTTAGCAATACTAGTATAAACTTGTGTAAAATATTTTATGATTTTTTGACTGAATCATGCAATCGGAAAAGTTTGTAGAATCAAATTTTCAGATGATTTTTTGCATGGACTTCTATCATAACCTTCCCTCGTAACATATAGGAAGGATCTGAAAAGTTGTGTATCGTATCGTATAGTCCTCAAATAAATTTTTGTTTTTGAGCAAAACTTTTATAATCTTGTGTATGATATATTTCGATTTTTTGATCGAAACTTGCATTTTGAAAATTTTTGTAGAATCAAATTTTCAGATGATATTTTGCATGAACTTCCATCATAACCTTCCCTCGTATCATATAGGAAAGATCTGAAAAGTTATGTGTTGTTCAGCACAGTCATCGATTTAATTATATTTTTTGAGCAAAACCAGTATAAACTTGTGTATAATATATTATGATTTTTTGAACGAAACTTGCAAATGGAAAAGTTTCGTAGAATCAAATTTTCAGATTATTTTTTGCATAGACTTCCATCATAACCTTCCCTCGTATCATATAGGAAAGATATGAAAAGTTTTGTATCGTCTCGTATAGTCCTCGATTGAATTTTATTTTTTGAGCAAAACTAGTATAAACTAGTGTATAATATATTATGATATTTTGACCGAAACTTGCATTTTGAAAAGTTTCGTAGAATGAAATTTTCAGATGATATTTTGCAATGACTTCCATCATAACCTCCCTAGTAACATATAGGAAGGATCTGAAAAGTTTTGTATCGTTTCGTACAATTCCTGATTTAATTATATATTTTGAGCAAATCTAATATAAATATGTGTATAATATATTATGATTTTTTGACAAAAACATGCAATTGGAAAAGTTTCATAGAATCAAATTTTCAGATGATTTTTTGCATGAACTTCCATCATAACCTTCCCTTGTATCATATATGAAGGATCTGAAATGTTTTATATCGTTTCGTACAGTCCTCGATTTAATTATATTTTTTGAGAAAACTAGTATAAACTTGTGTATAATATATTATGACTTTTTTTTACCGAACCTTGCAATTGGAAAAGTTTCATAGAATCAAATTTTTAGAAGATTTTTTGCATAGACTTCCATCATAACCTTCCCTTGTAACATATACGAAGGATACGAAAAGTTTTGTATCGTTTCGTATAGTCCTCAATTTAATTTTTTATTTTTTGCGCAAATTTTCAGATGATTTTTTGCATGAACTTCCAATATATAGGAAGGATCTGAAAGGTTTTGTATCGTTCCGTACAATCCTCGATTTAATTTGATTTTTTGAGCAATACTAGTATAAACTTGTGTATAATATATTATGATTTTTTGACCGAATCTTGCATTACGAAAAGTTTCGTAGAATAGAATTTTCAGATGATTTCTTTGCATGGAATTCCATATATAACCTTCCCTCGTAATATATAGGAAGGATCTGAAAAGTTTTGTATCGTTCGGTACAATCCTCGATTTAATTATATTTTTTGAGCAATACTAGTATAAACTTGTGTATAATAAATTATGATTTTTTGACCGAATCTTGCAATACGAAAAGTTTTGTAGAATCAAATTTTCAGATGATTTTTTGCATGGACTTCCATCATAACCTTCTCTCGTATCATTTAGGAAGGATCTGAAAAGTTTTGTATCGTTTCTTATACTCCTCGATTTAATTTTTTATTTTTTGAGCAAAACTAGTATAAACTTGTGTATGATATATTACGATTTTTTGACCGAATCATGCATTTTGAGACGTTTCGTAGAATCAAATTTTAGGATGATTTTTTGCATAGATTTCCATCATAACCTTTCCCCGTATTATATAGGAAGGATCTGAAAGTTTTGTATCGTTTCGTACAATCCTCGATTTAATTAATTTTTTTAGCCATACTAGTATAAACTTGTGTATAATATATTATGATGTTTTGACCGAAACATGCAATCGGAAAAGTTTTGTAGAATCAAATTTTCAGATGAATTTTTGCATGGACTTCTATCATAACCTTCCCACGTAACATATTGGAAGGATCCGAAAAGTTTTGTATCGTCTCGTATAGTCCTCGATTAAATTTTGGTTTTTGAACAAAACTTGTATAATCTTGTGTATGATATATGACGATTTTTTGACCGAAACTTGCATTTTGAAAAGTTTTGTAGGATCAAATTTTCAAATGATTTTTTGCATGAACTTCATCATAACCTTCCCTCGTATCATATAGCAAAGATCTGAAAAGTTTTGTGTTGTTTCGTACAGTCCTCGATTTAATTATATTTTTTAGGAAAAACTAGTATAAACTACATTATTATGAGTTTTTGAACGAAACTTGCTATAGGAAAAGTTTCGTAGAATCAAATTTTCAGAAGATTTTTTGCATAGACTTCCATCCTCCCCCATAAAATATAGGAAGGATCTGAAATGTTTTGTATCGTTTCGTACAGTCCTCGATTTAATTATATATTTTGAGCAAAACTAGTATAAATATGTGTATAATATATTATGATTTTTGGACCGAAACATGCAATTGGAAAAGTTTCGTAGAATCAAATTTTCAGATGATTTTTTGCATGAACTTCCATCATATACTTCACTCGTATCATATAAGAAGGATCTGAAAAGTGTTGTATCGTTCCGTACAGTCCTCGATTTAATTATATTTTTTGAGAAAAACTAGTATAAACTTGTGTATAATATATTATGATTTTTTATCCGAAACATGCAATTGGAAAGGTTTCATAAAATCAAATTTTCAAATGATGTTTTGCATAGACTTCCATCATAACCTTCCCTCGTAACATATAAGAAGGATCTGAAAAGTTTCGTATCGTTTCTTATACTCCTCAATTTAATTTTTTATTTTTTGAGCAAAACTAGTATAAACTTGTGTATGATATATTATGATTTTTTGACCGAAACTTGCAATTTGAAACGTTTCATAGAATCAAATTTTCAAATGATTTTTTGCATGGAATTCCATAATAACCTTCCCTCATAATATATAGGAAGGATCTGAAAAGTTTTGTATCGTTCCGTACAATCCTCGATTTAATTTGATTTTTTGAGCAATACTAGTATAAACTTGTGTATAATATATTATGATTTTTTGACCGAAACTTGCATTACAAAAAGTTTTGTAGAATCAAATTTTCAGATGAATTTTTGCATGGACTTCCATCATAACCTTCCCTCGTATCATATAGGAAGGATCTGAAAAGTTTTGTATCGTTTCGTATAGTCCTCGATTTAATTATATTTTTATGAGAAATACTAGTATAAACTTGTGTATAATATATTATGATTTTTTGACCGAAACTTGCAATTGGAAAAGTTTCATAGAATCAAATTTTCAGATGATATTTTGCATAGACTTCCAACATAACCTTCCCTCGTAACATATAGGAAGGATCTGAAATGTTTTGTATTGTTTCTTATAGTCCTCAATTTAATATTTTATTTTTTGAGCAAAACTAGTATAAACTTGTGTATGATATATTACGATTTTTTGATCGAATCTTGCATTTTGAAACGTTTCGTAGAATCAAATTTTCAGATGATTTTTTGCATGGAATTCCATCATAACCTTCCCTCGTAATATACAGGAAGGATTTGAAAAGTTTTGTATCGTTCCGTAAAATCCTCGATTTAATTTGATTTTTTGAGCAATACTAGTATAAACTTGTGTATAATATATTATGATTTTTTGACCGAAACTTGCATTACGAAAAGTTTTATAGAATCAAATTTTCAGATATTTTTTGCATGGACTTCCATCATAACCTTTCCTCGTATCATATAGGAAGGATCTGAAAAGTTTTGTATCGTTTCGTACAGTCCTCGATTTAATTATATTTTTTTGAGAAATACTAGTATAAACTTGTGTATAATATATTATGGTTTTTTGACCGAAACTTGCAATTGGAAAAGTTTCATAGAATCAAATTATCAGATGATTTTTTGCATAGACTTCCATCAAAACCTTCCCTCGTAACATATAAGAAGGATCTGAAAAGTTTCGTATCGTTTCTTATAGTCCTCAATTTAATTTTTTATTTTTTGAGCAAAACTAGTATAAACTTATGTATGATATATTACGATTTTTTCACCGAAACTTGCAATTTGAAACGTTTCGTAGAATCAAATTTTCAAATGATTTTTTGCATGGAATTCCATCATAACCTTCCCTCGTAATATATAGGAAGGATCTGAAAAGTTTTGTATCGTTCCGTACAATCCTCGATTTAATTTGATTTTTTGAGCAATACTAGTATAAACTTGTGTATAATATATTATGATTTTTTTACCGAAACTTGCATTACGAAAAGTTTTGTAGAATCAAATTTTCAGATGATTTTTTGCATGAACTTCCATCATAACCTTCCCTCGTATCATATAGGAAGATTCTGAAAAGTTTTGTATCGTTCCGTACAGTCCTCGATTTAATTATATTTTTTGAGAAAAACTAGTATAAACTTGTGTATAATATATTATGATTTTTTAACCGAAACTTGCAATTGGAAAGGTTTCATAAAATCAAATTTTCTGTTGATTTTTTGCGTAGACTTCCATCATAACCTTCCCTCGTAACATATAGGAAGGATCTGAAATGTTTTGTATCGTTTCTTATAGTCCTCAATTTAATATTTTATTTTTTGAGAAAAACTAGTATAAACTTATGTATGATATATTACGATTTTTTGATCGAATCTTGCATTTTGAAACGTTTCGTAGAATCAAATTTTCAAATGATTTTTTGCATGGACTTCCATCATAACCTTTCCTCGTATCATATAGGAAGGATCTGAAAAGTTTTGTATCGTTTCGTACAATCCTCGATTTAATTATATTTTTTTGAGAAATACTAGTATAAACTTTTGTATAATATATTATGATTTTTTGACCGAAACTTGCAATTGGAAAAGTTTCATTAAATCAAATTTCAGATGATTTTTTGCATAGACTTCCATCATAACCTTCCCTCGTAACATATAGGAAGGATCTGAAAAGTTTTGTATCGTTTCTTATAGTCCTCAATTTAATTTTTTATTTTTTGAGCAAAACTAGTATAAACTTGTGTATGATATATTACAATTTTATGACCGAATCATGCATTTTGAAACGTTTCGAAGAATCAAATTTTCAGATGATTTTTTGCATGGATTTCCATCATAACCTTCCCCCGTATTATATAGGAAGGATCTGAAAGTTTTGTATCGTTTCGTTCAATCCTCGATTTAATTAATTTTTTTAGCAATACTAGTATAAACTTGTGTATAATATATTATGATGTTTTGACCGAAACATGCAATCGGAAAAGTTTTGTAGAATCAAATTTTCAGATGAATTTTTGCATGGACTTCTATCATAACCTTCCCTCGTAACATATTGGAAGGATCTGAAAAGTTTTGTATCGTCTCGTATAGTCCTCGATTAAATTTTGGTTTTTGAGCAAAACTTGTATAATCTTGTGTATGATATATTACGATTTTTTGATCGAAACTTGCATTTTGAAAAGTTTTGTAGGATCAAATTTTCAAATGATTTTTTGTATGAACTTCCATCATAACCTTCCCTCGTATCATATAGGAAAGATCTGAAAAGTTTTGTGTTGTTTCGTACAGTCCTCGATTTAATTATATTTTTTGAGAAAACTAGTATAAACTTGTGTATAATATATTATGATTTTTTTTACCGAAACTTGCAATTGGAAAAGTTTCATAGAATCAAATTTTCAGATGATTTTTTGCATAGACTTCCATCATAACCTTCCCTGGTAACATATATGAAGGATCCGAAAAGTTTTGTATCGTTTCGTAAAGTCCTCAATTTAATTTTTTTTTTTGAGCAAAACTAGTATAAACTTGTGTATGATATATTACAATTTTTTGACCGAAACTTGCATTTTGAAACGTTTCTTCGAATCAAATTTTCAGATGATTTTTTGCATGGACTTCCAACATATAGGAAGGATCTGAAAGGTTTTGTATCGTTCCGTACAATCCTCGATTTAATTTAATTTTTTGAGCAATACTAATATAAACTTGTGTATAATATATTATGATTTTTTGACCGAAACTTGCATTACGAAATGTTTCGTAGAATCAAATTTTCAGATGATTTTTTTCCATGGAATTCCATCATAACCTTCTCTCGTAATATATAGGAAGGATCTGAAAAGTTTTGTATCGTTCCGTACAATCCTCGATTTAATTTGATTTTTTGAGCAATACTAGTATAAACTTGTGTATAATATATTATGATTTTTTGACCGAAACTTGCAATACGAAAAGTTTTGTAGAATCAAATTTTCAGATGATGTTTTGCATGGACTTCCATCATAACCTTCCCTCGTATCATATAGGAAGGATCTGAAAAGTTTTGTATCGTTTCTTATACTCCTCGATTTAATTTTTTATTTTTTAAGCAAAACTAGTATAAACTTGTGTATGATATATTACGATTTTTTGACCGAATCATGCATTTTGAGACGTTTCGTAGAATCAAATTTTCAGATGATTTTTAGCATGGATTTCCATCATAACCTTCCCGCGTATTATATAGGAAGGATCTGAAAGTTTTGTATCGTTTCGTACAATCCTCGATTTAATTAATTTTTTTAGCCATTCTAGTATAAACTTGTGTATAATATATTATGATGTTTTGACCGAAACATGCAATCGGAAAAGTTTTGTAGAATCAAATTTTCAGATGAATTTTTGCATGGACTTCTATCATAACCTTCCCACGTAACATATTGGAAGGATCCGAAAAGTTTTGTATCGTCTCGTATAGTCCTCGATTAAATTTTGGTTTTTGAACAAAACTTGTATAATCTTGTGTATGATATATGACGATTTTTTGACCGACACTTGCATTTTGAAAAGTTTTGTAGGATCAAATTTTCAAATGATTTTTTTCATGAACTTCCATCATAACCTTCCCTCGTATCATATAGGAAAGATCTGAAAAGTTTTGTGTTGTTTCGTACAGTCCTCGATTTAATTATATTTTTTAGGGAAAACTAGTATAAACTACATTATTATGAGTTTTTGAACGAAACTTGCTATAGGAAAAGTTTCGTAGAATCAAATTTTCAGAAGATTTTTTGCATAGACTTCCATCATAACCTCCCCCGTAACATATAGGAAGGATCTGAAAAGTTTTGTATCGTTTCGTACAGTCCTCGATTTAATTATATATTTTGAGCAAAACTAGAATAAATATGTGTATAATATATTATGATTTTTTGACCGAAACATGCAATTGGAAAAGTTTCGTAGAATCAAATTTTCAGATGATTTTTTGCATGAACTTCCATCATAACCTTCACTCGTATCATATAAGAAGGATCTGAAAAGTTTTGTATCGTTCTGTACAGTCCTCGATTTAATTATATTTTTTGAGAAAAACTAGTATAAACTTGTGTATAATATATTATGATTTTTTTATCCGAAACTTGCCATTGGAAAGGTTTCATAAAATCAAATTTCAGATGATTTTTTGCATAGACTTCCATCATAACCTTCCCTCGTAACATATAGGAAGGATCTGAAAAGTTTCGTATCGTTTCTTATAGTCCTCAATTTAATTTTTTATTTTTTGAGCAAAATTAGTATAAACTTGTGTATGATATATTACGATTTTTTGACCAAAACTTGCAATTTGAAACGTTTCGTAGAATCAAATTTTCAAATGATTTTTTGCAAGGAATTCCATCATAACCTTCCCTCGTAATATATAGGAAGGATGTGAAATGTTTTGTATCGTTCCGTACAATCCTCAATTTAATTAGATTTTTTGAGCAATACGAGTATAAACTTGTGTATAATATATTATGATTTTTTGACCGAAACTTGCATTACGAAAAGTTTTGTAGAATCAAATTTTCAGATGAATTTTTGCATGGACTTCCATCATAACCTTCCCTCGTATCATATAGGAAGGATCTTAAAAGTTTTGTATCGTTACTTATAGTCCTCAATTTAATATTTAATTTTTTGAGCAAAACTAGTATAAACTTGTGTATGTTATATTACGATTTTTTAACCGAAACTTGCAATTGGAAAGGTTTCATAAAATCAAATTTTCAGTTGATTTTTTGCATAGACTTCCATCATAACCTTCCCTCGTAACATATAGGAAGGATCTGAAATGTTTTGTATCGTACTTATAGTCCTCAATTTAATATTTAATTTTTTGAGCAAAACTAGTATAAACTTGTGTATGATATATTATGATTCTTTGATTGCATTTTGAAACGTTTCGTAGAATCAAATTTTCAGATGATTTTTTGCATGGAATTCCATCATAACCTTCCCTCGTAATATACAGGAAGGATCTGAAAAGTTTTGTATCGTTCCGTACAATCCTCGATTTAATTTTATTTTTTGAGCAATACTAGTATAAACTTGTGTATAATATATTATGATTTTTTGACCGAAACTTGCATTACGAAAAGTTTTATAGAATCAAAGTTTCAGATGATATTTTGCATGGACTTCCATCATAACCTTTCCTCGTATCATATAGGAAGGATCTGAAAAGTTTTGTATCGTTTCGTACAGTCCTCGATTTAATTATATTTTTTTGAGAAATACTAGTATAAACTTGTGTATAATATATTATGATTTGTTGACCGAAACTTGCAATTGGAAAAGTTTCATAGAATCAAATTTTCAGATGATTTTTTGCATAGACTTCCATCATAACCTTCCCTCGTCACATATAGGAAGGATCTGAAAAGTTTCGTATCGTTTCTTATAGTCCTCAATTTAATTTTTTATTTATTGAGTAAAACTAGTATAAACTTGTGTATGATATATTACGATTTTTTGACCGAAACATGCAATTTGAAACGTTTCATAGAATCAAATTATCAAATGATTTTTTGCATGGAATTCCATTATAACCTTCCCTCGTAATATATATGAAGGATCTGAAAAGTTTTGTATCGTTCCGTACAATCCTCGATTTAATTTGATTTTTTGAGCAATACTAGTATAAACTTGTGTATAATATATTATGATTTTTTGGCCGAAACTTGCATTACGAAAAGTTTTGTAGAATCAAATTTTCAGATGATTTTTTGCATGAACTTCCATCATAACCTTGCCTCGTATCATATAGGAAGATTCTGAAAAGTTTTGTATCGTTCCGTACATTCCTCGATTTAATTATATTTTTTGAGAAAAACTAGTATAAACTTGTGTATAATATATTATGATTTTTTAACCGAAACTTGCAATTGGAAAGGTTTCATAAAATCAAATTTTAAGTTGATTTTTTGCATAGACTTCCATCATAACCTTCCCTCGTAACATATAGGAAGGATCTGAAATGTTTTGTATCGTTTCTTATAGTCCTCAATTTAATATTTTATTTTTTGAGAAAAACTAGTATAAACTTGTGTATGATATATTACGATTTTTTGATCGAATCTTGCATTTTGAAACGTTTCGTAGAATCAAATTTTCAGATGATTTTTTGCATGGAATTCCATCATAACCTTCCCTCGTAATATACAGGAAGGATCTGAAAAGTTTTGTATCGTTCCGTACAATCCTCGATTTAATTTGATTTTTTGAGCAATACTAGTATAAACTTGTGTATAATATATTATGATTTTTTGACCGAAACTTGCATTACGAAAAGTTTTATAGATTCAAAGTTTCAGATGATTTTTTGCATGGACTTCCATCATAACCTTTCCTCGTATCATATAGGAAGGATCTGAAAAGTTTTGTATCGTTTCGTACAGTCCTCGATTTAATTATATTTTTTTGAGAAATAATAGTATAAACTTGTGTATAATATATTATGATTTTTTGACCGAAACTTGCAATTGGAAAAGTTTCATAGAATCAAATTTTCAGATGATTTTTTGCATAGACTTCCATCATAACCTTCCCTCGTCACATATAGGAAGGATCTGAAAAGTTTCGTATCGTTTCTTATAGTCCTCAATTTAATTTTTTATTTATTGAGTAAAACTAGTATAAACTTGTGTATGATATTTTACGATTTTTTGACCGAAACATGCAATTTGAAACGTTTCATAGAATCAAATTATCAAATGATTTTTTGCATGGAATTCCATTATAACCTTCCCTCGTAATATATATGAAGGATCTGAAAAGTTTTGTATCGTTCCGTACAATCCTCGATTTAATTTGATTTTTTGAGCAATACTAGTATAAACTTGTGTATAATATATTATGATTTTTTGGCCGAAACTTGCATTACGAAAAGTTTTGTAGAATCAAATTTTCAGATGATTTTTTGCATGAACTTCCATCATAACCTTGCCTCGTATCATATAGGAAGATTCTGAAAAGTTTTGTATCGTTCCGTACATTCCTCGATTTAATTATATTTTTTGAGAAAAACTAGTATAAACTTGTGTATAATATATTATGATTTTTTAACCGAAACATGCAATTGTAAAGATTTCATAAAATCAAATTTTAAGTTGATTTTTTGCATAGACTTCCATCATAACCTTCCCTCGTAACATATAGGAAGGATCTGAAATGTTTTGTATCGTTTCTTATAGTCCTCAATTTAATATTTTATATTATGAGAAAAACTAGTATAAACTTGTGTATGATATATTACGATTTTTTGATCGAATCTTGCATTTTGAAACGTTTCGTAGAATCAAATTTTCAGATGATTTTTTGCATGGAATTCCATCATAACCTTCCCTCGTAATATACAGGAAGGATCTGAAAAGTTTTGTATCGTTCCGTACAATCCTCGATTTAATTTTATTTTTTGAGCAATACTAGTATAAACTTGTGTATAATATATTATGATTTTTTGACCGAAACTTGCATTACGAAAAGTTTTATAGAATCAAAGTTTCAGATGATATTTTGCATGGACTTCCATCATAACCTTTCCTCGTATCATATAGGAAGGATCTGAAAAGTTTTGTATCGTTTCGTACAGTCCTCGATTTAATTATATTTTTTTGAGAAATACTAGTATAAACTTGTGTATAATATATTATGATTTGTTGACCGAAACTTGCAATTGGAAAAGTTTCATAGAATCAAATTTTCAGATGATTTTTTGCATAGACTTCCATCATAACCTTCCCTCGTCACATATAGGAAGGATCTGAAAAGTTTCGTATCGTTTCTTATAGTCCTCAATTTAATTTTTTATTTATTGAGTAAAACTAGTATAAACTTGTGTATGATATATTACGATTTTTTGACCGAAACATGCAATTTGAAACGTTTCATAGAATCAAATTATCAAATGATTTTTTGCATGGAATTCCATTATAACCTTCCCTCGTAATATATATGAAGGATCTGAAAAGTTTTGTATCGTTCCGTACAATCCTCGATTTAATTTGATTTTTTGAGCAATACTAGTATAAACTTGTGTATAATATATTATGATTTTTTGGCCGAAACTTGCATTACGAAAAGTTTTGTAGAATCAAATTTTCAGATGATTTTTTGCATGAACTTCCATCATAACCTTGCCTCGTATCATATAGGAAGATTCTGAAAAGTTTTGTATCGTTCCGTACATTCCTCGATTTAATTATATTTTTTGAGAAAAACTAGTATAAACTTGTGTATAATATATTATGATTTTTTAACCGAAACTTGCAATTGGAAAGGTTTCATAAAATCAAATTTTAAGTTGATTTTTGGCATAGACTTCCATCATAACCTTCCCTCGTAACATATAGGAAGGATCTGAAATGTTTTGTATCGTTTCTTATAGTCCTCAATTTAATATTTTATTTTTTGAGAAAAACTAGTATAAACTTGTGTATGATATATTACGATTTTTTGATCGAATCTTGCATTTTGAAACGTTTCGTAGAATCAAATTTTCAGATGATTTTTTGCATGGAATTCCATCATAACCTTCCCTCGTAATATACAGGAAGGATCTGAAAAGTTTTGTATCGTTCCGTACAATCCTCGATTTAATTTGATTTTTTGAGCAATACTAGTATAAACTTGTGTATAATATATTATGATTTTTTGACCGAAACTTGCATTACGAAAAGTTTTATAGAATCAAAGTTTCAGATGATTTTTTGCATGGACTTCCATCATAACCTTTCCTCGTATCATATAGGAAGGATCTGAAAAGTTTTGTATCGTTTCGTACAGTCCTCGATTTAATTATATATTTTTGAGAAATAATAGTATAAACTTGTGTATAATATATTATGATTTTTTGACCGAAACTTGCAATTGGAAAAGTTTCATAGAATCAAATTTTCAGATGATTTTTTGCATAGACTTCCATCATAACCTTCCCTCGTCACATATAGGAAGGATCTGAAAAGTTTCGTATCGTTTCTTATAGTCCTCAATTTAATTTTTTATTTATTGAGTAAAACTAGTATAAACTTGTGTATGATATATTACGATTTTTTGACCGAAACATGCAATTTGAAACGTTTCATAGAATCAAATTATCAAATGATTTTTTGCATGGAATTCCATTATAACCTTCCCTCGTAATATATATGAAGGATCTGAAAAGTTTTGTATCGTTCCGTACAATCCTCGATTTAATTTGATTTTTTGAGCAATACTAGTATAAACTTGTGTATAATATATTATGATTTTTTGGCCGAAACTTGCATTACGAAAAGTTTTGTAGAATCAAATTTTCAGATGATTTTTTGCATGAACTTCCATCATAACCTTGCCTCGTATCATATAGGAAGATTCTGAAAAGTTTTGTATCGTTCCGTACATTCCTCGATTTAATTATATTTTTTGAGAAAAACTAGTATAAACTTGTGTATAATATATTATGATTTTTTAACCGAAACTTGCAATTGGAAAGGTTTCATAAAATCAAATTTTAAGTTGATTTTTTGCATAGACTTCCATCATAACCTTCCCTCGTAACATATAGGAAGGATCTGAAATGTTTTGTATCGTTTCTTATAGTCCTCAATTTAATATTTTATTTTTTGAGAAAAACTAGTATAAACTTGTGTATGATATATTACGATTTTTTGATCGAATCTTGCATTTTGAAACGTTTCGTAGAATCAAATTTTCAGATGATTTTTTGCATGGAATTCCATCATAACCTTCCCTCGTAATATACAGGAAGGATCTGAAAAGTTTTGTATCGTTCCGTACAATCCTCGATTTAATTTGATTTTTTGAGCAATACTAGTATAAACTTGTGTATAATATATTATGATTTTTTGACCGAAACTTGCATTACGAAAAGTTTTATAGAATCAAAGTTTCAGATGATTTTTTGCATGGACTTCCATCATAACCTTTCCTCGTATCATATAGGAAGGATCTGAAAAGTTTTGTATCGTTTCGTACAGTCCTCGATTTAATTATATTTTTTTGAGAAATAATAGTATAAACTTGTGTATAATATATTATGATTTTTTGACCGAAACTTGCAATTGGAAAAGTTTCATAGAATCAAATTTTCAGATGATTTTTTGCATAGACTTCCATCATAACCTTCCCTCGTCACATATAGGAAGGATCTGAAAAGTTTCGTATCGTTTCTTATAGTCCTCAATTTAATTTTTTATTTATTGAGTAAAACTAGTATAAACTTGTGTATGATATTTTACGATTTTTTGACCGAAACATGCAATTTGAAACGTTTCATAGAATCAAATTATCAAATGATTTTTTGCATGGAATTCCATTATAACCTTCCCTCGTAATATATATGAAGGATCTGAAAAGTTTTGTATCGTTCCGTACAATCCTCGATTTAATTTGATTTTTTGAGCAATACTAGTATAAACTTGTGTATAATATATTATGATTTTTTGGCCGAAACTTGCATTACGAAAAGTTTTGTAGAATCAAATTTTCAGATGATTTTTTGCATGAACTTCCATCATAACCTTGCCTCGTATCATATAGGAAGATTCTGAAAAGTTTTGTATCGTTCCGTACATTCCTCGATTTAATTATATTTTTTGAGAAAAACTAGTATAAACTTGTGTATAATATATTATGATTTTTTAACCGAAACTTGCAATTGGAAAGGTTTCATAAAATCAAATTTTAATTTAATTTTTTGCATAGACTTCCATCATAACCTTCCCTCGTAACATATAGGAAGGATCTGAAATGTTTTGTATCGTTTCTTATAGTCCTCAATTTAATATTTTATTTTATGAGAAAAACTAGTATAAACTTGTGTATGATATATTACGATTTTTTGATCGAATCTTGCATTTTGAAACGTTTCGTAGAATCAAATTTTCAGATGATTTTTTGCATGGAATTCCATCATAACCTTCCCTCGTAATATACAGGAAGGATCTGAAAAGTTTTGTATCGTTCCGTACAATCCTCGATTTAATTTGATTTTTTGAGCAATACTAGTATAAACTTGTGTATAATATATTATGATTTTTTGACCGAAACTTGCATTACGAAAAGTTTTATAGAATCAAAGTTTCAGATGATTTTTTGCATGGACTTCCATCATAACCTTTCCTCGTATCATATAGGAAGGATCTGAAAAGTTTTGTATCGTTTCGTACAGTCCTCGATTTAATTATATTTTTTTGAGAAATAATAGTATAAACTTGTGTATAATATATTATGATTTTTTGACCGAAACTTGCAATTGGAAAAGTTTCATAGAATCAAATTTTCAGATGATTTTTTGCATAGACTTCCATCATAACCTTCCCTCGTCACATATAGGAAGGATCTGAAAAGTTTCGTATCGTTTCTTATAGTCCTCAATTTAATTTTTTATTTATTGAGTAAAACTAGTATAAACTTGTGTATGATATATTACAATTTTTTGACCGAAACATGCAATTTGAAATGTTTCGTAGAATCAAATTATCAAATGATTTTTTGCATGGAATTCCATTATAACCTTCCCTCGTAATATATAGGAAGGATCTGAAAAGTTTTGTATCGTTCCGTACAATCCTCGATTTAATTTGATTTTTTGAGCAATACTAGTATAAACTTGTGTATAATATATTATGATTTTTTGGCCGAAACTTGCATTACGAAAAGTTTTGTAGAATCAAATTTTCAGATGATTTTTTGCATGAACTTCCATCATAACCTTCCCTCGTATCATATAGGAAGATTCTGAAAAGTTTTGTATCGTTCCGTACATTCCTCGATTTAATTATATTTTTTGAGAAAAACTAGTATAAACTTGTGTATAATATATTATGATTTTTTAACCGAAACTTGCAATTGGAAAGGTTTCATAAAATCAAATTTTAAGTTGATTTTTTGCATAGACTTCCATCATAACCTTCCCTCGTAACATATAGGAAGGATCTGAAATGTTTTGTATCGTTTCTTATAGTCCTCAATTTAATATTTTATTTTTTGAGCAAAACTAGTATAAACTTGTGTATGATATATTACGATTTTTTGATCGAATCTTGCATTTTGAAACGTTTCGTAGAATCAAATTTTCAGATGATTTTTTGCATGGAATTCCATCATAACCTTCCCTCGTAATATACAGGAAGGATCTGAAAAGTTTTGTATCGTTTCGTACAATCCTCGATTTAATTTGATTTTTTGAGCAATACTAGTATAAACTTGTGTATAATATATTATGATTTTTTGACCGAAACTTGCATTACGAAAAGTTTTATAGAATCAAAGTTTCAGATGATTTTTTGCATGGACTTCCATCATAACCTTTCCTCGTATCATATAGGAAGGATCTGAAAAGTTTTGTATCGTTTCGTACAGTCCTCGATTTAATTATATTTTTTTGAGAAATACTAGTATAAACTTGTGTATAATATATTATGATTTTTTGACCGAAACTTGC
This sequence comes from Lathyrus aphaca, assembly GCA_963966055.1. NCBI lineage: Eukaryota > Viridiplantae > Streptophyta > Magnoliopsida > Fabales > Fabaceae > Lathyrus > Lathyrus aphaca. The sequence goes on along the minus strand of OZ014523.1, from coordinate 526,100,580 downwards.
AATTGGAAAAGTTTCATAGAATCAAATTTTCAGATGATTTTTTGCATAGACTTCCATCATAACCTTCCCTCGTCACATATAGGAAGGATCTGAAAAGTTTCGTATCGTTTCTTATAGTCCTCAATTTAATTTTTTATTTATTGAGTAAAACTAGTATAAACTTGTGTATGATATATTACGATTTTTTGACCGAAACATGCAATTTGAAACGTTTCGTAGAATCAAATTATCAAATGATTTTTTGCATGGAATTCCATTATAACCTTCCCTCGTAATATATAGGAAGGATCTGAAAAGTTTTGTATCGTTCCGTACAATCCTCGATTTAATTTGATTTTTTGAGCAATACTAGTATAAACTTGTGTATAATATATTATGATTTTTTGGCCGAAACTTGCATTACGAAAAGTTTTGTAGAATCAAATTTTCAGATGATTTTTTGCATGAACTTCCATCATAACCTTCCCTCGTATCATATAGGAAGATTCTGAAAAGTTTTGTATCGTTCCGTACATTCCTCGATTTAATTATATTTTTTGAGAAAAACTAGTATAAACTTGTGTATAATATATTATGATTTTTTAACCGAAACTTGCAATTGGAAAGGTTTCATAAAATCAAATTTTAAGTTGATTTTTTGCATAGACTTCCATCATAACCTTCCCTCGTAACATATAGGAAGGATCTGAAATGTTTTGTATCGTTTCTTATAGTCCTCAATTTAATATTTTATTTTTTGAGCAAAACTAGTATAAACTTGTATATGATATATTACGATTTTTGATCGAATCTTGCATTTTGAAACGTTTCGTAGAATCAAATTTTCAGATGATTTTTTGCATGGAATTCCATCATAACCTTCCCTCGTAATATACAGGAAGGATCTGAAAAGTTTTGTATCGTTTCGTACAATCCTCGATTTAATTTGATTTATTGAGAAATACTAGTATAAACTTATGTATAATATATTATGATTTTTTGACCGAAACTTGCATTACGAAAAGTTTTATAGAATCAAAGTTTCAGATGATTTTTTGCATGGACTTCCATCATAACCTTTCCTCGTATCATATAGGAAGGATCTGAAAAGTTTTGTATCGTTTCGTACAGTCCTCGATTTAATTATATTTTTTTGAGAAATACTAGTATAAACTTGTGTATAATATATTATGATTTTTTGACCGAAACTTGCAATTGGAAAAGTTTCATAGAATCAAATTTTCAGATGATTTTTTGCATAGACTTCCATCATAACCTTCCCTCGTCACATATAGGAAGGATCTGAAAAGTTTTGTATCGTTTCTTATAGTCCTCAATTAAATTTTTTATTTATTGAGTAAAACTAGTATAAACTTGTGTATGATATATTACGATTTTTTGACCGAAACATGCAATTTGAAACGTTTCGTAGAATCAAATTATCAAATGATTTTTTGCATGGAATTCAATTATAACCGTCCCTCGTAATATATAGGAAGGATCTGAAAAGTTTTGTATCGTTCCGTACAATCCTCGATTTAATTTGATTTTTTGAGCAATACTAGTATAAACTTGTGTATAATATATTATGATTTTTTGGCCGAAACTTGCATTACGAAAAGTTTTGTAGAATCAAATTTTCAGATGATTTTTTGCATGAACTTCCATCATAACCTTCCCTCGTATCATATAGGAAGATTCTGAAAAGTTTTGTATCGTTTCGTACATTCCTCGATTTAATTATATTTTTTGAGAAAAACTAGTATAAACTTGTGTATAATATATTATGATTTTTTAACCGAAACTTGCAATTGGAAAGGTTTCATAAAATCAAATTTTAAGTTGATATTTTGCATAGACTTCCATCATAACCTTCCCTCGTAACATATAGGAAGGATCTGAAATGTTTTGTATCGTTTCTTATAGTCCTCAATTTAATATTTTATTTTTTGAGCAAAACTAGTATAAACTTGTGTATGATATATTACGATTTTTTGATCGAATCTTGCATTTTGAAACGTTTCGTAGAATCAAATTTTCAGATGATTTTTTGCATGGAATTCCATCATAACCTTCCCTCGTAATATACAGGAAGGATCTGAAAAGTTTTGTATCGTTCCGTACAATCCTCGATTTAATTTGATTTTTTGAGCAATACTAGTATAAACTTGTGTATAATATATTATGATTTTTTGACCGAAACTTGCATTAGGAAAAGTTTTATAGAATCAAAGTTTCAGATGATTTTTTGCATGGACTTCCTTCATAACCTTTCCTCTTATCATATAGGAAGGATCTGAAAAGTTTTGTATCGTTTCGTACAGTCCTCGATTTAATTATATTTTTTTGAGAAATACTAGTATAAACTTGTGTATAATATATTATGATTTTTTAACCTGAAACTTGCAATTGGAAAGGTTTCATAGAATCAAATTTTAAGTTGATATTTTGCATAGACTTCCATCATAACCTTCCCTCGTAACATATAGGAAGGATCTGAAAAGTTTCGTATCGTTTCTTATAGTCCTCAATTTAATATTTTATTTTTTGAGAAAAACTAGTATAAACTTGTATATGATATATTACGATTTTTTGACCGAAACATGCAATTTGAAACGTTTCGTAGAATCAAATTATCAAATGATTTTTTGCATGGAATTCCATTATAACCTTCCCTCGTAATATATAGGAAGGATCTGAAAAGTTTTGTATCGTTCCGTACAATCCTCGATTTAATTTGATTATTTGAGCAATACTAGTATAAACTTGTGTATAATATATTATGATTTTTTGGCCGAAACTTGCATTACGAAAAGTTTTGTAGAATCAAATTTTCAGATGATTTTTGCCATGAACTTCCATCATAACCTTCCCTCGTATCATATAGGAAGATTCTGAAAAGTTTTGTATCGTTCCGTACATTCCTCGATTTAATTATATTTTTTGTGAAAAACTAGTATAAACTTGTGTATAATATATTATGATTTTTTAACCGAAACTTGCAATTGGAAAGGTTTCATAAAATCAAATTTTAAGTTGATATTTTGCATAGACTTCCATCATAACCTTCCCTCGTAACATATAGGAAGGATCTGAAATGTTTTGTATCGTTTCTTATAGTCCTCAATTTAATATTTTATTTTTTGAGAAAAACTAGTATAAACTTGTGTATGATATATTACGATTTTTTGATCGAATCTTGCATTCTGAAACGTTTCGTAGAATCAAATTTTCAGATGATTTTTTGCATGGAATTCCATCATAACCTTCCCTCGTAATATACAGGAAGGATCTGAAAAGTTTTGTATCGTTCCGTACAATCCTCGATTTAATTTGATTTTTTGAGCAATACTAGTATAAACTTGTGTATAATATATTATGATTTTTTGACCGAAACTTGCATTACGAAAAGTTTTATAGAATCAAAGTTTCAGATGATTATTTGCATGGACTTCCATTAAAACCATTCCTCGTATCATATAGGAAGGATCTGAAAAGTTTTGTATCGTTTCGTACAGTCCTCGATTTAATTATATTTTTTTGAGAAATAATAGTATAAACTTGTGTATAATATATTATGATTTTTTGACCGAAACTTGCAATTGGAAAAGTTTCATAGAATCAAATTTTCAGATGATTTTTCGCATAGACTTCCATCATAACCTTCCCTCGTCACATATAGGAAGGATCTGAAAAGTTTCGTATCGTTTCTTATAGTCCTCAATTTAATTTTTTATTTATTGAGTAAAACTAGTATAAACTTGTGTATGATATATTACAATTTTTTGACCGAAACATGCAATTTGAAATGTTTCGTAGAATCAAATTATCAAATGATTTTTTGCATGGAATTCCATTATAACCTTCCCTCGTAATATATAGGAAGGATCTGAAAAGTTTTGTATCGTTCCGTACAATCCTCGATTTAATTTGATTTTTTGAGCAATACTAGTATAAACTTGTGTATAATATATTATGATTTTTTGGCCGAAACTTGCATTACGAAAAGTTTTGTAGAATCAAATTTTCAGATGATTTTTTGCATGAACTTCCATCATAACCTTCCCTCGTATCATATAGGAAGATTCTGAAAAGTTTTGTATCGTTCCGTACATTCCTCGATTTAATTATATTTTTTGAGAAAAACTAGTATAAACTTGTGTATAATATATTATGATTTTTTAACCGAAACTTGCAATTGGAAAGGTTTCATAAAATCAAATTTTAAGTTGATTTTTTGCATAGACTTCCATCATAACCTTCCCTCGTAACATATAGGAAGGATCTGAAATGTTTTGTATCGTTTCTTATAGTCCTCAATTTAATATTTTATTTTTTGAGCAAAACTAGTATAAACTTGTGTATGATATATTACGATTTTTTGATCGAATCTTGCATTTTGAAACGTTTCGTAGAATCAAATTTTCAGATGATTTTTTGCATGGAATTCCATCATAACCTTCCCTCGTAATATACAGGAAGGATCTGAAAAGTTTTGTATCGTTCCGTACAATCCTCGATTTAATTTGATTTTTTGAGCAATACTAGTATAAACTTGTGTATAATATATTATGATTTTTTGACCGAAACTTGCAATTGGAAAAGTTTCATAGAATCAAAGTTTCATATGATTTTTTGCATGGACTTCCATCATAACCTTTCCTCGTATCATATAGGAAGGATCTGAAAAGTTTTGTATCGTTCCGTACAATCCTCGATTTAATTTGATTTTTTGAGCAATACTAGTATAAACTTGTGTATAATATATTATGATTTTTTGTCCGAAACTTGCATTACGAAAAGTTTTGTAAAATCAAATTTTCAGGTGATTTTTTGCATGAACTTCCATCATAACCTTCCCTCGTATCATATAGGAAGATTCTGAAAAGTTTTGTATCGTTCCGTACATTCCTCGATTTAATTATATTTTTTGAGAAAAACTAGTATAAACTTGTGTATAATATATTATGATTTTTTAACCGAAACTTGCAATTGGAAAGGTTTCATAAAATCAAATTTTAAGTTGATTTTTTGCATAGACTTCCATCATAACCTTCCCTCGTAACATATAGGAAGGATCTGAAATGTTTTGTATCGTTTCTTATAGTCCTCAATTTAATATTTTATTTTTTGAGCAAAACTAGTATAAACTTGTGTATGATATATTACGATTTTTTGATCGAATCTTGCATTTTGAAACGTTTCGTAGAATCAAATTTTCAGATGATTTTTTGCATGGAATTCCATCATAACCTTCCCTCGTAATATACAGGAAGGATCTGAAAAGTTTTGTATTGTTCCGTACAATCCTCGATTTAATTTGATTTTTTGAGCAATACTAGTATAAACTAGTGTATAATATATTATGGTTTTTTGACCGAAACTTGCATTACGAAAAGTTTTATAGAATCAAAGTTTCAGATGATTTTTTGCTTGGACTTCCATCATAACCTTTCCTCGTATCATATAGGAAGGATCTGAAAAGTTTTGTTTCGTTTCGTACAGTCCTCGATTTAATTATATTTATTTGAGAAATACTAGTATAAACTTGGGTATAATATATTATGATTTTTTGACCGAAACTTGTAATTGGAAAAGTTTCATAGAATCAAATTTTCAGATGATTTTTTGCATAGACTTCCATCATAACCTTCCCTCGTCACATATAGGAAGGATCTGAAAAGTTTCGTATCGTTTCTTATAGTCCTCAATTTAATTTTTTATTTATTGAGTAAAACTAGTATAAACTTGTGTATGATATATTACGATTTTTTGACCGAAACATGCAATTTGAAACGTTTTGTAGAATCAAATTATCAAATGATTTTTTGCATGGAATTCCATTATAACCTTCCCTCGTAATATATAGGAAGGATCTGAAAAGTTTTGTATCGTTCCGTACAATCCTCGATTTAATTTGATTATTTGAGCAATACTAGTATAAACTTGTGTATAATATATTATGATTTTTTGGCCGAAACTTGCATTACGAAAAGTTTTGTAGAATCAAATTTTCAGATGATTTTTGCCATGAACTTCCATCATAACCTTCCCTCGTATCATATAGGAAGATTCTGAAAAGTTTTGTATCGTTCCGTACATTCCTCGATTTAATTATATTTTTTGTGAAAAACTAGTATAAACTTGTGTATAATATATTATGATTTTTTAACCGAAACTTGCAATTGGAAAGGTTTCATAAAATCAAATTTTAAGTTGATATTTTGCATAGACTTCCATCATAACCTTCCCTCGTAACATATAGGAAGGATCTGAAAAGTTTCGTATCGTTTCTTATAGTCCTCAATTTAATTTTTTATTTATTGAGTAAAACTAGTATAAACTTGTGTATGATATATTACGATTTTTTGACCGAAACATGCAATTTGAAACGTTTTGTAGAATCAAATTATCAAATGATTTTTTGCATGGAATTCCATTATAACCTTCCCTCGTAATATATAGGAAGGATCTGAAAAGTTTTGTATCGTTCCGTACAATCCTCGATTTAATTTGATTATTTGAGCAATACTAGTATAAACTTGTGTATAATATATTATGATTTTTTGGCCGAAACTTGCATTACGAAAAGTTTTGTAGAATCAAATTTTCAGATGATTTTTGCCATGAACTTCCATCATAACCTTCCCTCGTATCATATAGGAAGATTCTGAAAAGTTTTGTATCGTTCCGTACATTCCTCGATTTAATTATATTTTTTGTGAAAAACTAGTATAAACTTGTGTATAATATATTATGATTTTTTAACCGAAACTTGCAATTGGAAAGGTTTCATAAAATCAAATTTTAAGTTGATATTTTGCATAGACTTCCATCATAACCTTCCCTCGTAACATATAGGAAGGATCTGAAATGTTTTGTATCGTTTCTTATAGTCCTCAATTTAATATTTTATTTTTTGAGAAAAACTAGTATAAACTTGTGTATGATATATTACGATTTTTTGATCGAATCTTGCATTCTGAAACGTTTCGTAGAATCAAATTTTCAGATGATTTTTTGCATGGAATTCCATCATAACCTTCCCTCGTAATATACAGGAAGGATCTGAAAAGTTTTGTATCGTTCCGTACAATCCTCGATTTAATTTGATTTTTTGAGCAATACTAGTATAAACTTGTGTATAATATATTATGATTTTTTGACCGAAACTTGCATTACGAAAAGTTTTATAGAATCAAAGTTTCAGATGATTATTTGCATGGACTTCCATTAAAACCATTCCTCGTATCATATAGGAAGGATCTGAAAAGTTTTGTATCGTTTCGTACAGTCCTCGATTTAATTATATTTTTTTGAGAAATAATAGTATAAACTTGTGTATAATATATTATGATTTTTTGACCGAAACTTGCAATTGGAAAAGTTTCATAGAATCAAATTTTCAGATGATTTTTCGCATAGACTTCCATCATAACCTTCCCTCGTCACATATAGGAAGGATCTGAAAAGTTTCGTATCGTTTCTTATAGTCCTCAATTTAATTTTTTATTTATTGAGTAAAACTAGTATAAACTTGTGTATGATATATTACAATTTTTTGACCGAAACATGCAATTTGAAATGTTTCGTAGAATCAAATTATCAAATGATTTTTTGCATGGAATTCCATTATAACCTTCCCTCGTAATATATAGGAAGGATCTGAAAAGTTTTGTATCGTTCCGTACAATCCTCGATTTAATTTGATTTTTTGAGCAATACTAGTATAAACTTGTGTATAATATATTATGATTTTTTGGCCGAAACTTGCATTACGAAAAGTTTTGTAGAATCAAATTTTCAGATGATTTTTTGCATGAACTTCCATCATAACCTTCCCTCGTATCATATAGGAAGATTCTGAAAAGTTTTGTATCGTTCCGTACATTCCTCGATTTAATTATATTTTTTGAGAAAAACTAGTATAAACTTGTGTATAATATATTATGATTTTTTAACCGAAACTTGCAATTGGAAAGGTTTCATAAAATCAAATTTTAAGTTGATTTTTTGCATAGACTTCCATCATAACCTTCCCTCGTAACATATAGGAAGGATCTGAAATGTTTTGTATCGTTTCTTATAGTCCTCAATTTAATATTTTATTTTTTGAGCAAAACTAGTATAAACTTGTGTATGATATATTACGATTTTTTGATCGAATCTTGCATTTTGAAACGTTTCGTAGAATCAAATTTTCAGATGATTTTTTGCATGGAATTCCATCATAACCTTCCCTCGTAATATACAGGAAGGATCTGAAAAGTTTTGTATCGTTCCGTACAATCCTCGATTTAATTTGATTTTTTGAGCAATACTAGTATAAACTTGTGTATAATATATTATGATTTTTTGACCGAAACTTGCAATTGGAAAAGTTTCATAGAATCAAAGTTTCATATGATTTTTTGCATGGACTTCCATCATAACCTTTCCTCGTATCATATAGGAAGGATCTGAAAAGTTTTGTATCGTTCCGTACAATCCTCGATTTAATTTGATTTTTTGAGCAATACTAGTATAAACTTGTGTATAATATATTATGATTTTTTGTCCGAAACTTGCATTACGAAAAGTTTTGTAAAATCAAATTTTCAGGTGATTTTTTGCATGAACTTCCATCATAACCTTCCCTCGTATCATATAGGAAGATTCTGAAAAGTTTTGTATCGTTCCGTACATTCCTCGATTTAATTATATTTTTTGAGAAAAACTAGTATAAACTTGTGTATAATATATTATGATTTTTTAACCGAAACTTGCAATTGGAAAGGTTTCATAAAATCAAATTTTAAGTTGATTTTTTGCATAGACTTCCATCATAACCTTCCCTCGTAACATATAGGAAGGATCTGAAATGTTTTGTATCGTTTCTTATAGTCCTCAATTTAATATTTTATTTTTTGAGCAAAACTAGTATAAACTTGTGTATGATATATTACGATTTTTTGATCGAATCTTGCATTTTGAAACGTTTCGTAGAATCAAATTTTCAGATGATTTTTTGCATGGAATTCCATCATAACCTTCCCTCGTAATATACAGGAAGGATCTGAAAAGTTTTGTATTGTTCCGTACAATCCTCGATTTAATTTGATTTTTTGAGCAATACTAGTATAAACTAGTGTATAATATATTATGGTTTTTTGACCGAAACTTGCATTACGAAAAGTTTTATAGAATCAAAGTTTCAGATGATTTTTTGCTTGGACTTCCATCATAACCTTTCCTCGTATCATATAGGAAGGATCTGAAAAGTTTTGTTTCGTTTCGTACAGTCCTCGATTTAATTATATTTATTTGAGAAATACTAGTATAAACTTGGGTATAATATATTATGATTTTTTGACCGAAACTTGTAATTGGAAAAGTTTCATAGAATCAAATTTTCAGATGATTTTTTGCATAGACTTCCATCATAACCTTCCCTCGTCACATATAGGAAGGATCTGAAAAGTTTCGTATCGTTTCTTATAGTCCTCAATTTAATTTTTTATTTATTGAGTAAAACTAGTATAAACTTGTGTATGATATATTACGATTTTTTGACCGAAACATGCAATTTGAAACGTTTTGTAGAATCAAATTATCAAATGATTTTTTGCATGGAATTCCATTATAACCTTCCCTCGTAATATATAGGAAGGATCTGAAAAGTTTTGTATCGTTCCGTACAATCCTCGATTTAATTTGATTATTTGAGCAATACTAGTATAAACTTGTGTATAATATATTATGATTTTTTGGCCGAAACTTGCATTACGAAAAGTTTTGTAGAATCAAATTTTCAGATGATTTTTGCCATGAACTTCCATCATAACCTTCCCTCGTATCATATAGGAAGATTCTGAAAAGTTTTGTATCGTTCCGTACATTCCTCGATTTAATTATATTTTTTGTGAAAAACTAGTATAAACTTGTGTATAATATATTATGATTTTTTAACCGAAACTTGCAATTGGAAAGGTTTCATAAAATCAAATTTTAAGTTGATATTTTGCATAGACTTCCATCATAACCTTCCCTCGTAACATATAGGAAGGATCTGAAATGTTTTGTATCGTTTCTTATAGTCCTCAATTTAATATTTTATTTTTTGAGAAAAACTAGTATAAACTTGTGTATGATATATTACGATTTTTTGATCGAATCTTGCATTCTGAAACGTTTCGTAGAATCAAATTTTCAGATGATTTTTTGCATGGAATTCCATCATAACCTTCCCTCGTAATATACAGGAAGGATCTGAAAAGTTTTGTATCGTTCCGTACAATCCTCGATTTAATTTGATTTTTTGAGCAATACTAGTATAAACTTGTGTATAATATATTATGATTTTTTGACCGAAACTTGCATTACGAAAAGTTTTATAGAATCAAAGTTTCAGATGATTATTTGCATGGACTTCCATTAAAACCATTCCTCGTATCATATAGGAAGGATCTGAAAAGTTTTGTATCGTTTCGTACAGTCCTCGATTTAATTATATTTTTTTGAGAAATAATAGTATAAACTTGTGTATAATATATTATGATTTTTTGACCGAAACTTGCAATTGGAAAAGTTTCATAGAATCAAATTTTCAGATGATTTTTCGCATAGACTTCCATCATAACCTTCCCTCGTCACATATAGGAAGGATCTGAAAAGTTTCGTATCGTTTCTTATAGTCCTCAATTTAATTTTTTATTTATTGAGTAAAACTAGTATAAACTTGTGTATGATATATTACAATTTTTTGACCGAAACATGCAATTTGAAATGTTTCGTAGAATCAAATTATCAAATGATTTTTTGCATGGAATTCCATTATAACCTTCCCTCGTAATATATAGGAAGGATCTGAAAAGTTTTGTATCGTTCCGTACAATCCTCGATTTAATTTGATTTTTTGAGCAATACTAGTATAAACTTGTGTATAATATATTATGATTTTTTGGCCGAAACTTGCATTACGAAAAGTTTTGTAGAATCAAATTTTCAGATGATTTTTTGCATGAACTTCCATCATAACCTTCCCTCGTATCATATAGGAAGATTCTGAAAAGTTTTGTATCGTTCCGTACATTCCTCGATTTAATTATATTTTTTGAGAAAAACTAGTATAAACTTGTGTATAATATATTATGATTTTTTAACCGAAACTTGCAATTGGAAAGGTTTCATAAAATCAAATTTTAAGTTGATTTTTTGCATAGACTTCCATCATAACCTTCCCTCGTAACATATAGGAAGGATCTGAAATGTTTTGTATCGTTTCTTATAGTCCTCAATTTAATATTTTATTTTTTGAGCAAAACTAGTATAAACTTGTGTATGATATATTACGATTTTTTGATCGAATCTTGCATTTTGAAACGTTTCGTAGAATCAAATTTTCAGATGATTTTTTGCATGGAATTCCATCATAACCTTCCCTCGTAATATACAGGAAGGATCTGAAAAGTTTTGTATCGTTCCGTACAATCCTCGATTTAATTTGATTTTTTGAGCAATACTAGTATAAACTTGTGTATAATATATTATGATTTTTTGACCGAAACTTGCAATTGGAAAAGTTTCATAGAATCAAAGTTTCATATGATTTTTTGCATGGACTTCCATCATAACCTTTCCTCGTATCATATAGGAAGGATCTGAAAAGTTTTGTATCGTTCCGTACAATCCTCGATTTAATTTGATTTTTTGAGCAATACTAGTATAAACTTGTGTATAATATATTATGATTTTTTGTCCGAAACTTGCATTACGAAAAGTTTTGTAAAATCAAATTTTCAGGTGATTTTTTGCATGAACTTCCATCATAACCTTCCCTCGTATCATATAGGAAGATTCTGAAAAGTTTTGTATCGTTCCGTACATTCCTCGATTTAATTATATTTTTTGAGAAAAACTAGTATAAACTTGTGTATAATATATTATGATTTTTTAACCGAAACTTGCAATTGGAAAGGTTTCATAAAATCAAATTTTAAGTTGATTTTTTGCATAGACTTCCATCATAACCTTCCCTCGTAACATATAGGAAGGATCTGAAATGTTTTGTATCGTTTCTTATAGTCCTCAATTTAATATTTTATTTTTTGAGCAAAACTAGTATAAACTTGTGTATGATATATTACGATTTTTTGATCGAATCTTGCATTTTGAAACGTTTCGTAGAATCAAATTTTCAGATGATTTTTTGCATGGAATTCCATCATAACCTTCCCTCGTAATATACAGGAAGGATCTGAAAAGTTTTGTATTGTTCCGTACAATCCTCGATTTAATTTGATTTTTTGAGCAATACTAGTATAAACTAGTGTATAATATATTATGGTTTTTTGACCGAAACTTGCATTACGAAAAGTTTTATAGAATCAAAGTTTCAGATGATTTTTTGCTTGGACTTCCATCATAACCTTTCCTCGTATCATATAGGAAGGATCTGAAAAGTTTTGTTTCGTTTCGTACAGTCCTCGATTTAATTATATTTATTTGAGAAATACTAGTATAAACTTGTGTATAATATATTATGATTTTTTGACCGAAACTTGTAATTGGAAAAGTTTCATAGAATCAAATTTTCAGATGATTTTTTGCATAGACTTCCATCATAACCTTCCCTCGTCACATATAGGAAGGATCTGAAAAGTTTCGTATCGTTTCTTATAGTCCTCAATTTAATTTTTTATTTATTGAGTAAAACTAGTATAAACTTGTGTATGATATATTACGATTTTTTGACCGAAACATGCAATTTGAAACGTTTCGTAGAATCAAATTATCAAATGATTTTTTGCATGGAATTCCATTATAACCTTCCCTCGTAATATATAGGAAGGATCTGAAAAGTTTTGTATCGTTCCGTACAATCCTCGATTTAATTTGATTTTTTGAGCAATACTAGTATAAACTTGTGTATAATATATTATGATTTTTTGGCCGAAACTTGCATTACGAAAAGTTTTGTAGAATCAAATTTTCAGGTGATTTTTTGCATGAACTTCCATCATAACCTTCCCTCGTATCATATAGGAAGATTCTGAAAAGTTTTGTATCGTTCCGTACATTCCTCGATTTAATTATATTTTTTGAGAAAAACTAGTATAAACTTGTGTATAATATATTATGATTTTTTAACCGAAACTTGCAATTGGAAAGGTTTCATAAAATCAAATTTTAAGTTGATTTTTTGCATAGACTTCCATCATAACCTTCCCTCGTAACATATAGGAAGGATCTGAAATGTTTTGTATCGTTTCTTATAGTCCTCAATTTAATATTTTATTTTTTGAGCAAAACTAGTATAAACTTGTGTATGATATATTACGATTTTTTGATCGAATCTTGCATTTTGAAACGTTTCGTAGAATCAAATTTTCAGATGATTTTTTGCATGGAATTCCATCATAACCTTCCCTCGTAATATACAGGAAGGATCTGAAAAGTTTTGTATCGTTCCGTACAATCCTTGATTTAATTTGATTTTTTGAGCAATACTAGTATAAACTTGTGTATAATATATTATGATTTTTTGACCGAAACTTGCAATTGGAAAAGTTTCATAGAATCAAAGTTTCATATGATTTTTTGCATGGACTTCCATCATAACCTTTCCTCGTATCATATAGGAAGGATCTGAAAAGTTTTGTATCGTTTCGTACAGTCCTCGATTTAATTATATTTTTTTGAGAAATACTAGTATAAACTTGTGTATAATATATTATGATTTTTTGACCGAAACTTGCAATTGGAAAAGTTTCATAGAATCAAATTTTCAGATGATTTTTTGCATAGACTTCCATCATAACCTTCCCTCGTCACATATAGGAAGGATTTGAAAAGTTTCGTATCGTTTCTTATAGTCTTCAATTTAATTTTTTATTTATTGAGTAAAACTAGTATAAACTTGTGTATGATATATTACGATTTTTTGACCGAAACATGCAATTTGATACGTTTCGTAGAATCAAATTATCAAATGATTTTTTGCATGGAATTCCATTATAACCTTCCCTCGTAATATATAGGAAGGATCTGAAAAGTTTTGTATCGTTCCGTACAATCCTCGATTTAATTTGATTTTTTGAGCAATACTAGTATAAACTTGTGTATAATATATTATGATTTTTTGTCCGAAACTTGTATTACGAAAAGTTTTGTAAAATCAAATTTTCAGGTGATTTTTTGCATGAACTTCCATCATAACCTTCCCTCGTATCATATAGGAAGATTCTGAAAAGTTTTGTATCGTTCCGTACATTCCTCGATTTAATTATATTTTTTGAGAAAAACTAGTATAAACTTGTGTATAATATATTATGATTTTTTAACCGAAACTTGCAATTGGAAAGGTTTCATAAAATCAAATTTTAAGTTGATTTTTTGCATAGACTTCCATCATAACCTTCCCTCGTAACATATAGGAAGGATCTGAAATTTTTTGTATCGTTTCTTATAGTCCTCAATTTAATATTTTATTTTTTGAGCAAAACTAGTATAAACTTGTGTATGATATATTACGATTTTTTGATCGAATCTTGCATTTTGAAACGTTTCGTAGAATCAAATTTTCAGATGATTTTTTGCATGGAATTCCATCATAACCTTCCCTCGTAATATACAGGAAGGATCTGAAAAGTTTTGTATCGTTCCGTACAATCCTCGATTTAATTTGATTTTTTGAGCAATACTAGTATAAACTTGGGTATAATATATTATGATTTTTTGACCGAAACTTGCATTACGAAAAGTTTTATAGAATCAAAGTTTCATATGATTTTTTGCATGGACTTCCATCATAACCTTTCCTCGTATCATATAGGAAGGATCTTAAAAGTTTTGTATCGTTTCGTACAGTCCTCGATTTAATTATATTTTTTTGAGAAATACTAGTATAAACTTGTGTATAATATATTATGATTTTTTGACCGAAACTTGCAATTGGAAAAGTTTCATAGAATCAAATTTTCAGATGATTTTTTGCATAGACTTCCATCATAACCTTCCCTCGTCACATATAGGAAGGATCTGAAAAGTTTCGTATCGTTTCTTATAGTCCTCAATTTAATTTTTTATTTATTGAGTAAAACTAGTATAAACTTGTGTATGATATATTACGATTTTTTGACCGAAACATGCAATTTGAAACGTTTCGTAGAATCAAATTATCAAATGATTTTTTGCATGGAATTCCATTATAACCTTCCCTCGTAATATATAGGAAGGATCTGAAAAGTTTTGTATCGTTCAGTACAATCCTCGATTTAATTTGATTTTTTGAGCAATACTAGTATAAACTTGTGTATAATATATTATGATTTTTTGGCCGAAACTTGCATTACGAAAAGTTTTGTAGAATCAAATTTTCAGGTGATTTTTTGCATGAACTTCCATCATAACCTTCCCTCGTATCATATAGGAAGATTCTGAAAAGTTTTGTATCGTTCCGTACATTCCTCGATTTAATTATATTTTTTGAGAAAAACTAGTATAAACTTGTGTATAATATATTATGATTTTTTAACCGAAACTTGCAATTGGAAAGGTTTCATAAAATCAAATTTTAAGTTGATTTTTTGCATAGACTTCCATCATAACCTTCCCTCGTAACATATAGGAAGGATCTGAAATTTTTTGTATCGTTTCTAATAGTCCTCAATTTAATATTTTATTTTTTGAGCAAAAATAGTATAAACTTGTGTATGATATATTACGATTTTTTGATCGAATCTTGCATTTTGAAACGTTTCGTAGAATCAAATTTTCAGATGATTTTTTGCATGGAATTCCATCATAACCTTCCCTCGTAATATACAGGAAGGATCTGAAAAGTTTTGTATCGTTCCGTACAATCCTCGATTTAATTTGATTTTTTGAGCAATACTAGTATAAACTTGTGTATAATATATTATGATTTTTTGACCGAAACTTGCATTACGAAAAGTTTTATAGAATCAAAGTTTCATATGATTTTTTGCATAGACTTCCATCATAACCTTTCCTCGTATCATATAGGAAGGATCTGAAAAGTTTTGTATCGTTTCGTACAGTCCTCGATTTAATTATATTTTTTTGAGAAATACTAGTATAAACTTGTGTATAATATATTATGATTTTTTGACCGAAACTTGCAATTGGAAAAGTTTCATAGAATCAAATTTTCAGATGATTTTTTGCATAGACTTCCATCATAACCTTCCCTCGTCACATATAGGAAGGATCTGAAGAGTTTCGTATCGTTTCTTATAGTCCTCAATTTAATTTTTTATTTATTGAGTAAAACTAGTATAAACTTGTGTATGATATATTACGATTTTTTGACCGAAACATGCAATTTGAAACGTTTCGTAGAATCAAATTATCAAATGATTTTTTGCATGGAATTCCATTATAACCTTCCCTCGTAATATATAGGAAGGATCTGAAAAGTTTTGTATCGTTCCGTACAATCCTCGATTTAATTTGATTTTTTGAGCAATACTAGTATAAACTTGTGTATAATATATTATGATTTTTTGGCCGAAACTTGCATTACGAAAAGTTTTGTAGAATCAAATTTTCAGGTGATTTTTTGCATGAACTTCCATCATAACCTTCCCTCGTATCATATAGGAAGATTCTGAAAAGTTTTGTATCGTTCCGTACATTCCTCGATTTAATTATATTTTTTGAGAAAAACTAGTATAAACTTGTGTATAATATATTATGATTTTTTAACCGAAACTTGCAATTGGAAAGGTTTCATAAAATCAAATTTTAAGTTGATTTTTTGCATAGACTTCCATCATAACCTTCCCTCGTAACATATAGGAAGGATCTGAAATTTTTTGTATCGTTTCTTATAGTCCTCAATTTAATATTTTATTTTTTGAGCAAAACTAGTATAAACTTGTGTATGATATATTACGATTTTTTGATCGAATCTTGCATTTTGAAACGTTTCGTAGAATCAAATTTTCAGATGATTTTTTGCATGGAATTCCATCATAACCTTCCCTCGTAATATACAGGAAGGATCTGAAAAGTTTTGTATCGTTCCGTACAATCCTCGATTTAATTTGATTTTTTGAGCAATACTAGTATAAACTTGGGTATAATATATTATGATTTTTTGACCGAAACTTGCATTACGAAAAGTTTTATAGAATCAAAGTTTCATATGATTTTTTGCATGGACTTCCATCATAACCTTTCCTCGTATCATATAGGAAGGATCTTAAAAGTTTTGTATCGTTTCGTACAGTCCTCGATTTAATTATATTTTTTTGAGAAATACTAGTATAAACTTGTGTATAATATATTATGATTTTTTGACCGAAACTTGCAATTGGAAAAGTTTCATAGAATCAAATTTTCAGATGATTTTTTGCATAGACTTCCATCATAACCTTCCCTCGTCACATATAGGAAGGATCTGAAAAGTTTCGTATCGTTTCTTATAGTCCTCAATTTAATTTTTTATTTATTGAGTAAAACTAGTATAAACTTGTGTATGATATATTACGATTTTTTGACCGAAACATGCAATTTGAAACGTTTCGTAGAATCAAATTATCAAATGATTTTTTGCATGGAATTCCATTATAACCTTCCCTCGTAATATATAGGAAGGATCTGAAAAGTTTTGTATCGTTCAGTACAATCCTCGATTTAATTTGATTTTTTGAGCAATACTAGTATAAACTTGTGTATAATATATTATGATTTTTTGGCCGAAACTTGCATTACGAAAAGTTTTGTAGAATCAAATTTTCAGGTGATTTTTTGCATGAACTTCCATCATAACCTTCCCTCGTATCATATAGGAAGATTCTGAAAAGTTTTGTATCGTTCCGTACATTCCTCGATTTAATTATATTTTTTGAGAAAAACTAGTATAAACTTGTGTATAATATATTATGATTTTTTAACCGAAACTTGCAATTGGAAAGGTTTCATAAAATCAAATTTTAAGTTGATTTTTTGCATAGACTTCCATCATAACCTTCCCTCGTAACATATAGGAAGGATCTGAAATTTTTTGTATCGTTTCTAATAGTCCTCAATTTAATATTTTATTTTTTGAGCAAAAATAGTATAAACTTGTGTATGATATATTACGATTTTTTGATCGAATCTTGCATTTTGAAACGTTTCGTAGAATCAAATTTTCAGATGATTTTTTGCATGGAATTCCATCATAACCTTCCCTCGTAATATACAGGAAGGATCTGAAAAGTTTTGTATCGTTCCGTACAATCCTCGATTTAATTTGATTTTTTGAGCAATACTAGTATAAACTTGTGTATAATATATTATGATTTTTTGACCGAAACTTGCATTACGAAAAGTTTTATAGAATCAAAGTTTCATATGATTTTTTGCATAGACTTCCATCATAACCTTTCCTCGTATCATATAGGAAGGATCTGAAAAGTTTTGTATCGTTTCGTACAGTCCTCGATTTAATTATATTTTTTTGAGAAATACTAGTATAAACTTGTGTATAATATATTATGATTTTTTGACCGAAACTTGCAATTGGAAAAGTTTCATAGAATCAAATTTTCAGATGATTTTTTGCATAGACTTCCATCATAACCTTCCCTCGTCACATATAGGAAGGATCTGAAGAGTTTCGTATCGTTTCTTATAGTCCTCAATTTAATTTTTTATTTATTGAGTAAAACTAGTATAAACTTGTGTATGATATATTACGATTTTTTGACCGAAACATGCAATTTGAAACGTTTCGTAGAATCAAATTATCAAATGATTTTTTGCATGGAATTCCATTATAACCTTCCCTCGTAATATATAGGAAGGATCTGAAAAGTTTTGTATCGTTCCGTACAATCCTCGATTTAATTTGATTTTTTGAGCAATACTAGTATAAACTTGTGTATAATATATTATGATTTTTTGGCCGAAACTTGCATTACGAAAAGTTTTGTAGAATCAAATTTTCAGGTGATTTTTTGCATGAACTTCCATCATAACCTTCCCTCGTATCATATAGGAAGATTCTGAAAAGTTTTGTATCGTTCCGTACATTCCTCGATTTAATTATATTTTTTGAGAAAAACTAGTATAAACTTGTGTATAATATATTATGATTTTTTAACCGAAACTTGCAATTGGAAAGGTTTCATAAAATCAAATTTTAAGTTGATTTTTTGCATAGACTTCCATCATAACCTTCCCTTGTAACATATAGGAAGGATCTGAAATTTTTTGTATCGTTTCTAATAGTCCTCAATTTAATATTTTATTTTTTGAGCAAAACTAGTATAAACTTGTGTATGATATATTACGATTTTTTGATCGAATCTTGCATTTTGAAACGTTTCGTAGAATCAAATTTTCAGATGATTTTTTGCATGGAATTCCATCATAACCTTCCCTCGTAATATACAGGAAGGATCTGAAAAGTTTTGTATCGTTCCGTACAATCCTCGATTTAATTTGATTTTTTGAGCAATACTAGTATAAACTTGTGTATAATATATTATGATTTTTTGACCGAAACTTGCATTAAGAAAAGTTTTATAGAATCAAAGTTTCATATGATTTTTTGCATGGACTTCCATCATAACCTTTCCTCGTATCATATAGGAAGGATCTGAAAAGTTTTGTATCGTTTCGTACAGTCCTCGATTTAATTATATTTTTTTGAGAAATACTAGTATAAACTTGTGTATAATATATTATGATTTTTTGACCGAAACTTGCAATTGGAAAAGTTTCATAGAATCAAATTTTTAGATGATTTTTTGCATAGACTTCCATCATAACCTTCCCTCGTCACATATAGGAAGGATCTGGAAGTTTCGTATCGTTTCTTATAGTCCTCAATTTAATTTTTTATTTATTGAGTAAAACTAGTATAAACTTGTGTATGATATATTACGATTTTTTGACCGAAACATGCAATTTGAAACGTTTCGTAGAATCAAATTATCAAATGATTTTTTGCATGGAATTCCATTATAACCTTCCCTCGTAATATATAGGAAGGATCTGAAAAGTTTTGTATCGTTCCGTACAATCCTCGATTTAATTTGATTTTTTGAGCAATACTAGTATAAACTTGTGTATAATATATTATGATTTTTTGGCCGAAACTTGCATTACGAAAAGTTTTGTAGAATCAAATTTTCAGGTGATTTTTTGCATGAACTTCCATCATAACCTTCCCTCGTATCATATAGGAAGATTCTGAAAAGTTTTGTATCGTTCCGTACATTCCTCGATTTAATTATATTTTTTGAGAAAAACTAGTATAAACTTGTGTATAATATATTATGATTTTTTAACCGAAACTTGCAATTGGAAAGGTTTCATAAAATCAAATTTTAAGTTGATTTTTCGCATAGACTTCAATCATAACCTTCCCTCGTAACATATAGGAAGGATCTGAAATTTTTTGTATCGTTTCTAATAGTCCTCAATTTAATATTTTATTTTTTGAGCAAAACTAGTATAAACTTGTGTATGATATATTACGATTTTTTGATCGAATCTTGCATTTTGAAACGTTTCGTAGAATCAAATTTTCAGATGATTTTTTGCATGGAATTCCATCATAACCTTCCCTCGTAATATACAGGAAGGATCTGAAAAGTTTTGTATCGTTCCGTACAATCCTCGATTTAATTTGATTTTTTGAGCAATACTAGTATAAACTTGGGTATAATATATTATGATTTTTTGACCGAAACTTGCATTACGAAAAGTTTTATAGAATCAAAGTTTCATATGATTTTTTGCATGGACTTCCATCATAACCTTTCCTCGTATCATATAGGAAGGATCTGAAAAGTTTTGTATCGTTTCGTACAGTCCTCGATTTAATTATATTTTTTTGAGAAATACTAGTATAAACTTGTGTATAATATATTATGATTTTTTGACCGAAACTTGCAATTGGAAAAGTTTCATAGAATCAAATTTTCAGATGATTTTTTGCATAGACTTCCATCATAACCTTCCCTCGTCACATATAGGAAGGATCTGAAAAGTTTCGTATCGTTTCTTATAGTCCTCAATTTAATTTTTTATTTATTGAGTAAAACTAGTATAAACTTGTGTATGATATATTACGATTTTTTGACCGAAACATGCAATTTGAAACGTTTCGTAGAATCAAATTATCAAATGATTTTTTGCATGGAATTCCATCATAACCTTCCCTCGTAATATACAGGAAGGATCTGAAAAGTTTTGTATCGTTCCGTACAATCCTCGATTTAATTTGATTTTTTGAGCAATACTAGTATAAACTTGTGTATAATATATTATGATTTTTTGACCGAAACTTGCATTACGAAAAGTTTTATAGAATCAAAGTTTCATATGATTTTTTGCATGGACTTCCATCATAACCTTTCCTCGTATCATATAGGAAGGATCTGAAAAGTTTTGTATCGTTTCGTACAGTCCTCGATTTAATTATATTTTTTTGAGAAATACTAGTATAAACTTGTGTATAATATATTATGATTTTTTGACCGAAACTTGCAATTGGAAAAGTTTCATAGAATCAAATTTTCAGATGATTTTTTGCATGGAATTCCATCATAACCTTCCCTCGTAATATACAGGAAGGATCTGAAAAGTTTTGTATCGTTCCGTACAATCCTCGATTTAATTTGATTTTTTGAGCAATACTAGTATAAACTTGGGTATAATATATTATGATTTTTTGACCGAAACTTGCATTACGAAAAATTTTATAGAATCAAAGTTTCATATGATTTTTTGCATGGACTTCCATCATAACCTTTCCTAGTATCATATAGGAAGGATCTGAAAAGTTTTGTTTCGTTTCGTACAGTCCTCGATTTAATTATATTTTTTTGAGAAATACTAGTATAAACTTGTGTATAATATATTATGATTTTTTGACCGAAACTTGCAATTGGAAAAGTTTCATAGAATCAAATTTTCAGATGATTTTTTGCATAGACTTCCATCATAACCTTCCCTCGTCACATATAGGAAGGATCTGAAAAGTTTCGTATCGTTTCTTATAGTCCTCAATTTAATTTTTTATTTATTGAGTAAAACTAGTATAAACTTGTGTATGATATATTACGATTTTTTGACCGAAACATGCAATTTGAAACGTTTCGTAGAATCAAATTATCAAATGATTTTTTGCATGGAATTCCATTATAACCTTCCCTCGTAATATATAGGAAGGATCTGAAAAGTTTTGTATCGTTCCGTACAATCCTCGATTTAATTTGATTTTTTGAGCAATACTAGTATAAACTTGTGTATAATATATTATGATTTTTTGGCCGAAACTTGCATTACGAAAAGTTTTGTAGAATCAAATTTTCAGGTGATTTTTTGCATGAACTTCCATCATAACCTTCCCTCGTATCATATAGCAAGATTCTGAAAAGTTTTGTATCGTTCCGTACATTCCTCGATTTAATTATATTTTTTGAGAAAAACTAGTATAAACTTGTGTATAATATATTATGATTTTTTAACCGAAACTTGCAATTGGAAAGGTTTCATAAAATCAAATTTTAAGTTGATTTTTTGCATAGACTTCCATCATAACCTTCCCTCGTAACATATAGGAAGGATCTGAAATTTTTTGTATCGTTTCTAATAGTCCTCAATTTAATATTTTATTTTTTGAGCAAAACTAGTATAAACTTGTGTATGATATATTACGATTTTTTGATCGAATCTTGCATTTTGAAACGTTTCGTAGAATCAAATTTTCAGATGATTTTTTGCATGGAATTCCATCATAACCTTCCCTCGTAATATACAGGAAGGATCTGAAAAGTTTTGTATCGTTCCGTACAATCCTCGATTTAATTTGATTTTTTGAGCAATACTAGTATAAACTTGTGTATAATATATTATGATTTTTTGACCGAAACTTGCAATACGAAAAGTTTTATAGAATCAAAGTTTCATATGATTTTTTGCATGGACTTCCATCATAACCTTTCCTCGTATCATATAGGAAGGATCTGAAAAGTTTTGTATCGTTTCGTACAGTCCTCGATTTAATTATATTTTTTTGAGAAATACTAGTATAAACTTGTGTATAATATATTATGATTTTTTGACCGAAACTTGCAATTGGAAAAGTTTCATAGAATCAAATTTTTAGATGATTTTTTGCATAGACTTCCATCATAACCTTCCCTCGTCACATATAGGAAGGATCTGAAAGTTTCGTATCGTTTCTTATAGTCCTCAATTTAATTTTTTATTTATTGAGTAAAACTAGTATAAACTTGTGTATGATATATTACGATTTTTTGACCGAAACATGCAATTTGAAACGTTTCGTAGAATCAAATTATCAAATGATTTTTTGCATGGAATTCCATTATAACCTTCCCTCGTAATATATAGGAAGGATCTGAAAAGTTTTGTATCGTTCCGTACAATCCTCGATTTAATTTGATTTTTTGAGCAATACTAGTATAAACTTGTGTATAATATATTATGATTTTTTGGCCGAAACTTGCATTACGAAAAGTTTTGTAGAATCAAATTTTCAGGTGATTTTTTGCATGAACTTCCATCATAACCTTCCCTCGTATCATATAGGAAGATTCTGAAAAGTTTTGTATCGTTCCGTACATTCCTCGATTTAATTATATTTTTTGAGAAAAACTAGTATAAACTTGTGTATAATATATTATGATTTTTTAACCGAAACTTGCAATT
Source organism: Lathyrus aphaca (assembly GCA_963966055.1). Lineage (NCBI taxonomy): Eukaryota > Viridiplantae > Streptophyta > Magnoliopsida > Fabales > Fabaceae > Lathyrus > Lathyrus aphaca. The sequence continues at coordinate 526,076,922 of OZ014523.1, read as the reverse complement.
GGAAAGGTTTCATAAAATCAAATTTTAAGTTGATTTTTTGCATAGACTTCCATCATAACCTTCCCTCGTAACATATAGGAAGGATCTGAAATTTTTTGTATCGTTTCTAATAGTCCTCAATTTAATATTTTATTTTTTGAGCAAAACTAGTATAAACTTGTGTATGATATATTACGATTTTTTGATCGAATCTTGCATTTTGAAACGTTTCGTAGAATCAAATTTTCAGATGATTTTTTGCATGGAATTCCATCATAACCTTCCCTCGTAATATACAGGAAGGATCTGAAAAGTTTTGTATCGTTCCGTACAATCCTCGATTTAATTTGATTTTTTGAGCAATACTAGTATAAACTTGTGTATAATATATTATGATTTTTTGACCGAAACATGCATTACGAAAAGTTTTATAGAATCAAAGTTTCATATGATTTTTTGCATGGACTTCCATCATAACCTTTCCTCGTATCATATAGGAAGGATCTGAAAAGTTTTGTATCGTTTCGTACAGTCCTCGATTTAATTATATTTTTTTGAGAAATACTAGTATAAACTTGTGTATAATATATTATGATTTTTTGACCGAAACTTGCAATTGGAAAAGTTTCATAGAATCAAATTTTTAGATGATTTTTTGCATAGACTTCCATCATAACCTTCCCTCGTCACATATAGGAAGGATCTGAAAGTTTCGTATCGTTTCTTATAGTCCTCAATTTAATTTTTTATTTATTGAGTAAAACTAGTATAAACTTGTGTATGATATATTACGATTTTTTGACCGAAACATGCAATTTGAAACGTTTCGTAGAATCAAATTATCAAATGATTTTTTGCATGGAATTCCATTATAACCTTCCCTCGTAATATATAGGAAGGATCTGAAAAGTTTTGTATCGTTCCGTACAATCCTCGATTTAATTTGATTTTTTGAGCAATACTAGTATAAACTTGTGTATAATATATTATGATTTTTTGGCCGAAACTTGCATTACGAAAAGTTTTGTAGAATCAAATTTTCAGGTGATTTTTTGCATGAACTTCCATCATAACCTTCCCTCGTATCATATAGGAAGATTCTGAAAAGTTTTGTATCGTTCCGTACATTCCTCGATTTAATTATATTTTTTGAGAAAAACTAGTATAAACTTGTGTATAATATATTATGATTTTTTAACCGAAACTTGCAATTGGAAAGGTTTCATAAAATCAAATTTTAAGTTGATTTTTTGCATAGACTTCCATCATAACCTTCCCTCATAACATATAGGAAGGATCTGAAATGTTTTGTATCGTTTCTTATAGTCCTCAATTTAATATTTTATTTTTTGAGCAAAACTAGTATAAACTTGTGTATGATATATTACGATTTTTTGATCGAATCTTGCATTTTGAAATGTTTCGTAGAATCAAATTTTCAGATGATTTTTTGCATGGAATTCCATCATAACCTTCCCTCGTAATATACAGGAAGGATCTGAAAAGTTTTGTATCGTTCCGTACAATCCTCGATTTAATTTGATTTTTTGAGCAATACTAGTATAAACTTGTGTATAATATATTATGATTTTTTGACCGAAACTTGCATTACGAAAAGTTTTATAGAATCAAAGTTCCAGATGATTTTTTGCATGGACTTCCATCATAACCTTTCCTCGTATCATATAGGAAGGATCTGAAAAGTTTTGTATCGTTTCGTACAGTCCTCGATTTAATTATATTTTTTTGAGAAATACTAGTATAAACTTGTGTATAATATATTATGATTTTTTGACCGAAACTTGCAATTGGAAAAGTTTCATAGAATCAAATTTTCAGATGATTTTTTGCATAGACTTCCATCATAACCTTCCCTCGTCACATATAGGAAGGATCTGAAAAGTTTCGTATCGTTTCTTATAGTCCTCAATTTTATTTTTTATTTATTGAGTAAAACTAGTATAAACTTGTGTATGATATATTACGATTTTTTGACCGAAACATGCAATTTGAAATGTTGCGTAGAATCAAACTATCAAATGATTTTTTGCATGGAATTCCATCATAACCTTCCCTCGTCACATATAGGAAGGATCTGAAAAGTTTCGTATCGTTTCTTATAGTCCTCAATTTAATTTTTTATTTATTGAGTAAAACTAGTATAAACTTGTGTATGATATATTACGATTTTTTGACCGAAACATGCAATTTGAAACGTTTCGTAGAATCAAATTATCAAATGATTTTTTGCATGGAATTCCATTATAACCTTCCCTCGTAATATATAGGAAGGATCTGAAAAGTTTTGTATCGTTCAGTACAATCCTCGATTTAATTTGATTTTTTGAGCAATACTAGTATAAACTTGTGTATAATATATTATGATTTTTTGGCCGAAACTTGCATTACGAAAAGTTTTGTAGAATCAAATTTTCAGGTGATTTTTTGCATGAACTTCCATCATAACCTTCCCTCGTATCATATAGGAAGATTCTGAAAAGTTTTGTATCGTTCCGTACATTCCTCGATTTAATTATATTTTTTGAGAAAAACTAGTATAAACTTGTGTATAATATATTATGATTTTTTAACCGAAACTTGCAATTGGAAAGGTTTCATAAAATCAAATTTTAAGTTGATTTTTTGCATAGACTTCCATCATAACCTTCCCTCGTAACATATAGGAAGGATCTGAAATTTTTTGTATCGTTTCTAATAGTCCTCAATTTAATATTTTATTTTTTGAGCAAAACTAGTATAAACTTGTGTATGATATATTACGATTTTTTGATCGAATCTTGCATTTTGAAACGTTTCGTAGAATCAAATTTTCAGATGATTTTTTGCATGGAATTCCATCATAACCTTCCCTCGTAATATACAGGAAGGATCTGAAAAGTTTTGTATCGTTCCGTACAATCCTCGATTTAATTTGATTTTTTGAGCAATACTAGTATAAACTTGTGTATAATATATTATGATTTTTTGACCGAAACTTGCATTACGAAAAGTTTTATAGAATCAAAGTTTCATATGATTTTTTGCATGGACTTCCATCATAACCTTTCCTCGTATCATATAGGAAGGATCTGAAAAGTTTTGTATCGTTTCGTACAGTCCTAAATTTAATTATATTTTTTTGAGAAATACTAGTATAAACTTGTGTATAATATATTATGATTTTTTGACCGAAACTTGCAATTGGAAAAGTTTCATAGAATCAAATTTTCAGATGATTTTTTGCATAGACTTCCATCATAACCTTCCCTCGTCACATATAGGAAGGATCTGAAAGTTTCGTATCGTTTCTTATAGTCCTCAATTTAATTTTTTATTTATTGAGTAAAACTAGTATAAACTTGTGTATGATATATTACGATTTTTTGACCGAAACATGCAATTTGAAACGTTTCGTAGAATCAAATTATCAAATGATTTTTTGCATGGAATTCCATTATAACCTTCCCTCGTAATATATAGGAAGGATCTGAAAAGTTTTGTATCGTTCCGAACAATCCTCGATTTAATTTGATTTTTTGAGCAATACTAGTATAAACCTGTGTATAATATATTATGATTTTTTAACCGAAACTTGCAATTGGAAAGGTTTCATAAAATCAAATTTTAAGTTGATTTTTTGCATAGACTTCCATCATAACCTTCCCTCATAACATATAGGAAGGATCTGAAATGTTTTGTATCGTTTCTTATAGTCCTCAATTTAATATTTTATTTTTTGAGCAAAACTAGTATAAACTTGTGTATGATATATTACGATTTTTTGATCGAATCTTGCATTTTGAAATGTTTCGTAGAATCATATTTTCAGATGATTTTTTGCATGGAATTCCATCATAACCTTCCCTCGTAATATACAGGAAGGATCTGAAAAGTTTTGTATCGTTCCGTACAATCCTCGATTTAATTTGATTTTTTGAGCAATACTAGTATAAACTTGTGTATAATATATTATGATTTTTTGACCGAAACTTGCATTACGAAAAGTTTAATAGAATCAAAGTTCCAGATGATTTTTTGCATGGACTTCCATCATAACCTTTCCTCGTATCATATAGGAAGGATCTGAAAAGTTTTGTATCGTTTCGTACAGTCCTCGATTTAATTATATTTTTTTGAGAAATACTAGTATAAACTTGTGTATAATATATTATGATTTTTTGACCGAAACTTGCAATTGGAAAAGTTTCATAGAATCAAATTTTCAGATGATTTTTTGCATAGACTTCCATCATAACCTTCCCTCGTCACATATAGGAAGGATCTGAAAAGTTTCGTATCGTTTCTTATAGTCCTCAATTTTATTTTTTATTTATTGAGTAAAACTAGTATAAACTTGTGTATGATATATTACGATTTTTTGACCGAAACATGCAATTTGAAATGTTGCGTAGAATCAAACTATCAAATGATTTTTTGCATGGAATTCCATCATAACCTTCCCTCGTCACATATAAGAAGGATCTGAAAAGTTTCGTATCGTTTCTTATAGTCCTCAATTTAATTTTTTATTTATTGAGTAAAACTAGTATAAACTTGTGTATGATATATTACGATTTTTTGACCGAAACATGCAATTTGAAACGTTTCGTAGAATCAAATTATCAAATGATTTTTTGCATGGAATTCCATTATAACCTTCCCTCGTAATATATAGGAAGGATCTGAAAAGTTTTGTATCGTTCAGTACAATCCTCGATTTAATTTGATTTTTTGAGCAATACTAGTATAAACTTGTGTATAATATATTATGATTTTTTGGCCGAAACTTGCATTACGAAAAGTTTTGTAGAATCAAATTTTCAGGTGATTTTTTGCATGAACTTCCATCATAACCTTCCCTCGTATCATATAGGAAGATTCTGAAAAGTTTTGTATCGTTCCGTACATTCCTCGATTTAATTATATTTTTTGAGAAAAACTAGTATAAACTTGTGTATAATATATTATGATTTTTTAACCGAAACTTGCAATTGGAAAGGTTTCATAAAATCAAATTTTAAGTTGATTTTTTGCATAGACTTCCATCATAACCTTCCCTCGTAACATATAGGAAGGATCTGAAATTTTTTGTATCGTTTCTAATAGTCCTCAATTTAATATTTTATTTTTTGAGCAAAACTAGTATAAACTTGTGTATGATATATTACGATTTTTTGATCGAATCTTGCATTTTGAAACGTTTCGTAGAATCAAATTTTCAGATGATTTTTTGCATGGAATTCCATCATAACCTTCCCTCGTAATATACAGGAAGGATCTGAAAAGTTTTGTATCGTTCCGTACAATCCTCGATTTAATTTGATTTTTTGAGCAATACTAGTATAAACTTGTGTATAATATATTATGATTTTTTGACCGAAACTTGCATTACGAAAAGTTTTATAGAATCAAAGTTTCATATGATTTTTTGCATGGACTTCCATCATAACCTTTCCTCGTATCATATAGGAAGGATCTGAAAAGTTTTGTATCGTTTCGTACAGTCCTAAATTTAATTATATTTTTTTGAGAAATACTAGTATAAACTTGTGTATAATATATTATGATTTTTTGACCGAAACTTGCAATTGGAAAAGTTTCATAGAATCAAATTTTCAGATGATTTTTTGCATAGACTTCCATCATAACCTTCCCTCGTCACATATAGGAAGGATCTGAAAGTTTCGTATCGTTTCTTATAGTCCTCAATTTAATTTTTTATTTATTGAGTAAAACTAGTATAAACTTGTGTATGATATATTACGATTTTTTGACCGAAACATGCAATTTGAAACGTTTCGTAGAATCAAATTATCAAATGATTTTTTGCATGGAATTCCATTATAACCTTCCCTCGTAATATATAGGAAGGATCTGAAAAGTTTTGTATCGTTCCGAACAATCCTCGATTTAATTTGATTTTTTGAGCAATACTAGTATAAACTTGTGTATAATATATTATGATTTTTTAACCGAAACTTGCAATTGGAAAGGTTTCATAAAATCAAATTTTAAGTTGATTTTTTGCATAGACTTCCATCATAACCTTCCCTCATAACATATAGGAAGGATCTGAAATGTTTTGTATCGTTTCTTATAGTCCTCAATTTAATATTTTATTTTTTGAACAAAACTAGTATAAACTTGTGTATGATATATTACGATTTTTTGATCGAATCTTGCATTTTGAAATGTTTCGTAGAATCAAATTTTCAGATGATTTTTTGCATGGAATTCCATCATAACCTTCCCTCGTAATATACAGGAAGGATCTGAAAAGTTTTGTATCGTTCCGTACAATCCTCGATTTAATTTGATTTTTTGAGCAATACTAGTATAAACTTGTGTATAATATATTATGATTTTTTGACCGAAACTTGCATTACGAAAAGTTTTATAGAATCAAAGTTCCAGATGATTTTTTGCATGGACTTCCATCATAACCTTTCCTCGTATCATATAGGAAGGATCTGAAAAGTTTTGTATCGTTTCGTACAGTCCTCGATTTAATTATATTTTTTTGAGAAATACTAGTATAAACTTGTGTATAATATATTATGATTTTTTGACCGAAACTTGCAATTGGAAAAGTTTCATAGAATCAAATTTTCAGATGATTTTTTGCATAGACTTCCATCATAACCTTCCCTCGTCACATATAGGAAGGATCTGAAAAGTTTCGTATCGTTTCTTATAGTCCTCAATTTTATTTTTTATTTATTGAGTAAAACTAGTATAAACTTGTGTATGATATATTACGATTTTTTGACCGAAACATGCAATTTGAAATGTTGCGTAGAATCAAACTATCAAATGATTTTTTGCATGGAATTCCATCATAACCTTCCCTCGTCACATATAGGAAGGATCTGAAAAGTTTCGTATCGTTTCTTATAGTCCTCAATTTAATTTTTTATTTATTGAGTAAAACTAGTATAAACTTGTGTATGATATATTACGATTTTTTGACCGAAACATGCAATTTGAAACGTTTCGTAGAATCAAATTATCAAATGATTTTTTGCATGGAATTCCATTATAACCTTCCCTCGTAATATATAGGAAGGATCTGAAAAGTTTTGTATCGTTCCGAACAATCCTCGATTTAATTTGATTTTTTGAGCAATACTAGTATAAACTTGTGTATAATATATTATGATTTTTTAACCGAAACTTGCAATTGGAAAGGTTTCATAAAATCAAATTTTAAGTTGATTTTTTGCATAGACTTCCATCATAACCTTCCCTCATAACATATAGGAAGGATCTGAAATGTTTTGTATCGTTTCTTATAGTCCTCAATTTAATATTTTATTTTTTGAGCAAAACTAGTATAAACTTGTGTATGATATATTACGATTTTTTGATCGAATCTTGCATTTTGAAATGTTTCGTAGAATCATATTTTCAGATGATTTTTTGCATGGAATTCCATCATAACCTTCCCTCGTAATATACAGGAAGGATCTGAAAAGTTTTGTATCGTTCCGTACAATCCTCGATTTAATTTGATTTTTTGAGCAATACTAGTATAAACTTGTGTATAATATATTATGATTTTTTGACCGAAACTTGCATTACGAAAAGTTTTATAGAATCAAAGTTCCAGATGATTTTTTGCATGGACTTCCATCATAACCTTTCCTCGTATCATATAGGAAGGATCTGAAAAGTTTTGTATCGTTTCGTACAGTCCTCGATTTAATTATATTTTTTTGAGAAATACTAGTATAAACTTGTGTATAATATATTATGATTTTTTGACCGAAACTTGCAATTGGAAAAGTTTCATAGAATCAAATTTTCAGATGATTTTTTGCATAGACTTCCATCATAACCTTCCCTCGACACATATAGGAAGGATCTGAAAAGTTTCGTATCGTTTCTTATAGTCCTCAATTTTATTTTTTATTTATTGAGTAAAACTAGTATAAACTTGTGTATGATATATTACGATTTTTTGACCGAAACATGCAATTTGAAATGTTGCGTAGAATCAAACTATCAAATGATTTTTTGCATGGAATTCCATCATAACCTTCCCTCGTCACATATAAGAAGGATCTGAAAAGTTTCGTATCGTTTCTTATAGTCCTCAATTTAATTTTTTATTTATTGAGTAAAACTAGTATAAACTTGTGTATGATATATTACGATTTTTTGACCGAAACATGCAATTTGAAACGTTTCGTAGAATCAAATTATCAAATGATTTTTTGCATGGAATTCCATTATAACCTTCCCTCGTAATATATAGGAAGGATCTGAAAAGTTTTGTATCGTTCAGTACAATCCTCGATTTAATTTGATTTTTTGAGCAATACTAGTATAAACTTGTGTATAATATATTATGATTTTTTGGCCGAAACTTGCATTACGAAAAGTTTTGTAGAATCAAATTTTCAGGTGATTTTTTGCATGAACTTCCATCATAACCTTCCCTCGTATCATATAGGAAGATTCTGAAAAGTTTTGTATCGTTCCGTACATTCCTCGATTTAATTATATTTTTTGAGAAAAACTAGTATAAACTTGTGTATAATATATTATGATTTTTTAACCGAAACTTGCAATTGGAAAGGTTTCATAAAATCAAATTTTAAGTTGATTTTTTGCATAGACTTCCATCATAACCTTCCCTCGTAACATATAGGAAGGATCTGAAATTTTTTGTATCGTTTCTAATAGTCCTCAATTTAATATTTTATTTTTTGAGCAAAACTAGTATAAACTTGTGTATGATATATTACGATTTTTTGATCGAATCTTGCATTTTGAAACGTTTCGTAGAATCAAATTTTCAGATGATTTTTTGCATGGAATTCCATCATAACCTTCCCTCGTAATATACAGGAAGGATCTGAAAAGTTTTGTATCGTTCCGTACAATCCTCGATTTAATTTGATTTTTTGAGCAATACTAGTATAAACTTGTGTATAATATATTATGTTTTTTTGACCGAAACTTGCATTACGAAAAGTTTTATAGAATCAAAGTTTCATATGATTTTTTGCATGGACTTCCATCATAACCTTTCCTCGTATCATATAGGAAGGATCTGAAAAGTTTTGTATCGTTTCGTACAGTCCTAAATTTAATTATATTTTTTTGAGAAATACTAGTATAAACTTGTGTATAATATATTATGATTTTTTGACCGAAACTTGCAATTGGAAAAGTTTCATAGAATCAAATTTTCAGATGATTTTTTGCATAGACTTCCATCATAACCTTCCCTCGTCACATATAGGAAGGATCTGAAAGTTTCGTATCGTTTCTTATATCCTCAATTTAATTTTTTATTTATTGAGTAAAACTAGTATAAACTTGTGTATGATATATTACGATTTTTTGACCGAAACATGCAATTTGAAACGTTTCGTAGAATCAAATTATCAAATGATTTTTTGCATGGAATTCCATTATAACCTTCCCTCGTAATATATAGGAAGGATCTGAAAAGTTTTGTATCGTTCCGAACAATCCTCGATTTAATTTGATTTTTTGAGCAATACTAGTATAAACTTGTGTATAATATATTATGATTTTTTGGCCGAAACTTGCATTACGAAAAGTTTTGTAGAATCAAATTTTCAGGTGATTTTTTGCATGAACTTCCATCATAACCTTCCCTCGTATCATATAGGAAGATTCTGAAAAGTTTTGTATCGTTCCGTACATTCCTCGATTTAATTATATTTTTTGAGAAAAACTAGTATAAACTTGTGTTTAATATATTATGATTTTTTAACCGAAACTTGCAATTGGAAAGGTTTCATAAAATCAAATTTTAAGTTGATTTTTTGCATAGACTTCCATCATAACCTTCCCTCGTAACATATAGGAAGGATCTGAAATTTTTTGTATCGTTTCTAATAGTCCTCAATTTAATATTTTATTTTTTGAGCAAAACTAGTATAAACTTGTGTATGATATATTACGATTTTTTGATCGAATCTTGCATTTTGAAACGTTTCGTAGAATCAAATTTTCAGATGATTTTTTGCATGGAATTCCATCATAACCTTCCCTCGTAATATACAGGAAGGATCTGAAAAGTTTTGTATCGTTCCGTACAATCCTCGATTTAATTTGATTTTTTGAGCAATACTAGTATAAACTTGTGTATAATATATTATGATTTTTTGACCGAAACTTGCATTACGAAAAGTTTTATAGAATCAAAGTTTCATATGATTTTTTGCATGGACTTCCATCATAACCTTTCCTCGTATCATATAGGAAGGATCTGAAAAGTTTTGTATCGTTTCGTACAGTCCTCGATTTAATTATATTTTTTTGAGAAATACTAGTATAAACTTGTGTATAATATATTATGATTTTTTGACCGAAACTTGCAATTGGAAAAGTTTCATAGAATCAAATTTTCAGATGATTTTTTGCATAGACTTCCATCATAACCTTCCCTCGTCACATATAGGAAGGATCTGAAAGTTTCGTATCGTTTCTTATAGTCCTCAATTTAATTTTTTATTTATTGAGTAAAACTAGTATAAACTTGTGTATGATATATTACGATTTTTTGACCGAAACATGCAATTTGAAACGTTTCGTAGAATCAAATTATCAAATGATTTTTTGCATGGAATTCCATTATAACCTTCCCTCGTAATATATAGGAAGGATCTGAAAAGTTTTGTATCGTTCTGTACAATCCTCGATTTAATTTGATTTTTTGAGCAATACTAGTATAAACTTGTGTATAATATATTATGATTTTTTGGCCGAAACTTGCATTACGAAAAGTTTTGTAGAATCAAATTTTCAGGTGATTTTTTGCATGAACTTCCATCATAACCTTCCCTCGTATCATATAGGAAGATTCTGAAAAGTTTTGTATCGTTCCGTACATTCCTCGATTTAATTATATTTTTTGAGAAAAACTAGTATAAACTTGTGTATAATATATTATGATTTTTTAACCGAAACTTGCAATTGGAAAGGTTTCATAAAATCAAATTTTAAGTTGATTTTTTGCATAGACTTCCATCATAACCTTCCCTTGTAACATATAGGAAGGATCTGAAATTTTTTGTATCGTTTCTAATAGTCCTCAATTTAATATTTTATTTTTTGAGCAAAACTAGTATAAACTTGTGTATGATATATTACGATTTTTTGATCGAATCTTGCATTTTGAAACGTTTCGTAGAATCAAATTTTCAGATGATTTTTTGCATGGAATTCCATCATAACCTTCCCTCGTAATATACAGGAAGGATCTGAAAAGTTTTGTATCGTTCCGTACAATCCTCGATTTAATTTGATTTTTTGAGCAATACTAGTATAAACTTGTGTATAATATATTATGATTTTTTGACCTAAACTTGCATTACGAAAAGTTTTATAGAATCAAAGTTTCATATGATTTTTTGCATGGACTTCCATCATAACCTTTCCTCGTATCATATAGGAAGATTCTGAAAAGTTTTGTATCGTTCCGTACATTCCTCGATTTAATTATATTTTTTGAGAAAAACTAGTATAAACTTGTGTATAATATATTATGATTTTTTAACCGAAACTTGCAATTGGAAAGGTTTCATAAAATCAAATTTTAAGTTGATTTTTTGCATAGACTTCCATCATAACCTTCCCTTGTAACATATATGAAGGATCTGAAATTTTTTGTATCGTTTCTAATAGTCCTCAATTTAATATTTTATTTTTTGAGCAAAACTAGTATAAACTTGTGTATGATATATTACGATTTTTTGATCGAATCTTGCATTTTGAAACGTTTCGTAGAATCAAATTTTCAGATGATTTTTTGCATGGAATTCCATCATAACCTTCCCTCGTAATATACAGGAAGGATCTGAAAAGTTTTGTATCGTTCCGTACAATCCTCGATTTAATTTGATTTTTTGAGCAATACTAGTATAAACTTGTGTATAATATATTATGATTTTTTGACCGAAACTTGCATTACGAAAAGTTTTATAGAATCAAAGTTTCATATGATTTTTTGCATGGACTTCCATCATAACCTTTCCTCGTATCATATAGGAAGGATCTGAAAAGTTTTGTATCGTTTCGTACAGTCCTCGATTTAATTATATTTTTTTGAGAAATACTAGTATAAACTTGTGTATAATATAATATGATTTTTTGACCGAAACTTGCAATTGGAAAAGTTTCATAGAATCTAATTTTCAGATGATTTTTTGGATAGACTTCCATCATAACCTTCCCTCGTCACATATAGGAAGGATCTGAAAGTTTCGTATCGTTTCTTATAGTCCTCAATTTAATTTTTTATTTATTGAGTAAAACTAGTATAAACTTGTGTATGATATATTACGATTTTTTGACCGAAACATGCAATTTGAAACGTTTCGTAGAATCAAATTATCAAATGATTTTTTTGCATGGAATTCCATTATAACCTTCCCTCGTAATATATAGGAAGGATCTGAAAAGTTTTGTATCGTTCCGTACAATCCTCGATTTAATTTGATTTTTTGAGCAATACTAGTATAAACTTGTGTATAATATATTATGATTTTTTGGCCGAAACTTGCATTACGAAAAGTTTTGTAGAATCAAATTTTCAGGTGATTTTTTGCATGGACTTCCATCATAACCTTTCCTCGTATCATATAGGAAGGATCTGAAAAGTTTTGTATCGTTTCGTACAGTTCTCGATTTAATTATATTTTTTTGAGAAATACTAGTATAAACTTGTGTATAATATATTATGATTTTTTGACCGAAACTTGCAATTGGAAAAGTTTCATAGAATCAAATTTTCCGATGATTTTTTGCATAGACTTCCATCATCACCTTCCCTCGTCACATATAGGAAGGATCTGAAAAGTTTCGTATCGTTTCTTATAGTCCTCAATTTAATTTTTTATTTATTGAGTAAAACTAGTATAAACTTGTGTATGATATATTACGATTTTTTGACCGAAACATGCAATTTGAAACGTTTCGTAGAATCAAATTATCAAATGATTTTTTGCATGGAATTCCATTATAACCTTCCCTCGTAATATATAGGAAGGATCTGAAAAGTTTTGTATCGTTCCGTACAATCCTCGATTTAATTTGATTTTTTGAGCAATACTAGTATAAACTTGTGTATAATATATTATGATTTTTTGGCCGAAACTTGCATTACGAAAAGTTTTGTAGAATCAAATTTCCAGGTGATTTTTTGCATGAACTTCCATCATAACCTTCCCTCGTATCATATAGGAAGATTCTGAAAAGTTTTGTATCGTTCCGTACATTCCTCGATTTAATTATATTTTTTTAGAAAAACTAGTATAAACTTGTGTATAATATATTATGATTTTTTAACCGAAACTTGCAATTGGAAAGGTTTCATAAAATCAAATTTTAAGTTGATTTTTTGCATAGACTTCCATCATAACCTTCCCTCGTAACATATAGGAAGGATCTGAAATTTTTTGTATCGTTTCTAATAGTCCTCAATTTAATATTTTATTTTTTGAGCAAAACTAGTATAAACTTGTGTATGATATATTACGATTTTTTGATCGAATCTTGCATTTTGAAACGTTTCGTAGAATCAAATTTTCAGATGATTTTTTGCATGGAATTCCATCATAACCTTCCCTCGTAATATACAGGAAGGATCTGAAAAGTTTTGTATCGTTCCGTACAATCCTCGATTTAATTTGATTTTTTGAGCAATACTAGTATAAACTTGTGTATAATATATTATGATTTTTTGACCGAAACTTGCATTACGAAAAGTTTTATAGAATCAAAGTTTCATATGATTTTTTGCATGGACTTCCATCATAACCTTTCCTCGTATCATATAGGAAGGATCTGAAAAGTTTTGTATCGTTTCGTACAGTCCTCGATTTAATTATATTTTTTTGAGAAATACTAGTATAAACTTGTGTATAATATATTATGATTTTTTGACCGAATCTTGCAATTGGAAAAGTTTCATAGAATCAAATTTTCAGATGTTTTTTTGCATAGACTTCCATCATAACCTTCCCTCGTCACATATAGGAAGGATCTGAAAGTTTCGTATCGTTTCTTATAGTCCTCAATTTAATTTTTTATTTATTGAGTAAAACTAGTATAAACTTGTGTATGATATATTACGATTTTTTGACCGAAACATGCAATTTGAAACGTTTCGTAGAATCAAATTATCAAATGATTTTTTGCATGGAATTCCATTATAACCTTCCCTCGTAATATATAGGAAGGATCTGAAAAGTTTTGTATCGTTCCGTACAATCCTCGATTTAATTTGATTTTTTGAGCAATACTAGTATAAACTTGTGTATAATATATTATGATTTTTTGGCCGAAACTTGCATTACGAAAAGTTTTGTAGAATCAAATTTTCAGGTGATTTTTTGCATGAACTTCCATCATAACCTTCCCTCGTATCATATAGGAAGATTCTGAAAAGTTTTGTATCGTTCCGTACATTCCTCGATTTAATTATATTTTTTGAGAAAAACTAGTATAAACTTGTGTATAATATATTATGATTTTTTAACCGAAACTTGCAATTGGAAAGGTTTCATAAAATCAAATTTTAAGTTGATTTTTTGCATAGACTTCCATCATAACCTTCCCTCATAACATATAGGAAGGATCTGAAATGTTTTGTATCGTTTCTTATAGTCCTCAATTTAATATTTTATTTTTTGAGCAAAACTAGTATAAACTTGTGTATGATATATTACGATTTTTTGATCGAATCTTGCATTTTGAAATGTTTCGTAGAATCAAATTTTCAGATGATTTTTTGCATGGAATTCCATCATAACCTTCCCTCGTAATATACAGGAAGGATCTGAAAAGTTTTGTATCGTTCCGTACAATCCTCGATTTAATTTGATTTTTTGAGCAATACTAGTATAAACTTGTGTATAATATATTATGATTTTTTGACCGAAACTTGCATTACGAAAAGTTTTATAGAATCAAAGTTCTAGATGATTTTTTGCATGGACTTCCATCATAACCTTTCCTCGTATCATATAGGAAGGATCTGAAAAGTTTTGTATCGTTTCGTACAGTCCTCGATTTAATTATATTTTTTTGAGAAATACTAGTATAAACTTGTGTATAATATATTATGATTATTTGACCGAAACTTGCAATTGGAAAAGTTTCATAGAATCAAATTTTCAGATGATTTTTTGCATAGACTTCCATCATAACCTTCCCTCGTCACATATAGGAAGGATCTGAAAAGTTTCGTATCGTTTCTTATAGTCCTCAATTTTATTTTTTATTTATTGAGTAAAACTAGTATAAACTTGTGTATGATATATTACGATTTTTTGACCGAAACATGCAATTTGAAATGTTTCGTAGAATCAAATTATCAAATGATTTTTTGCATGGAATTCCATCATATCCTTCCCTCGTCACATATAGGAAGGATCTGAAAAGTTTCGTATCGTTTCTTATAGTCCTCAATTTAATTTTTTATTTATTGAGTAAAACTAGTATAAACTTGTGTATGATATATTACGATTTTTTGACCGAAACATGCAATTTGAAACGTTTCGTAGAATCAAATTATCAAATGATTTTTTGCATGGAATTCCATTATAACCTTCCCTCGTAATATATAGGAAGGATCTGAAAAGTTTTGTATCGTTCCGTACAATCCTCGATTTAATTTGATTTTTTGAGCAATACTAGTATAAACTTGTGTATAATATATTATGATTTTTTGGCCGAAACTTGCATTACGAAAAGTTTTATAGAATCAAAGTTTCATATGATTTTTTGCATGGACTTCCATCATAACCTTTCCTCGTATCATATAGGAAGGATCTAAAAAGTTTTGTATCGTTTCGTACAGTTCTCGATTTAATTATATTTTTTTGAGAAATACTAGTATAAACTTGTGTATAATATATTATGAATTTTTGACCGAAACTTGCAATTGGAAAAGTTTCATAGAATCAAATTTTCAGATGATTTTTTGCATAGACTTCCATCATAACCTTCCCTCGTCACATATAGGAAGGATCTGAAAAGTTTCGTATTGTTTCTTATAGTCCTCAATTTAATTTTTTATTTATTGAGTAAAACTAGTATAAACTTGTGTATGATATATTACGATTTTTTGACCGAAACATGCAATTTGAAACGTTTCGTAGAATCAAATTATCAAATGATTTTTTGCATGGAATTCCATTATAACCTTCCCTCGTAATATATAGGAAGGATCTGAAAAGTTTTGTATCGTTCCGTACAATCCTCGATTTAATTTGACTTTTTGAGCAATACTAGTATAAACTTGTGTATAATATATTATGATTTTTTGGCCGAAACTTGCATTACGCAAAGTTTTGTAGAATCAAATTTTCAGGTGATTTTTTGCATGAACTTCCATCATAACCTTCCCTCGTATCATATAGGAAGATTCTGAAAAGTTTTGTATCGTTCCGTACATTCCTCGATTTAATTATATTTTTTGAGAAAAACTAGTATAAACTTGTGTATAATATATTATGATTTTTTAACCGAAACTTGCAATTGGAAAGGTTTCATAAAATCAAATTTTAAGTTGATTTTTTGCATATACTTCCATCATAACCTTCCCTCGTAACATATAGGAAGGATCTGAAATGTTTTGTATCGTTTCTTATAGTCCTCAATTTAATATTTTATTTTTTAAGCAAAACTAGTATAAACTTGTGTATGATATATTACGATTTTTTGATCGAATCTTGCATTTTGAAACGTTTCGTAGAATCAAATTTTCAGATGATTTTTTGCATGGAATTCCATCATAACCTTCCCTCGTAATATACAGGAAGGATCTGAAAAGTTTTGTATTGTTCCGTACAATCCTCGATTTAATTTGATTTTTTGAGCAATACTAGTATAAACTTGTGTATAATATATTATGATTTTTTGACCGAAACTTGCATTACAAAAAGTTTTATAGAATCAAAGTTCTAGATGATTTTTTGCATGGACTTCCATCATAACCTTTCCTCGTATCATATAGGAAGATTCTGAAAAGTTTTGTATCGTTCCGTACATTCCTCGATTTAATTATATTTTTTGAGAAATACTAGTATAAAAATGTGTATAATATATTATGATTTTTTGACCGAAACTTGCAATTGGAAAAGTTTCATAGAATCAAATTTTCAGATGATTTTTTGCATAGACTTCCATCATAACCTTCCCTCGTCACATATAGGAAGGATCTGAAAAGTTTCGTATCGTTTCTTATAGTCCTCAATTTTATTTTTTATTTATTGAGTAAAACTAGTATAAACTTGTGTATGATATATTACGATTTTTTGACCGAAACATGCAATTTGAAACGTTTCGTAGAATCAAATTATCAAATGATTTTTTGCATGGAATTCCATTATAACCTTCTCTCGTAATATATAGGAAGGATCTGAAAAGCTTTGTATCGTTCCGTACAATCCTCGATTTAATTTGATTTTTTGAGCAATACTAGTATAAACTTGTGTATAATATATTATGATTTTTTGGCCGAAACTTGCATTACGCAAAGTTTTGTAGAATCAAATTTTCAGGTGATTTTTTGCATGAACTTCCATCATAACCTTCCCTCGTATCATATAGGAAGATTCTGAAAAGTTTTGTATCGTTCCGTACATTCCTCGATTTAATTATATTTTTTGAGAAAAACTAGTATAAACTTGTGTATAATATATTATGATTTTTTAACCGAAACTTGCAATTGGAAAGGTTTCATAAAATCAAATTTTAAGTTGATTTTTTGCATAGACTTCCATCATAACCTTCCCTCGTAACATATAGGAAGGATCTGAAATTTTTTGTATCGTTTCTAATAGTCCTCAATTTAATATTTTATTTTTTGAGCAAAACTAGTATAAACTTGTGTATGATATATTACGATTTTTTGATCGAATCTTGCATTTTGAAACGTTTCGTAGAATCAAATTTTCAGATGATTTTTTGCATGGAATTCCATCATAACCTTCCCTCGTAATATACAGGAAGGATCTGAAAAGTTTTGTATCGTTCCGTACAATCCTCGATTTAATTTGATTTTTTGAGCAATACTAGTATAAACTTGTGTATAATATATTATGATTTTTTGACCGAAACTTGCATTACGAAAAGTTTTATAGAATCAAAGTTTCATATGATTTTTTGCATGGACTTCCATCATAACCTTTCCTCTTATCATATAGGAAGGATCTGAAAAGTTTTGTATCGTTTCGTACAGTCCTCGATTTAATTATATTTTTTTGAGAAATACTAGTATAAACTTGTGTATAATATATTATGATTTT
Source organism: Lathyrus aphaca (assembly GCA_963966055.1). Classification (NCBI taxonomy): domain Eukaryota; kingdom Viridiplantae; phylum Streptophyta; class Magnoliopsida; order Fabales; family Fabaceae; genus Lathyrus; species Lathyrus aphaca. Next base: position 526,058,647 of record OZ014523.1, on the reverse strand, counting down.
TTGACCGAAACTTGCAATTGGAAAAGTTTCATAGAATCAAATTTTCAGATGTTTTTTTGCATAGACTTCCATCATAACCTTCCCTCGTCACATATAGGAAGGATCTGAAAAGTTTCGTATCGTTTCTTATAGTCCTCAATTTAATTTTTTATTTATTGAGTAAAACTAGTATAAACTTGTGTATGATATATTACGATTTTTTGACCGAAACATGCAATTTGAAACGTTTCGTAGAATCAAATTATCAAATGATTTTTTGCATGGAATTCCATTATAACCTTCCCTCGTAATATATAGGAAGGATCTGAAAAGTTTTGTATCGTTCCGTACAATCCTCGATTTAATTTGATTTTTTGAGCAATACTAGTATAAACTTGTGTATAATATATTATGATTTTTTGGCCGAAACTTGCATTACGAAAAGTTTTGTAGAATCAAATTTTCAGGTGATTTTTTGCATGGACTTCCATCATAACCTTTCCTCGTATCATATAGGAAGGATCTGAAAAGTTTTGTATCGTTTCGTACAGTTCTCGATTTAATTATATTTTTTTGAGAAATACTAGTATAAACTTGTGTATAATATATTATGATTTTTTGACCGAAACTTGCAATTGGAAAAGTTTCATAGAATCAAATTTTCAGATGATTTTTTGCATAGACTTCCATCATAACCTTCCCTCGTCACATATAGGAAGGATCTGAAAAGTTTCGTATCGTTTCTTATAGTCCTCAATTTAATTTTTTATTTATTGAGTAAAACTAGTATAAACTTGTGTATGATATATTACGATTTTTTGACCGAAACATGCAATTTGAAACGTTTCGTAGAATCAAATTATCAAATGATTTTTTGCATGGAATTCCATTATAACCTTCCCTCGTAATATATAGGAAGGATCTGAAAAGTTTTGTATCGTTCCGTACAATCCTCGATTTAATTTGATTTTTTGAGCAATACTAGTATAAACTTGTGTATAATATATTATGATTTTTTGGCCGAAACTTGCATTACGCAAAGTTTTGTAGAATCAAATTTTCAGGTGATTTTTTGCATGAACTTCCATCATAACCTTCCCTCGTATCATATAGGAAGATTCTGAAAAGTTTTGTATCGTTCCGTACATTCCTCGATTTAATTATATTTTTTGAGAAAAACTAGTATAAACTTGTGTATAATATATTATGATTTTTTAACCGAAACTTGCAATTGGAAAGGTTTCATAAAATCAAATTTTAAGTTGATTTTTTGCATAGACTTCCATCATAACCTTCCCTCGTAACATATAGGAAGGATCTGAAATTTTTTGTATCGTTTCTAATAGTCCTCAATTTAATATTTTATTTTTTGAGCAAAACTAGTATAAACTTGTGTATGATATATTACGATTTTTTGATCGAATCTTGCATTTTGAAACGTTTCGTAGAATCAAATTTTCAGATGATTTTTTGCATGGAATTCCATCATAACCTTCCCTCGTAATATACAGGAAGGATCTGAAAAGTTTTGTATCGTTCCGTACAATCCTCGATTTAATTTGATTTTTTGAGCAATACTAGTATAAACTTGTGTATAATATATTATGATTTTTTGACCGAAACTTGCATTACGAAAAGTTTTATAGAATCAAAGTTTCATATGATTTTTTGCATGGACTTCCATCATAACCTTTCCTCTTATCATATAGGAAGGATCTGAAAAGTTTTGTATCGTTTCGTACAGTCCTCGATTTAATTATATTTTTTTGAGAAATACTAGTATAAACTTGTGTATAATATATTATGATTTTTTGACCGAAACTTGCAATTGGAAAAGTTTCATAGAATCAAATTTTCAGATGTTTTTTTGCATAGACTTCCATCATAACCTTCCCTCGTCACATATAGGAAGGATCTGAAAAGTTTCGTATCGTTTCTTATAGTCCTCAATTTAATTTTTTATTTATTGAGTAAAACTAGTATAAACTTGTGTATGATATATTACGATTTTTTGACCGAAACATGCAATTTGAAACGTTTCGTAGAATCAAATTATCAAATGATTTTTTGCATGGAATTCCATTATAACCTTCCCTCGTAATATATAGGAAGGATCTGAAAAGTTTTGTATCGTTCCGTACAATCCTCGATTTAATTTGATTTTTTGAGCAATACTAGTATAAACTTGTGTATAATATATTATGATTTTTTGGCCGAAACTTGCATTACGAAAAGTTTTGTAGAATCAAATTTTCAGGTGATTTTTTGCATGGACTTCCATCATAACCTTTCCTCGTATCATATAGGAAGGATCTGAAAAGTTTTGTATCGTTTCGTACAGTTCTCGATTTAATTATATTTTTTTGAGAAATACTAGTATAAACTTGTGTATAATATATTATGATTTTTTGACCGAAACTTGCAATTGGAAAAGTTTCATAGAATCAAATTTTCAGATGATTTTTTGCATAGACTTCCATCATAACCTTCCCTCGTCACATATAGGAAGGATCTGAAAAGTTTCGTATCGTTTCTTATAGTCCTCAATTTAATTTTTTATTTATTGAGTAAAACTAGTATAAACTTGTGTATGATATATTACGATTTTTTGACCGAAACATGCAATTTGAAACGTTTCGTAGAATCAAATTATCAAATGATTTTTTGCATGGAATTCCATTATAACCTTCCCTCGTAATATATAGGAAGGATCTGAAAAGTTTTGTATCGTTCCGTACAATCCTCGATTTAATTTGATTTTTTGAGCAATACTAGTATAAACTTGTGTATAATATATTATGATTTTTTGGCCGAAACTTGCATTACGCAAAGTTTTGTAGAATCAAATTTTCAGGTGATTTTTTGCATGAACTTCCATCATAACCTTCCCTCGTATCATATAGGAAGATTCTGAAAAGTTTTGTATCGTTCCGTACATTCCTCGATTTAATTATATTTTTTGAGAAAAACTAGTATAAACTTGTGTATAATATATTATGATTTTTTAACCGAAACTTGCAATTGGAAAGGTTTCATAAAATCAAATTTTAAGTTGATTTTTTGCATAGACTTCCATCATAACCTTCCCTCATAACATATAGGAAGGATCTGAAATGTTTTGTATCGTTTCTTATAGTCCTCAATTTAATATTTTATTTTTTGAGCAAAACTAGTATAAACTTGTGTATGATATATTACGATTTTTTGATCGAATCTTGCATTTTGAAACGTTTCGTAGAATCAAATTTTCAGATGATTTTTTGCATGGAATTCCATCATAACCTTCCCTCGTAATATACAGGAAGGATCTGAAAAGTTTTGTATCGTTCCGTACAATCCTCGATTTAATTTGATTTTTTGAGCAATACTAGTATAAACTTGTGTATAATATATTATGATTTTTTGACCGAAACTTGCATTACGAAAAGTTTTATAGAATCAAAGTTTCATATGATTTTTTGCATGGACTTCCATCATAACCTTTCCTCTTATCATATAGGAAGGATCTGAAAAGTTTTGTATCGTTTCGTACAGTCCTCGATTTAATTATATTTTTTTGAGAAATACTAGTATAAACTTGTGTATAATATATTATGATTTTTTGACCGAAACTTGCAATTGGAAAAGTTTCATAGAATCAAATTTTCAGATGTTTTTTTGCATAGACTTCCATCATAACCTTCCCTCGTCACATATAGGAAGGATCTGAAAGTTTCGTATCGTTTCTTATAGTCCTCAATTTAATTTTTTATTTATTGAGTAAAACTAGTATAAACTTGTGTATGATATATTACGATTTTTTGACCGAAACATGCAATTTGAAACGTTTCGTAGAATCAAATTATCAAATGATTTTTTGCATGGAATTCCATTATAACCTTCCCTCGTAATATATAGGAAGGATCTGAAAAGTTTTGTATCGTTCCGTACAATCCTCGATTTAATTTGATTTTTTGAGCAATACTAGTATAAACTTGTGTATAATATATTATGATTTTTTGGCCGAAACTTGCATTACGAAAAGTTTTGTAGAATCAAATTTTCAGGTGATTTTTTGCATGGACTTCCATCATAACCTTTCCTCGTATCATATAGGAAGGATCAGAAAAGTTTTGTATCGTTTCGTACAGTTCTCGATTTAATTATATTTTTTTGAGAAATACTAGTATAAACTTGTGTATAATATATTATGATTTTTTGACCGAAACTTGCAATTGGAAAAGTTTCATAGAATCAAATTTTCAGATGATTTTTTGCATAGACTTCCATCATAACCTTCCCTCGTCACATATAGGAAGGATCTGAAAAGTTTCGTATCGTTTCTTATAGTCCTCAATTTAATTTTTTATTTATTGAGTAAAACTAGTATAAACTTGTGTATGATATATTACGATTTTTTGACCGAAACATGCAATTTGAAACGTTTCGTAGAATCAAATTATCAAATGATTTTTTGCATGGAATTCCATTATAACCTTCCCTCGTAATATATAGGAAGGATCTGAAAAGTTTTGTATCGTTCCGTACAATCCTCGATTTAATTTGATTTTTTGAGCAATACTAGTATAAACTTGTGTATAATATATTATGATTTTTTGGCCGAAACTTGCATTACGCAAAGTTTTGTAGAATCAAATTTTCAGGTGATTTTTTGCATGAACTTCCATCATAACCTTCCCTCGTATCATATAGGAAGATTCTGAAAAGTTTTGTATCGTTCCGTACATTCCTCGATTTAATTATATTTTTTGAGAAAAACTAGTATAAACTTGTGTATAATATATTATGATTTTTTAACCGAAACTTGCAATTGGAAAGGTTTCATAAAATCAAATTTTAAGTTGATTTTTTGCATAGACTTCCATCATAACCTTCCCTCATAACATATAGGAAGGATCTGAAATGTTTTGTATCGTTTCTTATAGTCCTCAATTTAATATTTTATTTTTTGAGCAAAACTAGTATAAACTTGTGTATGATATATTACGATTTTTTGATCGAATCTTGCATTTTGAAACGTTTCGTAGAATCAAATTTTCAGATGATTTTTTGCATGGAATTCCATCATAACCTTCCCTCGTAATATACAGGAAGGATCTGAAAAGTTTTGTATCGTTCCGTACAATCCTCGATTTAATTTGATTTTTTGAGCAATACTAGTATAAACTTGTGTATAATATATTATGATTTTTTGGCCGAAACTTGCATTACGAAAAGTTTTGTAGAATCAAATTTTCAGGTGATTTTTTGCATGGACTTCCATCATAACCTTTCCTCGTATCATATAGGAAGGATCTGAAAAGTTTTGTATCGTTTCGTACAGTTCTCGATTTAATTATATTTTTTTGAGAAATACTAGTATAAACTTGTGTATAATATATTATGATATTTTGACCGAAACTTGCAATTGGAAAAGTTTCATAGAATCAAATTTTCAGATGATTTTTTGCATAGACTTCCATCATAACCTTCCCTCGTCACATATAGGAAGGATCTGAAAAGTTTCGTATCGTTTCTTATAGTCCTCAATTTAATTTTTTATTTATTGAGTAAAACTAGTATAAACTTGTGTATGATATATTACGATTTTTTGACCGAAACATGCAATTTGAAACGTTTCGTAGAATCAAATTATCAAATGATTTTTTGCATGGAATTCCATTATAACCTTCCCTCGTAATATATAGGAAGGATCTGAAAAGTTTTGTATCGTTCCGTACAATCCTCGATTTAATTTGATTTTTTGAGCAATACTAGTATAAACTTGTGTATAATATATTATGATTTTTTGGCCGAAACTTGCATTACGAAAAGTTTTGTAGAATCAAATTTTCAGGTGATTTTTTGCATGAACTTCCATCATAACCTTCCCTCGTATCATATAGGAAGATTCTGAAAAGTTTTGTATCGTTCCGTACATTCCTCGATTTAATTATATTTTTTGAGAAAAACTAGTATAAACTTGTGTATAATATATTATGATTTTTTAACCGAAACTTGCAATTGGAAAGGTTTCATAAAATCAAATTTTAAGTTGATTTTTTGCATAGACTTCCATCATAACCTTCCCTCATAACATATAGGAAGGATCTGAAATGTTTTGTATCGTTTCTTATAGTCCTCAATTTAATATTTTATTTTTTGAGCAAAACTAGTATAAACTTGTGTATGATATATTACGATTTTTTGATCGAATCTTGCATTTTGAAACGTTTCGTAGAATCAAATTTTCAGATGATTTTTTGCATGGAATTCCATCATAACCTTCCCTCGTAATATACAGGAAGGATCTGAAAAGTTTTGTATCGTTCCGTACAATCCTCGATTTAATTTGATTTTTTGAGCAATACTAGTATAAACTTGTGTATAATATATTATGATTTTTTGACCGAAACTTGCATTACGAAAAGTTTTATAGAATCAAAGTTTCATATGATTTTTTGCATGGACTTCCATCATAACCTTTCCTCTTATCATATAGGAAGGATCTGAAAAGTTTTGTATCGTTTCGTACAGTCCTCGATTTAATTATATTTTTTTGAGAAATACTAGTATAAACTTGTGTATAATATATTATGATTTTTTGACCGAAACTTGCAATTGGAAAAGTTTCATAGAATCAAATTTTCAGATGTTTTTTTGCATAGACTTCCATCATAACCTTCCCTCGTCACATATAGGAAGGATCTGAAAGTTTCGTATCGTTTCTTATAGTCCTCAATTTAATTTTTTATTTATTGAGTAAAACTAGTATAAACTTGTGTATGATATATTACGATTTTTTGACCGAAACATGCAATTTGAAACGTTTCGTAGAATCAAATTATCAAATGATTTTTTGCATGGAATTCCATTATAACCTTCCCTCGTAATATATAGGAAGGATCTGAAAAGTTTTGTATCGTTCCGTACAATCCTCGATTTAATTTGATTTTTTGAGCAATACTAGTATAAACTTGTGTATAATATATTATGATTTTTTGGCCGAAACTTGCATTACGAAAAGTTTTGTAGAATCAAATTTTCAGGTGATTTTTTGCATGGACTTCCATCATAACCTTTCCTCGTATCATATAGGAAGGATCAGAAAAGTTTTGTATCGTTTCGTACAGTTCTCGATTTAATTATATTTTTTTGAGAAATACTAGTATAAACTTGTGTATAATATATTATGATTTTTTGACCGAAACTTGCAATTGGAAAAGTTTCATAGAATCAAATTTTCAGATGATTTTTTGCATAGACTTCCATCATAACCTTCCCTCGTCACATATAGGAAGGATCTGAAAAGTTTCGTATCGTTTCTTATAGTCCTCAATTTAATTTTTTATTTATTGAGTAAAACTAGTATAAACTTGTGTATGATATATTACGATTTTTTGACCGAAACATGCAATTTGAAACGTTTCGTAGAATCAAATTATCAAATGATTTTTTGCATGGAATTCCATTATAACCTTCCCTCGTAATATATAGGAAGGATCTGAAAAGTTTTGTATCGTTCCGTACAATCCTCGATTTAATTTGATTTTTTGAGCAATACTAGTATAAACTTGTGTATAATATATTATGATTTTTTGGCCGAAACTTGCATTACGCAAAGTTTTGTAGAATCAAATTTTCAGGTGATTTTTTGCATGAACTTCCATCATAACCTTCCCTCGTATCATATAGGAAGATTCTGAAAAGTTTTGTATCGTTCCGTACATTCCTCGATTTAATTATATTTTTTGAGAAAAACTAGTATAAACTTGTGTATAATATATTATGATTTTTTAACCGAAACTTGCAATTGGAAAGGTTTCATAAAATCAAATTTTAAGTTGATTTTTTGCATAGACTTCCATCATAACCTTCCCTCATAACATATAGGAAGGATCTGAAATGTTTTGTATCGTTTCTTATAGTCCTCAATTTAATATTTTATTTTTTGAGCAAAACTAGTATAAACTTGTGTATGATATATTACGATTTTTTGATCGAATCTTGCATTTTGAAACGTTTCGTAGAATCAAATTTTCAGATGATTTTTTGCATGGAATTCCATCATAACCTTCCCTCGTAATATACAGGAAGGATCTGAAAAGTTTTGTATCGTTCCGTACAATCCTCGATTTAATTTGATTTTTTGAGCAATACTAGTATAAACTTGTGTATAATATATTATGATTTTTTGGCCGAAACTTGCATTACGAAAAGTTTTGTAGAATCAAATTTTCAGGTGATTTTTTGCATGGACTTCCATCATAACCTTTCCTCGTATCATATAGGAAGGATCTGAAAAGTTTTGTATCGTTTCGTACAGTTCTCGATTTAATTATATTTTTTTGAGAAATACTAGTATAAACTTGTGTATAATATATTATGATTTTTTGACCGAAACTTGCAATTGGAAAAGTTTCATAGAATCAAATTTTCAGATGATTTTTTGCATAGACTTCCATCATAACCTTCCCTCGTCACATATAGGAAGGATCTGAAAAGTTTCGTATCGTTTCTTATAGTCCTCAATTTAATTTTTTATTTATTGAGTAAAACTAGTATAAACTTGTGTATGATATATTACGATTTTTTGACCGAAACATGCAATTTGAAACGTTTCGTAGAATCAAATTATCAAATGATTTTTTGCATGGAATTCCATTATAACCTTCCCTCGTAATATATAGGAAGGATCTGAAAAGTTTTGTATCGTTCCGTACAATCCTCGATTTAATTTGATTTTTTGAGCAATACTAGTATAAACTTGTGTATAATATATTATGATTTTTTGGCCGAAACTTGCATTACGAAAAGTTTTGTAGAATCAAATTTTCAGGTGATTTTTTGCATGAACTTCCATCATAACCTTCCCTCGTATCATATAGGAAGATTCTGAAAAGTTTTGTATCGTTCCGTACATTCCTCGATTTAATTATATTTTTTGAGAAAAACTAGTATAAACTTGTGTATAATATATTATGATTTTTTAACCGAAACTTGCAATTGGAAAGGTTTCATAAAATCAAATTTTAAGTTGATTTTTTGCATAGACTTCCATCATAACCTTCCCTCATAACATATAGGAAGGATCTGAAATGTTTTGTATCGTTTCTTATAGTCCTCAATTTAATATTTTATTTTTTGAGCAAAACTAGTATAAACTTGTGTATGATATATTACGATTTTTTGATCGAATCTTGCATTTTGAAACGTTTCGTAGAATCAAATTTTCAGATGATTTTTTGCATGGAATTCCATCATAACCTTCCCTCGTAATATACAGGAAGGATCTGAAAAGTTTTGTATTGTTCCGTACAATCCTCGATTTAATTTGATTTTTTGAGCAATACTAGTATAAACTTGTGTATAATATATTATGATTTTTTGACCGAAACTTGCATTACGAAAAGTTTTATAGAATCAAAGTTCCAGATGATTTTTTGCATGGACTTCCATCATAACCTTTCCTCGTATCATATAGGAAGGATCTGAAAAGTTTTGTATCGTTTCGTACAGTCCTCGATTTAATTATATTTTTTTGAGAAATACTAGTATAAACTTGTGTATAATATATTATGATTTTTTGACCGAAACTTGCAATTGGAAAAGTTTCATAGAATCAAATTTTCAGATGATTTTTTGCATAGACTTCCATCATAACCTTCCCTCGTCACATATAGGAAGGATCTGAAAAGTTTCGTATCGTTTCTTATAGTCCTCAATTTTATTTTTTATTTATTGAGTAAAACTAGTATAAACTTGTGTATGATATATTACGATTTTTTGACCGAAACATGCAATTTGAAATGTTTCGTAGAATCAAATTATCAAATGATTTTTTGCATGGAATTCCATCATATCCTTCCCTCGTCACATATAGGAAGGATCTGAAAAGTTTCGTATCGTTTCTTATAGTCCTCAATTTAATTTTTTATTTATTGAGTAAAACTAGTATAAACTTGTGTATGATATATTACGATTTTTTGACCGAAACATGCAATTTGAAACGTTTCGTAGAATCAAATTATCAAATGATTTTTTGCATGGAATTCCATTATAACCTTCCCTCGTAATATATAGGAAGGATCTGAAAAGTATTGTATCGTTCCGTACAATCCTCGATTTAATTTGATTTTTTGAGCAATACTAGTATAAACTTGTGTATAATATATTATGATTTTTTGGCCGAAACTTGCATTACGAAAAGTTTTATAGAATCAAAGTTTCATATGATTTTTTTCATGGACTTCCATCATAACCTTTCCTCGTATCATATAGGAAGGATCTGAAAAGTTTTGTATCGTTTCGTACAGTTCTCGATTTAATTATATTTTTTTGAGAAATACTAGTATAAACTTGTGTATAATATATTATGATTTTTTGACCGAAACTTGCAATTGGAAAAGTTTCATAGAATCAAATTTTCAGATGATTTTTTGCATAGACTTCCATCATAACCTTCCCTCGTCACATATAGGAAGGATCTGAAAAGTTTCGTATCGTTTCTTATAGTCCTCAATTTAATTTTTTATTTATTGAGTAAAACTAGTATAAACTTGTGTATGATATATTACGATTTTTTGACCGAAACATGCAATTTGAAACGTTTCGTAGAATCAAATTATCAAATGATTTTTTGCATGGAATTCCATTATAACCTTCCCTCGTAATATATAGGAAGGATCTGAAAAGTTTTGTATCGTTCCGTACAATCCTCGATTTAATTTGACTTTTTGAGCAATACTAGTATAAACTTGTGTATAATATATTATGATTTTTTGGCCGAAACTTGCATTACGCAAAGTTTTGTAGAATCAAATTTTCAGGTGATTTTTTGCATGAACTTCCATCATAACCTTCCCTCGTATCATATAGGAAGATTCTGAAAAGTTTTGTATCGTTCCGTACATTCCTCGATTTAATTATATTTTTTGAGAAAAACTAGTATAAACTTGTGTATAATATATTATGATTTTTTAACCGAAACTTGCAATTGGAAAGGTTTCATAAAATCAAATTTTAAGTTGATTTTTTGCATATACTTCCATCATAACCTTCCCTCGTAACATATAGGAAGGATCTGAAATGTTTTGTATCGTTTCTTATAGTCCTCAATTTAATATTTTATTTTTTAAGCAAAACTAGTATAAACTTGTGTATGATATATTACGATTTTTTGATCGAATCTTGCATTTTGAAACGTTTCGTAGAATCAAATTTTCAGATGATTTTTTGCATGGAATTCCATCATAACCTTCCCTCGTAATATACAGGAAGGATCTGAAAAGTTTTGTATTGTTCCGTACAATCCTCGATTTAATTTGATTTTTTGAGCAATACTAGTATAAACTTGTGTATAATATATTATGATTTTTTGACCGAAACTTGCATTACAAAAAGTTTTATAGAATCAAAGTTCTAGATGATTTTTTGCATGGACTTCCATCATAACCATTCCTCGTATCATATAGGAAGATTCTGAAAAGTTTTGTATCGTTCCGTACATTCCTCGATTTAATTATATTTTTTGAGAAATACTAGTATAAAAATGTGTATAATATATTATGATTTTTTGACCGAAACTTGCAATTGGAAAAGTTTCATAGAATCAAATTTTCAGATGATTTTTTGCATAGACTTCCATCATAACCTTCCCTCGTCACATATAGGAAGGATCTGAAAAGTTTCGTATCGTTTCTTATAGTCCTCAATTTTATTTTTTATTTATTGAGTAAAACTAGTATAAACTTGTGTATGATATATTACGATTTTTTGACCGAAACATGCAATTTGAAACGTTTCGTAGAATCAAATTATCAAATGATTTTTTGCATGGAATTCCATTATAACCTTCTCTCGTAATATATAGGAAGGATCTGAAAAGTTTTGTATCGTTCCGTACAATCCTCGATTTAATTTGATTTTTTGAGCAATACTAGTATAAACTTGTGTATAATATATTATGATTTTTTGGCCGAAACTTGCATTACGCAAAGTTTTGTAGAATCAAATTTTCAGGTGATTTTTTGCATGAACTTCCATCATAACCTTCCCTCGTATCATATAGGAAGATTCTGAAAAGTTTTGTATCGTTCCGTACATTCCTCGATTTAATTATATTTTTTGAGAAAAACTAGTATAAACTTGTGTATAATATATTATGATTTTTTAACCGAAACTTGCAATTGGAAAGGTTTCATAAAATCAAATTTTAAGTTGATTTTTTGCATAGACTTCCATCATAACCTTCCCTCGTAACATATAGGAAGGATCTGAAATGTTTTGTATCGTTTCTTATAGTCCTCAATTTAATATTTTATTTTTTGAGCAAAACTAGTATAAACTTGTGTATGATATATTACGATTTTTTGATCGAATCTTGCATTTTGAAACGTTTCGTAGAATCAAATTTTCAGATGATTTTTTGCATGGAATTCCATCATAACCTTCCCTCGTAATATACAGGAAGGATCTGAAAAGTTTTGTATCGTTCCGTACAATCCTCGATTTAATTTGATTTTTTGAGCAATACTAGTATAAACTTGTGTATAATATATTATGATTTTTTGACCGAATCTTGCATTACGAAAAGTTTTATAGAATCAAAGTTTCAGATGATTTTTTGCATGGACTTCCATCATAACCTTTCCTCGTATCATATAGGAAGGATCTGAAAAGTTTTGTATCGTTTCGTACAGTCCTCGATTTAATTATATTTTTTTGAGAAATACAAGTATAAACTTGTTTATAATATATTATGATTTTTTGACCGAAACTTGCAATTGGAAAAGTTTCATAGAATCAAATTTTCAGATGATTTTTTGCATAGACTTCCATCATAACCTTCCCTCGTCACATATAGGAAGGATCTGAAAAGTTTCGTATCGTTTCTTATGGTCCTCAATTTAATTTTTTATTTATTGAGTAAAACTAGTATAAACTTGTGTATGATATATTACGATTTTTTGACCGAAACATGCAATTTGAAACGTTTCGTAGAATCAAATTATCAATTGATTTTTTGCATGGAATTCCATTATAACCTTCCCTCGTAATATATAGGAAGGATCTGAAAAGTTTTGTATCGTTCCGTACAATCCTCGATTTAATTTGATTTTTTGAGCAATACTAGTATAAACTTGTGTATAATATATTATAATTTTTTGGCCGAAACTTGCATTACGAAAAGTTTTGTAGAATCAAATTTTCAGGTGATTTTTTGCATGAACTTCCATCATAACCTTCCCTCGTATCATATAGGAAGATTCTGAAAAGTTTTGTATCGTTCCGTACATTCCTCGATTTAATTATATTTTTTGAGAAAAACTAGTATAAACTTGTGTATAATATATTATGATTTTTTTACCGAAACTTGCAATTGGAAAGGTTTCATAAAATCAAATTTTAAGTTGATTTTTTGCATAGACTTCCATCATAACCTTCCCTCGTAACATATAGGAAGGATCTGAAATGTTTTGTATTGTTTCTTATAGTCCTCAATTTAATATTTTATTTTTTGAGCAAAACTAGTATAAACTTGTGTATGATATATTACGATTTTTTGATCGAATCTTGCATTTTGAAACGTTTCGTAGAATCAAATTTTCAGATGATTTTTTGCATGGAATTCCATCATAACCTTCCCTCGTAATATACAGGAAGGATCTGAAAAGTTTTGTATCGTTCCGTACAATCCTCGATTTAATTTGATTTTTTGAGCAATACTAGTATAAACTTGTGTATAATATATTATGATTTTTTGACCGAAACTTGCATTACGAAAAGTTTTATAGAATCAAAGTTTCAGATGATTTTTTGCATGGACTTCCATCATAACCTTTCCTCGTATCATATAGGAAGGATCTGAAAAGTTTTGTATCGTTTCGTACAGTCCTCGATTTAATTATATTTTTTTGAGAAATACTAGTATAAACTTGTGTATAATATATTATGATTTTTTGACCAAAACTTGCAATTGGAAAAGTTTCATAGAATCAAATTTTCAGATGATTTTTTGCATAGACTTCCATCATAACCTTCCCTCGTAACATATAGGAAGGATCTGAAATGTTTTGTATCGTTTCTTATAGTCCTCAATTTAATATTTTATTTTTTGAGCAAAACTAGTATAAACTTGTGTATGATATATTACAATTTTTTGATCGAATCTTGCATTTTGAAACGTTTCGTAGAATCAAATTTTCAGATGATTTTTTGCATGGAATTCCATCATAACCTTCCCTCGTAATATACAGGAAGGATCTGAAAAGTTTTGTATCGTTCCGTACAATCCTCGATTTAATTTGATTTTTTGAGCAATACTAGTATAAACTTGTGTATAATATATTGTGATTTTTTGACCGAAACTTGCATTACGAAAAGTTTTATAGAATCAAAGTTTCAGATGATTTTTTGCATGGACTTCCATCATAACCTTTCCTCGTATCATATAGGAAGGATCTGAAAAGTTTTGTATCGTTTCGTACAGTCCTCGATTTAATTATATTTTTTTGAGAAATACTAGTATAAACTTGTGTATAATATATTATGATTTTTTGACCGAAACTTGCTATTGGAAAAGTTTCATAGAATCAAATTTTCAGATGATTTTTTGCATAGACTTCCATCATAACCTTCCCTCGTCACATATAGGAAGGATCTGAAAAGTTTCGTATCGTTTCTTATAGTCCTCAATTTAATTTTTTATTTATTGAGTAAAACTAGTATAAACTTGTGTATGATATATTACGATTTTTTGACCGAAACATGCAATTTGAAATGTTTCGTAGAATCAAATTATCAAATGATTTTTTGCATGGAATTCCATTATAACCTTCCCTCGTAATATATAGGAAGGATCTGAAAAGTTTTGTATCGTTCCGTACAATCCTCGATTTAATTTGATTTTTTGAGCAATACTAGTATAAACTTGTGTATAATATATTATGATTTTTTGACCGAAACTTGCATTACGAAAAGTTTTATAGAAACAAAGTTTCAGATGATTTTTTGCATGAACTTCCATCATAACCTTCCCTCGTATCATATAGGAAGATTCTGAAAAGTTTTGTATCGTTTCGTACAGTCCTCGATTTAATTATATTTTTTTGAGAAATACTAGTATAAACTTGTGTATAATATATTATGATTTTTTTACCGAAACTTGCAATTGGAAAGGTTTCATAAAATCAAATTTTAAGTTGATTTTTTGCATAGACTTCCATCATAACCTTCCCTCGTAACATATAGAAAGGATCTGAAATGTTTTGTATCGTTTCTTATAGTCCTCAATTTAATATTTTATTTTTTGAGCAAAACTAGTATAAACTTGTGTATGATATATTACGATTTTTTGATCGAATCTTGCATTTTGAAACGTTTCGTAGAATCAAATTTTCAGATGATTTTTTGCATGGAATTCCATCATAACCTTCCCTCGTAATATACAGGAAGGATCTGAAAAGTTTTGTATCGTTCCGTACAATCCTCGATTTAATTTGATTTTTTGAGCAATACTAGTATAAACTTGTGTATAATATATTATGTTTTTTTGACCGAAACTTGCATTACGAAAAGTTTTATAGAATCAAAGTTTCAGATGATTTTTTGCATGGACTTCCATCATAACCTTTCCTCGTATCATATAGGAAGGATCTGAAAAGTTTTGTATCGTTTCGTACAGTCCTTGATTTAATTATATTTTTTTGAGAAATACTAGTATAAACTTGTGTATAATATATTATGATTTTTTGACCGAAACTTGCAATTGGAAAAGTTTCATAGAATCAAATTTTCAGATGATTTTTTGCATAGACTTCCATCATAACCTTCCCTCGTAACATATAGGAAGGATCTGAAATGTTTTGTATCGTTTCTTATAGTCCTCAATTTAATATTTTATTTTTTGAGCAAAACTAGTATAAACTTGTGTATGATATATTACGATTTTTTGATCGAATCTTGCATTTTGAAACGTTTCGTAGAATCAAATTTTCAGATGATTTTTTGCATGGAATTCCATCATAACCTTCCCTCGTAATATACAGGAAGGATCTGAAAAGTTTTGTATCGTTCCGTACAATCCTCGATTTAATTTGATTTTTTGAGCAATACTAGTATAAACTTGTGTATAATATATTGTGATTTTTTGACCGAAACTTACATTACGAAGAGTTTTATAGAATCAAAGTTTCAGATGATTTTTTGCATGGACTTCCATCATAACCTTTCCTCGTATCATATAGGAAGGATCTGAAAAGTTTTGTATCGTTTCGTACAGTCCTCGATTTAATTATATTTTTTTGAGAAATACTAGTATAAACTTGTGTATAATATATTATGATTTTTTGACCGAAACTTGCAATTGGAAAAGTTTCATAGAATCAAATTTTCAGATGATTTTTTGCATAGACTTCCATCATAACCTTCCCTCGTAACATATAGGAAGGATCTGAAATGTTTTGTATCGTTTCTTATAGTCCTCAATTTAATATTTTATTTTTTGAGCAAAACTAGTATAAACTTGTGTATGATATATTACAATTTTTTGATCGA
Organism: Lathyrus aphaca; assembly: GCA_963966055.1. Classification (NCBI taxonomy): domain Eukaryota; kingdom Viridiplantae; phylum Streptophyta; class Magnoliopsida; order Fabales; family Fabaceae; genus Lathyrus; species Lathyrus aphaca. The sequence goes on along the minus strand of OZ014523.1, from coordinate 526,042,132 downwards.
ATCTTGCATTTTGAAACGTTTCGTAGAATCAAATTTTCAGATGATTTTTTGCATGGAATTCCATCATAACCTTCCCTCGTAATATACAGGAAGGATCTGAAAAGTTTTGTATCGTTCCGTACAATCCTCGATTTAATTTGATTTTTTGAGCAATACTAGTATAAACTTGTGTATAATATATTGTGATTTTTTGACCGAAACTTGCATTACGAAAAGTTTTATAGAATCAAAGTTTCAGATGATTTTTTGCATGGACTTCCATCATAACCTTTCCTCGTATCATATAGGAAGGATCTGAAAAGTTTTGTATCGTTTCGTACAGTCCTCGATTTAATTATATTTTTTTGAGAAATACTAGTATAAACTTGTGTATAATATATTATGATTTTTTGACCGAAACTTGCTATTGGAAAAGTTTCATAGAATCAAATTTTCAGATGATTTTTTGCATAGACTTCCATCATAACCTTCCCTCGTCACATATAGGAAGGATCTGAAAAGTTTCGTATCGTTTCTTATAGTCCTCAATTTAATTTTTTATTTATTGAGTAAAACTAGTATAAACTTGTGTATGATATATTACGATTTTTTGACCGAAACATGCAATTTGAAATGTTTCGTAGAATCAAATTATCAAATGATTTTTTGCATGGAATTCCATTATAACCTTCCCTCGTAATATATAGGAAGGATCTGAAAAGTTTTGTATCGTTCCGTACAATCCTCGATTTAATTTGATTTTTTGAGCAATACTAGTATAAACTTGTGTATAATATATTATGATTTTTTGACCGAAACTTGCATTACGAAAAGTTTTATAGAAACAAAGTTTCAGATGATTTTTTGCATGAACTTCCATCATAACCTTCCCTCGTATCATATAGGAAGATTCTGAAAAGTTTTGTATCGTTTCGTACAGTCCTCGATTTAATTATATTTTTTTGAGAAATACTAGTATAAACTTGTGTATAATATATTATGATTTTTTTACCGAAACTTGCAATTGGAAAGGTTTCATAAAATCAAATTTTAAGTTGATTTTTTGCATAGACTTCCATCATAACCTTCCCTCGTAACATATAGAAAGGATCTGAAATGTTTTGTATCGTTTCTTATAGTCCTCAATTTAATATTTTATTTTTTGAGCAAAACTAGTATAAACTTGTGTATGATATATTACGATTTTTTGATCGAATCTTGCATTTTGAAACGTTTCGTAGAATCAAATTTTCAGATGATTTTTTGCATGGAATTCCATCATAACCTTCCCTCGTAATATACAGGAAGGATCTGAAAAGTTTTGTATCGTTCCGTACAATCCTCGATTTAATTTGATTTTTTGAGCAATACTAGTATAAACTTGTGTATAATATATTGTGATTTTTTGACCGAAACTTGCATTACGAAAAGTTTTATAGAATCAAAGTTTCAGATGATTTTTTGCATGGACTTCCATCATAACCTTTCCTCGTATCATATAGGAAGGATCTGAAAAGTTTTGTATCGTTTCGTACAGTCCTCGATTTAATTATATTTTTTTGAGAAATACTAGTATAAACTTGTGTATAATATATTATGATTTTTTGACCGAAACTTGCTATTGGAAAAGTTTCATAGAATCAAATTTTCAGATGATTTTTTGCATAGACTTCCATCATAACCTTCCCTCGTCACATATAGGAAGGATCTGAAAAGTTTCGTATCGTTTCTTATAGTCCTCAATTTAATTTTTTATTTATTGAGTAAAACTAGTATAAACTTGTGTATGATATATTACGATTTTTTGACCGAAACATGCAATTTGAAATGTTTCGTAGAATCAAATTATCAAATGATTTTTTGCATGGAATTCCATTATAACCTTCCCTCGTAATATATAGGAAGGATCTGAAAAGTTTTGTATCGTTCCGTACAATCCTCGATTTAATTTGATTTTTTGAGCAATACTAGTATAAACTTGTGTATAATATATTATGATTTTTTGACCGAAACTTGCATTACGAAAAGTTTTATAGAAACAAAGTTTCAGATGATTTTTTGCATGAACTTCCATCATAACCTTCCCTCGTATCATATAGGAAGATTCTGAAAAGTTTTGTATCGTTTCGTACAGTCCTCGATTTAATTATATTTTTTTGAGAAATACTAGTATAAACTTGTGTATAATATATTATGATTTTTTTACCGAAACTTGCAATTGGAAAGGTTTCATAAAATCAAATTTTAAGTTGATTTTTTGCATAGACTTCCATCATAACCTTCCCTCGTAACATATAGAAAGGATCTGAAATGTTTTGTATCGTTTCTTATAGTCCTCAATTTAATATTTTATTTTTTGAGCAAAACTAGTATAAACTTGTGTATGATATATTACGATTTTTTGATCGAATCTTGCATTTTGAAACGTTTCGTAGAATCAAATTTTCAGATGATTTTTTGCATGGAATTCCATCATAACCTTCCCTCGTAATATACAGGAAGGATCTGAAAAGTTTTGTATCGTTCCGTACAATCCTCGATTTAATTTGATTTTTTGAGCAATACTAGTATAAACTTGTGTATAATATATTATGTTTTTTTGACCGAAACTTGCATTACGAAAAGTTTTATAGAATCAAAGTTTCAGATGATTTTTTGCATGGACTTCCATCATAACCTTTCCTCGTATCATATAGGAAGGATCTGAAAAGTTTTGTATCGTTTCGTACAGTCCTTGATTTAATTATATTTTTTTGAGAAATACTAGTATAAACTTGTGTATAATATATTATGATTTTTTGACCGAAACTTGCAATTGGAAAAGTTTCATAGAATCAAATTTTCAGATGATTTTTTGCATAGACTTCCATCATAACCTTCCCTCGTAACATATAGGAAGGATCTGAAATGTTTTGTATCGTTTCTTATAGTCCTCAATTTAATATTTTATTTTTTGAGCAAAACTAGTATAAACTTGTGTATGATATATTACGATTTTTTGATCGAATCTTGCATTTTGAAACGTTTCGTAGAATCAAATTTTCAGATGATTTTTTGCATGGAATTCCATCATAACCTTCCCTCGTAATATACAGGAAGGATCTGAAAAGTTTTGTATCGTTCCGTACAATCCTCGATTTAATTTGATTTTTTGAGCAATACTAGTATAAACTTGTGTATAATATATTGTGATTTTTTGACCGAAACTTACATTACGAAGAGTTTTATAGAATCAAAGTTTCAGATGATTTTTTGCATGGACTTCCATCATAACCTTTCCTCGTATCATATAGGAAGGATCTGAAAAGTTTTGTATCGTTTCGTACAGTCCTCGATTTAATTATATTTTTTTGAGAAATACTAGTATAAACTTGTGTATAATATATTATGATTTTTTGACCGAAACTTGCAATTGGAAAAGTTTCATAGAATCAAATTTTCAGATGATTTTTTGCATAGACTTCCATCATAACCTTCCCTCGTAACATATAGGAAGGATCTGAAATGTTTTGTATCGTTTCTTATAGTCCTCAATTTAATATTTTATTTTTTGAGCAAAACTAGTATAAACTTGTGTATGATATATTACAATTTTTTGATCGAATCTTGCATTTTGAAACGTTTCGTAGAATCAAATTTTCAGATGATTTTTTGCATGGAATTCCATCATAACCTTCCCTCGTAATATACAGGAAGGATCTGAAAAGTTTTGTATCGTTCCGTACAATCCTCGATTTAATTTGATTTTTTGAGCAATACTAGTATAAACTTGTGTATAATATATTATGATTTTTTGACCGAAACTTGCATTACGAAAAGTTTTATAGAAACAAAGTTTCAGATGATTTTTTGCATGAACTTCCATCATAACCTTCCCTCGTATCATATAGGAAGATTCTGAAAAGTTTTGTATCGTTTCGTACAGTCCTCGATTTAATTATATTTTTTTGAGAAATACTAGTATAAACTTGTGTATAATATATTATGATTTTTTTACCGAAACTTGCAATTGGAAAGGTTTCATAAAATCAAATTTTAAGTTGATTTTTTGCATAGACTTCCATCATAACCTTCCCTCGTCACATATAGGAAGGATCTGAAAAGTTTCGTATCGTTTCTTATAGTCCTCAATTTAATTTTTTATTTATTGAGTAAAACTAGTATAAACTTGTGTATGATATATTACGATTTTTTGACCGAAACATGCAATTTGAAATGTTTCGTAGAATCAAATTATCAAATGATTTTTTGCATGGAATTCCATTATAACCTTCCCTCGTAATATATAGGAAGGATCTGAAAAGTTTTGTATCGTTCCGTACAATCCTCGATTTAATTTGATTTTTTGAGCAATACTAGTATAAACTTGTGTATAATATATTATGATTTTTTGACCGAAACTTGCATTACGAAAAGTTTTATAGAAACAAAGTTTCAGATGATTTTTTGCATGAACTTCCATCATAACCTTCCCTCGTATCATATAGGAAGATTCTGAAAAGTTTTGTATCGTTTCGTACAGTCCTCGATTTAATTATATTTTTTTGAGAAATACTAGTATAAACTTGTGTATAATATATTATGATTTTTTTACCGAAACTTGCAATTGGAAAGGTTTCATAAAATCAAATTTTAAGTTGATTTTTTGCATAGACTTCCATCATAACCTTCCCTCGTAACATATAGAAAGGATCTGAAATGTTTTGTATCGTTTCTTATAGTCCTTGATTTAATTATATTTTTTTGAGAAATACTAGTATAAACTTGTGTATAATATATTATGATTTTTTGACCGAAACTTGCAATTGGAAAAGTTTCATAGAATCAAATTTTCAGATGATTTTTTGCATAGACTTCCATCATAACCTTCCCTCGTAACATATAGGAAGGATCTGAAATGTTTTGTATCGTTTCTTATAGTCCTCAATTTAATATTTTATTTTTTGAGCAAAACTAGTATAAACTTGTGTATGATATATTACGATTTTTTGATCGAATCTTGCATTTTGAAACGTTTCGTAGAATCAAATTTTCAGATGATTTTTTGCATGGAATTCCATCATAACCTTCCCTCGTAATATACAGGAAGGATCTGAAAAGTTTTGTATCGTTCCGTACAATCCTCGATTTAATTTGATTTTTTGAGCAATACTAGTATAAACTTGTGTATAATATATTGTGATTTTTTGACCGAAACTTGCATTACGAAGAGTTTTATAGAATCAAAGTTTCAGATGATTTTTTGCATGGACTTCCATCATAACCTTTCCTCGTATCATATAGGAAGGATCTGAAAAGTTTTGTATCGTTTCGTACAGTCCTCGATTTAATTATATTTTTTTGAGAAATACTAGTATAAACTTGTGTATAATATATTATGATTTTTTGACCGAAACTTGCTATTTGAAAAGTTTCATAGAATCAAATTTTCAGATGATTTTTTGCATAGACTTCCATCATAACCTTCCCTCGTCACATATAGGAAGGATCTGAAAAGTTTCGTATTGTTTCTTATAGTCCTCAATTTAATTTTTTATTTATTGAGTAAAACTAGTATAAACTTGTGTATGATATATTACGATTTTTTGACCGAAACATGCAATTTGAAATGTTTCGTAGAATCAAATTATCAAATGATTTTTTGCATGGAATTCCATTATAACCTTCCCTCGTAATATATAGGAAGGATCTGAAAAGTTTTGTATCGTTCCGTACAATCCTCGATTTAATTTGATTTTTTGAGCAATACTAGTATAAACTTGTGTATAATATATTAAGATTTTTTGACCGAAACTTGCATTACGAAAAGTTTTATAGAATCAAAGTTTCAGATGATTTTTTGCATGGACTTCCATCATAACCTTTCCTCGTATCATATAGGAAGGATCTGAAAAGTTTTGTATCGTTTCGTACAGTCCTCGATTTAATTATATTTTTTTGAGAAATACTAGTATAAACTTGTGTATAATATATTATGATTTTTTAACCGAAACTTGCAATTGGAAATGTTTCATAAAATCAAATTTTAAGTTGATTTTTTGCATAGACTTCCATCATAACCTTCCCTCGTAACATATAGGAAGGATCTGAAATGTTTTGTATCGTTTCTTATAGTCCTCAATTTAATATTTTATTTTTTGAGCAAAACTAGTATAAACTTGTGTATGATATATTACGATTTTTTGATCGAATCTTGCATTTTGAAACGTTTCGTAGAATCAAATTTTTAGATGATTTTTTGCATGGAATTCCATCATAACCTTCCCTCGTAATATACAGGAAGGATCTGAAAAGTTTTGTATCGTTCCGTACAATCCTCGATTTAATTTGATTTTTTGAGCAATACTAGTATAAACTTGTGTATAATATATTATGATTTTTTGACCGAAACTTGCATTACGAAAAGTTTTATAGAATCAAAGTTTAAGATGATTTTTTGCATGGACTTCCATCATAACCTTTCCTCGTATCATATAGGAAGGATCTGAAAAGTTTTGTATCGTTTCTTACGGTCCTCGATTTAATTATATTTTTTTGAGAAATACTAGTATAAACTTGTGTATAATATATTATGATTTTTTGACCGAAACTTGCAATTGGAAAAGTTTCATAGAATCAAATTTTCAGATGATTTTTTGCATAGACTTCCATCATAACCTTCCCTCGTCACATATAGGAAGGATCTGAAAAGTTTCGTATCGTTTCTTATAGTCCTCAATTTAATTTTTTATTTTTTGAGCAAAACTAGTATAAACTTGTGTATGATATATTACGATTTTTTGACCGAAACATGCAATTTGAAACATTTCGTAGAATCAAATTATCAAATGATTTTTTGCATGGAATTCCATTATAACCTTCCCTCGTAATATATAGGAAGGATCTGAAAAGTTTTGTATCGTTCCGTACAATCCTCGATTTAATTTGATTTTTTGAGCAATACTAGTATAAACTTGTGTATAATATATTATGATTTTTTGGCCGAAACTTGCATTACGAAAAGTTTTGTAGAATCAAATTTTCAGGTGATTTTTTGCATGAACTTCCATCATAACCTTCCCTCGTATCATATAGGAAGATTCTGAAAAGTTTTGTATCGTTACGTACATTCCTCGATTTAATTATATTTTTTGAGAAAAACTAGTATAAACTTGTGTATAATATATTATGATTTTTTAACCGAAACTTGCAATTGGAAAGGTTTCATAAAATCAAATTTTAAGTTGATTTTTTGCATAGACTTCCATCATAACCTTCCCTCGTAACATATAGGAAGGATCTGAAATGTTTTGTATCGTTTCTCATAGTCCTCAATTTAATATTTTATTTTTTGAGCAAAACTAGTATAAACTTGTGTATGATATATTACGATTTTTTGATCGAATCTTGCATTTTGAAACGTTTCGTAGAATCAAATTTTCAGATGATTTTTTGCATGGAATTCCATCATAACCTTCCCTCGTAATATACAGGAAGGATCTGAAAAGTTTTGTATCGTTCCGTACAATCCTCGATTTAATTTGATTTTTTGAGCAATACTAGTATAAACTTGTGTATAATATATTATGATTTTTTGACCGAAACTTGCATTACGAAAAGTTTTATAGAATCAAAGTTTCAGATGATTTTTTGCATGGACTTCCATCATAACCTTTCCTCGTATCATATAGGAAGGATCTGAAAAGTTTTGTATCGTTTCGTACAGTCCTCGATTTAATTATAATTTTTTGAGAAATACTAGTATAAACTTGTGTATAATATATTATGATTTTTTGACCGAAACTTGCAATTGGAAAAGTTTCATAGAATCAAATTTTCAGATGATTTTTTGCATAGACTTCCATCATAACCTTCCCTCGTAACATATAGGAAGGATCTGAAATGTTTTGTATCGTTTCTTATAGTCCTCAATTTAATATTTTATTTTTTGAGCAAAACTAGTATAAACTTGTGTATGATATATTACGATTTTTTGATCGAATCTTGCATTTTGAAACGTTTCGTAGAATCAAATTTTCAGATGATTTTTTGCATGGAATTCCATCATAACCTTCCCTCGTAATATACAGGAAGGATCTGAAAAGTTTTGTTTCGTTCCGTACAATCCTCGATTTAATTTGATTTTTTGAGCAATACTAGTATAAACTTGTGTATAATATATTATGATTTTTTGACCGAAACTTGCATTACGAAAAGTTTTATAGAATCAAAGTTTCAGATGATTTTTTGCATGGACTTCCATCATAACCTTTCCTCGTATCATATAGGAAGGATCTGAAAAGTTTTGTATCGTTTCGTACAGTCCTCGATTTAATTATATTTTTTTGAGAAATACTAGTATAAACTTGTGTATAATATATTATGATTTTTTGACCGAAACTTGCTATTGGAAAAGTTTCATAGAATCAAATTTTCAGATGATTTTTTGCATAGACTTCCATCATAACCTTCCCTCGTCACATATAGGAAGGATCTGAAAAGTTTCGTATCATTTCTTATAGTCCTCAATTTAATTTTTTATTTATTGAGTAAAACTAGTATAAACTTGTGTATGATATATTACGATTTTTTGACCGAAACATGCAATTTGAAATGTTTCGTAGAATCAAATTATCAAATGATTTTTTGCATGGAATTCCATTATAACCTTCCCTCGTAATATATAGGAAGGATCTGAAAAGTTTTGTATCGTTCCGTACAATCCTCGATTTAATTTGATTTTTTGAGCAATACTAGTATAAACTTGTGTATAATATATTATGATTTTTTGACCGAAACTTGCATTACGAAAAGTTTTATAGAATCAAAGTTTCAGATGATTTTTTGCATGGACTTCCATCATAACCTTTCCTCGTATCATATAGGAAGGATCTGAAAAGTTTTGTATCTTTTCGTACAGTCCTCGATTTAATTATATTTTTTTGAGAAATACTAGTATAAACTTGTGTATAATATATTATGATTTTTTAACCGAAACTTGCAATTGGAAATGTTTCATAAAATCAAATTATAAGTTGATTTTTTGCATAGACTTCCATCATAACCTTCCCTCGTAACATATAGGAAGGATCTGAAATGTTTTGTATCGTTTCTTATAGTCCTCAATTTAATATTTTATTTTTTGAGCAAAACTAGTATAAACTTGTGTATGATATATTACGATTTTTTGATCGAATCTTGCATTTTGAAACGTTTCGTAGAATCAAATTTTCAGATGATTTTTTGCATGGAATTCCATCATAACCTTCCCTCGTAATATACAGGAAGGATCTGAAAAGTTTTGTATCGTTCCGTACAATCCTCGATTTAATTTGATTTTTTGAGCAATACTAGTATAAACTTGTGTATAATATATTATGATTTTTTGACCGAAACTTGCATTACGAAAAGTTTTATAGAATCAAAGTTTCAGATGATTTTTTGCATGGACTTCCATCATAACCTTTCCTCGTATCATATAGGAAGGATCTGAAAAGTTTTGTATCGTTTCGTACAGTCCTCGATTTAATTATATTTTTTTGAGAAATACTAGTATAAACTTGTGTATAATATATTATGATTTTTTGACCGAAACTTGCTATTGGAAAAGTTTCATAGAATCAAATTTTCAGATGATTTTTTGCATAGACTTCCATCATAACCTTCCCTCGTCACATATAGGAAGGATCTGAAAAGTTTCGTATCATTTCTTATAGTCCTCAATTTAATTTTTTATTTATTGAGTAAAACTAGTATAAACTTGTGTATGATATATTACGATTTTTTGACCGAAACATGCAATTTGAAATGTTTCGTAGAATCAAATTATCAAATGATTTTTTGCATGGAATTCCATTATAACCTTCCCTCGTAATATATAGGAAGGATCTGAAAAGTTTTGTATCGTTCCGTACAATCCTCGATTTAATTTGATTTTTTGAGCAATACTAGTATAAACTTGTGTATAATATATTATGATTTTTTGACCGAAACTTGCATTACGAAAAGTTTTATAGAATCAAAGTTTCAGATGATTTTTTGCATGGACTTCCATCATAACCTTTCCTCGTATCATATAGGAAGGATCTGAAAAGTTTTGTATCTTTTCGTACAGTCCTCGATTTAATTATAGTTTTTTGAGAAATACTAGTATAAACTTGTGTATAATATATTATGATTTTTTAACCGAAACTTGCAATTGGAAATGTTTCATAAAATCAAATTATAAGTTGATTTTTTGCATAGACTTCCATCATAACCTTCCCTCGTAACATATAGGAAGGATCTGAAATGTTTTGTATCGTTTCTTATAGTCCTCAATTTAATATTTTATTTTTTGAGCAAAACTAGTATAAACTTGTGTATGATATATTACGATTTTTTGATCGAATCTTGCATTTTGAAACGTTTCGTAGAATCAAATTTTCAGATGATTTTTTGCATGGAATTCCATCATAACCTTCCCTCGTAATATACAGGAAGGATCTGAAAAGTTTTGTATCGTTCCGTACAATCCTCGGATTAATTTGATTTTTTGAGCAATACTAGTATAAACTTGTGTATAATATATTATGATTTTTTGACCGAAACTTGCATTACGAAAAGTTTTATAGAATCAAAGTTTCAGATGATTTTTTGCATGGACTTCCATCATAACCTTTCCTCGTATCATATAGGAAGGATCTGAAAAGTTTTGTATCGTTTCGTACTGTCCTCGATTTAATTATATTTTTTTGAGAAATACTAGTATAAACTTGTGTATAATATATTATGATTTTTTGACCGAAACTTGCAATTGGAAAAGTTTCATAGAATCAAATTTTCAGATGATTTTTTGCATAGACTTCCATCATAACCTTCCCTCGTCACATATAGGAAGGATCTGAAAAGTTTCGTATCGTTTCTTATAGTCCTCAATTTAATTTTTTATTTATTGAGTAAAACTAGTATAAACTTGTGTATGATATATTACGATTTTTTGACCGAAACATGCAATTTGAAATGTTTCGTAGAATCAAATTATCAAATGATTTTTTGCATGGAATTCCATTATAACCTTCCCTCGTAATATATAGGAAGGATCTGAAAAGTTTTGTATCGTTCCGTACAATCCTCGATTTAATTTGACTTTTTGAGCAATACTAGTATAAACTTGTGTATAATATATTATGATTTTTTGACCGAAACTTGCATTACGAAAAGTTTTATAGAATCAAAGTTTCAGATGATTTTTCGCATGGACTTCCATCATAACCTTTCCTCGTATCATATAGGAAGGATCTGAAAAGTTTTGTATCGTTTCGTACAGTCCTCGATTTAATTATATTTTTTTGAGAAATACTAGTATAAACTTGTGTATAATATATTATGTTTTTTAACCGAAACTTGCAATTGGAAATGTTTCATAAAATCAAATTTTAAGTTGATTTTTTGCATAGACTTCCATCATAACCTTCCCTCGTCACATATAGGAAGGATCTGAAAAGTTTCGTATCGTTTCTTATAGTCCTCAATTTAATTTTTTATTTATTGAGTAAAACTAGTATAAACTTGTGTATGATATATTACGATTTTTTGACCGAAACATGCAATTTGAAATGTTTCGTAGAATCAAATTATCAAATGATTTTTTGCATGGAATTCCATTATAACCTTCCCTCGTAATATATAGGAAGGATCTGAAAAGTTTTGTATCGTTCCGTACAATCCTCGATTTAATTTGACTTTTTGAGCAATACTAGTATAAACTTGTGTATAATATATTATGATTTTTTGACCGAAACTTGCATTACGAAAAGTTTTATAGAATCAAAGTTTCAGATGATTTTTCGCATGGACTTCCATCATAACCTTTCCTCGTATCATATAGGAAGGATCTGAAAAGTTTTGTATCGTTTCGTACAGTCCTCGATTTAATTATATTTTTTTGAGAAATACTAGTATAAACTTGTGTATAATATATTATGTTTTTTAACCGAAACTTGCAATTGGAAATGTTTCATAAAATCAAATTTTAAGTTGATTTTTTGCATAGACTTCCATCATAACCTTCCCTCGTAACATATAGGAAGGATCTGAAATGTTTTGTATCGTTTCTTATAGTCCTCAATTTAATATTTTATTTTTTGAGCAAAACTAGTATAAACTTGTGTATGATATATTACGATTTTTTGATCGAATCTTGCATTTTGAAACGTTTCGTAGAATCAAATTTTCAGATGATTTTTTGCATGGAATTCCATCATAACCTTCCCTCGTAATATACAGGAAGGATCTGAAAAGTTTTGTATCGTTCCGTACAATCCTCGATTTAATTTGATTTTTTGAGCAATACTAGTATAAACTTGTGTATAATATATTATGATTTTTTGACCGAAACTTGCATTACGGAATGTTTTATAGAATCAAAGTTTCAGATGATTTTTTGCATGGACTTCCATCATAACCTTTCCTCGTATCATATAGGAAGGATCTGAAAAGTTTTGTATCGTTTCGTACAGTCCTCGATTTAATTATATTTTTTTGAGAAATACTAGTATAAACTTGTGTATAATATATTATGATTTTTTGACCGAAACTTGGAATTGGAAAAGTTTCATAGAATCAAATTTTCAGATGATTTTTTGCATAGACTTCCATCATAACCTTCCCTCGTCACATATAGGAAGGATCTGAAAAGTTTCGTATCGTTTCTTATAGTCCTCAATTTAATTTTTTATTTTTTGAGCAAAACTAGTATAAACTTGTGTATGATATATTACGATTTTTTGACCGAAACATGCAATTTGAAACGTTTCGTAGAATCAAATTATCAAATGATTTTTTGCATGGAATTCCATTATAACCTTCCCTCGTAATATATAGGAAGGATCTGAAAAGTTTTGTATCGTTCCGTAGAATCCTCGATTTAATTTGATTTTTTGAGCAATACTAGTATAAACTTGTGTATAATATATTATGATTTTTTGACCGAAACTTGCATTACGAAAAGTTTTGTAGAATCAAATTTTCAGATGATTTTTTGCATGAACATCCATCATAACCTTCCCTCGTATCATATAGGAAGATTCTGAAAATTTTTGTATCGTTCCGTACATTCCTGGATTTAATTATATTTTTTGAGAAAAACTAGTATAAACTTGTGTATAATATATTATGATTTTTTAACCGAAACTTGCAATTGGAAAGGTTTCATAAAATCAAATTTTCAGTTGATTTTTTGCATAGACTTCCATCATAACCTTCCCTCGTAACATATAGGAAGGATCTGAAATGTTTTGTACCGTTTCTTATAGTCCTCAATTTAATATTTTATTTTTTGAGCAAAACTAGTATAAACTTATGTATGATATATTACGATTTTTTAATCGAATCTTGCATTTTGAAACGTTTCGTAGAATCAAATTTTCAGATGATTTTTTGCATGGACTTCCATCATAACCTTTCCTCGTATCATATAGGAAGGATCTGAAAACTTTTGTATCGTTTCGTACAGTCCTCGATTTAATTATATTTTTGTGAGAAATACTAGTATAAACTTGTGTATAATATATTATGATTTTTTGACCTAAACTTGCAATTGGAAAAGTTTCATTGAATCAAATTTTCAGATGATTTTTTGCATAGACTTCCATCATAACCTTCACTCGTAACATATAGGAAGGATCTGAAAAGTTTTGTATCGTTTCTTAAAGTCCTCTATTTAATTTTTTATTTTTTGAGCAAAACTAGTATAAACTTGTGTATGATATATTACGATTTTTTGATCGAATCTTGCATTTTGAAACGTTTCGTAGAATCAAATTTTCAGATGATTTTTTGCATGGAATTCCATCATAACCTTCCCTCGTAATATACAGGAAGGATCTGAAAAGTTTTGTATCGTTCCGTACAATCCTCGATTTAATTTGATTTTTTGAGCAATACTAGTATAAACTTGTGTATAATATATTATAATTTTTTGACCGAAACTTGCATTACGAAAAGTTTTATAGAATCAAAGTTTCACATGATTTTTTGCATGGACTTCCATCATAACCTTTCCTCGTATCATATAGGAAGGATCTGAAAAGTTTTGTATCGTTTCGTACAGTCCTCGATTTAATTATATTTTTTTGAGATATACTAGTATAAACTTGTGTATATTATATTATGATTTTTTGACCAAAACTTGCAATTGGAAAAGTTTCATAGAATCAAATTTTCAGATGATTTTTTGCATAAACTTCCATCTTAACCTTCCCTCGTCACATATAGGAAGTATCTGAAAAGTTTCGTATCGTTTCTTATAGTCCTCAATTTAATTTTTTATTTTTTGAGCAAAACTAGTATAAACTTGTGTATGATATATTACGATTTTTTGACCGAAACATGCAATTTGAAACGTTTTGTAGAATCAAATTATCAAATGATTTTTTGCATGGAATTCCATTATAACCTTCCCTCGTAATATATAGGAAGGATCTGAAAAGTTTTGTATCGTTCCGTACAATCCTCGATTTAATTTGATATTTTGAGCAATACTAGTATAAACTTGTGTATAATATATTATGATTTTTTGACCGAAACTTGCATTACGAAAAGTTTTGTAGAATCAAATTTTCAGATGATTTTTTGCATGAACATCCATCATAACCTTCCCTCGTATCATATAGGAAGATTCTGAAAATTTTTGTATCGTTCCGTACATTCCTGGATTTAATTATATTTTTTGAGAAAAACTAGTATAAACTTGTGTATAATATATTATGATTTTTTAACCGAAACTTGCAATTGGAAAGGTTTCATAAAATCAAATTTTCAGTTGATTTTTTGCATAGACTTCCATCATAACCTTCCCTCGTAACATATAGGAAGGATCTGAAATGTTTTGTATCGTTTCTTATAGTCCTCTATTTAATTTTTTATTTTTTGAGCAAAACTAGTATAAACTTGTGTATGATATATTCCGATTTTTTGACCGAATCTTGCATTTTGAAAAGTTTCGTAGAATCAAATTTTCAGATGATTTTTTGCATTGACTTCCATCATAACCTCCCCCGTAACATAGGAAGGATCTGAAAAGTTTTTTATCGTTTCGTACAGTCCTCGATTTAATTATATATTTTGAGCAAAACTAGTATAAATATGTGTATAATATATTATGATTTTTTGACCAAAACATGCAATTGGAAAAGTTTCGTAGAATCAAATTTTCAGATGATTTTTTACATGAACTTCCATCATAACCTTCCCTCGTATCATATAGGAAGATTCTGAAAAGTTTTGTATCGCTCCGTACAGTCCTCGATTTAATTATATTTTTTGAGAAAAACTAGTATAAACTTGTGTATAATATATTATGAGTTTTGAACGAAACTTGCTATAGGAAAAGTTTCGTAGAATCAAATTTTCAAATGACTTTTTGCATAGACATCCATCATAACCTTCCCTCGTATCATATAGGAAGGATCTGAAAAGTTTTGTATCGTGTCGTATAGTCCTCAATTTAATTTAATTTTTTGAGCAAAACTAGTATAAACTTGTGTATGATATATTACGATTTTTTGACCGAATCTTGCATTTTGAAAAGTTTCGTAGAATCAAATTTTCAGATGATTTCTTGCATTGACTTCCATCATAACCTCCCCCGTAACATATAGGAAGGATCTGAAAAGTTTTTTATCGTTTCGTACAGTCCTCGATTTAATTATATAGTTTGAGCAAAACTAGTATAAATATGTGTATAATATATTATGATTTTTTGACCGAAACATGCAATTGGAA
This sequence comes from Lathyrus aphaca, assembly GCA_963966055.1. Classification (NCBI taxonomy): domain Eukaryota; kingdom Viridiplantae; phylum Streptophyta; class Magnoliopsida; order Fabales; family Fabaceae; genus Lathyrus; species Lathyrus aphaca. Next base: position 526,026,409 of record OZ014523.1, on the reverse strand, counting down.
AAGTTTTGTAGAATCAAATTTTCAGATGATTTTTTGCATGAACTTCCATCATAATCTTCCCTCGTATCATATAGGAAGATTCTGAAAAGTTTTGTATCGTTCCGTACAGTCCTCGATTTAATTATATTTTTTGAGAAAAACTAGTATAAACTTGGGTATAATATATTATGATTTTTTAACCGAAACTTGCAATTGGAATGGTTTCATAAAATCAAATTTTCAGTTGATTTTTTGCATAGACTTCCATCATAACCTTCCCACGTAACATATAGGAAGGATCAGAAAAGTTTTGTATCGTTTCTTATAGTCCTCAATTTAATTTTTTATTTTTTGAGCAAAACTAGTATAAACTTGAGTATGATATATTACGATTTTTTGACCGAATCTTGCATTTTGAAATGTTTCGTAGAATCAAATTTTCAGATGAATTTTTGCATGGAATTCCATCATAACCTTCCCTCGTAATATATAGGAAGGTTCTGAAAAGTTTTGTATCGTTTCGTACAATCCTCGATTTAATTTGATTTTTTGAGCAATACTAGTATAAACTTGTGTATAATATATATAATGATTTTTGACCGAAACTTGCATTACCAAAAGTTTTGTAGAATCAAATTTTAAGATTATTTTTTGCATGGACTTCCATCATAACCTTCCCTCGGATCATATAGGAAGGATCTGAAAAGTTTTGTATCGTTTCGTACAGTCCTCGATTTAATTATTTTTTATTTAGAAATACTAGTATAAACTTGTGTATAATATATTATGATTTTTTGATCGAAACTTGCAATTGGAAAAGTTTCATAGAATCAAATTTTCGGATGATTTTTTGCATAGACTTCCATCATAACCATCCCTCGTAACATATAGGAAGGATCTGAAAAGTTTTGTATCGTTTCTTATATATTACGATTTTTTGACCGATTCTTGCATTTTGAAACGTTTCGTAGAATCAAATTTTCAGATGATTTTTTGCATGAACTTCCATCATAACCTTCCCTCGTATCATATAGGAAAGATCTGAAAAGTTTTGTGTTGTTTCGTACAGTCCTCGATTTAATTTTATTTTTTGAGCAAAACTAATATAAATTTGTGTATAATATATTACGATTTTTTAACCGAAACTTGCAATTGGAATGGTTTCATAAAATCAAATTTTCAGTTGATTTTTTGCATAGACTTCCATCATAACCTTCCCTCGTAACATATAGGAAGGATCTGAAAAGTTTTGTATCGTTTCTTATAGTCCTCAATTTAATTTTTTATTTTTTGAACAAAACTAGTATAAACTTGTGTATGATATATTACAATTTTTTGACCGAATCTTGCATTTTGAAATGTTTCGTAGAATCAAATTTTCAGATGAATTTTTGCATGGAATTCCATCATAACCTTCCCTCGTAATATATAGGAAGGTTCTGAAAAGTTTTGTATCGTTTCGTACAATCCTCGATTTAATTTGATTTTTTGAGCAATACTAGTATAAACTTGTGTATAATATATATAATGATTTTTGACCGAAACTTGCATTACCAAAAGTTTTGTAGAATCAAATTTTAAGATTATTTTTTGCATGGACTTCCATCATAACCTTCCCTCGTATCATATAGGAAGGATCTGAAAAGTTTTGTATCGTTTCGTACAGTCCTCGATTTAATTATATATTTTGAGCAAAACTAGTATAAATATGTGTATAATATATTATGATTTTTTGACCAAAACATGCAATTGGAAAAGTTTCGTAGAATCAAATTTTCAGATGATTTTTTGCATGAACTTCCATCATAACCTTCTCTCGTATCATATAGGAAAGATCTGAAAAGTTTTGTGTTGTTTCGTACAGTCCTCGATTTAATTTTATGTTTTGAGCAAAACTAGTATAAATTTGTGTATAATATATTACGATAATTTGACCGAATCTTGCATTTTGAAAAGTTTCGCAGAATCAAATTTTCAGATGATTTTTTGCATTGACTTCCATCATAACCTCCCCCGTAACATATAGGAAGGATCTGAAAAGTTTTTTATCATTTCGTACGGTCCTCGATTTAATTATATATTTTGAGCAAAACTATTATAAATATTTGTATAATATATTATGATTTTTTGACCAAAACATGCAATTGGAAAAGTTTCGTAAAATCAAATTTTCAGATGATTTTTTACATGAACTTCCATCATAACCTTCCCTCGTATCATTTAGGAAGATTCTGAAAAGTTTTGTATCGTTTCGTACAGTCCTCGATTTAATTATATTTTTTGAGAAAAACTAGTATAAACTTGTGTATAATATATTATGAGTTTTGACCGAAACTTGCTATAGGAAAAGTTTCGTAGAATCAAATTTTCAAATGACTTTTTGCATAGACATCCATCATAACCTTCCCTCGTATCATATAGGAAGGATCTGAAAAGTTTTGTATCGTGTCGTATAGTCCTCGATTTAATTTTATTTTTTGAGCAAAACTAGTATAAACTTGTGTATGATATATTACGATTTTTTGACCGAATCTTACATTTTGAAAAGTTTTGTAGAATCAAATTTTCGGATGATTTTTTGCATTGACTTCCATCATAACCTCCCCTGTAACATATAGGAAGGATCTGAAAAGTTTTTTATCGTTTCGTACAGTCCTCTATTTAATTATATACTTTGAGCAAAACTAGTATAAATATGTGTATAATATATTATGATTTTTTGACCGAAACATGCAATTGGAAAAGTTTCGTAGAATCAAATTTTCAGATGATTTTTTGCATGAACTTCCATCATAATCTTCCCTCGTATCATATAGGAAGATTCTGAAAAGTTTTGTATCGTTCCGTACAGTCCTCGATTTAATTATATTTTTTGAGAAAAACTAGTATAAACTTGGGTATAATATATTATGATTTTTTAACCGAAACTTGCAATTGGAATGGTTTCATAAAATCAAATTTTCAGTTGATTTTTTGCATAGACTTCCATCATAACCTTCCCTCATAACATATAGGAAGGATCTGAAAAGTTTTGTATCGTTTCTTATAGTCCTCAATTTAATTTTTTATTTTTTGAGCAAAACTAGTATAAACTTGTGTATGATATATTACGATTTTTTGACCGAATCTTGCATTTTGAAATGTTTCGTAGAATCATATTTTCAGATGAATTTTTGCATGGAATTCCATCATAACCTTCCCTCGTAATATATAGGAACGTTCTGAAAAGTTTTGTATCGTTTCGTACAATCCTCGATTTAATTTGATTTTTTGAGCAATACTAGTATAAACTTGTGTATAATATATATAATGATTTTTGACCGAAACTTGCATTACCAAAAGTTTTGTAGAATCAAATTTTAAGATTATTTTTTGCATGGACTTCCATCATAACCTTCCCTCGTATCATATAGGAAGGATCTGAAAAGTTTTGTATCGTTTCGTACAGTCCTCGATTTAATTATATATTTTGAGCAAAACTAGTATAAATATGTGTATAATATATTATGATTTTTTGACCAAAACATGCAATTGGAAAAGTTTCGTAGAATCAAATTTTCAGATGATTTTTTGCATGAACTTCCATCATAACCTTCTCTCGTATCATATAGGAAAGATCTGAAAAGTTTTGTGTTGTTTCGTACAGTCCTCGATTTAATTTTATGTTTTGAGCAAAACTAGTATAAATTTGTGTATAATATATTACGATAATTTGACCGAATCTTGCATTTTGAAAAGTTTCGCAGAATCAAATTTTCAGATGATTTTTTGCATTGACTTCCATCATAACCTCCCCCGTAACATATAGGAAGGATCTGAAAAGTTTTTTATCATTTCGTACGGTCCTCGATTTAATTATATATTTTGAGCAAAACTATTATAAATATTTGTATAATATATTATGATTTTTTGACCAAAACATGCAATTGGAAAAGTTTCGTAAAATCAAATTTTCAGATGATTTTTTACATGAACTTCCATCATAACCTTCCCTCGTATCATTTAGGAAGATTCTGAAAATTTTTGTATCGTTTCGTACAGTCCTCGATTTAATTATATTTTTTGAGAAAAACTAGTATAAACTTGTGTATAATATATTATGAGTTTTGACCGAAACTTGCTATAGGAAAAGTTTCGTAGAATCAAATTTTCAAATGACTTTTTGCATAGACATCCATCATAACCTTCCCTCGTATCATATAGGAAGGATCTGAAAAGTTTTGTATCGTGTCGTATAGTCCTCGATTTAATTTTATTTTTTGAGCAAAACTAGTATAAACTTGTGTATGATATATTACGATTTTTTGACCGAATCTTACATTTTGAAAAGTTTTGTAGAATCAAATTTTCGGATGTTTTTTTGCATTGACTTCCATCATAACCTCCCCTGTAACATATAGGAAGGATCTGAAAAGTTTTTTATCGTTTCGTACAGTCCTCTATTTAATTATATATTTTGAGCAAAACTAGTATAAATATGTGTATAATATATTATGATTTTTTGACCGAAACATGCAATTGGAAAAGTTTCGTAGAATCAAATTTTCAGATGATTTTTTGCATGAACTTCCATCATAATCTTCCCTCGTATCATATAGGAAGATTCTGAAAAGTTTTGTATCGTTCCGTACAGTCCTCGATTTAATTATATTTTTTGAGAAAAACTAGTATAAACTTGGGTATAATATATTATGATTTTTTAACCGAAACTTGCAATTGGAATGGTTTCATAAAATCAAATTTTCAGTTGATTTTTTGCATAGACTTCCATCATAACCTTCCCTCGTAACATATAGGAAGGATCTGAAAAGTTTTGTATCGTTTCTTATAGTCCTCAATTTAATTTTTTATTTTTTGAGCAAAACTAGTATAAACTTGTGTATGATATATTACAATTTTTTGACCGAATCTTGCATTTTGAAATGTTTCGTAGAATCAAATTTTCAGATGAATTTTTGCATGGAATTCCATCATAACCTTCCCTCGTAATATATAGGAAGGTTCTGAAAAGTTTTGTATCGTTTCGTACAATCCTCGATTTAATTTGATTTTTTGAGCAATACTAGTATAAACTTGTGTATAATATATATAATGATTTTTGACCGAAACTTGCATTACCAAAAGTTTTGTAGAATCAAATTTTAAGATTATTTTTTGCATGGACTTCCATCATAACCTTCCCTCGTATCATATAGGAAGGATCTGAAAAGTTTTGTATCGTTTCGTACAGTCCTCGATTTAATTATATATTTTGAGCAAAACTAGTATAAATATGTGTATAATATATTATGATTTTTTGACCAAAACATGCAATTGGAAAAGTTTCGTAGAATCAAATTTTCAGATGATTTTTTGCATGAACTTCCATCATAACCTTCTCTCGTATCATATAGGAAAGATCTGAAAAGTTTTGTGTTGTTTCGTACAGTCCTCGATTTAATTTTATGTTTTGAGCAAAACTAGTATAAATTTGTGTATAATATATTACGATAATTTGACCGAATCTTGCATTTTGAAAAGTTTCGCAGAATCAAATTTTCAGATGATTTTTTGCATTGACTTCGATCATAACCTCCCCCGTAACATATAGGAAGGATCTGAAAAGTTTTTTATCATTTCGTACGGTCCTCGATTTAATTATATATTTTGAGCAAAACTATTATAAATATTTGTATAATATATTATGATTTTTTGACCAAAACATGCAATTGGAAAAGTTTCGTAGAATCAAATTTTCAGATGATTTTTTACATGAACTTCCATCATAACCTTCCCTCTTATCATTTAGGAAGATTCTGAAAAGTTTTGTATCGTTTCGTACAGTCCTCGATTTAATTATATTTTTTGAGAAAAACTAGTATAAACTTGTGTATAATATATTATGAGTTTTGACCGAAACTTGCTATAGGAAAAGTTTCGTAGAATCAAATTTTCAAATGACTTTTTGCATAGACATCCTCATAACCTTCCCTCGTATCATATAGGAAGGATCTGAAAAGTTTTGTATCGTGTCGTATAGTCCTCGAATTAATTTTATTTTTTGAGCAAAACTAGTATAAACTTGTGTATGATATATTACGATTTTTTGACCGAATCTTACATTTTGAAAAGTTTCGTAGAATCAAATTTTCGGATGATTTTTTGCATTGACTTCCATCATAACCTCCCCTGTAACATATAGGAAGGATCTGAAAAGTTTTTTATCGTTTCGTACAGTCCTCTATTTAATTATATATTTTGAGCAAAACTAGTATAAATATGTGTATAATATATTATGATTTTTTGACCGAAACATGCAATTGGAAAAGTTTCGTAGAATCAAATTTTCAGATGATTTTTTGCATGAACTTCCATCATAATCTTCCCTCGTATCATATAGGAAGATTCTGAAAAGTTTTGTATCGTTCCGTACAGTCCTCGATTTAATTATATTTTTTGAGAAAAACTAGTATAAACTTGGGTATAATATATTATGATTTTTTAACCGAAACTTGCAATTGGAATGGTTTCATAAAATCAAATTTTCAGTTGATTTTTTGCATAGACTTCCATCATAACCTTCCCTCGTAACATATAGGAAGGATCTGAAAAGTTTTGTATCGTTTCTTATAGTCCTCAATTTAATTTTTTATTTTTTGAGCAAAACTAGTATAAACTTGTGTATGATATATTACGATTTTTTGACCGAATCTTGCATTTTGAAATGTTTCGTAGAATCAAATTTTCAGATGAATTTTTGCATGGAATTCCATCATAACCTTCCCTCGTAATATATAGGAAGGTTCTGAAAAGTTTTGTATCGTTTTGTACAATCCTCGATTTAATTTGATTTTTTGAGCAATACTAGTATAAACTTGTGTATAATATATATAATGATTTTTGACTGAAACTTGCATTACCAAAAGTTTTGTAGAATCAAATTTTAAGATTATTTTTTGCATGGACTTCCATCATAACCTTCCCTCGTATCATATAGGAAGGATCTGAAAAGTTTTGTATCGTTTCGTACAGTCCTCGATTTAATTATATTTTTTGAGAAAAACTAGTATAAACTTGGGTATAATATATTATGATTTTTTGACCGAAACATGCAATTGGAAAAGTTTCGTAGAATCAAATTTTCAGATGATTTTTTGCATGAACTTCCATCATAATCTTCCCTCGTATCATATAGGAAGATTCTGAAAAGTTTTGTATCGTTCCGTACAGTCCTCGATTTAATTATATTTTTTGAGAAAAACTAGTATAAACTTGGGTATAATATATTATGATTTTTTAACCGAAACTTTCAATTGGAATGGTTTTATAAAATCAAATTTTCAGTTGATTTTTTGCATAGACTTCCATCATAACCTTCCCTCGTAACATATAGGAAGGATCTAAAATGTTTTGTATCGTTTCTTGTAGTCCTCAATTTAATATTTTATTTTTTGAGCAAAACTAGTATAAACTTATGTATGATATATTACGATTTTTTGATCGAATCTTGCATTTTGAAACGTTTCGTAGAATCAAATTTTCAGATGATTTTTTGCATGGACTTCCATCATAACCTTTCCTCGTATCATATAGGAAGGATCTGAAAAGTTTTGTATCGTTTCGTGCAGTCCTCGACTTAATTATATTTTTTTGAGATATACTAGTATAAACTTGTGTATATTATATTATGATTTTTTGACCGAAACTTGCAATTGGAAAAGTTTCATAGAATCAAATTTTCAGATGATTTTTGGCATAAACTTCCATCTTAACCTTCCCTCGTCACATATAGGAAGTATCTGGAAAGTTTCATATCGTTTCTTATAGTCCTCAATTTAATTTTTTATTTTTTGAGCAAAACTAGTATAAACTTGTGTATGATATATTACGATTTTTTGACCGAAACTTGCATTTTGAAATGTTTCGTAGAATCAAATTTTCAAATGATTTTTTGCATGGAATTCCATTATAACCTTCCCTCGTAATATATAGGAAGGATCTGAAAAGTTTTGTATCGTTCCGTCCAATCCTCGATTTAATTTGATTTTTTGAGCAATACTAGTATAAACTTGTGTATAATATATTATGATTTTTTGACCGAAACTTGCATTACGAAAAGTTTTGTAGAATCAAATTTTCAGATGATTTTTTGCATGAACTTCCATCATAACCTTCCCTCGTATCATATAGGAAGATTCTGAAAAGTTTTGTATCGTTCCGTACAGTCCTCGATTTAATTATATTTTTTGAGAAAAACTAGTATAAACTTGTGTATAATATATTATGATTTTTTAACCGAAACTTTCAATTGGAAAGGTTTCATAAAATAAAATTTTCAGTTGATTTTTTGCATAGACTTCCATCATAACCTTCCCTCGTAACATATAGGAAGGATATGAAATGTTTTGTATCGTTTCTTATAGTCCTCAATTTAATATTTTATTTTTTGAGCAAAACTAGTATAAACTTATGTATGATATATTACGATATTTTGATCGAATCTTGCATTTTGAAACGTTTCGCAGAATGAAATTTTCAGATGATTTTTTGCATGGACTTCCATCATAACCTTTCCTCGTATCATATAGGAAGGATCTGAAAAGTTTTGTATCGTTTCGTACAGTCCTCGATTTAATTATATTTTTTTGAGAAATACTAGTATAAACTTGTGTATAATATATCATGATTTTTTGACCGAAACTTGCAATTGGAAAAGTTTCATTGAATCAAATTTTCAGATGATTTTTTGCATAGACTTCCATCATAACCTTCCCTCGTAACATATAGGAAGGATCTGAAAAGTTTTGTATCGTTTCTTATAGTCCTCTATTTAATTTTTTATTTTTTGAGCAAAACTAGTATAAACTTGTGTATGATATATTCCGATTTTTTGACCGAATCTTACATTTTGAAAAGTTTCGTAGAATCAAATTTTCAGATGATTTTTTGCATGAACTTCCATCATAACCGTCTTTCGTATCATATAGGAATGATCTGAAAAGTTTTGTGTTGTTTCGTACAGTCCTCGATTTAATTTTCTGTTTTGAGCAAAACAAGTATAAATTTGTGTATAATATATTACGATATTTTCACCGAATCTTGCATTTTGAAAACTTTCGCAGAATCAAATTTTCAGATGATTTTTTGCATTGACTTCCATCATAACCTCCCCCGTAACATATAGGAAGGATCTGAAAAGTTTTTTATCGTTTCGTACAGTCCTCGATTTAATTATATATTTTGAGCAAAACTAGTATAAATATGTGTATAATATATTATGATTTTTTGACCAAAACATGCAATTGGAAAAGTTTCGTAGAATCAAATTTTCAGATGATTTTTTACATGAACTTCCATCATAACCTTCCCTCGTATCATATAGGAAGATTCTGAAAAGTTTTGTATCGTTTCGTACAGTCCTCGATTTAATTATATTTTTTGAGAAAAACTAGTATAAACTTGTGTATAATATATTATGAGTTTTGACCGAAACTTGCTATAGGAAAAGTTTCGTAGAATCAAATTTTCAAATGACTTTTTGCATAGACATCCATCATAACCTTCCCTCGTATCATATAGGAAGGATCTGAAAAGTTTTGTATCGTGTCGTATAGTCCTCGATTTAATTTTATTTTTTGAGCAAAACTAGTATAAACTTGTGTATGATATATTACGATTTTTTGACCGAATCTTGCATTTTGAAAAGTTTCGTAGAATCAAATTTTCAGATGATTTTTTGCATTGACTTCCATCATAACCTCCCCCGTAACATATAGGAAGGATCTGAAAAGTTTTTTATCGTTTCATACATTCCTCGATTTAATTATATATTTTGAGCAAAACTAGTATAAATATGTGTATAATATATTATGATTTTTTGACCGAAACATGCAATTGGAAAAGTTTCGTAGAATCAAATTTTCAGATGATTTTTTGCATGAACTTCCATCATAATCTTCCCTCGTATCATATAGGAAGATTCTGAAAAGTTTTGTATCGTTCCGTACAGTCCTCGATTTAATTATATTTTTTGAGAAAAACTAGTATAAACTTGGGTATAATATATTATGATTTTTTAACCGAAACTTGCAATTGGAATGGTTTCATAAAATCAAATTTTCAGTTGATTTTTTGCATAGACTTCCATCATAACCTTCCCTCGTAACATATAGGAAGGATCTGAAAAGTTTTGTATCGTTTCTTATAGTCCTCAATTTAATTTTTTATTTTTTGAGCAAAACTAGTACAAACTTGTGTATGATATATTACGATTTTTTGACCGAATCTTGCATTTTGAAATGTTTCGTAGAATCAAATTTTCAGATGAATTTTTGCATGGAATTCCATCATAACCTTCCCTCGTAATATATAGGAAGGTTCTGAAAAGTTTTGTATCGTTTCGTACAATCCTCGATTTAATTTGATTTTTTGAGCAATACTAGTATAAACTTGTGTATAATATATATAATGATTTTTTACCGAAACTTGCATTACCAAAAGTTTTGTAGAATCAAATTTTAAGATTATTTTTTGCATGGACTTCCATCATAACCTTCCCTCGTATCATATAGGAAGGATCTGAAAAGTTTTGTATCGTTTCGTACAGTCCTCGATTTAATTATTTTTTATTTAGAAATACTAGTATAAACTTGTGTATAATATATTATGATTTTTTGATCGAAACTTGCAATTGGAAACATTTCATAGAATCAAATTTTCAGATGATTTTTTGCATAGACTTCCATCATAACAATCCCTCGTAACATATAGGAAGGATCTAAAAAGTTTTGTATCGTTTCTTATATATTACGATTTTTTGACCGAATCTTGCATTTTGAAACGTTTCGTAGAATCAAATTTTCAGATGATTTTTTGCATGAACTTCCATCATAACCTTCCCTCGTATCATATAGGAAAGATCTGAAAAGTTTTGTGTTGTTTCGTACAGTCCTCGATTTAATTTTATTTTTTGAGCAAAACTAGTATAAATTTGTGTATAATATATTACGATATTTTGACCGTATCTTGCATTTTGAAAAGTTTCGCAGAATCAAATTTTCAGATATTTTTTGCATTGACTTCCATCATAACCTCCCCCGTAACATATAGGAAGGATCTGAAAAGTTTTTTATCGTTTCGTACAGTCCTCGATTTAATTATATATTTTGAGCAAAACTAGTATAAATATGTGTATAATATATTATGATTTTTTGACCAAAACATGCAATTGGAAAAGTTTCGTAGAATCAAATTTTCAGATGATTTTTTACATGAACTTCCATCATAACCTTCCCTCGTATCATATAGGAAGATTCTGAAAAGTTTTGTATCGTTTCGTACAGTCCTCGATTTAATTATATTTTTTGAGAAAAACTAGTATAAACTTGTGTATAATATATTATGAGTTTTGACCGAAACTTGCTATAGGAAAAGTTTCGTAGAATCAAATTTTCAAATGACTTTTTGCATAGACATCCATCATAACCTTCCCTCGTATCATATAGGAAGGATCTGAAAAGTATCATGTCGTATAGTCCTCGATTTAATTTTATTTTTTGAGCAAAACTAGTATAAACTTGTGTATGATATATTACGATTTTTTGACCGAATCTTGCATTTTGAAAAGTTTCGTAGAATCAAATTTTCAGATGATTTTTTGCATTGACTTCCATCATAACCTCCCCTGTAACATATAAGAAGGATCTGAAAAGTTTTTTATCGTTTCGTACATTCCTCGATTTAATTATATATTTTGAGCAAAACTAGTATAAATATGTGTATAATATATTATGATTTTTTGACCGAAACATGCAATTGGAAAAGTTTCATAGAATCAAATTTTCAGATGATTTTTTGCATGAACTTCCATCATAATCTTCCCTCGTATCATATAGGAAGATTCTGAAAAAGTTTTGTATCGTTCCGTACAGTCCTCGATTTAATTATATTTTTTGAAAAAAACTAGTATAAACTTGGGTATAATATATTATGATTTTTTAACCGAAACTTGCAATTGGAATGGTTTCATAAAATCAAATTTTCAGTTGATATTTTGCATAGACTTCCATCATAACCTTCCCTCGTAACATATAGGAAGGATCTGAAAAGTTTTGTATCGTTTCTTATAGTCCTCAATTTAATTTTTTATTTTTTGAGCAAAACTAGTATAAACTTGTGTATGATATATTACGATTTTTTGACCGAATCTTGCATTTTGAAATGTTTCGTAGAATCAAATTTTCAGATGAATTTTTGCATGGAATTCCATCATAACCTTCCCTCGTAATATATAGGTAGGTTCTGAAAAGTTTTGTATCGTTTCGTACAATCCTCGATTTAATTTGATTTTTTGAGCAATACTAATATAAACTTGTGTATAATATATATAATGATTTTTGACCGAAACTTGCATTACCAAAAGTTTTGTAGAATCAAATTTTAAGATTATTTTTTGCATGGACTTCCATCATAACCTTCCCTCGTATCATATAGGAAGGATCTGAAAAGTTTTGTATCGTTTCGTACAGTCCTCGATTTAATTATTTTTTATTTAGAAATACTAGTATAAACTTGTGTATAATATATTATGATTTTTTGATCGAAACTTGCAATTGGAAACATTTCATAGAATCAAATTTTCAGATGATTTTTTGCATAGACTTCCATCATAACCATCCCTCGTAACATATAGGAAGGATCTGAAAAGTTTTGTATCATTTCTTATATATTACGATTTTTTGACCGAATCTTGCATTTTGAAACGTTTCGTAGAATCAAATTTTCAGATGATTTTTTGCATGAACTTCCATCATAACCTTCCCTCGTATCATATAGGAAAGATCTGAAAAGTTTTGTGTTGTTTCGTACAGTCCTCGATTTAATTTTATTTTTTGAGCAAAACTAGTATAAATTTGTGTATAATATATTACGATATTTTGACCGAATCTTGCATTTTGAAAATTTTCGCAGAATCAAATTTTCAGATATTTTTTGCATTGACTTCCATCATAACCTCCCCCGTAACATATAGGAAGGATCTGAAAAGTTTTTTATCGTTTCGTACAGTCCTCGATTTAATTATATATTTTGAGCAAAACTAGTATAAATATGTGTATAATATATTATGATTTTTTGACCGAAACATGCAATTGGAAAAGTTTCGTAGAATCAAATTTTCAGATGATTTTTTGCATGAACTTCCATCATAATCTTCCCTCGTATCATATAGGAAGATTCTGAAAAGTTTTGTATCGTTCCGTACAGTCCTCGATTTAATTATATTTTTTGAGAAAAACTAGTATAAACTTGGGTATAATATATTATGATTTTTTAACCGAAACTTGCAATTGGAATGGTTTCATAAAATCAAATTTTCAGTTGATTTTTTGCATAGACTTCCATCATAACCTTCCCTCGTAACATATAGGAAGGATCTGAAAAGTTTTGTATCGTTTCTTATAGTCCTCAATTTAATTTTTTATTTTTTGAGCAAAACTAGTACAAACTTGTGTATGATATATTACGATTTTTTGACCGAATCTTGCATTTTGAAATGTTTCGTAGAATCAAATTTTCAGATGAATTTTTGCATGGAATTCCATCATAACCTTCCCTCGTAATATATAGGAAGGTTCTGAAAAGTTTTGTATCGTTTCGTACAATCCTCGATTTAATTTGATTTTTTGAGCAATACTAGTATAAACTTGTGTATAATATATATAATGATTTTTGACCGAAACTTGCATTACCAAAAGTTTTGTAGAATCAAATTTTAAGATTATTTTTTGCATGGACTTCCATCATAACCTTCCCTCGTATCATATAGGAAGGATCTGAAAAGTTTTGTATCGTTTCGTACAGTCCTCGATTTAATTATTTTTTATTTAGAAATACTAGTATAAACTTGTGTATAATATATTATGATTTTTTGATCGAAACTTGCAATTGGAAACATTTCATAGAATCAAATTTTCAGATGATTTTTTGCATAGACTTCCATCATAACCATCCCTCGTAACATATAGGAAGGATCTGAAAAGTTTTGTATCGTTTCTTATATAATACGATTTTTTGACCGAATCTTGCATTTTGAAACGTTTCGTAGAATCAAATTTTCAGATGATTTTTTGCATGAACTTCCATCATAACCTTCCCTCGTATCATATAGGAAAGATCTGAAAAGTTTTGTGTTGTTTCGTACAGTCCTCGATTTAATTTTATTTTTTGAGCAAAACTAGTATAAATTTGTGTATAATATATTACGATATTTTGACCGAATCTTGCATTTTGAAAATTTTCGCAGAATCAAATTTTCAGATATTTTTTGCATTGACTTCCATCATAACCTCCCCCGTAACATATAGGAAGGATCTGAAAAGTTTTTTATCGTTTCGTACAGTCCTCGATTTAATTATATATTTTGAGCAAAACTAGTATAAATATGTGTATAATATATTATGATTTTTTGACTGAAACATGCAATTGGAAAAGTTTCGTAGAATCAAATTTTCAGATGATTTTTTGCATGAACTTCCATCATAATCTTCCCTCGTATCATATAGGAAGATTCTGAAAAGTTTTGTATCGTTCCGTACAGTCCTCGATTTAATTATATTTTTTGAGAAAAACTAGTATAAACTTGGGTATAATATATTATGATTTTTTAACCGAAACTTGCAATTGGAATGGTTTCATAAAATCAAATTTTCAGTTGATTTTTTGCATAGACTTCCATCATAACCTTCCCTCGTAACATATAGGAAGGATCTGAAAAGTTTTGTATCGTTTCTTATAGTCCTCAATTTAATTTTTTATTTTTTGAGCAAAACTAGTACAAACTTGTGTATGATATATTACGATTTTTTGACCGAATCTTGCATTTTGAAATGTGTCGTAGAATCAAATTTTCAGATGAATTTTTGCATGGAATTCCATCATAACCTTTCCTCGTAATATATAGGAAGGTTCTGAAAAGTTTTGTATCGTTTCGTACAATCCTCGATTTAATTTGATTTTTTGAGCAATACTAGTATAAACTTGTGTATAATATATATAATGATTTTTGACCGAAACTTGCATTACCAAAAGTTTTGTAGAATCAAATTTTAAGATTATTTTTTGCATGGACTTCCATCATAACCTTCCCTCGTATCATATAGGAAGGATCTGAAAAGTTTTGTATCGTTTCGTACAGTCCTCGATTTAATTATTTTTTATTTAGAAATACTAGTATAAACTTGTGTATAATATATTATGATTTTTTGATCGAAACTTGCAATTGGAAACATTTCATAGAATCAAATTTTCAGATGATTTTTTGCATAGACTTCCATCATAACCATCCCTCGTAACATATAGGAAGGATCTGAAAAGTTTTGTATCGTTTCTTATATAATACGATTTTTTGACCGAATCTTGCATTTTGAAACGTTTCGTAGAATCAAATTTTCAGATGATTTTTTGCATGAACTTCCATCATAACCTTCCCTCGTATCATATAGGAAAGATCTGAAAAGTTTTGTGTTGTTTCGTACAGTCCTCGATTTAATTTTATTTTTTGAGCAAAACTAGTATAAATTTGTGTATAATATATTACGATATTTTGACCGAATCTTGCATTTTGAAAATTTTCGCAGAATCAAATTTTCAGATATTTTTTGCATTGACTTCCATCATAACCTCCCCCGTAACATATAGGAAGGATCTGAAAAGTTTTTTATCGTTTCGTACAGTCCTCGATTTAATTATATATTTTGAGCAAAACTAGTATAAATATGTGTATAATATATTATGATTTTTTGACTGAAACATGCAATTGGAAAAGTTTCGTAGAATCAAATTTTCAGATGATTTTTTGCATGAACTTCCATCATAATCTTCCCTCGTATCATATAGGAAGATTCTGAAAAGTTTTGTATCGTTCCGTACAGTCCTCGATTTAATTATATTTTTTGAGAAAAACTAGTATAAACTTGGGTATAATATATTATGATTTTTTAACCGAAACTTGCAATTGGAATGGTTTCATAAAATCAAATTTTCAGTTGATTTTTTGCATAGACTTCCATCATAACCTTCCCTCGTAACATATAGGAAGGATCTGAAAAGTTTTGTATCGTTTCTTATAGTCCTCAATTTAATTTTTTATTTTTTGAGCAAAACTAGTATAAACTTGTGTATGATATATTACGATTTTTTGACCGAATCTTGCATTTTGAAATGTTTCGTAGAATCAAATTTTCAGATGAATTTTTGCATGGAATTCCATCATAACCTTCCCTCGTAATATATAGGAACGTTCTGAAAAGTTTTGTATCGTTTCGTACAATCCTCGATTTAATTTGATTTTTTGAGCAATACTAGTATAAACTTGTGTATAATATATATAATGATTTTTGACCGAAACTTGCATTACCAAAAGTTTTGTAGATTCAAATTTTAAGATTATTTTTTGCATGGACTTCCATCATAACCTTCCCTCGTATCATATAGGAAGGATCTGAAAAGTTTTGTATCGTTTCGTACAGTCCTCGATTTAATTATTTTTTATTAAGAAATACTAGTATAAACTTGTGTATAATATATTATGATTTTTTGATCGAAACTTGCAATTGGAAAAATTTCATAGAATCAAATTTTCAGATGATTTTTTGCATAGACTTCCATCATAACCATCCCTCGTAATATATAGGAAGGATCTGAAAAGTTTTGTATCGTTTCTTATATATTACGATTTTTTGACCGAATCTTGCATTTTGAAACGTTTCGTAGAATCAAATTTTCAAATGATTTTTTTGCATGAACTTCCATCATAACCTTCCCTCGTATCATATAGGAAAGATCTGAAAAGTTTTGTGTTGTTTCGTACAGTCCTCGATTTAATTTTATTTTTTGAGCAAAACTAGTATAAATTTGTGTATAATATATTACGATATTTTGACCGAATCTTGCATTTTGAAAAGTTTCGCAGAATCAAATTTTCAGATATTTTTTGCATTGACTTCCATCATAACCTCCCCCGTAACATATAGGAAGGATCTGAAAAGGTTTTTATCGTTTCGTACAGTCCTCGATTTAATTATATATTTTGAGCATGGACTTCCAGATATTTTTGCATGGACTTCCAGATATTTTTGCATGGACTTCCATTTAAACCTTCCCTCGTATCATATAGGAAGGATCTGAAAAGTTTTGTATCGTTTCGTACAGTCCTCGATTTAATTATTTTTTATTTATAAATACTAGTATAAACTTGTGTATAATATATTATGATTTTTTGATCGAAACTTGCAATTGGAAAAGTTTCATAGAATCAAATTTTCAGATGATTTTTTGCATAGACTTCCATCATAACCATCCCTCGTAACATATAGGAAGGATCTGAAAAGTTTTGTATCGTTTCTTATAGTCCTCAATTTAATTTTTTATTTTTTGAGCAAAACTAGTATAAACTTGTGTATGATATATTACGATTTTTTGACCGAATCTTGCATTTTGAAACGTTTCGTAGAATCAAATTTTCAGATGATTTTTTGTATGGATTTCCATCATAACCTTCCCCGTATTATATAGGAAGGATCTGAAAGTTTTGAATCGTTTCATACAATCCTCGATTTAATTAATTTATTTTATTAATACTAGTATAAACTTGTGTATAATATATTATGATGTTTTGACCGAAACATACAATCGGAAAAGTTGTGTAGAATCAAATTTTCAGATGAATTTTTGCATGGACTTCTATCATAAACTTCCCTCGTAACATATTGGAAGGATCCGAAAAGTTTTGTATCGTCTCGTATAGTCCTCGATTAAATTTTGGTTTTTGAGCAAAACTTGTATAATCTTGTGTATGATATATTACGATTTTTTGACCGAAACTTGCATTTTGAAATGTTTTGTAGGATCAAATTTTCAAATGATTTTTTGCATGAACTTCCATCATAACCTTCCCTCGTATCATATAGGAAAGATCTAAAAAGTTTTGTGTTGTTTCGTACAGTCCTCGATTTAATTATATTTTTTAGGCAAAACTAGTATAAACTTATGTATAATATATTATGATTTTTTGAACGAAACTTACTATAGGAAAAGTTTCGTAGAATCAAATTTTCAGATGATTTTTTGCATAGACTTCCATCATAACCTTCCCTCGTATCATATAGGAAAGATCTGAAAAGTTTTCTATCGTCTCGTATAGTCCTCGATTTAATTTTAATTTTTGAGCAAAACTAGTATAAATTTGTGTATAATATATTACGATATTTTGACCAAAACTTGCATTTTGAAAAGTTTCACAAAATCAAATTTTCAGATGATTTCTTGCATTGACTTCCATCATAACCTCCCCCGTAAAATATAGGAAGGATCTGAAAAATTTTGTATCGTTTCGTACAGTCCTCGATTTAATTATATATTTTGAGACAAACTAGTATAAATATGTGTATAATATGTTATGATTTTTTTACCGAAACATGCAATTGGAAAAGTTTTGTAGAATCAAATTTTTAGATGATTTTTTGCATGAACTTCCATCATAACCTTCCCTCGTATCATATAGGAAGGATCTGAAAAGTTTTGTATCGTTCCGTACAGTCCTCGATTTAATTATATTTATTTATAAAAACTAGTATAAACTTGTCTATAATATATTATGATTTTTTGACCGAAACTTGCAAATGGAAAAGTTTCATAGAATCAAATTTTCAGATGATTTTTTGCATAGACTTCCATCATAACCTTCCCTCGTAACATATAGGAAGGATCTGAAAAGTTTTGTATCGTTTCTTATAGTCCTCAATTTAATTTTTTATTTTTTGAGCAAAACTAGTATACACTTGTGTATGATATATTACGATTTTTTGACCGAATCTTGTATTTTGAAACGTTTCGTAAAATTAAATTTTCAGATGATTTTTTGCATGGATTTCCATCATAACCTTCCCCCGTATTATATAGTAAGGATCTGAAAGTTTTGAATCGTTTCATACAATCCTCGATTTAATTAATTTTTTTTATTAATACTAGTATAAACTTGTGTATAATATATTATGATGTTTTGACCGAAACATGCAATCGGAAAAGTTTGTAGAATCAAATTTTCAGATGAATTTTTGCATGGACTTATATCATAACCTTCCCTCGTAACATATTGGAAGGATCCGAAAGGTTTTGTATCGTCTCGTATAGTCCTCGATTAAATTTTGGTTTTTGAGCAAAACTTGTATAATCTTGTGTATGATATATTACGATTTTTTGACCGAAACTTGCATTTTGAAATGTTTTGTAGGATCAAATTTTCAAATGATTTTTTGCATGAACTTCCATCACAACCTTCCCTCGTATCATATAGGAAAGATCTGAAAAGTTTTGTGTTGTTTCGTAGAGTCCTCGATTTAATTATATTTTTTAGGCAAAACTAGTAAAAACATATGTATAATATATTATGATTTTTTGAACGAAACTTACTATAGGAAAAGTTTCGTAGAATCAAATTTTCAGATGATTTTTTGCATAGACTTCCATCATAACCTTCCCATGTATCATATAGGAAAGATATGAAAATTTTTGTATCGTCTCGTATAGTCCTCGATTTAATTTTATTTTTTTAGCAAAAATAGTATAAATTTGTGTATAATATATTACGATATTTTGACCAAAACTTGCATTTTGAAAAGTTTCACAGAATCAAATTTTCAGATGATTTTTTGCATTGACTTCCATCATAACCTCCCCCGTAACATATAGGAAGGATCTGAAGAGTTTTTTATCGTTTCGTACAGTCCTCGATTTAATTATATATTTTGAGCAAAACTAGTATAAATTTGTGTATAATATATTATGATTTTTTGACCAAAACATGCAATTGGAAAAGTTTCGTAGATTCAAATTTTCAGATGATTTTTTGCATGAACTTCCATCATAACCTTCCCTCGTATCATATAGGAAGATTCTGAAAAGTTTTGTATCGTTCCGTACAGTCCTCGATTTAATTATATTTTTTGAGAAAAACTAGTATAAACTTGTGTATAATATATTATGAGTTTTGACCGAAACTTGCTAAAGGAAAAGTTTCGTAGAATCAAATTTTCAAATGATTTTTTGCATAGACATCCATCATAACCTTCCCTCGTATCATATAGGAAGGATCTGAAAAGTTTTTTATCGTGTCGTATAGTCCTCGATTTAATTTTATTTTTTGAGCAAAACTAGTATAAACTTGAGTATGATATATTACGATTTTTTGACCGAATCTTGCATTTTGAAAAGTTTCACAGAATCAAATTTTCAGATGATTTTTTGCATTGACTTCCATCATAACCTCCCCCGTAACATATAGGAAGGATCTGAAATGTTTTTTATCGTTTCGTATAGTCCTCGATTTAATTATATATTTTGAGCAAAACTAGTATAAATATGTGTATAATATATTATGATTTTTTGACTGAAACATGCAATTGGAAAAGTTTCGTAGAATCAAATTTTCAGATGATTTTTTCGCATGAACTTCCATCATAACCTTCCCTCGTATCATATAGGAAGATTCTGAAAAGTTTTGTATCGTTCCGTACAGTTCTCGATTTAATTATATTTTTTGAGAAAAACTAGTATAAAATTGGGTATAATATATTATGATTTTTTAACCGAAACTCTCAATTGGAAAGGTTTCATAAAATCAAATTTTCAGTTGATTTTTTGCATAGACTTCCATCATAACCATCCCTCGTAACATATAGGAAGGATCTGAAAAGTTTTGTATCGTTTCTTATAGTCCTCAATTTAATTTTTTATTTTTTGAGCAAAACTAGTATACACTTGTGTATGATATATTACAATTTTTTGACCGAATCTTGCATTTTGAAATGTTTCGTAGAATCAAATTTTCAGATGAATTTTTGCATGGAATTCCATCATAACCTTCCCTCGTAATATATAGGAAGGATCTGAAAAGTTTTGTATCGTTTCGTACAATCCTCAATTTAATTTGATTTTTTGAGCAATACTAGTATAAACTTGTGTATAATATATATAATGATTTTTGACCGAAACTTGCATTACGAAAAGTTTTGTAGAATCAAATTTTCAGATTATTTTTTGCATGGACTTCCATCATAACCTTCCCTCGTATCATATAGGAAGGATCTGAAAAGTTTTGTATCGTTTCGTACAGTCCTCGATTTAATTATATTTTTTGAGAAAAACTAGTATAAACTTGTGTATAATATATTATGAGTTTTGACCGAAACTTGCTATAGGAAAAGTTTCGTAGAATCAAATTTTCAAATGAATTTTTGCATAGACATCCATCATAACCTTCCCTCGTATCATATAGGAAGGATCTGAAAAGTTTTTTATCGTGTCGTATAGTCCTCGATTTAATTTTATTTTTTGAGCAAAACTAGTATAAACTTGTGTATGATATATTACGATTTTTTGACCGAATCTTGCATTTTGAAAAGTTTCGTAGAATCAAATTTTCAGATGAATTTTTGCATGGAATTCCATCATAACCTTCCCTCGTAATATATAGGAAGGATCTGAAAAGTTTTGTATCGTTTCGTACAATCCTCGATTTAATTTGATTTTTTGAGCAATACTAGTATAAACTTGTGTATAATATATATAATGATTTTTGACCGAAACTTGCATTACGAAAAGTTTTGTAGAATCAAATTTTCAGATTATTTTTTGCATGGACTTCCATCATAACCTTCCCTCGTATCATATAGGAAGGATCTGAAAAGTTTTGTATCGTTTCGTACAGTCCTCGATTTAATTATTTTTTATTTATAAATACTAGTATAAACTTGTGTATAATATATTATGATTTTTTGATCGAAACTTGCAATTGGAAAAGTTTCATAGAATCAAATTTTCAGATGATTTTTTGCATAGACTTCCATCATAACCATCCCTCGTATCATATAGGAAGGATCTGAAAAGTTTTGTATCGTTTCTTATAGTCCTCAATTTAATTTTTTATTTTTTGAGCAAAACTAGTATAAACTTGTGTATGATATATTACGATTTTTTGACCGAATCTTGCATTTTGAAACGTTTCGTAGAATCAAATTTTCAGATGATTTTTTGCATGGATTTCCATCATAACCTTCCCCCGTATTATATAGGAAGGATCTGAAAGTTTTGAATCGTTTCATACAATCCTCGATTTAATTAATTTTTTTTATTAATACTAGTATAAACTTGTGTATAATATATTATGATGTTTTGACCGAAACATACAATCGGAAAAGTTTTGTAGAATCAAATTTTCAGATGAATTTTTGCATGGACTTCTATCATAAACTTCCCTCGTAACATATTGGAAGGATCCGAAAAGTTTTGTATCGTCTCGTATAGTCCTCGATTAAATTTTGGTTTTTGAGCAAAACTTGTATAATCTTGTGTATGATATATTACGATTTTTTGACCGAAACTTGCATTTTGAAATGTTTTGTAGGATCAAATTTTCAAATGATTTTTTGCATGAACTTCCATCACAACCTTCCCTCGTATCATATAGGAAAGATCTGAAAAGTTTTGTGTTGTTTCGTAGAGTCCTCGATTTAATTATATTTTTTAGGCAAAACTAGTAAAAACATATGTATAATATATTATGATTTTTTGAACGAAACTTACTATAGGAAAAGTTTCGTAGAATCAAATTTTCAGATGATTTTTTGCATAGACTTCCATCATAACCTTCCCATGTATCATATAGGAAAGATCTGAAAATTTTTGTATCGTCTCGTATAGTCCTCGATTTAATTTTATTTTTTGAGCAAAAATAGTATAAATTTGTGTATAATATATTACGATATTTTGACCAAAACTTGCATTTTGAAAAGTTTCACAGAATCAAATTTTCAGATGATTTTTTGCATTGACTTCCATCATAACCTCTCCCGTAACATATAGGAAGGATCTGAAGAGTTTTTTATCGTTTCGTACAGTCCTCGATTTAATTATATATTTTGAGCAAAACTAGTATAAATATGTGTATAATATATTATGATTTTTTGACCAAAACATGCAATTGGAAAAGTTTCGTAGATTCAAATTTTCAGATGATTTTTTGCATGAACTTCCATCATAACCTTCCCTCGTATCATATAGGAAGATTCTGAAAAGTTTTGTATCGTTCCGTACAGTCCTCGATTTAATTATATTTTTTGAGAAAAACTAGTATAAACTTGTGTATAATATATTATGAGTTTTGACCGAAACTTGCTATAGGAAAAGTTTCGTAGAATCAAATTTTCAAATGAATTTTTGCATAGACATCCATCATAACCTTCCCTCGTATCATATAGGAAGGATCTGAAAAGTTTTTTATCGTGTCGTATAGTCCTCGATTTAATTTTATTTTTTGAGCAAAACTAGTATAAACTTGTGTATGATATATTACGATTTTTTGACCGAATCTTGCATTTTGAAAAGTTTCGCAGAATCAAATTTTCAGATGATTTTTTGCATTGACTTCCATCATAACCTCCCCCGTAACATATAGGAAGGATCTGAAAAGTTTTTTATCGTTTCGTACAGTCCTCGATTTAATTATATATTTTGAGCAAAACTAGTATAAATATGTGTATAATATATTATGATTTTTTAATCGAAACATTCAATTGGAAAAGTTTCGTAGAATCAAATTTTCAGATGATTTTTTGCATGAACTTCCATCATCACTTTTCCTTGTATCATATATGAAGGATCTGAAAAGTTTTGTATTGTTCCGTACAGTCCTCGATTTAATTATAATTTTTTGAGAAAAACTAGTATAAACTCTGGTATAATATATTATGATTTTTTTACCGAAACTTGCAATTAGAAAAGTTTCATAGAATCAAATTTTCAGATGATTTTTTGCATAGACTTCTATCATAACCTTCCCTGGTAACATATAGGAAGGATCCGAAAATTTTTGTATAGTTTAGTATAGTCCTCAATTTAATTTCTATTTTCTGAGCAAAACTAGTATAAACTTGTGTATGATATATTACGATTTTTTGACCGAAACTTGCATTTTGAAACGTTTCGTCGAATCAAATTTTCAGATGATTTTTTGCATGGACTTCCATCATAACCTTCCCTCGTAACATATAGGAAGGATCTGAAAAGTTTTGTATCGTTTCTTATAGTCCTCAATTTAATTTTTTATTTTTTGAGCAAAACTAGTATAAACTTGTGTATGATATACTACGATTTTTTGACCGAATCTTGCATTTTGAAATGTTTCGTAGAATCAAATTTTCAGATGAATTTTTGCATGGAATTCCATCATAACCTTCACTCGTAATATATAGGAATGATCTGAAAAGTTTTGTATCGTTTCGTACAATCCTCGATTTAATTTGATTTTTTGAGCAATACTAGTATAAACTTATGTATAATATATATAATGATTTTTGACCGAAACTTGCATTACGAAAAGTTTTGTAGAATCAAATTTTCAGATTATATTTTGCATGGACTTCCATCATAACCTTCCCTCGTATCATATAGGAAGGATCTGAAAAGTTTTGTATCGTTTCGTACAGTCCTCGATTTAATTATTTTTTATTTATAAATACTAGTATAAACTTGTGTATAATATATTATGATTTTTTGATCGAAACTTGCAATTGGAAAAGTTTCATAGAATCAAATTTTCAGATGATTTTTTTGCATAGACTTCCATCATAACCATCCCTCGTAACATATAGGAAGGATCTGAAAAGTTTTGTATCGTTTCTTATAGTCCTCAATTTAATTTTTTATTTTTTGAGCAAAACTAGTATAAACTTGTGTATGATATATTACGATTTTTTGACCAAATCTTGCATTTTGAAACGTTTCGTAGAATCAAATTTTCAGATGATTTTTTGCATGGATTTCCATCATAACCTCCCCCCGTATTATATAGGAAGGATATGAAAGTTTTGAATCGTTTCATACAATCCTCGATTTAATTAATTTTTTTTATTAATACTAGTATAAACTTGTGTATAATATATTATGATGATTTGACCGAAACATACAATCGGAAAAGTTTTGTAGAATCAAATTTTCAGATTAAATTTTGCATGGACTTCTATCATAAATTTCCCTCGTAACATATTGGAAGGATCCGAAAAGTTTTGTATCGTCTCGTATAGTCCTCGATTAAATTTTGGTTTTTGAGCAAAACTTGTATAATCATGTGTATGATATATTACGATTTTTTGACCAGAACTTGCATTTTGAAATGTTTTGTGTGATCAAATTTTCAAATGATTTTTTGCATGAACTTCCATCATAACCTTCCCTCGTATCATATAGGAAAGATCTGAAAAGTTTTGTGTTGTTTCGTACAGTCCTCGATTTGATTATATTTTTTAGGCAAAACTAGTATAAACTTATGTATAATATATTATGATTTTTTGAACGAAACTTACTATAGGAAAAGTTTCGTAGAATCAAATTTTCAGATGATTTTTTGCATAGACTTCCATCATAACCTTCCTTCGTATCATATAGGAAAGATCTGAAAAGTTTTGTATCGTCTCGTATAGTCCTCGATTTAATTTTATTTTTTGAGCAAAACTAGTATAAATTTGTGTATAATATATTACGATATTTTGACCAAAACTTGTATTTTGAAAAGTTTCGCAGAATCAAATTTTCAGATGATTTTTTGCATTGACTTCCATCATAACCTCCCCCGTAACATATAGGAAGGATCTGAAAAGTTTTGTATCGTTTCGTACAGTCCTCGATTTAATTATATATTATGAGACAAACTAGTATAAATATGCGTATAATATATTATGATTTTTTGACCGAAACATGCAATTGGAAAACTTTTGTAGAATCAAATTTTCAGATGATTTTTTGCATGAACTTCCAGAATAACCTTACCTCGTATCATATAGGAAGGATCTGAAAATTTTTGTATCGTTCCGTACAGTCCTCGATTTAATTATATTTTTTTAGAAAAACTAGTATAAAGTTGTGTATAATATATTATGATTTTTTCACCGAAACTTGCAATAGGAAAAGTTTCGTAGAATCAAATTTTCAGTTGATTTTTTGCATAGACTTCCATCATAACCTTCCCTCGTAACATATAGGAAAGATCTGAAAAGTTTTGTATCGTCTCGTATAGTCCTCGATTTAATTTTATTTTTTGAGCAAAACTAGTATAAATTTGTGTATAATATATTACGATATTTTTACCAAAACTTGCATTTTGAAAAGTTTCGCAGAATCAAATTTTCAGATGATTTTTTGCATTGACTTCCATCATAACCTCCCCCGTAACATATAGGAAGGATCTGAAAAGTTTTGTATCGATTCGTACAGTCCTCGATTTAATTATATATTTTGAGGCAAACTAGTATAAATATGCGTATAATATATTATGATTTTTTGACCGAAACATGCAATTGGAAAAGTTTTGTAGAATCAAATTTTCAGATGATTTTTTGCATGAACTTCCATCAAAACCTTCCCTCGTATCATATAGGAAGGATCAGAAAAGTTTTGTATCGTTCCGTATAGTCCTCGATTTAATTATATTTTTTTAGAAAAACTAGTATAAACTTGTGTATAATATATTATGATTTTTTAACCGAAACTTGCAATTGGAAAGGTTTCATAGAATCAAATTTTCAGTTGATTTTTTGCATAGACTTCCATCATAACCTTCCCTCGTAACATATAGGAAGGATCTGAAAAGTTTTGTATCGTCTCGTATAGTCCTCGATTTAATTTTATTTTTTGAGCAAAACTAGTATAAATTTGTGTATAATATATTACGATATTTTACCCAAAACTTGCATTTTGAAAAGTTTCGTAGAATCAAATTTTCAGATGATTTTTTGCATTGACTTCCATCATAACCTCCCCCGTAACATATAGGAAGGATCTGAAAAGTTTTGTATTGATTCGTACAGTCCTCGATTTAATTATATATTTTGAGGCAAACTAGTATAAATATGCGTATAATATATTATGATTTTTTGACCGAAACATGCAATTGGAAAAGTTTTGTAGAATCAAATTTTCAGATGATTTTTTGCATGAACTTCCATCATAACCTTCCCTCGTATCATATAGGAAGGATCTGAAAAGTTTTGTATCGTTCCGTACAGTCCTCGATTTAATTATATTTTTTTAGAAAAACTAGTATAAACTTGTGTATAATATATTAGGATTTTTTGACCGAAACTTGCAATTGGAAAGGTTTCATAGAATCAAATTTTCAGATGATATTTTGCATTGACTTCCATCATAACCTCCCTCGTATCATATAGGAAGGATCTGGAAATTTTTGTATCGTTTCGTACAATCCTCGATTTAATTATATATTTTGAGACAAACTAGTATAAATATGTGTATAATACATTATGATTTTTTGACCGAAACATGCAATTGGAAAAGTTTTGTAGAATCAAATTTTCAGATGATTTGTTGCATGAACTTCCAACATAACCTTCCCTCGTATCATATAGGAAGGATCTGAAAAGTTTTGTATCGTTTCTTATAGTCCTCAATTTAATTTTTTATTTTTTGAGCAAAACTAGTATAAACTTGTGTATGATATATTACGATTTTTTGACCGAATCTTGCATTTTGAAATGTTTCGTAGATTCAAATTTTCAGATGATTTTTTGCATGGAATTCCATCATAACCTTCCCTCGTAATATATAGGAAGGATATGAAAAGTTTTGTATCGTTTCGTACAATCCTCGATTTAATTTGATTTTTTGAGCAATACTAGTATAAACTTGTATATAATATATTATGATTTTTGACCGAAACTTGCATTATGAAAAGTTTTCTAGAATCAAATTTTCAGATTATTTTTTGCATGGACATCCATAATAACCTTCCCTCGTATCATATAGGAAGGATCTGAAAAGTTTTGTATCGTTTCGTACAGTCCTCGATTTAATTTTTTTCCTGAGAAATACTAGTATAAACTTGTGTATAATATATTATGATTTTGTGACCGAAACTTGCAATTGGAAAAGTTTCATAAAATCAAATTTTCAGATGATTTTTTGCATAGACTTCCATCATAACCTTCCCTCGTAACATATAGGAAAGATTTGAAAAGTTTTGTATCGTTTCTTATATTCCTCAATTTAATTTTTTATTTTTTGAGCAAAACTAGTATAAACTTGTGTATGATATATTACGATTTTTTGACCGAATCTTGCATTTTGAAACGTTTCATAGAATCAAATTTTCAGATGATTTTTTGCATGGATTTCCATCATAACCTTCCCCCGTATTATATAGGAAGGATCTATAAGTTTTGAATCGTTTCGTACAATCCTCGATTTAATTAAATTTTTTTTGCAATACTAGTATAAACTTGTGTATAATATATTATGATGTTTTGACCGAAACATGCAATCGGAAAAGTTTTGTAGAATCAAATTTTCAGATTAATTTTTGCATGGACTTCTATCATAACCTTCCCTCGTAACATATAGGAAGGATTAGAAAAGTTTTGTACCGTCTCATATAATCCTCGATTAAATTTTGGTTTTTGAACAAAACTAGTATAAATTTGTGTATAATATATTATGATATTTTGACCAAAACTTGCATTTTGAAATGTTTCGCAGAATCAAATTTCCAGATGATGTTTTGCATTTACTTCCATCATTACCTCCCCCGTAATATATAGGAAGGATCTGAAAAGTTTTGTATCGTTTCGTACAGTCCTCGATTTAATTATAGATTTTGAGCAAAACTAGTATAAATATGTGTATAATATATTATGATTTTTTGACAAAAACTTGCAATTGGAAAATTTTGTACAATCAAATTTTCAGATGATTTTTTGCATGGACTTCCATCATAACCTTCCCTCGTATCATATAGGAAGGATCTGAAAAGTTTTGTATCGTTCCGTACAGTCCTCGATTTAATTTGATTTTTTGAACAATACTAGTATAAACTTGTGTATAATATATTATGATTTTTTGACCGAAACTTGCAATTGGAAAAGTTTCATAGAATCAAATTTTTCAGATAATTTTTACAATGGATTCTATCATAACCTTCCCTCGTAACATACAGGAAGGATCTGAAAAGTTTTGTATCGTTTCGTACAATCCTCGATTTAATTTGATTTTTTGAGCAATACTAGTATAAACTTGTGTATAATATATTAGTATTTTTGACCGAAACTTGCATTACGAAAAGTTTTGTAGAATCATATTTTCAGATGATTTTTTGCATGGACTTCCATTATAACCTTCCCTCGTATCATATAGGAAGGATCTGAAAAGTTTTGTATCATTTCGTACAGTCCTCGATTTAATTATATTTTTTTGAGAAATAATAGTATAAACTTGTGTATAATATATTATGATTTTTTGACCGAAACTTGCAATTGGAAAAGTTTCATAGAATCAAATTTTCAGATGATTTTTTGCATAGACTTCCATCATAACCTTCCCTCGTAACATATAGGAAGGATCTGAAAAGTTTTGTATCGTTTCTTATAGTCCTCAATTTAATTTTATATTTTTTGAGCAAAACTAGTGTAAACTTGTGTATGATATATTACGATTTTTTGACCGAATCTTGCATTTTGAAACGTTTCGTAGAATCAAATTTTCAGATGATTTTTTGCATGGAATTCCATCATAACCTTCCCTCGAAATATATAGGAAGGATCTGAAAAGTTTTGTATCGTTCCGTACAATCCTCGATTTACTTAATTTTTTTTAGCAATACTAGTATAAAATTGTGTATAATATATTATGATGTTTTGACTGAAACAAGCAATCGGAAAAGTTTTCTAGAATTAAATTTTCAGATGAATTTTTGCATGGACTTCTATCTTAACCTTCCCTCATAACATATAGGAAGGATCTGAAAAGTTTTGTATCGTCTCGTATAGTCCTCGATTAAATTTTGGTTTTTGAGCAAAACTTGTATAATCTTGTGTATGATATATTATGATTTTTTGACCGAAACTTGCATTTTAAAAAGTTTTGTAGGATCAAATTTTCAAATGATTTTTTGCATGAACTTCCATCATAACCTTCCCTCGTATCATATTGGAAAGATCTGAAAAGTTTTGTGTTGTTTCGTACAGTCCTCGATTTAATTATATTTTTTAGGCAAAACTAGTATAAACTTATGTATAATATATTAAGATTTTTTGAACGAAACTTACAATAGGAAATGTTTCGTTGAATCAAATTTTCAGATGATTTTTTGCATAGACTTCCATCATAACCTTCCCACGTATCATATAGGAAAGATCTGAAAAGTTTTGTATCGTCTCGTATAGTCCTCGATTTAATTTAATTTTTGAGCAAAACTAGTATAAATTTGTGTATAATATATTACGATATTTTGACCAAAACTTGCATTTTGAAAAGTTTTATAGAATCAAATTTTCAGATGATTTTTTGCATTGACTTCCATCATAACCTCCCCCGTAACATATAGGAAGGATCTGAAAAGTTTTGTATCGTTTCGTACAGTCCTCGATTTAATTATATATTTTGAGCAAAACTAGTATAAATATGTGTATAATATATTATGATTTTTTGACCGAAACATGCAATTGGAAAAGTTTTGTAGAATCAAATTTTCAGATGATTTTTTGCATGGACTTTCATCATAACCTTCCCTCGTATCATATAGGAAGGATCTGAAAACTTTTGTATCGTTCCGTACAGTCCTCGATTTAATTTGATTTTTTGAGCAATACTAGTATAAACTTGTGTATAATATATTATGATTTTTTGACCGAAACTCGCAATTGGAAAAGTTTCATAGAATCAAATTTTCAGATGATTTTTAGCATAGACTTCTATCATAACCTTCCCTCGTAACATATAGGAAGGATCTGAAAAGTTTTGTATCGTTTCGTACAATCCTCGATTTAATTTGATTTTTTGAGCAATACTAGTATAAACTTGTGTATAATATATTAGTATTTTTGACCGAAACTTGCATTACGAAAAGTTTTGTAGAATCAAATTTTCAGATGATTTTTTGCATGGACTTCCATTATAACCTTCCCTCGTATCATATAGGAAGGATCTGAAAATTTTTGTATCATTTCGTACAGTCCTCGATTTAATTATATTTTTTTGAGAAATACTAGTATAAAAATGTGTATTATATATTATGATTTTTTGACCGAAACTTGCAATTGGAAAAGTTTCATAGAATCAAATTTTCAGATGATTTTTTGCATAGACTTACATCATAATCTTCCCTCGTAACATATAGGAAGGATCTGAAAAGTTTTGTATCGTTTCTTATAATCCTCAATTTAATTTTTTTAATTTTTGAGCAAAACTAGTATAAACTTGTGTATGATATATTACGATTTTTTGACCGAATCTTGCATTTTGAAACGTTTCGTAGAATCAAATTTTCAGATGATTTTTTGCATGGATTTCCATCATTACCTTCCCCCGTATTATATAGGGAGGATCTGAAAGTTTTGTATCGTTTCGTACAATCCTCGATTTAATTAATTTTTTGGAGCAATACTATTATAAACTTGTGTATAATATATTATGATGTTTTGACCGAAACTTGCAATTGGAAAAGTTTTATAGAATCAAATTTTCAGATGATTTTTTGCATAGACTTCCATCATAATCTTCCCTCGTAATATATAGGAAGGATCTGAAAAGTTTTGTATCGTTTCTTATAGTCCTCAATTTAATTTTTTAATTTTTGAGCAAAACTAGTATAAACTTGTGTATGATATATTACGATTTTTTGACCGATACTTGCATTTTGAAAAGTTTTGTACGATCAAATTCTCAAATGATTTTGTGCATGAACTTCCATCATAACCTTCCCTCGTATCATATATGAAAGATCTGAAAAATTTTGTATCGTCTCGTATAGTCCTCGATTTAATTTTATTTTTTGAGCAAAACTAGTATAAATTTGTGTATAATATATTACGATATTTTGACCGAAATTTGCATTTTGAAAAGTTTCGCAGAATCAAATTTTCAGATGATTTTTTGCATTGACACCATCATAACCTCCCCCGTAACATAAAGGAAGGATCTGATAAGTTTTGTATCGTTTCGTACAGTCCTCGATTTAATTATATATTTTGAGAAAAACTAGTATAAATATGTGTATAGTATATTATGATTTTTTCACCGAAACATGCAATTGGAAAAGTTTCGTAGAATTAAATTTTCAGATGATTTTTTGCATGAACTTCCATCATAACCTTCCCTCGTATCATATAGGAAAGATCAGAAAGGTTTTGTATCGTTCCGTACAATCCTCGATTTAACTATATTTTTTGAGAAAAACTAGTATAAACTTGTGTATAATATATTATGAGTTTTTAACCGAAACTTGCAATTGGAAAGGTTTCATAAAATCAAATTTTCAGTTGATTTTTTGCATAGACTTCCATCATAACCTTCCCTCGTAACATATAGGAAGGATCTGGAAAGTTTTGTATCGTTTCTTTTATTCCCCAATTTAAGTTTTTATTTTTTGAGCAAAATTAGTATAAACTTGTGTATGATATATTACGATTTTTTGACCGAAACTTGCAATTTGAAACGTTTCGAAGAATCAAATTTTCAGATGATTTTTTGCATGGAATTCCATCATAACCTTCCCTCGTAATATATAGGAAGGATCTGAAAAGTTTTGTATCGTTCCGTACAATCCTCGATTTAATTTGATTTTTTGAGCAATACTAGTATAAACTTGTGTATAATATATTATGATTTTTTGACCGAAACTTGCATTACGAAAAGTTTTATAGAATCAAATTTTCAGATGATTTTTGGCATGGACTTCCATCATAACCTTCCCTTGTATCATATATGAAGGATCTGAAAAGTTTTGTATCGTTTCGTACAGTCCTCGATTTAATTATTTTTTTTTGAGAAATACTAGTATAAAAATGTGTATAATATATTATGATTTTTTGACCGAAACTTACAATTGGAAAAGTTTCATAGAATCAAATTTTCAGATGATTTTTTGCATAGACTTCCATCATAACCTTCCCTCGTAACATATAAGAAGGATCTGAAAAGTT
Organism: Lathyrus aphaca; assembly: GCA_963966055.1. Classification (NCBI taxonomy): domain Eukaryota; kingdom Viridiplantae; phylum Streptophyta; class Magnoliopsida; order Fabales; family Fabaceae; genus Lathyrus; species Lathyrus aphaca. The sequence goes on along the minus strand of OZ014523.1, from coordinate 525,993,413 downwards.
TTGTATCGTTTCTTATAGTCCTCAATTTTATTTTTTATTTTTTGAGCAAAACTAGTATAAACTTGTGTATGATATATTACGATTTTTTGACCGAATCTTGCAATTTGAAACGTTTCGTAAAATCAAATTTTCAGATGATTTTTTGCATGGAATTCACTCATAACATTCCCTCATAATATATAGGAAGGATCTGAAAAGTTTTGTATCGATCCGTACAATCCTCGATTTAATTTGATTTTTTGAGGAATACTAGTATAAACTTGTGTATAATATATTATGATTTTTGACCGAAACTTGCATTACGAAAAGTTTTGTAGAATCAAATTTTCAGATGATTTTTTGCATGGACTTCCACTATAACCTTCCCTCGTATCATATAGGAAGGATCTGAAAAGTTTTGTATCGTTTCGTACAGTCCTCGATTTAATTATATTTTTTTGAGAAATACTAGTATAAAAATGTGTATAATATATTATGATTTTTTGACCGAAACTTGCAATTGGAAAAGTTTCATAGAATCAAATTTTCAGATGATTTTTTGCATAGACTTACATCATAATCTTCCCTCGTAACATATAGGAAGGATCTGAAAAGTTTTGTATCGTTTCTTATAATCCTCAATTTAATTTTTTTAATTTTTGAGCAAAACTAGTATAAACTTGTGTATGATATATTACTTTTTTTTGACCGAATCTTGCATTTTGAAACGTTTCGTAGAATCAAATTTTCAGATGATTTTTTGCATGAATTTCCATCATTACCTTCCCCCGTATTATATAGGGAGGATCTGAAAGTATTGTATCGTTTCGTACAATCCTCGATTTAATTAATTTTTTGGAGCAATACTAGTATAAACTTGTGTATAATATATTATGATCTTTTGACCGAAACTTGCAATTGGAAAAGTTTTATAGAATCAAATTTTCAGATGATTTTTTGCATAGACTTCCATCATAATCTTCCCTCGTAATATATAGGAAGGATCTGAAAAGTTTTGTATCGTTTCTTATAGTCCTCAATTTAATTTTTTAATTTTTGAGCAAAACTAGTATAAACTTGTGTATGATATATTACGATTTTTTGACCGATACTTGCATTTTGAAAAGTTTTGTAGGATCAAATTCTCAAATGATTTTGTGCATGAACTTCCATCATAACCTTCCCTCGTATCATATATGAAAGATCTGAAAAATTTTGTATCGTCTCGTATAGTCCTCGATTTAATTTTATTTTTTGAGCAAAACTAGTATAAATTTGTGTATAATATATTACGATATTTTGACTGAAATTTGCATTTTGAAAAGTTTCGCAGAATCAAATTTTCAGATGATTTTTTGCATTGACACCATCATAACCTCCCCCGTAACATAAAGGAAGGATCTGATAAGTTTTGTATCGTTTCGTACAGTCCTCGATTTAATTATATATTTTGAGAAAAACTAGTATAAATATGTGTATAGTATATTATGAGTTTTTAACCGAAACTTGCAATTGGAAAGGTTTCATAAAATCAAATTTTCAGTTGATTTTAAGTTTTTATTTTTTGAGCAAAACTAGTATAAACTTGTGTATGATATATTACGATTTTTTGACCGAAACTTGCAATTTGAAACGTTTCGTAGAATCAAATCTTCAGATGATTTTTTGCATGGAATTCCATCATAACCTTCCCTACGAATATATAGGAAGGATCTGAAAAGTTTTGTATCGTTCCGTACAATCCTCGATTTAAATTGATTTTTTGAGCAATACTAGTATAAACTTGTGTATAATATATTATGATTTTTTGACTGAAACTAGCATTACGAAAAGTTTTGTAGAATCAAATTTTCAGATGATTTTTTTCATGGACTTCCATCATAACCTTCCCTCGTATCATATATGAAGGATCTGAATAGTTTTGTATCGTTTCATACAGTCCTCGATTTAATTATTTTTTTTTGAGAAATACTAGTATAAAAATGTGTATAATATATTATGTTTTTTTGACCGAAACTTGCAATTGGAAAAGTTTCATAGATCAAATTTTCAGATGATTTTTGCATAGATTTCCATCATAACCTTCCCTCGTAACATATAAGAAGGATCTGAAAAGTTTTGTATCGTTTCTTATAGTCCTCAATTTTATTTTTTATTTTTTGAGCAAAACTAGTATAAACTTGTGAATGATATATTACGATTTTTTTACCGAAACTTGCAATTTGAAACGTTTCGTAGAATCAAATTTTCAGATGATTTTTTGCATGAAATTCACTCATAACATTCCCTCATAATATATAGGAAGGATCTGAAAAGTTTTGTATCGTTTCGTACAATCCTCGATTTAATTTGATTTTTTGAGCAATACTAGCATAAACTTGTGTATAATATATTATGATTTTTGACCGAAACTTGCATTACGAAATGTTTTGTAGAATCAAATTTTCAGAGGATATTTTGCATGGACTTCCATCATAACCTTCCCTCGTATCATATAGGAAGGATCTGAAAAGTTTTGTATCGTTTCGTACAGTCCTCGATTTAATTATATTTTTTTGAGAAATACTAGTATATAAATGTGTATAATATATTATGATTTTTTGACCGAAACTTGCAATTGGAAAAGTTTCATAGAATCAAATTTTCAATTGATTTTTTGCATAGACTTCCATCATAATCTTCCCTCGTAACATATAGGAAGGATCTGAAAAGTTTTGTATCGTTTTTTATAGTCCTCAATTTAATTTTTTAATTTTTGAGCAAAACTAGTATAAACTTGTGTATGATATATTATGATTTTTTGACCGAATCTTGCATTTTGAAACGTTTCGTAGAATCAAATTTTCAGATGATTTTTTGCATGGATTTCCATCATAACCTTCCCCCGTATTATATAGGGAGGATCTGAAAGTTTTGTATCGTTTCGTACAATCCTCGATTTAATTAATTTTTTTGAGCAATACTAGTATAAACTTGTGTATAATATATTATGATGTTTTGACCGAAACCATCAATCGGAAAAGTTTTGTAGAATCAAATTTTCAGATGATTTTTTGCATGGACTTCTATCATAACCTTCCCTCGTAACATATAGGAAGGATCTGAAAAGTTTTGTATCGTCTCGTATAGTCCTCGATTAAATTTTGGTTTTTGAGAAAAACTTGTATAATCTTGTGTATGATATATTACGATTTTTTGACCGATACTTGCATTTTGAAAGGTTTTGTAGGATCAAATTCTCAAATGATTTTTTGCATGAACTTCCATCATAACCTTCCCTCGTATCATATATGAAAGATCTGAAAAGTTATGTATCGTCTCGTATAGTCCTCGATTTAATTTTATTTTTTGAGCAAAACTAGTATAAATTTGTGTATAATATATTACGATATTTTGACCGAAATTTGCATTTTGAAGAATCAAATTTTCAGATGATTTTTTGCATTGACACCATCATAACCTCCCCCGTAACATATAGGAAGGATCTGATAAGTTTTGTATCGTTTCGTACAGTCATCGATTTAATTATATATTTTGAGAAAAACTAGTATAAATATGTGTATAGTATATTATGATTTTTTGACCGAAACATGCAATTGGAAAAATTTCGTAGAATCGAATTTTCAGATGATTTTTTGCATGAACTTCCATCATAACCTTCCCTCGTATCATATAGGAAGGATATGAAAAGTTTTGTATCGTTCCGTACAATCCTCGATTTAATTATATTTTTGAGAAAAACTAGTATAAACTTGTGTATAATATATTATGAGTTTTTAACCGAAACTTGCAATTGGAAAGGTTTTATAAAATCAAGTTTTCAGTTGATTTTTTGCATAGACTTCCATCATAACCTTCCCTGTAACATATAGGAAGGATCTGGAAAGTTTTGTATCGTTTCTTTTATTCCCCAATTTAATTTTTTATTTTTTGTGCAAAACTAGTATAAACTTGTGTATGATATATTACGATTTTTTGACCGAAACTTGCAATTTGAAACGTTTCGTAGAATCAAATTTTCAGATGATTTTTTGAATGGAATTCCATCATAACCTTCCCTCGTAATATATAGGAAGGATATGAAATGTTTTGTATCGTTCCGTACAATACTCGATTTAATTTGATTTTTTAAGCAATACTAGTATAAACTTGTGTATAATATATTATGATTTTTGACCGAAACTTGCATTACGAAAAGTTTTGTAGAATCAAATTTTCAGATGATTTTTTGCATGGACTTCCATCATAACCTTCCCTCGTATCATATATGAAGGATCTGAAAAGTTTTGTATCGTTTCGTACAGTCCTCGATTTAATTATTTTTTTTTTGAGAAATACTAGTATAAAAATGTGTATAATATATTATGATTTTTTGACCGAAACTTGCAATTGGAAAAGTTTCATAGAATCAAATTTTCAGATGATTTTTTGCATAGACTTCCATCATAACCTTCCCTCGTAACATATAAGAAGGATCTGAAAAGTTTTGTATCGTTTCTTATAGTCCTCAATTTTATTTTTTATTTTTTGAGCAACACTAGTATAAACTTGTGTATGATATATTACGATTTTTTGACCGAATCTTGCATTTGAAACGTGTCGTAGAATCAAATTTCAGATGATTTTTTGCATGGAATTCCATCATAACCTTCCCTCCTAATATATAGGAAGGATCTGAAAAGTTATGTATCGTTTCGTACAATCCTCGATTTAATTTGATTTTTTGAGCAATACTAGTATAAACTTGTGTATAATATATTAAGATTTTTGACCGAAACTTGCATTACGAAAAGTTTTGTAGAATCAAATTTTCAGATGATTTTTTGCATGGACTTCCATCATAACCTTCCCTCGTATCATATAGGAAGGATCTGAAAAGTTTTGTATCGTTTCGTACAGTCTTCGATTTAATTATATTTTTTTGAGAAATACTAGTATATAAATGTGTATAATATATTATGATTTTTTGACCGAAACCTGCAATTGGAAAAGTTTCATAGAATCAAATTTTCAAATGATTTTTTGCATAGACTTCCATCATAATCTTCCCTCGTAACATATAGGAAGGATCTGAAAAGTTTTGTATCGTTTCTTATAGTCTTCAATTTAATTTTTTAATTTTGAGCAAAACTAGTATAAACTTGTGTATGATATATTATGATTTTTTGACCGAATCTTGCATTTTGAAACGTTTCGTAGAATCAAATTTTCAGATGATTTTTTGCATGGATTTCCATCATAACCTTCCCCCGTATTATATAGGGAGGATCTGAAAGTTTTGTATCGTTTCGTACAATCCTCGATTTAATTAATTTTTTTAAGCAATACTAGTATAAACTTGTGTATAATATATTATGATGTTTTGTCCGAAACTTGCAATCGGAAAAGTTTTGTAGAATCAAATTTTCAGATGATTTTTTGCATGGACTTTTATCATAACCTTCCCTCGTAACATATAGGGAGGATCTGAAAGTTTTGTATCGTTTCGTACAATCCTCGATTAAATTTTGGTTTTTGAGCAATTCTAGTATAAACTTGTCTATAATATATTACGATGTTTTGACCGATACTTGCATTCGGAAAAGTTTTGTAGAATCAAATTTTCAGATGATTTTTTGCATGGACTTCTATCATAACCTTCCCTCGTAACATATAGGAAGGATCTGAAAAGTTTTGTATCGTCTCGTATAGTCCTCGATTTAATTTTATTTTTTGAGCAAAACTAGTATAAATTTGTATATAATATATTACGATATTTTTACCGAAATTTGCATTTTGAAGAATCAAATTTTCAGATGATTTTTTGCATTGACACCATCATAACCTCCCCCGTAACATATAGGAAGGATCTGATAAGTTTTGTATCGTTTCGTACAGTCATCGATTTAATTATATATTTTGAGAAAAACTAGTATAAATATGTGTATAGTATATTATGATTTTTTGACCGAAACATGCAATTGGAAAAATTTCGTAGAATCGAATTTTCAGATGATTTTTTGCATGAACTTCCATCATAACCTTCCCTCGTATCATATAGGAAGGATATGAAAAGTTTTGTATCGTTCCGTACAATCCTCGATTTAATTATATTTTTGAGAAAAACTAGTATAAACTTGTGTATAATATATTATGAGTTTTTAACCGAAACTTGCAATTGGAAAGGTTTTATAAAATCAAGTTTTCAGTTGATTTTTTGCATAGACTTCCATCATAACCTTCCCTGTAACATATAGGAAGGATCTGGAAAGTTTTGTATCGTTTCTTTTATTCCCCAATTTAATTTTTTATTTTTTGTGCAAAACTAGTATAAACTTGTGTATGATATATTACGATTTTTTGACCGAAACTTGCAATTTGAAACGTTTCGTAGAATCAAATTTTCAGATGATTTTTTGAATGGAATTCCATCATAACCTTCCCTCGTAATATATAGGAAGGATCTGAAAAGTTATGTATCGTTTCGTACAATACTCGATTTAATTTGATTTTTTAAGCAATACTAGTATAAACTTGTGTATAATATATTATGATTTTTGACCGAAACTTGCATTACGAAAAGTTTTGTAGAATCAAATTTTCAGATGATTTTTTGCATGGACTTCCATCATAACCTTCCCTCGTATCATATAGGAAGGATCTGAAAAGTTTTGTATCGTTTCGTACAGTCTTCGATTTAATTATATTTTTTTGAGAAATACTAGTATATAAATGTGTATAATATATTATGATTTTTTGACCGAAACCTGCAATTGGAAAAGTTTCATAGAATCAAATTTTCAAATGATTTTTTGCATAGACTTCCATCATAATCTTCCCTCGTAACATATAGGAAGGATCTGAAAAGTTTTGTATCGTTTCTTATAGTCTTCAATTTAATTTTTTAATTTTGAGCAAAACTAGTATAAACTTGTGTATGATATATTATGATTTTTTGACCGAATCTTGCATTTTGAAACGTTTCGTAGAATCAAATTTTCAGATGATTTTTTGCATGGATTTCCATCATAACCTTCCCCCGTATTATATAGGGAGGATCTGAAAGTTTTGTATCGTTTCGTACAATCCTCGATTTAATTAATTTTTTTAAGCAATACTAGTATAAACTTGTGTATAATATATTATGATGTTTTGTCCGAAACTTGCAATCGGAAAAGTTTTGTAGAATCAAATTTTCAGATGATTTTTTGCATGGACTTTTATCATAACCTTCCCTCGTAACATATAGGGAGGATCTGAAAGTTTTGTATCGTTTCGTACAATCCTCGATTAAATTTTGGTTTTTGAGCAATTCTAGTATAAACTTGTCTATAATATATTACGATGTTTTGACCGATACTTGCATTCGGAAAAGTTTTGTAGAATCAAATTTTCAGATGATTTTTTGCATGGACTTCTATCATAACCTTCCCTCGTAACATATAGGAAGGATCTGAAAAGTTTTGTATCGTCTCGTATAGTCCTCGATTTAATTTTATTTTTTGAGCAAAACTAGTATAAATTTGTATATAATATATTACGATATTTTTACCGAAATTTGCATTTTGAAGAATCAAATTTTCAGATGATTTTTTGCATTGACACCATCATAACCTCCCCCGTAACATATAGGAAGGATCTGATAAGTTTTGTATCGTTTCGTACAGTCATCGATTTAATTATATATTTTGAGAAAAACTAGTATAAATATGTGTATAGTATATTATGATTTTTTGACCGAAACATGCAATTGGAAAAGTGTCGTAGAATCAAATTTTTAGATGATTTTTTGCATGAACTTCCATCATAACCTTCCCTCGTATCATATAGGAAGGATCTTAAAAGTTTTGTATCGTTCCGTACAATCCTCGATTTAATTATATTTTTGAGAAAAACTAGTATAAACTTGTGTATAATATATTATGAGTTTTTAACCGAAACTTGCAATTGGAAAGGTTTTATAAAATCAAATTTTCAGTTGATTTTTTGCATAGACTTCCATCATAACCTTCCCTGTAACATATAGGAAGGATCTGGAAAGTTTTGTATCGTTTCTTTTATTCCCCAATTTAATTTTTTATTTTTTGTGCAAAACTAGTATAAACTTGTGTATGATATATTACGATTTTTTCACCGAAACTTGCAATTTGAAACGTTTCGTAGAATCAAATTTTCAGATGATTTTTTGAATGGAATTCCATCATAACCTTCCCTCGTAATATATAGGAAGGATCTGAAAAGTTTTGTATCGTTCCGTACAATACTCGATTTAATTTGATTTTTTAAGCATTACTAGTATAAACTTGTGTATAATATATTATGATTTTTGACCGAAACTTGCATTACGAAAACTTTTGTAGAATCAAATTTTCAGATGATTTTTTGCATGGACTTCCATCATAACCTTCCCTCGTATCATATATGAAGGATCTGAAAAGTTTTGTATCGTTTCGTACAGTCCTCGATTTAATTATTTTTTTTTTGAGAAATACTAGTATAAAAATGTGTATAATATATTATGATTTTTTGACCGAAACTTGCAATTGGGAAAGTTTCATAGAATCAAATTTTCAGATGATTTTTTGCATAGACTTCCATCATAACCTTCCCTCGTAACATATAAGAAGGATCTGAAAAGTTTTGTATCGTTTCTTATAGTCCTCAATTTTATTTTTTATTTTTTGAGCAACACTAGTATAAACTTGTGTATGATATATTACGATTTTTTGACCGAATCTTGCATTTTGAAACGTGTCGTAGAATCAAATTTCAGATGATTTTTTGCATGGAATTCCATCATAACCTTCCCTCCTAATATATAGGAAGGATCTGAAAAGTTATGTATCGTTTCGTACAATCCTCGATTTAATTTGATTTTTTGAGCAATACTAGTATAAACTTGTGTATAATATATTAAGATTTTTGACCGAAACTTGCATTACGAAAAGTTTTATAGAATCAAATTTTCAGATGATTTTTTGCATGGACTTCCATCATAACCTTCCCTCGTATCATATAGGAAGGATCTGAAAAGTTTTGTATCGTTTCGTACAGTCTTCGATTTAATTATATTTTTTTGAGAAATACTAGTATATAAATGTGTATAATATATTATGATTTTTTGACCGAAACCTGCAATTGGAAAAGTTTCATAGAATCAAATTTTCAAATGATTTTTTGCATAAACTTCCATCATAATCTTCCCTCGTAACATATAGGAAGGATCTGAAAAGTTTTGTATCGTTTCTTATAGTCTTCAATTTAATTTTTTAATTTTGAGCAAAACTAGTATAAACTTGTGTATGATATATTATGATTTTTTGACCGAATCTTGCATTTTGAAACGTTTCGTAGAATCAAATTTTCAGATGATTTTTTGCATGGATTTCCATCATAACCTTCCCCCGTATTATATAGGGAGGATCTGAAAGTTTTGTATCGTTTCGTACAATCCTCGATTTAATTAATTTTTTTAAGCAATACTAGTATAAACTTGTGTATAATATATTATGATGTTTTGTCCGAAACTTGCAATCGGAAAAGTTTTGTAGAATCAAATTTTCAGATGATTTTTTGCATGGACTTTTATCATAACCTTCCCTCGTAACATATAGGGAGGATCTGAAAGTTTTGTATCGTTTCGTACAATCCTCGATTAAATTTTGGTTTTTGAGCAATACTAGTATAAACTTGTCTATAATATATTACGATGTTTTGACCGATACTTGCATTCGGAAAAGTTTTGTAGAATCAAATTTTCAGATGATTTTTTGCATGGACTTCTATCATAACCTTCCCTCGTAACATATAGGAAGGATCTGAAAAGTTTTGTATCGTCTCGTATAGTCCTCGATTTAATTTTATTTTTTGAGCAAAACTAGTATAAATTTGTATATAATATATTACGATATTTTTAACGAAATTTGCATTTTGAAGAATCAAATTTTCAGATGATTTTTTGCATTGACACCATCATAACCTCCCCCGTAACATATAGGAAGGATCTGATAAGTTTTGTATCGTTTCGTACAGTCATCGATTTAATTATATATTTTGAGAAAAACTAGTATAAATATGTGTATAGTATATTATGATTTTTTGACCGAAACATGCAATTGGAAAAGTGTCGTAGAATCAAATTTTCAGATGATTTTTTGCATGAACTTCCATCATAACCTTCCCTCGTATCATATAGGAAGGATCTGAAAAGTTTTGTATCGTTCCGTACAATCCTCGATTTAATTATATTTTTGAGAAAAACTAGTATAAACTTGTGTATAATATATTATGAGTTTTTAACCGAAACTTGCAATTGGAAAGGTTTTATAAAATCAAATTTTCAGTTGATTTTTTGCATAGACTTCCATCATAACCTTCCCTGTAACATATAGGAAGGATCTGGAAAGTTTTGTATCGTTTCTTTTATTCCCCAATTTATTTTTTTATTTTTTGTGCAAAACTAGTATAAACTTGTGTATGATATATTACGATTTTTTCACCGAAACTTGCAATTTGAAACGTTTCGTAGAATCAAATTTTCAGATGATTTTTTGAATGGAATTCCATCATAACCTTCCCTCGTAATATATAGGAAGGATCTGAAAAGTTTTGTATCGTTCCGTACAATACTCGATTTAATTTGATTTTTTAAGCAATACTAGTATAAACTTGTGTATAATATATTATGATTTTTGACCGAAACTTGCATTACGAAAAGTTTTGTAGAATCAAATTTTCAGATGATTTTTTGCATGGACTTCCATCATAACCTTCCCTCGTATCATATATGAAGGATCTGAAAAGTTTTGTATCGTTTCGTACAGTCCTCGATTTAATTATTTTTTTTTTGAGAAATACTAGTATAAAAATGTGTATAATATATTATGATTTTTTGACCGAAACTTGCAATTGGAAAAGTTTCATAGAATCAAATTTTCAGATGATTTTTTGCATACACTTCCATCATAACCTTCCCTCGTAACATATAAGAAGGATCTGAAAAGTTTTGTATCGTTTCTTATAGTCCTCAATTTTATTTTTTATTTTTTGAGCAAAACTAGTATAAACTTGTGTATGATATATTACGATTTTTTGACCGAATCTTGCATTTTGAAACGTGTCGTAGAATCAAATTTCAGATGATTTTTTGCATGGAATTCCATCATAACCTTCCCTCCTAATATATAGGAAGGATCTGAAAAGTTATGTATCGTTTCGTACAATCCTCGATTTAATTTGATTTTTTGAGCAATACTAGTATAAACTTGTGTATAATATATTAAGATTTTTGACCGAAACTTGCATTACGAAAAGTTTTGTAGAATCAAATTTTCAGATGATTTTTTGCATGGACTTCCATCATAACCTTCCCTCGTATCATATAGGAAGGATCTGAAAAGTTTTGTATCGTTTCGTACAGTCCTCGATTTAATTATATTTTTTTGAGAAATACTAGTATATAAATGTGTATAATATATTATGATTTTTTGACCGAAACCTGCAATTGGAAAAGTTTCATAGAATCAAATTTTCAGATGATTTTTTGCATAAACTTCCATCATAATCTTCCCTCGTAACATATAGGAAGGATCCGAAAAGTTTTGTATCGTTTCTTATAGTCTTCAATTTAATTTTTTAATTTTGAGCAAAACTAGTATAAACTTGTGTATGATATATTATGATTTTTTGACCGAATCTTGCATTTTGAAACGTTTCGTAGAATCAAATTTTCAGATGATTTTTTGCATGGATTTCCATCATAACCTTCCCCCGTATTATATAGGGAGGATCTGAAAGTTTTGTATCGTTTCGTACAATCCTCGATTTAATTAATTTTTTTAAGCAATACTAGTATAAACTTGTTTATAATATATTATGATGTTTTGTCCGAAACTTGCAATCGGAAAAGTTTTGTAGAATCAAATTTTCAGATGATTTTTTGCATGGACTTTTATCATAACCTTCCCTCGTAACATATAGGGAGGATCTGAAAGTTTTGTATCGTTTCGTACAATCCTCGATTAAATTTTGGTTTTTGAGCAATACTAGTATAAACTTGTCTATAATATATTACGATGTTTTGACCGATACTTGCATTCGGAAAAGTTTTGTAGAATCAAATTCTCAAATGATTTTTTGCATGAACTTCCATCATAACCTTCCCTCGTAACATATAGGAAGGATCTGAAAAGTTTTGTATCGTCTCGTATAGTCCTCGATTTAATTTTATTTTTTGAGCAAAACTAGTATAAATTTGTATATAATATATTACGATATTTTTACCGAAATTTGCATTTTGAAGAATCAAATTTTCAGATGATTTTTTGCATTGACACCATCATAACCTCCCCCGTAACATATAGGAAGGATCTGATAAGTTTTGTATCGTTTCGTACAGTCATCGATTTAATTATATATTTTGAGAAAAACTAGTATAAATATGTGTATAGTATATTATGATTTTTTGACCGAAACATGCAATTGGAAAAGTGTCGTAGAATCAAATTTTCAGATGATTTTTTGCATGAACTTCCATCATAACCTTCCCTCGTATCATATAGGAAGGATCTGAAAAGTTTTGTATCGTTCCGTACAATCCTCGATTTAATTATATTTTTGAGAAAAACTAGTATAAACTTGTGTATAATATATTATGAGTTTTTAACCGAAACTTGCAATTGGAAAGGTTTTATAAAATCAAATTTTCAGTTGATTTTTTGCATAGACTTCCATCATAACCTTCCCTGTAACATATAGGAAGGATCTGGAAAGTTTTGTATCGTTTCTTTTATTCCCCAATTTATTTTTTTATTTTTTGTGCAAAACTAGTATAAACTTGTGTATGATATATTACGATTTTTTCACCGAAACTTGCAATTTGAAACGTTTCGTAGAATCAAATTTTCAGATGATTTTTTGAATGGAATTCCATCATAACCTTCCCTCGTAATATATAGGAAGGATCTGAAAAGTTTTGTATCGTTCCGTACAATACTCGATTTAATTTGATTTTTTAAGCAATACTAGTATAAACTTGTGTATAATATATTATGATTTTTGACCGAAACTTGCATTACGAAAAGTTTTGTAGAATCAAATTTTCAGATGATTTTTTGCATGGACTTCCATCATAACCTTCCCTCGTATCATATATGAAGGATCTGAAAAGTTTTGTATCGTTTCGTACAGTCCTCGATTTAATTATTTTTTTTTTGAGAAATACTAGTATAAAAATGTGTATAATATATTATGATTTTTTGACCGAAACTTGCAATTGGAAAAGTTTCATAGAATCAAATTTTCAGATGATTTTTTGCATACACTTCCATCATAACCTTCCCTCGTAACATATAAGAAGGATCTGAAAAGTTTTGTATCGTTTCTTATAGTCCTCAATTTTATTTTTTATTTTTTGAGCAAAACTAGTATAAACTTGTGTATGATATATTATGATTTTTTGACCGAATCTTGCATTTTGAAACGTTTCGTAGAATCAAATTTTCAGATGATTTTTTGCATGGATTTCCATCATAACCTTCCCCCGTATTATATAGGGAGGATCTGAAAGTTTTGTATCGTTTCGTACAATCCTCGATTTAATTAATTTTTTTAAGCAATACTAGTATAAACTTGTGTATAATATATTATGATGTTTTGTCCGAAACTTGCAATCGGAAAAGTTTTGTAGAATCAAATTTTCAGATGATTTTTTGCATGGACTTTTATCATAACCTTCCCTCGTAACATATAGGGAGGATCTGAAAGTTTTGTATCGTTTCGTACAATCCTCGATTAAATTTTGGTTTTTGAGCAATACTAGTATAAACTTGTCTATAATATATTACGATGTTTTGACCGATACTTGCATTCGGAAAAGTTTTGTAGAATCAAATTCTCAAATGATTTTTTGCATGAACTTCCATCATAACCTTCCCTCGTAACATATAGGAAGGATCTGAAAAGTTTTGTATCGTCTCGTATAGTCCTCGATTTAATTTTATTTTTTGAGCAAAACTAGTCTAAATTTGTATATAATATATTACGATATTTTTACCGAAATTTGCATTTTGAAGAATCAAATTTTCAGATGATTTTTTGCATTGACACCATCATAACCTCCCCCGTAACATATAGGAAGGATCTGATAAGTTTTGTATCGTTTCGTACAGTCATCGATTTAATTATATATTTTGAGAAAAACTAGTATAAATATGTGTATAGTATATTATGATTTTTTGACCGAAACATGCAATTGGAAAAGTGTCGTAGAATCAAATTTTCAGATGATTTTTTGCATGAACTTCCATCATAACCTTCCCTCGTATCATATAGGAAGGATCTGAAAAGTTTTGTATCGTTCCGTACAATCCTCGATTTAATTATATTTTTGAGAAAAACTAGTATAAACTTGTGTATAATATATTATGAGTTTTTAACCGAAACTTGCAATTGGAAAGGTTTTATAAAATCAAATTTTCAGTTGATTTTTTGCATAGACTTCCATCATAACCTTCCCTGTAACATATAGGAAGGATCTGGAAAGTTTTGTATCGTTTCTTTTATTCCCCAATTTAATTTTTTATTTTTTGTGCAAAACTAGTATAAACTTGTGTATGATATATTACGATTTTTTCACCGAAACTTGCAATTTGAAATGTTTCGTAGAATCAAATTTTCAGATGATTTTTTGAATGGAATTCCATCATAACCTTCCCTCGTAATATATAGGAAGGATCTGAAAAGTTTTGTATCGTTCCGTACAATACTCGATTTAATTTGATTTTTTAAGCAATACTAGTATAAACTTGTGTATAATATATTATGATTTTTGACCGAAACTTGCATTACGAAAAGTTTTGTAGAATCAAATTTTCAGATGATTTTTTGCATGGACTTCCATCATAACCTTCCCTCGTATCATATATGAAGGATCTGAAAAGTTTTGTATCGTTTCGTACAGTCCTCGATTTAATTATTTTTTTTTTGAGAAATACTAGTATAAAAATGTGTATAATATATTATGATTTTTTGACCGAAACTTGCAATTGGAAAAGTTTCATAGAATCAAATTTTCAGATGATTTTTTGCATACACTTCCATCATAACCTTCCCTCGTAACATATAAGAAGGATCTGAAAAGTTTTGTATCGTTTCTTATAGTCCTCAATTTTATTTTTTATTTTTTGAGCAAAACTAGTATAAACTTGTGTATGATATATTACGAATTTTTTGACCGAATCTTGCATTTTGAAACGTGTCGTAGAATCAAATTTCAGATGATTTTTTGCATGGAATTCCATCATAACCTTCCCTCCTAATATATAGGAAGGATCTGGAAAGTTATGTATCGTTTCGTACAATCCTCGATTTAATTTGATTTTTTGAGCAATACTAGTATAAACTTGTGTATAATATATTAAGATTTTTGACCGAAACTTGCATTACGAAAAGTTTTGTAGAATCAAATTTTCAGATGATTTTTTGCATGGACTTCCATCATAACCTTCCCTCGTATCATATAGGAAGGATCTGAAAAGTTTTGTATCGTTTCGTACAGTCCTCGATTTAATTATATTTTTTTGAGAAATACTAGTATATAAATGTGTATAATATATTATGATTTTTTGACCGAAACCTGCAATTGGAAAAGTTTCATAGAATCAAATTTCCAGATGATTTTTTGCATAAACTTCCATCATAATCTTCCCTCGTAACATATAGGAAGGATCTGAAAAGTTTTGTATCGTTTCTTATAGTCTTCATTTTAATTTTTTAATTTTGAGCAAAACTAGTATAAACTTGTGTATGATATATTATGATTTTTTGACTGAATCTTGCATTTTGAAACGTTTCGTAGAATCAAATTTTCAGATGATTTTTTGCATGGATTTCCATCATAACCTTCCCCCGTATTATATAGGGAGGATCTGAAAGTTTTGTATCGTTTCGTACAATCCTCGATTTAATTAATTTTTTTAAGCAATACTAGTATAAACTTGTGTATAATATATTATGATGTTTTGTCCGAAACTTGCAATCGGAAAAGTTTTGTAGAATCAAATTTTCAGATGATTTTTTGCATGGACTTCTATCATAACCTTCCCTCGTAACATATAGGAAGGATCTGAAAAGTTTTGTATCGTCTCGTATAGTCCTCGATTAAATTTTGGTTTTTGAGAAAAACTTGTATAATCTTGTGTATGATATATTACGATTTTTTGACCGATACTTGCATTTTGAATGGTTTTGTAGGATCAAATTCTCAAATGATTTTTTGCATGAACTTCCATCATAACCTTCCCTCGTATCATATATGAAAGATCTGAAAAGTTTTGTATCGTCTTGTATAGTCCTCGATTTAATTTTATTTTTTGAGCAAAACTAGTTTAAATTTGTGTATAATATATTACGATATTTTTACCGAAATTTGCATTTTGAAGAATCAAATTTTCAGATGATTTTTTGCATTGACACCATCATAACCTCCCCCGTAACATATAGGAAGGATCTGATAAGTTTTGTATCGTTTCGTACAGTCATCGATTTAATTATATATTTTGAGAAAAACTAGTATAAATATGTGTATAGTATATTATGATTTTTTGACCGAAACATGCAATTGGAAAAGTGTCGTAGAATCAAATTTTCAGATGATTTTTTGCATGAACTTCCATCATAACCTTCCCTCGTATCATATAGGAAGGATCTGAAAAGTTTTGTATCGTTCCGTACAATCCTCGATTTAATTATATTTTTGAGAAAAACTAGTATAAACTTGTGTATAATATATTATGAGTTTTTAACCGAAACTTGCAATTGGAAAGGTTTTATAAAATCAAATTTTCAGTTGATTTTTTGCATAGACTTCCATCATAACCTTCCCTGTAACATATAGGAAGGATCTGGAAAGTTTTGTATCGTTTCTTTTATTCCCCAATTTATTTTTTTATTTTTTGTGCAAAACTAGTATAAACTTGTGTATGATATATTACGATTTTTTCACCGAAACTTGCAATTTGAAACGTTTCGTAGAATCAAATTTTCAGATGATTTTTTGAATGGAATTCCATCATAACCTTCCCTCGTAATATATAGGAAGGATCTGAAAAGTTTTGTATCGTTCCGTACAATACTCGATTTAATTTGATTTTTTAAGCAATACTAGTATAAACTTGTGTATAATATATTATGATTTTTGACCGAAACTTGCATTACGAAAAGTTTTGTAGAATCAAATTTTCAGATGATTTTTTGCATGGACTTCCATCATAACCTTCCCTCGTATCATATATGAAGGATCTGAAAAGTTTTGTATCGTTTCGTACAGTCCTCGATTTAATTATTTTTTTTTTGAGAAATACTAGTATAAAAATGTGTATAATATATTATGATTTTTTGACCGAAACTTGCAATTGGAAAAGTTTCATAGAATCAAATTTTCAGATGATTTTTTGCATACACTTCCATCATAACCTTCCCTCGTAACATATAAGAAGGATCTGAAAAGTTTTGTATCGTTTCTTATAGTCCTCAATTTTATTTTTTATTTTTTGAGCAAAACTAGTATAAACTTGTGTATGATATATTATGATTTTTTGACCGAATCTTGCATTTTGAAACGTTTCGTAGAATCAAATTTTCAGATGATTTTTTGCATGGATTTCCATCATAACCTTCCCCCGTATTATATAGGGAGGATCTGAAAGTTTTGTATCGTTTCGTACAATCCTCGATTTAATTAATTTTTTTAAGCAATACTAGTATAAACTTGTGTATAATATATTATGATGTTTTGTCCGAAACTTGCAATCGGAAAAGTTTTGTAGAATCAAATTTTCAGATGATTTTTTGCATGGACTTTTATCATAACCTTCCCTCGTAACATATAGGGAGGATCTGAAAGTTTTGTATCGTTTCGTACAATCCTCGATTAAATTTTGGTTTTTGAGCAATACTAGTATAAACTTGTCTATAATATATTACGATGTTTTGACCGATACTTGCATTCGGAAAAGTTTTGTAGAATCAAATTCTCAAATGATTTTTTGCATGAACTTCCATCATAACCTTCCCTCGTAACATATAGGAAGGATCTGAAAAGTTTTGTATCGTCTCGTATAGTCCTCGATTTAATTTTATTTTTTGAGCAAAACTAGTCTAAATTTGTATATAATATATTACGATATTTTTACCGAAATTTGCATTTTGAAGAATCAAATTTTCAGATGATTTTTTGCATTGACACCATCATAACCTCCCCCGTAACATATAGGAAGGATCTGATAAGTTTTGTATCGTTTCGTACAGTCATCGATTTAATTATATATTTTGAGAAAAACTAGTATAAATATGTGTATAGTATATTATGATTTTTTGACCGAAACATGCAATTGGAAAAGTGTCGTAGAATCAAATTTTCAGATGATTTTTTGCATGAACTTCCATCATAACCTTCCCTCGTATCATATAGGAAGGATCTGAAAAGTTTTGTATCGTTCCGTACAATCCTCGATTTAATTATATTTTTGAGAAAAACTAGTATAAACTTGTGTATAATATATTATGAGTTTTTAACCGAAACTTGCAATTGGAAAGGTTTTATAAAATCAAATTTTCAGTTGATTTTTTGCATAGACTTCCATCATAACCTTCCCTGTAACATATAGGAAGGATCTGGAAAGTTTTGTATCGTTTCTTTTATTCCCCAATTTATTTTTTTATTTTTTGTGCAAAACTAGTATAAACTTGTGTATGATATATTACGATTTTTTCACCGAAACTTGCAATTTGAAACGTTTCGTAGAATCAAATTTTCAGATGATTTTTTGAATGGAATTCCATCATAACCTTCCCTCGTAATATATAGGAAGGATCTGAAAAGTTTTGTATCGTTCCGTACAATACTCGATTTAATTTGATTTTTTAAGCAATACTAGTATAAACTTGTGTATAATATATTATGATTTTTGACCGAAACTTGCATTACGAAAAGTTTTGTAGAATCAAATTTTCAGATGATTTTTTGCATGGACTTCCATCATAACCTTCCCTCGTATCATATATGAAGGATCTGAAAAGTTTTGTATCGTTTCGTACAGTCCTCGATTTAATTATTTTTTTTTTGAGAAATACTAGTATAAAAATGTGTATAATATATTATGATTTTTTGACCGAAACTTGCAATTGGAAAAGTTTCATAGAATCAAATTTTCAGATGATTTTTTGCATACACTTCCATCATAACCTTCCCTCGTAACATATAAGAAGGATCTGAAAAGTTTTGTATCGTTTCTTATAGTCCTCAATTTTATTTTTTATTTTTTGAGCAAAACTAGTATAAACTTGTGTATGATATATTATGATTTTTTGACCGAATCTTGCATTTTGAAACGTTTCGTAGAATCAAATTTTCAGATGATTTTTTGCATGGATTTCCATCATAACCTTCCCCCGTATTATATAGGGAGGATCTGAAAGTTTTGTATCGTTTCGTACAATCCTCGATTTAATTAATTTTTTTAAGCAATACTAGTATAAACTTGTGTATAATATATTATGATGTTTTGTCCGAAACTTGCAATCGGAAAAGTTTTGTAGAATCAAATTTTCAGATGATTTTTTGCATGGACTTTTATCATAACCTTCCCTCGTAACATATAGGGAGGATCTGAAAGTTTTGTATCGTTTCGTACAATCCTCGATTAAATTTTGGTTTTTGAGCAATACTAGTATAAACTTGTCTATAATATATTACGATGTTTTGACCGATACTTGCATTCGGAAAAGTTTTGTAGAATCAAATTCTCAAATGATTTTTTGCATGAACTTCCATCATAACCTTCCCTCGTAACATATAGGAAGGATCTGAAAAGTTTTGTATCGTCTCGTATAGTCCTCGATTTAATTTTATTTTTTGAGCAAAACTAGTCTAAATTTGTATATAATATATTACGATATTTTTACCGAAATTTGCATTTTGAAGAATCAAATTTTCAGATGATTTTTTGCATTGACACCATCATAACCTCCCCCGTAACATATAGGAAGGATCTGATAAGTTTTGTATCGTTTCGTACAGTCATCGATTTAATTATATATTTTGAGAAAAACTAGTATAAATATGTGTATAGTATATTATGATTTTTTGACCGAAACATGCAATTGGAAAAGTGTCGTAGAATCAAATTTTCAGATGATTTTTTGCATGAACTTCCATCATAACCTTCCCTCGTATCATATAGGAAGGATCTGAAAAGTTTTGTATCGTTCCGTACAATCCTCGATTTAATTATATTTTTGAGAAAAACTAGTATAAACTTGTGTATAATATATTATGAGTTTTTAACCGAAACTTGCAATTGGAAAGGTTTTATAAAATCAAATTTTCAGTTGATTTTTTGCATAGACTTCCATCATAACCTTCCCTGTAACATATAGGAAGGATCTGGAAAGTTTTGTATCGTTTCTTTTATTCCCCAATTTAATTTTTTATTTTTTGTGCAAAACTAGTATAAACTTGTGTATGATATATTACGATTTTTTCACCGAAACTTGCAATTTGAAATGTTTCGTAGAATCAAATTTTCAGAAGATTTTTTGAATGGAATTCCATCATAACCTTCCCTCGTAATATATAGGAAGGATCTGAAAAGTTTTGTATCGTTCCGTACAATACTCGATTTAATTTGATTTTTTAAGCAATACTAGTATAAACTTGTGTATAATATATTATGATTTTTGACCGAAACTTGCATTACGAAAAGTTTTGTAGAATCAAATTTTCAGATGATTTTTTGCATGGACTTCCATCATAACCTTCCCTCGTATCATATATGAAGGATCTGAAAAGTTTTGTATCGTTTCGTACAGTCCTCGATTTAATTATTTTTTTTTTGAGAAATACTAGTATAAAAATGTGTATAATATATTATGATTTTTTGACCGAAACTTGCAATTGGAAAAGTTTCATAGAATCAAATTTTCAGATGATTTTTTGCATACACTTCCATCATAACCTTCCCTCGTAACATATAAGAAGGATCTGAAAAGTTTTGTATCGTTTCTTATAGTCCTCAATTTTATTTTTTATTTTTTGAGCAAAACTAGTATAAACTTGTGTATGATATATTACGAATTTTTTGACCGAATCTTGCATTTTGAAACGTGTCGTAGAATCAAATTTCAGATGATTTTTTGCATGGAATTCCATCATAACCTTCCCTCCTAATATATAGGAAGGATCTGGAAAGTTATGTATCGTTTCGTACAATCCTCGATTTAATTTGATTTTTTGAGCAATACTAGTATAAACTTGTGTATAATATATTAAGATTTTTGACCGAAACTTGCATTACGAAAAGTTTTGTAGAATCAAATTTTCAGATGATTTTTTGCATGGACTTCCATCATAACCTTCCCTCGTATCATATAGGAAGGATCTGAAAAGTTTTGTATCGTTTCGTACAGTCCTCGATTTAATTATATTTTTTTGAGAAATACTAGTATATAAATGTGTATAATATATTATGATTTTTTGACCGAAACCTGCAATTGGAAAAGTTTCATAGAATCAAATTTCCAGATGATTTTTTGCATAAACTTCCATCATAATCTTCCCTCGTAACATATAGGAAGGATCTGAAAAGTTTTGTATCGTTTCTTATAGTCTTCATTTTAATTTTTTAATTTTGAGCAAAACTAGTATAAACTTGTGTATGATATATTATGATTTTTTGACTGAATCTTGCATTTTGAAACGTTTCGTAGAATCAAATTTTCAGATGATTTTTTGCATGGATTTCCATCATAACCTTCCCCCGTATTATATAGGGAGGATCTGAAAGTTTTGTATCGTTTCGTACAATCCTCGATTTAATTAATTTTTTTAAGCAATACTAGTATAAACTTGTGTATAATATATTATGATGTTTTGTCCGAAACTTGCAATCGGAAAAGTTTTGTAGAATCAAATTTTCAGATGATTTTTTGCATGGACTTCTATCATAACCTTCCCTCGTAACATATAGGAAGGATCTGAAAAGTTTTGTATCGTCGCGTATAGTCCTCGATTAAATTTTGGTTTTTGAGAAAAACTTGTATAATCTTGTGTATGATATATTACGATTTTTTGACCGATACTTGCATTTTGAATGGTTTTGTAGGATCAAATTCTCAAATGATTTTTTGCATGAACTTCCATCATAACCTTCCCTCGTATCATATATGAAAGATCTGAAAAGTTTTGTATCGTCTTGTATAGTCCTCGATTTAATTTTATTTTTTGAGCAAAACTAGTTTAAATTTGTGTATAATATATTACGATATTTTTACCGAAATTTGCATTTTGAAGAATCAAATTTTCAGATGATTTTTTGCATTGACACCATCATAACCTCCCCCGTAACATATAGGAAGGATCTGATAAGTTTTGTATCGTTTCGTACAGTCATCGATTTAATTATATATTTTGAGAAAAACTAGTATAAATATGTGTATAGTATATTATGATTTTTTGACTGAAACATGCAATTGGAAAAGTTTCGTAGAATCAAATTTTCAGATGATTTTTTGCATGAACTTCCATCATAACCTTCCCTCGTATCATATAGGAAGGATCTGAAAAGTTTTGTATCGTTCCGTACAATCCTCGATTTAATTATATTTTTGAGAAAAACTAGTATAAACTTGTGTATAATATATTATGAGTTTTTAACCGAAACTTGCAATTGGAAAGGTTTTATAAAATCAAATTTTCAGTTGATTTTTTGCATAGACTTCCATCATAACCTTCCCTGTAACATATAGGAAGGATCTGGAAAGTTTTGTATCGTTTCTTTTATTCCCCAATTTAATTTTTTAGTTTTTGTGCAAAACTAGTATAAACTTGTGTATGATATATTACGATTTTTTGACCGAAACTTGCAATTTGAAACGTTTCGTAGAATCAAATTTTCGGATGATTTTTTGCATGGAATTCCATCATAACCTTCCTTCGTAATATATAGGAAGGATCTGAAAAGTTTTGTATCGTTCCATACAATCCTCGATTTAATTTGATTTTTTGAGCAATACTAGTATAAACTTGTGTATAATATATTATGATTTTTAACCGAAACTTGCATTACGAAAAGTTTTGTAGAAACAAATTTTCAGATGATTTTTTGCATGGACTTCCATCATAACCTTCCCTCGTATCATATATGAAGGATCTGAAAAGTTTTGTATCGTTTCGTACAGTCCTCGATTTAATTATTTTTTTTTGAGAAATACTAGTATAAAAATGTGTATAATATATTATGATTTTTTGACCGAAACTTGCAATTGGAAAAGTTTCATAGAATCAAATTTTCAGATGATTTTTTGCATAGACTTCCATCATAACCTTCCCTCGTAACATATAAGAAGGATCTGAAAAGTTTTGTATCGTTTCTTATAGTCCTCAATTTTATTTTTTATTTTTTGAGCAAAACTAGTATAAACTTGTGTATGATATATTACGATTTTTTGACCAAATCTTGCATTTTGAAACGTGTCGTAGAATCAAATTTCAGATGATTTTTTGCATGGAATTCCATCATAACCTTCCCTCCTAATATATAGGAAGGATCTGAAAAGTTATGTATCATTTCGTACAAGCCTTGATTTAATTTTATTTTTTGAGCAATACTAGTATAAACTTGTGTATAATATATTATGATTTTTGACCGAAACTTGCATTACGAAAAGTTTTGTAGAATCAAATTTTCAGATGATTTTTTGCATGGACTTCCATCATAACTTCCCTCGTATCATATAGGAAGGATCTGAAAAGTTTTGTATCGTTTCGTACAGTCCTCGATTTAATTATATTTTTTTGAGAAATACTAGTATATAAATGTGTATAATATATTATGATTTTTTGACCGAAACTTGCAATTGGAAAAGTTTCATAGAATCAAATTTTCAGATGATTTTTTGCATAGACTTCCATCATAATCTTCCCTCGTAACATATAGGAAGGATCTGAAAAGTTTTGTATCGTTTCTTATAGTCCTCAATTTAATTTTTTAATTTTTGAGGAAAACTAGTATAAACTTGTGTATGATATATTATGATTTTTTGACCTAATCTTGCATTTTGAAACGTTTCGTAGAATCAAATTTTCATATGATTTTTTGCATGGATTTCCATCATAACCTTCCCCTGTATTATATAGGGAGGATCTGAAAGTTTTGTATCGTTTCGTACAATCCTCGATTTAATTAATTTTTTTGAGCAATACTAGTATAAACTTGTGTATAATATATTATGATGTTTTGACCGAAACTTGCAATCGGAAAAGTTTTGTAGAATCAAATTTTCAGATGATTTTTTGCATGGACTTCTATCATAACATTCCCTCGTAACATATAGGAAGGATCTGAAAAGTTTTGTACCGTCTCGTATAGTCCTCGATTAAATTTTGGTTTTTGAGAAAAACTTGTATAATCTTGTGTATGATATATTACGATTTTTTGACCGATACTTGCATTTTGAATGGTTTTGTAGGATCATATTCTCAAATGATTTTTTGCCTGAACTTCCATCATAACCTTCCCTCGTATCATATATGAAAGATCTGAAAAGTTTTGTATCGTCTTGTATAGTCCTCGATTTAATTTTATTTTTTGAGCAAAACTAGTATAAATTTGTGTATAATATATTACGATATTTTTACCGAAATTTGCATTTTGAAGAATCAAATTTTCAGATGATTTTTTGCATTGACACCATCATAACCTCCCCCGTAACATATAGGAAGGATCTGATAAGTTTTGTATCGTTTCGTACAGTCATCGATTTAATTATATATTTTGAGAAAAACTAGTATAAATATGTGTATAGTATATTATGATTTTTTGACCGAAACATGCAATTGGAAAAGTTTCGTAGAATCAAATTTTCAGATGATTTTTTGCATGAACTTCCATCATAGCCTTCCCTCGTATCATATAGGAAGGATCTGAAAAGTTTTGTATCGTTCCGTACAATCCTCGATTTAATTATATTTTTGAGAAAAACTAGTATAAACTTGTGTATAATATCTTATGAGTTTTTAACCGAAACTTGCAATTGGAAAGGTTTTATAAAATCAAATTTTCAGTTGATTTTTTGCATAGACTTCCATCATAACCTTCCCTGTAACATATAGGAAGGATCTGGAAAGTTTTGTATCGTTTCTTTTATTCCCCAATTTAATTTTTTATTTTTTGTGCAAAACTAGTATAAACTTGTGTATGATATATTACGATTTTTTGACCGAAACTTGCAATTTGAAACGTTTCGTAGAATCAAATTTTCAGATGATTTTTTGCATGGAATTCCATCATAACCTTCCCTCGTAATATATAGGAAGGATCTGAAAAGTTTTGTATCGTTCCGTACAATCCTCGATTTAATTTGATTTTTTGAGCAATACTAGTATAAACTTGTGTATAATATATTATGATTTTTGACCGAAACTTGCATTACGAAAAGTTTTGTAGAATCAAATTTTCAGATGATTTTTTGCATGGACTTCCATCATAACCTTCCCTCGTATCATATATGAAGGATCTGAAAAGTTTTGTATCGTTTCGTACAGTCCTCGATTTAATTATTATTTTTTTGAGAAATACTAGTATAAAAATGTGTATAATATATTATGATTTTTTGACCGAAACTTGCAATTGGAAAAGTTTCATAGAATCAAATTTTCAGATGATTTTTTGCATAGACTTCCATCATAATCTTCCCTCGTAACATATAGGAAGGATCTGAAAAGTTTTGTATCGTTTCTTATAGTCCTCAATTTAATTTTTTAATTTTTGAGCAAAACTAGTATAAACTTGTGTATGATATATTATGATTTTTTGACCTAATCTTGCATTTTGAAACGTTTCGTAGAATCAAATTATCAGATGATTTTTTGCATGGATTTCCATCATAACCTTCCCCCGTATTATATAGGGAGGATCTGAAAGTTTTGTATCGTTTCGTACAATCCTCGATTTAATTAATTTTTTTAAGCAATACTAGTATAAACTTGTGTATAATATATTATGATGTTTTGACCGAAACTTGCAATCGGAAAAGTTTTGTAGAATCAAATTTTCAGATGATTTTTTGCATGGACTTCTATCATAACATTCCCTCGTAACATATAGGAAGGATCTGAAAAGTTTTGTACCGTCTCGTATAGTCCTCGATTAAATTTTGGTTTTTGAGAAAAACTTGTATAATCTTGTGTATGATATATTACGATTTTTTGACCGATACTTGCATTTTGAATGGTTTTGTAGGATCATATTCTCAAATGATTTTTTGCCTGAACTTCCATCATAACCTTCCCTCGTATCATATATGAAAGATCTGAAAAGTTTTGTATCGTCTCGTATAGTCCTCGATTTAATTTTATTTTTTGAGCAAAACTAGTATAAATTTGTGTATAATATATTACGATATTTTTACCGAAATTTGCATTTTGAAGAATCAAATTTTCAGATGATTTTTTGCATTGACACCATCATAACCTCCCCCGTAACATATAGGAAGGATCTGATAAGTTTTGTATCGTTTCGTACAGTCATCGATTTAATTATATATTTTGAGAAAAACTAGTATAAATATGTGTATAGTATATTATGATTTTTTGACCGAAACATGCAATTGGAAAAGTTTCGTAGAATCAAATTTTCAGATGATTTTTTGCATGAACTTCCATCATAACCTTCCCTCGTATCATATAGGAAGGATCTGAAAAGTTTTGTATCGTTCCGTACAATCCTCGATTTAATTATATTTTTGAGAAAAACTAGTATAAACTTGTGTATAATATATTATGAGTTTTTAACCGAAACTTGCAATTGGAAAGGTTTTATAAAATCAAATTTTCAGTTGATTTTTTGCATAGACTTCCATCATAACCTTCCCTGTAACATATAGGAAGGATCTGGAAAGTTTTGTATCGTTTCTTTTATTCCCCAATTTAATTTTTTATTTTTTGTGCAAAACTAGTATAAACTTGTGTATGATATATTACGATTTTTTGACCGAAACTTGCAATTTGAAACGTTTCGTAGAATCAAATTTTCAGATGATTTTTTGCATGGAATTCCATCATAACCTTCCCTCGTAATATATAGGAAGGATCTGAAAAGTTTTGTATCGTTCCGTACAATCCTCGATTTAATTTGATTTTTTGAGCAATACTAGTATAAACTTGTGTATAATATATTATGATTTTTGACCGAAACTTGCATTACGAAAAGTTTTATAGAATCAAATTTTCAGATGATTTTTTGCATGGACTTCCATCATAACCTTCCCTCGTATCATATATGAAGGATCTGAAAAGTTTTGTATCGTTTCGTACAGTCCTCGATTTAATTATTATTTTTTTGAGAAATACTAGTATAAAAATGTGTATAATATATTATGATTTTTTGACCGAAACTTGCAATTGGAAAAGTTTCATAGAATCAAATTTTCATATGATTTTTAGCATAGACTTCCATCATAATCTTCCCTCGTAACATATAGGAAGGATCTGAAAAGTTTTGTATCGTTTCTTATAGTCCTCAATTTAATTTTTTAATTTTTGAGCAAAACTAGTATAAACTTGTGTATGATATATTATGATTTTTTGACCTAATCTTGCGTTTTGAAACGTTTCGTAGAATCAAATTATCAGATGATTTTTTGCATGGATTTCCATCATAACCTTCCCTCCTAATATATAGGAAGGATCTGAAAAGTTATGTATCGTTTCGTACAAGCCTTGATTTAATTTGATTTTTTGAGCAATACTAGTATAAACTTGTGTATAATATATTATGATTTTTGACCGAAACTTGCATTACGAAAAGTTTTGTAGAATCAAATTTTCAGATGATTTTTTGCATGGACTTCCATCATAACTTCCCTCGTATCATATAGGAAGGATCTGAAAAGTTTTGTATCGTTTCGTACAGTCCTCTATTTAATTATATTTTTTTGAGAAATACTAGTATATAAATGTGTATAATATATTATGATTTTTTGACCGAAACTTGCAATTGGAAAAGTTTCATAGAATCAAATTTTCAGATGATTTTTTGCATAGACTTCCATCATAATCTTCCCTCGTAACATATAGGAAGGATCTGAAAAGTTTCGTATCGTTTCTTATAGTCCTCAATTTAATTTTTTAATTTTTGAGGAAAACTAGTATAAACTTGTGTATGATATATTATGATTTTTTGACCTAATCTTGCATTTTGAAACGTTTCGTAGAATCAAATTTTCAGATGATTTTTTGCATGGATTTCCATCATAACCTTCCCCCGTATTATATAGGGAGGATCTGAAAGTTTTGTATCGTTTCGTACAATCCTCGATTTAATTAATTTTTTTAAGTAATACTAGTATAAACTTGTGTATAATATATTATGATGTTTTGACCGAAACTTGCAATCGGAAAAGTTTTGTAGAATCAAATTTTCAGATGATTTTTTGCATGGACTTCTATCATAACATTCCCTCGTAACATATAGGAAGGATCTGAAAAGTTTTGTACCGTCTCGTATAGTCCTCGATTAAATTTTGGTTTTTGAGCAAAACTTGTATAATCTTGTGTATGATATATTACGATTTTTTGACCGATACTTGCATTTTGAATGGTTTTGTAGGATCATATTCTCAAATGATTTTTTGCATGAACTTCCATCATAACCTTCCCTCGTATCATATATGAAAGATCTGAAAAGTTTTGTATCGTCTCGTATAGTCCTCGATTTAATTTTATTTTTTGAGCAAAACTAGTATAAATTTGTGTATAATATATTACGATATTTTTACCGAAATTTGCATTTTGAAGAATCAAATTTTCAGATGATTTTTTGCATTGACACCATCATAACCTCCCCCGTAACATATAGGAAGGATCTGATAAGTTTTGTATCGTTTCGTACAGTCATCGATTTAATTATATATTTTGAGAAAAACTAGTATAAATATGTGTATAGTATATTATGATTTTTTGACCGAAACATGCAATTGGAAAAGTTTCGTAGAATCAAATTTTCAGATGATTTTTTGCATGAACTTCCATCATAACCTTCCCTCGTATCATATAGGAAGGATCTGAAAAGTTTTGTATCGTTCCATACAATCCTCGATTTAATTATATTTTTGAGAAAAACTAGTATTAACTTGTGTATAATATATTATGAGTTTTTAACCGAAACTTGCAATTGGAAAGGTTTTATAAAATCAAATTTTCAGTTGATTTTTTGCATAGACTTCCATCATAACCTTCCCTGTAACATATAGGAAGGATCTGGAAAGTTTTGTATCGTTTCTTTTATTCCCCAATTTAATTTTTTATTTTTTGTGCAAAACTAGTATAAACTTGTGTATGATATATTACGATTTTTTGACCGAAACTTGCAATTTGAAACGTTTCGTAGAATCAAATTTTCAGATGATTTTTTGCATGGAATTCCATCATAACCTTCCCTCGTAATATATAGGAAGGATCTGAAAAGTTTTGTATCGTTCCGTATAATCCTCAATTTATTTTGATTTTTTGAGCAATACTAGTATAAACTTGTGTATAATATATTATGATTTTTGACCGAAACTTGCATTACGAAAAGTTTTGTAGAATCAAATTTTCAGATGATTTTTTGCATGGACTTCCATCATAACCTTCCCTCGTATCATATATGAAGGATCTGAAAAGTTTTGTATCGTTTCGTACAGTCCTCGATTTAATTTTTTTTTTTTGAGAAATACTAGTATAAAAATGTGTATAATATATTATGATTTTTTGACCGAAACTTGCAATTGGAAAAGTTTCATAGAATCAAATTTTCAGATGATTTTTTGCATAGACTTCCATCATAACCTTCCCTCGTAACATATAAGAAGGATCTGAAAAGTTTTGTATCGTTTCTTATAGTCCTCAATTTTATTTTTTATTTTTTGAGCAAAACTAGTATAAACTTGTGTATGATATATTACGATTTTTTGACCAAATCTTGCATTTTGAAACGTGTCGTAGAATCAAATTTCAGATGATTTTTTGCATGGAATTCCATCATAACCTTCCCTCCTAATATATAGGAAGGATCTGAAAAGTTATGTATCGTTTCGTACAAGCCTTGATTTAATTTGATTTTTTGAGCAATACTAGTATAAACTTGTGTATAATATATTATGATTTTTGACCGAAACTTGCATTACGAAAAGTTTTGTAGAATCAAATTTTCAGATGATTTTTTGCATGGACTTCCATCATAACTTCCCTCGTATCATATAGGAAGGATCTGAAAAGTTTTGTATCGTTTCGTACAGTCCTCGATTTAAATATATTTTTTTGAGAAATACTAGTATATAAATGTGTATAATATATTATGATTTTTTGACCGAAACTTGCAATTGGAAAAGTTTCATAGAATCAAATTTTCAGATGATTTTTTGCATAGACTTCCATCATAATCTTCCCTCGTAACATATAGGAAGGATCTGAAAAGTTTTGTATCGTTTCTTATAGTCCTCAATTTAATTTTTTAATTTTTGAGGAAATCTAGTATAAACTTGTGTATGATATATTATGATTTTTTGACCTAATCTTGCATTTTGAAACGTTTCGTAGAATCAAATTTTCAGATGATTTTTTGCATGGATTTCCATCATAACCTTCCCCCGTATTATATAGGGAGGATCTGAAAGTTTTGTATCGTTTCGTACAATCCTCGATTTAATTAATTTTTTTAAGTAATACTAGTATAAACTTGTGTATAATATATTATGATGTTTTGACCGAAACTTGCAATCGGAAAAGTTTTGTAGAATCAAATTTTCAGATGATTTTTTGCATGGACTTCTATCATAACATTCCCTCGTAACATATAGGAAGGATCTGAAAAGTTTTGTACCGTCTCGTATAGTCCTCGATTAAATTTTGGTTTTTGAGCAAAACTTGTATAATCTTGTGTATGATATATTATGATTTTTTGACCGATACTTGCATTTTGAATGGTTTTGTAGGATCATATTCTCAAATGATTTTTTGCATGAACTTCCATCATAACCTTCCCTCGTATCATATATGAAAGATCTGAAAAGTTTTGTATCGTCTCGTATAGTCCTCGATTTAATTTTATTTTTTGAGCAAAACTAGTATAAATTTGTGTATAATATATTACGATATTTTTACCGAAATTTGCATTTTGAAGAATCAAATTTTCAGATGATTTTTTGCATTGACACCATCATAACCTCCCCCGTAACATATAGGAAGGATCTGATAAGTTTTGTATCGTTTCGTACAGTCATCGATTTAATTATATATTTTGAGAAAAACTAGTATAAATATGTGTATAGTATATTATGATTTTTTGACCGAAACATGCAATTGGAAAAGTTTCGTAGAATCAAATTTTCAGATGATTTTTTGCATGAACTTCCATCATAACCTTCCCTCGTATCATATAGGAAGGATCTGAAAAGTTTTGTATCGTTCCATACAATCCTCGATTTAATTATATTTTTGAGAAAAACTAGTATTAACTTGTGTAAAATATATTATGAGTTTTTAACCGAAACTTGCAATTGGAAAGGTTTTATAAAATCAAATTTTCAGTTGATTTTTTGCATAGACTTCCATCATAACCTTCCCTGTAACATATAGGAAGGATCTGGAAAGTTTTGTATCGTTTCTTTTATTCCCCAATTTAATTTTTTATTTTTTGTGCAAAACTAGTATAAACTTGTGTATGATATATTACGATTTTTTGACCGAAACTTGCAATTTGAAACGTTTCGTAGAATCAAATTTTCAGATGATTTTTTGCATGGAATTCCATCATAACCTTCCCTCGTAATATATAGGAAGGATCTGAAAAGTTTTGTATCGTTCCGTACAATCCTCGATTTAATTTGATTTTTTGAGCAATACTAGTATAAACTTGTGTATAATATATTATGATTTTTGACCGAAACTTGCATTACGAAAAGTTTTGTAGAATCAAATATTCAGATGATTTTTTGCATGGACTTCCATCATAACCTTCCCTCGTATCATATTTGAAGGATCTGAAAAGTTTTGTATCGTTTCGTACAGTCCTCAATTTAATTATTTTTTTTTTGAGAAATACTAGTATAAAAATGTGTATAATATATTATGATTTTTTGACCGAAACTTGCAATTGGAAAAGTTTCATAGAATCAAATTTTCAGATGATTTTTTGCATAGACTTCCATCATAACCTTCCCTCATAACATATAAGAAGGATCTGAAAAGTTTTGTATCGTTTCTTATAGTCCTCAATTTTATTTTTAATTTTTTGAGCAAAACTAGTATCAACTTGTGTATGATATATTACGATTTTTTGACCGAATCTTGCATTTTGAAACGTGTCGTAGAATCAAATTTCAGAAGATTTTTTGCATGGAATTCCATCATAACCTTCCCTCCTAATATATAGGAAGGATCTGAAAAGTTATGTATCGTTTCGTACAATCCTTGATTTAATTTGATTTTTTGAGCAATACTAGTATAAACTTGTGTATAATATATTATGATTTTTGACCGAAACATGCATGACGAAAAGTTTTGTAGAATCAAATTTTCAGATGATTTTTTGCATGGACTTCCATCATTACTTCCCTCGTATCATATAGGAAGGATCTGAAAAGTTTTGTATCGTTTCGTACAGTCCTCGATTTAATTATATTTTTTTGAGAAATACTAGTATATAAATGTGTATAATATATTATGATTTTTTGACCGAAACTTGCAATTGGAAAAGTTTCATAGAATCAAATTTTCAGATGATTTTTTGCATATACTTCCATCATAATCTTCCCTCGTAACATATAGGAAGGATCTGAAAAGTTTTGTATCGTTTCTTATAGTCCTCAATTTAATTTTTTAATTTTTGAGCAAAACTAGTATAAACTTGTGTATGATATATTATGATTTTTTGACCTAATCTTGCATTTTGAAACGTTTCGTAGAATCAAATTTTCAGATGATTTTTTGCATGGATTTCCATCATAACCTTCCCCCGTATTATATAGGGAGGATCTGAAAGTTTTGTATCGTTTCGTACAATCCTCGATTTAATTAATTTTTTTGAGCAATACTAGTATAAACTTGTGTATAATATATTTTGATGTTTTGACCGAAACTTGCAATCGGAAAAGTTTTGTAGAATCAAATTTTCAGATGATTTTTTGCATGGACTTCTATCATAACCTTCCCTCGTAACATATAGGAAGGATCTGAAAAGTTTTGTACCGTCTCGTATAGTCCTCGATTAAATTTTGGTTTTTGAGAAAAACTTGTATAATCTTGTGTATGATATATTACGATTTTTTGACCGATACTTGCATTTTGAATGGTTTTGTAGGATCATATTCTCAAATGATTTTTTGCATGAACTTCCATCATAACCTTCCATCGTATCATATATGAAAGATCTGAAAAGTTTTGTATCGTCTCGTATAGTCCTCAATTTAATTTAATTTTTTGAGCAAAACTAGTATAAATTTGTGTATAATATATTAAGATATTTTTACCGAAATTTACATTTTGAAGAATCAAATTTTCAGATGATTTTTTGCATTGACACCATCATAACCTCCCCCGTAACATATAGGAAGGATCTGATAAGTTTTGTATCGTTTCGTACAGTCATCGATTTAATTATATATTTTGAGAAAAACTAGTATAAATATGTGTATAGTATATTATGATTTTTTGACCGAAACATGCAATTGGAAAAGTTTCGTAGAATCAAATTTTCAGATGATTTTTTGCATGAACTTCCATCATAACCTTCCCTCGTATCATATAGGAAGGATCTGAAAAGTTTTGTATCGTTCCGTACAATCCTCGATTTAATTATATTTTTGAGAAAAACTAGTATAAACTTGTGTATAATATATTATGAGTTTTTAACCGAAACTTGCAATTGGAAAGGTTTTATAAAATCAAATTTTCAGTTGATTTTTTGCATAGACTTCCATCATAACCTTCCCTGTAACATATAGGAAGGATCTGGAAAGTTTTGTATCGTTTCTTTTATTCCCCAATTTAATTTTTTATTTTTAATGCAAAACTAGTATAAACTTGTGTATGATATATTACGATTTTTTAACCGAAAATTGCAATTTGAAAAGTTTCGTAGAATCAAATTTTCAGATGATTTTTTGCATGGAATTCCATCATAACCTTTCCTCGTAATATATAGGAAGGATCTGAAATGTTTTGTATCGTTCCGTACAAGCCTCGATTTAATTTGATTTTTTGAGCAATACTAGTATAAACTTGTGTATAATATATTATGTTTTTTGACCGAAACTTGCATTACGAAAAGTTTTGTAGAATCAAATTTTCAGATGATTTTTTGCATGGACTTCCATCATAACCTTCCCTCGTATCATATATGAAGGATCTGAAAAGTTTTGTATCGTTTCGTACAGTCCTCGATTTAATTATTTTTTTTTTGAGAAATACTAGTATAAAAATGTGTATAATATATTATGATTTTTTGACCGAAACTTGCAAATGGAAAAGTTTCATAGAATCAAATTTTCAGATGATTTTTTGCATAGACTTCCATCATAACCTTCCCTCATAACATATAAGAAGGATCTGAAAAGTTTTGTATCGTTTCTTTTATTCCCCAATTTACTTTTTTATTTTTTGAGCAAAACTAGTATAAACTTGTGTATGATATATTACGATTTTTTGACCGAAACTTGCAATTTGAAACGTTTCGTAGAATCAAAATTTCAGATGATTTTTTGCATGGAATTCCATCATAACCTTCCCTCGTAATATATAGGAAGGATCTGAAAAGTTTTGTATCGTTCCGTACAATCCTCGATTTAATTTGATTTTTTGAGCAATACTAGTATAAACCTGTGTATAATATATTATGATTTTTTGACCGAAACTTGCATTACGAAAAGTTTTGTAGAATCAAATTTTCAGATGATTTTTTGCATGGACTTCCATCATAACCTTCCCTCGTATCATATATGAAGGATCTGAAAAGTTTTGTATCGTTTCGTACAGTCCTCGATTTAATTATTATTTTTTTGAGAAATACTAGTATAAAATGTGTATAATATATTATGATTTTTTGACCGAAACTTGCAATTGGAAAAGTTTCATAGAATCAAAATTTCAGATGATTTTTTGCATAGACTTCCATCATAATCTTCCCTCTAAACATATAGGAAGGATCTGAAAAGTTTTGTATCGTTTCTTATAGTCCTCAATTTAATTTTTTATTTTTTGAGAAAAACTAGTATAAACTTGTGTATGATATATTACGATTTTTTGACCGAATCTTGCATTTTGAAACGTTTGGTAGAATCAAATTTTCAGATGATTTTTTGCATGGATTTCCATCATAACCTTCCCCCGTATTATATAGGTAGGATCTGAACATTTTGTATCGTTTCGTACAATCCTCGATTTAATTAATTTTTTTGAGCAATACTAGTATAAACTTGTGTATAATATACTATGATGTTTTGACCGAAACTTTCAATCGGAAAAGTTTTGTAGAATCAAATTTTCAGATGATTTTTTGCATGGACTTCTATCATAACCTTCCCTCGTAACATATAGGAAGGACTGAAAAGTTTTGTATCGTCTCGTATAGTCCTCGATAAAATTTTGGTTTTTGAGCAAAAGTTGTATAATCTTGTGTATGATATATTACGATTTTTTGACCGAAACATGCATTTTGAAAAGTTTTGTAGGATCAAATTCTCAAATGATTTTTTGCATGAACTTCCATCATAACCTTCCCTCGTATCATATATGAAAGATCTGAAAAGTTATGTATCGTCTCGTATAGTCCTCGATTTAATTTTATTTTTTGAGCAAAACTAGTATAAATTTGTGTATAATATATTACGATATTATGACCGAAATTTGCATTTTGAAAAGTTTCGCAGAATCAAATTTTCAGATGATTTTTTGCATTGACACCATCATAACCTCCCCCGTAACATATAGGAAGGATCTGATAAGTTTTGTATCGTTTCGTACAGTCATCGATTTAATTATATATTTTGAGAAAAACTAGTATAAATATGTGTATAGTATATTATGATTTTTTGACCGAAACATGCAATTGGAAAAGTTTCGTAGAATCAAATTTTCAGATGATTTTTTGCATGAACTTCCATCATAACCTTCCCTCGTATCATATAGGAAGGATCTGAAAAGTTTTGTATCGTTCCGTACAATCCTCGATTTAATTATATTTTTTGAGAAAAACTAGTATAAACTTGTGTATAATATATTATGAGTTTTTAACTGAAACTTGCAATTGGAAAGGTTTCATAAAATCAAATTTTCAGTTGATTTTTTGCATAGACTTCCATCATAACCTTCCCTCGTAACATATAGGAAGGATCTGGAAAGTTTTGTATCGTTTCTTTCATTCCCCAATTTACTTTTTTATTTTTTGAGCAAAACTAGTATAAACTTGTGTATGATATATTACGATTTTTTGACCGAAACTTGCAATTTGAAACGTTTCGTAGAATCAAAATTTCAGATGATTTTTTGCATGGAATTCCATCATAACCTTCCCTCGTAATATATAGGAAGGATCTGAAAAGTTTTGTATCGTTCCGTACAATCCTCGATTTAATTTGATTTTTTGAGCAATACTAGTATAAACTTGTGTATAATATATTATGATTTTTTGACCGAAACTTGCATTACGAAAAGTTTTGTAGAATCAAATTTTCAGATGATTTTTTGCATGGACTTCCATCATAACCTTCCCTCGTATCATATATGAAGGATCTGAAAAGTTTTGTATCGTTTCGTACAGTCCTCGATTTAATTATTATTTTTTTGAGAAATACTAGTATAAAAATGTGTATAATATATTATGATTTTTTGACCGAAACTTGCAATTGGAAAAGTTTCATAGAATCAAAATTTCAGATGATTTTTTGCATAGACTTCCATCATAATCTTCCCTCTAAACATATAGGAAGGATCTGAAAAGTTTTGTATCGTTTCTTATAGTCCTCAATTTAATTTTTTATTTTTTGAGAAAAACTAGTATAAACTTGTGTATGATATATTACGATTTTTTGACCGAATCTTGCATTTTGAAACGTTTGGTAGAATCAAATTTTCAGATGATTTTTTGCATGGATTTCCATCATAACCTTCCCCCGTATTATATAGGGAGGATCTGAACATTTTGTATCGTTTCGTACAATCCTCGATTTAATTAATTTTTTTGAGCAATACTAGTATAAACTTGTGTATAATATACTATGATGTTTTGACCGAAACTTTCAATCGGAAAAGTTTTGTAGAATCAAATTTTCAGATGATTTTTTGCATGGACTTCTATCATAACCTTCCCTCGTAACATATAGGAAGGACTGAAAATTTTTGTATCGTCTCGTATAGTCCTCGATAAAATTTTGGTTTTTGAGCAAAAGTTGTATAATCTTGTGTATGATATATTACGATTTTTTGACCGAAACATGCATTTTGAAAAGTTTTGTAGGATCAAATTCTCAAATGATTTTTTGCATGAACTTCCATCATAACCTTCCCTCGTATCATATATGAAAGATCTGAAAAGTTATGTATCGTCTCGTATAGTCCTCGATTTAATTTTATTTTTTGAGCAAAACTAGTATAAATTTGTGTATAATATATTACGATATTATGACCGAAATTTGCATTTTGAAAAGTTTCGCAGAATCAAATTTTCAGATGATTTTTTGCATTGACACCATCATAACCTCCCCCGTAACATATAGGAAGGATCTGATAAGTTTTGTATCGTTTCGTACAGTCATCGATTTAATTATATATTTTGAGAAAAACTAGTATAAATATGTGTATAGTATATTATGATTTTTTGACCGAAACATGCAATTGGAAAAGTTTCGTAGAATCAAATTTTCAGATGATTTTTTGCATGAACTTCCATCATAACCTTCCCTCGTATCATATAGGAAGGATCTGAAAAGTTTTGTATCGTTCCGTACAA
This sequence comes from Lathyrus aphaca, assembly GCA_963966055.1. NCBI lineage: Eukaryota > Viridiplantae > Streptophyta > Magnoliopsida > Fabales > Fabaceae > Lathyrus > Lathyrus aphaca. Next base: position 525,955,416 of record OZ014523.1, on the reverse strand, counting down.
TCCTCGATTTAATTATATTTTTTGAGAAAAACTAGTATAAACTTGTGTATAATATATTATGAGTTTTTAACTGAAACTTGCAATTGGAAAGGTTTCATAAAATCAAATTTTCAGTTGATTTTTTGCATAGACTTCCATCATAACCTTCCCTCGTAACATATAGGAAGGATCTGGAAAGTTTTGTATCGTTTCTTTCATTCCCCAATTTACTTTTTTATTTTTTGAGCAAAACTAGTATAAACTTGTGTATGATATATTACGATTTTTTGACCGAAACTTGCAATTTGAAACGTTTCGTAGAATCAAAATTTCAGATGATTTTTTGCATGGAATTCCATCATAACCTTCCCTCGTAATATATAGGAAGGATCTGAAAAGTTTTGTATCGTTCCGTACAATCCTCGATTTAATTTGATTTTTTGAGCAATACTAGTATAAACTTGTGTATAATATATTATGATTTTTTGACCGAAACTTGCATTACGAAAAGTTTTGTAGAATCAAATTTTCAGATGATTTTTTGCATGGACTTCCATCATGACCTTCCCTCGTATCATATATGAAGGATCTGAAAAGTTTTGTATCGTTTCGTACAGTCCTCGATTTAATTATTATTTTTTTGAGAAATACTAGTATAAAAATGTGTATAATATATTATGATTTTTTGACCGAAACTTGCAATTGGAAAAGTTTCATAGAATCAAAATTTCAGATGATTTTTTGCATAGACTTCCATCATAATCTTCCCTCTAAACATATAGGAAGGATCTGAAAAGTTTTGTATCGTTTCTTATAGTCCTCAATTTAATTTTTTATTTTTTGAGAAAAACTAGTATAAACTTGTGTATGATATATTACGATTTTTTGACCGAATCTTGCATTTTGAAACGTTTGGTAGAATCAAATTTTCAGATGATTTTTTGCATGGATTTCCATCATAACCTTCCCCCGTATTATATAGGGAGGATCTGAACATTTTGTATCGTTTCGTACAATCCTCGATTTAATTAATTTTTTTGAGCAATACTAGTATAAACTTGTGTATAATATACTATGATGTTTTGACCGAAACTTTCAATCGGAAAAGTTTTGTAGAATCAAATTTTCAGATGATTTTTTGCATGGACTTCTATCATAACCTTCCCTCGTAACATATAGGAAGGACTGAAAATTTTTGTATCGTCTCGTATAGTCCTCGATAAAATTTTGGTTTTTGAGCAAAAGTTGTATAATCTTGTGTATGATATATTACGATTTTTTGACCGAAACATGCATTTTGAAAAGTTTTGTAGGATCAAATTCTCAAATGATTTTTTGCATGAACTTCCATCATAACCTTCCCTCGTATCATATATGAAAGATCTGAAAAGTTATGTATCGTCTCGTATAGTCCTCGATTTAATTTTATTTTTTGAGCAAAACTAGTATAAATTTGTGTATAATATATTACGATATTATGACCGAAATTTGCATTTTGAAAAGTTTCGCAGAATCAAATTTTCAGATGATTTTTTGCATTGACACCATCATAACCTCCCCCGTAACATATAGGAAGGATCTGATAAGTTTTGTATCGTTTCGTACAGTCATCGATTTAATTATATATTTTGAGAAAAACTAGTATAAATATGTGTATAGTATATTATGATTTTTTGACCGAAACATGCAATTGGAAAAGTTTCGTAGAATCAAATTTTCAGATGATTTTTTGCATGAACTTCCATCATAACCTTCCCTCGTATCATATAGGAAGGATCTGAAAAGTTTTGTATCGTTCCGTACAATCCTCGATTTAATTATATTTTTTGAGAAAAACTAGTATAAACTTGTGTATAATATATTATGAGTTTTTAACTGAAACTTGCAATTGGAAAGGTTTCATAAAATCAAATTTTCAGTTGATTTTTTGCATAGACTTCCATCATAACCTTCCCTCGTAACATATAGGAAGGATCTGGAAAGTTTTGTATCGTTTCTTTCATTCCCCAATTTACTTTTTTATTTTTTGAGCAAAACTAGTATAAACTTGTGTATGATATATTACGATTTTTTGACCGAAACTTGCAATTTGAAACGTTTCGTAGAATCAAAATTTCAGATGATTTTTTGCATGGAATTCCATCATAACCTTCCCTCGTAATATATAGGAAGGATCTGAAAAGTTTTGTATCGTTCCGTACAATCCTCGATTTAATTTGATTTTTTGAGCAATACTAGTATAAACTTGTGTATAATATATTATGATTTTTTGACCGAAACTTGCATTACGAAAAGTTTTGTAGAATCAAATTTTCAGATGATTTTTTGCATGGACTTCCATCATGACCTTCCCTCGTATCATATATGAAGGATCTGAAAAGTTTTGTATCGTTTCGTACAGTCCTCGATTTAATTATTATTTTTTTGAGAAATACTAGTATAAAAATGTGTATAATATATTATGATTTTTTGACCGAAACTTGCAATTGGAAAAGTTTCATAGAATCAAAATTTCAGATGATTTTTTGCATAGACTTCCATCATAATCTTCCCTCTAAACATATAGGAAGGATCTGAAAAGTTTTGTATCGTTTCTTATAGTCCTCAATTTAATTTTTTATTTTTTGAGAAAAACTAGTATAAACTTGTGTATGATATATTACGATTTTTTGACCGAATCTTGCATTTTGAAACGTTTGGTAGAATCAAATTTTCAGATGATTTTTTGCATGGATTTCCATCATAACCTTCCCCCGTATTATATAGGGAGGATCTGAACATTTCGTATCGTTTCGTACAATCCTCGATTTAATTAATTTTTTTGAGCAATACTAGTATAAACTTGTATATAATATACTATGATGTTTTGACCGAAACTTTCAATCGGAAAAGTTTTGTAGAATCAAATTTTCAGATGATTTTTTGCATGGACTTCTATCATAACCTTCCCTCGTAACATATAGGAAGGACTGAAAAGCTTTGTATCGTCTCGTATAGTCCTCGATAAAATTTTGGTTTTTGAGCAAAAGTTGTATAATCTTGTGTATGATATATTACGATTTTTTGACCGAAACATGCATTTTGAAAAGTTTTGTAGGATCAAATTCTCAAATGATTTTTTGCATGAACTTCCATCATAACCTTCCCTCGTATCATATATGAAAGATCTGAAAAGTTATGTATCGTCTCGTATAGTCCTCGATTTAATTTTATTTTTTGAGCAAAACTAGTATAAATTTGTGTATAATATATTACGATATTATGACCGAAATTTGCATTTTGAAAAGTTTCGCAGAATCAAATTTTCAGATGATTTTTTACATTGACACCATCATAACCTCCCCCGTAACATATAGGAAGGATCTGATAAGTTTTGTATCGTTTCGTACAGTCATCGATTTAATTATATATTTTGAGAAAAACTAGTATAAATATGTGTATAGTATATTATGATTTTTTGACCGAAACATGCAATTGGAAAAGTTTCGTAGAATCAAATTTTCAGATGATTTTTTGCATGAACTTCCATCATAACCTTCCCTCGTATCATATAGGAAGGATCTGAAAAGTTTTGTATCGTTCCGTACAATCCTCGATTTAATTATATTTTTTGAGAAAAACTAGTATAAACTTGTGTATAATATATTATGAGTTTTTAACTGAAACTTGCAATTGGAAAGGTTTCATAAAATCAAATTTTCAGTTGATTTTTTGCATAGACTTCCATCATAACCTTCCCTCGTAACATATAGGAAGGATCTGGAAAGTTTTGTATCGTTTCTTTCATTCCCCAATTTACTTTTTTATTTTTTGAGCAAAACTAGTATAAACTTGTGTATGATATATTACGATTTTTTGACCGAAACTTGCAATTTGAAACGTTTCGTAGAATCAAAATTTCAGATGATTTTTTGCATGGAATTCCATCATAACCTTCCCTCGTAATATATAGGAAGGATCTGAAAAGTTTTGTATCGTTCCGTACAATCCTCGATTTAATTTGATTTTTTGAGCAATACTAGTATAAACTTGTGTATAATATATTATGATTTTTTGACCGAAACTTGCATTACGAAAAGTTTTGTAGAATCAAATTTTCAGATGATTTTTTGCATGGACTTCCATCATGACCTTCCCTCGTATCATATATGAAGGATCTGAAAAGTTTTGTATCGTTTCGTACAGTCCTCGATTTAATTATTATTTTTTTGAGAAATACTAGTATAAAAATGTGTATAATATATTATGATTTTTTGACCGAAACTTGCAATTGGAAAAGTTTCATAGAATCAAAATTTCAGATGATTTTTTGCATAGACTTCCATCATAATCTTCCCTCTTATCATATAGGAAGGATCTGATAAGTTTTGTATCGTTTCGTACAGTCATCGATTTAATTATATATTTTGAGAAAAACTAGTATAAATATGTGTATAGTATATTATGATTTTTTGACCGAAACATGCAATTGGAAAAGTTTCGTAGAATCAAATTTTCAGATGATTTTTTGCATGAACTTCCATCATAACCTTCCCTCGTATCATATAGGAAGGATCTGAAAAGTTTTGTATCGTTCCGTACAATCCTCGATTTAATTATATTTTTTTAGAAAAACTAGTATAAACTTGTGTATAATATATTATGAGTTTTTAACCGAAACTTGCAATTGGAAAGGTTTTATAAAATCAAATTTTCAGTTGATTTTTTGCATAGACTTCCATCATAACCTTCCCTGTAACATATAGGAAGGATCTGGAAAGTTTTGTATCGTTTCTTTTATTCCCCAATTTAATTTTTTATTTTTTGTGCAAAACTAGTATAAACTTGTGTATGATATATTACGATTTTTTGACCGAAACTTGCAATTTGAAACGTTTCGTAGAATCAAATTTTCAGATGATTTTTTGCATGGAATTCCATCATAACCTTCCCTCGTAATATATAGGAAGGATCTGAAAAGTTTTGTATCGTTCCGTACAATCCTCGATTTAATTTGATTTTTTGAGCAATACTAGTATAAACTTGTGTATAATATATTATGATTTTTGACCGAAACTTGCATTACGAAAAGTTTTATAGAATCAAATTTTCAGATGATTTTTTGCATGGACTTCCATCATAACCTTCCCTCGTATCATATATGAAGGATCTGAAAAGTTTTGTATCGTTTCGTACAGTCCTCGATTTAATTATTATTTTTTTGAGAAATACTAGTATAAAAATGTGTATAATATATTATGATTTTTTGACCGAAACTTGCAATTGGAAAAGTTTCATAGAATCAAATTTTCATATGATTTTTAGCATAGACTTCCATCATAATCTTCCCTCGTAACATATAGGAAGGATCTGAAAAGTTTTGTATCGTTTCTTATAGTCCTCAATTTAATTTTTTAATTTTTGAGCAAAACTAGTATAAACTTGTGTATGATATATTATGATTTTTTGACCTAATCTTGCATTTTGAAACGTTTCGTAGAATCAAATTATCAGATGATTTTTTGCATGGATTTCCATCATAACCTTCCCTCCTAATATATAGGAAGGATCTGAAAAGTTATGTATCGTTTCGTACAAGCCTTGATTTAATTTGATTTTTTGAGCAATACTAGTATAAACTTGTGTATAATATATTATGATTTTTGACCGAAACTTGCATTACGAAAAGTTTTGTAGAATCAAATTTTCAGATGATTTTTTGCATGGACTTCCATCATAACTTCCCTCGTATCATATAGGAAGGATCTGAAAAGTTTTGTATCGTTTCGTACAGTCCTCTATTTAATTATATTTTTTTGAGAAATACTAGTATAAAAATGTGTATAATATATTATGATTTTTTGACCGAAACTTGCAATTGGAAAAGTTTCATAGAATCAAAATTTCAGATGATTTTTTGCATAGACTTCCATCATAATCTTCCCTCTAAACATATAGGAAGGATCTGAAAAGTTTTGTATCGTTTCTTATAGTCCTCAATTTAATTTTTTATTTTTTGAGAAAAACTAGTATAAACTTGTGTATGATATATTACGATTTTTTGACCGAATCTTGCATTTTGAAACGTTTGGTAGAATCAAATTTTCAGATGATTTTTTGCATGGATTTCCATCATAACCTTCCCCCGTATTATATAGGGAGGATCTGAACATTTCGTATCGTTTCGTACAATCCTCGATTTAATTAATTTTTTTGAGCAATACTAGTATAAACTTGTATATAATATACTATGATGTTTTGACCGAAACTTTCAATCGGAAAAGTTTTGTAGAATCAAATTTTCAGATGATTTTTTGCATGGACTTCTATCATAACCTTCCCTCGTAACATATAGGAAGGACTGAAAAGCTTTGTATCGTCTCGTATAGTCCTCGATAAAATTTTGGTTTTTGAGCAAAAGTTGTATAATCTTGTGTATGATATATTACGATTTTTTGACCGAAACATGCATTTTGAAAAGTTTTGTAGGATCAAATTCTCAAATGATTTTTTGCATGAACTTCCATCATAACCTTCCCTCGTATCATATATGAAAGATCTGAAAAGTTATGTATCGTCTCGTATAGTCCTCGATTTAATTTTAATTTTTGAGCAAAACTAGTATAAATTTGTGTATAATATATTACGATATTATGACCGAAATTTGCATTTTATAAAGTTTCGCAGAATCAAATTTTCAGATGATTTTTTGCATTGACACCATCATAACCTCCCCCGTAACATATAGGAAGGATCTGATAAGTTTTGTATCGTTTCGTACAGTCATCGATTTAATTATATATTTTGAGAAAAACTAGTATAAATATGTGTATAGTATATTATGATTTTTTGACCGAAACATGCAATTGGAAAAGTTTCGTAGAATCAAATTTTCAGATGATTTTTTGCATGAACTTCCATCATAACCTTCCCTCGTATCATATAGGAAGGATCTGAAACGTTTTGTATCGTTCCGTACAATCCTCGATTTAATTATATTTTTTGAGAAAAACTAGTATAAACTTGTGTATAATATATTATGAGTTTTTAACTGAAACTTGCAATTGGAAAGGTTTCATAAAATCAAATTTTCAGTTGATTTTTTGCATAGACTTCCATCATAACCTTCCCTCGTAACATATAGGAAGGATCTGGAAAGTTTTGTATCGTTTCTTTCATTCCCCAATTTACTTTTTTATTTTTTGAGCAAAACTAGTATAAACTTGTGTATGATATATTACGATTTTTTGACCGAAACTTGCAATTTGAAACGTTTCGTAGAATCAAATTTTCAGATGATTTTTGGCATGGAATTCCATCATAACCTTCCCTCGTAATATATAGGAAGGATCTGAAAAGTTTTGTATCGTTCCGTACAATCCTCGATTTAATTTGATTTTTTGAGCAATACTAGTATAAACTTGTGTATAATATATTATGATTTTTTGACCGAAACTTGCATTACGAAAAGTTTTGTAGAATCAAATTTTCATATGATTTTTTGCATGGACTTCCATCATAACCTTCCCTCGTATCATATATGAAGGATCTGAAAAGTTATGTATCGTCTCGTATAGTACTCGATTTAATTTTATTTTTTGAGCAAAACTAGTATAAATTTGTGTATAATATATTACGATATTATGACCGAAATTTGCATTTTGAAAAGTTTCGCAGAATCAAATTTTCAGATGATTTTTTGCATTGACACCATCATAACCTCCCCCGTAACATATAGGAAGGATCTGATAAGTTTTGTATCGTTTCGTACAGTCATCGATTTAATTATATATTTTGAGAAAAACTAGTATAAATATGTGTATAGTATATTATGATTTTTTGACCGAAACATGCAATTGGAAAAGTTTCGTAGAATCAAATTTTCAGATGATTTTTTGCATGAACTTCCATCATAACCTTCCCTCGTATCATATAGGAAGGATCTGAAAAGTTTTGTATCGTTCCGTACAATCCTCGATTTAATTATATTTTTTTAGAAAAACTAGTATAAACTTGTGTATAATATATTATGAGTTTTTAACCGAAACTTGCAATTGGAAAGGTTTTATAAAATCAAATTTTCAGTTGATTTTTTGCATAGACTTCCATCATAACCTTCCCTGTAACATATAGGAAGGATCTGGAAAGTTTTGTATCGTTTCTTTTATTCCCCAATTTAATTTTTTATTTTTTGTGCAAAACTAGTATAAACTTGTGTATGATATATTACGATTTTTTGACCGAAACTTGCAATTTGAAACGTTTCGTAGAATCAAATTTTCAGATGATTTTTTGCATGGAATTCCATCATAACCTTCCCTCGTAATATATAGGAAGGATCTGAAAAGTTTTGTATCGTTCCGTACAATCCTCGATTTAATTTGATTTTTTGAGCAATACTAGTATAAACTTGTGTATAATATATTATGATTTTTGACCGAAACTTGCATTACGAAAAGTTTTATAGAATCAAATTTTCAGATGATTTTTTGCATGGACTTCCATCATAACCTTCCCTCGTATCATATATGAAGGATCTGAAAAGTTTTGTATCGTTTCGTACAGTCCTCGATTTAATTATTATTTTTTTGAGAAATACTAGTATAAAAATGTGTATAATATATTATGATTTTTTGACCGAAACTTGCAATTGGAAAAGTTTCATAGAATCAAATTTTCATATGATTTTTAGCATAGACTTCCATCATAATCTTCCCTCGTAACATATAGGAAGGATCTGAAAAGTTTTGTATCGTTTCTTATAGTCCTCAATTTAATTTTTTAATTTTTGAGCAAAACTAGTATAAACTTGTGTATGATATATTATGATTTTTTGACCTAATCTTGCATTTTGAAACGTTTCGTAGAATCAAATTATCAGATGATTTTTTGCATGGATTTCCATCATAACCTTCCCTCCTAATATATAGGAAGGATCTGAAAAGTTATGTATCGTTTCGTACAAGCCTTGATTTAATTTGATTTTTCGAGCAATACTAGTATAAACTTGTGTATAATATATTATGATTTTTGACCGAAACTTGCATTACGAAAAGTTTTGTAGAATCAAATTTTCAGATGATTTTTTGCATGGACTTCCATCATAACTTCCCTCGTATCATATAGGAAGGATCTGAAAAGTTTTGTATCGTTTCGTACAGTCCTCTATTTAATTATATTTTTTTGAGAAATACTAGTATATAAATGTGTATAATATATTATGATTTTTTGACCGAAACTTGCAATTGGAAAAGTTTCATAGAATCAAATTTTCAGATGATTTTTTGCATAGACTTCCATCATAATCTTCCCTCGTAACATATAGGAAGGATCTGAAAAGTTTCGTATCGTTTCTTATAGTCCTCAATTTAATTTTTTAATTTTTGAGGAAAACTAGTATAAACTTGTGTATGATATATTATGATTTTTTGACCTAATCTTGCATTTTGAAACGTTTCGTAGAATCAAATTTTCAGATGATTTTTTGCATGGATTTCCATCATAACCTTCCCCCGTATTATATAGGGAGGATCTGAAAGTTTTGTATCGTTTCGTACAATCCTCGATTTAATTAATTTTTTTAAGTAATACTAGTATAAACTTGTGTATAATATATTATGATGTTTTGACCGAAACTTGCAATCGGAAAAGTTTTGTAGAATCAAATTTTCAGATGATTTTTTGCATGGACTTCTATCATAACATTCCCTCGTAACATATAGGAAGGATCTGAAAAGTTTTGTACCGTCTCGTATAGTCCTCGATTAAATTTTGGTTTTTGAGCAAAACTTGTATAATCTTGTGTATGATATATTACGATTTTTTGACCGATACTTGCATTTTGAATGGTTTTGTAGGATCATATTCTCAAATGATTTTTTGCATGAACTTCCATCATAACCTTCCCTCGTATCATATATGAAAGATCTGAAAAGTTTTGTATCGTCTCGTATAGTCCTCGATTTAATTTTATTTTTTGAGCAAAACTAGTATAAATTTGTGTATAATATATTACGATATTTTTACCGAAATTTGCATTTTGAAGAATCAAATTTTCAGATGATTTTTTGCATTGACACCATCATAACCTCCCCCGTAACATATAGGAAGGATCTGATAAGTTTTGTATCGTTTCGTACAGTCATCGATTTAATTATATATTTTGAGAAAAACTAGTATAAATATGTGTATAGTATATTATGATTTTTTGACCAAAACATGCAATTGGAAAAGTTTCGTAGAATCAAATTTTCAGATGATTTTTTGCATGAACTTCCATCATAACCTTCCCTCGTATCATATAGGAAGGATCTGAAAAGTTTTGTATCGTTCCATACAATCCTCGATTTAATTATATTTTTGAGAAAAACTAGTATTAACTTGTGTATAATATATTATGAGTTTTTAACCGAAACTTGCAATTGGAAAGGTTTTATAAAATCAAATTTTCAGTTGATTTTTTGCATAGACTTCCATCATAACCTTCCCTGTAACATATAGGAAGGATCTGGAAAGTTTTGTATCGTTTCTTTTATTCCCCAATTTAATTTTTTATTTTTTGTGCAAAACTAGTATAAACTTGTGTATGATATATTACGATTTTTTGACCGAAACTTGCAATTTGAAACGTTTCGTAGAATCAAATTTTCAGATGATTTTTTGCATGGAATTCCATCATAACCTTCCCTCGTAATATATAGGAAGGATCTGAAAAGTTTTGTATCGTTCCGTATAATCCTCAATTTATTTTGATTTTTTGAGCAATACTAGTATAAACTTGTGTATAATATATTATGATTTTTGACCGAAACTTGCATTACGAAAAGTTTTGTAGAATCAAATTTTCAGATGATTTTTTGCATGGACTTCCATCATAACCTTCCCTCGTATCATATATGAAGGATCTGAAAAGTTATGTATCGTCTCGTATAGTACTCGATTTAATTTTATTTTTTGAGCAAAACTAGTATAAATTTGTGTATAATATATTACGATATTATGACCGAAATTTGCATTTTGAAAAGTTTCGCAGAATCAAATTTTCAGATGATTTTTTGCATTGACACCATCATAACCTCCCCCGTAACATATAGGAAGGATCTGATAAGTTTTGTATCGTTTCGTACAGTCATCGATTTAATTATATATTTTGAGAAAAACTAGTATAAATATGTGTATAGTATATTATGATTTTTTGACCGAAACATGCAATTGGAAAAGTTTCGTAGAATCAAATTTTCAGATGATTTTTTGCATGAACTTCCATCATAACCTTCCCTCGTATCATATAGGAAGGATCTGAAAAGTTTTGTATCGTTCCGTACAATCCTCGATTTAATTATATTTTTTTAGAAAAACTAGTATAAACTTGTGTATAATATATTATGAGTTTTTAACCGAAACTTGCAATTGGAAAGGTTTTATAAAATCAAATTTTCAGTTGATTTTTTGCATAGACTTCCATCATAACCTTCCCTGTAACATATAGGAAGGATCTGGAAAGTTTTGTATCGTTTCTTTTATTCCCCAATTTAATTTTTTATTTTTTGTGCAAAACTAGTATAAACTTGTGTATGATATATTACGATTTTTTGACCGAAACTTGCAATTTGAAACGTTTCGTAGAATCAAATTTTCAGATGATTTTTTGCATGGAATTCCATCATAACCTTCCCTCGTAATATATAGGAAGGATCTGAAAAGTTTTGTATCGTTCCGTACAATCCTCGATTTAATTTGATTTTTTGAGCAATACTAGTATAAACTTGTGTATAATATATTATGATTTTTGACCGAAACTTGCATTACGAAAAGTTTTATAGAATCAAATTTTCAGATGATTTTTTGCATGGACTTCCATCATAACCTTCCCTCGTATCATATATGAAGGATCTGAAAAGTTTTGTATCGTTTCGTACAGTCCTCGATTTAATTATTATTTTTTTGAGAAATACTAGTATAAAAATGTGTATAATATATTATGATTTTTTGACCGAAACTTGCAATTGGAAAAGTTTCATAGAATCAAATTTTCATATGATTTTTAGCATAGACTTCCATCATAATCTTCCCTCGTAACATATAGGAAGGATCTGAAAAGTTTTGTATCGTTTCTTATAGTCCTCAATTTAATTTTTTAATTTTTGAGCAAAACTAGTATAAACTTGTGTATGATATATTATGATTTTTTGACCTAATCTTGCATTTTGAAACGTTTCGTAGAATCAAATTATCAGATGATTTTTTGCATGGATTTCCATCATAACCTTCCCTCCTAATATATAGGAAGGATCTGAAAAGTTATGTATCGTTTCGTACAAGCCTTGATTTAATTTGATTTTTTGAGCAATACTAGTATAAACTTGTGTATAATATATTATGATTTTTGACCGAAACTTGCATTACGAAAAGTTTTGTAGAATCAAATTTTCAGATGATTTTTTGCATGGACTTCCATCATAACTTCCCTCGTATCATATAGGAAGGATCTGAAAAGTTTTGTATCGTTTCGTACAGTCCTCTATTTAATTATATTTTTTTGAGAAATACTAGTATATAAATGTGTATAATATATTATGATTTTTTGACCGAAACTTGCAATTGGAAAAGTTTCATAGAATCAAATTTTCAGATGATTTTTTGCATAGACTTCCATCATAATCTTCCCTCGTAACATATAGGAAGGATCTGAAAAGTTTCGTATCGTTTCTTATAGTCCTCAATTTAATTTTTTAATTTTTGAGGAAAACTAGTATAAACTTGTGTATGATATATTATGATTTTTTGACCTAATCTTGCATTTTGAAACGTTTCGTAGAATCAAATTTTCAGATGATTTTTTGCATGGATTTCCATCATAACCTTCCCCCGTATTATATAGGGAGGATCTGAAAGTTTTGTATCGTTTCGTACAATCCTCGATTTAATTAATTTTTTTAAGTAATACTAGTATAAACTTGTGTATAATATATTATGATGTTTTGACCGAAACTTGCAATCGGAAAAGTTTTGTAGAATCAAATTTTCAGATGATTTTTTGCATGGACTTCTATCATAACATTCCCTCGTAACATATAGGAAGGATCTGAAAAGTTTTGTACCGTCTCGTATAGTCCTCGATTAAATTTTGGTTTTTGAGCAAAACTTGTATAATCTTGTGTATGATATATTACGATTTTTTGACCGATACTTGCATTTTGAATGGTTTTGTAGGATCATATTCTCAAATGATTTTTTGCATGAACTTCCATCATAACCTTCCCTCGTATCATATATGAAAGATCTGAAAAGTTTTGTATCGTCTCGTATAGTCCTCGATTTAATTTTATTTTTTGAGCAAAACTAGTATAAATTTGTGTATAATATATTACGATATTTTTACCGAAATTTGCATTTTGAAGAATCAAATTTTCAGATGATTTTTTGCATTGACACCATCATAACCTCCCCCGTAACATATAGGAAGGATCTGATAAGTTTTGTATCGTTTCGTACAGTCATCGATTTAATTATATATTTTGAGAAAAACTAGTATAAATATGTGTATAGTATATTATGATTTTTTGACCGAAACATGCAATTGGAAAAGTTTCGTAGAATCAAATTTTCAGATGATTTTTTGCATGAACTTCCATCATAACCTTCCCTCGTATCATATAGGAAGGATCTGAAAAGTTTTGTATCGTTCCATACAATCCTCGATTTAATTATATTTTTGAGAAAAACTAGTATTAACTTGTGTATAATATATTATGAGTTTTTAACCGAAACTTGCAATTGGAAAGGTTTTATAAAATCAAATTTTCAGTTGATTTTTTGCATAGACTTCCATCATAACCTTCCCTGTAACATATAGGAAGGATCTGGAAAGTTTTGTATCGTTTCTTTTATTCCCCAATTTAATTTTTTATTTTTTGTGCAAAACTAGTATAAACTTGTGTATGATATATTACGATTTTTTGACCGAAACTTGCAATTTGAAACGTTTCGTAGAATCAAATTTTCAGATGATTTTTTGCATGGAATTCCATCATAACCTTCCCTCGTAATATATAGGAAGGATCTGAAAAGTTTTGTATCGTTCCGTATAATCCTCAATTTATTTTGATTTTTTGAGCAATACTAGTATAAACTTGTGTATAATATATTATGATTTTTGACCGAAACTTGCATTACGAAAAGTTTTGTAGAATCAAATTTTCAGATGATTTTTTGCATGGACTTCCATCATAACCTTCCCTCGTATCATATATGAAGGATCTGAAAAGTTTTGTATCGTTTCGTACAGTCCTCGATTTAATTTTTTTTTTTTGAGAAATACTAGTATAAAAATGTGTATAATATATTATGATTTTTTGACCGAAACTTGCAATTGGAAAAGTTTCATAGAATCAAATTTTCAGATGATTTTTTGCATAGACTTCCATCATAACCTTCCCTCGTAACATATAAGAAGGATCTGAAAAGTTTTGTATCGTTTCTTATAGTCCTCAATTTTATTTTTTATTTTTTGAGCAAAACTAGTATAAACTTGTGTATGATATATTACGATTTTTTGACCAAATCTTGCATTTTGAAACGTGTCGTAGAATCAAATTTCAGATGATTTTTTGCATGGAATTCCATCATAACCTTCCCTCCTAATATATAGGAAGGATCTGAAAAGTTATGTATCGTTTCGTACAAGCCTTGATTTAATTTGATTTTTTGAGCAATACTAGTATAAACTTGTGTATAATATATTATGATTTTTGACCGAAACTTGCATTACGAAAAGTTTTGTAGAATCAAATTTTCAGATGATTTTTTGCATGGACTTCCATCATAACTTCCCTCGTATCATATAGGAAGGATCTGAAAAGTTTTGTATCGTTTCGTACAGTCCTCGATTTAAATATATTTTTTTGAGAAATACTAGTATATAAATGTGTATAATATATTATGATTTTTTGACCGAAACTTGCAATTGGAAAAGTTTCATAGAATCAAATTTTCAGATGATTTTTTGCATAGACTTCCATCATAATCTTCCCTCGTAACATATAGGAAGGATCTGAAAAGTTTTGTATCGTTTCTTATAGTCCTCAATTTAATTTTTTAATTTTTGAGGAAAACTAGTATAAACTTGTGTATGATATATTATGATTTTTTGACCTAATCTTGCATTTTGAAACGTTTCGTAGAATCAAATTTTCAGATGATTTTTTGCATGGATTTCCATCATAACCTTCCCCCGTATTATATAGGGAGGATCTGAAAGTTTTGTATCGTTTCGTACAATCCTCGATTTAATTAATTTTTTTAAGTAATACTAGTATAAACTTGTGTATAATATATTATGATGTTTTGACCGAAACTTGCAATCGGAAAAGTTTTGTAGAATCAAATTTTCAGATGATTTTTTGCATGGACTTCTATCATAACATTCCCTCGTAACATATAGGAAGGATCTGAAAAGTTTTGTACCGTCTCGTATAGTCCTCGATTAAATTTTGGTTTTTGAGCAAAACTTGTATAATCTTGTGTATGATATATTATGATTTTTTGACCGATACTTGCATTTTGAATGGTTTTGTAGGATCATATTCTCAAATGATTTTTTGCATGAACTTCCATCATAACCTTCCCTCGTATCATATATGAAAGATCTGAAAAGTTTTGTATCGTCTCGTATAGTCCTCGATTTAATTTTATTTTTTGAGCAAAACTAGTATAAATTTGTGTATAATATATTACGATATTTTTACCGAAATTTGCATTTTGAAGAATCAAATTTTCAGATGATTTTTTGCATTGACACCATCATAACCTCCCCCGTAACATATAGGAAGGATCTGATAAGTTTTGTATCGTTTCGTACAGTCATCGATTTAATTATATATTTTGAGAAAAACTAGTATAAATATGTGTATAGTATATTATGATTTTTTGACCGAAACATGCAATTGGAAAAGTTTCGTAGAATCAAATTTTCAGATGATTTTTTGCATGAACTTCCATCATAACCTTCCCTCGTATCATATAGGAAGGATCTGAAAAGTTTTGTATCGTTCCATACAATCCTCGATTTAATTATATTTTTGAGAAAAACTAGTATTAACTTGTGTATAATATATTATGAGTTTTTAACCGAAACTTGCAATTGGAAAGGTTTTATAAAATCAAATTTTCAGTTGATTTTTTGCATAGACTTCCATCATAACCTTCCCTGTAACATATAGGAAGGATCTGGAAAGTTTTGTATCGTTTCTTTTATTCCCCAATTTAATTTTTTATTTTTTGTGCAAAACTAGTATAAACTTGTGTATGATATATTACGATTTTTTGACCGAAACTTGCAATTTGAAACGTTTCGTAGAATCAAATTTTCAGATGATTTTTTGCATGGAATTCCATCATAACCTTCCCTCGTAATATATAGGAAGGATCTGAAAAGTTTTGTATCGTTCCGTACAATCCTCGATTTAATTTGATTTTTTGAGCAATACTAGTATAAACTTGTGTATAATATATTATGATTTTTGACCGAAACTTGCATTACGAAAAGTTTTGTAGAATCAAATATTCAGATGATTTTTTGCATGGACTTCCATCATAACCTTCCCTCGTATCATATTTGAAGGATCTGAAAAGTTTTGTATCGTTTCGTACAGTCCTCGATTTAATTATTTTTTTTTTGAGAAATACTAGTATAAAAATGTGTATAATATATTATGATTTTTTGACCGAAACTTGCAATTGGAAAAGTTTCATAGAATCAAATTTTCAGATGATTTTTTGCATAGACTTCCATCATAACCTTCCCTCATAACATATAAGAAGGATCTGAAAAGTTTTGTATCGTTTCTTATAGTCCTCAATTTTATTTTTAATTTTTTGAGCAAAACTAGTATCAACTTGTGTATGATATATTACGATTTTTTGACCGAATCTTGCATTTTGAAACGTGTCGTAGAATCAAATTTCAGAAGATTTTTTGCATGGAATTCCATCATAACCTTCCCTCCTAATATATAGGAAGGATCTGAAAAGTTATGTATCGTTTCGTACAATCCTTGATTTAATTTGATTTTTTGAGCAATACTAGTATAAACTTGTGTATAATATATTATGATTTTTGACCGAAACATGCATGACGAAAAGTTTTGTAGAATCAAATTTTCAGATGATTTTTTGCATGGACTTCCATCATAACTTCCCTCGTATCATATAGGAAGGATCTGAAAAGTTTTGTATCGTTTCGTACAGTCCTCGATTTAATTATATTTTTTTGAGAAATACTAGTATATAAATGTGTATAATATATTAAGATTTTTTGACCGAAACTTGCAATTGGAAAAGTTTCATAGAATCAAATTTTCAGATGATTTTTTGCATATACTTCCATCATAATCTTCCCTCGTAACATATAGGAAGGATCTGAAAAGTTTTGTATCGTTTCTTATAGTCCTCAATTTAATTTTTTAATTTTTGAGCAAAACTAGTATAAACTTGTGTATGATATATTATGATTTTTTGACCTAATCTTGCATTTTGAAACGTTTCGTAGAATCAAATTTTCAGATGATTTTTTGCATGGATTTCCATCATAACCTTCCCCCGTATTATATAGGGAGGATCTGAAAGTTTTGTATCGTTTCGTACAATCCTCGATTTAATTAATTTTTTTGAGCAATACTAGTATAAACTTGTGTATAATATATTTTGATGTTTTGACCGAAACTTGCAATCGGAAAAGTTTTGTAGAATCAAATTTTCAGATGATTTTTTGCATGGACTTCTATCATAACCTTCCCTCGTAACATATAGGAAGGATCTGAAAAGTTTTGTACCGTCTCGTATAGTCCTCGATTAAATTTTGGTTTTTGAGAAAAACTTGTATAATCTTGTGTATGATATATTACGATTTTTTGACCGATACTTGCATTTTGAATGGTTTTGTAGGATCATATTCTCAAATTATTTTTTGCATGAACTTCCATCATAACCTTCCATCGTATCATATATGAAAGATCTGAAAAGTTTTGTATCGTCTCGTATAGTCGTCAATTTAATTTAATTTTTTGAGCAAAACTAGTATAAATTTGTGTATAATATATTAAGATATTTTTACCGAAATTTACATTTTGAAGAATCAAATTTTCAGATGATTTTTTGCATTGACACCATCATAACCTCCCCCGTAACATATAGGAAGGATCTGATAAGTTTTGTATCGTTTCGTACAGTCATCGATTTAATTATATATTTTGAGAAAAACTAGTATAAATATGTGTATAGTATATTATGATTTTTTGACCGAAACATGCAATTGGAAAAGTTTCGTAGAATCAAATTTTCAGATGATTTTTTGCATGAACTTCCATCATAACCTTCCCTCGTATCATATAGGAAGGATCTGAAAAGTTTTGTATCGTTCCGTACAATCCTCGATTTAATTATATTTTTGAGAAAAACTAGTATAAACTTGTGTATAATATATTATGAGTTTTTAACCGAAACTTGCAATTGGAAAGGTTTTATAAAATCAAATTTTCAGTTGATTTTTTGCATAGACTTCCATCATAACCTTCCCTGTAACATATAGGAAGGATCTGGAAAGTTTTGTATCGTTTCTTTTATTCCCCAATTTAATTTTTTATTTTTAATGCAAAACTAGTATAAACTTGTGTATGATATATTACGATTTTTTAACCGAAAATTGCAATTTGAAAAGTTTCGTAGAATCAAATTTTCAGATGATTTTTTGCATGGAATTCCATCATAACCTTTCCTCGTAATATATAGGAAGGATCTGAAATGTTTTGTATCGTTCCGTACAAGCCTCGATTTAATTTGATTTTTTGAGCAATACTAGTATAAACTTGTGTATAATATATTATGTTTTTTGACCGAAACTTGCATTACGAAAAGTTTTGTAGAATCAAATTTTCAGATGATTTTTTGCATGGACTTCCATCATAACCTTCCCTCGTATCATATATGAAGGATCTGAAAAGTTTTGTATCGTTTCGTACAGTCCTCGATTTAATTATTTTTTTTTTGAGAAATACTAGTATAAAAATGTGTATAATATATTATGATTTTTTGACCGAAACTTGCAAATGGAAAAGTTTCATAGAATCAAATTTTCAGATGATTTTTTGCATAGACTTCCATCATAACCTTCCCTCATAACATATAAGAAGGATCTGAAAAGTTTTGTATCGTTTCTTTTATTCCCCAATTTACTTTTTTATTTTTTGAGCAAAACTAGTATAAACTTGTGTATGATATATTACGATTTTTTGACCGAAACTTGCAATTTGAAACGTTTCGTAGAATCAAAATTTCAGATGATTTTTTGCATGGAATTCCATCATAACCTTCCCTCGTAATATATAGGAAGGATCTGAAAAGTTTTGTATCGTTCCGTACAATCCTCGATTTAATTTGATTTTTTGAGCAATACTAGTATAAACCTGTGTATAATATATTATGATTTTTTGACCGAAACTTGCATTACGAAAAGTTTTGTAGAATCAAATTTTCAGATGATTTTTTGCATGGACTTCCATCATAACCTTCCCTCGTATCATATATGAAGGATCTGAAAAGTTTTGTATCGTTTCGTACAGTCCTCGATTTAATTATTATTTTTTTGAGAAATACTAGTATAAAATGTGTATAATATATTATGATTTTTTGACCGAAACTTGCAATTGGAAAAGTTTCATAGAATCAAAATTTCAGATGATTTTTTGCATAGACTTCCATCATAATCTTCCCTCTAAACATATAGGAAGGATCTGAAAAGTTTTGTATCGTTTCTTATAGTCCTCAATTTAATTTTTTATTTTTTGAGAAAAACTAGTATAAACTTGTGTATGATATATTACGATTTTTTGACCGAATCTTGCATTTTGAAACGTTTGGTAGAATCAAATTTTCAGATGATTTTTTGCATGGATTTCCATCATAACCTTCCCCCGTATTATATAGGGAGGATCTGAACATTTTGTATCGTTTCGTACAATCCTCGATTTAATTAATTTTTTTGAGCAATACTAGTATAAACTTGTGTATAATATACTATGATGTTTTGACCGAAACTTTCAATCGGAAAAGTTTTGTAGAATCAAATTTTCAGATGATTTTTTGCATGGACTTCTATCATAACCTTCCCTCGTAACATATAGGAAGGACTGAAAAGTTTTGTATCGTCTCGTATAGTCCTCGATAAAATTTTGGTTTTTGAGCAAAAGTTGTATAATCTTGTGTATGATATATTACGATTTTTTGACCGAAACATGCATTTTGAAAAGTTTTGTAGGATCAAATTCTCAAATGATTTTTTGCATGAACTTCCATCATAACCTTCCCTCGTATCATATATGAAAGATCTGAAAAGTTATGTATCGTCTCGTATAGTCCTCGATTTAATTTTATTTTTTGAGCAAAACTAGTATAAATTTGTGTATAATATATTACGATATTATGACCGAAATTTGCATTTTGAAAAGTTTCGCAGAATCAAATTTTCAGATGATTTTTTGCATTGACACCATCATAACCTCCCCCGTAACATATAGGAAGGATCTGATAAGTTTTGTATCGTTTCGTACAGTCATCGATTTAATTATATATTTTGAGAAAAACTAGTATAAATATGTGTATAGTATATTATGATTTTTTGACCGAAACATGCAATTGGAAAAGTTTCGTAGAATCAAATTTTCAGATGATTTTTTGCATGAACTTCCATCATAACCTTCCCTCGTATCATATAGGAAGGATCTGAAAAGTTTTGTATCGTTCCGTACAATCCTCGATTTAATTATATTTTTTGAGAAAAACTAGTATAAACTTGTGTATAATATATTATGAGTTTTTAACTGAAACTTGCAATTGGAAAGGTTTCATAAAATCAAATTTTCAGTTGATTTTTTGCATAGACTTCCATCATAACCTTCCCTCGTAACATATAGGAAGGATCTGGAAAGTTTTGTATCGTTTCTTTCATTCCCCAATTTACTTTTTTATTTTTTGAGCAAAACTAGTATAAACTTGTGTATGATATATTACGATTTTTTGACCGAAACTTGCAATTTGAAACGTTTCGTAGAATCAAAATTTCAGATGATTTTTTGCATGGAATTCCATCATAACCTTCCCTCGTAATATATAGGAAGGATCTGAAAAGTTTTGTATCGTTCCGTACAATCCTCGATTTAATTTGATTTTTTGAGCAATACTAGTATAAACTTGTGTATAATATATTATGATTTTTTGACCGAAACTTGCATTACGAAAAGTTTTGTAGAATCAAATTTTCAGATGATTTTTTGCATGGACTTCCATCATGACCTTCCCTCGTATCATATATGAAGGATCTGAAAAGTTTTGTATCGTTTCGTACAGTCCTCGATTTAATTATTATTTTTTTGAGAAATACTAGTATAAAAATGTGTATAATATATTATGATTTTTTGACCGAAACTTGCAATTGGAAAAGTTTCATAGAATCAAAATTTCAGATGATTTTTTGCATAGACTTCCATCATAATCTTCCCTCTAAACATATAGGAAGGATCTGAAAAGTTTTGTATCGTTTCTTATAGTCCTCAATTTAATTTTTTATTTTTTGAGAAAAACTAGTATAAACTTGTGTATGATATATTACGATTTTTTGACCGAATCTTGCATTTTGAAACGTTTGGTAGAATCAAATTTTCAGATGATTTTTTGCATGGATTTCCATCATAACCTTCCCCCGTATTATATAGGGAGGATCTGAACATTTTGTATCGTTTCGTACAATCCTCGATTTAATTAATTTTTTTGAGCAATACTAGTATAAACTTGTGTATAATATACTATGATGTTTTGACCGAAACTTTCAATCGGAAAAGTTTTGTAGAATCAAATTTTCAGATGATTTTTTGCATGGACTTCTATCATAACCTTCCCTCGTAACATATAGGAAGGACTGAAAATTTTTGTATCGTCTCGTATAGTCCTCGATAAAATTTTGGTTTTTGAGCAAAAGTTGTATAATCTTGTGTATGATATATTACGATTTTTTGACCGAAACATGCATTTTGAAAAGTTTTGTAGGATCAAATTCTCAAATGATTTTTTGCATGAACTTCCATCATAACCTTCCCTCGTATCATATATGAAAGATCTGAAAAGTTATGTATCGTCTCGTATAGTCCTCGATTTAATTTTATTTTTTGAGCAAAACTAGTATAAATTTGTGTATAATATATTACGATATTATGACCGAAATTTGCATTTTGAAAAGTTTCGCAGAATCAAATTTTCAGATGATTTTTTGCATTGACACCATCATAACCTCCCCCGTAACATATAGGAAGGATCTGATAAGTTTTGTATCGTTTCGTACAGTCATCGATTTAATTATATATTTTGAGAAAAACTAGTATAAATATGTGTATAGTATATTATGATTTTTTGACCGAAACATGCAATTGGAAAAGTTTCGTAGAATCAAATTTTCAGATGATTTTTTGCATGAACTTCCATCATAACCTTCCCTCGTATCATATAGGAAGGATCTGAAAAGTTTTGTATCGTTCCGTACAATCCTCGATTTAATTATATTTTTTGAGAAAAACTAGTATAAACTTGTGTATAATATATTATGAGTTTTTAACTGAAACTTGCAATTGGAAAGGTTTCATAAAATCAAATTTTCAGTTGATTTTTTGCATAGACTTCCATCATAACCTTCCCTCGTAACATATAGGAAGGATCTGGAAAGTTTTGTATCGTTTCTTTCATTCCCCAATTTACTTTTTTATTTTTTGAGCAAAACTAGTATAAACTTGTGTATGATATATTACGATTTTTTGACCGAAACTTGCAATTTGAAACGTTTCGTAGAATCAAAATTTCAGATGATTTTTTGCATGGAATTCCATCATAACCTTCCCTCGTAATATATAGGAAGGATCTGAAAAGTTTTGTATCGTTCCGTACAATCCTCGATTTAATTTGATTTTTTGAGCAATACTAGTATAAACTTGTGTATAATATATTATGATTTTTTGACCGAAACTTGCATTACGAAAAGTTTTGTAGAATCAAATTTTCAGATGATTTTTTGCATGGACTTCCATCATGACCTTCCCTCGTATCATATATGAAGGATCTGAAAAGTTTTGTATCGTTTCGTACAGTCCTCGATTTAATTATTATTTTTTTGAGAAATACTAGTATAAAAATGTGTATAATATATTATGATTTTTTGACCGAAACTTGCAATTGGAAAAGTTTCATAGAATCAAAATTTCAGATGATTTTTTGCATAGACTTCCATCATAATCTTCCCTCTAAACATATAGGAAGGATCTGAAAAGTTTTGTATCGTTTCTTATAGTCCTCAATTTAATTTTTTATTTTTTGAGAAAAACTAGTATAAACTTGTGTATGATATATTACGATTTTTTGACCGAATCTTGCATTTTGAAACGTTTGGTAGAATCAAATTTTCAGATGATTTTTTGCATGGATTTCCATCATAACCTTCCCCCGTATTATATAGGGAGGATCTGAACATTTTGTATCGTTTCGTACAATCCTCGATTTAATTAATTTTTTTGAGCAATACTAGTATAAACTTGTGTATAATATACTATGATGTTTTGACCGAAACTTTCAATCGGAAAAGTTTTGTAGAATCAAATTTTCAGATGATTTTTTGCATGGACTTCTATCATAACCTTCCCTCGTAACATATAGGAAGGACTGAAAATTTTTGTATCGTCTCGTATAGTCCTCGATAAAATTTTGGTTTTTGAGCAAAAGTTGTATAATCTTGTGTATGATATATTACGATTTTTTGACCGAAACATGCATTTTGAAAAGTTTTGTAGGATCAAATTCTCAAATGATTTTTTGCATGAACTTCCATCATAACCTTCCCTCGTATCATATATGAAAGATCTGAAAAGTTATGTATCGTCTCGTATAGTCCTCGATTTAATTTTATTTTTTGAGCAAAACTAGTATAAATTTGTGTATAATATATTACGATATTATGACCGAAATTTGCATTTTGAAAAGTTTCGCAGAATCAAATTTTCAGATGATTTTTTGCATTGACACCATCATAACCTCCCCCGTAACATATAGGAAGGATCTGATAAGTTTTGTATCGTTTCGTACAGTCATCGATTTAATTATATATTTTGAGAAAAACTAGTATAAATATGTGTATAGTATATTATGATTTTTTGACCGAAACATGCAATTGGAAAAGTTTCGTAGAATCAAATTTTCAGATGATTTTTTGCATGAACTTCCATCATAACCTTCCCTCGTATCATATAGGAAGGATCTGAAAAGTTTTGTATCGTTCCGTACAATCCTCGATTTAATTATATTTTTTGAGAAAAACTAGTATAAACTTGTGTATAATATATTATGAGTTTTTAACTGAAACTTGCAATTGGAAAGGTTTCATAAAATCAAATTTTCAGTTGATTTTTTGCATAGACTTCCATCATAACCTTCCCTCGTAACATATAGGAAGGATCTGGAAAGTTTTGTATCGTTTCTTTCATTCCCCAATTTACTTTTTTATTTTTTGAGCAAAACTAGTATAAACTTGTGTATGATATATTACGATTTTTTGACCGAAACTTGCAATTTGAAACGTTTCGTAGAATCAAAATTTCAGATGATTTTTTGCATGGAATTCCATCATAACCTTCCCTCGTAATATATAGGAAGGATCTGAAAAGTTTTGTATCGTTCCGTACAATCCTCGATTTAATTTGATTTTTTGAGCAATACTAGTATAAACTTGTGTATAATATATTATGATTTTTTGACCGAAACTTGCATTACGAAAAGTTTTGTAGAATCAAATTTTCAGATGATTTTTTGCATGGACTTCCATCATGACCTTCCCTCGTATCATATATGAAGGATCTGAAAAGTTTTGTATCGTTTCGTACAGTCCTCGATTTAATTATTATTTTTTTGAGAAATACTAGTATAAAAATGTGTATAATATATTATGATTTTTTGACCGAAACTTGCAATTGGAAAAGTTTCATAGAATCAAAATTTCAGATGATTTTTTGCATAGACTTCCATCATAATCTTCCCTCTAAACATATAGGAAGGATCTGAAAAGTTTTGTATCGTTTCTTATAGTCCTCAATTTAATTTTTTATTTTTTGAGAAAAACTAGTATAAACTTGTGTATGATATATTACGATTTTTTGACCGAATCTTGCATTTTGAAACGTTTGGTAGAATCAAATTTTCAGATGATTTTTTGCATGGATTTCCATCATAACCTTCCCCCGTATTATATAGGGAGGATCTGAACATTTCGTATCGTTTCGTACAATCCTCGATTTAATTAATTTTTTTGAGCAATACTAGTATAAACTTGTATATAATATACTATGATGTTTTGACCGAAACTTTCAATCGGAAAAGTTTTGTAGAATCAAATTTTCAGATGATTTTTTGCATGGACTTCTATCATAACCTTCCCTCGTAACATATAGGAAGGACTGAAAAGCTTTGTATCGTCTCGTATAGTCCTCGATAAAATTTTGGTTTTTGAGCAAAAGTTGTATAATCTTGTGTATGATATATTACGATTTTTTGACCGAAACATGCATTTTGAAAAGTTTTGTAGGATCAAATTCTCAAATGATTTTTTGCATGAACTTCCATCATAACCTTCCCTCGTATCATATATGAAAGATCTGAAAAGTTATGTATCGTCTCGTATAGTCCTCGATTTAATTTTAATTTTTGAGCAAAACTAGTATAAATTTGTGTATAATATATTACGATATTATGACCGAAATTTGCATTTTATAAAGTTTCGCAGAATCAAATTTTCAGATGATTTTTTGCATTGACACCATCATAACCTCCCCCGTAACATATAGGAAGGATCTGATAAGTTTTGTATCGTTTCGTACAGTCATCGATTTAATTATATATTTTGAGAAAAACTAGTATAAATATGTGTATAGTATATTATGATTTTTTGACCGAAACATGCAATTGGAAAAGTTTCGTAGAATCAAATTTTCAGATGATTTTTTGCATGAACTTCCATCATAACCTTCCCTCGTATCATATAGGAAGGATCTGAAACGTTTTGTATCGTTCCGTACAATCCTCGATTTAATTATATTTTTTGAGAAAAACTAGTATAAACTTGTGTATAATATATTATGAGTTTTTAACTGAAACTTGCAATTGGAAAGGTTTCATAAAATCAAATTTTCAGTTGATTTTTTGCATAGACTTCCATCATAACCTTCCCTCGTAACATATAGGAAGGATCTGGAAAGTTTTGTATCGTTTCTTTCATTCCCCAATTTACTTTTTTATTTTTTGAGCAAAACTAGTATAAACTTGTGTATGATATATTACGATTTTTTGACCGAAACTTGCAATTTGAAACGTTTCGTAGAATCAAATTTTCAGATGATTTTTGGCATGGAATTCCATCATAACCTTCCCTCGTAATATATAGGAAGGATCTGAAAAGTTTTGTATCGTTCCGTACAATCCTCGATTTAATTTGATTTTTTGAGCAATACTAGTATAAACTTGTGTATAATATATTATGATTTTTTGACCGAAACTTGCATTACGAAAAGTTTTGTAGAATCAAATTTTCATATGATTTTTTGCATGGACTTCCATCATAACCTTCCCTCGTATCATATATGAAGGATCTGAAAAGTTATGTATCGTCTCGTATAGTACTCGATTTAATTTTATTTTTTGAGCAAAACTAGTATAAATTTGTGTATAATATATTACGATATTATGACCGAAATTTGCATTTTGAAAAGTTTCGCAGAATCAAATTTTCAGATGATTTTTTGCATTGACACCATCATAACCTCCCCCGTAACATATAGGAAGGATCTGATAAGTTTTGTATCGTTTCGTACAGTCATCGATTTAATTATATATTTTGAGAAAAACTAGTATAAATATGTGTATAGTATATTATGATTTTTTGACCGAAACATGCAATTGGAAAAGTTTCGTAGAATCAAATTTTCAGATGATTTTTTGCATGAACTTCCATCATAACCTTCCCTCGTATCATATAGGAAGGATCTGAAAAGTTTTGTATCGTTCCGTACAATCCTCGATTTAATTATATTTTTTTAGAAAAACTAGTATAAACTTGTGTATAATATATTATGAGTTTTTAACTGAAACTTGCAATTGGAAAGGTTTCATAAAATCAAATTTTCAGTTGATTTTTTGCATAGACTTCCATCATAACCTTCCCTCGTAACATATAGGAAGGATCTGGAAATTTTTGTATCGTTTCTTTTATTCCCCAATTTACTTTTTTATTTTTTGAGCAAAACTAGTATAAACTTGTGTATGATATATTACGATTTTTTGACCGAAACTTGCAATTTGAAACGTTTCGTAGAATCAAATTTTCAAATGATTTTTTGCATGGAATTCCATCATAACCTTCCCTCGTAATATATAGGAAGGATTTGAAAAGTTTTGTATCGTTCCGTACAATCCTCGATTTAATTTGATTTTTTGAGCAATACTAGTATAAACTTGTGTATAATATATTATGATTTTTTGACTGAAACTTGAATTACGAAAAGTTTTGTAGAATAAAATTTTCAGATGATTTTTTGCATGGACTTCCATCATAACCTTCCCTCGTATCATATATGAAGGATCTGAAAAGTTTTGTATCGTTTCGTACAGTCCTCGATTTGATTATTATTTTTTTGAGAAATACTAGTATAAAAATGTGTATAATATATTATGATTTTTTGACCGAAACTTGCAATTGGAAAAGTTTCATAGAATCAAAATTTCAGATGATTTTTTGCATAGACTTCCATCATAATCTTTCCTCTAAACATATAGGAAGGATCTGAAAAGTTTTGTATCGTTTCTTATAGTCCTCAATTTAATTTTTTATTTTTTGAGCAAAACTAGTATAAACTTGTGTATGATATATTACGATTTTTTGACCGAATCATGCATTTTGAAACGTTTGGTAGAATCAAATTTTCAGATGATTTTTTGCATGGATTTCCATCATAACCTTCCCCCGTATTATATAGGGAGGATCTGAACATTTTGTATCGTTTCGTACAATCCTCGATTTAATTAATTTTTTTGGGCAATTCTAGTATAAACTTGTGTATAATATACTATGATGTTTTGACCGAAACTTGCAATCGGAAAAGTTTTGTAGAATCAAATTTTCAGATGATTTTTTGCATGGACTTCTATCATAACCTTCCCTCGTAACATACAGGAAGGACTGAAAAGTTTTGTATCGTCTCGTATAGTCCTCGATTATATTTTGGTTTTTGAGCAAAAGTTGTATAATCTTGTGTATGATATATTACGATTTTTTGACCGAAACATGCATTTTGAAAAGTTTTGTAGGATCAAATTCTCAAATGATTTTTTTTCATGAACTTCCATCATAACCTTCCCTCGTATCATATATGAAAGATCTGAAAAGTTATGTATCGTCTCGTATAGTCCTCGATTTAATTTTATTTTTTGAGCAAAACTAGTATAAATTTGTGTATAATATATTACGATATTATGACCGAAATTTGCATTTTGAAAAGTTTCGCAGAATCAAATTTTCAGATGATTTTTTGCATTGACACCATCATAACCTCCCCCGTAACATATAGGAAGGATCTGATAAGTTTTGTATCGTTTCGTACAGTCATCGATTTAATTATATATTTTGAGAAAAACTAGTATAAATATGTGTATAGTATATTATGATTTTTTGACCGAAACATGCAATTGGAAAAGTTTCGTAGAATCAAATTTTCAGATGATTTTTTGCATGAACTTCCATCATAACCTTCCCTCGTATCATATAGGAAGGATCTGAAAAGATTTGTATCGTTCCGTACAATCCTCGATTTAATTATATTTTTTGAGAAAAACTAGTATAAACTTGTGTATAATATATTATGAGTTTTTAAATGAAACTTGCAATTGGAAAGGTTTCATAAAATCAAATTTTCAGTTGATTTTTTGCATAGACTTCCATCTTAACCTTCCCTCGTAACATATAGGAAGGATCTGGAAAGTTTTGTATCGTTTCTTTCATTCCCCAATTTACTTTTTTATTTTTTGAGCAAAACTAGTATAAACTTGTGTATGATATATTACGATTTTTTGACCGAAACTTGCAATTTGAAACGTTTCGTAGAATCAAATTTTCAGATGATTTTTTGCATGGAATTCCATCATAACCTTCCCTCGTAATATATAGGAAGGATCTGAAAAGTTTTGTATCGTTCCGTACAATCCTCGATTTAATTTGATTTTTTGAGCAATACTAGTATAAACTTGTGTATAATATATTATGATTTTTTGACCGAAACTTGCATTACGAAAAGTTTTGTAGAATCAAATTTTCAGATGATTTTTTGCATGGACTTCCATCATAACCTTCCCTCGTATCATATATGAAGGATCTGAAAAGTTATGTATCGTCTCGTATATTCCTCGATTTAATTTTATTTTTTGAGCAAAACTAGTATAAATTTGTGTATAATATATTACGATATTATGACCGAAATTTGCATTTTGAAAAGTTTCGCAGAATCAAATTTTCAGATGATTTTTTGCATTGACACCATCATAACCTACCCCGTAACATATAGGAGGGATCTGATAAGTTTTGTATCGTTTCGTACAGTCATCGATTTAATTATATATTTTGAGAAAAACTAGTATAAATATGTGTATAGTCTATTATGATTTTTTGACCGAAACATGCAATTGGAAAAGTTTCGTAGAATCAAATTTTCAGATGATTTTTTGCATGAACTTCCATCATAACCTTCCCTCGTATCATATAGGAAGGATCTGAAAAGTTTTGTATCGTTCCGTACAATCCTCGATTTAATTATATTTTTTGAGAAAAACTAGTATAAACTTGTGTATAATATATTATGAGTTTTTAACTGAAACTTGCAATTGGAAAGGTTTCATAAAATCAAATTTTCAGTTGATTTTTTGCATAGACTTCCATCATCACCTTCCCTCGTAACATATAGGAAGGATCTGGAAAGTTTTGTATCGTTTCTTTTATTCCCCAATTTACTTTTTTATTTTTTGAGCAAAACTAGTATAAACTTGTGTATGATATATTACGATTTTTTGACCGAAACTTGCAATTTGAAACGTTTCGTAGAATCAAATTTTCAGATGATTTTTTGCATGGAATTCCATCATAACCTTCCCTCGTAATATATAGGAAGGATCTGAAAAGTTTTATATCGTTCCGTACAATCCTCGATTTAATTTGATTTTTTGAGCAATACTAGTATAAACTTGTGTATAATATATTATGATTTTTTGACTGAAACTTGCATTACGAAAAGTTTTGTAGAATCAAATTTTCAGATGATTTTTTGCATGGACTTCCATCATAACCTTCCCTCGTATCATATATGAAGGATCTGAAAAGTTTTGTATCGTTTCGTACAGTCCTCGATTTAATTATTATTTTTTTGAGAAATACTAGTATAAAAATGTGTATAATATATTATGATTTTTTGACCGAAACTTGCAATTGGAAAAGTTTCATAGAATCAAAATTTCAGATGATTTTTTGCATAGACTTCCATCATAATCTTTCCTCTAAACATATAGGAAGGATCTGAAAAGTTTTGTATCGTTTCTTATAGTCCTCAATTTAATTTTTTATTTTTTGAGCAAAACTAGTATAAACTTGTGTATGATATATTACAATTTTTTGACCGAATCTTACATTTTGAAACGTTTGGTAGAATCAAATTTTCAGATGATTTTTTGCATGGATTTCCATCATAACCTTCCCCCGTATTATATAGGGAGGATCTGAACATTTTGTATCGTTTCGTACAATCCTCGATTTAATTAATTTTTTTGAGCAATACTAGTATAAACTTGTGTATAATATACTATGATGTTTTGACCGAAACTTTCAATCGGAAAAGTTTTGTAGAATCAAATTTTCAGATGATTTTTTGCATGGACTTCTATCATAACCTTCCCTTGTAACATATAGGAAGGACTGAAAAGTTTTGTATCGTCTCGTATAGTCCTCGATTATATTTTGGTTTTTGAGCAAAAGTTGTATAATCTTGTGTATGATATATTACGATTTTTTGACCGAAACATGCATTTTGAAAAGTTTTGTAGGATCAAATTCTCAAATGATTTTTTGCATGAACTTCCATCATAACCTTCCCTCGTATCATATATGAAAGATCTGAAAAGTTATGTATCGTCTCGTATAGTCCTCGATTTAATTTTATTTTTTGAGCAAAACTAGTATAAATTTGTGTATAATATATTACGATATTATGACCGAAATTTGCATTTTGAATAGTTTCGCAGAATCAAATTTTCAGATGATTTTTTGCATTGACACCATCATAACCTCCCCCGTAACATATAGGAAGGATCT
Organism: Lathyrus aphaca; assembly: GCA_963966055.1. Lineage (NCBI taxonomy): Eukaryota > Viridiplantae > Streptophyta > Magnoliopsida > Fabales > Fabaceae > Lathyrus > Lathyrus aphaca. The sequence goes on along the minus strand of OZ014523.1, from coordinate 525,923,978 downwards.
GATAAGTTTTGTATCGTTTCGTACAGTCATCGATTTAATTATATATTTTGAGAAAAACTAGTATAAATATGTGTATAGTATATTATGATTTTTTGACCGAAACATGCAATTGGAAAAGTTTCGTAGAATCAAATTTTCAGATGATTTTTTGCATGAACTTCCATCATAACCTTCCCTCGTATCATATAGGAAGGATTTGAAAAGTTTTGTATCGTTCCGTACAATCCTCGATTTAATTATATTTTTTGAGAAAAACTAGTATAAACTTGTGTATAATATATTATGAGTTTTTAAATGAAACTTGCAATTGGAAAGGTTTCATAAAATCAAATTTTCAGTTCATTTTTTGCATAGACTTCCATCATAACCTTCCCTCGTAACATATAGGAAGGATCTGGAAAGTTTTGTATCGTTTCTTTCATTCCCCAATTTACTCTTTTATTTTTTGAGCAAAACTAGTATAAACTTGTGTATGATATATTACGATTTTTTGACCGAAACTTGCAATTTGAAACGTTTCGTAGAATCAAATTTTCAGATGATTTTTTGCATGGAATTCCATCATAACCTTCCCTCGTAATATATAGGAAGGATCTGAAAAGTTTTGTATCGTTCCGTACAATCCTCGATTTAATTTGATTTTTTGAGCAATACTAGTATAAACTTGTGTATAATATATTATGATTTTTTGACCGAAACTTGCATTACGAAAAGTTTTATAGAATCAAATTTTCAGATGATTTTTTGCATGGACTTCCATTATAACCTTCCCTCGTATCATATATGAAGGATCTGAAAAGTTATGTATCGTCTCGTATATTCCTCGATTTAATTTTATTTTTTGAGCAAAACTAGTATAAATTTGTGTATAATATATTACGATATTATGACCGAAATTTGCATTTTGAAAAGTTTCGCAGAATCAAATTTTCAGATGATTTTTTGCATTGACACCATCATAACCTACCCCGTAACATATAGGAGGGATCTGATAAGTTTTGTATCGTTTCGTACAGTCATCGATTTAATTATATATTTTGAGAAAAACTAGTATAAATATGTGTATAGTCTATTATGATTTTTTGACCGAAACATGCAATTGGAAAAGTTTCGTAGAATCAAATTTTCAGATGATTTTTTGCATGAACTTCCATCATAACCTTCCCTCGTATCATATAGGAAGGATCTGAAAAGTTTTGTATCGTTCCGTACAATCCTCGATTTAATTATATTTTTTGAGAAAAACTAGTATAAACTTGTGTATAATATATTATGAGTTTTTAACTGAAACTTGCAATTGGAAAGGTTTCATAAAATCAAATTTTCAGTTGATTTTTTGCATAGACTTCCATCATCACCTTCCCTCGTAACATATAGGAAGGATCTGGAAATTTTTGTATCGTTTCTTTTATTCCCCAATTTACTTTTTTATTTTTTGAGCAAAACTAGTATAAACTTGTGTATGATATATTACGATTTTTTGACCGAAACTTGCAATTTGAAACGTTTCGTAGAATCAAATTTTCAGATGATTTTTTGCATGGAATTCCATCATAACCTTCCCTCGTAATATATAGGAAGGATCTGAAAAGTTTTGTATCATTCCGTACAATCCTCGATTTAATTTGATTTTTTGAGCAATACTAGTATAAACTTGTGTATAATATATTATGATTTTTTGACTGAAACTTGCATTACGAAAAGTTTTGTAGAATCAAATTTTCAGATGATTTTTTGCATGGACTTCCATCATAACCTTCCCTCGTATCATATATGAAGGATCTGAAAAGTTTTGTATCGTTTCGTACAGTCCTCAATTTAATTATTATTTTTTTTTTGAGAAATACTAGTATAAAAATGTGTATAATATATTATGATTTTTTGACCGAAACTTGCAATTGGAAAAGTTTCATAGAATCAATATTTCAGATGATTTTTTGCATAGACTTCCATCATAATCTTTCCTCTAAACATATAGGAAGGATCTGAAAAGTTTTGTATCGTTTCTTATAGTCCTCAATTTAATTTTTTATTTTTTGAGCAAAACTAGTATAAACTTGTGTATGATATATTACGATTTTTTGACCGAATCTTGCATTTTGAAACGTTTGGTAGAATCAAATTTTCAGATGATTTTTTGCATGGATTTCCATCATAACCTTCCCCCGTATTATATAGGGAGGATCTGAACATTTTGTATCGTTTCGTACAATCCTCGATTTAATTTGATTTTTTGAGCAATACTAGTATAAACTTGTGTATAATATATTATGATTTTTTGACTGAAACTTGCATTACGAAAAGTTTTGTAGAATCAAATTTTCAGATGATTTTTTGCATGGACTTCTATCATAACCTTCCCTTGTAACATATAGGAAGGACTGAAAAGTTTTGTATCGTCTCGTATAGTCCTCGATTATATTTTGGTTTTTGAGCAAAAGTTGTATAATCTTGTGTATGATATATTACGATTTTTTGACCGAAACATGCATTTTGAAAAGTTTTGTAGGATCAAATTCTCAAATGATTTTTTGCATGAACTTCCATCATAACCTTCCCTCGTATCATATATGAAAGATCTGAAAAGTTATGTATCGTCTCGTATAGTCCTCGATTTAATTTTATTTTTTGAGCAAAACTAGTATAAATTTGTGTATAATATATTACGATATTATGACCGAAATTTGCATTTTGAATAGTTTCGCAGAATCAAATTTTCAGATGATTTTTTGCATTGACACCATCATAACCTCCCCCGTAACATATAGGAAGGATCTGATAAGTTTTGTATCGTTTCGTACAGTCATCGATTTAATTATATATTTTGAGAAAAACTAGTATAAATATGTGTATAGTATATTATGATTTTTTGACCGAAACATGCAATTGGAAAAGTTTCGTAGAATCAAATTTTCAGATGATTTTTTGCATGAACTTCCATCATAACCTTCCCTCGTATCATATAGGAAGGATCTGAAAAGTTTTGTATCGTTCCGTACAATCCTCGATTTAATTATATTTTTTGAGAAAAACTAGTATAAACTTGTGTATAATATATTATGAGTTTTTAAATGAAACTTGCAATTGGAAAGGTTTCATAAAATCAAATTTTCAGTTCATTTTTTGCATAGACTTCCATCATAACCTTCCCTCGTAACATATAGGAAGGATCTGGAAAGTTTTGTATCGTTTCTTTCATTCCCCAATTTACTCTTTTATTTTTTGAGCAAAACTAGTATAAACTTGTGTATGATATATTACGATTTTTTGACCGAAACTTCCAATTTGAAACGTTTCGTAGAATCAAATTTTCAGATGATTTTTTGCATGGAATTCCATCATAACCTTCCCTCGTAATATATAGGAAGGATCTGAAAAGTTTTGTATCGTTCCGTACAATCCTCGATTTAATTTGATTTTTTGAGCAATACTAGTATAAACTTGTGTATAATATATTATGATTTTTTGACCGAAACTTGCATTACGAAAAGTTTTGTAGAATCAAATTTTCAGATGATTTTTTGCATGGACTTCCATCATAACCTTCCCTCGTATCATATATGAAGGATCTGAAAAGTTATGTATCGTCTCGTATATTCCTCGATTTAATTTTATTTTTTGAGCAAAACTAGTATAAATTTGTGTATAATATATTACGATATTATGACCGAAATTTGCATTTTGAAAAGTTTCGCAGAATCAAATTTTCAGATGATTTTTTGCATTGACACCATCATAACCTACCCCGTAACATATAGGAGGGATCTGATAAGTTTTGTATCGTTTCGTACAGTCATCGATTTAATTATATATTTTGAGAAAAACTAGTATAAATATGTGTATAGTCTATTATGATTTTTTGACCGAAACATGCAATTGGAAAAGTTTCGTAGAATCAAATTTTCAGATGATTTTTTGCATGAACTTCCATCATAACCTTCCCTCGTATCATATAGGAAGGATCTGAAAAGTTTTGTATCGTTCCGTACAATCCTCGATTTAATTATATTTTTTGAGAAAAACTAGTATAAACTTGTGTATAATATATTATGAGTTTTTAACTGAAACTTGCAATTGGAAAGGTTTCATAAAATCAAATTTTCAGTTGATTTTTTGCATAGACTTCCATCATCACCTTCCCTCGTAACATATAGGAAGGATCTGGAAAGTTTTGTATCGTTTCTTTTATTCCCCAATTTACTTTTTTATTTTTTGAGCAAAACTAGTATAAACTTGTGTATGATATATTACGATTTTTTGACCGAAACTTGCAATTTGAAACGTTTCGTAGAATCAAATTTTCAGATGATTTTTTGCATGGAATTCCATCATAACCTTCCCTCGTAATATATAGGAAGGATCTGAAAAGTTTTATATCGTTCCGTACAATCCTCGATTTAATTTGATTTTTTGAGCAATACTAGTATAAACTTGTGTATAATATATTATGATTTTTTGACTGAAACTTGCATTACGAAAAGTTTTGTAGAATCAAATTTTCAGATGATTTTTTGCATGGACTTCCATCATAACCTTCCCTCGTATCATATATGAAGGATCTGAAAAGTTTTGTATCGTTTCGTACAGTCCTCGATTTAATTATTATTTTTTTGAGAAATACTAGTATAAAAATGTGTATAATATATTATGATTTTTTGACCGAAACTTGCAATTGGAAAAGTTTCATAGAATCAAAATTTCAGATGATTTTTTGCATAGACTTCCATCATAATCTTTCCTCTAAACATATAGGAAGGATCTGAAAAGTTTTGTATCGTTTCTTATAGTCCTCAATTTAATTTTTTATTTTTTGAGCAAAACTAGTATAAACTTGTGTATGATATATTACAATTTTTTGACCGAATCTTACATTTTGAAACGTTTGGTAGAATCAAATTTTCAGATGATTTTTTGCATGGATTTCCATCATAACCTTCCCCCGTATTATATAGGGAGGATCTGAACATTTTGTATCGTTTCGTACAATCCTCGATTTAATTAATTTTTTTGAGCAATACTAGTATAAACTTGTGTATAATATACTATGATGTTTTGACCGAAACTTTCAATCGGAAAAGTTTTGTAGAATCAAATTTTCAGATGATTTTTTGCATGGACTTCTATCATAACCTTCCCTTGTAACATATAGGAAGGACTGAAAAGTTTTGTATCGTCTCGTATAGTCCTCGATTATATTTTGGTTTTTGAGCAAAAGTTGTATAATCTTGTGTATGATATATTACGATTTTTTGACCGAAACATGCATTTTGAAAAGTTTTGTAGGATCAAATTCTCAAATGATTTTTTGCATGAACTTCCATCATAACCTTCCCTCGTATCATATATGAAAGATCTGAAAAGTTATGTATCGTCTCGTATAGTCCTCGATTTAATTTTATTTTTTGAGCAAAACTAGTATAAATTTGTGTATAATATATTACGATATTATGACCGAAATTTGCATTTTGAATAGTTTCGCAGAATCAAATTTTCAGATGATTTTTTGCATTGACACCATCATAACCTCCCCCGTAACATATAGGAAGGATCTGATAAGTTTTGTATCGTTTCGTACAGTCATCGATTTAATTATATATTTTGAGAAAAACTAGTATAAATATGTGTATAGTATATTATGATTTTTTGACCGAAACATGCAATTGGAAAAGTTTCGTAGAATCAAATTTTCAGATGATTTTTTGCATGAACTTCCATCATAACCTTCCCTCGTATCATATAGGAAGGATTTGAAAAGTTTTGTATCGTTCCGTACAATCCTCGATTTAATTATATTTTTTGAGAAAAACTAGTATAAACTTGTGTATAATATATTATGAGTTTTTAAATGAAACTTGCAATTGGAAAGGTTTCATAAAATCAAATTTTCAGTTCATTTTTTGCATAGACTTCCATCATAACCTTCCCTCGTAACATATAGGAAGGATCTGGAAAGTTTTGTATCGTTTCTTTCATTCCCCAATTTACTCTTTTATTTTTTGAGCAAAACTAGTATAAACTTGTGTATGATATATTACGATTTTTTGACCGAAACTTGCAATTTGAAACGTTTCGTAGAATCAAATTTTCAGATGATTTTTTGCATGGAATTCCATCATAACCTTCCCTCGTAATATATAGGAAGGATCTGAAAAGTTTTGTATCGTTCCGTACAATCCTCGATTTAATTTGATTTTTTGAGCAATACTAGTATAAACTTGTGTATAATATATTATGATTTTTTGACCGAAACTTGCATTACGAAAAGTTTTATAGAATCAAATTTTCAGATGATTTTTTGCATGGACTTCCATTATAACCTTCCCTCGTATCATATATGAAGGATCTGAAAAGTTATGTATCGTCTCGTATATTCCTCGATTTAATTTTATTTTTTGAGCAAAACTAGTATAAATTTGTGTATAATATATTACGATATTATGACCGAAATTTGCATTTTGAAAAGTTTCGCAGAATCAAATTTTCAGATGATTTTTTGCATTGACACCATCATAACCTACCCCGTAACATATAGGAGGGATCTGATAAGTTTTGTATCGTTTCGTACAGTCATCGATTTAATTATATATTTTGAGAAAAACTAGTATAAATATGTGTATAGTCTATTATGATTTTTTGACCGAAACATGCAATTGGAAAAGTTTCGTAGAATCAAATTTTCAGATGATTTTTTGCATGAACTTCCATCATAACCTTCCCTCGTATCATATAGGAAGGATCTGAAAAGTTTTGTATCGTTCCGTACAATCCTCGATTTAATTATATTTTTTGAGAAAAACTAGTATAAACTTGTGTATAATATATTATGAGTTTTTAACTGAAACTTGCAATTGGAAAGGTTTCATAAAATCAAATTTTCAGTTGATTTTTTGCATAGACTTCCATCATCACCTTCCCTCGTAACATATAGGAAGGATCTGGAAATTTTTGTATCGTTTCTTTTATTCCCCAATTTACTTTTTTATTTTTTGAGCAAAACTAGTATAAACTTGTGTATGATATATTACGATTTTTTGACCGAAACTTGCAATTTGAAACGTTTCGTAGAATCAAATTTTCAGATGATTTTTTGCATGGAATTCCATCATAACCTTCCCTCGTAATATATAGGAAGGATCTGAAAAGTTTTGTATCATTCCGTACAATCCTCGATTTAATTTGATTTTTTGAGCAATACTAGTATAAACTTGTGTATAATATATTATGATTTTTTGACTGAAACTTGCATTACGAAAAGTTTTGTAGAATCAAATTTTCAGATGATTTTTTGCATGGACTTCCATCATAACCTTCCCTCGTATCATATATGAAGGATCTGAAAAGTTTTGTATCGTTTCGTACAGTCCTCAATTTAATTATTATTTTTTTTTTGAGAAATACTAGTATAAAAATGTGTATAATATATTATGATTTTTTGACCGAAACTTGCAATTGGAAAAGTTTCATAGAATCAATATTTCAGATGATTTTTTGCATAGACTTCCATCATAATCTTTCCTCTAAACATATAGGAAGGATCTGAAAAGTTTTGTATCGTTTCTTATAGTCCTCAATTTAATTTTTTATTTTTTGAGCAAAACTAGTATAAACTTGTGTATGATATATTACGATTTTTTGACCGAATCTTGCATTTTGAAACGTTTGGTAGAATCAAATTTTCAGATGATTTTTTGCATGGATTTCCATCATAACCTTCCCCCGTATTATATAGGGAGGATCTGAACATTTTGTATCGTTTCGTACAATCCTCGATTTAATTTGATTTTTTGAGCAATACTAGTATAAACTTGTGTATAATATATTATGATTTTTTGACTGAAACTTGCATTACGAAAAGTTTTGTAGAATCAAATTTTCAGATGATTTTTTGCATGGACTTCTATCATAACCTTCCCTTGTAACATATAGGAAGGACTGAAAAGTTTTGTATCGTCTCGTATAGTCCTCGATTATATTTTGGTTTTTGAGCAAAAGTTGTATAATCTTGTGTATGATATATTACGATTTTTTGACCGAAACATGCATTTTGAAAAGTTTTGTAGGATCAAATTCTCAAATGATTTTTTGCATGAACTTCCATCATAACCTTCCCTCGTATCATATATGAAAGATCTGAAAAGTTATGTATCGTCTCGTATAGTCCTCGATTTAATTTTATTTTTTGAGCAAAACTAGTATAAATTTGTGTATAATATATTACGATATTATGACCGAAATTTGCATTTTGAATAGTTTCGCAGAATCAAATTTTCAGATGATTTTTTGCATTGACACCATCATAACCTCCCCCGTAACATATAGGAAGGATCTGATAAGTTTTGTATCGTTTCGTACAGTCATCGATTTAATTATATATTTTGAGAAAAACTAGTATAAATATGTGTATAGTATATTATGATTTTTTGACCGAAACATGCAATTGGAAAAGTTTCGTAGAATCAAATTTTCAGATGATTTTTTGCATGAACTTCCATCATAACCTTCCCTCGTATCATATAGGAAGGATCTGAAAAGTTTTGTATCGTTCCGTACAATCCTCGATTTAATTATATTTTTTGAGAAAAACTAGTATAAACTTGTGTATAATATATTATGAGTTTTTAAATGAAACTTGCAATTGGAAAGGTTTCATAAAATCAAATTTTCAGTTCATTTTTTGCATAGACTTCCATCATAACCTTCCCTCGTAACATATAGGAAGGATCTGGAAAGTTTTGTATCGTTTCTTTCATTCCCCAATTTACTCTTTTATTTTTTGAGCAAAACTAGTATAAACTTGTGTATGATATATTACGATTTTTTGACCGAAACTTCCAATTTGAAACGTTTCGTAGAATCAAATTTTCAGATGATTTTTTGCATGGAATTCCATCATAACCTTCCCTCGTAATATATAGGAAGGATCTGAAAAGTTTTGTATCGTTCCGTACAATCCTCGATTTAATTTGATTTTTTGAGCAATACTAGTATAAACTTGTGTATAATATATTATGATTTTTTGACCGAAACTTGCATTACGAAAAGTTTTATAGAATCAAATTTTCAGATGATTTTTTGCATGGACTTCCATTATAACCTTCCCTCGTATCATATATGAAGGATCTGAAAAGTTATGTATCGTCTCGTATATTCCTCGATTTAATTTTATTTTTTGAGCAAAACTAGTATAAATTTGTGTATAATATATTACGATATTATGACCGAAATTTGCATTTTGAAAAGTTTCGCAGAATCAAATTTTCAGATGATTTTTTGCATTGACACCATCATAACCTACCCCGTAACATATAGGAGGGATCTGATAAGTTTTGTATCGTTTCGTACAGTCATCGATTTAATTATATATTTTGAGAAAAACTAGTATAAATATGTGTATAGTCTATTATGATTTTTTGACCGAAACATGCAATTGGAAAAGTTTCGTAGAATCAAATTTTCAGATGATTTTTTGCATGAACTTCCATCATAACCTTCCCTCGTATCATATAGGAAGGATCTGAAAAGTTTTGTATCGTTCCGTACAATCCTCGATTTAATTATATTTTTTGAGAAAAACTAGTATAAACTTGTGTATAATATATTATGAGTTTTTAACTGAAACTTGCAATTGGAAAGGTTTCATAAAATCAAATTTTCAGTTGATTTTTTGCATAGACTTCCATCATCACCTTCCCTCGTAACATATAGGAAGGATCTGGAAATTTTTGTATCGTTTCTTTTATTCCCCAATTTACTTTTTTATTTTTTGAGCAAAACTAGTATAAACTTGTGTATGATATATTACGATTTTTTGACCGAAACTTGCAATTTGAAACGTTTCTTAGAATCAAATTTTCAGATGATTTTTTGCATGGAATTCCATCATAACCTTCCCTCGTAATATATAGGAAGGATCTGAAAAGTTTTGTATCATTCCGTACAATCCTCGATTTAATTTGATTTTTTGAGCAATACTAGTATAAACTTGTGTATAATATATTATGATTTTTTGACTGAAACTTGCATTACGAAAAGTTTTGTAGAATCAAATTTTCAGATGATTTTTTGCATGGACTTCCATCATAACCTTCCCTCGTATCATATCTGAAGGATCTGAAAAGTTTTGTATCGTTTCGTACAGTCCTCAATTTAATTATTATTTTTTTTTTGAGAAATACTAGTATAAAAATGTGTATAATATATTATGATTTTTTGACCGAAACTTGCAATTGGAAAAGTTTCATAGAATCAATATTTCAGATGATTTTTTGCATAGACTTCCATCATAATCTTTCCTCTAAACATATAGGAAGGATCTGAAAAGTTTTGTATCGTTTCTTATAGTCCTCAATTTAATTTTTTATTTTTTGAGCAAAACTAGTATAAACTTGTGTATGATATATTACGATTTTTTGACCGAATCTTGCATTTTGAAACGTTTGGTAGAATCAAATTTTCAGATGATTTTTTGCATGGATTTCCATCATAACCTTCCCCCGTATTATATAGGGAGGATCTGAACATTTTGTATCGTTTCGTACAATCCTCGATTTAATTAATTTTTTTGAGCAATACTAGTATAAACTTGTGTATAATATACTATGATGTTTTGACCGAAACTTGCAATCGGAAATGTTTTGTAGAATCAAATTTTCAGATGATTTTTTGCATGGACTTCTATCATAACCTTCCCTCGTAACATATAGGAAGGACTGAAAAGTTTTGTATCGTCTCGTATAGTCCTCGATTATATTTTGGTTTTTGAGCAAAAGTTGTATAATCTTGTGTATGATATATTACGATTTTTTGACCGAAACATGCATTTTGAAAAGTTTTGTAGGATCAAATTCTCAAATGATTTTTTGCATGAACTTCCATCATAACCTTCCCTCGTATCATATATGAAAGATCTGAAAAGTTATGTATCGTCTCATATAGTCCTCGATTTAATTTTATTTTTTGAGCAAAACTAGTATAAATTTGTGTATAATATATTACGATATTATGACCGAAATTTGCATTTTGAAAAGTTTCGCAGAATCAAATTTTCAGATGATTTTTTGCATTGACACCATCATAACCTCCCCCGTAACATATAGGAAGGATCTGATAAGTTTTGTATCGTTTCGTACAGTCATCGATTTAATTATATATTTTGAGAAAAACTAGTATAAATATGTGTATAGTATATTATGATTTTTTGACCGAAACATGCAATTGGAAAAGTTTCGTAGAATCAAATTTTCAGATGATTTTTTGCATGAACTTCCATCATAACCTTCCCTCGTATCATATAGGAAGGATCTGAAAAGTTTTGTATCGTTCCGTACAATCCTCGATTTAATTACATTTTTTGTGAAAAACTAGTATAAACTTATGTATAATATATTATGAGTTTTTAACTGAAACTTGCAATTGGAAAGGTTTCATAAAATCAAATTTTCAGTTGATTTTTTGCATAGACTTCCATCATAACCTTCCCTCGTAACATATAGGAAGGATCTGGAAAGTTTTGTATCGTTTCTTTCATTCCCCAATTTACTTTTTTATTTTTTGAGCAAAACTAGTATAAACTTGTGTATGATATATTACGATTTTTTGACCGAAACTTGCAATTTGAAACGTTTCGTAGAATCAAATTTTCAGATGATTTTTTGCATGGAATTCCATCATAACCTTCCCTCGTAATATATAGGAAGGATCTGAAAAGTTTTGTATCGTTCCGTACAATCCTCGATTTAATTTGATTTTTTGAGCAATACTAGTATAAACTTGTGTATAATATATTATGATTTTTTGACCGAAACTTGCATTACGAAAAGTTTTGTAGAATCAAATTTTCAAATTATTTTTTGCATGGACTTCCATCATAACCTTCCCTCGTATCATATATGAAGGATCTGAAAAGTTATGTATCGTCTCGTATATTCCTCGATTTAATTTTATTTTTTAAGCAAAACTAGTATAAATTTGTGTATAATATATTACGATATTATGACCGAAATTTGCATTTTGAAAAGTTTCGCAGAATCAAATTTTCAGATGATTTTTTGCATTGACACCATCATAACCTACCCCGTAACATATAGGAGGGATCTGATAAGTTTTGTATTGTTTCGTACAGTCATCGATTTAATTATATATTTTGAGAAAAACTAGTATAAATATGTGTATAGTCTATTATGATTTTTTGACCGAAACATGCAATTGGAAAAGTTTCGTAGAATCAAATTTTCAGATGATTTTTTGCATGAACTTCCATCATAACCTTCCCTCGTATCATATAGGAAGGATCTGAAAAGTTTTGTATCGTTCCGTACAATCCTCGATTTAATTATATTTTTTGAGAAAAACTAGTATAAACTTGTGTATAATATATTATGAGTTTTTAACTGAAACTTGCAATTGGAAAGGTTTCATAAAATCAAATTTTCAGTTGATTTTTTGCATAGACTTCCATCATCACCTTCCCTCGTAACATATAGGAAGGATCTGGAAATTTTTGTATCGTTTCTTTTATTCCCCAATTTACTTTTTTATTTTTTGAGCAAAACTAGTATAAACTTGTGTATGATATATTACGATTTTTTGACCGAAACTTGCAATTTGAAACGTTTCGTAGAATCAAATTTTCAGATGATTTTTTGCATGGAATTCCATCATAACCTTCCCTCGTAATATATAGGAAGGATCTGAAAAGTTTTGTATCGTTCCGTACAATCCTCGATTTAATTTGATTTTTTGAGCAATACTAGTATAAACTTGTGTATAATATATTATGATTTTTTGACTGAAACTTGCATTACGAAAAGTTTTGTAGAATCAAATTTTCAGATGATTTTTTGCATGGACTTCCATCATAACCTTCCCTCGTATCATATATGAAGGATCTGAAAAGTTTTGTATCGTTTCGTACAGTCCTCAATTTAATTATTATTTTTTTTTTGAGAAATACTAGTATAAAAATGTGTATAATATATTATGATTTTTTGACCGAAACTTGCAATTGGAAAAGTTTCATAGAATCAATATTTCAGATGATTTTTTGCATAGACTTCCATCATAATCTTTCCTCTAAACATATAGGAAGGATCTGAAAAGTTTTGTATCGTTTCTTATAGTCCTCAATTTAATTTTTTATTTTTTGAGCAAAACTAGTATAAACTTGTGTATGATATATTACGATTTTTTGACCGAATCTTGCATTTTGAAACGTTTGGTAGAATCAAATTTTCAGATGATTTTTTGCATGGATTTCCATCATAACCTTCCCCCGTATTATATAGGGAGGATCTGAACATTTTGTATCGTTTCGTACAATCCTCGATTTAATTAATTTTTTTGAGCAATACTAGTATAAACTTGTGTATAATATACTATGATGTTTTGACCGAAACTTGCAATCGGAAAAGTTTTGTAGAATCAAATTTTCAGATGATTTTTTGCATGGACTTCTATCATAACCTTCCCTCGTAACATATAGGAAGGACTGAAAAGTTTTGTATCGTCTCGTATAGTCCTCGATTATATTTTGGTTTTTGAGCAAAAGTTGTATAATCTTGTGTATGATATATTACGATTTTTTGACCGAAACATGCATTTTGAAAAGTTTTGTAGGATCAAATTCTCAAATGATTTTTTGCATGAACTTCCATCATAACCTTCCCTCGTATCATATATGAAAGATCTGAAAAGTTATGTATCGTCTCATATAGTCCTCGATTTAATTTTATTTTTTGAGCAAAACTAGTATAAATTTGTGTATAATATATTACGATATTATGACCGAAATTTGCATTTTGAAAAGTTTCGCAGAATCAAATTTTCAGATGATTTTTTGCATTGACACCATCATAACCTCCCCCGTAACATATAGGAAGGATCTGATAAGTTTTGTATCGTTTCGTACAGTCATCGATTTAATTATATATTTTGAGAAAAACTAGTATAAATATGTGTATAGTATATTATGATTTTTTGACCGAAACATGCAATTGGAAAAGTTTCGTAGAATCAAATTTTCAGATGATTTTTTGCATGAACTTCCATCATAACCTTCCCTCGTATCATATAGGAAGGATCTGAAAAGTTTTGTATCGTTCCGTACAATCCTCGATTTAATTATATTTTTTGAGAAAAACTAGTATAAACTTGTGTATAATATATTATGAGTTTTTAACTGAAACTTGCAATTGGAAAGGTTTCATAAAATCAAATTTTCAGTTGATTTTTTGCATAGACTTCCATCATAACCTTCCCTCGTAACATATAGGAAGGATCTGGAAAGTTTTGTATCGTTTCTTTCATTCCCCAATTTACTTTTTTATTTTTTGAGCAAAACTAGTATAAACTTGTGTATGATATATTACGATTTTTTGACCGAAACTTGCAATTTGAAACGTTTCGTAGAATCAAAATTTCAGATGATTTTTTGCATGGAATTCCATCATAACCTTCCCTCGTAATATATAGGAAGGATCTGAAAAGTTTTGTATCGTTCCGTACAATCCTCGATTTAATTTGATTTTTTGAGCAATACTAGTATAAACTTGTGTATAATATATTATGATTTTTTGACCGAAACTTGCATTACGAAAAGTTTTGTAGAATCAAATTTTCAGATTATTTTTTGCATGGACTTCCATCATAACCTTCCCTCGTATCATATATGAAGGATCTGAAAAGTTATGTATCGTCTCGTATATTCCTCGATTTAATTTTATTTTTTGAGCAAAACTAGTATAAATTTGTGTATAATATATTACGATATTATGACCGAAATTTGCATTTTGAAAAGTTTCGCAGAATCAAATTGTCAGATGATTTTTTGCATTGACACCATCATAACCTACCCCGTAACATATAGGAGGGATCTGATAAGTTTTGTATCGTTTCGTACAGTCATCGATTTAATTATATATTTTGAGAAAAACTAGTATAAATATGTGTAGTCTATTATGATTTTTTGACCGAAACATGCAATTGGAAAAGTTTCGTAGAATCAAATTTTCAGATGATTTTTTGCATGAACTTCCATCATAACCTTCCCTCGTATCATATAGGAAGGATCTGAAAAGTTTTGTATCGTTCCGTACAATCCTCGATTTAATTATATTTTTTGAGAAAAACTAGTATAAACTTGTGTATAATATATTATGAGTTTTTAACTGAAACTTGCAATTGGAAAGGTTTCATAAAATCAAATTTTCAGTTGATTTTTTGCATAGACTTCCATCATCACCTTCCCTCGTAACATATAGGAAGGATCTGGAAAGTTTTGTATCGTTTCTTTTATTCCCCAATTTACTTTTTTATTTTTTGAGCAAAACTAGTATAAACTTGTGTATGATATATTACGATTTTTTGACCGAAACTTGCAATTTGAAACGTTTCGTAGAATCAAATTTTCAGATGATTTTTTGCATGGAATTCCATCATAACCTTCCCTCGTAATATATAGGAAGGATCTGAAAAGTTTTGTATCGTTCCGTACAATCCTCGATTTAATTTGATTTTTTGAGCAATACTAGTATAAACTTGTGTATAATATACTATGATTTTTTGACCGAAACTTGCATTACGAAAAGTTTTGTAGAATCAAATTTTCAGATGATTTTTTGCATGGACTTCCATCATAACCTTCCCTCGTATCATATATGAAGGATCTGAAAAGTTTTGTATCGTTTCGTACAGTCCTCGATTTAATTATTATTTTTTTGAGAAATACTAGTATAAAAATGTGTATAATATATTATGATTTTTTGACCAAAACTTGCAATTGGAAAAGTTTCATAGAATCAAAATTTCAGATGATTTTTTGCATAGACTTCCATCATAATCTTCCCTCTAAACATATAGGAAGGATCTGAAAAGTTTTGTATCGTTTCTTATAGTCCTCAATTTAATTTTTTATTTTTTGAGCAAAACTAGTATAAACTTGTGTATGATATATTACGATTTTTTGACCGAAACTTGCAATTTGAAACGTTTCGTATAATCAAATTTTCAGATGATTTTTTGCATGGAATTCCATCATAACCTTCCCTCGTAATATATAG
This sequence comes from Lathyrus aphaca, assembly GCA_963966055.1. NCBI lineage: Eukaryota > Viridiplantae > Streptophyta > Magnoliopsida > Fabales > Fabaceae > Lathyrus > Lathyrus aphaca. The sequence continues at coordinate 525,907,923 of OZ014523.1, read as the reverse complement.
GAAGGATCTGAAAAGTTTTGTATCGTTCCGTACAATCCTCGATTTAATTTGATTTTTTGAGCAATACTAGTATAAACTTGTGTATAATATATTATGATTTTTTGACCGAAACTTGCATTACGAAAAGTTTTGTAGAATCAAATTTTCAGATTATTTTTTGCATGGACTTCCATCATAACCTTCCCTCGTATCATATATGAAGGATCTGAAAAGTTATGTATCGTCTCGTATATTCCTCGATTTAATTTTATTTTTTGAGCAAAACTAGTATAAATTTGTGTATAATATATTACGATATTATGACCGAAATTTGCATTTTGAAAAGTTTCGCAGAATCAAATTTTCAGATGATTTTTTGCATTGACACCATCATAACCTACCCCGTAACATATAGGAGGGATCTGATAAGTTTTGTATCGTTTCGTACAGTCATCGATTTAATTATATATTTTGAGAAAAACTAGTATAAATATGTGTATAGTCTATTATGATTTTTTGACCGAAACATGCAATTGGAAAAGTTTCGTAGAATCAAATTTTCAGATGATTTTTTGCATGAACTTCCATCATAACCTTCCCTCGTATCATATAGGAAGGATCTGAAAAGTTTTGTATCGTTCCGTACAATCCTCGATTTAATTATATTTTTTGAGAAAAACTAGTATAAACTTGTGTATAATATATTATGAGTTTTTAACTGAAACTTGCAATTGGAAAGGTTTCATAAAATCAAATTTTCAGTTGATTTTTTGCATAGACTTCCATCATCACCTTCCCTCGTAACATATAGGAAGGATCTGGAAAGTTTTGTATCGTTTCTTTTATTCCCAAATTTACTTTTTTATTTTTTGAGCAAAACTAGTATAAACTTGTGTATGATATATTACGATTTTTTGACCGAAACTTGCAATTTGAAACGTTTCGTAGAATCAAATTTTCAGATGATTTTTTGCATGGAATTCCATCATAACCTTCCCTCGTAATATATAGGAAGGATCTGAAAAGTTTTGTATCGTTCCGTACAATCCTCGATTTAATTTGATTTTTTGAGCAATACTAGTATAAACTTGTGTATAATATACTATGATTTTTTGACCGAAACTTGCATTACGAAAAGTTTTGTAGAATCAAATTTTCAGATGATTTTTTGCATGGACTTCCATCATAACCTTCCCTCGTATCATATATGAAGGATCTGAAAAGTTTTGTATCGTTTCGTACAGTCCTCGATTTAATTATTATTTTTTTGAGAAATACTAGTATAAAAATGTGTATAATATATTATGATTTTTTGACCAAAACTTGCAATTGGAAAAGTTTCATAGAATCAAAATTTCAGATGATTTTTTGCATAGACTTCCATCATAATCTTCCCTCTAAACATATAGGAAGGATCTGAAAAGTTTTGTATCGTTTCTTATAGTCCTCAATTTAATTTTTTATTTTTTGAGCAAAACTAGTATAAACTTGTGTATGATATATTACGATTTTTTGACCGAATCTTGCATTTTGAAACGTTTGGTAGAATCAAATTTTCAGATGATTTTTTGCATGGATTTCCATCATAACCTTCCCCCATATTATATAGGGAGGATCTGAACATTTTGTATCGTTTCGTACAATCCTCGATTTAATTAATTTTTTTGAGCAATACTAGTATAAACTTGTGTATAATATACTATGATGTTTTGACCGAAACTTGCAATCGGAAAAGTTTTGTAGAATCAAATTTTCAGATGATTTTTTGCATGGACTTCTATCATAACCTTCCCTCGTAACATATAGGAAGGACTGAAAAGTTTTGTATCGTATCGTATAGTCCTCGATTAAATTTTGGTTTTTGAGCAAAAGTTGTATAATCTTGTGTATGATATATTACGATTTTTTGACCGAAACATGCATTTTGAAAAGTTTTGTAGGATCAAATTCTCAAATGATTTTTTGCATGAACTTCCATCATAACCTTCCCTCGTATCATATATGAAAGATCTGAAAAGTTATGTATCGTCTCATATAGTCCTCGATTTAATTTTATTTTTTGAGCAAAACTAGTATAAATTTGTGTATAATATATTACGATATTATGACCGAAATTTGCATTTTGAAAAGTTTCGCAGAATCAAATTTTCAGATGATTTTTTGCATTGACACCATCATAACCTCCCCCGTAACATATAGGAAGGATCTGATAAGTTTTGTATCGTTTCGTACAGTCATCGATTTAATTATATATTTTGAGAAAAACTAGTATAAATATGTGTATAGTATATTATGATTTTTTGACCGAAACATGCAATTGGAAAAGTTTCGTAGAATCAAATTTTCAGATGATTTTTTGCATGAACTTCCATCATAACCTTCCCTCGTATCATATAGGAAGGATCTGAAAAGTTTTGTATCGTTCCGTACAATCCTCGATTTAATTATATTTTTTGAGAAAAACTAGTATAAACTTGTGTATAATATATTATGAGTTTTTAACTGAAACTTGCAATTGGAAAGGTTTCATAAAATCAAATTTTCAGTTGATTTTTTGCATAGACTTCCATCATAACCTTCCCTCGTAACATATAGGAAGGATCTGGAAAGTTTTGTATCGTTTCTTTCATTCCCCAATTTACTTTTTTATTTTTTGAGCAAAACTAGTATAAACTTGTGTATGATATATTACGATTTTTTGACCGAAACATGCAATTTGAAACGTTTCGTAGAATCAAATTTTCAGATGATTTTTTGCATGGAATTCCATCATAACCTTCCCTCGTAATATATAGGAAGGATCTGAAAAGTTTTGTATCGTTCCGTACAATCCTCGATTTAATTTGATTTTTTGAGCAATACTAGTATAAACTTGTGTATAATATATTATGATTTTTTGACCGAAACTTGCATTACGAAAAGTTTTGTAGAATCAAATTTTCAGATTATTTTTTGCATGGACTTCCATCATAACCTTCCCTCGTATCATATATGAAGGATCTGAAAAGTTATGTATCGTCTCGTATATTCCTCGATTTAATTTTATTTTTTGAGCAAAACTAGTATAAATTTGTGTATAATATATTACGATATTATGACCGAAATTTGCATTTTGAAAAGTTTCGCAGAATCAAATTTTCAGATGATTTTTTGCATTGACACCATCATAACCTACCCCGTAACATATAGGAGGGATCTGATAAGTTTTGTATCGTTTCGTACAGTCATCGATTTAATTATATATTTTGAGAAAAACTAGTATAAATATGTGTATAGTCTATTATGATTTTTTGACCGAAACATGCAATTGGAAAAGTTTCGTAGAATCAAATTTTCAGATGATTTTTTGCATGAACTTCCATCATAACCTTCCCTCGTATCATATAGGAAGGATCTGAAAAGTTTTGTATCGTTCCGTACAATCCTCGATTTAATTATATTTTTTGAGAAAAACTAGTATAAACTTGTGTATAATATATTATGAGTTTTTAACTGAAACTTGCAATTGGAAAGGTTTCATAAAATCAAATTTTCAGTTGATTTTTTGCCTAGACTTCCATCATCACCTTCCCTCGTAACATATAGGAAGGATCTGGAAAGTTTTGTATCGTTTCTTTTATTCCCCAATTTACTTTTTTATTTTTTGAGCAAAACTAGTATAAACTTGTGTATGATATATTACGATTTTTTGACCGAAACTTGCAATTTGAAACGTTTCGTAGAATCAAATTTTCAGATGATTTTTTGCATGGAATTCCATCATAACCTTCCCTCGTAATATATAGGAAGGATCTGAAAAGTTTTGTATCGTTCCGTACAATCCTCGATTTAATTTGATTTTTTGAGCAATACTAGTATAAACTTGTGTATAATATACTATGATTTTTTGACCGAAACTTGCATTACGAAAAGTTTTGTAGAATCAAATTTTCAGATGATTTTTTGCATGGACTTCCATCATAACCTTCCCTCGTATCATATATGAAGGATCTGAAAAGTTTTGTATCGTTTCGTACAGTCCTCGATTTAATTATTATTTTTTTGAGAAATACTAGTATAAAAATGTGTATAATATATTATGATTTTTTGACCAAAACTTGCAATTGGAAAAGTTTCATAGAATCAAAATTTCAGATGATTTTTTGCATAGACTTCCATCATAATCTTCCCTCTAAACATATAGGAAGGATCTGAAAAGTTTTGTATCGTTTCTTATAGTCCTCAATTTAATTTTTTATTTTTTGAGCAAAACTAGTATAAACTTGTGTATGATATATTACGATTTTTTGACCGAATCTTGCATTTTGAAACGTTTGGTAGAATCAAATTTTCAGATGATTTTTTGCATGGATTTCCATCTTAACCTTCCCCCGTATTACATAGGGAGGATCTGAACATTTTGTATCGTTTCGTACAATCCTCGATTTAATTAATTTTTTTGAGCAATACTAGTATAAACTTGTGTATAATATACTATGATGTTTTGACCGAAACTTGCAATCGGAAAAGTTTTGTAGAATCAAATTTTCAGATGATTTTTTGCATGGACTTCTATCATAACCTTCCCTCGTAACATATAGGAAGGACTGAAAAGTTTTGTATCGTATCGTATAGTCCTCGATTAAATTTTGGTTTTTGAGCAAAAGTTGTATAATCTTGTGTATGATATATTACGATTTTTTGACCGAAACTTGCATTTTGAAAAGTTTTGTAGGATCAAATTCTCAAATGATTTTTTGCATGAACTTCCATCATAACCTTCCCTCGTATCATATATGAAAGATATGAAAAGTTATGTATCGTCTCGTATAGTCCTCGATTTAATTTTATTTTTTGAGCAAAACTAGTATAAATTTGTGTATAATATATTACGATATTATGACCGAAATTTGCATTTTGAAAAGTTTCGCAGAATCAAATTTTCAGATGATTTTTTGCATTGACACCATCATAACCTCCCCCGTAACATATAGGAAGGATCTGATAAGTTTTGTATCGTTTCGTACAGTCATCGATTTAATTATATATTTTGAGAAAAACTAGTATAAATATGTGTATAGTATATTATGATTTTTTGACCGAAACATGCAATTGGAAAAGTTTCGTAGAATCAAATTTTCAGATGATTTTTTGCATGAACTTCCATCATAACCTTCCCTCGTATCATATAGGAAGGATCTGAAAAGTTTTGTATCGTTCCGTACAATCCTCGATTTAATTATATTTTTTGAGAAAAACTAGTATAAACTTGTGTATAATATATTATGAGTTTTTAACTGAAACTTGCAATTGGAAAGGTTTCATAAAATCAAATTTTCAGTTGATTTTTTGCATAGACTTCCATCATAACCTTCCCTCGTAACATATAGGAAGGATCTGGAAAGTTTTGTATCGTTTCTTTCATTCCCCAATTTACTTTTTTATTTTTTGAGCAAAACTAGTATAAACTTGTGTATGATATATTACGATTTTTTGACCGAAACTTGCAATTTGAAACGTTTCGTAGAATCAAATTTTCAGATGATTTTTTGCATGGAATTCCATCATAACCTTCCCTCGTAATATATAGGAAGGATCTGAAAAGTTTTGTATCGTTCCGTACAATCCTCGATTTAATTTGATTTTTTGAGCAATACTAGTATAAACTTGTGTATAATATATTATGATTTTTTGACCGAAACTTGCATTACGAAAAGTTTTGTAGAATCAAATTTTCAGATTATTTTTTGCATGGACTTCCATCATAACCTTCCCTCGTATCATATATGAAGGATCTGAAAAGTTATGTATCGTCTCGTATATTCCTCGATTTAATTTTATTTTTTGAGCAAAACTAGTATAAATTTGTGTATAATATATTACGATATTATGACCGAAATTTTCATTTTGAAAAGTTTCGCAGAATCAAATTTTCAGATGATTTTTTGCATTGACACCATCATAACCTACCCCGTAACATATAGGAGGGATCTGATAAGTTTTGTATCGTTTCGTACAGTCATCGATTTAATTATATATTTTGAGAAAAACTAGTATAAATATGTGTATAGTATATTATGATTTTTTGACCGAAACATGCAATTGGAAAAGTTTCGTAGAATCAAATTTTCAGATGAGTTTTTGCATGAACTTCCATCATAACCTTCCTTCGTATCATATAGGAAGGATCTGAAAAGTTTTGTATCGTTCCGTACAATCCTCGATTTAATTATATTTTTTGAGAAAAACTAGTATAAACTTGTGTATAATATATTATGAGTTTTTAACTGAAACTTGCAATTGGAAAGGTTTCATAAAATCAAATTTTCAGTTGATTTTTTGCATAGACTTCCATCATAACCTTCCATCGTAACATATAGGAAGGATCTGGAAAGTTTTGTATCGTTTCTTTTATTCCCCAATTTACTTTTTTATTTTTTTGAGCAAAACTAGTATAAACTTGTGTATGATATATTATGATTTTTTGACCGAAACATGCAATTTGAAACGTTTCGTAGAATCAAATTTTCAGATGATTTTTTGCATGGAATTCCATCATAACCTTCCCTCGTAATATATAGGAAGGATCTGAAAAGTTTTGTATCGTTCCGTACAATCCTCGATTTAATTTGATTTTTTGAGCAATACTAGTATAAACTTGTGTATAATATATTATGATTTTTTGACCGAAACTTGCATTACGAAAAGTTTTGTAGAATCAAATTTTCAAATGATTTTTTGCATGGACTTCCATCATAACCTTCCCTCGTATCATATATGAAGGATCTGAAAAGTTTTGTATCATTTCGTACAGTCCTCGATTTAATTATTATTTTTTTGAGAAATACTAGTATAAAAATGTGTATAATATATTATGATTTTTTGACCGAAACTTGCAATTGGAAAAGTTTCATAGAATCAAAATTTCAGATGATTTTTTGCATAGACTTCCATCATAATCTTCCCTCTAAACATATAGGAAGGATCTGAAAAGTTTTGTATCGTTTCTTATAGTCCTCAATTTAATTTTTTATTTTTTGAGCAAAACTAGTATAAACTTGTGTATGATATATTACGATTTTTTGACCGAATCTTGCATTTTGAAACGTTTGGTAGAATCAAATTTTCAGATGATTTTTTGCATGGATTTCCATCATAACCTTCCCCCGTATTATATAGGGAGGATCTGAACATTTTGTATCGTTTCGTACAATCCTCGATTTAATTAATTTTTTTGAGCAATACTAGTATAAACTTGTGTATAATATACTATGATGTTTTGACCGAAACTTGCAATCGGAAAAGTTTTGTAGAATCAAATTTTCAGATGATTTTTTGCATGGACTTCTATCATAACCTTCCCTCGTAACATATAGGAAGGACTGAAAAGTTTTGTATCGTATCGTATAGTCCTCGATTAAATTTTGGTTTTTGAGCAAAAGTTGTATAATCTTGTGTATGATATATTACGATTTTTTGACCGAAACTTGCATTTTGAAAAGTTTTGTAGGATCAAATTCTCAAATGATTTTTTGCATGAACTTCCATCATAACCTTCCCTCGTATCATATATGAAAGATCTGAAAAGTTATGTATCGTCTCGTATAGTCCTCGATTTAATTTTATTTTTTGAGCAAAACTAGTATAAATTTGTGTATAATATATTACGATATTATGACCGAAATTTGCATTTTGAAAAGTTTCGCAGAATCAAATTTTCAGATGATTTTTTGCATTGACACCATCATAACCTCTCCCGTAACATATAGGAAGGATCTGATAAGTTTTGTATCGTTTCGTACAGTCATCGATTTAATTATATATTTTGAGAAAAACTAGTATAAATATGTGTATAGTATATTATGATTTTTTGACCGAAACATGCAATTGGAAAAGTTTCGTAGAATCAAATTTTCAGATGATTTTTTGCATGAACTTCCATCATAACCTTCCCTCGTATCATATAGGAAGGATCTGAAAAGTTTTGTATCGTTCCGTACAATCCTCGATTTAATTATATTTTTTGAGAAAAACTAGTATAAACTTGTGTATAATATATTATGAGTTTTTAACTGAAACTTGCAATTGGAAAGGTTTCATAAAATCAAATTTTCAGTTTATTTTTTTCATAGACTTCCATCATAACCTTCCATCGTAACATATAGGAAGGATCTAGAAAGTTTTGTATCGTTTCTTTTATTCCCCAATTTACTTTTTTATTTTTTTGAGCAAAACTAGTATAAACTTGTGTATGATATATTACGATTTTTTGACCGAAAATTGCAATTTGAAACGTTTCGTAGAATCAAATTTTCAGATGATTTTTTGCATGGAATTCCATCATAACCTTCCCTCGTAATATATAGGAAGGATCTGAAAAGTTTTGTATCGTTCCGTACAATCCTCGATTTAATTTGATTTTTTGAGCAATACTAGTATAAACTTGTGTATAATATATTATGATTTTTTGACCGAAACTTGCATTACGAAAAGTTTTGTAGAATCAAATTTTCAGATGTTTTTTTTGCATTGACTTCCATCATAACCTTCCCTCGTCTCATATATGAAGGATCTGAAAAGTTTTGTATCGTTTCGTACAGTCCTCGATTTAATTATTATTTTTTTGAGAAATACTAGTATACAAATGTGTATAATATATTATGATTTTTTGACCGAAACTTGCAATTGGAAAAGTTTCATAGAATCAAAATTTCAGATGATTTTTTGCATAGACTTCCATCATAATCTTCCCTCTAAACATATAGGAAGGATCTGAAAAGTTTTGTATCGTTTCTTATAGTCCTCAATTTAATTTTTTATTTTTTGAGCAAAACTAGTATAAACTTGTGTATGATATATTACGATTTTTTGACCGAATCTTGCATTTTGAAACGTTTGGTAGAATCAAATTTTCAGATGATTTTTTGCATGGATTTCCATCATAACCTTCCCCCGTATTATATAGGGAGGATCTGAACATTTTGTATCGTTTCGTACAATCCTCGATTTAATTAATTTTTTTGAGCAATACTAGTATAAACTTGTGTATAATATACTATGATGTTTTGACCGAAACTTGCAATCGGAAAAGTTTTGTAGAATCAAATTTTCAGATGATTTTTTGCATGGACTTCTATCATAACCTTCCCTCGTAACATATAGGAAGGACTGAAAAGTTTTGTATCGTATCGTATAGTCCTCGATTAAATTTTGGTTTTTGAGCAAAAGTTGTATAATCTTGTGTATGATATATTACGATTTTTTGACCGAAACATGCATTTTGAAAAGTTTTGTAGGATCAAATTCTCAAATGATTTTTTGCATGAACTTCCATCATAACCTTCCCTCGTATCATATATGAAAGATCTGAAAAGTTATGTATCGTCTCGTATAGTCCTCGATTTAATTTTATTTTTTGAGCAAAACTAGTATAAATTTGTGTATAATATATTACGATATTATGACCGAAATTTGCATTTTGAAAAGTTTCGCAGAATCAAATTTTCAGATGATTTTTTGCATTGACACCATCATAACCTCTCCCGTAACATATAGGAAGGATCTGATAAGTTTTGTATCGTTTCGTACAGTCATCGATTTAATTATATATTTTGAGAAAAACTAGTATAAATATGTGTATAGTATATTATGATTTTTTGACCGAAACATGCAATTGGAAAAGTTTCGTAGAATCAAATTTTCAAATGATTTTTTGCATGAACTTCCATCATAACCTTCCCTCGTATCATATAGGAAGGATCTGAAAAGTTTTGTATCGTTCCGTACAATCCTCGATTTAATTATATTTTTTGAGAAAAACTAGTATAAACTTGTGTATAATATATTATGAGTTTTTAACTGAAACTTGCAATTGGAAAGGTTTCATAAAATCAAATTTTCAGTTGATTTTTTGCATAGACTTCCATCATAACCTTCCATCGTAACATATAGGAAGGATCTAGAAAGTTTTGTATCGTTTCTTTTATTCCCCAATTTACTTTTTTATTTTTTTGAGCAAAACTAGTATAAACTTGTGTATGATATATTACGATTTTTTGACCGAAAATTGCAATTTGAAACGTTTCGTAGAATAAAATTTTCAGATGATTTTTTGCATGGAATTCCATCATAACCTTCCCTCGTAATATATAGGAAGGATCTGAAAAGTTTTGTATCGTTCCGTACAATCCTCGATTTAATTTGATTTTTTGAGCAATACTAGTATAAACTTGTGTATAATATATTATGATTTTTTGACCGAAACTTGCATTACGAAAAGTTTTGTAGAATCAAATTTTCAGATGTTTTTTTTGCATGGACTTCCATCATAACCTTCCCTCGTCTCATATATGAAGGATCTGAAAAGTTTTGTATCGTTTCGTACAGTCCTCGATTTAATTATTATTTTTTTGAGAAATACTAGTATACAAATGTGTATAATATATTATGATTTTTTGACCGAAACTTGCAATTGGAAAAGTTTCATAGAATCAAAATTTCAGATGAGTTTTTGCATAGACTTCCATCATAATCTTCCCTCTAAACATATAGGAAGGATCTGAAAAGTTTTGTATCGTTTCTTATAGTCCTCAATTTAATTTTTTATTTTTTGAGCAAAACTAGTATAAACTTGTGTATGATATATTACGATTTTTTGACCGAATCTTGCATTTTGAAACGTTTGGTAGAATCAAATTTTCAGATGATTTTTTGCATGGATTTCCATCATAACCTTCCCCCGTATTATATAGGGAGGATCTGAACATTTTGTATCGTTTCGTACAATCCTCGATTTAATTAATTTTTTTGAGCAATACTAGTATAAACTTGTGTATAATATACTATGATGTTTTGACCGAAACTTGCAATCGGAAAAGTTTTGTAGAATCAAATTTTCAGATGATTTTTTGCATGGACTTCTATCATAACCTTCCCTCGTAACATATAGGAAGGACTGAAAAGTTTTGTATCGTATCGTATAGTCCTCGATTAAATTTTGGTTTTTGAGCAAAAGTTGTATAATCTTGTGTATGATATATTACGATTTTTTGACCGAAACTTGCATTTTGAAAAGTTTTGTAGGATCAAATTCTCAAATGATTTTTTGCATGAACTTCCATCATAACCTTCCCTCGTATCATATATGAAAGATCTGAAAAGTTATGTATCGTCTCGTATAGTCCTCGATTTAATTTTATTTTTTGAGCAAAACTAGTATAAATTTGTGTATAATATATTACGATATTATGACCGAAATTTGCATTTTGAAAAGTTTCGCAGAATCAAATTTTCAGATGATTTTTTGCATTGACACCATCATAACCTCTCCCGTAACATATAGGAAGGATCTGATAAGTTTTGTATCGTTTCGTACAGTCATCGATTTAATTATATATTTTGAGAAAAACTAGTATAAATATGTGTATAGTATATTATGATTTTTTGACCGAAACATGCAATTGGAAAAGTTTCGTAGAATCAAATTTTCAGATGATTTTTTGCATGAACTTCCATCATAACCTTCCCTCGTATCATATAGGAAGGATCTGAAAAGTTTTGTATCGTTCCGTACAATCCTCGATTTAATTATATTTTTTGAGAAAAACTAGTATAAACTTGTGTATAATATATTATGAGTTTTTAACTGAAACTTGCAATTGGAAAGGTTTCATAAAATCAAATTTTCAGTTGATTTTTTGCATAGACTTCCATCATAACCTTCCATCGTAACATATAGGAAGGATCTAGAAAGTTTTGTATCGTTTCTTTTATTCCCCAATTTACTTTTTTATTTTTTTGAGCAAAACTAGTATAAACTTGTGTATGATATATTACGATTTTTTGACCGAAAATTGCAATTTGAAACGTTTCGTAGAATCAAATTTTCAGATGATTTTTTGCATGGAATTCCATCATAACCTTCCCTCGTAATATATAGGAAGGATCTGAAAAGTTTTGTATCGTTCCGTACAATCCTCGATTTAATTTGATTTTTTGAGCAATACTAGTATAAACTTGTGTATAATATATTATGATTTTTTGACCGAAACTTGCATTACGAAAAGTTTTGTAGAATCAAATTTTCAGATGTTTTTTTTGCATGGACTTCCATCATAACCTTCCCTCGTCTCATATATGAAGGATCTGAAAAGTTTTGTATCGTTTCGTACAGTCCTCGATTTAATTATTATTTTTTTGAGAAATACTAGTATACAAATGTGTATAATATATTATGATTTTTTGACCGAAACTTGCAATTGGAAAAGTTTCATAGAATCAAAATTTCAGATGAGTTTTTGCATAGACTTCCATCATAATCTTCCCTCTAAACATATAGGAAGGATCTGAAAAGTTTTGTATCGTTTCTTATAGTCCTCAATTTAATTTTTTATTTTTTGAGCAAAACTAGTATAAACTTGTGTATGATATATTACGATTTTTTGACCGAATCTTGCATTTTGAAACGTTTGGTAGAATCAAATTTTCAGATGATTTTTTGCATGGATTTCCATCATAACCTTCCCCCGTATTATATAGGGAGGATCTGAACATTTTGTATCGTTTCGTACAATCCTCGATTTAATTAATTTTTTTGAGCAATACTAGTATAAACTTGTGTATAATATACTATGATGTTTTGACAGAAACTTGCAATCGGAAAAGTTTTGTAGAATCAAATTTTCAGATGATTTTTTGCATGGACTTCTATCATAACCTTCCCTCGTAACATATAGGAAGGACTGAAAAGTTTTGTATCGTATCGTATAGTCCTCGATTAAATTTTAGTTTTTGAGCAAAAGTTGTATAATCTTGTGTATGATATATTACGATTTTTTGACCGAAACTTGCATTTTGAAAAGTTTTGTAGGATCAAATTCTCAAATGATTTTTTGCATGAACTTCCATCATAACCTTCCCTCGTATCATATATGAAAGATATGAAAAGTTATGTATCGTCTCGTATAGTCCTCGATTTAATTTTATTTTTTGAGCAAAACTAGTATAAATTTGTGTATAATATATTACGATATTATGACCGAAATTTGCATTTTGAAAAGTTTCGCAGAATCAAATTTTCAGATGATTTTTTGCATTGACACCATCATAACCTCCCCCGTAACATATAGGAAGGATCTGATAAGTTTTGTATCGTTTCGTACAGTCATCGATTTAATTATATATTTTGAGAAAAACTAGTATAAATATGTGTATAGTATATTATGATTTTTTGACCGAAACATGCAATTGGAAAAGTTTCGTAGAATCAAATTTTCAGATGATTTTATGCATGAACTTCCATCATAACCTTCCCTCGTATCATATAGGAAGGATCTGAAAAGTTTTGTATCGTTCCGTACAATCCTCGATTTAATTATATTTTTTGAGAAAAACTAGTATAAACTTGTGTATAATATATTATGAGTTTTTAACTGAAACTTGCAATTGGAAAGGTTTCATAAAATCAAATTTTCAGTTGATTTTTTGCATAGACTTCCATCATAACCTTCCATCGTAACATATAGGAAGGATCTGGAAAGTTTTGTATCGTTTCTTTTATTCCCCAATTTACTTTTTTATTTTTTTGAGCAAAACTAGTATAAACTTGTGTATGATATATTACGATTTTTTGACCGAAAATTGCAATTTGAAACGTTTCGTAGAATCAAATTTTCAGATGATTTTTTGCATGGAATTCCATCATAACCTTCCCTCGTAATATATAGGAAGGATCTGAAAAGTTTTGTATCGTTCCGTACAATCCTCGATTTAATTTGATTTTTTGAGCAATACTAGTATAAACTTGTGTATAATATATTATGATTTTTTGACCGAAACTTGCATTACGAAAAGTTTTGTAGAATCAAATTTTCAGATGTTTTTTTTGCATTGACTTCCATCATAACCTTCCCTCGTCTCATATATGAAGGATCTGAAAAGTTTTGTATCGTTTCGTACAGTCCTCTATTTAATTATTATTTTTTTGAGAAATACTAGTATAAAAATGTGTATAATATATTATGATTTTTTGACCGAAACTTGCAATTGGAAAAGTTTCATAGAATCAAAATTTCAGATGATTTTTTGCATAGACATATAGGAAGGATCTGAAAAGTTTTGTATCGTTTCTTATACTCCTCAATTTAATTTTTTATTTTTTGAGCAAAAGTAGTATAAACTTGTGTATGATATATTACGATTTTTTGACCGAATCTTGCATTTTGAAACGTTTGGTAGAATCAAATTTTCAGATGATTTTTTGCATGGATTTCCATCATAACCTTCCCCCGTATTATATAGGGAGGATCTGAACATTTTGTATCGTTTCGTACAATCCTCGATTTAATTAATTTTTTTGAGCAATACTAGTATAAACTTGTGTATAATATATTATGATGCTTTGACCGAAACTTGCAATCGGAAAAGTTTTGTAGAATCAAATTTTCAGATGATTTTTTGCATGGTCTTCTATCATAACCTTCCCTCGTAACATATAGGAAGGACTGAAAAGTTTGGTATCGTATCGTATAGTCCTCGATTAAATTTTGGTTTTTGAGCAAAAGTTGTATAATCTTGTGTATGATATATTACGATTTTTTGACCGAAACTTGCATTTTGAAAAGTGTTGTAGGATCAAATTCTCAAATGATTTTTTGCATGAACTTCCATCATAACCTTCCCTCGTATCATATATGAAAGATCTGAAAAGTTATGTATCGTCTCGTATAGTCCTCGATTTAATTTTATTTTTTGAGCAAAACTAGTATAAATTTGTGTATAATATATTACGATATTATGACCGAAATTTGCATTTTGAAAAGTTTCGCATAATCAAATTTTCAGATGATTTTTTGCATTGACACCATCATAACCTCCCCCGTAACATATAGGAAGGATCTGATAAGTTTTGTATCGTTTCGTACAGTCATCGATTTAATTATATATTTTGAGAAAAACTAGTATAAATATGTGTATAGTATATTATGATTTTTTGACCGAAACATGCAATTGGAAAAGTTTCGTAGAATCAAATTTTCAGATGATTTTTTGCATGAACTTCCATCATAACCTTCCCTCGTATCATATAGGAAGGATCTGAAAAGTTTTGTATCGTTCCGTACAATCCTCGATTTAATTATATTTTTTGAGAAAAACTAGTATAAACTTGTGTATAATATATTATGAGTTTTTAACTGAAACTTGCAATTGGAAAGGTTTCATAAAATCAAATTTTCAGTTGATTTTTTGCATAGACTTCCATCATAACCTTCCATCGTAACATATAGGAAGGATCTGGAAAGTTTTGTATCGTTTCTTTTATTCCCCAATTTACTTTTTTATTTTTTTGAGCAAAACTAGTATAAACTTGTGTATGATATATTACGATTTTTTGACCGAAACTTGCAATTTGAAACGTTTCGTAGAATCAAATTTTCAGATGATTTTTTGCATGGAATTCCATCATAACCTTCCCTCGTAATATATAGGAAGGATCTGAAAAGTTTTGTATCGTTCCGTACAATCCTCGATTTAATTTGATTTTTTGAGCAATACTAGTATAAACTTGTGTATAATATATTATGATTTTTTGACCGAAACTTGCATTACGAAAAGTTTTGTAGAATCAAATTTTCAGATGTTTTTTTGCATTGACTTCCATAATAACCTTCCCTCGTCTCATATATGAAGGATCTGAAAAGTTTTGTATCGTTTCGTACAGTCCTCGATTTAATTATTATTTTTTTGAGAAATACTAGTATAAAAATGTGTATAATATATTATGATTTTTTGACCGAAACTTGCAATTGGAAAAGTTTCATAGAATCAAAATTTCAGATGATTTTTTGCATAGACTTCCATCATAATCTTCCCTCTATACATATAGGAAGGATCTGAAAAGTTTTGTATCGTTTCTTATAGTCCTCAATTTAATTTTATATATTTTGAGCAAAACTAGTATAAACTTGTGTATGATATATTACGATTTTTTGACCGAATCTTGCATTTTGAAACGTTTGGTAGAATCAAATTTTCAGATGATTTTTTGCATGGATTTCCATCATAACCTTCCCCCGTATTATATAGGGAGGATCTGAACATTTTGTATCGTTTCGTACAATCCTCGATTTAATTAATTTTTTTGAGCAATACTAGTATAAACTTGTGTATAATATACTATGATGTTTTGACCGAAACTTGCAATCGGAAAAGTTTTGTAGAATCAAATTTTCAGATGATTTTTTGCATGGACTTCTATCATAACCTTCCCTCGTAACATATAGGAAGGACTGAAAAGTTTTGTATCGTCTCGTATAGTCCTCGATTAAATTTTGGTTTTTGAGCAAAAGTTTTATAATCTTGTGTATGATATATTACGATTTTTTGACCGAAACTTGCATTTTGAAAAGTTTTGTAGGATCAAATTCTCAAATGATTTTTTGCATGAACTTCCATCATAACCTTCCCTCGTATCATATATGAAAGATCTGAAAAGTTATGTATCGTCTCGTATAGTCCTCGATTTAATTTTATTTTTTGAGCAAAACTAGTATAAATTTGTGTATAATATATTACGATATTACGACCGAAATTTGCATTTTGAAAAGTTTCGCAGAATCAAATTTTCAGATGATTTTTTGCATTGACACCATCATAACCTCCCCCGTAACATATAGGAAGGATCTGATAAGTTTTGTATCGTTTCGTACAGTCATCGATTTAATTATATATTTTGAGAAAAACTAGTATAAATATGTGTATAGTATATTATGATTTTTTGACCGAAACATGCAATTGGAAAAGTTTCGTAGAATCAAATTTTCAGATGATTTTTTGCATGAACTTCCATCATAACCTTCCCTCGTATCATATAGGAAGGATCTGAAAAGTTTTGTATCGTTCCGTACAATCCTCGATTTAATTATATTTTTTGAGAAAAACTAGTATAAACTTGTGTATAATATATTATGAGTTTTTAACTGAAACTTGCAATTGGAAAGGTTTCATAAAATCAAATTTTCAGTTGATTTTTTGCATAGACTTCCATCATAACCTTCCATCGTAACATATAGGAAGGATCTGGAAAGTTTTGTATCGTTTCTTTTATTCCCCAATTTACTTTTTTATTTTTTTGAGCAAAACTAGTATAAACTTGTGTATGATATATTACGATTTTTTGACCGAAACTTGCAATTTGAAACGTTTCGTAGAATCAAATTTTCAGATGATTTTTTGCATGGAATTCCATCATAACCTTCCCTCGTAATATATAGGAAGGATCTGAAAAGTTTTGTATCGTTCCGTACAATCCTCGATTTAATTTGATTTTTTGAGCAATACTAGTATAAACTTGTGTATAATATATTATGATTTTTTGACCGAAACTTGCATTACGAAAAGTTTTGTTGAATCAAATTTTCAGATGTTTTTTTGCATTGACTTCCATCATAACCTTCCCTCGTCTCATATATGAAGGATCTGAAAAGTTTTGTATCGTTTCGTACAGTCCTCGATTTAATTATTATTTTTTTGAGAAATACTAGTATAAAAATGTGTATAATATATTATGATTTTTTGACCGAAACTTGCAATTGGAAAAGTTTCATAGAATCAAAATTTCAGATGATTTTTTGCATAGACTTCCATCATAATCTTCCCTCTAAACATATAGGAAGGATCTGAAAAGTTTTGTATCGTTTCTTATAGTCCTCAATTTAATTTTATATATTTTAGGCAAAACTAGTATAAACTTGTGTATGATATATTACGATTTTTGCACCGAATCTTGCATTTTGAAACGTTTGGTAGAATCAAATTTTCAGATGATTTTTTGCATGGATTTCCATCATAACCTTCCCCCGTATTATATAGGGAGGATCTGAACATTTTGTATCGTTTCGTACAATCCTCGATTTAATTAATTTTTTTGAGCAATACTAGTATAAACTTGTGTATAATATACTATGATGTTTTGACCGAAACTTGCAATCGGAAAAGTTTTGTAGAATCAAATTTTCAGATGATTTTTTGCATGGACTTGTATCATAACCTTCCCTCGTAACATATAGGAAGGACTGAAAAGTTTTGTATCGTCTCGTATAGTCCTCGATTAAATTTTGGTTTTTGAGCAAAAGTTGTATAATCTTGTGTATGATATATTACGATTTTTTGACCGAAACTTGCATTTTGAAAAGTTTTGTAGGATCAAATTCTCAAATGATTTTTTGCATGAACTTCCATCATAACCTTCCCTCGTATCATATATGAAAGATCTGAAAAGTTATGTATCGTCTCGTATAGTCCTCGATTTAATTTTATTTTTTGAGCAAAACTAGTATAAATTTGTGTATAATATATTACGATATTACGACCGAAATTTGCATTTTGAAAAGTTTCGCAGAATCAAATTTTCAGATGATTTTTTGCATTGACACCATCATAACCTCCCCCGTAACATATAGGAAGGATCTGATAAGTTTTGTATCGTTTCGTACAGTCATCGATTTAATTATATATTTTGAGAAAAACTAGTATAAATATGTGTATAGTATATTATGAATTTTTGACCGAAACATGCAATTGGAAAAGTTTCGTAGAATCAAATTTTCAGATGATTTTTTGCATGAACTTCCATCATAACCTTCCCTCGTATCATATAGGAAGGATCTGAAAAGTTTTGTATCGTTCCGTACAATCCTCGATTTAATTATATTTTTTGAGAAAAACTAGTATAAACTTGTGTATAATATATTATGAGTTTTTAACTGAAACTTGCAATTGGAAAGGTTTCATAAAATCAAATTTTCAGTTGATTTTTTGCATAGACTTCCATCATAACCTTCCATCGTAACATATAGGAAGGATCTGGAAAGTTTTGTATCGTTTCTTTTATTCCCCAATTTACTTTTTTATTTTTTTGAGCAAAACTAGTATAAACTTGTGTATGATATATTACGATTTTTTGACCGAAACTTGCAATTTGAAACGTTTCGTAGAATCAAATTTTCAGATGATTTTTTGCATGGAATTCCATCATAACCTTCCCTCGTAATATATAGGAAGGATCTGAAAAGTTTTGTATCGTTCCGTACAATCCTCGATTTAATTTGATTTTTTGAGCAATACTAGTATAAACTTGTGTATAATATATTATGATTTTTTGACCGAAACTTGCATTACGAAAACTTTTGTTGAATCAAATTTTCAGATGTTTTTTTGCATTGACTTCCATCATAACCTTCCCTCGTCTCATATATGAAGGATCTGAAAAGTTTTGTATCGTTTCGTACAGTCCTCGATTTAATTATTATTTTTTTGAGAAATACTAGTATAAAAATGTGTATAATATATTATGATTTTTTGACCGAAACTTGCAATTGGAAAAGTTTCATAGAATCAAAATTTCAGATGATTTTTTGCATAGACTTCCATCATAATCTTCCCTCTAAACATATAGGAAGGATCTGAAAAGTTTTGTATCGTTTCTTATAGTCCTCAATTTAATTTTATATATTTTAGGCAAAACTAGTATAAACTTGTGTATGATATATTACGATTTTTGCACCGAATCTTGCATTTTGAAACGTTTGGTAGAATCAAATTTTCAGATGATTTTTTGCATGGATTTCCATCATAACCTTCCCCCGTATTATATAGGGAGGATCTGAACATTTTGTATCGTTTCGTACAATCCTCGATTTAATTAATTTTTTTGAGCAATACTAGTATAAACTTGTGTATAATATACTATGATGTTTTGACCGAAACTTGCAATCGGAAAAGTTTTGTAGAATCAAATTTTCAGATGATTTTTTGCATGGACTTGTATCATAACCTTCCCTCGTAACATATAGGAAGGACTGAAAAGTTTTGTATCGTCTCGTATAGTCCTCGATTAAATTTTGGTTTTTGAGCAAAAGTTGTATAATCTTGTGTATGATATATTACGATTTTTTGACCGAAACTTGCATTTTGAAAAGTTTTGTAGGATCAAATTCTCAAATGATTTTTTGCATGAACTTCCATCATAACCTTCCCTCGTATCATATATGAAAGATCTGAAAAGTTATGTATCGTCTCGTATAGTCCTCGATTTAATTTTATTTTTTGAGCAAAACTAGTATAAATTTGTGTATAATATATTACGATATTACGACCGAAATTTGCATTTTGAAAAGTTTCGCAGAATCAAATTTTCAGATGATTTTTTGCATTGACACCATCATAACCTCCCCCGTAACATATAGGAAGGATCTGATAAGTTTTGTATCGTTTCGTACAGTCATCGATTTAATTATATATTTTGAGAAAAACTAGTATAAATATGTGTATAGTATATTATGAATTTTTGACCGAAACATGCAATTGGAAAAGTTTCGTAGAATCAAATTTTCAGATGATTTTTTGCATGAACTTCCATCATAACCTTCCCTCGTATCATATAGGAAGGATCTGAAAAGTTTTGTATCGTTCCGTACAATCCTCGATTTAATTATATTTTTTGAGAAAAACTAGTATAAACTTGTGTATAATATATTATGAGTTTTTAACTGAAACTTGCAATTGGAAAGGTTTCATAAAATCAAATTTTCAGTTGATTTTTTGCATAGACTTCCATCATAACCTTCCATCGTAACATATAGGAAGGATCTGGAAAGTTTTGTATCGTTTCTTTTATTCCCCAATTTACTTTTTTATTTTTTTGAGCAAAACTAGTATAAACTTGTGTATGATATATTACGATTTTTTGACCGAAACTTGCAATTTGAAACGTTTCGTAGAATCAAATTTTCAGATGATTTTTTGCATGGAATTCCATCATAACCTTCCCTCGTAATATATAGGAAGGATCTGAAAAGTTTTGTATCGTTCCGTACAATCCTCGATTTAATTTGATTTTTTGAGCAATACTAGTATAAACTTGTGTATAATATATTATGATTTTTTGACCGAAACTTGCATTACGAAAACTTTTGTTGAATCAAATTTTCAGATGTTTTTTTGCATTGACTTCCATCATAACCTTCCCTCGTCTCATATATGAAGGATCTGAAAAGTTTTGTATCGTTTCGTACAGTCCTCGATTTAATTATTATTTTTTTGAGAAATACTAGTATAAAAATGTGTATAATATATTATGATTTTTTGACCGAAACTTGCAATTGGAAAAGTTTCATAGAATCAAAATTTCAGATGATTTTTTGCATAGACTTCCATCATAATCTTCCCTCTAAACATATAGGAAGGATCTGAAAAGTTTTGTATCGTTTCTTATAGTCCTCAATTTAATTTTATATATTTTAGGCAAAACTAGTATAAACTTGTGTATGATATATTACGATTTTTGCACCGAATCTTGCATTTTGAAACGTTTGGTAGAATCAAATTTTCAGATGATTTTTTGCATGGATTTCCATCATAACCTTCCCCCGTATTATATAGGGAGGATCTGAACATTTTGTATCGTTTCGTACAATCCTCGATTTAATTAATTTTTTTGAGCAATACTAGTATAAACTTGTGTATAATATACTATGATGTTTTGACCGAAACTTGCAATCGGAAAAGTTTTGTAGAATCAAATTTTCAGATGATTTTTTGCATGGACTTCTATCATAACCTTCCCTCGTAACATATAGGAAGGACTGAAAAGTTTTGTATCGTCTCGTATAGTCCTCGATTAAATTTTGGTTTTTGAGCAAAAGTTGTATAATCTTGTGTATGATATATTACGATTTTTTGACCGAAACTTGCATTTTGAAAAGTTTTGTAGGATCAAATTCTCAAATGATTTTTTGCATGAACTTCCATCATAACCTTCCCTCGTATCATATATGAAAGATCTGAAAAGTTATGTATCGTCTCGTATAGTCCTCGATTTAATTTTATTTTTTGAGCAAAACTAGTATAAATTTGTGTATAATATATTACGATATTATGACCGAAATTTGCATTTTGAAAAGTTTCGCAGAATAAAATTTTCAGATGATTTTTTGCATTGACACCATCATAACCTCCCCCGTAACATATAGGAAGGATCTGATAAGTTTTGTATCGTTTCGTACAGTCATCGATTTAATTATATATTTTGAGAAAAACTAGTATAAATATGTGTATAGTATATTATGATTTTTTGACCGAAACATGCAATTGGAAAAGTTTCGTAGAATCAAATTTTCAGATGATTTTTTGCATGAACTTCCATCATAACCTTCCCTCGTATCATATAGGAAGGATCTGAAAAGTTTTGTATCGTTCCGTACAATCCTCGATTTAATTATATTTTTTGAGAAAAACTAGTATAAACTTGTGTATAATATATTATGAGTTTTTAACTGAAACTTGCAATTGGAAAGGTTTCATAAAATCAAATTTTCAGTTGATTTTTTGCATAGACTTCCATCATAACCTTCCATCGTAACATATAGGAAGGATCTGGAAAGTTTTGTATCGTTTCTTTTATTCCCCAATTTACTTTTTTATTTTTTTGAGCAAAACTAGTATAAACTTGTGTATGATATATTACGATTTTTTGACCGAAACTTGCAATTTGAAACGTTTCGTAGAATCAAATTTTCAGATGATTTTTTGCATGGAATTCCATCATAACCTTCCCTCGTAATATATAGGAAGGATCTGAAAAGTTTTGTATCGTTCCGTACAATCCTCGATTTAATTTTATTTTTTGAGCAATACTAGTATAAACTTGTGTATAATATATTATGATTTTTTGACCGAAACTTGCATTACGAAAAGTTTTGTAGAATCAAATTTTCAGATGATTTTTTGCATGGACTTCCATCATAACCTTCCCTCGTATCATATATGAAGGATCTGAAAAGTTTTGTATCGTTTCGTACAGTCCTCCATTTAATTATTATTTTTTTGAGAAATACTAGTATAAAAATGTGTATAATATATTATGATTTTTTGACCGAAACTTGCAATTGGAAAAGTTTCATAGAATCAAAATTTCAGATGATTTTTTGCATAGACTTCCATCATAATCTTCCCTCTAAACATATAGGAAGGATCTGAAAAGTTTTGTATCGTTTCTTATAGTCCTCAATTTAACTTTTTATTTTTTGAGCAAAACTAGTATAAACTTGTGTATGATATATTACGATTTTTTGACCGAATCTTGCATTTTGAAACGTTTGGTAGAATCAAATTTTCAGATGATTTTTTGCATGGATTTCCATCATAACCTTCCCCCGTATTATATAGGGAGGATCTGAACATTTTGTATCGTTTCGTACAATCCTCGATTTAATTAATTTTTTGAGCAATACTAGTATAAACTTGTGTATAATATACTATGATGTTTTGACCGAAACTTGCAATCGGAAAAGTTTTGTAGAATCAAATTTTCAGATGATTTTTTGCATGGACTTCTATCATAACCTTCCCTCGTAACATATAGGAAGGACTGAAAAGTTTTGTATCGTCTCGTATAGTCCTCGATTAAATTTTGGTTTCTGAGCAAAAGTTGTATAATCTTGTGTATGATATATTACGATTTTTTGACCGAAACTTGCATTTTGAAAAGTTTTGTAGGATCAAATTCTCAAATGATTTTTTGCATGAACTTCCATCATAACCTTCCCTCGTATCATATATGAAAGATATGAAAAGTTATGTATCGTCTCGTATAGTCCTCGATTTAATTTTATTTTTTGAGCAAAACTAGTATAAATTTGTGTATAATATATTACGATATTATGACCGAAATTTGCATTTTGAAAAGTTTCGCAGAATCAAATTTTCAGATGATTTTTTGCATTGACACCATCATAACCTCCCCCGTAACATATAGGAAGGATCTGATAAGTTTTGTATCGTTTCGTACAGTCATCGATTTAATTATATATTTTGAGAAAAACTAGTATAAATATGTGTATAGTATATTATGATTTTTTGACCGAAACATGCAATTGGAAAAGTTTCGTAGAATCAAATTTTCAGATGATTTTTTGCATGAACTTCCATCATAACCTTCCCTCGTATCATATAGGAAGGATCTGAAAAGTTTTGTATCGTTCCGTACAATCCTCGATTTAATTATATTTTTTGAGAAAAACTAGTATAAACTTGTGTATAATATATTATGAGTTTTTAACTGAAACTTGCAATTGGAAAGGTTTCATAAAATCAAATTTTCAGTTGATTTTTTGGATAGACTTCCATCATAACCTTCCATCGTAACATATAGGAAGGATCTGGAAAGTTTTGTATCGTTTCTTTTATTCCCCAATTTACTTTTTTATTTTTTTGAGCAAAACTAGTATAAACTTGTGTATGATATATTACGATTTTTTGACCGAAACTTGCAATTTGAAACGTTTCGTAGAATCAAATTTTCAGATGATTTTTTGCATGGAATTCCATCATAACCTTCCCTCGTAATATATAGGAAGGATCTGAAAAGTTTTGTATCGTTCCGTACAATCCTCGATTTAATTTTATTTTTTGAGCAATACTAGTATAAACTTGTGTATAATATATTATGATTTTTTGACCGAAACTTGCATTACGAAAAGTTTTGTAGAATCAAATTTTCAGATGATTTTTTGCATGGACTTCCATCATAACCTTCCCTTGTATCATATATGAAGGATCTGAAAAGTTTTGTATCGTTTCGTACAGTCCTCGATTTAATTATTATTTTTTTGAGAAATACTAGTATAAAAATGTGTATAATATATTATGATTTTTTGACCGAAACTTGCAATTGGAAAAGTTTCATAGAATCAAAATTTCAGATGATTTTTTGCATAGACTTCCATCATAATCTTCCCTCTAAACATATAGGAAGGATCTGAAAAGTTTTGTATCGTTTCTTATAGTCCTCAATTTAATTTTTTATTTTTTGAGCAAAACTAGTATAAACTTGTGTATGATATATTACGATTTTTTGACCGAATCTTGCATTTTGAAACGTTTGGTAGAATAAAATTTTCAGATGAATTTTTGCATGGATTTCCATCATAACCTTCCCCCGTATTATATAGGGAGGATCTGAACATTTTGTATCGTTTCGTACAATCCTCGATTTAATTAATTTTTTTGAGCAATACTAGTATAAACTTGTGTATAATATACTATGATGTTTTGACCGAAACTTGCAATCGGAAAAGTTTTGTAGAATCAAATTTTCAGATGATTTTTTGCATGGACTTCTATCATAACCTTCCCTCGTAACATATAGGAAGGACTGAAAAGTTTTGTATCGTCTCGTATAGTCCTCGATTAAATTTTGGTTTTTGAGCAAAAGTTGTATAATCTTGTGTATGATATATTACGATTTTTTGACCGAAACTTGCATTTTGAAAAGTTTTGTAGGATCAAATTCTCAAATGATTTTTTGCATGAACTTCCATCATAACCTTCCCTCGTATCATATATGAAAGATCTGAAAAGTTATGTATCGTCTCGTATAGTCCTCGATTTAATTTTATTTTTTGAGCAAAACTAGTATAAATTTGTGTATAATATATTACGATATTATGACCGAAATTTGCATTTTGAAAAGTTTCGCAGAATCAAATTTTCAGATGATTTTTTGAATTGACACCATCATAACCTCCCCCGTAACATATAGGAAGGATCTGATAAGTTTTGTATCGTTTCGTACAGTCATCGATTTAATTATATATTTTGAGAAAAACTAGTATAAATATGTGTATAGTATATTATGATTTTTTGACCGAAACATGCAATTGGAAAAGTTTCGTAGAATCAAATTTTCATATGATTTTTTGCATGAACTTCCATCATAACCTTCCCTCGTATCATATAGGAAGGATCTGAAAAGTTTTGTATCGTTCCGTACAATCCTCGATTTAATTATATTTTTTGAGAAAAACTAGTATAAACTTGTGTATAATATATTATGAGTTTTTAACTGAAACTTGCAATTGGAAAGGTTTCATAAAATCAAATTTTCAGTTGATTTTTTGGATAGACTTCCATCATAACCTTCCATCGTAACATATAGGAAGGATCTGGAAAGTTTTGTATCGTTTCTTTTATTCCCCAATTTACTTTTTTATTTTTTTGAGCAAAACTAGTATAAACTTGTGTATGATATATTACGATTTTTTGACCGAAACTTGCAATTTGAAACGTTTCGTAGAATCAAATTTTCAGATGATTTTTTGCATGGAATTCCATCATAACCTTCCCTCGTAATATATAGGAAGGATCTGAAAAGTTTTGTATCGTTCCGTACAATCCTCGATTTAATTTTATTTTTTGAGCAATACTAGTATAAACTTGTGTATAATATATTATGATTTTTTGACCGAAACTTGCATTACGAAAAGTTTTGTAGAATCAAATTTTCAGATGATTTTTTGCATGGACTTCCATCATAACCTTCCCTTGTATCATATATGAAGGATCTGAAAAGTTTTGTATCGTTTCGTACAGTCCTCGATTTAATTATTATTTTTTTGAGAAATACTAGTATAAAAATGTGTATAATATATTATGATTTTTTGACCGAAACTTGCAATTGGAAAAGTTTCATAGAATCAAAATTTCAGATGATTTTTTGCATAGACTTCCATCATAATCTTCCCTCTAAACATATAGGAAGGATCTGAAAAGTTTTGTATCGTTTCTTATAGTCCTCAATTTAATTTTTTATTTTTTGAGCAAAACTAGTATAAACTTGTGTATGATATATTACGATTTTTTGACCGAATCTTGCATTTTGAAACGTTTGGTAGAATAAAATTTTCAGATGAATTTTTGCATGGATTTCCATCATAACCTTCCCCCGTATTATATAGGGAGGATCTGAACATTTTGTATCGTTTCGTACAATCCTCGATTTAATTAATTTTTTTGAGCAATACTAGTATAAACTTGTGTATAATATACTATGATGTTTTGACCGAAACTTGCAATCGGAAAAGTTTTGTAGAATCAAATTTTCAGATGATTTTTTGCATGGACTTCTATCATAACCTTCCCTCGTAACATATAGGAAGGACTGAAAAGTTTTGTATCGTCTCGTATAGTCCTCGATTAAATTTTGGTTTTTGAGCAAAAGTTGTATAATCTTGTGTATGATATATTACGATTTTTTGACCGAAACTTGCATTTTGAAAAGTTTTGTAGGATCAAATTCTCAAATGATTTTTTGCATGAACTTCCATCATAACCTTCCCTCGTATCATATATGAAAGATCTGAAAAGTTATGTATCGTCTCGTATAGTCCTCGATTTAATTTTATTTTTTGAGCAAAACTAGTATAAATTTGTGTATAATATATTACGATATTATGACCGAAATTTGCATTTTGAAAAGTTTCGCAGAATCAAATTTTCAGATGATTTTTTGAATTGACACCATCATAACCTCCCCCGTAACATATAGGAAGGATCTGATAAGTTTTGTATCGTTTCGTACAGTCATCGATTTAATTATATATTTTGAGAAAAACTAGTATAAATATGTGTATAGTATATTATGATTTTTTGACCGAAACATGCAATTGGAAAAGTTTCGTAGAATCAAATTTTCATATGATTTTTTGCATGAACTTCCATCATAACCTTCCCTCGTATCATATAGGAAGGATCTGAAAAGTTTTGTATCGTTCCGTACAATCCTCGATTTAATTATATTTTTTGAGAAAAACTAGTATAAACTTGTGTATAATATATTATGAGTTTTTAACTGAAACTTGCAATTGGAAAGGTTTCATAAAATCAAATTTTCAGTTGATTTTTTGGATAGACTTCCATCATAACCTTCCATCGTAACATATAGGAAGGATCTGGAAAGTTTTGTATCGTTTCTTTTATTCCCCAATTTACTTTTTTATTTTTTTGAGCAAAACTAGTATAAACTTGTGTATGATATATTACGATTTTTTGACCGAAACTTGCAATTTGAAACGTTTCGTAGAATCAAATTTTCAGATGATTTTTTGCATGGAATTCCATCATAACCTTCCCTCGTAATATATAGGAAGGATCTGAAAAGTTTTGTATCGTTCCGTACAATCCTCGATTTAATTTTATTTTTTGAGCAATACTAGTATAAACTTGTGTATAATATATTATGATTTTTTGACCGAAACTTGCATTACGAAAAGTTTTGTAGAATCAAATTTTCAGATGATTTTTTGCATGGACTTCCATCATAACCTTCCCTTGTATCATATATGAAGGATCTGAAAAGTTTTGTATCGTTTCGTACAGTCCTCGATTTAATTATTATTTTTTTGAGAAATACTAGTATAAAAATGTGTATAATATATTATGATTTTTTGACCGAAACTTGCAATTGGAAAAGTTTCATAGAATCAAAATTTCAGATGATTTTTTGCATAGACTTCCATCATAATCTTCCCTCTAAACATATAGGAAGGATCTGAAAAGTTTTGTATCGTTTCTTATAGTCCTCAATTTAATTTTTTATTTTTTGAGCAAAACTAGTATAAACTTGTGTATGATATATTACGATTTTTTGACCGAATCTTGCATTTTGAAACGTTTGGTAGAATAAAATTTTCAGATGAATTTTTGCATGGATTTCCATCATAACCTTCCCCCGTATTATATAGGGAGGATCTGAACATTTTGTATCGTTTCGTACAATCCTCGATTTAATTAATTTTTTTGAGCAATACTAGTATAAACTTGTGTATAATATACTATGATGTTTTGACCGAAACTTGCAATCGGAAAAGTTTTGTAGAATCAAATTTTCAGATGATTTTTTGCATGGACTTCTATCATAACCTTCCCTCGTAACATATAGGAAGGACTGAAAAGTTTTGTATCGTCTCGTATAGTCCTCGATTAAATTTTGGTTTTTGAGCAAAAGTTGTATAATCTTGTGTATGATATATTACGATTTTTTGACCGAAACTTGCATTTTGAAAAGTTTTGTAGGATCAAATTCTCAAATGATTTTTTGCATGAACTTCCATCATAACCTTCCCTCGTATCATATATGAAAGATCTGAAAAGTTATGTATCGTCTCGTATAGTCCTCGATTTAATTTTATTTTTTGAGCAAAACTAGTATAAATTTGTGTATAATATATTACGATATTATGACCGAAATTTGCATTTTGAAAAGTTTCGCAGAATCAAATTTTCAGATGATTTTTTGAATTGACACCATCATAACCTCCCCCGTAACATATAGGAAGGATCTGATAAGTTTTGTATCGTTTCGTACAGTCATCGATTTAATTATATATTTTGAGAAAAACTAGTATAAATATGTGTATAGTATATTATGATTTTTTGACCGAAACATGCAATTGGAAAAGTTTCGTAGAATCAAATTTTCAGATGATTTTTTGCATGAACTTCCATCATAACCTTCCCTCGTATCATATAGGAAGGATCTGAAAAGTTTTGTATCGTTCCGTACAATCCTCGATTTAATTATATTTTTTGAGAAAAACTAGTATAAACTTGTGTATAATATATTATGAGTTTTTAACTGAAACTTGCAATTGGAAAGGTTTCATAAAATCAAATTTTCAGTTGATTTTTTGCATAGACTTCCATCATAACCTTCCATCGTAACATATAGGAAGGATCTAGAAAGTTTTGTATCGTTTCTTTTATTCCCCAATTTACTTTTTTATTTTTTTGAGCAAAACTAGTATAAACTTGTGTATAATATATTACGATTTTTTGACCGAAACTTGCAATTTGAAACGTTTCGTAGAATCAAATTTTCAGATGATTTTTTGCATGGAATTCCATCATAACCTTCCCTCGTAATATATAGGAAGGATCTGAAAAGTTTTGTATCGTTCCGTATAATCCTCGATTTAATTTTATTTTTTGAGCAATACTAGTATAAACTTGTGTATAATATATTATGATTTTTTGACCGAAACTTGCATTACGAAAAGTTTTGTAGAATCAAATTTTCAGATGATTTTTTGCATGGACTTCCATCATAACCTTCCCTCGTATCATATATGAAGGATCTGAAAAGTTTTGTATCGTTTCGTACAGTCCTCGATTTAATTATTATTTTTTTGAGAAATACTAGTATAAAAATGTGTATAATATATTATGATTTTTTGACCGAAACTTGCAATTGGAAAAGTTTCATTGAATCAAAATTTCAGATGATTTTTTGCATAGACTTCCATCATAATCTTCCCTCTAAACATATAGGAAGGATCTGAAAAGTTTTGTATCGTTTCTTATAGTCCTCAATTTAATTTTTTATTTTTTGAGCAAAACTAGTATAAACTTGTGTATGATATATTACGATTTTTTGACCGAATCTTGCATTTTGAAACGTTTGGTAGAATAAAATTTTCAGATGAATTTTTGCATGGATTTCCATCATAACCTTCCCCCGTATTATATAGGGAGGATCTGAACATTTTGTATCGTTTCGTACAATCCTCGATTTAATTAATTTTTTTGAGCAATACTAGTATAAACTTGTGTATAATATACTATGATGTTTTGACCGAAACTTGCAATCGGAAAAGTTTTGTAGAATCAAATTTTCAGATGATTTTTTGCATGGACTTCTATCATAACCTTCCCTCGTAACATATAGGAAGGACTGAAAAGTTTTGTATCGTATCGTATAGTCCTCGATTAAATTTTGGTTTCTGAGCAAAAGTTGTATAATCTTGTGTATGATATATTACGATTTTTTGACCGAAACTTGCATTTTGAAAAGTTTTGTAGGATCAAATTCTCAAATGATTTTTTGCATGAACTTCCATCATAACCTTCCCTCGTATCATATATATGAAAGATCTGAAAAGTTATGTATCGTCTCGTATAGTCCTCGATTTAATTTTATTTTTTGAGCAAAACTAGTATAAATTTGTGTATAATATATTACGATATTATGACCGAAATTTGCATTTTGAAAAGTTTCGCAGAATCAAATTTTCAGATGATTTTTTGCATTGACACCATCATAACCTCCCCCGTAACATATAGGAAGGATCTGATAAGTTTTGTATCGTTTCGTACAGTCATCGATTTAATTATATATTTTGAGAAAAACTATTATAAATATGTGTATAGTATATTATGATTTTTTGACCGAAACATGCAATTGGAAAAGTTTCGTAGAATCAAATCTTCAGATGATTTTTTGCATGAACTTCCATCATAACCTTCCCTCGTATCATATAGGAAGGATCTGAAAAGTTTTGTATCGTTCCGTACAATCCTCGATTTAATTATATTTTTTGAGAAAAACTAGTATAAACTTGTGTATAATATATTATGAGTTTTTAACTGAAACTTGCAATTGGAAAGGTTTCATAAAATCAAATTTTAAGTTGATTTTTTGGATAGACTTCCATCGTAACATATAGGAAGGATCTGGAAAGTTTTGTATCGTTTCTTTTATTCCCCAATTTACTTTTTTATTTTTTTGAGCAAAACTAGTATAAACTTGTGTATGATATATTACGATTTTTTGACCGAAACTTGCAATTTGAAACGTTTCGTAGAATCAAATTTTCAGATTATTTTTTGCATGGAATTCCATCATAACCTTCCCTCGTAATATATAGGAAGGATCTGAAAAGTTTTGTATCGTTCCGTACAATCCTCAATTTAATTTGATTTTTTGAGCAATACTAGTATAAACTTGTGTATAATATATTATGATTTTTTGACCGAAACTTGCATTACGAAAAGTTTTGTAGAATCAAATTTTCAGATGATTTTTTGCATGGACTTCCATCATAACCTTCCCTCGTATCATATATGAAAGATCTGAAAAGTTTTGTATCGTTTCGTACAGTCTTCCATTTAATAATTATTTTTTTGAGAAATACTAGTATAAAAATGTGTATAATATATTATGATTTTTTGACCGAAACTTGCAATTGGAAAAGTTTCATAGAATCAAAATTTCAGATGATTTTTTGCATAGACTTCCATCATAATCTTCCCTCTAAACATATAGGAAGGATCTGAAAAGTTTTGTATCGTTTCTTATAGTCCTCAATTTAATTTTTTATTTTTTGAGCAAAACTAGTATAAACTTGTGTATGATATATTACGATTTTTTGACCGAATCTTGCATTTTGAAACGTTTGGTAGAATCAAATTTTCAGATGATTTTTTGCATGGATTTCCATCATAACCTTCCCCCGTATTATATAGGGAGGATCTGAACATTTTGTATCGTTTCGTACAATCCTCGATTTAATTAATTTTTTTGAGCAATACTAGTATAAACTTGTGTATAATATACTATGATGTTTTGACCGAAACTTGCAATCGGAAAAGTTTTGTAGAATCAAATTTTCAGATGATTTTTTGCATGGACTTCTATCATAACCTTCCCTCGTAACATATAGGAAGGACTGAAAAGTTTTGTATCGTATCGTATAGTCCTCGATTAAATTTTGGTTTCTGAGCAAAAGTTGTATAATCTTGTGTATGATATATTACGATTTTTTGACCGAAACTTGCATTTTGAAAAGTTTTGTAGGATCAAATTCTCAAATGATTTTTTGCATGAACTTCCATCATAACCTTCCCTCGTATCATATATGAAAGATCTGAAAAGTTATGTATCATCTCGTATAGTCCTCGATTTAATTTTATTTTTTGAGCAAAACTAGTATAAATTTGTGTATAATATATTACGATATTATGACCGAAATTTGCATTTTGAAAAGTTTCGCAGAATCAAATTTTCAGATGATTTTTTGCATTGACACCATCATAACCTCCCCCGTAACATATAGGAAGGATCTGATAAGTTTTGTATCGTTTCGTACAGTCATCGATTTAATTATATATTTTGAGAAAAACTAGTATAAATATGTGTATAGTATATTATGATTTTTTGACCGAAACATGCAATTGGAAAAGTTTCGTAGAATCAAATTTTCAGATGATTTTTTGCATGAACTTCCATCATAACCTTCCCTCGTATCATATAGGAAGGATCTGAAAAGTTTTGTATCGTTCCGTACAATCCTCGATTTAATTATATTTTTTGAGAAAAACTAGTATAAACTTGTGTATAATATATTATGAGTTTTTAACTGAAACTTGCAATTGGAAAGGTTTCATAAAATCAAATTTTCAGTTGATTTTTTGGATAGACTTCCATCATAACCTTCCATCGTAACATATAGGAAGGATCTGGAAAGTTTTGTATCGTTTCTTTTATTCCCCAATTTACTTTTTTATTTTTTTGAGCAAAACTAGTATAAACTTGTGTATGATATATTACGATTTTTTGACCGAAACTTGCAATTTGAAACGTTTCGTAGAATCAAATTTTCAGATGATTTTTTGCATGGAATTCCATCATAACCTTCCCTCGTAATATATAGGAAGGATCTGAAAAGTTTTGTATCGTTCCGTACAATCCTCGATTTAATTTTATTTTTTGAGCAATACTAGTATAAACTTGTGTATAATATATTATGATTTTTTGACCGAAACTTGCATTACGAAAAGTTTTGTAGAATCAAATTTTCAGATGATTTTTTGCATGGACTTCCATCATAACCTTCCCTCGTATCATATATGAAGGATCTGAAAAGTTTTGTATCGTTTCGTACAGTCCTCCATTTAATTATTATTTTTTTGAGAAATACTAGTATAAAAATGTGTATAATATATTATGATTTTTTGACCGAAACTTGCAATTGGAAAAGTTTCATAGAATCAAAATTTCAGATGATTTTTTGCATAGACTTCCATCATAATCTTCCCTCTAAACATATAGGAAGGATCTGAAAAGTTTTGTATCGTTTCTTATAGTCCTCAATTTAACTTTTTATTTTTTGAGCAAAACTAGTATAAACTTGTGTATGATATATTACGATTTTTTGACCGAATCTTGCATTTTGAAACGTTTGGTAGAATCAAATTTTCAGATGATTTTTTGCATGGATTTCCATCATAACCTTCCCCCGTATTATATAGGGAGGATCTGAACATTTTGTATCGTTTCGTACAATCCTCGATTTAATTAATTTTTTTGAGCAATACTAGTATAAACTTGTGTATAATATACTATGATGTTTTGACCGAAACTTGCAATCGGAAAAGTTTTGTAGAATCAAATTTTCAGATGATTTTTTGCATGGACTTCTATCATAACCTTCCCTCGTAACATATAGGAAGGACTGAAAAGTTTTGTATCGTATCGTATAGTCCTCGATTAAATTTTGGTTTTTGAGCAAAAGTTGTATAATCTTGTGTATGATATATTACGATTTTTTGACCGAAACTTGCATTTTGAAAAGTTTTGTAGGATCAAATTCTCAAATGATTTTTTGCATGAACTTCCATCATAACCTTCCCTCGTATCATATATGAAAGATCTGAAAAGTTATGTATCGTCTCGTATAGTCCTCGATTTAATTTTATTTTTTGAGCAAAACTAGTATAAATTTGTGTATAATATATTACGATATTATGACCGAAATTTGCATTTTGAAAAGTTTCGCAGAATCAAATTTTCAGATGATTTTTTGCATTGACACCATCATAACCTCCCCCGTAACATATAGGAAGGATCTGATAAGTTTTGTATCGTTTCGTACAGTCATCGATTTAATTATATATTTTGAGAAAAACTAGTATAAATATGTGTATAGTATATGTAGATGTTTAAGAATTGGCAGAATTTTTGACCAACAAGAAATGTTGAATTCAGTTCAGAATGTCCTATCAGATGTTGGGACATTATCAAACAGAGTATGTGAACTTATTTCAGGATGTCTCATCAGATGTTGGGACATTGTGTAAATAACTTCAGTTCAGTTTTTCAGGATGTCCCAACAGATGTTGAGACATCTCAGACCTGCTACCAGAATTAATTAATGATTAACTGATCAGAGATATTTAAGGAGAGTTATCTGGAATTAATTAATGATGGTTAAAAACAGAACAAGGCGCATCTGTAGGGAGTTTTATATTGAAGATTCAGATTAAAACAGAAGACCTAAATCACCTAGAATCTAGGAGGTAACAAACCCTAAATTCAAGGTGGAAGCTGCATGCGCATTAGGGCTGGATCCTCTGCAGAAAGCCCAAATTACAGATACCTATTTAAGCAACAGAAACTCATAGAATTGAGTACTAATTTCAGAAGACCAAATAGGGTGTCTAGTGTTTTTAATAGCAGGTTGTTTTATTGTACCACTTTATAAGCTTTTAAGCAAAAGTGCATTTGTGACTTGATTGAAACTGTTAAGTAAGATCAAGCTGTATTGTTTGAAGGATGTCTTCAATTTTTGTAAACTTGTAAACTTGATCACTGTGTGATTGAGGGGGAGTGAGTAGGGTACTCTTATCTAAGGTGTGTCTTAGGTAGAAATTGCATTGGGTAGTTATTAAGTGATAGATTAAACAGGGTGGTTTAAGTCTAGAATTAATAATACTTATAGTGGATTTCCTCCTGGCTTGGTAGCCTCCAGATGTAGGTGTGGTTATACACTGAACTGGGTTAACAAACTTCTGTGTTGTTTACTTTTCTTGCTATTTAAGTTTTGGTTAAATTTGTCAAGTGTCCTATCAAGTGTTGGGACATCTCTTAGGACATCTCATACCTGATCACAGAATTTCAATTGGCATCAGAGCAGGCACCCTGCCTGTTTATACTGGGTGAGATCTAGGGAATACAAATTCTGTAACATGGACAGAGATTTAGGGTCAGTAAATAGACCACCTATACTGGATGGATCTAATTATGACTACTGGAAGCCAAGAATGATTGCATTCTTAAGGTCACTTGACAACAGGGCATGGAGAGCAGTCAATGTTGGATGGGATCATCCTGTCCAAGACACCAAAGATGGATCAAAAGTGCTGAAACCTGAAGAAGAATGGAGTAAGGAGGAAGAAGACTCAGCACTAGGCAACTCAAAAGCCTTAAATGCTTTATTCAATGGCATTGATAGGAACATTTTCAGACTTGTGCATCATTGTGAGCTGGCCAAAGATGTTTGGGATACTCTCAAAACAACTCATGAAGGAACATCAAAAGTAAAAATGTCAAGACTTCAACTTCTCACCACCAAGTTTGAAAACTTGAGAATGAAGGAAGATGAATCAATTCATGAGTTCTATATGAACATCTTGGATATAGCCAATACTTCTGGAGCTTTGGGAGAAAAGATGACTGATGAAAAGCTTGTAAGAAAGATTCTCAGATCTTTGCCAAAAAGATTTGACATGAAAGTCACTGCAATAGAAGAAGCTCAAGACATATGCTCCATGAAAGTTGAAGAACTCATTGGTTCCCTTCAAACTTTTGAGATGGGAATGAATGACACAAATGTCAAAAAGAACAAAAGCATAGCCTTGGTGTCAAATACAGATGAAGAAGAAGATGATGAATCAGCAAATGATAAAAGCTTATCAGAAAACCTTGCCTTGCTTGGAAGACAATTCAAACAGATTCTCAGAGGAATGGAAGGCAAATCCAAACCTAGTGGAAGAAACACAAACTCTGAGAACAGAAGACCTTATGATGCTAACAAAAGATTAAAGTATGCTGAAAAGACCAGTCAAGATAAAGGAGTCAAATGCCATGAATGTGAAGGATATGGACACATCAAGATTGAATGTCCTACCTACTTAAAGAGGCAAAAGAAAGGACTCTCTGTGACCTGGTCTGATGAAGACTCAGGAGATTCAGAAGAAGAATCAGCTAAGCATATTACTGCTTTAGCTGGACTGTGTGAATATGATAGTGATTCCAGTTGTGGAGAACTTACTTATGAAGAACTTGAGCAAGCATTCAAAGATCTATACAAAAGAAGCTCTGAAATATGCAGTGAAGTTATAAAGCTAAAGAAGCAGAATGAGGCATTAGAAGATGACAAAGAAAATGATCAGGAGATCATTGACACCTTAAAAAGTGAAGTAAGCCTTCTCAACTCTAAGTTGGAACATATGTCCAAATCTGTTAGAATGTTGAACAGCAGCTCAAACACACTGGATGTTATTCTCAGCAATAATAAACATTCAGGGGACAAAAGTGGACTGGGATATAACAGAGATGAAGCCAGCTCTAGCAAAACTACTTCAAAAACTACACAGTCAAACAAGATGTCCCAACAGATGCTCCAACATCAGAACACAAAGACAAACATAATGTTCCAACAGATGTCTCAACATTCTGGAAAGAACAAAATGAAGAAGAAGTATCAAAGATGGAGATGCCATCACTGTGGAAGATTTGGGCATATCAAACCTCACTGTTATAAGCTACATGGATATCCAAATCAGATGTATCAGCAACCTTCCAAGCAGAAAGTAGAAGG
The DNA here is from genome assembly GCA_963966055.1 of Lathyrus aphaca. Taxonomy (NCBI): domain Eukaryota; kingdom Viridiplantae; phylum Streptophyta; class Magnoliopsida; order Fabales; family Fabaceae; genus Lathyrus; species Lathyrus aphaca. Next base: position 525,870,694 of record OZ014523.1, on the reverse strand, counting down.
TACCAAGAAAGTGCTGCATAGACATCAAAGAAATCAGCAACCTCCTAAGCAGAAGACAGAGGTCATCAAGAAGGTTTGGAGACCAAAAGCTGACATTCAGACTGATCAAAGCCACATACCCAAGAACCAGATCAACAATCAAGCTTGGAGATCAGCTGAACAACACACAGGGCAGAGGCATCAAAAGAAATCTCAACTTATCTGGTCAAAGAAAAGTACTGCATACATAGCACATACATCTCTGAGAGTATCAGCTAAAGAAGACTGGTACTTTGACAGTGGATGCTCAAGACACATGACTGGATTGAAGAATTTGCTAGTAAACTTAAAATCACATTCATCCAGGTATGTTACCTTTGGAGATGGAGCTAAAGAAGAAATCAAGGGAGTTGGAACCTTGGATTGTCAAGATGTTCCAAGACTAGATGATGTGCTGCTAGTTAAAGGTTTAACTGCTAACCTGATCAGCATAAGTCAACTATGTGATCAAGGATACAGTGTAAACTTTACCAAATCTGAATGTATAGTGACTAACAAAGAACAAGAGGTTGTCATGAAAGGAGCCAGATCTAAAGACAACTTTTACATGTGGGAATCCCAAAATCTCAGTCTCACTTCAACCTGCTCTCTAGCTAAAGAAGAAGAAGTGAAACTGTGGCATCAAAGACTAGGTCATCTTCATTTCAGAGGCATAAAGAAGATCATATCTATGGATGTTGTAAGAGGTATTCCTAAACTGAAGATTGATGATGGCAAAATATGTGGTGAATGTCAAATAGGCAAGCAAACCAAGATGTCCCATCCAAAGCTCCAACATCTGACAACTTCCAAAGTTTTGGAACTTCTACATATGGATCCTATGGGACCTATGCAGGTTGAAAGTCTTGGTGGTAAGAGGTATGCCTATGTTGTGGTTGATGATTTTTCAAGATATACATGGATAAACTTCATCAAAGAAAAGTCAGATGTATTTGATGTATTCAAAGAATTATGTCAAAGATTGCAAAGGGAAAAATCCAGCTGTGTGATCAGAATAAGAAGTGATCATGGAAAAGAATTTGAGAATCAAAAGTTCTTAGATTTCTGCTCTTCAGAAGGAATCAATCATGAGTATTCTTCACCTATCACTCCTCAACAGAATGGGATTGTTGAAAGGAAGAATAAAACCATTCAAGAATCAGCAAGAGCTATGATCCATGCTAAAAAGTTACCTCTATACTTTTGGGCTGAAGCTATGAACACTGCCTGTTACATCCATAACAGAGTTACTTTAAGGAAAGGAACTTTGTCCACAATATATGAAGTCTGGAAGGGCAGAAAACCCACAGTTAAGTACTTCCATGTTTTTGGAAGTATCTGTTATATTCTGGCAGATAGGGAGCAAAGAAGAAAAATGGATCCTAAAAGTGATGAAGGGATTTTCCTTGGATACTCCATAAACAGCAGAGCATATAGAGTATTTAATTCTAGATCCAAGGTTATCATGGAATCCATAAATGTGATAATTGATGATGCTCCTACAGATGTCCCAGAAGATGTTGGAACATCTGCTGATATCAAGATTGAAGCTGAAGAAAAGAATGATCAATATAACTTCACTCAAACTGATACAAGGATAGAAGAATCAAGCAAACCTCCTTCCATCAGAATACAAAAGGATCATCCCAAAGATTTGATAATTGGTGATCCCAACAGAGGTGTGAGCACTAGATCAAGAGAAGTGATTTCAGGTTCTTGTTTTGTTTCCAAAATAGAACCTAAAAATATCAAGGAAGCTCTCACTGATGAATACTGGATTTGTGCTATGCAAGAGGAATTAGGTCAATTCACAAGGAATGAAGTGTGGAATCTTGTTCCTAGACCTGATGACATAAATGTGATTGGTACAAAATGGGTGTATAAGAATAAGTCAAATGAACAAGGAGTTGTTACAAAGAACAAAGCTAGACTTGTGGCTCAAGGATACACTCAAATTGAAGGGGTAGACTTTGATGAAACCTTTGCACCAGTAGCAAGGCTTGAATCAATAAGACTACTGTTGGGAATTGCTTGTATCTTGAAGTTCAAGCTATTTCAAATGGATGTGAAAAGTGCCTTTTTAAATGGCTACCTTAATGAAGAAGTATATGTAGAACAGCCTAAAGGATTTGTTGATCCAAACTGTCCAAATCATGTATACAAACTAAAGAAGGCACTTTATGGTTTGAAGCAAGCTCCAAGGGCATGGTATGAAAGACTGACCACATTTCTTATCAAGCAAGGATACAGAAAAGGTGAAATTGATAAAACCCTGTTTGTTAAAGATGAAGAAGGAAATGTCATGATTGCACAAATATATGTTGATGACATTGTCTTTGGTGGGATGTCTGACAGGATGGTCAAACATTTTGTCAAGCAGATGGAATCTGAATTTGAAATGAGCCTAGTAGGAGAATTAACCTACTTTCTTGGTCTGCAAATAAAGCAAATGGAAGACTCAATGTTCATCTCACAAAGCAAGTATTCCAAGAACATAGTCAAGAAATTTGGAATGGAAAATGCTGCTCACAAGAGAACTCCTGCCCCCACACATTTAAAGCTGACTAAAGATGAAAAGGGTGAGAATGTAGATCAAAGCTTATACAGAAGCATGATTGGAAGCTTGCTATACTTGACTGCTAGCAGACCAGACATTGCTTTTGCAGTAGGAGTTTGTGCAAGATATCAAGCTGATCCAAAAGTCAGTCATCTCAATCAAGTCAAGAGAATCCTTAAATATGTTAATGGTACTTGTGACTATGGCATAATGTACTTTCATGGTTGCAAACCAATTCTCACTGGCTTCTGTGATGCTGATTGGGCAGGAAGTGCTGATGATAGAAAAAGCACTTCAGGAGGATGCTTCTTTCTAGGAAACAATCTGATTTCTTGGTTCAGTAAGAAACAGAATTGTGTATCCTTATCTACAGCTGAAGCTGAGTATATAGCAGCAGGTAGCAGTTGTTCTCAGTTGGTTTGGATGAAGCAGATGCTCACTGAGTACAATGTCCCACAGGATGTCATGACATTGTACTGTGACAACTTAAGTGAAATCAACATATCAAAGAATCCTATCCAACATAGCAGGACAAAGCATATTGATATCAGACATCATTTCATCAGAGATCTTGTAGAAGAAAAGGTGATTTCATTGGAGCATGTAGCTACAAATCTGCAGTTAGCTGATATCTTTACCAAAGCATTGGATGCTACACAATTTGAGAACTTAAGGGGCAAACTTGGAATCTGTTTATGTGATATCTAGCAGTTAATGAGATGTGCCAACATGTCATATGACATTGTATGGCATAAGGTCCAGATGGCAAAACTAATCTGGACAAGATCCTTGGGAATTCCAGCTCTAATCATTTGCACTGTAACGGCTACTTATTTAGTAACTGCTTATAATCAGCTATCAAGATTCCCATCATACTATCACAAGCGAATCACATTAACCAGATATTCTCCAGAAATTAAAAACCCTAAAGCTTTCTATCCATCTTCCTCAACAATGTCTCAAAACCCTAACTCAACTGAAGAAGTTCTCAATCAAGAAGACGTAGTTCATGCCACTCCCATTTCTGTAGTACCAATGCAATCAACCCCATTGGACGAACTCAGGGGAAGCGTTTCTCACACTAAAAAGGCAAGAACTCCAAAGAGAGGTAAAGATCAAGTCAGAAGCAAAGCTAAAGGCACTCCCTCTCCAGCTAACATGCCCCCTAAATCTTCACAATATGTGGATGATTCAATCAAGGAGATTGTCACTCAAATTCTGTTTGAACAAAGAAAGGTGAGTGGAATCTCTGTTCCTCTGAACACAATGCCTGCACCTCAAGAAGAACCAGCTCAAACTGCAAAGGACACTCCTGCAGAACAAGATGTCCCAATAGATGTTGGAATATCTGCAGATGAGAAAGAAAATTCATCTGATGCTGATACTGAACAGACTGAGGACCAGAAAAAGGCCTCATGTGAAAGTGATAAAGAAAACTCTGAGGATCAGATCAAAGCCTCAAATGAAGATCAAATCCCTGTTGATCAAACAGCTGAAGAGAAGACTGCTCAATCTCCTCCAGTGGTCAACATGGAGCAGGACTCTGATGCAGAAATCATAGCATCTGTTAAACCCAGCATAGCCAAAAGGCTAAGGTCCAGGAAAGGCAAGATGCAAGCTGAAGCAGCAATCCCTGAGAAGAAGAAGGCTAGTCCAAAGAAAGGCAAGGCTAAAGCTACCTTTGGTCCAACAAAACCATGGAGCAAAGTCCAAACCCAGAAGAGAAAAGCTGCCACACCATCAGATTCAGATGTTGGATCAGATGTCCCAACATCTCCTCCCAAGAAGAGACCAGCATCATCCAGAGCTTCAACTACTGTTCCAGAAGCTCCCTTGGACAACATATCGTTCCATCATGTCTCCAGTGTCAACAGATGGAAATATGTGTACCAAAGAAGGGTTGCTCTAGAAAGAGAACTGAGCAGCAATGCACTTGAGTGCACAGAACTGATTGACCTCATCTCTGCTGCAGGACTATTCAAGACAGTCTCAGAGTTCTCTCCCTGCTATGAACTTCTTGTCAAAGAGTTCATTGTGAATCTTCAGGAGGATTGCTCAAATGGTAAGTCATCTGAGTTCAGAAAAGTGTTTGTGAGAGGTAAGTGTGTTGAGTTCTCTCCTCAAATCATAAATCAATACCTAGGAAGAGAAACAGATGGACCAAATGAGCTAGGCAAAACAGATAATCAAATCTGTAAGGTGATCACTGCAAATCAGGTCAAGGCTTGGCCTGTGAAGGGAAAGCTCTCTGTGAGCATGCTTACCAGAAAGTATGCCATGCTGAACAGGATTGGAACTGCTAACTGGGTGCCTACCAACCACACTTCTTCAATCTCAACTGGTCTGGCCAGATTCATCTATGCTGTGGGAACTCAAACCAAGATGGATTATGGAGCTTATATTTTTGATCAGACTATGAAGCATGCCATCTCTTCTGCAACAAAGCTGCCAATAGCTTTTCCATCTTTGATGTGTGGTATTGTGCTCAATCAATACCCTGGAATTCTCACTGACAAGGATACAACCTGCAAAAGAGAAAGCCCCTTGGCTTTTCACTACAAGTTATTCCTCAGTCATCATGCAGCAGATGTTGAAGCACCTTCTGGGACATCTGCAGGTCCTTCAACTACTAGGAATCCAATCTCCAAGAAGGCTTTAATTGCTGAACTCAAAAGCACCTGCAAAGAGCTTGAAGCTAGAAAGCAGAAGCTTGAGGAAATCATTAAAAGGTTGGAAAGTGAAGAAGATCAGAATGCTGCATCTGATGAAGACAGTGAAGCTGATGAAGAAAGTGAAGCTGATAAAGAAACTGAAGTGGAGGAAGAAACTGAGAGTGATGAATCTGAGTGATCAATGTATGTGAGGCAAATGTAATGACAGCAATGTATTTGGAATAGTGTCTTTGGCCCCTAATTTTGTGTCTACCAAGGGGGAGAACAACATCAAATTATTGTAATTGATGTTTAAGTATGAATGAAAAAATCTGTTTGTTTGCTTCTGAACTGAATAAGTGTTTTTCTGTTGCAACAAGATTGGATACATATATGTTTGAGGGGGAGTAATCTCAAATAAGAATCAACAGAAAAGTAATGCTATACTCTGATAAAAAGAACTTCTGCTGCACTCTGAAAACCAGAAAAGATGTTAGCCAAAAATTAGCCAAAGGGGGAGTTTGTAGATGTTTAAGAATTGGCAGAATTTTTGACCAACAAGAAATGTTGAATTCAGTTCAGAATGTCCTATCAGATGTTGGGACATTATCAAACAGAGTATGTGAACTTATTTCAGGATGTCTCATCAGATGTTGGGACATTGTGTAAATAACTTCAGTTCAGTTTTTCAGGATGTCCCAACAGATGTTGAGACATCTCAGACCTGCTACCAGAATTAATTAATGATTAACTGATCAGAGATATTTAAGGAGAGTTATCTGGAATTAATTAATGATGGTTAAAAACAGAACAAGGCGCATCTGTAGGGAGTTTTATATTGAAGATTCAGATTAAAACAGAAGACCTAAATCACCTAGAATCTAGGAGGTAACAAACCCTAAATTCAAGGTGGAAGCTGCATGCGCATTAGGGCTGGATCCTCTGCAGAAAGCCCAAATTACAGATACCTATTTAAGCAACAGAAACTCATAGAATTGAGTACTAATTTCAGAAGACCAAATAGGGTGTCTAGTGTTTTTAATAGCAGGTTGTTTTATTGTACCACTTTATAAGCTTTTAAGCAAAAGTGCATTTGTGACTTGATTGAAACTGTTAAGTAAGATCAAGCTGTATTGTTTGAAGGATGTCTTCAATTTTTGTAAACTTGTAAACTTGATCACTGTGTGATTGAGGGGGAGTGAGTAGGGTACTCTTATCTAAGGTGTGTCTTAGGTAGAAATTGCATTGGGTAGTTATTAAGTGATAGATTAAACAGGGTGGTTTAAGTCTAGAATTAATAATACTTATAGTGGATTTCCTCCTGGCTTGGTAGCCTCCAGATGTAGGTGTGGTTATACACTGAACTGGGTTAACAAACTTCTGTGTTGTTTAATTTTCTTGCTATTTAAGTTTTGGTTAAATTTGTCAAGTGTCCTATCAAGTGTTGGGACATCTCTTAGGACATCTCATACCTGATCACAGAATTTCAGTATATTATGATTTTTTGACCGAAACATGCAATTGGAAAAGTTTCGTAGAATCAAATTTTCAGATGATTTTTTGCATGAACTTCCATCATAACCTTCCCTCGTATCATATAGGAAGGATCTGAAAAGTTTTGTATCGTTCCGTACAATCCTCGATTTAATTATATTTTTTGAGAAAAACTAGTATAAACTTGTGTATAATATATTATGAGTTTTTAACTGAAACTTGCAATTGGAAAGGTTTCATAAAATCAAATTTTCAGTTGATTTTTTGCATAGACTTCCATCATAACCTTCCATCGTAACATATAGGAAGGATCTGGAAAGTTTTGTATCGTTTCTTTTATTCCCCAATTTACTTTTTTATTTTTTTGAGCAAAACTAGTATAAACTTGTGTATGATATATTACGATTTTTTGACCGAAACTTGCAATTTGAAACGTTTCGTAGAATCAAATTTTCAGATGATTTTTTGCATGGAATTCCATCATAACCTTCCCTAGTAATATATAGGAAGGATCTGAAAACTTTTTATCGTTCCGTACAATCCTCGATTTAATTTGATTTTTTGAGCAATACTAGTATAAACTTGTGTATAATATATTATGATTTTTTGACCGAAACTTGCATTACGAAAAGTTTTGTAGAATCAAATTTTCAGATGATTTTTTGCATGGACTTCCATCATAACCTTCCCTCGTATCATATATGAAGGATCTGAAAAGTTTTGTATCGTTTCGTACAGTCCTCGATTTAATTATTATTTTTTTGAGAAATACTAGTATAAAAATGTGTATAATATATTATGAATTTTTTGACCGAAACTTGCAATTGGAAAAGTTTCATAGAATCAAAATTTCAGATGATTTTTTGCATAGACTTCCATCATAATCTTCCCTCTAAACATATAGGAAGGATCTGAAAAGTTTTGTATCGTTTCTTATAGTCCTCAATTTAATTTGTTATTTTTTGAGCAAAACTAGTATAAACTTGTATATGATATATTACGATTTTTTGACCGAATCTTGCATTTTGAAACGTTTGGTAGAATCAAATTTTCAGATGATTTTTTGCATGGATTTCCATCATAACCTTCCCCCGTATTATATAAGGAGGATCTGAACATTTTGTATCGTTTCATACAATCCTCGATTTAATTAATTTTTTTGAGCAATACTAGTATAAACTTGTGTATAATATACTATGATGTTTTGACCGAAACTTGCAATCGGAAAAGTTTTGTACAATCAAATTTTCAGATGATTTTTTGCATGGACTTCTATCATAACCTTCCCTCGTAACATATAGGAAGGACTGAAAAGTTTTGTATCGTCTCGTATAGTCCTCGATTAAATTTTGGTTTTTGAGCAAAAGTTGTATAATCTTGTGTATGATATATTACGATTTTTTGACCGAAACTTGCATTTTGAAAAGTTTTGTAGGATCAAATTCTCAAATGATTTTTTGCATGAACTTCCATCATAACCTTCCCTCGTATCATATATGAAAGATCTGAAAAGTTATGTATCGTCTCGTATAGTCCTCGATTTAATTTTATTTTTTGAGCAAAACTAGTATAAATTTGTGTATAATATATTACAATATTATGACCGAAATTTGCATTTTGAAAAGTTTCGCAGAATCAAATTTTCAGATGATTTTTTGCATTGACACCATCATAACCTCCCCCGTAACATATAGGAAGGATCTGATAAGTTTTGTATCGTTTCGTACAGTCATCGATTTAATTATATATTTTGAGAAAAACTAGTATAAATATGTGTATAGTATATTATGATTTTTTGACCGAAACATGCTATTAAAAAAGTTTCGTAGAATCAAATTTTCAGATGATTTTTTACATGAACTTCCATCATAACCTTCCCTCGTATCATATAGGAAGGATCTGAAAAGTTTTGTATCGTTCCGTACAATACTCGATTTAATTATATTTTTTGACAAAAACTAGTATAAACTTGTGTATAATATATTATGAGTTTTTAACCAAAACATGCAATTGGAAAGGTTTCATAAAATCAAATTTTCAGTTGATTTTTTGCATAGACTTCCATCATAACCTTCCCTCGTAACATATAGGAAGGATCTGGAAAGTTTTGTATCGTTTCTTTTATTCCCCAATTTACTTTTTTATTTTTTGAGCAAAACTAGTATAAACTTGTGTATGATATATTACGATTTTTTTACCGAAACTCGCAATTTGAAACGTTTCGTAGAATCAAATTTTCAGATGATTTTTTGCATGGAATTCCATCATAACCTTCCCTAGTAATATATAGGAAGGATCTGAAAAGTTTTGTATCGTTCCGTACAATCCTCGATTTAATTTAATTTTTTGAGCTTTACTAGTATAAACTTGTGTATAATATATTATGATTTTTTGACCGAAACTTGCATTACGAAAAGTTTTGTAGAATCAAATTTTCAGATGATTTTTTGCATGGACTTCCATCATAACCTTCCCTCGTATCATATATGAAGGATCTAAAAAGTTTTGTATCGTTTCGTACAGTCCTCGATTTAATTATTATTTTTTTGAGAATTACTAGTATAAAAATGTGTATAATATACTATGATTTTTTGACAGAAACTTGCAATTGGAAAAGTTTCATAGAATCAAAATTTCAGATGATTTTTTGCATAGACTTCCATCATAATCTTCCCTCTAAACATATAGGAAGGATCTGAAAAGTTTTGTATCGTTTCTTATAGTCCTCAATTTAATTTTTTATTTTTTGAGCAAAACTAGTATAAACTTGTGTATGATATATTACGATTTTTTGACCGAATCTTGCATTTTGAAACGTTTGGTAGAATCAAATTTTCAGATGATTTTTTGTATGGATTTCCATCATAACCTTCCCCCGTATTATATAGGGAGGATCTGAACATTTTGTATCGTTTCGTACAATCCTCAATTTAATTAATTTTTTTGAGCAATACTAGTATAAACTTGTGTATAATATATTATGATGTTTTGACCGAAACTTGCAATCGGAAAAGTTTTGTAGAATCAAATTTTCAGATGATTTTTTGCGTGGACTTCTATCATAACCTTCCCTCGTAAAATATAGGAAGGACTGAAAAGTTTTGTATCGTCTCGTATAGTCCTCGATTAAATTTTGGTTTTTGAGCAAAACTTGTATAATCTTGTGTATGATATATTACGATTTTTAGACCGAAACTTGCATTTTGAAAAGTTTTGTAGGATCAAATTCTCAAATGATTTTTTGCATGAACTTCCATCATAACCTTCCCTCGTATCATATATGAAAGATCTGAAAAGTTATGAATCGTCTCGTATAGTCCTCGATTTAATTTAATTTTTTGAGCAAAACTAGTATAAATTTGTGTATAATATATTACTATATTATGACCGAAATTTGCATTTTGAAAAGTTTCGCAGAATAAAATTTTCAGATGATTTTTTGCATTGACACCATCATAACCTCCCCCGTAACATATAGGAAGGATCTGATAAGTTTTGTATCGTTTCGTACAGTCATCGATTTAATTATATATTTTGAGAAAAACTAGTATAAATATGTGTATAGTATATTATGATTTTTTGACCGAAACATGCTATTAAAAAAGTTTCGTAGAATCAAATTTTCAGATGATTTTTTGCATGAACTTCCATCATAACCTTCCCTCGTATCATATAGGAAGGATCTGAAAAGTTTTGTATCGTTCGGTACAATCCTCGATTTAATTATATTTTTTGAGAAAAAATAGTATAAACTTGTGTATAATATATTATGAGTTTTTAACCGAAACATGCAATTTGAAACGTTTCGTAGAATCAAATTTTCAGATGATTTTTTGCATGGAATTCCATCATAACCTTCCCTCGTAATATATAGGAAGGATCTGAAAAATTTTGTATCGTTGCGTACAGTCCTCGATTTAATTATTTTTTTTATAGAAATACTAGTATAAATATGTGTATAATATATTATGAATTTTTGACCGAAACTTGCAATTGGAAAAGTTTCATAGAATCAAATTTTCAGATGATTTTTTCCATAGACTTCCATCATAACCTTCCCTCGTAAGATATAAGATGGATCTGAAAAGTTTTGTATCGTTTCTTATAGTCCTCAATTTTATTTTTTATTTTTTGAGCAAAACTAGTATAAACTTGTGTATGATATATTACGATTTTTTGACCGAATCTTGCATTTTGAAAAGTGTCGTAGAATCAAATTTCAGATGATTTTTTGCATGGAATTCCATCATAACCTTCCCTCGTAATATATAGGAAGGATCTGAAAAGTTATGTATCGTTTCGTACAATCCTCGATTTAATTTGATTTTATGAGCAATACTAGTATAAACTTGTGTATAATATATTATGATTTTTGACCGAAACTTGCATTATAAAAAGTTTTGTAGAATCAAATTTTCAGATGATTTTTTGCATGGACTTCAATCATAACCTTCCCTCGTATCATATAGGAAGGATCTGAAAAGTTTTGTATCGTTTCGTACAGTCCTCAATTTAATTATATTTTTTTGAGAAATGCTAGTATAAACTTGTGTATAATATATTATGATTTTTTGACCGAAACTTGCAATTGGAAAAGTTTCATAGAATCAAAATTTCAAATGATTTTTTGCATAGACTTTCATCATAACCTTCCCTCGTAACATATAGGAAGGATCTTAAAAGTTTTGTATCGTTTCTTATAGTCCTCAATTTAATTTTTTATTTTTTGAGCAAAACTAGTATAAACTTGTGTATGATATATAACGATTTTTTGACCGAATCTTGCATTTTGAAACGTTTGGTAGAATCAAATTTTCAGATGATTTTTTGCATGGATTTCCATCATAACCTTCCCCCGTATTATATAGGGAGGATCTGAACATTTTGTATCGTTTCGTACAATCCTCGATTTAATTAATTTTTTTGAGCAATACTAGTATAAACTTGTGTATAATATACTATGATGTTTTGACCGAAACTTGCAATCGGAAAAGTTTTGTAGAATCAAATTTTCAGATGATTTTTTGCATGGACTTCTATCATAACCTTCCCTCGTAACATATAGGAAAGATCCGAAAAGTTTTGTATCGTCTCGTATAGTCCTCGATTAAATTTTGGTTTTTGAGCAAAACTTGTATAATCTTGTGTATGATATATTATGATTTTTTGACCGAAGCTTGCATTTTGAAAAGTTTTGTAGGATCAAATTTTCAAATGATTTTTTGCATGAACTTCCATCATAACCTTCCCTCGTATCATATAGGAAAGATCTGAAAAGTTTTGTGTTGTTTCGTACAGTCCTCGATTTAATTATATTTATTTAGGCAAAACTAGTATAAACTTATGTATAATATATTACGATTTTTTGAATGAAACTTAATATAGGAAAAGTTTCGTTGAATCAAATTTTCAGATGATTTTTTGCATAGACTTGCATCATAACCTTCCCTCGTATCATATAGGAAAGATCTGAAAATTTTTGTATCGTCTCGTATAGTCCTCGATTTAATTTTATTTTTTGAGCAAAACTAGTATAAATTTGTGTATAATATATTACGATATTATGACCGAAACTTGCATTTTGAAAACTTTCGCAGAATCAAATATTCAGATGATTTTTTGCATTGACTTCCATCATAACCTCCCCCGTAACATATAAGAAGGATCTGAAAAGTTTTGTATCGTTTCGTACAGTCCTCGATTTAATTATATATTTTGAGAAAAACTAGTATAAATATGTGTATAATATATTATGATTTTTTGACCGAAACATGCAATTGGAAAAGTTTCGTAGAATCCAATTTTCAGATGATTTTCTGCATGAACTTCCATCATAACCTTCCCTCGTATCATATAGGAAAGATCTGAAAAGTTTTGTATCGTTTCGTACAGTCCTCGATTTAATTATATTTTTTGAGAAAAACTAGTATAAACTTGTGTATAATATATTATGATTTTTTAACCAAAACTTGCAATTGGAAAGGTTTCATAAAATCAAATTTTCAGTTGATTTTTTGCATAGACTTCCATCATTACCTTCCCTCGTAACATATAGGAAGGATCTGAATATTTTAGTATTGTTTCTTTTAGTCCATAATTTAATTTCTTATTTTTTGAGCAAAACTAGTATAAACTTGTGTATGTTATATTACTATTTTTTGACCGAAACTTGCAATTTGAAACGCTTCGTAGAATCAAATTTTCAGATGATTTTTTGAATGGAATTCCATTATAACCTTCCCTCGTAATATATAGGAAGGATCTGAAAAGTTTTGTATCGTTTCGTATAATCCTCGATTGAAAAGTTTTGTAGAATCAAATTTTCAGATGATTTTTTGCATGGACTTCCATCATAACCTTCCCTCGTATCATATATGAAGGATCTGAAAAGTTTTGTACCGTTTCGTACAGTCCTCGATTTAATTATATTTTTTTTAGAAATACTAGTATAAACTTGTGTATAATATATTATGATTTTTTGACCGAAACTTGCAATTGGAAAAGTTTCATAGAATCAAATTTTTGGCATAGACTTCCATCATAACCTTCCTTCGTAACATATAGGAAGGATCTGAAAATTTTTGTATCGTTTCTTATAGTCCTCAATTTAATTTTATATTTTTTGAGCAAAACTAGTGTAAACTTGTGTATGATATTTTACGATTTTTTGACCGAATCTTGAATTTTGAAACGTTTCGTAGAATCAAATTTCCAGATGATTTTTTGTATGGAATTCCACCATAACCTTCCCTCGTAATATATAGGAAGGATCTGAAAAGTTTTGTATCGTTTCGTACAATCCTCGATTTAATTTGATTTTTTGAGCAATACTAGTATAAACTTGTGTATAATATCTTATGATTTTTGACCGAAACTTGCATTATGAAATGTTTTGTAGAATCAAATTTTCAGATGATTTTTTGCATGGACTTCCATCATAACCTTCCCTCGTATCATATAGGAAGGATCTGAAAAGTTTTGTATCGTTTCGTACAGTCCTCGGTTTAATTAAATTTTTTGAGAAAAACTAGTATAAACTTGTGTATATATTATGATTTTTTGAGCGAAACTTGCAATTGGAAAAGTTTCAAAGAATCAAATTTTCAGATGAATTTTTGCATAGACTTCCATCAAAACATTCCCTCGTAACATATAGGAAGGATCTGAAAAGATTTGTATCGTTTCGTATAGTCCTCAATTAATTTGTTTTTTGAGCAAAACTAGTATAAACTTGTGTATGATATATTATGATTTTTTGACCAAATCTTGCATTTTGAAACGTTTCGTAGAATAAAATTTTCAGATGATTTTTTGCATGGACTTCCATCATAACCTACCCCGTATCATATAGGAAGGATCTGAAAGTTTTGTATCGTTTCGTATAGTCCTCGATTTAATTAATTTTTATTAGCAATACTAGTATAAACTTGTGTATAATATATAATGATTTTTTGACCGAAACATGCAATCGGAAAAGTTTTGTAGAATCAAATTTTCATATGATTTTTTTGCATGGACTTCTATCATAACCTTCCCTCGTAACATTTAGGAAGAATCTGAAATGTTTTGTATCGTCTCGTATAGTCCTAGATTAAATTTTGGTTTTTGAGCAAAACTCTGTATAATCTTGTGTATGATATATTACGATTTTTTGACCAAAACATGCATTTTGAAAAGTTTTGTAGGATCAAATTTTCAGATGATTTTTTGCACGAACTTGCATCATAACCTTCCCTCGTATCATATATGAAAGATCTAAAAAGTTTTGTGTTGTTTCATACAGTCCTCGATTTAATTATATTTTTTGAGCAAAACAAGTATAAACTTGTGTATAATATATTATGATTTTTGACCGAAACATGCAATTGGAAAAGTCACGTAGAATTAAATTTTTAGATGATTTTTTGCATGAACATCCATCATAACCTTCCCTCGTATCATATACGAAGGATCTGAAAAGTTTTGTATCGTTTCTTATAGTCCTCAATTTAATTTTTTATTTTTTGGGCAAAACTATTATAAACTTGGGTATGATATATTACGATTTTTTGACCGAAACTTGCAATTTGAAACGTTTCGTAGAATCAAATTTTCAGATGATATTTTGCATGGAATTCCATCATAACCTTCCCTCGTAATATATAGGAAGGATCTGAAAGGTTTTGTATCGTTCCGTACAATCCTCGATTTAATTTGATTTTTTTAGCGATACTAGTAATAACTTGTGTATAATATATTATGATTTTTTGACCGAAACTTGCATTAGAAAAAGTTTTGTAGAATCAAATTTTAAGATGATTTTTTGCATGGACTTCCATCATAACCTTCCCTCTTAGCATATAGGAAGGATCTGAAAAGTTTTGTATTGTTTCGTACAGTCCTCAATTTAATTAAATTTTGTGAGCAAAACTAGTATAAACTTGTGTATAATATATTATGATTTTTTGACCGAAACTTGCAATTGGAAAAGTTTCAAAGAATCAAATTTTCAGATGATTTTTTTGCATAGACTTCCATCATAACCTTCCCTCGTAACATATAGGAAGGATCTGAAAAGTTTTGTATCGTTTTATATAGTCCTCAATTTAATTTTTATTTTTTGAGCAAAACTAGTATAAACTTGTGTATGATATATTATGATTTTTTGACCGAATCATGCATTTTGAAACGTTTTGTAGAATCAAATTCTCAGATGATTTTTTGCATGGATTTCCATCATAACCTTCCCCCGTATTATATAGGAAGGATCTGAAAGTTTTGTATCGTTTCGTACAATCCTCGATTTAATTATTTTTTTTAGCAATACTAGTATAAACTTGTGTATAATATATTACGATGTTTTGACCGAAACATGCAATCGGAAAAGTTTTGTAGAATCAAATTTTCAGATGAATTTTTGCATGGACTTCTATCATAACCGTCCCTCGTAACATATAGGAAGGATTTGAAAAGTTTGTATCGTCTCGTCTAGTCCTCGATTAAATTTTGTTTTTGAGCAAAACTTGTATAATCTTGTGTATGATATATTACGATTTTTTGACCGAAACTTGCATTTTGAAAAGGTTTGTAGGATCAAATTTTCAAATGATGTTTTGCATGAACTTCCATCATAACCTTCCCTCGTATCATATAGGAAAGATCTGAAAAGTTTTATGTTGTTTCATACAGATCTGAAAAGTTATGTATAATATATTATGATTTTTTGAACGAAACCTATCTATAGGAAAAGTTTCGTAGAATCAAATTTTCAGATGATTTTTTGCATAGACTTCTATCATAACCTTCCCTCGTATCATATAGGAAAGATCTGAAAAGTTTTATATCGTCTCGTATAGTCCTCGATTTAATTTTATTTTTTGAGCAAAACTAATATAAACTTGTGTATATTACGATATTTTGACCGAAACTTGCATATTGAAAAGTTTCGCAAAATCAAATTTTCAGATGATTTTTTGCATTGAAATCCATCATAACCTTCCCTCGTAACATATAGGAAGGATCATAAAAGGTTTGTATCGTTTCTTATAGTCCTCAATTTAATTTTTTATTTTTTGAGCAAAACTAGTATAAACTTGTGTATAATATATTATGATTTTTGACCGAAACATGCATTATGAAAAGTTTTGTAGAATCAAATTTTCAGATGATCTTTTGCATGGACTTCCATCATAACCTTCTCTCGTATCATATAGGAAGGATCTGAAAAGTTTTGTATCGTTTCGTACAGTCCTTGATTTAATTAAATATTTTGAGCAAACCTAGTATAAACTTGTGTATATATTATGATTTTTTGACCAAAACTTGCAATTGGAAAAGTTTCAAAGAATCAAATTTTCAGATGATTTTTTGCATAGACTTCGATCATAACATTCCCTCGTAACATATAGGAAGGATCTGAAAAGTTTTGTATCGTTTCTTATAGTCCTCAATTTAATATTTTTTTTGGAGCAAAACTAGTATAAACTTGTGTATGATATATTACGATTTTTTGACTGAATCTTGTATTTTGAAACGTTTCGTAGAATCAAATTTTCAGATGATTTTTTGCATGGATTTCCATCACAACCTTCCCCCGTATCATATAGGAAGTATCTGAAAGTTTTGTATCGTTTCGTACAATCCTCGATTTTATTAATTTTTTTTAGCAATACTAGTATAAATCTGTGTATAATATATTATGATGTTTTGACCGAAACATGCAATCGGAAAAGTTTTGTAGAATCAAATTTTCAGATGAATTTTTGCATGGACTTCCATCATAACCTTCCCTCGTAACATATAGGAAGGATCTGAAAAGTTTTGTATCTTCTCGTATAGTCCTCGATTAAATTTTTGTTTTTGAGCAAAACTTGTATAATCTTGTGTATGATATATTACAATTTTTTGACCGAAACTTGCATTTTGAAAAGTTTTGTAGGATCAAATTTTCAGATGATTTTTTGCATGAACTTCCATCATAACCTTCCCTCTTATCATATAGGAAAGATCTGAAAAGTTTTGTGTTGTTTCGTACAGTCCTCGATTTAATTATATTTTTTAGGCAAAACTTGTATAAACTTATGTATAATATATTATGATTTTTTGAACGAAACTTGCTATAGGAAAAGTTTCGTAGAATCAAATTATCAGATGATTTTTTGCATAGACATCCATCATAACCTTCCCTCGTATCATATAGGAATGATCTGAAAAGTTTTGTATCGTCTCGTATAGTCCTCGATTTAATTTTATTTTTTGAGAAAAACTAGTATAAACTTGTGTATAATATATTATGATATTTTGTCCGAAACTTGCAATTGGAAAAGTTTCAAAGAATCAAATTTTCAGATGATTTTTTTTTGCATAGACTTCCATCATAACCTTCCCTCGTAACATATAGGAAGGATCTGAAAAGTTTTGTATCGTTTCGTATAGTCCTCATTTTAATTTTTATTTTTTGAGCAAAACTAGTATAAACTAGTGTATGATATATTACGATTTTTTGACCGAATCTTGCATTTTGAAACGTTTCGTAGGATCAAAATTTCAAATGATGTTTTGCATGAACTTCCATCATAACCTTCCCCTGTATTATATAGGAAGTATCTGAAAGTTTTGTATCGTTTCGTACAATCCTCGATTTTATTAATTTTTTTTAGCAATACTAGTATAAATCTGTGTATAATATATTATGATGTTTTGACCGAAACATGCAATCGGAAAAGTTTTGTAGAATCAAATTTTCAGATGAATTTTTGCATGGACTTCTATCATAACCTTCCCTCGTAACATATAGGAAGGATCTGAAAAGTTTTGTATCTTCTTGTATAGTCCTCGATTAAATTTTGGTTTTTGAGCAAAACTTGTATAATCTTGTGTATGATATATTACAATTTTTTGACCGAAACTTGCATTTTGAAAAGTTTTGTAGGATCAAATTTTCAGATGATTTTTTGCATGAACTTCCATCATAACCTTCCCTCTTATCATATAGGAAAGATCTGAAAAGTTTTGTGTTGTTTCATACAGATCTGAAAAGTTATGTATAATATATTATGATTTTTTGAACGAAACTTGCTATAGGAAAAGTTTCGTAGAATCAAATTTTCAGATGAATTTTTGCATAGACTTCTATCATAACCTTCCCTCGTATCATATAGGAAAGATCTGAAAAGTTTTATATCGTCTCGTATAGTCCTCGATTTAATTTTATTTTTTGAGCAAAACTAATATAAACTTGTGTATATTACGATATTTTGACCGAAACTTGCATTTTGAAAAGTTTCGCAGAATCAAATTTTCAGATGATTTTTTGCATTGAAATCCATTATAAACTCCACCGTAACATATAGGAAGGATCTGAAAAAATTTGTATCATTTCGTACAGTCCTCGATTTAATTATATATTTTGAGCAAAACTAGTATAAATATGTGTATAATATATTATGATTTTTTGACCGAAACATGCAATTGGAAAAGTTTCGTAGAATCAAATTTTCAGATGATTTTTTACATAAACTTCCATCATGACCTTCCCTCGTATCATATAGGAAGGATCTGAAAAGTTTTGTATCGTTTCGTACAGTCCTCGATTTAATTATATTTTTTTGAGAAATACTAGTATATACTTGTGTATAATATATTATGAGTTTTAGACCGAAACTTGCAATTGGAAAAGTTTCATAGAATCAAATTTCAGATGATTTTTTGCATAGACTTCCATCATAACCTTCCCTCGTAACATATAGGAAGGATCAGAAAAGGTTTGTATCTTTTCTTATAGTCCTCAATTTAATTTTTTATTTTTTGAGCAAAACTAGTATAAACTTGTGTATAATATATTATGATTTTTGACCGAAACATTCATTATGAAAAGTTTTGTAGAATCAAATTTTCAGATGATCTTTTGCATGGACTTCCATCATAACCTTCCCTCATATCATATAGGAAGGATCTGAAAAGTTTTGTATCGTTTCGTACAGTCCTCGATTTAATTAAATATTTTGAGCAAACCTAGTATAAACTTGTGTATATATTATGATTTTTTGACCAAAACTTGCAATTGGAAAAGTTTCAAAGAATCAAATTTTCAGATGATTTTTTGCATAGACTTCGATCATAACATTCCCTCGTAACATATAGGAAGGATCTGAAAAGTTTTGTATCGTTTCTTATAGTCCTCAATTTAATATTTTTTTTGGAGAAAAACTAGTATAAACTTGTGTATGATATATTATGATTTTTTGACCAAATCTTGCATTTTGAAAGGTTTCGTAGAACCAAATTTTCAGATGATTTTTTGAATGGACTTCCATCATAACCTTCCCCCGTATCATATAGGAAGGACCTGAAAGTTTTGTATCCTTTCGTACAGTCCTCGATTTAATTAAATTTTTTTAGCATTACTAGTATAAACTTGTCTATAATATATTATGATTTTTTGACCGAAACATGAAATCGGAATAGTTTTGTAGAATCAAATTTTCATATGATTTTTTTGCATGGACATCCATCATAACCTTTCCTCGTAACATATAGGAAGGATCTGAAAAGTTTTGTATCGTCTCGTATAGTCCTCGATTAAATTTTGGTTTTTGAGCAAAACTTGTATAATCTTGTGTATGATATCTTACGATTTTTTGACCGAAACATGCATTTTGAAAAGTTTTGTAGGATCAAATTTTCAGATGATTTTTTGCATGAACTTCCATCATAACCTTCCCTCTTATCATATAGGAAAGATCTGAAAAGTTTTGTGTTGTTTCGTACAGTCCTCGATTTAATTTTATTTTTTTAGAAAAACTAGTATAAACTTGTGTATAATATATTACGATATTTTGACCGAAACTTGCAATTGGAAAAGGTTCAGAGAATCAAATTTTCAGATGATTTTTTTTGCATAGACATCCATCATAACCTTCCCTCATAACATATAGGAAGGATCTGAAAAGTTTTGTATCGTTTCGTATAGTCCTCAATTTAATTTTTATTTTTTGAGCAAAACTAGTATAAACTTGTGTATGATATATTACGATTTTTTGACCGAATCTTGCATTTTGAAACGTTTCGTAGAATCAAATTTTCAGATGATTTTTTGCATGGATTTCCATCATAACCTTCCCCCGTATTATATAGGAAGTATCTGAAAGTTTTGTATCGTTTCGTACAATCCTCGATTTTATTAATTTTTTTAGCAATACTAGTATAAATCTGTGTATAATATATTATGATGTTTTGACCGAAACATGCAATCGGAAAAGTTTTGTAGAATCAAATTTTCAGATGAATTTTTGCATGGACTTCCATCATAACCTTCCCTCGTAACATATAGGAAGGATCTGAAAAGTTTTGTATCTTCTCGTATAGTCCTCGATTAAATTTTGGTTTTTGAGCAAAACTTGTATAATCTTGTGTATGATATATTACAATTTTTTGACCGAAACTTGCATTTTGAAAAGTTTTGTAGGATCAAATTTTCAGATGATTTTTTGCATGAACTTCCATCATAACCTTCCCTCTTATCATATAGGAAAGATCTGAAAAGTTTTGTGTTGTTTCGTACAGTCCTCGATTTAATTATATTTTTTAGGCAAAACTTATATAAACTTATGTATAATATATTATGATTTTTTGAACGAAACTTGCTATAGGAAAAGTTTCGTAGAATCAAATTTTCAGATGATTTTTGCATAGACTTCCATCATAACCTTCCCTCGTATCATATAGGAAAGATCTGAAAAGTTTTGTATCGTCTCGTATAGTCCTCGATTTAATTTTATTTTTTGAGAAAAACTAGTATAAACTTGTGTATAATATATTACGATATTTTGACCGAAACTTGCAATTGGAAAAGTTTCAAAGAATCAAATTTTCAGATGATTTTTTTTGCATAGACTTCCATCATAACCTTCCCTCGTAACATATAGGAAGGATCTGAAAAGTTTTGTATCGTTTTGTATAGTCCTCAATTTAATTTTTATTTTTTGAGCAAAACTAGTATAAACTAGTGTATGATATATTACGATTTTTTGACCGAATCTTGCATTTTGAAACATTTCGTAGAATCAAATTTTCAGATGATTTTTTGCATGGATTTCCATCATAACCTTCCCCCGTATTATATTGGAAGTATCTGAAAGTTTTGTATCGTTTCGTACAATCCTCGATTTTATTAATTTTTTTTAGCAATACTAGTATAAATCTGTGTATAATATATTATGATGTTTTGACCGAAACATGCAATCGGAATAGTTTTGTAGAATCAAATTTTCAGATGAATTTTTGCATGGACTTCCATCATAACCTTCCCTCGTAACATATAGGAAGGATCTGAAAAGTTTTGTATCGTTTCGTATAGTCCTCAATTTAAATTTTATTTTTTGAGCAAAACTAGTAAAAACTTGTGTATGATATATTACGATTTTTTGACCGAATCTTGCATTTTAAAACGTTTCGTAGAATCTTATTTTTAGATGATTTTTTGCATGGATTTCCATCATAACCTTCCCCCGTATTATATATGAAGTATCTGAAAGTTTTGTATCGTTTCGTACAGTCCTCGATTTAATTAAATTTTTTTAGCAATACTAGTATAAACTTGTGTATAATATATTATGATTTTTTGACCGAAACATGCAATCGGAATAGTTTTGTAGAATCAAATTTTCATATGATTTTTTTGCATGGACATCCATCATAACCTTCCCTCTAATCATATAGGATAGATCTGAAAAGTTTTGTATCGTCTCGTATAGTCCTCGATTTAATTTTATTTTTTGAGAAAACTAGTATAAACTTGTGTATAATATATTACGATATTTTGACCGAAACTTGCAATTCGAAAAGTTTCAAATAATCAAATTTTCAGATGATTTTTTTTTGCAAAGACATCCATCATAACCTTCCCTCGTAACATATAGGAAGGAACTGAAAAGTTTTGTATCGTTTCGTATAGTCCTCAATTTAATTTTTATTTTTTGAGCAAAACTAGTATAAACTCGTAGAATCAAATTTTCAGATGATTTTTTGCATGGATTTCCATCATAACCTTCCCCCGTATAATATAGGAAGTATCTGAAAGTTTTGTATCGTTTCGTACAATCCTCGGTTTTATTAATTTTTTTTAGCAATACTAGTATAAATCTGTGTATAATATATTATGATGTTTTGACCGAAACATGCAATCGGAAAAGTTTTGTAGAATCAAATTTTCAGAAGAATTTTTGCATGGACTTCTATCATAACCTTCCCTCGTAACATATAGGAAGGATCTGAAAATTTCTGTATCTTCTCATATAGTCCTCGATTAAATTTTTGTTTTTGAGCAAAACTTGTATAATCTTATGTATGATATATTACGATTTTTTGACCGAAACTTGCATTTTGAAAAGGTTTGTAGGATCAAATTTTCAAATGATGTTTTGCATGAACTTCCATCATAACCTTCCCTCGTATCATATAGGAAAGATCTGAAAAGTTTTATGTTGTTTCATACAGATCTGAAAAGTTATGTATAATATATTATGATTTTTTGAACGAAACCTATCTATAGGAAAAGTTTCGTAGAATCAAATTTTCAGATGATTTTTTGCATAGACTTCTATCATAACCTTCCCTCGTATCATATAGGAAAGATCTGAAAAGTTTTATATCGTCTCGTATAGTCCTCGATTTAATTTTATTTTTTGAGCAAAACTAATATAAACTTGTGTATATTACGATATTTTGACCAAAACTTGCATATTGAAAAGTTTCGCAAAATCAAATTTTCAGATGATTTTTTGCATTGAAATCCATTATAAACTCCACCGTAACATATAGGAAGGATCTGAAAAAATTTGTATCGTTTCGTACAGTCCTCGATTTAATTATATATTTTGAGCAAAACTAGTATAAATATGTGTATAATATATTATGATATTTTGACCGAAACATGCAATTGGAAAAGTTTCGTAGAATCAAATTTTCAAATGATTTTTTACATAAACTTCCATCATGACCTTCCCTCGTATCATATAGGAAGGATCTGAAAAGTTTTGTATCGTTTCGTACAGTCCTCGATTTAATTATATTTTTTTGAGAAATACTAGTATAAACTTGTGTATAATATATTATGATTTTTAGACCGAAACTTGCAATTGGAAAAGTTTCATAGAATCAAATTTCAGATGATTTTTTGCATAGACTTCCATCATAACCTTCCCTCGTAACATATAGGAAGGATCATAAAAGGTTTGTATCGTTTCTTATAGTCCTCAATTTAATTTTTTATTTTTTGAGCAAAACTAGTATAAACTTGTGTATAATATATTATGATTTTTGACCGAAACATGCATTATGAAAAGTTTTGTAGAATCAAATTTTCAGATGATCTTTTGCATGGACTTCCATCATAACCTTCTCTCGTATCATATAGGAAGGATCTGAAAAGTTTTGTATCGTTTCGTACAGTCCTTGATTTAATTAAATATTTTGAGCAAACCTAGTATAAACTTGTGTATATATTATGATTTTTTGACCAAAACTTGCAATTGGAAAAGTTTCAAAGAATCAAATTTTCAGATGATTTTTTGCATAGACTTCGATCATAACATTCCCTCGTAACATATAGGAAGGATCTGAAAAGTTTTGTATCGTTTCTTATAGTCCTCAATTTAATATTTTTTTTGGAGCAAAACTAGTATAAACTTGTGTATGATATATTACGATTTTTTGACTGAATCTTGCATTTTGAAACGTTTCGTAGAATCAAATTTTCAGATGATTTTTTGCATGGATTTCCATCACAACCTTCCCCCGTATCATATAGGAAGTATCTGAAAGTTTTGTATCGTTTCGTACAATCCTCTATTTTATTAATTTTTTTTAGCAATACTAGTATAAATCTGTGTATAATATATTATGATGTTTTGACCGAAACATGCAATCGGAAAAGTTTTGTAGAATCAAATTTTCAGATGAATTTTTGCATGGACTTCCATCATAACCTTCCCTCGTAACATATAGGAAGGATCTGAAAAGTTTTGTATCTTCTCGTATAGTCCTCGATTAAATTTTGGTTTTTGAGCAAAACTTGTATAATCTTGTGTATGATATATTACAATTTTTTGACCGAAACTTGCATTTTGAAAAGTTTTGTAGGATCAAATTTTCAGATGATTTTTTGCATGAACTTCCATCATAACCTTCCCTCTTATCATATAGGAAAGATCTGAAAAGTTTTGTGTTGTTTCGTACAGTCCTCGATTTAATTATATTGTTTAGGCAAAACTTGTATAAACTTATGTATAATATATTATGATTTTTTGAACGAAACTTGCTATAGGAAAAGTTTCGTAGAATCAAATTATCAGATGATTTTTTGCATAGACTTCCATCATAACCTTCCCTCGTATCTTATAGGAATGATCTGAAAAGTTTTGTATCGTCTCGTATAGTCCTCGATTTAATTTTATTTTTTGAGAAAAACTAGTATAAACTTGTGTATAATATATTACGATATTTTGACCGAAACTTGCAATTGGAAAAGTTTCAAAGAATCAAATTTTCAGATGATTTTTTTTTGCATAGACTTCCATCATAACCTTCCCTCGTAACATATAGGAAGGATCTGAAAAGTTTTGTATCGTTTCGTATAGTCCTCATTTTAATTTTTATTTTTTGAGCAAAACTAGTATAAACTAGTGTATGATATATTACGATTTTTTGACCGAATCTTGCATTTTGAAACGTTTCGTAGGATCAAATTTTCAAATGATGTTTTGCATGAACTTCCATCATAACCTTCCCCTGTATTATATAGGAAGTATCTGAAAGTTTTGTATCGTTTCGTACAATCCTCGATTTTATTAATTTTTTTTAGCAATACTAGTATAAATCTGTGTATAATATATTATGATGTTTTGACCGAAACATGCAATCGGAAAAGTTTTGTAGAATCAAATTTTCAGATGAATTTTTGCATGGACTTCTATCATAACCTTCCCTCGTAACATATAGGAAGGATCTGAAAAGTTTTGTATCTTCTTGTATAGTCCTCGATTAAATTTTGGTTTTTGAGCAAAACTTGTATAATCTTGTGTATGATATATTACAATTTTTTGACCGAAACTTGCATTTTGAAAAGTTTTGTAGGATCAAATTTTCAGATGATTTTTTGCATGAACTTCCATCATAACCTTCCCTCTTATCATATAGGAAAGATCTGAAAAGTTTTGTGTTGTTTCATACAGATCTGAAAAGTTATGTATAATATATTATGATTTTTTGAACGAAACTTGCTATAGGAAAAGTTTCGTAGAATCAAATTTTCAGATGATTTTTTGCATAGACTTCTATCATAACCTTCCCTCGTATCATATAGGAAAGATCTGAAAAGTTTTATATCGTCTCTTATAGTCCTCGATTTAATTTTATTTTTTGAGCAAAACTAATATAAACTTGTGTATATTACGATATTTTGACCGAAACTTGCATTTTGAAAAGTTTCGCAGAATCAAATTTTCAGATGATTTTTTGCATTGAAATCCATTATAAACTCCACCGTAACATATAGGAAGGATCTGAAAAAATTTGTATCGTTTCGTACAGTCCTCGATTTAATTATATATTTTGAGCAAAACTAGTATAAATATGTGTATAATATATTATGATTTTTTGACCGAAACATGCAATTGGAAAAGTTTCGTAGAATCAAATTTTCAGATGATTTTTTACATAAACTTCCATCATGACCTTCCCTCGTATCATATAGGAAGGATCTGAAAAGTTTTGTATCGTTTCGTACAGTCCTCGATTTAATTATATTTTTTTGAGAAATACTAGTATATACTTGTGTATAATATATTATGAGTTTTAGACCGAAACTTGCAATTGGAAAAGTTTCATAGAATCAAATTTCAGATGATTTTTTGCATAGACTTCCATCATAACCTTCCCTCGTAACATATAGGAAGGATCAGAAAAGGTTTGTATCTTTTCTTATAGTCCTCAATTTAATTTTTTATTTTTTGAGCAAAACTAGTATAAACTTGTGTATAATATATTATGATTTTTGACCGAAACATGCATTATGAAAAGTTTTGTAGAATCAAATTTTCAGATGATCTTTTGCATGGACTTCCATCATAACCTTCCCTCATATCATATAGGAAGGATCTGAAAAGTTTTGTATCGTTTCGTACAGTCCTCGATTTAATTAAATATTTTGAGCAAACCTAGTATAAACTTGTGTATATATTATGATTTTTTGACCAAAACTTGCAATTGGAAAAGTTTCAAAGAATCAAATTTTCAGATGATTTTTTGCATAGACTTCGATCATAACATTCCCTCGTAACATATAGGAAGGATCTGAAAAGTTTTGTATCGTTTCTTATAGTCCTCAATTTAATATTTTTTTTGGAGAAAAACTAGTATAAACTTGTGTATGATATATTATGATTTTTTGACCAAATCTTGCATTTTGAAAGGTTTCGTAGAACCAAATTTTCAGATGATTTTTTGAATGGACTTCCATCATAACCTTCCCCCGTATCATATAGGAAGGACCTGAAAGTTTTGTATCCTTTCGTACAGTCCTCGATTTAATTAAATTTTTTTAGCAATACTAGTATAAACTTGTCTATAATATATTATGATTTTTTGACCGAAACATGCAATCGGAATAGTTTTGTAGAATCAAATTTTCATATGATTTTTTTGCATGGACATCCATCATAACCTTTCCTCGTAACATATAGGAAGGATCTGAAAAGTTTTGTATCGTCTCGTATAGTCCTCGATTAAATTTTGGTTTTTGAGCAAAACTTGTATAATCTTGTGTATGATATCTTACTATATTTTGACCGAAACATGCATTTTGAAAAGTTTTGTAGGATCAAATTTTCAGATGATTTTTTGCATGAACTTCCATCATAACCTTCCCTCTTATCATATAGGAAAGATCTGAAAAGTTTTGTGTTGTTTCGTACAGTCCTCGATTTAATTTTATTTTTTTAGAAAAACTAGTATAAACTTGTGTATAATATATTACGATATTTTGACCGAAACTTGCAATTGGAAAAGGTTCAGAGAATCAAATTTTCAGATGATTTTTTTTGCATAGACATCCATCATAACCTTCCCTCATAACATATAGGAAGGATCTGAAAAGTTTTGTATCGTTTCGTATAGTCCTCAATTTAATTTTTATTTTTTGAGCAAAACTAGTATAAACTTGTGTATGATATATTACAATTTTTTGACCGAATCTTGCATTTTGAAACGTTTCGTAGAATCAAATTTTCAGATGATTTTTTGCATGGATTTCCATCATAACCTTCCCCCGTATTATATAGGAAGTATCTGAAAGTTTTGTATCGTTTCGTACAATCCTCGATTTTATTAATTTTTTTAGCAATACTAGTATAAATCTGTGTATAATATATTATGATGTTTTGACCGAAACATGCAATCGGAAAAGTTTTGTAGAATCAAATTTTCAGATGAATTTTTGCATGGACTTCCATCATAACCTTCCCTCGTAACATATAGGAAGGATCTGAAAAGTTTTGTATCTTCTCGTATAGTCCTCGATTAAATTTTGGTTTTTGAGCAAAACTTGTATAATCTTGTGTATGATATATTACAATTTTTTGACCGAAACTTGCATTTTGAAAAGTTTTGTAGGATCAAATTTTCAGATGATTTTTTGCATGAACTTCCATCATAACCTTCCCTCTTATCATATAGGAAAGATCTGAAAAGTTTTGTGTTGTTTCGTACAGTCCTCGATTTAATTATATTTTTTAGGCAAAACTTATATAAACTTATGTATAATATATTATGATTTTTTGAACGAAACTTGCTATAGGAAAAGTTTCGTAGAATCAAATTTTCAGATGATTTTTGCATAGACTTCCATCATAACCTTCCCTCGTATCATATAGGAAAGATCTGAAAAGTTTTGTATCGTCTCGTATTGTCCTCGATTTAATTTTATTTTTTGAGAAAAACTAGTATAAACTTGTGTATAATATATTACGATATTTTGACCGAAACTTGCAATTGGAAAAGTTTCAAAGAATCAAATTTTCAGATGATTTTTTTTGCATAGACTTCCATCATAACCTTCCCTCGTAACATATAGGAAGGATCTGAAAAGTTTTGTATCGTTTCGTATAGTCCTCAATTTAATTTTTATTTTTTGAGCAAAACTAGTATAAACTAGTGTATGATATATTACGATTTTTTGACCGAATCTTGCATTTTGAAACATTTCGTAGAATCAAATTTTCAGATGATTTTTTGCATGGATTTCCATCATAACCTTCCCCCGTATTATATTGGAAGTATCTGAAAGTTTTGTATCGTTTCGTACAATCCTCGATTTTATTAATTTTTTTTAGCAATACTAGTATAAATCTGTGTATAATATATTATGATGTTTTGACCGAAACATGCAATCGGAATAGTTTTGTAGAATCAAATTTTCAGATGAATTTTTGCATGGACTTCCATCATAACCTTCCCTCGTAACATATAGGAAGGATCTGAAAAGTTTTGTATCGTTTCGTATAGTCCTCAATTTAAATTTTATTTTTTGAGCAAAACTAGTATAAACTTGTGTATGATATATTACGATTTTTTGACCGAATCTTGCATTTTAAAACGTTTCGTAGAATCTTATTTTTAGATATTTTTTGCATGGATTTCCATCATAACCTTCCCCCGTATTATATATGAAGTATCTGAAAGTTTTGTATCGTTTCGTACAGTCCTCGATTTAATTAAATTTTTTTAGCAATACTAGTATAAACTTGTGTATAATATATTATGATTTTTTGACCGAAACATGCAATCGGAATAGTTTTGTAGAATCAAATTTTCATATGATTTTTTTGCATGGACATCCATCATAACCTTCCCTCTAATCATATAGGATAGATCTGAAAAGTTTTGTATCGTCTCGTATAGTCCTCGATTTAATTTTATTTTTTGAGAAAACTAGTATAAACTTGTGTATAATATATTACGATATTTTGACCGAAACTTCCAATTCGAAAAGTTTCAAATAATCAAATTTTCAGATGATTTTTTTTTGCAAAGACATCCATCATAACCTTCCCTCGTAACATATAGGAAGGATCTGAAAAGTTTTGTATCATTTCGTATAGTCCTCAATTTAATTTTAATTTTTTGAGCAAAACTAGTATAAACTTGTGTATGATATATTACGATTTTTTGACCGAATCTTGCATTTTAAAACGTTTCGTAGAATCTTATTTTTAGATGATTTTTTGCATGGATTTCCATCATAACCTTCTCCCGTATTATATATGAAGTATCTGAAAGTTTTGTATCGTTTCGTACAGTCCTCGATTTAATTAAATTTTTTTAGCAATACTAGTATAAACTTGTGTATAATATATTATGATTTTTTAACCGAAACATGCAATCGGAATAGTTTTGTAGAATCAAATTTTCATATGATTTTTTTGCATGGACATCCATCATAACCTTCCCTCGTATCATATAGGATAGATCTGAAAAGTTTTGTATCGTCTCGTATAGTCCTCGATTTAATTTTATTTTTTGAGAAAACTAGTATAAACTTGTGTATAATATATTACGATATTTTGACCGAAACTTGCAATTCAAAAAGTTTCAAATAATCAAATTTTCAGATGATTTTTTTTTGCAAAGACATCCATCATAACCTTCCCTCGTAACATATAGGAAGGAACTGAAAAGTTTTGTAACGTTTCGTATAGTCCTCAATTTAATTTTTATTTTT
The DNA here is from genome assembly GCA_963966055.1 of Lathyrus aphaca. Classification (NCBI taxonomy): domain Eukaryota; kingdom Viridiplantae; phylum Streptophyta; class Magnoliopsida; order Fabales; family Fabaceae; genus Lathyrus; species Lathyrus aphaca. The sequence continues at coordinate 525,840,720 of OZ014523.1, read as the reverse complement.
TGAGCAAAACTAGTATAAACTCGTAGAATCAAATTTTCAGATGATTTTTTGCATGGATTTCCATCATAACCTTCCCCCGTATAATATAGGAAGTATCTGAAAGTTTTGTATCGTTTCGTACAATCCTCGGTTTTATTAATTTTTTTTAGCAATACTAGTATAAATCTGTGTATAATATATTATGATGTTTTGACCGAAACATGCAATCGGAAAAGTTTTGTAGAATCAAATTTTCAGAAGAATTTTTGCATGGACTTCTATCATAACCTTCCCTCGTAACATATAGGAAGGATCTGAAAATTTCTGTATCTTCTCATATAGTCCTCGATTAAATTTTTGTTTTTGAGCAAAACTTGTATAATCTTATGTATGATATATTACGATTTTTTGACCGGAACTTGCATTTTGAAAAGTTTTGTAGGATCAAATTTTCAAATGATTTTTTGCATGAACATCCATCATAACCTTCCCTCGTATCATATAGGAAAGATCTGAAAAGTTTTGTTTTGTTTCGTACAGTCCTCGATTTAATTATATTTTTTAGGCAAAACTTGTATAAAATTATGTATAATATATTATGATTTTTTGAACGAAACTTGCTATAGGAAAAGTTTCGTAGAATCAAATTTTCAGATGATTTTTTGCATTGACTTCCATCATAACCTTCCCTCGTATCATATAGGAAAGATCTGAAAAGTTTTGTATCATCTCGTATAGTCGTCGATTTAATTATTTTTTTGTTGAGAAAAACTAGTATAAACTTGTGTATAATATATTACGATATTTTGACCGAAACATGCAATTGGAAAATTTTCAAAGAATCAAATTTTCAGATGATTTTTTTTGCATAGACTTCCATCATAACCTTCCCTCGTAACATATAGGAAGGATCTGAAAAGTTTTGTATCGTTTCGTATAGTCCTCAATTTAATTTTTATTTTTTGAGCAAAACTAGTATAAACTAGTGTATGATATATTATGATTTTTTGACCGAATCTTGCATTTTGAAACGTTTCGTAGAATCAAATTTTCAGATGATTTTTTGCATGGATTTCCATCATAACCTTCCCCCGTATTATATAGGAAGTATCTGAAAGTTTTGTATCGTTTCGTACAATCCTCGATTTTATTAATTTTTTTTAGCAATACTAGTATAAATCTGTGTATAATATATTATGATGTTTTGACCGAAACATGCAATCGGAAAAGTTTTGTAGAATCAAATTTTCAGATAATTTTTGCATGGACTTCAATCATAACCTTCCCTCGTAACATATAGGAAGGATCTGAAAAGTTTTGTATCTTCTCGTATAGTCCTCGATTAAATTTATGTTTATGAGCAAAACTTGTATAATCTTGTGTATGATATATTACGATTTTTTGACCGAAACTTGCATTTTGAAAAGTTTTGTAGAATCAAATTTTCAAATGATTTTTTGCATGAACATCCATCATAATCTTCCCTCGTATCATATAGGAAAGATCTGAAAAGTTTTGTGTTGTTTCGTACAGTCCTCTATTTAATTATATTTTTTAGGCAAAACTTGTATAAACTTATGTATAATATATTATGATTTTTTGAACGAAACTTGCTATAGGAAAAGTTTCGTAGAATCAAATTTTCAGATGATTTTTTGCATAGACTTCCATCATAACCTTCCCTCGTATCATATAGGAAAGATCTGAAAAGTTTTGTATCGTCTCGTATAGTCGTCGATTTAATTTTTTTTTGTTGAGAAAAACTAGTATAAACTTGTGTATAATATATTACGATATTTTGACCGAAACATGCAATTGGAAAATTTTCAAAGAATCAAATTTTCAGATGATTTTTTTTGATAGACTTCCATCATAACCTTCCCTCGTAACATATAGGAAGGATCTGAAAAGTTTTGTATCGTTTCGTATAGTCCTCAATTTAATTTTTATTTTTTGAGCAAAACTAGTATAAACTAGTGTATGATATATTATGATTTTTTGACCGAATCTTGAATTTTGAAACGTTTCGTAGAATCAAATTTTCAGATGATTTTTTGCATGGATTTCCATCATAACCTTCCCCCGTATTATATAGGAAGTATCTGAAAGTTTTGTATCGTTTCGTACAATCCTCGATTTTATTAATATTTTTTAGCAATACTAGTATAAATCTATGTATAATATATTATGATGTTTTGACCGAAACATGCAATCGGAAAAGTTTTGTAGAATCAAATTTTCAGATGACTTTTTGCATGCACTTCTATCATAACCTTACCTCGTAACATATAGGAAGGATCTGAAAAGTTTTGTATCTTCTCGTATAGTCCTCGATTAAATTTATGTTTTTGAGCAAAACTTGTATAATCTTGTGTATGATATATTACGATTTTTTGACCGAAACTTGCAATTTGAATAGTTTTGTAGGATTAAATTTTCAAATGATTTTTTGCATGAACATCCATCATAACCTTCCCTCGTATCATATGGGAAAGATCTGAAAAGTTTTGTGTTGTTTCGTACAGTCCTCGATTTAATTATATTTTTTAGGCAAAACTTGTATAAACTTATGTATAATATATTATGATTTTTTGAACGAAACTTGCTATAGGAAAATTTCGTAGAATCAAATTTTCAGATGATTTTTTTCATAGACTTCCATCATAACCTTTCCTCGTATCATATAGGAAAGATCTGAAAAGTTTTGTATCGTCTCGTATAGTCCTCGATTTAATTTTTTTTTGTTGAGAAAAACTAGTATAAACTTGTGTATAATATATTACGATATTTTGACCGAAACTTGCAATTGGAAAATTTTCAAAGAATCAAATTTTCAGATGATTTTTTTTGCATAGACTTCCATCATAACCTTCCCTCGTAACATATAGGAAGGATCTGAAAAGTTTTGTATCGTTTCATATAGTCCTCAATTTAATTTTTAATTTTTGAGCAAAACTAGTATAAAATAGTGTATGATATATTATGATTTTTTGACCGAATCTTGCATTTTGAAACGTTTCGTAGAATCAAATTTTCAGATGATTTTTTGCATGGATTTCCATCATAACCTTCCCCCGTATTATATAGGAAGTATCTGAAAGTTTTGTATCGTTCCGTACAATCCTCGATTTTATTAATTTTTTTTAGCAATACTAGTATAAATCTGTGTAAAATATAATGATGTTTTGACCGAAACATGCAATCGGAAAAGTTTTGTAGAATCAAATTATCAGATGAACTTTTTCATGGACTTCTATCATAACCTTCCCATGTAACATATAAGAAGGATCTGAAAAGTTTTGTATCTTCTCGTATAGTCCTCAATTAAATTTTGGTTTTTGAGCAAAACTTGTATAATCTTGTTTATGATATATTACGATTTTTTAACCGAAACTTGCATTTTGAAAAGTTTTGTAGGATCAAATTTTCAAATGATTTTTTGCATGAACATCCATCATAACCTTCCCTCGTATCATATAGGAAAGATCTGAAAAGTTTTGTGTTGTTTCGTACAGTCCTCGATTTAATTATATTTTTTAGGCAAAACTTGTATAAACTTATGTATAATATATTATGATTTTTTGAACAAAACATGCTATAGGAAAATTTCGTAGAATCAAATTTTCAGATGATTTTTTGCATAGACTTCCATCATAACCTTCCCTCGTATCATATAGGAAAGATCTGAAAAGTTTTCTATCGTCTCGTATAGTCCTCGATTTAATTTAATTTTTTGAGAAAAACTAGTATAAACTTGTGCATAATATATTACGATATTTTGACCGAAACTTGCAATTGGAAAAGTTTCAAAGAATCAAATTTTCAGATGATTTTTTTTGCATAGACTTCCATCATAACCTTCCCTCGTAACATTTAAGAAGGATCTGAAAAGTTTTGTATCGTTTCGTATAGTCCTCAATTTAATTTTTATTTTTTGAGCAAAACTAGTATAAACTTGTGTATGATATATTACGATTTTTTGACCGAATCTTGCATTTTGAAACGTTTCGTAGAATCAAATTTTCAGATGATTTTTTGCATGGATTTCCATCATAACCTTCCCCCGTCATATATATGAAGTATCTGAAAGTTTTGTATCGTTTCGTACAATCCTCGATTTTATTAATTTTTTTTAGCAATACTAGTATAAATCTGTGTATAATATATTATGATGTTTTGATCGAAACATGCAATCGGAAAAGTTTTGTAGAATCAAATTTTCAGATGAATTTTTGCATGGACTTCTATCATAACCTTCCTTCGTAACATATAGGAAGGATCTGAAAAGTTTTGTATCTTCTCGTATAGTCCTCGATTAAATTTTGGTTTTTGAGCATAACTTGTATAATCTTGTGTATGATATATTATGATTTTTTGACCGAAACTTGCATTTTGAAAAATTTTGTAGGATCAAATTTTCAAATGATTTTTTGCATGAACATCCATCATAACCTTCCCTCGTATCATATAGGAAAGATCTGAAAAGTTTTGTTTTGTTTCGTACAGTCCTCGATTTAATTATATTTTTTTAGGCAAAACTTGTATAAACTTATGTATAATATATTATGATTTTTTGAACGAAACTTGCTATAGGAAAAGTTTCGTAGAATCAAATTTTCAGATGATTTTTTGCATGGATTTCCATCATAACCTTCCCCCATATTATATATGAAGTATCTGAAAGTTTTGTATCGTTTCGTACAATCCTCAATTTTATTAATTTTTTTTAGCAATACTAGTATAAATCTGTGTATAATATATTATGATGTTTTAACCAAAACATGCAATCGGAAAAGTTTTGTAGAATCAAATTTTCAGATGAATTTTTGCATGGACTTCTATCATAACCTTCCTTCGTAACATATAGGAAGGATTTGAAAAGTTTTGTATCTTCTCGTATAGTCCTCGATTAAATTTTGGTTTTTGAGCATAACTTGTATAATCTTGTGTATGATATATTACGATTTTTTGACCGAAACTTGCATTTTGAAAAATTTTGTAGGATCAAATTTTCAAATGATTTTTTGCATGAACATCCATCATAACCTTCCCTCGTATCATATAGGAAAGATCTGAAAAGTATTGTTTTGTTTCGTACATTCCTCGATTTAATTATATTTTTTATGCAAAACTTGTATAAACTTATGTATAATATATTATGATTTTTTGAACGAAACTTGCTATAGGAAAAGTTTCGTAGAATCAAATTTTCAGATGATTTTTTGCATAGACTTCCATCATAACCTTCGCTCGTATCATATAGGAAAGATCTGAAAAGTTTTGTATCGTCTCGTATAGTCCTCGATTTAATTTTTTTTTTGTTGAGAAAAACTAGTATAAACTTGTGTATAATATATTACGATATTTTGACCGAAACTTGCAATTGGAAAATTTTCAAAGAATCAAATTTTCAGATGATTTTTTTTTAATAGACTTCCATCATAACCTTCCCTCGTAACATTTAAGAAGGATCTGAAAAGTTTTGTATCGTTTCGTATAGTCCTCAATTTAATTTTTATTTTTTGAGCAAAACTAGTATAAACTAGTGTATGATATATTACGATTTTTTGACCGAATCTTGCATTTTGAAACGTTTCGTAGAATCAAATTTTCAGATGATTTTTTGCATGGATTTCCATCATAACCTTCCCCCGTATTATATAGGAAGTATCTGAAAGTTTTGTATCGTTTCGTACAATCCTCGATTTTATTAATTTTTTTTAGCAATACTAGTATAAATCTGTGTATAATATATTATGATGTTTTGACTGAAACATGCATTCGGAAAAGTTTTGTAGAATCAAATTTACAGATGAATTTTTGCATGGACTTCTATCATAACCTTCCCTCGTAACATATAGGAAGGATCTGAAAAGTTTTGTATCTTCTCGTATAGTCCTCGATTAAATTTTGGTTTTTGAGTAAAACTTGTATAATCTTGTGTATGATATATTACGATTTTTTGACCGAAACTTGCATTTTGAAAAGTTTTGTAGGATCAAATTTTCAAATTATTTTTTGCATGAACATCCATCATAACCTTCCCTCGTATCATATAGGAAAGATCTGAAAAGTTTTGTGTTGTTTCGTACAGTCCTCGATTTAATTATATTTTTTAGGCAAAACTTGTATAAACTTATGTATAATATATTATGATTTTTTGAACGAAACTTGCTATAGGAAAATTTCGTAGAATCAAATTTTCAGATGATTTTTTGCATACACTTCCATCATAACATTCCCTCGTATCATATAGGAAAGATCTGAAAAGTTTTGTATCGTCTCGTATAGTCCTCGATTTAATTTAATTTTTTGAGAAAAACTAGTATAAACTTGTGTATAATATATTACGATATTTTGACCGAAACATGCAATTGGAAAAGTTTCAAAGAATCAAATTTTCGGATGAATTTTTTTGCATAGACATCCATCATAACCTTCCCTCGTAACATTTAGGAAGGATCTGAAAAGTTTTGTATCGTTTCGTATAGTCCTCAATTTAATTTTTATTTTTTGAGCAAAACTAGTATAAACTTGTGTATGATATATTACGATTTTTTGACCGAATCTTGCATTTTGAAACGTTTCGTAGAATCAAATTTTCAGATGATTTTTTGCATGGATTTCCATCATAACCTTCCCCCGTATTATATATGAAGTATCTGAAAGTTTTGTATCGTTTCGTACAATCCTCGATTTTATTAATTTTTTTTAGCAATACTAGTATAAATCTGTGTATAATATATTATGATGTTTTGACCGAAACATGCAATCGGAAAAGTTTTGTAGAATCAAATTTTCAGATGAATTTTTGCATGGACTTCTATCATAACCTTCCTTCGTAACATATAGGAAGGATTTGAAAAGTTTTGTATCTTATCGTATAGTCCTCGATTAAATTTTGGTTTTTGAGCATAACTTGTATAATCTTGTGTATGATATATTACGATTTTTTGACCGAAACTTGCATTTTGAAAAGTTTTATAGGATCAAATTTTCAAATGATTTTTTGCATGAACATCCATCATAACCTTCCCTCGTATCATATAGGAAAGATCTGAAAAGTTTTGTTTTGTTTCGTACAGTCCTCGATTTAATTATATTTTTTTAGGCAAAACTTGTATAAACTTATGTATAATATATTATGATTTTTTGAACGAAACTTGCTATAGGAAAAGTTTCGTAGAATCAAATTTTCAGATGATTTTTTGCATGGATTTCCATCATAACCTTCCCCCATATTATATATGAAGTATCTGAAAGTTTTGTATCGTTTCGTACAATCCTCGATTTTATTAATTTTTTTTAGCAATACTAGTATAAATCTGTGTATAATATATTATGATGTTTTGACCGAAACATGCAATCGGAAAAGTTTTGTAGAATCAAATTTTCAGATGAATTTTTGCATGGACTTCTATCATAACCTTCCTTCGTAACATATAGGAAGGATTTGAAAAGTTTTGTATCTTCTCGTATAGTCCTCGATTAAATTTTGGTTTTTGAGCATAACTTGTATAATCTTGTGTATGATATATTACGATTTTTTGACCGAAACTTGCAATTTGAATAGTTTTGTAGGATTAAATTTTCAAATGATTTTTTGCATGAACATCCATCATAACCTTCCCTCGTATCATATGGGAAAGATCTGAAAAGTTTTGTGTTGTTTCGTACAGTCCTCGATTTAATTATATCTTTTAGGCAAAACTTGTATAAACTTATGTATAATATATTATGATTTTTTGAACAAAACTTGCTATAGGAAAATTTCGTAGAATCAAATTTTCAGATGATTTTTTGCATAGACTTCCATCATAACCTTCCCTCGTATCATATAGGAAAGATCTGAAAAGTTTTCTATCGTCTCGTATACTCCTCGATTTAATTTAATTTTTTGAGAAAAACTAGTATAAACTTGTGCATAATATATTACGATATTTTGACCGAAACTTGCAATTGGAAAAGTTTCAAAGAATCAAATTTTCAGATGATTTTTTTTGCATAGACTTCCATCATAACCTTCCCTCGTAACATTTAAGAAGGATCTGAAAAGTTTTGTATCGTTTCGTATAGTCCTCAATTTAATTTTTATTTTTTGAGCAAAACTAGTATAAACTTGTGTATGATATATTACGATTTTTTGACCGAATCTTGCATTTTGAAACGTTTCGTAGAATCAAATTTTCAGATGATTTTTTGCATGGATTTCCATCATAACCTTCCCCCGTCATATATATGAAGTATCTGAAAGTTTTGTATCGTTTCGTACAATCCTCGATTTTATTAATTTTTTTTAGCAATACTAGTATAAATCTGTGTATAATATATTATGATGTTTTGATCGAAACATGCAATCGGAAAAGTTTTGTAGAATCAAATTTTCAGATGAATTTTTGCATGGACTTCTATCATAACCTTCCTTCGTAACATATAGGAAGGATCTGAAAAGTTTTGTATCTTCTCGTATAGTCCTCGATTAAATTTTGGTTTTTGAGCATAACTTGTATAATCTTGTGTATGATATATTATGATTTTTTGACCGAAACTTGCATTTTGAAAACTTTTGTAGGATCAAATTTTCAAATGATTTTTTGCATGAACATCCATCATAACCTTCCCTCGTATCATATAGGAAAGATCTGAAAAGTTTTGTTTTGTTTCGTACAGTCCTCGATTTAATTATATTTTTTTAGGCAAAACTTGTATAAACTTATGTATAATATATTATGATTTTTTGAACGAAACTTGCTATAGGAAAAGTTTCGTAGAATCAAATTTTCAGATGATTTTTTGCATGGATTTCCATCATAACCTTCCCCCATATTATATATGAAGTATCTGAAAGTTTTGTATCGTTTCGTACAATCCTCAATTTTATTAATTTTTTTTAGCAATACTAGTATAAATCTGTGTATAATATATTATGATGTTTTGACCGAAACATGCAATCGGAAAAGTTTTGTAGAATCAAATTTTCAGATGAATTTTTGCATGGACTTCTATCATAACCTTCCTTCGTAACATATAGGAAGGATTTGAAAAGTTTTGTATCTTCTCGTATAGTCCTCGATTAAATTTTGGTTTTTGAGCATAACTTGTATAATCTTGTGTATGATATATTACGATTTTTTGACCGAAACTTGCATTTTGAAAAATTTTGTAGGATCAAATTTTCAAATGATTTTTTGCATGAACATCCATCATAACCTTCCCTCGTATCATATAGGAAAGATCTGAAAAGTATTGTTTTGTTTCGTACATTCCTCGATTTAATTATATTTTTTATGCAAAACTTGTATAAACTTATGTATAATATATTATGATTTTTTGAACGAAACTTGCTATAGGAAAAGTTTCGTAGAATCAAATTTTCAAATGATTTTTTGCATAGACTTCCATCATAACCTTCGCTCGTATCATATAGGAAAGATCTGAAAAGTTTTGTATCGTCTCGTATAGTCCTCGATTTAATTTTTTTTTTGTTGAGAAAAACTAGTATAAACTTGTGTATAATATATTACGATATTTTGACCGAAACTTGCAATTGGAAAATTTTCAAAGAATCAAATTTTCAGATGATTTTTTTTTAATAGACTTCCATCATAACCTTCCCTCGTAACATTTAAGAAGGATCTGAAAAGTTTTGTATCGTTTCGTATAGTCCTCAATTTAATTTTTATTTTTTGAGCAAAACTAGTATAAACTAGTGTATGATATATTACGATTTTTTGACTGAATCATGCATTTTGAAACGTTTCGTAGAATCAAATTTTCAGATGATTTTTTGCATGGATTTCCATCATAACCTTCCCCCGTATTATATAGGAAGTATCTGAAAGTTTTGTATCATTTCGTACAATCCTCGATTTTATTAATTTTTTTTAGCAATACTAGTATAAATCTGTGTATAATATATTATGATGTTTTGACTGAAACATGCAATCGGAAAAGTTTTGTAGAATCAAATTTACAGATGAATTTTTGCATGGACTTCTATCATAACCTTCCCTCGTAACATATAGGAAGGATCTGAAAAGTTTTGTATCTTCTCGTATAGTCCTCGATTAAATTTTGGTTTTTGAGTAAAACTTGTATAATCTTGTGTATGATATATTACGATTTTTTGACCGAAACTTGCATTTTGAAAAGTTTTGTAGGATCAAATTTTCAAATTATTTTTTGCATGAACATCCATCATAACCTTCCCTCGTATCATATAGGAAAGATCTGAAAAGTTTTGTGTTGTTTCGTACAGTCCTCGATTTAATTATATTTTTTAGGCAAAACTTGTATAAACTTATGTATAATATATTATGATTTTTTGAACGAAACTTGCTATAGGAAAATTTCGTAGAATCAAATTTTCAGATGATTTTTTGCATACACTTCCATCATAACATTCCCTCGTATCATATAGGAAAGATCTGAAAAGTTTTGTATCGTCTCGTATAGTCCTCGATTTAATTTAATTTTTTGAGAAAAACTAGTATAAACTTGTGTATAATATATTACGATATTTTGACCGAAACATGCAATTGGAAAAGTTTCAAAGAATCAAATTTTCGGATGAATTTTTTTGCATAGACATCCATCATAACCTTCCCTCGTAACATTTAGGAAGGATCTGAAAAGTTTTGTATCGTTTCGTATAGTCCTCAATTTAATTTTTATTTTTTGAGCAAAACTAGTATAAACTTGTGTATGATATATTACGATTTTTTGACCGAATCTTGCATTTTGAAACGTTTCGTAGAATCAAATTTTCAGATGATTTTTTGCATGGATTTCCATCATAACCTTCCCCCGTATTATATATGAAGTATCTGAAAGTTTTGTATCGTTTCGTACAATCCTCGATTTTATTAATTTTTTTTAGCAATACTAGTATAAATCTGTGTATAATATATTATGATGTTTTGACCGAAACATGCAATCGGAAAAGTTTTGTAGAATCAAATTTTCAGATGAATTTTTGCATGGACTTCTATCATAACCTTCCTTCGTAACATATAGGAAGGATTTGAAAAGTTTTGTATCTTATCGTATAGTCCTCGATTAAATTTTGGTTTTTGAGCATAACTTGTATAATCTTGTGTATGATATATTACGATTTTTTGACCGAAACTTGCATTTTGAAAAGTTTCGTAGAATCAAATTTTCAGATGATTTTTTGCATGAACATCCATCATAACCTTCGCTCGTATCATATAGGAAAGATCTGAAAAGTTTTGTATCGTCTCGTATAGTCCTCGATTTAATTTTTTTTTTGTTGAGAAAAACTAGTATAAACTTGTGTATAATATATTACGATATTTTGACCGAAACTTGCAATTGGAAAATTTTCAAAGAATCAAATTTTCAGATGATTTTTTTTGAATAGACTTCCATCATAACCTTCCCTCGTAACATTTAGGAAGGATCTGAAAAGTTTTGTATCGTTTCGTATAGTCCTCAATTTAATTTTTATTTTTTGAGCAAAACTAGTATAAACTAGTGTATGATATATTACAATTTTTTGACCGAATCATGCATTTTGAAACATTTCGTAGAATCAAATTTTCAGATGATTTTTTGCATGGATTTCCATCATAACCTTCTCCCGTATTATATAGGAAGTATCTGAAAGTTTTGTATCGTTTCGTACAATCCTCGATTTTATTAATTTTTTTTAGCAATACTAGTATAAATCTGTGTATAATATATTATGATGTTTTGACTGAAACATGCAATCGGAAAAGTTTTGTAGAATCAAATTTACAGATGATTTTTTGCATGGACTTCTATCATAACCTTCCCTCGTAACATATAGGAAGGATCTGAAAAGTTTTGTATCTTCTCGTATAGTCCTCGATTAAATTTTGGTTTTTGAGTAAAACTTGTATAATCTTGTGTATGATATATTACGATTTTTTGACCGAAACTTGCATTTTGAAAAGTTTTGTAGGATCAAATTTTCAAATGATTTTTTGCATGAACATCCATCATAACCTTCCCTCGTATCATATAGGAAAGATCTGAAAAGTTTTGTGTTGTTTCGTACAGTCCTCGATTTAATTATATTTTTTAGGCAAAACTTGTATAAACTTATGTATAATATATTATGATTTTTTGAACGAAACTTGCTATAGGAAAATTTCGTAGAATCAAATTTTCAGATGATTTTTTGCATACACTTCCATCATAACATTCCCTCGTATCATATAGGAAAGATCTGAAAAGTTTTGTATCGTCTCGTATAGTCCTCGATTTAATTTAATTTTTTGAGAAAAACTAGTATAAACTTGTGTATAATATATTACGATATTTTGACCGAAACATGCAATTGGAAAAGTTTCAAAGAATCAAATTTTCGGATGAATTTTTTTGCATAGACATCCATCATAACCTTCCCTCGTAACATTTAGGAAGGATCTGAAAAGTTTTGTATCGTTTCGTATAGTCCTCAATTTAATTTTTATTTTTTGAGCAAAACTAGTATAAACTTGTGTATGATATATTACGATTTTTTGACCGAATCTTGCATTTTGAAACGTTTCGTAGAATCAAATTTTCAGATGATTTTTTGCATGGATTTCCATCATAACCTTCCCCCGTATTATATATGAAGTATCTGAAAGTTTTGTATCGTTTCGTACAATCCTCGATTTTATTAATTTTTTTTAGCAATACTAGTATAAATCTGTGTATAATATATTATGATGTTTTGACCGAAACATGCAATCGGAAAAGTTTTGTAGAATCAAATTTTCAGATGAATTTTTGCATGGACTTCTATCATAACCTTCCTTCGTAACATATAGGAAGGATTTGAAAAGTTTTGTATCTTATCGTATAGTCCTCGATTAAATTTTGGTTTTTGAGCATAACTTGTATAATCTTGTGTATGATATATTACGATTTTTTGACCGAAACTTGCATTTTGAAAAGTTTCGTAGAATCAAATTTTCAGATGATTTTTTGCATGAACATCCATCATAACCTTCGCTCGTATCATATAGGAAAGATCTGAAAAGTTTTGTATCGTCTCGTATAGTCCTCGATTTAATTTTTTTTTTGTTGAGAAAAACTAGTATAAACTTGTGTATAATATATTACGATATTTTGACCGAAACTTGCAATTGGAAAATTTTCAAAGAATCAAATTTTCAGATGATTTTTTTTGAATAGACTTCCATCATAACCTTCCCTCGTAACATTTAGGAAGGATCTGAAAAGTTTTGTATCGTTTCGTATAGTCCTCAATTTAATTTTTATTTTTTGAGCAAAACTAGTATAAACTAGTGTATGATATATTACAATTTTTTGACCGAATCATGCATTTTGAAACATTTCGTAGAATCAAATTTTCAGATGATTTTTTGCATGGATTTCCATCATAACCTTCTCCCGTATTATATAGGAAGTATCTGAAAGTTTTGTATCGTTTCGTACAATCCTCGATTTTATTAATTTTTTTTAGCAATACTAGTATAAATCTGTGTATAATATATTATGATGTTTTGACTGAAACATGCAATCGGAAAAGTTTTGTAGAATCAAATTTACAGATGATTTTTTGCATGGACTTCTATCATAACCTTCCCTCGTAACATATAGGAAGGATCTGAAAAGTTTTGTATCTTCTCGTATAGTCCTCGATTAAATTTTGGTTTTTGAGTAAAACTTGTATAATCTTGTGTATGATATATTACGATTTTTTGACCGAAACTTGCATTTTGAAAAGTTTTGTAGGATCAAATTTTCAAATGATTTTTTGCATGAACATCCATCATAACCTTCCCTCGTATCATATAGGAAAGATCTGAAAAGTTTTGTGTTGTTTCGTACAGTCCTCGATTTAATTATATTTTTTAGGCAAAACTTGTATAAACTTATGTATAATATATTATGATTTTTTGAACGAAACTTGCTATAGGAAAATTTCGTAGAATCAAATTTTCAGATGATTTTTTGCATACACTTCCATCATAACATTCCCTCGTATCATATAGGAAAGATCTGAAAAGTTTTGTATCGTCTCGTATAGTCCTCGATTTAATTTAATTTTTTGAGAAAAACTAGTATAAACTTGTGTATAATATATTACGATATTTTGACCGAAACATGCAATTGGAAAAGTTTCAAAGAATCAAATTTTCAGATGAATTTTTTTGCATAGACATCCATCATAACCTTCCCTCGTAACATTTAGGAAGGATCTGAAAAGTTTTGTATCGTTTCGTATAGTCCTCAATTTAATTTTTATTTTTTGAGCAAAACTAGTATAAACTTGTGTATGATATATTACGATTTTTTGACCGAATCTTGCATTTTGAAACGTTTCGTAGAATCAAATTTTCAGATGATTTTTTGCATGGATTTCCATCATAACCTTCCCCCGTATTATATATGAAGTATCTGAAAGTTTTGTATCGTTTCGTACAATCCTCGATTTTATTAATTTTTTTTAGCAATACTAGTATAAATCTGTGTATAATATATTATGATGTTTTGACCGAAACATGCAATCGGAAAAGTTTTGTAGAATCAAATTTTCAGATGAATTTTTGCATGGACTTCTATCATAACCTTCCCTCGTAACATATAGGAAGGATCTGAAAAGTTTTGTATCTTCTCGTATAGTCCCCGATTAAATTTTGGTTTTTGAGCATAACTTGTATAATCTTGTGTATGATATATTACGATTTTTTGACCGAAACTTGCATTTTGAAAAGTTTTGTAGGATCAAATTTTCAAATGATTTTTTGCATGAACATCCGTCATAACCTTCCCTCGTATCATATAGGAAAGATCTGAAAAGTTTTGTTTTGTTTCGTACAGTCCTCGATTTAATTATATTTTTTAGGCAAAACTTGTATAAACTTATGTATAATATATTATGATTTTTTGAACGAAACTTGCTATAGGAAAAGTTTCGTAGAATCAAATTTTCAGATGATTTTTTGATTAGACTTCCATCATAACCTTCCCTCGTATCATATAGGAAAGATCTGAAAAGTTTTGTATCGTCTCGTATAGTCCTCGATTTAAATTTTTTTTTTGTTGAGAAAAACTAGTATAAACTTGTGTATAATATATTACGATATTTTGACCGAAACTTGCAATTGGAAAATTTTCAAAGAATCAAATTTTCAGATGATTTTTTTTGCATAGACTTCCATCATAACCTTCCCTCGTAACATATAGGAAGGATCTGAAAAGTTTTGTATCGTTTCGTATAGTCCTCAATTTAATTTTTATTTTTTGAGCAAAACTAGTATAAACTAGTGTATGATATATTACGATTTTTTGACCGAATCTTGCATTTTGAAACGTTTCATAGAATCAAATTTTCAGATGATTTTTTGCATGGATTTCCATCATAACCTTCCCCCGTATTATATAGGAAGTATCTGAAAGTTTTGTATCGTTTCGTACAATCCTCGATTTTATTAATTTTTTTTAGCAATACTAGTATAAATCTGTGTATAATATATTATGATGTTTTGACTGAAACATGCAATCGGAAAAGTTTTGTAGAATCAAATTTACAGATGAATTTTTGCATGGACTTCTATCATAACCTTCCCTCGTAACATATGGGAAGGATCTGAAAAGTTTTGTATCTTCTCGTATAGTCCTCGATTAAATTTTGGTTTTGGAGTAAAACTTGTATAATCTTGTGTATGATATATTACGATTTTTTGACCGAAACTTGCATTTTGAAAAGTTTTGTAGGATCAAATTTTCAAATGATTTTTTGCATGAACATCCATCATAACCTTCCCTCGTATCATATAGGAAAGATCTGAAAAGTTTTGTGTTGTTTCGTACAGTCCTCGATTTAATTATATTTTTTAGGCAAAACTTGTATAAACTTATGTATAATATATTATGATTTTTTGAACGAAACTTGCTATAGGAAAATTTCGTAGAATCAAATTTTCAGATGATTTTTTGCATACACTTCCATCATAACATTCCCTCGTATCATATAGGAAAGATCTGAAAAGTTTTGTATCGTCTCGTATAGTCTTTGATTTAATTTAATTTTTTGATAAAAACTAGTATAAACTTGTGTATAATATATTACGATATTTTGACCGAAACATGCAATTGGAAAAGTTTCAAAGAATCAAATTTTCAGATGATTTTTTTTGGCATAGACATCCATCATAACCTTCCCTCGTAACATTTAGGAAGGATCTGAAAAGTTTTGTATCGTTTCGTATAGTCCTCAATTTAATTTTTATTTTTTGAGCAAAACTAGTATAAACTTGTGTATGATATATTATGATTTTTTGACCGAATCTTGTATTTTGAAACGTTTCGTAGAATCAAATTTTCAGATGATTTTTTGCATGGATTTCCATCATAACCTTCCCCCGTATTATATAGGAAGTATCTGAAAGTTTTGTATCGTTTCGTACAATCCTCGATTTTATTAATTTTTTTTAGCAATACTAGTATAAATCTGTGTATAATATATTATGATGTTTTGACTGAAACATGCAATCGGAAAAGTTTTGTAGAATCAAATTTACAGATGAATTTTTGCATGGACTTCTATCATAACCTTCCCTCATAACATATAGGAAGGATCTGAAAAGTTTTGTATCTTCTCGTATAGTCCTCGATTAAATTTTGGTTTTTGAGTAAAACTTGTATAATCTTGTGTATGATATATTACGATTTTTTGACCGAAACTTGCATTTTGAAAAGTTTTGTAGGATCAAATTTTCAAATGATTTTTTGCATGAACATCCATCATAACCTTCCCTCGTATCATATAGGAAAGATCTGAAAAGTTTTGTGTTGTTTCGTACAGTCCTCGATTTAATTATATTTTTTAGGCAAAACTTGTATAAACTTATGTATAATATATTATGATTTTTTGAACGAAACTTGCTATATGAAAATTTCGTAGAATCAAATTTTCAGATGATTTTTTGCATACACTTCCATCATAACATTCCCTCGTATCATATAGGAAAGATCTGAAAAGTTTTGTATCGTCTCGTATAGTCCTCGATTTAATTTAATTTTTTGAGAAAAACTAGTATAAACTTGTGTATAATATATTACGATATTTTGACCGAAACATGCAATTGGAAAAGTTTCAAAGAATCAAATTTTCAGATGATTTTTTTTGCATAGACATCCATCATAACCTTCCCTCGTAACATTTAGGATGGATCTGAAAAGTTTTGTATCGTTTCGTATAGTCCTCAATTTAATTTTTATTTTTTGAGAAAAACTAGTATAAACTTGTGTATGATATATTACGATTTTTTGACCGAATCTTGCATTTTGAAACGTTTCGTAGAATCAAATTTTCAGATGATTTTTTGCATGGATTTCCATCATAACCTTCCCCCGTATTATATATGAAGTATCTGAAAGTTTTGTATCGTTTCGTACAATCCTCGATTTTATTAATTTTTTTTAGCAATACTAGTATAAATCTGTGTATAATATATTATGATGTTTTGACCGAAACATGCAATCGGAAAAGTTTTGTAGAATCAAATTTTCAGATGAATTTTTGCATGGACTTCTATCATATGCTTCCCTCGTAACATATAGGAAGGATCTGAAAAGTTTTGTATCTTCTCGTATAGCCCTCGATTAAATTTTGGTTTTTGAGCAAAACTTGTATAATCTTGTGTATGATATATTATGATTTTTTGACCGAAACTTGCATTTTGAAAAGTTTTGTAGGATCAAATTTTCAAATGATTTTTTGCATGAACATCCATCAATACCTTCCCTCGTATCATATAGGAAAGATCTGAAATGTTTTGTTTTGTTTCGTACAGTCCTCGATTTAATTATATTTTTTAGGCAAAACTTGTATAAACTTATGTATAATATATTATGATTTTTTGAACGAAACTTGTTATAGGAAAAGTTTCGTAGAATCAAATTTTCAGATGATTTTTTGCATAGACTTCCATCATAACCTTCCCTCGTATCATATAGGAAAGATCTGAAAAGTTTTGTATCATCTCGTACAGTCCTCGATTTATTTTTTTTTTTTGTTGAGAAAAACTAGTATAAACTTGTGTATAATATATTTCGATATTTTGACCGAAACTTGCAATTGGAAAATTTTCAAAGAATCAAATTTTCAGATTTTTTTTTTTGCATAGACTTCCATCATAACCTTCCCTCGTAGCATATAGGAAGGATCTGAAAAGTTTTGTATCGTTTCGTATAGTCCTCAATTTAATTTTTATTTTCTGAGCAAAACTAGTATAAACTAGTGTATGATATATTACGATTTTTTGACCGAATCTTGCATTTTGAAACGTTTCGTAGAATCAAATTTTCAGATGATTTTTTGCATGGATTTCCATCATAACCTTCCCCCGTATTATATAGGAAGTATCTGAAAGTTTTGTATCGTTTCGTACAATCCTCGATTTTATTAATTTTTTTTAGCAATACTAGTATAAATCTGTGTATAATATATTATGATGTTTTGACCGAAACATGCAATCGGAAAAGTTTTGTAGAATCAAATTTTCAGATGAATTTTTGCATGGACTTCTATCATAACCTTCTCTCGTAACATATAGGAAGGATCTGAAAAGTTTTGTATCTTCTCGTATAGTCCTCGATTAAATTTTGGTTTTTAAGCAAAACTTGTATAATCTTGTGTATGACATATTACGATTTTTTGACCGAAACTTGCATTTTGAAAAGTTTTGTAGGATCAAATTTTCAAATGATTTTTTGCATGAACATCCATCATAACCTTCCCTCGTATCATATAGGAAATATCTGAAAAGTTTTGTGTTGTTTCGTACAGTCCTCGATTTAATTATATTTTTTAGGCAAAACTTGTATAAACTTATGTATAATATATTATGATTTTTTGAACGAAACTTGCTATAGGAAAATTTCATAGAATCAAATTTTCAGATGATTTTTTGCATAGACTTCCATCATAACCTTCCCTCGTATCATATAGGAAAGATCTGAAAAGTTTTGTATCGTCTCATATAGTCTTCGATTTAATTTTTTTTTTGTTGAGAAAAACTAGTATAAACTTTTGTATAATATATTACGATATTTTGAACGAAACTTGCAATTGGAAAATTTTCAATGAATCAAATTTTCAGATGATTTTTTTTGCATAGACTTCCATCATAACCTTCCCTCGTAATATATAGGAAAGATCTGAAAAGTTTTGTATCTTCTCGTATAGTCCTCGATTAAATTTTGGTTTTTGAGCAAAACTTGTATAATCTTGTGTATGATATATTACGATTATTTGACCGAAACTTGCATTTTGAAAAGTTTCGTAGGATCATATTTTCAAATGATTTTTTGCATGAACATCCATCATGACCTTCCCTCGTATCATATAGGAAAGATCTGAAAAGTTTTGTGTTGTTTCGTACAGTCCTCGATTTAATTATATTTTTTAGGCAAAACTTGTATAAACTTATGTATAATATATTATGATCTTTTGAACGAAACTTGCTATAGGAAAATTTCGTAGAATCAAATTTTCAGATGATTTTTTGCATAGACTTCCATCATAACCTTCCCTCGTATCATATAGGAAAGATCTGAAAAGTTTTGTATCGTCTCGTATAGTCTTCGATTTAATTTGTTTTTGTTGAGAAAAACTAGTATAAACTTGTGTATAATATATTACGATATTTTGAACGAAACTTGCAATTGGAAAATTTTCAAAGAATCAAATTTTCAGATGATTTTTTTTGCATAGACTTCCATCATAACCTTCCCTCGTAACATATAGGAAGGATCTGAAAAGTTTTGTATCTTCTCGTATAGTCCTCGATTAAATTTTGGTTTTTGAGCAAAACTTGTATAATCTTGTGTATGATATATTACGATTATTTGACCGAAACTTGCATTTTGAAAAGTTTCGTAGGATCATATTTTCAAATGATTTTTTGCATGAACATCCATCATAACCTTCCCTCGTATCATATAGGAAAGATCTGGAAAGTTTTGTTTTGTTTCGTACAGTCCTCGATTTAATTATATTTTTTAGGCAAAACTTGTATAAACTTATGTATAATATATTATGATTTTTTGAACGAAACTTGCTATAGGAAAAGTTTCGTAGAATCAAATTTTCAGATGATTTTTTGCATAGACTTCCATCATAACCTTCCCTCGTATCATATAGGAAAGATCTGAAAAAGTTTTGTATCGTCTCGTATAGTCCTCGATTTAATTTTTTTTTGTTGAGAAAAAATAGTATAAACTTGTGTATAATATATTACGATATTTTGACCGAAACTTGCAATTGGAAAATTTTCAAAGAATCAAATTTTCAGATGATTTTTTTGCATAGACTTCCATCATAACCTTCCCTCGTAACATTTAGGAAGGATCTGAAAAGTTTTGTATCATTTCGTATAGTCCTCAATTTAATTTTTATTTTTTGAGCAAAACTAGTATAAACTAGTGTATGATATATTATGATTTTTTGACCGAATCTTGCATTTTGAAACGTTTCGTAGAATCAAATTTTCAGATGATTTTTTGCATGGATTTCCATCATAACCTTCCCCCGTATTATATAAGAAGTATATGAAAGTTTTGTATCGTTTCGTACAATCCTCGATTTTATTAATTTTTTTTAGCAATACTAGTATAAATCTGTGTATAATATATTATGATGTTTTGACCGAAACATGCAATCGGACAAGTTTTGTAGAATCAAATTTTCAGATGAATTTTTGCATGGACTTCTATCATAACCTTCCCTCGTAACATATAGGAAGGATCTGAAAAGTTTTGTATCTTCTCGTATAGTCCTCGATTAAATTTTGGTTTTTGAGCAAAACTTGTATAATCTTGTGTATGATATATTACGGTTTTTTGACCGAAACTTGCATTTTGAAAAGTTTTGTAGGATCAAATTTTCAAATGATTTTTTGCATGAACATCCATCATAACCTTCCCTCGTATCATATAGGAAAGATCTGAAAAGTTTTGTGTTGTTTCGTACAGTCCTCGATTTAATTATATTTTTTAGGCAAAACTTGAATAAACTTATGTATAATATATTATGATTTTTTGAACGAAACTTGCTATAGGAAAATTTCGTAGAATCAAATTTTCAGATGATTTTTTGCATAGACTTCCATCATAACCTTACCTCGTATCATATAGGAAAGATCTGAAAAGTTTTGTATCGTCTCGTATAGTCCTCGATTTAATTTAATTTTTTGAGAAAAACTAGTATAAACTTGTGTATAATATATTACGATATTTTGACCGAAACTTGCAATTGGAAAAGTTTCAAAGAATCAAATTTTCAGATGATTTTTTTTGCATAGACTTCCATCATAACCTTCCCTCGTAACATTTAGGAAGGATCTGAAAAGTTTTGTATCGTTTCGTATAGTCCTCAATTTAATTTTTATTTTTTGAGCAAAACTAGTATAAACTTGTGTATGATATATTACGATTTTTTGACTGAATCTTGCATTTTGAAACGTTTCGTAGAATCAAATTTTCAAATGATTTTTTGCATGGATTTCCATCATAACCTTCCCCCGTATTATATATGATGTATCTGAAAGTTTTGTATCGTTTCGTACAATCCTCGATTTTATTAATTTTTCTTAGCAATACTAGTATAAATCTGTGTATAATATATTATGATGTTTTGACCGAAACATGCAATCGGAAAAGTTTTGTAGAATCAAATTTTCAGATGAATTTTTGCATGGACTTCTATCATAACCTTCCCTCGTAACATATAGGAAGGATCTGAAAAGTTTTGTATCTTCTCGTATAGTCCTCGATTAAATTTTGGTTTTTGAGCATAACTTGTATAATCTTGTGTATGATCAAATTTTCAAATGATTTTTTGCATGAACATCCATCATAACCTTCCCTCGTATCATATAGGAAAAATCTGAAAAGTTTTGTGTTGTTTCGTACAGTCCTCGATTTAATTATATTTTTTAGGCAAAACTTGTATAAACTTATGTATAATATATTATGATTTTTTGAACGAAACTTGCTATAGGAAAATTTCGTAGAATCAAATTTTCAGATGATTTTTTGCATAGACTTCCATCATAACCTTCCCTCGTATCATATAGGAAAGATCTGAAAAGTTTTGTATCGTCTCGTATAGTCCTCGATTTAATTTTAAACTTGCAACTGAAAACGTTTCGTAGAATCAAATTTTCAGATGATTTTTTGCATGAACTTCCATCATAACCTTCCCTCGTATCATATAGGAAGGATCTGAAAAGTTTTGTATCGTTTCGTACAGTCCTAGATTTAATTATATTTTTTGAGCAAAACTAGTATAAACTTGTGTATAGTATATTTTGATTTTTTGACCGAAACTTGCAATTGGAAAAGTTACGTAGAATCAAATTTTCAGATGATTTTTTGCATAAACTTCCATCTTAACCTTCCATCGTAACATATAGGAAGGATTTGCAAATTTTTGTATAGTTTCATATAACCCTCAATTTAATTTTTATTTTTTGTGCAAAACTAGTATAAACCTATGTATGATATATTACGATTTTTTGATTGAAACTTTCATTTTGATACGTTTCGTAGAATCAAATTTTCAGATTATTTTTTGAATGGACTTCCATCATATCCTTCCGTCATAATATATAGAAAAGATCTGAAAAGTTTTGTATTGTTCCGTACAGTCCTCGATTTAATTTGATTTTTTGAGCAATACTAGTATAAACTTTTGTATAATATATTATGATTTTTTGACCGAAACATTCATTTGGAAAACTTTCGTAGAATCAAATTTTCAGATGATTTTTTGCAAAGACTTCCATCATAACCTTCCCTCGTAACATATAGGAACGATTTGGAATGTTTTGAATCATTTCGTATAGTCCTCAGATTAAATTTTATTCTTTGAGCAAAACTAGTATAAACTTGTTTATGATATATTACGATTTTTTGACCGAAACATGCATTTTGAAAAGTTTTGTAGAATCAAATTTTCAGATGATTTTTTTGCCTGGACTTTTATCATAACTTTCCATCGTAACTTATAGGAAGGATCTGAAATGTTTTGTATCGGCACTTATAGTCCTCGATTTAATTTTACTTTTTGAGCAAAACTAGTATAAACTTGTTAATAATATATTACGATTTTTTGACCGAAACTTGCATTTTGAAAAGTTTCGTAGAATCAAATTTTCAGATGATTTTTTGCATAAAATTCCATCATAACCTTCCCCCGTAAATATAGGAAGGATCTGAAATGTTTTTTATTGTTTCGTACAGTCCTCGATTTAAGTAAGTTTCTTTAGCAAAACTAGTATAAACATGTGAATAATATATTATGATATTTTGACCGAAACTTGCAACTGGAAAAGTTTTGTAGAATCAAATTTTCAGATGATTTTTTGCATGAACTTCCATCATAACCTTCCCTCGTATCATATAGGAAGGATCTGAAAAGTTTTGTATCGTTTCGTACAGTCCAAGATTTAATTATATTTTTTGAGCAAAACTAGTATAAACTTGTGTATAGTATATTATGATTTTTTGACCGAAACTTTCAATTGGAAAAATTACGTAGAATCAAATTTTCAGATGATTTTTTAAATAAACTTCCATCTTAACCTTCCATCGTAACATATAGGAAGGATTTGCAAATTTTTGTATAGTTCCGTATAACCCTCAATTTAATTTTTTATTTTTTGTGCAAAACTAGTATAAACCTATGTATGATATATTACGATTTTTTGACTGAAACTTTCATTTTGATACGTTTCGTAGAATCAAATTATAAGATTATTTTTTTAATGGACTTCCATCATATCCTTCCCTCGTAATATATAGGAAAGATCTGAAAAGTTTTGTATTGTTCCGTACAGTCCTCGATTTAATTTGATTTTTTGAGCAATATTACTATAAACTTGTGTATAATATATTATGATTTTTTGACCGAAACTTTCATTTGGAAAACTTTCGTAGAGTCAAATTTTCAGAATATTTTTTGCAAAGACTTCCATCATAACCTTCCCTCGTAACATATAGGAACGATTTGGAATGTTTTGAATCGTTTCGTAGAGTCCTCAGATTAAATTTTATTTTTTGAGCAAAACTAGTATAAACTTGTGTATGATATATTAAGATTTTTTGACCGAAACTTGCATTTTGAAAAGTTTTATAGAATCAAATTTTCAAATGATTTTTTTGCATGGACTTTCATCATAACTTTCCCTCGTAACTTATAGGAAGGATCTGAAATGTTTTGTATCGGCACTTATAGTCCTCGATTTAATTTTACTTTTTGAGCAAAACTAGTTTAAACTTGTGTATAATATATTACGATTTTTTGACCGAAACTTGCATTTTGAAAAGTTTCGTAGAATCAAATTTTCAGATGATTTTTTGCATAAAATTCCATCATAACCTTCCCCCGTAAATATAGGAAGGATATGAAATATTTTGTATTGTTTAGTACAGTCCTCGATTTAAGTAAGTTTCTTTAGCAAAACTAGTATAAACATGTGTATAATATATTATGATTTTTTGACCGAAACTTGCAACTGGAAAAGTTTCGTAGAATCAAATTTTCAGATGATTTTTTGCATGAACTTCCATCATAACCTTCCCTCATATCATTTTGGAAGGATCTGAAAAGTTTTGTATCGTTTCGTACAATCCAAGATTTTATTATATTTTTTGAGCAAAACTAGTATAAACGTGTGTATAGTATATTATGATTTTTTGACCGAAACTTGCAATTGGAAAAGTTACGTAGAATCAAATTTTCAGATGATTTTTTGCATAAACTTCCATCTTAACCTTCCATCGTAACATATAGGAAGGATTTGAAAATTTTTGTATAGTTTCGTATAACCCTCAATTTAATTTTTATTTTTTGTGCAAAACTAGTATAAACCTATGTATGATATATTACGATTTTTTGACTGAAACTTTCATTTTGATACGTTTCGTAGAATAAAATTTTCAGATTATTTTTTGAATGGACTTCCATCATATCCTTCCGTCGTAATATATAGAAAAGATCTGAAAATTTTTGAATTGTTCCGTACAGTCCTCGATTTAATTTGATTTTTTGAGCAATACTAGTATAAACTTTTGTATTATATATTATGATTTTTTGACCGAAACTTTCATTTGGAAAACTTTCGTAGAATCAAATTTTCAGATGATATTTTGCAAAGACTTCCATCATAACCTTCCCTCATAACATATAGGAACGATTTGGAATGTTTTGAATCGTTTCGTATAGTCCTCAGATTAAATTTTATTTTTTGAGCAAAACTAGTATAAACTTGTGTATGATATATTACGATTTTTTGACCGAAACTTGCATTTTGAAAAGTTTTGTAGAATCAAATTTTCAGATGATTTTTTTGCATGAAATTTCATCATAACTTTCCCTCGTAACTTATAGGAAGGATCTGAAATGTTTTGTATCGGCACTTATAGTCCTCGATTTGATTTTACTTTTTGAGCAAAACTAGTATAAACTTGTGTATAATATATTACGATTTTTTGACCGAAACTTGCATATTGAAAAGTT
Source organism: Lathyrus aphaca (assembly GCA_963966055.1). NCBI lineage: Eukaryota > Viridiplantae > Streptophyta > Magnoliopsida > Fabales > Fabaceae > Lathyrus > Lathyrus aphaca. The sequence goes on along the minus strand of OZ014523.1, from coordinate 525,815,210 downwards.
TCATAGAATCAAATTTTAAGATGATTTTTTGCATAAAATTCCATCATAACCTTCCCCCGTAAATATAGGAAGGATCTGAAATGTTTTGTATTGTTTCGTACAGTCCTCAATTTAAGTAAGTTTCTTTAGCAAAACTAGTATAAACATGTGTATAATATATTATGAAGTTTTGACCGAAACTTGCAACTGGAAAAGTTTCGTAGAATCAAATTTTCAGATAATTTTTTGCATGAACTTCCATCATAACCTTTCCTCGTATCATATAGGAAGGATCTGAAAAGTTTTGTATCGTTTCGTACAGTCCTAGATTTAATTATATTTTTTGAGCAAAACTAGTATAAACTTGTGTATAATATATTATGATTTTTTGACCGAAACTTGCAATTGGAAAAGTTACGTAGAATCAAATTTTCAGATGATTTTTTGCATAAACTTCCATCTTAACCTTCCATCGTAACATATAGGAAGGATTTGCAAATTTTTGTATAGTTCCGTATAACCCTCAATTTAATTTTTATTTTTTGTGCAAAACTTGTATAAACCTATGTAAGATATATTACGATTTTTTGACTGAAACTTTCATTTTGATACGTTTCTTAGAATCAAATTTTCAGATTATTTTTTGAATGGACTTCCATCATATCCTTCCCTCGTAATATATAGGAAAGATCGGAAAAGTTTTGTATTGTTCCGTACAGTCCTCGATTTAATTTGATTTTTTGAGCAATACTAGTATAAACTTATGTATAATATATTATGATTTTTTGACCGAAACTATCATTTGGAAAACTTTCATAGAATCAAATTTTCAGATGATTTTTTGCAAAGACTTCCATCTTAACCTTCCCTCGTAACATATAGGAACGATTTGGAATGTTTTGAATCCTTTCGTATAGTCCTAAGATTAAATTATATTTTTTGAGCAAAACTAGTATATACTTGTGTATGATATATTACGATTTTTTGACCGAAACTTGCATTTTGAAAAGTTTCGTAGAATCAAATTTTCAGATGATTTTTTGCATAAAATTCCATCATAACCTTCCCCCGTAAATATAGGAAGGATATGAAATATTTTGTATTGTTTCGTACAGTCCTCGATTTAAGTAAGTTTCTTTAGCAAAACTAGTATAAACATGTGTATAATATATTATGATTTTTTGACCGAAACTTGCAACTGGAAAAGTTTCGTAGAATCAAATTTTCAGATGATTTTTTGCATGAACTTCCATCATAACCTTCCCTCATATCATTTTGGAAGGATCTGAAAAGTTTTGTATCGTTTCGTACAATCCAAGATTTAATTATATTTTTTGAGCAAAACTAGTATAAACGTGTGTATAGTATATTATGATTTTTTGACCGAAACTTGCAATTGGAAAAGTTACGTAGAATCAAATTTTCAGATGATTTTTTGCATAAACTTCCATCTTAACCTTCCATCGTAACATATAGGAAGGATTTGAAAATTTTTGTATAGTTTCGTATAACCCTCAATTTAATTTTTATTTTTTGTGCAAAACTAGTATAAACCTATGTATGATATATTACGATTTTTTGACTGAAACTTTCATTTTGATACGTTTCGTAGAATAAAATTTTCAGATTATTTTTTGAATGGACTTCCATCATATCCTTCCGTCGTAATATATAGAAAAGATCTGAAAAGTTTTGAATTGTTCCGTACAGTCCTCGATTTAATTTGATTTTTTGAGCAATACTAGTATAAACTTTTGTATTATATATTATGATTTTTTGACCGAAACTTTCATTTGGAAAACTTTTGTAGAATCAAATTTTCAGATGATATTTTGCAAAGACTTCCATCATAACCTTCCCTCATAACATATAGGAACGATTTGGAATGTTTTGAATCGTTTCGTATAGTCCTCAGATTAAATTTTATTTTTTGAGCAAAACTAGTATAAACTTGTGTATGATATATTACGATTTTTTGACCGAAACTTGCATTTTGAAAAGTTTTGTAGAATCAAATTTCCAGATGATTTTTTTGCATGAAATTTCATCATAACTTTCCCTCGTAACTTATAGGAAGGATCTGAAATGTTTTGTATCATCACTTATAGTCCTCGATTTGATTTTACTTTTTGAACAAAACTAGTATAAACTTGTGTATAATATATTACGATTTTTTGACCGAAACTTGCATATTGAAAAGTTTCATAGAATCAAATTTTCAGATGATTTTTTGCATAAAATTCCATCATAACCTTCCCCCGTAAATATAGGAAGGATCTTAAATGTTTTGTATTGTTTCGTACAGTCCTCGATTTAAGTAAGTTTCTTTAGCAAAACTAGTATAAACATGTGTATAATATATTATGAAGTTTTGACCGAAACTTGCAACTGGAAAAGTTTCGTAGAATCAAATTTTCAGATAATTTTTTGCATGAACTTCCATCATAACCTTTCCTCGTATCATATAGGAAGGATCTGAAAAGTTTTGTATCGTTTCGTACAGTCCTAGATTTAATTATATTTTTTGAGCAAAACTAGTATAAACTTGTGTATAATATATTATGATTTTTTGACCGAAACTTGCAATTGGAAAAGTTACGTAGAATCAAATTTTCAGATGATTTTTTGCATAAACTTCCATCTTAACCTTCCATCGTAACATATAGGAAGGATTTGCAAATTTTTATATAATTCCGTATAACCCTCAATTTAATTTTTATTTTTTGTGCAAAACTAGTATAAACCTATGTAAGATATATTACGATTTTTTGACTGAAACTTTCATTTTGATACGTTTCTTAGAATCAAATTTTCAGATTATTTTTTGAATGGACTTCCATCATATCCTTCCCTCGTAATATATAGGAAAGATCGGAAAAGTTTTGTATTGTTCCGTACAGTCCTCGATTTAATTTGATTTTTTGAGCAATACTAGTATAAACTTATGTATAATATATTATGATTTTTTAACCGAAACTATCATTTGGAAAACTTTCGTAGAATCAAATTTTCAGATGATTTTTTGCAAAGACTTCCATCTTAACCTTCCCTCGTAACATATAGGAACGATTTGGAATGTTTTGAATCCTTTTGTATAGTCCTAAGATTAAATTATATTTTTTGAGCAAAACTAGTATATATTTGTGTATGATATATTACGATTTTTTGACCGAAACTTGCATTTTGAAAAGTTTTGTAGAATCAAATTTTCAGATGATTTTTTTGCATGGACTTTCATCATAACTTTCCCTCGTAACTTATAGAAAGGATCTGAAATGTTTTGTATCGGTACTTATAGTCCTCGATTTAGATTTAATTTTTGAGAAAAACTAGTATAAACTTGTGTATAATATATTACGATTTTTTGACCGAAACTTGCATTTTGAAAAGTTTCGTAGAATCAAATTTTCAGATGATTTTTTGCATAAAATTCCATCATAACCTTTCCCCGTAAATATAGGAAGGATCTGAAATGTTTTGTATTGTTTCGTACAGTCCTCTATTTAAGTAAGTTTCTTTAGGAAAACTAGTATAAACATGTGTATAATATATTATGATATTTTGACCGAATCTTGCAACTGGAAAAGTTTCGTAGAATCAAATTTTCAGATGATTTTTTTCATGAACTTCCATCATAACCTTCCATCGTATCATATAGGAAGGATCTGAAAAGTTTTGTATCGTTTCGTACAGTCCTAGATTTAATTATATTTTTTGAGCAAAACTAGTATAAACTTGTGTATAATATATTATGATTTTTTGACCGAAACTTGCAATTGGAAAAGTTACGTAGAATCAAATTTTCAGATGATTTTTTGCATAAACTTCCATCTTAACCTTCCATCGTAACATATAGGAAGGATTTGCAAATTTTTGTATAGTTCCGTATAACCCTCAATTTAATTTTTATTTTTTGTGCAAAACTAGTATAAACCTATGTAAGATATATTACGATTTTTTGACTGAAACTTTCATTTTGATACGTTTCTTAGAATCAAATTTTCAGATTATTTTTTGAATGGACTTCCATCATATCCTTCCCTCTTAATATATAGGAAAGATCTGAAAAGTTTTGTATTGTTCCGTACAGTCCTCGATTTAATTTGATTTTTTGAGCAATACTAGTATAAACTTGTGTATAATATATTATAATTTTTTGACCGAAACTATCATTTGGAAAACTTTCGTAGAATCAAATTTTCAGATGATTTTTTGCAAAGACTTCCATCATAACCTTCCCACGTAACATATAGGAACGATTTGGAATGTTTTGAATCGTTTCGTATAGTCCTAAGATTAAATTATATTTTTTTAGCAAAACTAGTATATACTTGTATATGATATATTACGATTTTTTGTCCGAAACTTGCATTTTGAAAAGTTTTGTAGAATCAAATTTTCAGATGATTTTTTTGCATGGACTTTCATCATAACTTTCCCTCGTAACTTATAGAAAGGATCTGAAATGTTTTGTATCGGCACTTATAGTCCTCGATTTAAATTTAATTTTTGAGAAAAACTAGTATAAACTTGTGTATAATATATTACGATTTTTTGACCGAAACTTGCATTTTGAAAAGTTTCGTAGAATCAAATTTTCAGATGATTTTTTGCATAAAATTCCATCATAACCTTTCCCCGTAAATATAGGAAGGATCTGAAATGTTTTGTATTGTTTCGTACAGTCCTCGATTTAAGTAAGTTTCTTTAGGAAAACTAGTATAAACATGTGTATAATATATTATGATATTTTGACCGAATCTTGCAACTGGAAAAGTTTCGTAGAATCAAATTTTCAGATGATTTTTTTCATGAACTTCCATCATAACCTTCCATCGTATCATATAGGAAGGATCTGAAAAGTTTTGTATTTTTTCGTACAGTCCTAGATTTAATTATATTTTTTGAGCAAAACTAGTATAAACTTGTGTATAATATATTATGATGTTTTGACTGAAACTTGCAATTTGAAAAGTTACGTAGAATCTAATTTTCAGATGATTTTTTGCATAAACTTCCATCTTAACCTTCCATCGTAACATATAGGAAGGATTTGCAAATTTTTGTATAGTTCCGTATAACCCTCAATTTAATTTTTATTTTTTGTGCAAAACTAGTATAAACCTATGTAAGATATATTACGATTTTTTGACTGAAACTTTCAATTTGATACGTTTCGTAGAATCAAATTTTCAGATTATTTTTTGAATGGACTTCCATCATATCCTTCCCTCGTAATATATAGGAAAGATCTGAAAAGTTTTGTATTGTTCCGTACAGTCCTCGATTTAATTTGATTTTTTGAGTAATACTAGTATAAACTTGTGTATAATATATTATGATTTTTTTACCGAAACTATCATTTGGAAAACTTTCGTAGAATCAAATTTTCAGATGATTTTTTGCAAAGACTTCCATCATAACCTTCCCTCGTAACATATAGGAACGATTTGGAATGTTTTGAATCGTTTCGTATAGTCCTAAGATTAAATTTTATTTTTTGAATAAAACTAGTATATACTTGTGTATGATATATTACGATTTTTTGACCGAAACTTGCATTTTGAAAGTTTTGTAGAATCAAATTTTCAGATGATTTTTTTGCATGAACTTTCATCATAACTTTCCCTCGTAACTTATAGAAAGGATCTGAAATGTTTTGTATCGGCACTTATAGTCCTCGATTTAAATTTAATTTTTGAGAAAAACTAGTATAAACTTGTGTATAATATATTACGATTTTTTGACCGAAACTTGCATTTTGAAAAGTTTCGTAGAATCAAATTTTCAGATGATTTTTTGCATAAAATTCCATCATAACCTTTCCCCGTAAATATTAGAAGGATCTGAAATGTTTTGTATTGTTTTGTACAGTCCTCGATTTAAGTAAGTTTCTTTAGGAAAACTAGTATAAACATGTGTATAATATATTATGATTTTTTCACCGAATCTTGCAACTGGAAAAGTTTCGTAGAATCAAATTTTCAGATGATTTTTTTCATGAACTTCCATTATAACCTTCCATCGTATCATATAGGAAGGATCTGAAAAGTTTTGTATCTTTTCGTACAGTCCTAGATTTAATTATATTTTTTGAGCAAAACTAGTATAAACTTGTGTATAATATATTATGATTTTTTGACCGAAACTTGCAATTGGAAAAGTTACGTAGAATCAAATTTTCAGATGATTTTTTGCATAAACTTCCATCTTAACCTTCCATCGTAACATATAGGAAGGATTTGCAAATTTTTGTATAGTTCCGTATAACCCTCAATTTAATTTTTATTTTTTGTGCAAAACTAGTATAAACCTATGTATGATATATTACGATTTTTTGACTTAAACTTTCATTTTGATACGTTTCATAGAATCAAATTTTCAGATTATTTTTTGAATGGACTTCCATCATATCCTTCCCTCGTAATATATAGGAAAGATCTGAAAAGTTTTGTATTGTTCCGTACAGTCCTCAATTTAATTTGATTTTTTGAGCAATACTAGTATAAACTTGTGTATAATATATTATGATTTTTTGACCGAAACTATCATTTGGAAAACTTTCGTAGAATCAAATTTTCAGATGATTTTTTGTAAAGACTTCCATCATAACCTTCCCTCGTAACATATAGGAACGATTTGGAATGTTTTGAATCGTTTCGTATAGTCCTCAGATTAAATTTTATTTTTTGAGCAAAACTAGTATATACTTGTGTATGATATATTACGATTTTTTAACCGAAACTTGCATTTTGAAAAGTTTTGTAGAATCAAATTTTCAGATGATTTTCTTGCATGGACTTTCATCATAACTTTCCCTCTTAACTTATAGGAAGGATCTGAAATGTTTTGTATCGGCACTTATAGTCCTCGATTTAAATTTAATTTTTGAGAAAAACTAGTATAAACTTGTGTATAATATATTACGATTTTTTGACCGAAACTTGCATTTTGAAAAGTTTCGTAGAATCAAATTTTCAGATGATTTTTTGCATAAAATTCCATCATAACCTTCCCCCGTAAATATAGGAAGGATCTGAAATGTTTTGTATTGTTTCGTACAGTCCTCGATTTAAGTAAGTGTCTTTAGCAAAACTAGTATAAACATGTGTATAATATATTATGATTTTTTGACCGAAACTTGCAACTGGAAAAATTTCGTAGAATCAAATTTTCAGATGATTTTTTTCATGAACTTCCATCATAACCTTCCCTCGTATCATATAGGAAGGATCTGAAAAGTTTTGTATCGTTTCGTAAAGTCCTATATTTAATTATATTTTTTGAGCAAAACTAGTATAAACTTGTGTATAATATATTATGATTTTTTGACCGAAACTTGCAATTGGAAAAGTTACGTAGAATCAAATTTTCAGATGATTTTTTGCATAAACTTCCATCTTAACCTTCCATCGTAACATATAGGAAGGATTTGCAAATTTTTGTATAGTTCCGTATAACCCTCAATTTAATTTTTATTTATTGTGCAAAACAAGTATAAACCTATGTATGATATATTACGATTTTTTGACTGAAACTTTCATTTTCATACGTTTCGTAGAATCAAATTTTCAGATTATTTTTTGAATGGACTTCCATCATATCCTTCCCTCGTCATATATAGGAAAGATCTGAAAAGTTTTGTATTGTTCCATACAGTCCTCGATTTAATTTGATTTTTTGAGCAATACTAGTATAAACTTGTGTATAATATATTATGATTTTTTGACCGAAACTTTCATTTGGAAAACTTTCGTAGAATCAAATTTTCAGATGATTTTTTGCAAAGACTTCCATCATAACATTCCCTCGTAACATATAGGAACGATTTGGAATGTTTTGAATCGTTTCGTATAGTCCTCAGATTTAATTTTACTTTTTGAGCAAAACTAGTATAAACTTGTGTATAATATATTACGATTTTTTAACCGAAACTTGCATTTTGAAAAGTTTCGTAGAATCAAATTTTCAGATGAGTTTTTGCATAAAATTCCATCATAACCTTCCCCCGTAAATATAGGAAGGATCTGAAATGTTTTGTATTGTTTCGTACAGTCCTCGATTTAAGTAAGTTTCTTTAGCAAAACTAGTATAAACATGTGTATAATATATTATGATTTTTTGACCGAAACTTGCAACTGGAAAAGTTCGTAGAATCAAATTTTCAGAGGATTTTTTGCATGAACTTCCATCATAACCTTCCCTCGTATCATATAGGAAGGATCTGAAAAGTTTTGTATCGTTTCGTACAGTCCTAGATTTAATTATATTTTTTGAGCAAAACTAGTATAAACTTGTGTATAATATATTATGATTTTTTGACCGAAACTTGCAATTGGAAAAGTTACCTAGAATCAAATTTTCAGATGATTTTTTGCATAAACTTCCATCTTAACCTTCCATCGTAACATATAGGAAGGATTTGCAAATTTTTTTATAGTTCCGTATAACCCTCAATTTAATTTTTATTTTTTGTGCAAAACTAGTATAAACTTATGTATGATATATTACGATTTTTTGACTGAAACTTTCATTTTCATACGTTTCGTAGCATCAAATTTTTAGATTATTTTTTGAATGGACTTCCATCATATCCTTCCCTCGAAATATAGAGGAAAGATCTGAAAAGTTTTGTATTGTTCCGTACAGTCCTCGATTTAATTTGATTTTTTGAGCAATACTAGTATAAACTTGTGTATAATATATTATGATTTTTTGACCGAAACTTTCATTTGGAAAACTTTCGTAGAATCAAATTTTCAGATGATTTTTTGCAAAGACTTCCATCATAACCTTCCCTCGTAACATATAGGAACGATTTGGAATGTTTTGAATCGTTTCGTATAGTCCTCAGATTAAATTTTATTTTTTGAGCAAAACTAGTATAAACTTGTGTATGATATATTACAATTTTTTGACCAAAACTTGCATTTTGTAAAGTTTTGTAGAATCAAATTTTCAGATGATTTTTTTGCATGGACTTTCATCATAACTTTCCCTCGTAACTTATAGGAAGGATCTGAAATGTTTTGTATCGGCACTTATAGTCCTCGATTTAAATTTAATTTTTGAGAAAAACTAGTATAAACTTGTGTATAATATATTACGATTTTTTGACCGAAACTTGCATTTTGAAAAGTTTCGTAGAATCAAATTTTCAGATGATTTTTTGCATAAAATTCCATCATAACCTTCCCCCGTAAATATAGGAAGGATCTGAAATGTTTTGTATTGTTTCGTACAGTCCTCGATTTAAGTAAGTGTCTTTAGCAAAACTAGTATAAACATGTGTATAATATATTATGATTTTTTGACCGAAACTTGCAACTGGAAAAATTTCGTAGAATCAAATTTTCAGATAATTTTTTTCATGAACTTCCATCATAACCTTCCCTCGTATCATATAGGAAGGATCTGAAAAGTTTTGTATCGTTTCATAAAGTCCTATATTTAATTATATTTTTTGAGCAAAACTAGTATAGACTTGTGTATAATATATTATGATTTTTTGACCGAAACTTGCAATTGGAAAAGTTACGTAGAATCAAATTTTCATATTATTTTTTGCTTAAACTTCCATCTTAACCTTCCATCGTAACATATAGGAAGGATTTGCAAATTTTTGTAGAGTTCCGTATAACCCTCAATTTAATTTTTATTTTTTGTGCAAAACTAGTATAAACCTATGTATGAAATATTACGATTTTTTGACTGAAACTTTCATTTTCATACGTTTCGTAGAATCAAATTTTCAGATTATTTTTTGAATGGACTTCCATCATATCCTTCCCTCGTAATATATAGGAAAGATATGAAAAGTTTTGTATTGTTCCGTACAGTCCTCGATTTAATTTGATTTTTTGAGCAATACTAGTATAAACTTGTGTATAATATATTATGATTTTTTGACCGAAACTTTCATTTGGAAAACTTTCGTAGAATCAAATTTTCAGATGATTTTTTGCAAAGACTTCCATCATAACCTTCCCTCGTAACATATAGGAAAGATTTGGAATGTTTTGAATCGTTTCGTATAGTCCTCAGATTAAATTTTATTTTTTGAGCAAAACTAGTATAAACTTGTGTATGATATATTACAATTTTTTGACCGAAACTTGCATTTTGTAAAGTTTTGTAGAATCAAATTTTCAGATGATTTTTTTGCATGGATTTTCATCATAACTTTCCCTCGTAACTTATAGGAAGGATCTGAAATGTTTTGTATCGGCACTTATAGTCCTCGATTTAATTTTACTTTTTGAGCAAAACTAGTATAAACTTGTGTATAATATATTACGATTTTTTGACCGAAACTTGCATTTTGAAAAGTTTCGTAGAATCAAATTTTCAGATGATTTTTTGCATAAAATTCCATCATAACCTTCCCCCGTAAATATAGGAAGGATCTGAAATGTTTTGTACAGTCCTCGATTTAAGTAAGTGTCTTTAGCAAAACTAGTATAAACATGTGTATAATATATTATGATATTTTGACCGAAACTTGCAACTGGAAAAATTTCGTAGAATCAAATTTTCAGATGATTTTTTTCATGAACTTCCATCATAACCTTCCCTCATATCATATAGGAAGGATCTGAAAAGTTTTGTATCGTTTCATAAAGTCCTATATTTAATTATATTTTTTGAGCAAAACTAGTATAAACTTGTGTTTAATATATTATGATTTTTTGACCGAAACTTGCAATTGTAAAAGTTACGTAGAATCAAATTTTCATATTATTTTTTGCATAAACTTCCATCTTAACCTTCCATCGTAACATATAGGAAGGATTTGCAAATTTTTGTAGAGTTCCGTATAACCCTCAATATAATTTTTATTTTTTGTGCAAAACTAGTATAAACCTATGTATGATATATTACGATATTTTGACTGAAACTTTCATTTTGATACGTTTCGTAGAATCAAATTTTCAGATTATTTTTTGAATGGACTTCCATCATATCCTTCCCTCGTAATATATAGGAAAGATCTAAAAAGTTTTGTATTGTTCCGTACAGTCCTCGATTTAATTTGATTTTTTGAGCAATACTAGTATAAACCTGTGTATAATATATTATGATTTTTTAACCGAAACTATCATTTGGAAAACTTTCATAGAATCAAATTTTCAGATGATTTTTTGTAAAGACTTCCATCATAACCTTCCCTCGTAACATATAGGAACGATTTGGAATGTTTTGAATCGTTTCGTATAGTCCTCAGATTAAATTTTATTTTTTGAGCAAAACTAGTATAAACTTGTGTATGATATATTACAATTTTTTGACCGAAACTTGCATTTTGAAAAATTTTGTAGAATCAAATTTTCAGATTTTTTTTTGCATGGACTTTCATCATAACTTTCCCTCGTAACTTATAGGAAGGATCTGAAATGTTTTGTATCGGCACTTATAGTCCTCGATTTAATTTTACTTTTTGAGCAAAACTAGTATAAACTTGTGTATAATATATTACGATTTTTTGACCGAAACTTGCATTTTGAAAAGTTTCGTAGAATCAAATTTTTAGATGATTTTTTGCATAAAATTCCATCATAACCTTCCCCGTAAATATAGGAAGGATCTGAAATGTTTTGTATTGTTTCGTACAGTCCTCGATTTAAGTAAGTGTCTTTAGCAAAACTAGTATAAACATGTGTATAATATATTATGATTTTTTGACCGAAACTTGCAACTGGAAAAATTTCGTAGAATCAAATTTTCAGATGATTTTTTTCATGAACTTCCATCATAACCTTCCCTCATATCATATAGGAAGGATCTGAAAAGTTTTGTATCGTTTCATAAAGTCCTATATTTAATTATATTTTTTGAGCAAAACTAGTATAAACTTGTGTATAATATATTATGATTTTTTGACCGAAACTTGCAATTGGAAAAGTTACGTAGAATCAAATTTTCATATTATTTTTTGCATAAACTTCCATCTTAACCTTCCATCGTAACATATAGGAAGGATTTGCAAATTTTTGCAGAGTTCCGTATAACCCTCAATTTAATTTTTATTTTTTGTGCAAAACTAGTATAAACCTATGTATGATATATTACGATTTTTTGAATGAAACTTTCATTTTCATACGTTTCGTAGAATCAAATTTTCAGATTATTTTTTGAATGGACTTCCATCATATCCTTCCCTCGTAATATATAGGAAAGATATGAAAAGTTTTGTATTGTTCCGTACAGTCCTCGATTTAATTTGATTTTTTGAGCAATACTAGAATAAACTTGTGTATAATATATTATGATTTTTTGACCGAAACTTTCATTTGGAAAACTTTCGTCGAATCAAATTTTCAGATGATTTTTTGCAATGACTTCCATCATAACCTTCCCTCGTAACATATAGGAACGATTTGGAATGTTTTGAATCGTTTCGTATAGTCCTCGGATTAAATTTTAGTTTTTAAGCAAATCTAGTATAACCTTGTGTATGATATATTACAATTTTTTGACCGAAACTTGCATTTTGAAAAGTTTTGTAGAATCAAATTTTCAATTGATTTTTTTGCATGGACTTTCATCATAACTTTTCCTCGTAACTTATAGGAAGGATCTGAAATGTTTTGTATCGGCACTTATAGTCCTCGATTTGATTTTACTTTTTGAGCAAAACTAGTATAAACTTGTGTATAATATATTACGATTTTTTGACCGAAACTTGCATTTTGAAAAGTTTCGTAGAATCAAATTTTTAGATGATTTTTTGCATAAAATTCCATCATAACCTTCCCCCGTAAATATAGGAAGGATCTGAAATGTTTTGTATTGTTTCGTACAGTCCTCGATTTAAGTAAGTGTCTTTAGCAAAACTAGTATAAACATGTGTATAATATATTATGATTTTTTGACCGAAACTTGCAACTGGAAAAATTTCGTAGAATTAAATTTTCAGATGATTTTTTTCATGAACTTCCATCATAACCTTCCCTCGTATCATATAGGAAGGATCTGAAAAGTTTTGTATCGTTTCATAAAGTCCTATATTTAATTATATTTTTTGAGCAAAACTAGTATAAACTTGTGTATAATATATTATGATTTTTTGACCGAAACTTGCAATTGGAAAAGTTACGTAGAATCAAATTTTCATATTATTTTTTGCATAAACTTCCATCTTAACCTTCCATCGTAACATATAGGAAGGATTTGCAAATTTTTGTATAGTTCCGTATAACCCTCAATTTAATTTTTATTTTTTGTGCAAAACTAGTATAAACCTATGTATGATATATTACGATTTTTTGACTGAAACTTTCATTTTCATACGTTTCGTAGAATCAAATTTTCAGATTATTTTTTGAATGGACTTCCATCATATCCTTCCCTCGTAATATATAGGAAAGATATGAAAAGTTTTGTATTGTTCCGTACAGTCCTCGATTTAATTTGATTTTTTGAGCAATACTAGTATAAACTTGTGTATAATATATTATGATTTTTTGACCGAAACTTTCATTTGGAAAACTTTCGTAGAATCAAATTTTCAGATGATTTTTTGCAAAGACTTCCATCATAACCTTCCCTCGTAACATATAGGATCGATTTGGAATGTTTTGAATCGTTTCGTATAGTCCTCAGATTAAATTTTATTTTTTGAGCAAATCTAGTATAACCTTGTGTATGATATATTACAATTTTTTGACCGAAACTTGCATGTTGAAAAGTTTTGTAGAATCAAATTTTCAATTGATTTTTTTGCATGGACTTTCATCATAACTTTTCCTCGTAACTTATAGGAAGGATCTGAAATGTTTTGTATCGGCACTTATAGTCCTCGATTTGATTTTACTTTTTGAGCAAAACTAGTATAAACTTGTGTATAATATATTACGATTTTTTGACCGAAACATGCATTTTGAAAAGTTTCGTAGAATCAAATTTTTAGATGATTTTTTGCATAAAATTCCATCATAACCTTCCCCCGTAAATATAGGAAGGATCTGAAATGTTTTGTATTGTTTCGTACAGTCCTCGATTTAAGTAAGTGTCTTTAGCAAAACTAGTATAAACATGTGTATAATATATTATGATTTTTTGACCGAAACTTGCAACTGGAAAAATTTCGTAGAATCAAATTTTCAGATGATTTTTTTCATGAACTTTCATCATAACCTTCCCTCGTATCATATAGGAAGGATCTGAAAAGTTTTGTAACGTTTCGTAAAGTCCAATATTTAATTATATTTTTTGAGCAAAACTAGTATAAACTTGTGTATAATATATTATGATTTTTTGACCGAAACTTGCAATTGGAAAAGTTACGTAGAATCAAATTTTCATATTATTTTTTGCATAAACTTCCATCTTAACCTTCCATCGTAACATATAGGAAGGATTTGCAAATTCTTGTATAGTTCCGTATAACCCTCAATTTAATTTTTATTTTTTGTGCAAAACTAGTATAAACCTATGTATGATATATTACGATTTTTTGACTGAAACTTTCATTTTCATACGTTTCGTAGAATCAAATTTTCAGATTATTTTTTGAATGGACTTCCATCATATCCTTCCCTCGTAATATATAGGAAAGATATGAAAAGTTTTGTATTGTTCCGTACAGTCCTAGATTTAATTTGATTTTTTGAGCAATACTAGTATAAACTTGTGTATAATATATTATGATTTTTTGACCGAAACTTTCATTTGGAAAACTTTCGTAGAATCAAATTTTCAGATGATTTTTTGCAAAGACTTCCATCATAACCTTCCCTCGTAACATATAGGAACGATTTGGAATGTTTTGAATCGTTTTGTATAGTCCTCAGATTAAATTTTATTTTTTGAGCAAATCTAGTATAACCTTGTGTATGATATATTACAATTTTTTGACCGAAACTTGCATTTTGAAAAGTTTTGTAGAATCAAATTTTCAAATGATTTTTTTGCATGGACTTTCATCATAACTTTTCCTCGTAACTTATAGGAAGGATCTGAAATGTTTTGTATCGGCACTTATAGTCCTCGATTTGATTTTACTTTTTGAGCAAAACTAGTATAAACTTGTGTATAATATATTACGATTTTTTGACCGAAACTTGCATTTTGAAAAATTTCGTAGAATCAAATTTTTAGATGATTTTTTGCATAAAATTCCATCATAACCTTCCCCCGTAAAAATAGGAAGGATCTGAAATGTTTTGTATTGTTTCGTACAGTCCTCGATTTAAGTAAGTTTCTTTAGCAAAACTAGTATAAACATGTGTATAATATATTATGATTTTTTTACCGAAACTTGCAACTGGAAAAATTTCGTAGAATCAAATTTTCAGATGATTTTTTTCATGAACTTCCATCATAACCTTCCCTCGTATCATATAGGAAGGATCTGAAAAGTTTTGTATCGTTTCGTAAAGTCCTATATTTAATTATATTTTTTGAGCAAAACTAGTATAAACTTGTGTATAATATATTATGATTTTTTGACCGAAACTTGCAATTGGAAAAGTTACGTAGAATCAAATTTTCATATTATTTTTTGCATAAACTTCCATCTTAACCTTCCATCGTAACATATAGGAAGGATTTGCAAATTTTTGTATAGTTCCGTATAACCCTCAATTTAATTTTTATTTTTTGTGCAAAACTAGTATAAACCTATGTATGATATATTACGATTTTTTGACTGAAACTTTCATTTTCATACGTTTCGTAGAATCAAATTTTCAGATTATTTTTTGAATGGACTTCCATCATATCCTTCCCTCGTAATATATAGGAAAGATATGAAAAGTTTTGTATTGTTCCGTACAGTCCTCGATTTAATTTGATTTTTTGAGCAATACTAGTATAAACTTGTGTATAATATATTATGATTTTTTGACCGAAACTTTCATTTGGAAAACTTTCGTAGAATCAAATTTTCAGATGATTTTTTGCAAAGACTTCCATCATAACCTTCCCTCGTAACATATAGGATCGATTTGGAATGTTTTGAATCGTTTTGTATAGTCCTCAGATTAAATTTTATTTTTTGAGCAAATCTAGTATAACCTTGTGTATGATATATTACAATTTTTTGACCGAAACTTGCATTTTGAAAAGTTTTGTAGAATCAAATTTTCAATTGATTTTTTTGCATGGACTTTCATCATAACTTTTCCTCGTAACTTATAGGAAGGATCTGAAATGTTTTGTATCGGCACTTATAGTCCTCGATTTAATTTTACTTTTTGAGCAAAACTAGTATAAACTTGTGTATAATATATTACGATTTTTTGACCGAAACTTGCATTTTGAAAAATTTGGTAGAATCAAATTTTCATATGATTTTTTGCATAAAATTCCATCATAACCTTCCCCCGTAAAAATAGGAAGGATCTGAAATGTTTTGTATTGTTTCGTACAGTCCTCGATTTAAGTAAGTTTCTTTAGCAAAACTAGTATAAACATGTGTATAATATATTATGATTTTTTGACCGAAACTTGCAACTGGAAAAGTTTCGTAGAATCAAATTTTCAGATGATTTTTTGCATGAACTTTCATCATAACCTTCCCTCGTATCATATAGGAAGGATCTGAAAAGTTTTGTATCGTTTCGTAAAGTCCAATATTTAATTATATTTTTTGAGCAAAACTAGTATAAACTTGTGTATAATATATTATGATTTTTTGACCGAAACTTGCAATTGGAAAAGTTACGTAGAATCAAATTTTCATATTATTTTTTGCATAAACTTCCATCTTAACCTTCCATCGTAACATATAGGAAGGATTTGCAAATTTTTGTATAGTTCCGTATAACCCTCAATTTAATTTTTATTTTTTGTGCAAAACTAGTATAAACCTATGTATGATATATTACGATTTATTGACTGAAACTTTCATTTTCATACGTTTCGTAGAATCAAATTTTCAGATTATTTTTTGAATGGACTTCCATCATATCCTTCCCTCGTAATATATAGGAAAGATATGAAAAGTTTTGTATTGTTCCGTACAGTCCTCGATTTAATTTGATTTTTTGAGCAATACTAGTATAAACTTGTGTATAATATATTATGATTTTTTGACCGAAACTTTCATTTGGAAAACTTTCGTAGAATCAAATTTTCAGATTATTTTTTGCAAAGACTTCCATCATAACCTTCCCTCGTAACATATAGGAACGATTTGGAATGTTTTGAATCGTTTTGTATAGTCCTCAGATTAAATTTTATTTTTTGAGCAAATCTAGTATAACCTTGTGTATGATATATTACAATTTTTTGACCGAAACTTGCATTTTGAAAAGTTTTGTAGAATCAAATTTTCAAATGATTTTTTTGCATGGACTTTCATCATAACTTTTCCTCGTAACTTATAGGAAGGATCTGAAATGTTTTGTATCGGCACTTATAGTCCTCGATTTAATTTTACTTTTTGAGCAAAACTAGTATAAACTTGTGTATAATATATTACGATTTTTTGACCGAAACTTGCATTTTGAAAAATTTGGTAGAATCAAATTTTCATATGATTTTTTGCATAAAATTCCATCATAACCTTCCCCCGTAAAAATAGGAAGGATCTGAAATGTTTTGTATTCTTTCGTACAGTCCTCGATTTAAGTAAGTTTCTTTAGCAAAACTAGTATAAACATGTGTATAATATATTATGATTTTTTGACCGAAACTTGCAACTGGAAAAGTTTCGTAGAATCAAATTTTCAGATGATTTTTTGCATGAACTTCCATCATAACCTTCCCTCGTATCATATAGGAAGGATCTGAAAAGTTTTGTATCGTTTCGTACAGTCCTAGATTTAATTATATTTTTTGAGCAAAACTAGTATAAACTTGTGTATAATATATTATGATTTTTTGACCGAAACTTGCAATTGGAAAAGTTACGTAGAATCAAAATTTCAGATTATTTTTTGCATAAACTTCCATCTTAACCTTCCATCGTAACATATAGGAAGGAGTTGAAAATTTTTGTATAGTTCCGTATAACCCTCAATTTAATTTTTATTTTTTGTGCAAAACTAGTATAAACCTATGTATGATATATTACGATATTTTGACTGAAACTTTCATTTTCATACGTTTCGTAGAATCAAATTTTTAGATTATTTTTTTAATGGACTTCCATCATATCCTTCCCTCGTAATATATAGGAAAAATCTGAAAAATTTTGTATTGTTCCGTACAGTCCTCGATTGAATTTGATTTTTTGAGCAATACTAGTATAAACTTGTGTATAATATATTATGATTTTTTGATCGAAACTTTCATTTGGAAAACTTTCGTAGAATCAAATTTTCAGATGATTTTATACAAAGACTTCCATCATAACCTTCCCTCGTAACATATAGGAACGATTTGGAATGTTTTGAATCGTTTCTTATAGTCCTCAGATTAATTTTTATTTTTTGAGCAAAACTAGTATAAACTTGTGTATGATATATTACGATTTTTAGACCGAAACTTCCATTTTGAAATATTTTGTTGAATCAAATATTCAGATGATTTTTTGCATGGACTTCCATCATAACCTTCCCTCGTAATATATAGGAAAGATCTGAAAAGTTTTGTGTCATTTCGGTTTGTCCTCGATTTAATTTTATTTTTTGAGTAAAACTTGTATAAACTTGTGTATGATATATTATGTTTTTTGAACGGAACTTCCATTTTGAAACGTTTCGTAGATTCAAATTTTCAGATGATTGTATGCATGGACTTCCATCATAACCTTCCCTCGTAAAATATAGGAAAGATCTGAAAAGTTTTGTATCGTTTCGTATAGTCCTCAATTTAATTTTTATTTTTTGATCAAAACTAGTATAAACTTGTGTATTATATATTACGATTTTTTGACCGAAACTTGCATTTTGAAAAGTTTTGTAGAATCAAATTTTCAGATGATATTTTTGCATGGACTTCCATCATAACCTTCCCTCGTAACTTATAGGGAGGATCTGAAAAGTTTGGTATCGGCATGTATAGTCCTCGATTTAATTTTAGTTTTCGAGAAAAACTAGTATAAACTTATGTATAATATATTACGATTTTTTGATCGAAACTTGCATTTTGAAAAGTTTCGTAGAATCAAATTTTCAGATTATTGTTTAAATAAACTTCCATCATAACCTTTCCCCGTAACATATAGGAAGGATCTGAAAAGTTTTGTATCGATTCGTACAGTCCTCGATTTAATTAAATTTTTTGAGCAAAATTAGTATAAACATGTGTATAATATATTATGATTTTTTGACCGAAACTTGCAACTAGAAATGTTTTGTAGAATCAAATTTTCAGATGATTTTTTGCATGAACTTCCATCATAACCTTCCCTCGTATCATATAGGAAGGATCTGAAAAGTTTTGTATCGTTTCGTACAGTCCTCGATTTAATATATTATGATTTTTTGACCGAAACTTGCAATTGGAAAACTTACGTAGAATCAAATTTTTAGATGATTTTTTCATAGACTTCCATCTTAACCTTCAATTGTAACATATAGGAAGGATCTGAAATTTTTTGTATTGTTTCGTATAGTCCTCAAATTAATTTTTATTTTTTGAGAAAAACTAGTATAAACTTGTGTATGAAATACTACGATTTTTTCTCCGAAACTTGTATTTTGAAACGTTTCGTAGAATCAAATTTTCAGATGATTTTTTGCATGAACTTCCGTCATAAACTTCCCTCGTAATATATAGGAAACTTCTGAAAAGTTTTGTATTGTTTCGTACAGTCCTCGATTTAATTTGATTTTATGAGCAATACTAGTATAAACTTGTGAATAATATATTATGATTTTTGACCGAAACTTGCATTTGGAAAACTTTCGTAGAATCAAATTTTCAGATGATTTTTTGCATAGACTTAAATCAAAACCTTCCCTCGTACATATAGGAACGATCTGGAATGTTTTGAATCGTTTCGTATAGTCCTCTAATTAATTTTTATTTTTTGAGCAAAACTAGTATAAACTTGTGTATGATATATTACGTTTTTTGACCGAAACTTGCATTTTGAAACGTTTTGTAGAATCAAATTTTCAGATAATTTTATGCATGGACTTCCATCATAACCTTCCCTCGTAATATATAGGAAGGATCTGAAAAGTTTTGTATCGTTTCGTATAGTCCTCAATTTAATTTTTATTTTTTGATCAAAACTAGTATAAACTTGTGTATGATATATTACGATTTTTAGACCGAAACTTGCATTTTGAAAAGTTTGGTAGAATCAAATTTTCAGATGATATTTTTGCATGGACTTTCATAATAACCTTCCCTCGTAACTTATAGGGAGGATCTGAAAAGTTTTGTATCGGCACGTATAGTCCTTGATTTAATTTTAGTTTTTGAGCAAAACTAGTATAAACTTGTGTATAATATATTACGATTTTTTGACCGAAACATCCATTTTGAAAAGTTTCGTAGAATAAAATTTTCAGATGATTTTTTGCATAAAATTCCATCATAACCTTCCCCCAAAAAATATAGGAAGGATCTGAAAAGTTTTGTATCATTTCGTACAGTCCTCGATTTAAGTAAATTTTTTGAACAAAACTAGTATAATCATGTGTATAATATATTATGATTTTTTGACCGAAACATGCAACTGGAAAAGTTTCGTTGAATCAAATTTTCAGATTATTTTTTGCATGAACTTCCATCATAACCTTCCCTCGTATCCTATAGGAAGGATCTGAAAAGTTTTGTATCGTTTCGTATAGTCTTTGATTTAATTATATTTTTTGAGCAAAACTAGTATAAACTTGAGTATAATATATTATGAATTTTTGACCGGAACATGCAATTGGAAAACTTTCGCAGAATCAAATTTTCAGATGATTTTTTGCATAGACTTCCATCTTACCCTTCTATCGTAACATATAGGAAGGATCTGAAATTTTTTGTATCGTTTCGTATAGTCCTCGTATATTATACAGAAGTTTATACTAGTTTTGCTCAAAAAATCAAATTAAATCGAGGACCATACAAAATGATACAAAACTTTTCAGATCCTTCCTATATTTTACGTGGGAAGGATATGATGGAAGTCCATGCAAAAAATCATCTGAAAATTTTATTCTACGTTTGGTCAAAAAATAGTAAATATATTACACACAAGTTTATACTAGTTTTGCTCAAAAAAACAAATTATATAGAGGACTATACGAAACGATACAAAACATTTCAGATCCATCCTATATTTTACGAGGAAAGGTTATGATGGAATTCCATTCAAAAAATCATCTGAAAATTTGATTCTATGAAATTTTTCCAAATGCAAGTTTCAGTCAATAATCATAATATATTATACACAAGTTTATACTAGTATTGCTCAAAAAATCAAATCAAATCGAGGACTGTATGAAACGATACAAACCGTTTCAGATCCTTCCAGTATGCTACAAGGGAAGGTTACGATGGAAGTCTATGCACAAAATCATCCTAAAATTAGATTCTACGTTACTTTTCGAATTGCAAGTTTCAGTCAAAAAATCGTAATATATATTATACACAAGTTTTGCTAGTTTTGCTCAAAAAATCAAATTTAATCGAGGAAGGTACGAAACGATACAAAACGTTTCAGATCCTTTCGATATGTTATAAGGGAAGGTTACGATGGAAGTCTATGCATAAAATCATCTTAAAATTTAATTCTAAGAAGCTTTTCGAAATGTAAGTTCCAGTCAAAAAATTGTAATTATATTATACACAAGTTTATGCTAGTTTTTCTCAAAAAATCAAATTAAATTGAGGACTATACAAAACGATACAAAACTTTTCAGAACCTTCTTATATTTTACGAGGGAAGGTTATGATAGAAGTCCTTGCAAAAAATCATCTGAAAATTTGATTCTATGAAATTTTCCAAATGCAAGTTTCGGTAAAAAAATCACCATATATTATACACAAGTTTCTACTAGTTTTGCTCAAAAAATCAAATTCAATCGAGGACTGTACGAAACGATACAAACCTTTTCAGATTCTCCTGATATGTTACGAGGGAAGGTTATGATGGAAGTCCATGCACAAAATCATCTTAAAAATAGATTCTACGAAACTTTTCAAAATGTAAGTTTCGGTCTAAAAATCGTAATATATTATACACAAGTTTTACTAGTTTTGCACATAAATATCAAATTAAATCGAGGACTATACGAAACGATACAAAACTTTCCAGCTCCTTCCTATATGATACGAGGGAATGTTATGTTGGAAGTCCATGCAAAAAAAAACATCTGAAAATTTAATTCTATAAACTTTTCCTAATGCAAGTTTCGGTCGAAAAATCGTAATATATTATACACAAGTTTATACTAGTTTTTCTCAAAAAATCAAATTAAATCGAGGACCATACAAAACGATACGAAACTTTTCATATCCTTCCTATATGTTACGTGGGAAGGTTATAATGGAAGTCCATGCAAAAATTCATCTGAAAATTTTATTCTACGTTTGGTCAAAAAATCGTAAATATATTATACACAAGTTTATACTAGTTTTGCTCAAAAAATCAAATTAAATCGAGGACTATACGAAACGATAGAAAACATTTAAGATCCTTCCTATATGTTACGAGGAAAGGTTATGATGGAAGTCCATGCAAAAAATCATCTGAAAATTTGATTCTATGAAACTTTTCCAAATGCAAGTTTCGGTTAAAAATCATAATATATTATACCCAAGTTTATACTAGTATTGCTCAAAAAATCAAATTAAATCGGGGACTGTACGAAATGATACAAAACTTCTCAAATACTTCTGATATGTTACGAGGGAAGGTTACGATGGAAGTCTATGCACAAATTCATCTTAAACTTAGATTCTACGAAACTTTTCGAAATGAAGTTTCAGTCAAATAATCGTAATATATATTATTCACAAGTTTATACTAGTTTTGCTCAAAAAATCAAATTAAATCGAGGACTATACGAAACGATACAAAACTTTTCAGATTTTTCCTATATGTTACGTGGGAAGCTTATCATGGAAGTCCATGCAAAAAATCATCTGAAAATTTGATTCTACGAGACTTTTCAAAATGCAAGTTTCGATCAAAAAATTGTAAATATATTATACACAAGTTTATACTAGTTTTACTCAAAAAATTAAATTAAATCGAGGACTATACGAAACGATACAAAACTTTTCAGATCCTTCATATATTTTACGAGGGAAGGTTGTGATGGAAGTCCATGCAAAAAATCATCTGAAAATTTGATTCTATGAAACTTTTCCAAATGCAAGTTTTGGTCAAAAATCATAATATATTATACATAAGTTTATATTAGTATTGCTCAAAAAATCAAATTAATTTGAGGACTGTACAAAACGATACAAAATTTCTCAGATACTTCCGATATGTTACGATGGAAGGTTACGATGGAAGTATATGCACAAAATCATCTTAAAATTAGATTCTACGAAACTTTTCGAAATGCAAGTTTCAGTCAAAAAATCGTATATATATTACAGACAAGTTTATGCTAGTTTTGCTCAAAAAATCAAATTAAATCAAGGACTATATGAAACGATACAAAACGTTTCAAATCCTTCTTATATATTATGAGGGAAGGTAATGATTGAAGTATATGCACAAAATCATCTTAAAATTAGATTCTACGAAACTTTTCGAAATGCAAGTTTCAATCAAAAAATCGTAATATATATTATACACAAGTTTATGCTTGTTTTTCTCATAAAATCAAATTAAATTGAGGACTATACGAAACGATACAAAACTTTTTAGATCCTTCCTATATTATTCGAGGGAAGGTTATGATGGAAGACCATGCAAAATATCATCTGAAAATTTGACTCTACGAAACTTTTCCAAATGCAAGTTTTGGTATAAAAAAAAATCAAAATATATTATACACAAGTTTGTACTAGTTTTTCTCAAAAAATCAAATTCAATCGAGGACTGTATGAAACGATACAATCCTTTTCATATCCTTCCGATATGTTTTGAGGGAAGGTTACTATTGAAGTCCATGCATAAAATCATCTTAAAATTATATTCTATGAAACTTTTCGAAATGCAAGTTTCGGTCTAAAAATCGTAATATATTATACACAAGTTTATACTAGTTTTGCTCATAAATATCAAATTAAATCAAGGACTATACGAAACGATACAAAACTTTACAAATCCTTCTTATATGACACGAGGGAAAGTTTTGATGGAAGTCCATGCAAAAAAATATCTGAAAATTTGATTCTACAAACGTTTCCTAATGCAAGTTTCGGTCGAAAAATCGTAATATATTATACAGAAGTTTATACTAGTTTTGCTCAAAAAATCAAATTAAATCGAGGACCATACAAAATGATACAAAACTTTTCAGATCCTTCCTATATTTTACGTGGGAAGGATATGATGGAAGTCCATGCAAAAAATCATCTGAAAATTTTATTCTACGTTTGGTCAAAAAATAGTAAATATATTATACACAAGTTTATACTAGTTTTGCTCAAAAAAACAAATTATATAGAGGACTATACGAAACGATACAAAACATTTCAGATCCATCCTATATTTTACGAGGAAAGGTTATGATGGAAGTCCATTCAAAAAATCATCTGAAAATTTGATTCTATGAAACTTTTCCAAATGCAAGTTTCAGTCAATAATCATAATATATTATACACGAGTTTATACTAGTATTGCTCAAAAAATCAAATCAAATCGAGGACTGTATGAAACAATACAAAACGTTTCAGATCCTTCCGGTATGCTACAAGGGAAGGTTACGATGGAAGTCTATGCACAAAATCATCCTAAAATTAGATTCTACGAAACTTTTCGAATTGCAAATTTCAGTCAAAAAATCGTAATATATATTATACACAAGTTTATGCTAGTTTTGCTCAAAAAATCAAATTAAATCGAGGAAGGTACGAAACGATACAAAACGTTTCAGATCCTTTCGATATGTTATAAGAAGCTTAAAATTTAATTCTATGCATAAAATCATCTTAAAATTTAATTCTAAGAAGCTTTTTGAAATGTAAGTTTCAGTCAAAAAATTGTAATATATATTATACACAAGTTTATGCTAGTTTTTCTCAAAAAATCAAATTAAATTGAGGACTATACAAAACGATACAAAACTTTTCAGAACCTTCTTATATTTTACGAGGGAAGGTTATGATAGAAGTCCTTGCAAAAAATCATCTGAAAATTTGATTCTATGAAATTTTCCAAATGCAAGTTTCGGTAAAAAAATCACCATATATTATACACAAGTTTCTACTAGTTTTGCTCAAAAAATCAAATTCAATCGAGGACTGTACGAAACGATACAAACCTTTTCAGATTCTCCTGATATGTTACGAGGGAAGGTTATGATGGAAGTCCATGCACAAAATCATCTTAAAAATAGATTCTACGAAACTTTTCAAAATGTAAGTTTCGGTCTAAAAATCGTAATATATTATACACAAGTTATACTAGTTTTGCACATAAATATCAAATTAAATTGAGGACTATATGAAACGATACAAAACTTTCCAGCTCCTTCCTATATGATACGAGGGAATGTTATGTTGGAAGTCCATGCAAAAAAAACATCTAAAAATTTAATTCTATAAACTTTTCCTAATGCAAGTTTCGGTCGAAAAATCGTAATATATTATACACAAGTTTATACTAGTTTTTCTCAAAAAATCAAATTAAATCGAGGACCATACAAAGCGATACGAAACTTTTCATATCCTTCCTATATGTTACGTGGGAAGGTTATAATGGAAGTCCATGCAAAAATTCATCTGAAAAGTCTATTCTACGTTTGGTCAAAAAATCGTAAATATATTATACACAAGTTTATACTAGTTTTGCTCAAAAAATCAAATTAAATCGAGGACTATACGAAACGATAGAAAACATTTAAGATCCTTCCTATATGTTACGAGGAAAGGTTATGATGGAAGTCCATGCAAAAAATCATCTGAAAATTTGATTCTATGAAACTTTTCCAAATGCAAGTTTCGGTTAAAAATCATAATATATTATACCCAAGTTTATACTAGTATTGCTCAAAAAATCAAATTAAATCGGGGACTGTACGAAATGATACAAAACTTCTCAAATACTTCTTATATGTTACGAGGGAAGGTTACGATGGAAGTCTATGCACAAATTCATCTTAAACTTAGATTCTACGAAACTTTTCGAAATGAAGTTTCAGTCAAATAATCGTAATATATATTATTCACAAGTTTATACTAGTTTTGCTCAAAATATCAAATTAAATCGAGGACTATACGAAACGATACAAAACCTCTCAGATCCTTCCTATATGTTACGTGGGAAGCTTATCATGGAAGTCCATGCAAAAAATCATCTGAAAATTTGATTCTACGAGACTTTTCAAAATGCAAGTTTCGGTCAAAAAATCGTAAATATATGTAAACACCCCAAATTTGCCCTCACTCATATTCACCATGGCTTGTGATTTCTTTTCATTTGCATAAGCTCAACCATAGCATCTCATATTACATTTTTGCTTCACTGCATTGGTTCAAAGTCATCTGCATCTAGGGTTTGTGATCTAAGCAATCCAAGGGCTATCTGAGCCACTCCAAAGGTCTTCAATCATCTCAAGAGGTTCCATGTATGTTCTAGCATCATATTATATTCTCCCAAGGTCATGGAAATCAGAAAATCACAAGAACTGAGAAAGGCATGGAAGCAGAGCCAGGTTTAACTGCACAGATGACCTAAAATTAGGGTTTTGGTTTCAGAGGCCATAACTCCAAAATTTTTGGTCATTCTTGTTTCTAATGGTCTCTATATGATATGAGGATCATGCATACCAATTTTCATGAAGAAATTCAATGGGGAAGGCATTTGATCACAAGATGACTTCTTGAGCAAGTTAGTGCAAAATCAGGGCATCTGAGGCCCCCAATTGCCCAACCAAAGGGTATTCTCCATCATTTTGAATGTTTATGATCTTTATTTGATCTTAGAAGATGTTAGAAGTTCACAAAATTGAAGAATTTCAAGCCATTTGCAAAGTTGCCATTTTGGGAAAGTGACTTGTAATGTAAACTTGCCATTTTGGGAAAGTTTTTCAACCTCCTCTTTTTGATCCAAAAATGCTTCAAATGGAAAATATTTGGTCATGAAAGTTGTAGATTGGATCCTCCCATTTTCAAAAAGTACAAGAACTCATTCTAATTCATTTTAGAACAAAAGTTATGGCCTTGCAAAGTTGGACACAATCACATAAATTTCACTTTTACACCAAAGAGGGAAACTTGCAAATTCTCATTCCAAGCATTTCTATGACTTCAAATGGACTTCTACACATCATAACATCATAAAACATTGCCTAAAACTCAGAATTGGCCCAAGAATTTCCAAGTTTCATGACTTGTGCATGAAGGAATCAAGAAAGGGCCAAACTTAATGAAAATTGCAAAAACCCCCCATAAGCTTCAATCCACTTGCTGGTTTGCCTCAATCTCACTTCCATGGTTCTCCTTGATCACAGCTGCACAAGACATGCCTTTGTCCTTGGTCTGAACTTGCCCATACCTCAAAGGACACCTAACCTTGACTTTTGGCAAAATGAACCATACCAATCAACATAGCCCACACCAACTCCACAGACCTATCACAGCTTGATAAGTGGACAAAATGAAACTCAAAACATACAAGAAGCAAGCCTGAAACCACAGCATCACCATAGTTCACAAAAACCTCCCTCTTAGCATTTTCATTCGAAACTGATCACATAAGCCACAAACCTTAAAACAAACTTCATAGAACAACTCACCATGATCCACTGATCATTTCCCAACCATCACCTTGCCCTGAAACCCTTCATATCAAAAACACGATTTCCCTCCCTCATTGAACTGAACTGTATCAAACTCACAAATCAGCCTCAAAACACTCCAACCAAGCATCAAAGCTTCTTCAGGGAGTTCATTGGAGGCATTTGGAAGCAGGAAAGCAGCCTGAAAGCTCTGGGGTTGAAAGCTTCATCTCAGGTAGCCTTGTGAAAACATTTTTCCAGAACCTTTATTTTAAGTTCTTAATTAGTTGTGTTTGATCCCCTGAGTGTAATGAACTTGAAATTATTGAAAATGATGGAGAGATGAGGGTGTATTGCTTGTCTGAAAGTTTTGCATATTTTGTTCTTGGCTTCGAATCATGTTTATGGCTGGAAATAAATTCCATTTGAGGATGGATTTAGGTTTAAGGGAGTGAGAGGAACAAATCTGGAGCTTTAGAGCCCCAGAAATGACCCAGGGAGGAAGTTGAGATTTTTCAGGGAGGGATGTCACCGGAGAAGACGACCGGAGTTCTTCTCCGGTGACCTGAAAGTCATTAATGCTTTAATCAAGATTAGGGCTCAGTTTGAATGTAGAGCGTACGATTTTGGTTCCCGCATGTGTCCAATGGCTCAGATCATCCCACTTAACCCTAATCCACTTAATTAACTTAATTAATTAGGGTTTAAATTTAAATATGCCAGTTTGAATGTGGACCCTCAGATCACGCGCCAAGTCAATTCCCGCGCCCTAGGTTCAAATCCCAGCCTTTGGATCAGTTGACTTTCCATTTAATTTGATTTTTATTTCATTTTCATTGCATTTTCTTTCTCATTTATTTTAAAATATCAAAACACATCACAAAAATCTCATTTTTTGCATCATACTTTAAAATATTTTTCTCTTTCTGAAAACAATTTTTATTTTATTTTTTGCATAATTTTCATATTTTAAATCATTTAAATGTTTATTTTTAATTGGTTAATGAAAATTAATTAATTAAAAATGCATTTAGGTATTTAAAAATCACAAAAAAATTCACATTGAATTTTAATACATTTAGAAACATTATCAAACTCTTCAAACAAATTTCTTTTTGGTTCTTGACATACTTTGATATTTTTCCTTGGAATTAAAGTTCTTGAAAGGCAATATTTTTGCTCTAACCTAGAAAAATCCATTCTGCCTAACCATGAAGAGTTTGATGTTGGTTCTTTTTGCATTGCATTCTTCATATCATGTAGTTTCTAGGGTAAAATTGGTTTGATTTATCTTTCATTTTCAATTTGATGTGCATTTTTCCTTTTGAAGTGCCTTAAAACCCTAGCAAACTTAAGAAAATCATAACTTCCATTAGGTTAAGACTTAGGTCCCCTCCTTTGGGCAGTGAACTTATGTAGGGTTAGGGTACCTTTGATCCCATTTTCAATTTTTTATCTTGTCATTTGCTTCTGATTTTGAATTTTGCATTGCATAGTGTATGTAAAACCCTAATTTTTGCCTTCATTTGCATCCATCTTCCATATGCTTGCATTCATGAACTTACCATGACATTTTGTGCATCCACATGACATATAATACATCTTAGGACATATTGAAATCATTTTTGATCATTGCATCATCCATTTTCCATGTTTTGCTTCCATTTGATGTCATATGCTTTCATGAACTTTCATGGTTCAGAACATGCTTCATTTGCATCATCATCCTTGTATGATCATCCTCATCTCTTGATATGTGTTTGCATCATCTCTTAGCATCATTAACATCATGTTTGTGCTTCTGGTTTTGGTTGGCATCATTGCATTTCATCTCATTTTCATTTCATTTCATTTCTTGTTACTAACTTTTCAGGTGGTAAGTCATTGAGAAGTGAATTTGCCTTCACTTCTCATAAATCTTTTCTCATCTCTCTTGTGCATCATTGCTGCATTTTACTTTTGTTTTAGAGTGAGCCTGCTCATTCATGCTCCTTCTCCTCTTTCTTTCTTCAAGCAACTTATCTTCTTAAGTGAAGTAAGTTGTCTTGCTTCCTTCTGCTTCTCCTCCTTTCATCTGCTTCTTCCTTGGTGGCTTCTCTCTTGAAGGTCTTTTGCAAGCCTCATAAACCCTAGGAACACCCAAGCATGATAACAATTAGGGTTTGATTAGTCCCCCATTAGATTTACCTTTGTGTCATCTTTGTGTCTTCTCTTCTCATCTCATAATCAAGGACTAAACCTTAAAAGTTTTAAGGCTTTGTGATTAAGCTTATGCCTGCATCCTTCTATTAGGATGGAGTTTATAACTTTAATCCTAAGAGTTAAACCCTTAATGTGTTTAAACCCTTTAATCAATCCATTTAATAATCACTAAGACATCAAGCTTGTAACTTGGTCCTTGCATTAGGGTTCTAATTCTTCCTTAATTGGTTAAGAAGGACTAACCCTAGTGTTAATGGACAAGTCCCCCTCAAGTTGTCTTACAAACCATAAAATTCACTTCTTAATCTTACCATTAACTAAAATCCACTTTAACAAAGGCTTTGTTTTGTCATGAGGTTAATCCCTAATTATGGATTAAGTTGAGGAGCCTTCCTCAGCTTAAATATTCTCATCTATTATCCTTCTATTAGGATGGTGTAATGGGTCCATTAAGTCCTTGATTATGGCTTAAACTCATTACTCAACACTAAACAAAAACAACAAAAACATCTAAATAATCACAAGTAGGTTAATGATCTTAATCCTACATCATGGTGATTAAGTGTTAGGTGCTTACTTCACACTTAAGGTATTCTCATTACCCCTAATCAGAGGGAGGATGTGATGAGCTTACTAACCCTTAGTTTAGGCTTAAGCTCATTTTCTTATGCAAAACGCCAAAAACAATAACAAAACTAAAAACACAAAAACAAACAGTAATCGTCTCCTTCGGGAGTCTTTTCTCACCTCATTCATTCACAAACGAGAACTTGCTTCTTCCGTCTAATGCAAGACAGTTTGCACCTGAGCCAGACAGGTCATACACTTGAGCATAGGAAAGTAAGTAGTTCACAAGTCAATTTATCTTTCAGTTTCTTTGAGTCGAACTACGGTGTTCTGACTTCCTCATTGCACGAGAGGATACGTAGGCACAACTTAACTGTTATCGAACAAAAAAAGTCTCTGTATATTCCCCCTCCTCCAGCATTATTCTTTTAGCCTCATAGTCTTGAGCTTTGCACTCTTGCTCTTACACTGACACCTCACATATTTCACTTCACATTTCTTTTACACTGACACTTGCATTCTTTTCCAGCCTTTGTACACAAAATAGAACTGACACTACCCCTTTTAAAAACAAATCTTTTAAGCGTGGATCCCGTCGAGTACGGCGGACAATCTGGGTGCTAATACCTTCCCAGGTTGTAACCAACCCCCTTTCTCAGTTTCTCTGGTTCGCAACCGTCTTATCCATCTTTTCTTAGGTCTATGCAGCATTACCTTTCCTTCGGGATAAAAATGCCTAGCTGGCGACTCTATTCATTCTCTTCTCTTTCGCCGACCGTTCGCGTCTGTACCCCTTCTGACCGGGTGTCATCAGGTGGGAGCGACAGCTTGGAGAATCTGCTGGGGACCCTTATATTGCAACCAGGGCTTCTGGTTCTTTTTGTGGGTTCCTCTTAGCGCTTGTTTGATTTGTGTTTACTGGGGGTGTTATGTGCTATGAGTGTTTATTTATTTTTGCTTTATTTACTGCTTTATGTACGGCTTTATTTATTGCTTTCTTTACAGTTTTGCATATTTCATACTGTCATTATCACTGTGCTGGATCTGGTTTTCTTTGGTGGGTGGGGGTTTCATTGAGAGTTTAAGGTCCTGTACCTGGGACCTGAGTGACACCTAGGCTAGAGTGGTTCATGTTCTTTCCCATTCCATTTCGGTCTGGTGCGGGAATATGAAACACGGTTCAGATGTGGGTTTCTTCTTGAGAACTCTGTGCTACAAATTTCCTGTAGTGCTGGGGCTATCTGGGAAGCCTGCTAAGTCTGGATGACCTTTATTATGACCTTCAGAAGCTGAGGTGAATTAGAGGAGGATCTTTTATGGTTATTGTAAACACTGTACATCCGGGTTAGAAGTATTAACACTTCTCATAACTGATCCAAGTCTGAGGATCCTTGTTCTAGAACACCACCTGTGAGGGGGTTGGGCTGTTTGCAGGTACCCTTGGCCACATCATACCCTGTTTTTGTTTGGTTTAATAATACTCCACTTTGGACAGTTCTTGTGATTAACCCTGGACATGTGACTCTTTATTTGAGTCCCCCACCTTGGTTACTGGATTTCTGAACCTCCATCTGGATCTTCTTTGAACATACATGGGCCCATACCAAGATAGATAATCAGATCCAGCTTGATCACAAACCCTTGCATATCATTTGCATATATCATCATTGCATCATTTAAAATTTGTTTATTTGTTTTTCAGGGTATCCATATTATATCTGGTTTGGTTTTGACCCCTTCTTCTGCATAGACCTCGGCTTCAGCAATCTTCATCAGTTATCTGCTTCAGTTATCTTCATCATCACCAGCATCAGCCTGTCAGTGGCTCATTTCCAGCATCAGTCTGTGATCTTCCTCAGCACTTATGGCTACCCCTAGGAAGAGCAACATATCCTACCATTTCTTTGAACCTGTGTTGACTGGTATCAGGCAGGTCCAGTCACTTATTACACCTGACCACATCCCATTGTTTAGAGAACACTATGGAGGTATCCTGGATATGGTTATGGACCTTGACCCTTCTCAGAGGAGCATGATCCACACATGCTTGCAGTTTTATGACCCTTCTTTGAGATGTTTCACATTCCCAGACTTTCAGTTAGGGCCTCTGCTGGAAGAATTTTCTTCATTGATTGGAGTACCTATCAGGGGTGGAATCCCTTTCAACCCAGAGATGCCAGCTCCCAGAAATGAAGAAGTAGCAAAGGCATTGTACTTGGAGCCTGCCTTGATTGAGCAAAGTATGACAACAAAAGCTGGGATCCCTGGTTTGCACTTGGACTTCCTAATTTCTCAGTCCATCCTGAAGGCCTCATTGGGAGAATGGAGGGCAGTTTGTGCACTGTTAGCCCTCAGTATATATGGGGCTATATTGTTTGCAGATGAGCCCAAATTTGTCAGCAAGAATGCCATCCATCTGTTTCTTCTGAAGAACCCAGTACCCACTCTGCTGGGAGACTTTTATTACTCCATTCATCAGAGGAATGAGAAACAAAGGGGAAAGTTGGTAAGATGTTGTACTCCTTTGTTTCACACCTGGCTGCTCAAACACCTGCCTAAGTCAGATGCCTTCCTAAATCCTCACCAACAGAAGAATTGGGCCAAGAGGCTCATTGCCTTGACTTCAGATGACATTAGATGGTGCACCCAGAGCACCAAAGGCAAAGACATCATCACCAGCTGTGGACAATAGCCAAATGTGCCTCTGATAGGAGTAAAGGGTTGCATCAACTACAATCCTTTGCTGTTTAAAAGACAACTGGGCTATGCTTTGGTTCACCCTCCCAGAGTGCAAGATTTAGCTGAGACCCTGTATTGTGAAGTAAAACCTAATTCAGCTGTTGTCAGGCAAGCATCCTGGGCTTGGGACAACATCCAGACAAAAGGGATGGCTATTCTTGGAAGATGCAATAATGTTGCTTCAGCTCAGTACTATGACTGGTCCCGTGCTAGAGCTCAGATTACTGGAATGCCCTTCACCTTGGAGGACATACCTGGACCCTCTACAGTGCAACCTGCAGCAACTGTCAGCCTAGAAGA
This sequence comes from Lathyrus aphaca, assembly GCA_963966055.1. Classification (NCBI taxonomy): domain Eukaryota; kingdom Viridiplantae; phylum Streptophyta; class Magnoliopsida; order Fabales; family Fabaceae; genus Lathyrus; species Lathyrus aphaca. Next base: position 525,781,686 of record OZ014523.1, on the reverse strand, counting down.
ATTTGAGAAACTGAAGGAAAGGAATGAGAACTTATCTCAAGCTTTGAAGAAGACTCTGTGGGAAAGAAGTGATGGTCGTTTGGACATTGATAGGTTGGAGAAGCTTAGGGTAGAGCATCTTGCCAAAATTGAGAAGACAGAGGACTACATCAGGAAAGCAAGAGTTGGGGAGCAAATATTGAAGAATGCCTGTAAAGAGGCCAAGATTCAGAAGGCTAGGACTGAGCTCTATCTACAAGAGAGTCAGGCTAGGTGGGTCAGGATCACTGAAGCCCGTACTCAAGAAGACCAGAAAACTCAAGCCAAGATTGAACAGTTAGAGGCCAATGAGAAGAAGCAGCAGGAAGCTTTATTGACAGCCCAGAAGGAGATTTCAGAGTTGAAGCTCAGAGCTGGATTGAAGAGATCAAAGGACCAGGACAGGCATAAAAAGCTGATCGCTGCCATTGCCACCAGGAACCTCCTCATTAGGACCATTACAGAGCACCCAGCTGGTCCAGTGACTGAAGCACTCCTGAAGGAGGTCAAAGAGGATGAGTTTGGACTGGATGTCTGATCCTTTGTTTGTTGTTATTTCCATTTGATGTACTTTTCTTCTTTTGTTGTATTTTGACCCTCCAGGGGCATGTGTTGTAAAACAAACTATGTATTGTTCATCATTTGTAATATATTAGTTTGCTTTCAATGGGTTTCTTTTCTCAGCAACATCAAGTATCTCCCTCGAGGTCTGGAAAGGTCAAAACCAAGAACCAAACCGGATACATTGGAAAACAAATAAGCATATTGCATTGCATACTAACTTTTGTTTTGTTTTGTAGGTTTTATTATTATTGTTTCTAACTTTGTTGTGATCTCAGGAAACATTGCTCGTCGCCGAGTGTTCCCTGTCAATCGTGTGCACCGGTACCCTACTCGCAACAACCTTCCCGGTATTCAAATGGAACAAGTATAGCAGGATCTAACTGAGGTCAGAAATCAGATGGCTAATGAAAGAGTGGAGATGAGAAATCAAATGACTCAATTCATGGCTGTAATGACTGGCTTGGCCCAGAGTCAAGAAAGGCTAAGGGAACTGGTGGAAAGACAAACTCCCGAGGAACCTCGTCTTGGGACAGGAGGGACTAGTAACAATGAGTGGGGCTAGCCTCGTATTGACCCACCAGTATTTGGACCTCATCTAGATCCGGAAGTCAACATCCCGAGAAACGTGCAAGGTAATACTGTTGGAGGGAGAATCTTGCAAGAGGATCCCCAAGAAGAGCAGTTTACTGTTATGGGAGCTGGAGATGAAGTCTATGACAGGAGATTGGATGAAATTGCTGAGAAGTTGAGATCTTTGGAGTCTCAAAATTCCTTAGGCTTTGATGTGATGGATATGGGACTAGTGGATGGGGTGAGAATTCCCCACAAATTCAAACCCTCGTGCTTTGAGAAATACAATGGAACCTCTTGTCCACGAACTCACCTGCAGTCTTTCCTGGGAAGACTTAAAGCGTATACCATGGATGAAAAGCTGTGGATGTTCTACTTTGAAGACAGTCTGACTGGGGCTTCAAGAGAGTGGTATTCACATTTGACCAGAGCTACCATTAGATGCTGGAAGGACTTAGCTGAAGCCTTTATCAGGCAATATCAATACAATCTGGACATGGCTCCTAACAGGACCCTCCTAATGGGAATGTCTCAATCTTCCAGAGAGAGCTTTAGGGAATATGCCCAAAGGTGGAGACAGCTTGTTGCTGCTATCCAACCACCCATGTCAGAAAGGGAAATGGCTGACATGTTCATGAATACGTTGCAAGGGACCTATATTGATAGATTGGCTGCCTTCTCCTCTACCAGCTTTGTTGATGTCGTCATAGCTGGTGAAAGGATTGAAAGTCTATTAAAAATGGGTAAGATTTCCGACAATGGTGCAAGTTCATCCAGTAATCCCAGGAAGCCTTTTGTGGGACCCCGAAGAGCTGGGGAGACAAATTCCATTCATGCAAGCAGGGGCAGACCTCAGTATGTGCACCGGTCAGTAGCAGCTGTTACCATTCCAGCTCCGATTCCTCAACAATCAGCATATCCTCAACAACAACAACCACAGTATCAACAACAAGTTCACTATCCGCAACAGAGAACCTACAACAACAGCAACAACAACCAACAACAGCGTCCTTTCCAACGAAGACCATCACAGGCAAACAGGGTGATTGACCCAATCCCAATGCCATATGCTGCACTTTTGCCACAACTCCTGAAGCTCAACCTGGTTGAGTTAAGGACATTGGCACCTCCAGATCCCTCCAATATGCCAAAGAACTACGATGCCAATGCCAGGTGTGCATTCCACTCGAACGCACCGGGGCATAATACTGAGAAATGTAGGGCCTTACAGATGAAAGTCCAAGACCTGGTGGACTCAAAAGCTCTCAACTTTGCACCTCCTCCGAATGTCACAAGGAATCCAATGCCTAGTCACAACAGGCCTAAGATTAATGCCATTGAGGAGGGCAAACCATCCACCTTAATCACCAGTGTTGCACAAATTCGAACACCTTTGGTTGAAATTAAAGCTCAACTTTTAGAATGCCAAGTGTTCCCCGGGTGTGAGCTCGGCTGTGAGTATTGCAACATTGCAGTCAATGGGTGTGAAAGGCTGAGAAGCGGCATAGATGGTCTTATTAAGGATGGTATCCTTCAGATTTCGACAACGGCACCTACAAATCCAGCAATTCCTTTAACAACAATCCCAGATACTCCTACAACGTCAGCCACCATTGTTCCAACGGATTCCACTACAACTCCAACAACTACTCAATCAATCACCTCCGCGGATACGAGTTCGGTCACCATTCCTGCTACAACTTCAACACCCATCCAGTCAATAGAATCTTCTACAACACCAGCAAAAGTTAATGAAGATGTTTCAACAGTTACAATCTACTATGACCCATCAAATGTTCCTCCCAGCAGCGATTTCCAACAACAAACCATGGCACCTCCTGCCAGATCACCAGTCACAATTTACTATGAGCCGCACACCATTACAGTACCCTCCTCTGCAGCAATCAGTCTGGTCACCATTACGGTGCCTGGACCGGTTCCTTATGAAAGCAGTAATGCCATACCTTGGCATTATGGCTCTGATCTCTACTGCAACGGGGAGAAAATCACTCTGGATTCATCGACCTCTTCTCCACAAGTTGATAATGTTGGGGGAGGCGGAGGCTTCACCAGAAGCGGACGCCTTTTTGCCTCACAAACACAAAGACCTAATGTTGAAGCAAAAGTTGCTGCCAAAGCAAAAGGAAAGAGTGTGGTATCTGAAGAGCCAACTACCAGAGACACTCAGAAGACATCTTTTGAACAAGATGTAGACGAGTTCATGAGAATCATAAAAAGGAGTGATTACAAGGTGGTGGACCAGCTTCACCAAACACCCTCCAAAATCTCCATATTATCACTGTTGATGTGTTCCGAAGCTCACAGGAACGCATTGTTGAAAGTCCTGCACGCAACATACGTGCCAGAGGAGATTACTGTTAATCAGCTAGAAACTATGGTTGCAAATGTCAACACCAGTCATGAACTGGGCTTTACCAATGTTGACTTAACAACAGAGGGACGCAACCATAACAAGGCTTTGCATATCACCTTGGAATGCAAGGGTGATGTTCTGTCTCATGTACTGGTGGACACTGGATCATCACTCAATGTTCTACCAAAGAAAGCCTTAGTGAAGCTGGAGTATGATGGCTTGGCATTGCGTCCAAGTAATTTGGTGGTAAGAGCATTTGATGGCTCTAAAAGATCGGTGCTTGGGGAGATTGATCTGCCTGTGTTGATTGGCCCGCAGACCTTCAAAACTACCTTCTTTGTGATGGACATACAGCCGGCCTACAGCTGTCTGTTGGGTAGACCCTGGATCCACGCCGCTAGCGCTGTTACGTCTACCCTTCACCAGAAGTTAAAATTCGAGTCGGAAGGCCAAATCATCACCATCTGTGGGGAAGAGGACATCTTTGTTAGCCAACTGGCTACGTATAAGTACATAGAAATGGATGGGGTGATCCATGAGACCATGAGTCAGGGGTTTGAGGCCCTCAACATTAATGAAGCATCTGCTGTACTGGGAACTTCCATCACATCATATCAGCAAGCCCGGAAGGTTGTTGAGGAAGGTACCGCCCAAGGCTGGGGCAAGCTGCTGCCCGTGGAAAAGAAAGAAGACCGATTTGGGTTGGGTTACAGACCAACTCAACAAGATCAATCAGAGGCTGCGAAAGAGCCCAAGTTTGTCAGTGGGGGAATGCTCACCCCGGATGCTGTGAATAGTTTGAAAGATGAGTCAGAAGACGAGCGCAACCTGGAAAGCTGGATACGTCCAAGGATCCCGGGGAGCCATGTCTCAAACTGGTCTTCCCAGGAAATTATAAGAGTTACTCCTGCAGAGTAATTATTATTTCCTGTATTTTAAAGCATGCATCAAGTCCTACATCTTGCCCAAGATGTCAGGACTCATTTTGTAATCGGGCCATCTTGTATTTTGTGCAAAGATCAATTAATGAATATCAGGACATCTTTTGCAAATGAGTCTTTTCTTTTTCGCTCACTATTTTTCATTTTTCATTTTTTGTACAAAAATAAAATGGAAATGTTTTTCAAAATAAATAACTTCATTTTCACTTTTTCTAAATAAGATAAAATTGATCACTAAAATGAACCAATCTAAACCCTTGCAGAAAGTGCCCTTCAGACCGCACCGACAACAGCACTGCTATGACTTCGTATGACTTTGACAATCCAATCAATCAAGCTGATGAAGGGGTTGAAGAAGATTATGAGCTACCTGAAGAGCTAGCCAGGTTGTTGAGACAAGAGGAGAAGGTTATCACTCCTCATCAGGAGGAGATTGAAACGGTTAATCTTGGCACGGAATAAGACGTGAAAGAAGTTAAGATCGGGGCCTGCCTGCAAGATCCAGTAAAAGAGCAACTGATTGACATGCTTCGGGAGTATGTGGATGTTTTTTCTTGGTCTTATCAGGATATGCCAGGGTTGGACACTGACATTGTCATGCACAAGCTACCTTTGAAAGAAGATTGCCCGCCAGTAAAACAGAAGTTGCGCCGTACTCGCCCAGATATGGCAATGAAGATAAAGGAAGAGGTACAAAAACAGTGGGACGCCGGTTTCCTTGCTGTGACTAGCTATCCGCCGTGGGTTGCTAATATTGTACCTGTGCCTAAGAAGGATGGCAAGGTGAGGATGTGTGTGGATTACCGGGACCTGAACAGAGCCAGCCCGAAAGATGACTTCCCTTTACCTCACATTGATGTATTGGTCGACAATACGGCTCAGTTCTCGGTATTCTCCTTCATGGATGGATTTTCAGGATACAATCATATCAAAATGTCACCTGAAGACATGGATAAGACAACTTTCATCACACCCTGGGGCACATTCTGTTATAAGGTAATACCATTCGGACTGAAGAATGCTGGTGCCACTTATCAACGGTCTATGGTAACATTATTCCATGACATGATCCACAAAGAAATTGAATGTTATGTGGATGACATGATTGCCAAATCCCTCACAGAAGAAGACCACCTGGTAAATCTGTTGAAGTTATTCAAGTGTCTGAGGAAGTACCAATTGAATTTAAACCCCAACAAATGCACATTCGGGGTGCGATCCGGTAAGCTGCTAGGATTTGTTGTGAGTGAAAAGGGAATTGAAGTCGACCCTGATAAAGTCAAATCCATTCAAGAAATGCCTGCACCAAAGTCGGAAAAAGAAGTTCGGGGGTTTCTGGGTAGATTGAACTACATTTCAAGGTTCATATCTCACCTTACAGCAACCTGTGAGCCTTTGTTCAAGCTGTTAAGGAAGGAGCAAACGGTCAGGTGGAACGAAGACTGCCAGAGGGCTTTTGACAAAATTAAGGAATACTTACAAGAGCCTCCAATCCTTATGCCTCCAGTTGAAGGAAGACCTCTAATCATGTACTTGACGGTATTAGAAGAGTCAATGGGGTGTGTGTTGGGCCAGCATGAAGAGTCTGGTCGAAGAGAGTATGCAATATACTACCTAAGCAAAACGTTTACCGACTGTGAACAACGTTATTCACTGCTCAAGAAAACTTGTTGTGCTTTAGCGTGGGCTGCTCGCCGACTAAGGCAGTATATGTTGACCCACACTACCTTGTTGATATCCAAGATGGATCCAGTCAAGTACATATTTGAGAAGCCAGCACTTACCGGACGGGTTGCAAGATGGCAAATGATTCTCACAGAATATGACATTCAATACACATCTCAAAAAGCCATCAAGGGCAGTGTGTTGTCTGATTATCTTGCTGAGCAACCCATTGATGATTACCAACCTATGAGATTTGACTTCCCCGATGAAGACATCATTTCATAAAAGCAAAAGATTATGAAGATCCTATTCACACTGAAGAGCCTGACCCAGAAGAAGAATGGACTATGATGTTTGATGGGGCTGTTAATATGAATGGTCGTGGTGTTGGTGCAGTACTCATTACACCTAAGGGAGTTCACATGCCTTTCTCGGCAAAACTCACCTTTAACTGCACTAACAACGAAGCTGAATACGAAGCTTGTATTGTGGGTCTTGAGGAAGCCATTGACCTCAGGATCAAGACTTTGACTGTGTTCGGAGATTCAGCTCTGGAAATCAATCAAACCAACGACAAATGGTACACTCACCAGGATCGTCTGATTCCATACCGGGATTATACAAGGAGATTACTAACTTTCTTCACAACAGTCAAGCTTGAGTATATCCCTCGAGATGAAAATCAGTTTGCAGATGCTCTGGCTACCATTTCCTCCATGATCAAAGTTCAAGCTGCCAACTTTGTACCTCGGATTTCAGTATCCATACTTGACCGACCAGCATACGTATTCTCAGTAGACATTGCTAAAGATGACAAGTCTTGGTTCTATGACATCAAATACTTCTTAGAGGATCAAACATACCCTCCTGGGGCATCTTCCAATGATAAGAAGACATTAAGAAGGTTGGCTAGTAGTTTCTTCCTAAATGCTGATGGTTCCCTGTATAAGAGGAACTTTGATATGGTACTTCTCAGATGCGTTGATAGGGCAGAATCAGACTTGTTGATGCATGAGGTGCACGAAGGATCTTTTGGTACCCATGCTGGAGGGCATGATATGGCTTAAAAGTTGCTAAGATTGGGCTATTACTGGATCACAATGGATGCAGACTGTTGTGCGTATGCCAGAAAATGCCATAAATGCCAGATTTACGCGGATAAAGTGCATGTGCCTCCGAATCCTCTGAATGTGATGTCTTCACCCTGGCCCTTTGCCATGTGGGGCATTGATATGATTGGTAAGATTGAACCGACTGCTTCAAATGGCCACAGATTCATCCTGGTAGCCATTGACTACTTCACCAAGTGGGTCGAGGCAGCTTCCTATGCAAATGTTACCAGGCAAGTGGTAGCCCGATTTCTAAAGAGAGACATCATCTGTCGGTACGGAGTGCCCGAGCGAATCATTACTGATAATGGTTCCAACTTAAACAACAAAATGATGGCAGAACTATGCCGGGACTTCAAGATCCAACACCACAATTCTTCTCCTTACAGGCCAAAGATGAATGGCGCTGTTGAGGTAGCTAACAAGAATATCAAGAAGATTGTGCAAAAGATGGTGGTCACCTACAAAGACTGGCATGAAATGCTACCATTTGCCTTGCATGGGTACCGTACGTCAATCAGGACATCCATTGGGGCAACACCATATCAGCTTGTGTATGGTATGGAGGCAGTCCTACCTGTTGAAGTTGAATTACCTTCCCTACGGGTACTGATGGATGTCAAATTGAACGAAGCAGAATGGGTCCGATCCCGATACGAGCAACTGAATCTGATTGAAGAAAAGAGATTAGCTACAATCTGTCATGGGCAGTTATATCAGAAGAGAATGAAGAAAGCCTTCGATCAGAAAGTCAGGCTTCGAGAGTACCAAGTAGGAGAACTTGTGCTGAAAAGACTCCTCCCTCCTCATACAGACCACAGGGGCAAGTGGACTCCGAATTATGATGGTCCATTCATAGTAAAGAAAGTTTTCTCTGGTGGAGCACTGATGCTCAATACTATGGATGGTGAAGACTTCCTGTCCCCTGTGAATTCAGATGCAGTTAAAAGATACTTCGCATAAAATGACCCGCTGGACATAAAAACAGAATGTAAGTCCAGGCAAAAATAGGGCATCCCGGCGAGTCAAAAACAGAATAAAAGACTCGGGCAAAAATAAGGGAAAATAAATAAATAAAATGTACACCCGCTGAGTTGAAAAGCCACATTGGACAACTCAGGCAAAAATGGGTATCCCGGTGGATTGAAAACCTGGAAGGGCGATCCACGCAAAATAAGGGAATAAGCGAACAACTGCATTCTGAATTCGTCTGTATCACTTACAACCTGGCAAGCTTCGAAAATATAAAGCATCGGTCAGAATCAGCTTTCTTCAAAAAGCAAGATGAGAAGAACGTCAATGTCATACAAGTCATAGCAAAAGGGAAGCTCACTGAAGCGTCATCAACATTGCCAGCACTTTTTGTTTCTCAATTTATAACAATCTCCTCATTTCAGGGGATTTGTTTCTTTGACTGTATTTGCCAATTCAGGGCACACAAATTAATAATATCAGATTTTTCAGTCACATTCTGTTTCGTACATTTTATCTTTATTTGCAAAAATGTTCGATGTCCTTAATATTGATTGCATAAGTACAGATGCACCTTTTCTAAATCACATGCTTATAGGAAATATATTACTCCCGGGAGTGTTTAAATTCTTATGATGGGATCCAGTAGGGGATGCTTCGGGGTACCTGTACGTTTCTTTGTCTTTACATGATTGCAGGTGCTCAAAGTGCAACATGGGGCATGGAAACTTCTCCCTAGCAAGCTGCCAAATCATTATCTACTCGGCACATCTAAGCACCAGAGATGCTTTATCCCCAGCTGAGTTGCCAATCATCATTACTCCTCAGCCAAATGTCAGACAGGGAACTATCTCCTCACAGAGTTTCAGTCTCTATCCAGAAGAGCAATGTCCGAAGATCTCACGACGAAGTGACGGAAGCTTCCACGGACCCCAGCTGGGCTCCTCATCACCAAGAATACGTCTATCAGTAATTTATTCCCCCAAGCAGAGTCATACACATCAGATCTACCAATGATCTCATCCCCAGCTGGGACATTTCTTTCAAAGCAGATCAGCCAGAGATCTCCACAGCAACGGATCCGAATCCCGGATCGGTATCTGTGCATAATCATAGCATTTGCATCATATTTTCCCCCATAGCGTAGCATTCCGTCTAATACGGAGCATTACGGCAAAAATCAAACATATTGCATAAATCATAAGCCGTGTTCTGAATCAAACAGTTGTGTATACCAACTCTCCATTTGCAATATACAAAATACTTCCCAAACTCCCCAGCGGAAAGCCAAAACATCCTCTTGGCACTCACAAATACAGATGCAGGCTCCTTTTGGCACTCGTCCGTGTCATCATTCCCCAGTAAAGTCACCTGAGCATCTCTACAGACAGATACACATTTATATACAATTCTCTGACACCCGTCCGTATCACCGTCCCCCAGCATAGTTGCCTAAATACTTTGTAAACCAAACACTTGTTTATAATACACTCCTTCTGACACCCGTCCGTGTCATACCCCCCAGCAAGTTGAACACTCGTATGTGTCTCACCCATGTTTACTTATTTCAGATACTCGTCAGTATCTCGTATATACCACTTAAATCCCCTCAGAGTCAACACTCGTCCATGTTCTTTGTTAACCAGTTGATACTCGTCCGTATCACCATCTCTGAACATGCGTCAGCGTTTGTTTCTATTGATACTCGTCCGTATCATAGTCTTAAGGATGCTCGTCCGCATCTTTAATCTATACACCGTGTCAGACACTTATGTCTTTGCCCCCTCGAAATTAGACACTCGTCTGTGTCTACCATTCCCCAGAAGAATTCCCGGCAAATCTTGATAAACTATTTCCTTTCTATCTGACATTCGTCCTATGTCATGATATTTCCGGCAGCCGTACCCTGCCAGGTGATCGTCCTTCACCTTTTTGATGATCGTCCTTCATCATCCCCAGCGGAGTCTCTATTCATTAGAACCCCTTCCTATCTGACATTCGTCCTATGTCCTGATATTTTTAGCAGTCGTCCCCTGCTAGGTGATCGTCCTTCACCTCTTGATGATCGTCCTTCATCATTTTATCCGATGGCCGTCCCCATCGTTGATTCTGTTATCTGACATTCGTCCTATGTCGTGATACTTTCGGCAATCGTACCTTGCCAGGTGATCGTCCTTCACCTTAGATGATCGTCCCTCATCTTACCCCCAACAAGAGCAGCTGTCCCCTGCTAGGTGATCGTCCTTCACCTTCGATGACCGTTCCTCATCATTTATTGCTTCAACCCGATGGTCGTCCCCATTATTTACCTTTGAATCCCCATAGATTCTTATAACTTTATTTGATAGTCGTCCCCATCATGATCCCTCTATTTCCCCAGCATGTCGGTCGTCCCCGTCATTACTTCATCCCCAGCAGTCGTCCTCTGCTCGACGGTCGTCCTCCGTCGCCCGCACTTTATAAATCATACTTTACTCCCTTTTACAATCTATATCCCTTTTCTTCTTCATTCAGTGAGTGCAAATTTTGGACTGTCTTTGGTATTCAACCACAAGTTATCTTGTTCGCCTGTTAAGCCGCCGCTTACATCCTACACAACTAACTCATGTTTGAATAGGGGTAGCTGTAAACACCCCAAATTTGCCCTCACTCATTTTCACCATGGCTTGTGATTTCTTTTCATTTGCATAAGCTCAACCATAGCATCTCATATTACATTTTTGCTTCACTGCATTGGTTCAAAGTCATCTGCATCTAGGGTTTGTGATCTAAGCAATCCAAGGGCTATCTGAGCCACTCCAAAGGTCTTCAATCATCTCAAGAGGTTCCATGTATGTTCTAGCATCATATTATATTCTCCCAAGGTCAAGGAAATCAGAAAATCACAAGAACTGAGAAAGGCATGGAAGTAGAGCCAGGTTTAACTACACAGATGACCTAAAATTAGGGTTTTGGTTTCAGAGGCCATAACTCCAAATTATTTGGTCATTCTTGTTTCTAATGGTCTCTATATGATATGAGGATCATGCATACCAATTTTCATGAAGAAATTCAATGGGGAAGGCATCTGATCACAAGATGACTTCTTGAGCAAGTTAGTGCAAAATCAGGGCATCTGAGGCCCCCAATTGCCCAACCAAAGGGTCTTCTCCATCATTTTGAATGTGTATGATCTTTATTTGATCTTAGAAGATGTTAGAAGTTCACAAAATTGAAGAATTTCAAGCCATTTGCAAAGTTGCCATTTTGGGAAAGTGACTTGTAATGTAAACTTGTCATTTTGGGAAAGTTTTTCAACCTCCTCTTTTTGATCCAAAAATGCTTCAAATGGAAAATCTTTGGTCATGAAAGTTGTAGATTGGATCCTCCCATTTTCAAAAAGTACAAGAACTCATTCTAATTCATTTTAGAACAAAAGTTATGGCCTTGCAAAGTTGGACAAAATCACATAAATTTCACTTTTACACCAAAGAGTGAAACTTGCAAATTCTCATGCCAAGCATTTCTATGACTTCAAATGGACTTCTACACATCATAACATCATAACACATTGCCTAAAACTCAGAATTGGCCAAAGAATTTCCAAGTTTCATGACTTGTGCATGAAGGAATCAAGAAAGGGCCAAACTTAATGAAAATTGCAAAAAACCCCATAAGCTTCAATCCACTTGCTGGTTTGCCTCAATCTCACTTCCATGGTTCTCCTTGATCACAGCTGCACAAGACATGCCTTTGTCCTTGGTCTGAACTTGCCCATACCTCAAAGGACACCTAACCTTGACTTTTGGCAAAATGAACCATACCAATCAACATAGCCCACACCAACTCCACAGACCTATCACAGCTTGATAAGTGGACAAAATGAAACTCAAAACATACAAGAAGCAAGCCTGAAACCACAACATCACCATAGTTCACAAAAACCTCCCTCTTAGCATTTTCATTCGAAACTGATCACATAAGCCACAAACCTTAAAACAAACTTCATAGAACAACTCACCATGATCCACTGATCATTTCCCAACCATCACCTTGCCCTGAAACCCTTCATATCAAAAACACGATTTCCCTCCCTCATTGAACTGAACTGTATCAAACTCACAAATCAGCCTCAAAACACTCCAACCAAGCATCAAAGCTTCTTCAGGGAGTTCATTGGAGGCATTTGGAAGCAGGAAAGCAGCCTGAAAGCTCTGGGGTTGAAAGCTTCATCTCAGGTAGCCTTGTGAAAACATTTTTCCAGAACCTTTATTTTAAGTTCTTAATTAGTTGTGTTTGATCCCCTGAGTGTAATGAACTTGAAATTATTGAAAATGATGGAGAGATGAGGGTGTATTGCTTGTCTGAAAGTTTTGCATATTTTGTTCTTGGCTTCGAATCATGTTTATGGCTGGAAATAAATTCCATTTGAGGATGGATTTAGGTTTAAGGGAGTGGGAGGAACAAATCTGGAGCTTTAGAGCCCCAGAAATGACCCAGGGAGGAAGTTGAGATTTTTCAGGGAGGGATGTCACCGGAGAAGACGACCGGAGTTCTTCTCCGGTGACCTGAAAGTCATTAATGCTTTAATCAAGATTAGGGCTCAGTTTGAATGTAGAGCGTACGATTTTGGTTCCCGCATGTGTCCAATGGCTCAGATCATCCCACTTAACCCTAATCCACTTAATTAACTTAATTAATTAGGGTTTAAATTTAAATATGCCAGTTTGAATGTGGACCCTCAGATCACGCGCCAAGTCAATTCCCGCGCCCTAGGTTCAAATCCCAGCCTTTGGATCAGTTGACTTTCCATTTAATTTGATTTTTATTTCATTTTCATTGCATTTTCTTTCTCATTTAGTTTAAAATATCAAAACACATCACAAAAATCTCATTTTTTGCATCATACTTTAAAATATTTTTCTCTTTCTGAAAACAATTTTTATTTTATTTTTTGCATAATTTTCATATTTTAAATCATTTAAATGTTTATTTTTAATTGGTTAATGAAAATTAATTAATTAAAAATGCATTTAGGTATTTAAAAATCACAAAAAAATTCACATTGCATTTTAATACATTTTGAAACATTATCAAACTCTTCAAACAAATTTCTTTTTGGTTCTTGACATACTTTGATATTTTTCCTTGGAATTAAAGTACTTGAAAGGCAATATTTTTGCTCTAACCTAGAAATATTCATTCTGCCTAACCATGAAGAGTTTGGTTCTTTTTGCATTGCATTCTTCATATCATGTAGTTTCTAGGGTAAAATTGGTTTGAATTTATCTTTCATTTTCAATTTGATGTGCATTTTTCCTTTTGAAGTGCCTTAAAACCCTAGCAAACTTAAGAAAATCATAACTTCCATTAGGTTAAGACTTAGGTCCCCTCCTTTGGGAAGTGAACTTATGTAGGGTTAGGGTACCTTTGATCCCATTTGCAATTTTTTATCTTATCATTTGCTTCTGATTTTGAATTTTGCATTGCATAGTGTATGTAAAACCCTAATTTTTGCCTTCATTTGCATCCATCTTCCATATGCTTGCATTCATGAACTTACCATGACATTTTGTGCATCCACATGACATATAAGACATCTTAGGACATATTGAAATCATGTTTGATCATTGCATCATTCATTTGACATGTTTTGCTTCCATTTTATGTCATATGCTTTCATGAACTTTCATGGTTCAGAACATGCTTCATTTGCATCATCATCCTTGTATGATCATCCTCATCTCTTGATATGTGTTTGCATCATCTCTTAGCATCATTAACATCATGTTTATGCTTCTGGTTTTGGTTGGCATCATTGCATTTCATCTCATTTTCATTTCATTTCATTTCTTGTTACTAACTTTTCAGGTGGTAAGTCATTGAGAAGTGAATTTGCCTTCACTTCTCATAAATCTTTTCTCATATCTCTTGTGCATCATTGCTGCATTTTACTTTTGTTTTAGAGTGATCTTGCTCATTCATGCTCCTTCTCCTCTTTCTTTCTTCAAGCAACTTATCTTCTTAAGTGAAGTAAGTTGTCTTGCTTCCTTCTGCTTCTCCTCCTTTTTATGTGCTTCTTCCTTGGTGGCTTCTCTCTTGAAGGTCTTTTGCAAGCCTCATAAACCCTAGGAACACCCAAGCATGATAACAATTAGGGTTTGATTAGTTCCACATTAGATTTACCTTTGTGTCATCTTTGTGTCTTCTCTTCTCATCTCATAATCAAGGACTAAACCTTAAAAGTTTTAAGGCTTTGTGATTAAGCTTATGCCTGCATCCTTCTATTAGGATGGAGTGTATAACTTTAATCCTAAGAGTTAAACCCTTAATGTGTTTAAACCCTTTAATCAATCCATTTAATAATCACTAAGACATCAAGCTTGTAACTTGGGCCTTGCATTAGGGTTCTAATTCTTCCTTAATTGGTTAAGAAGGACTAACCCTAGTGTTAATGGACAAGTCCCCCTCAAGTTGTCTTACAAACCATAAAATTCACTTCTTAATCTTACCATTAACTAAAATCCACTTTAACAAAGGCTTTGTTTTGTCATGAGGTTAATCCCTAATCATGGATTAAGTTGAGGAGCCTTCCTCAGCTTAAATGTTCTCATCTATTATCCTTCTATTAGGATGGTGTAATGGGTCCATTAAGTCCTTGATTATGGCTTAAACTCATTACTCAAAACTAAACAAAAACAAAAAAAACATCTAAATAATCACAAGTAGGTTAATGATCTTAATCCTACATCATGGTGATTAAGTGTGAGGTGCTTACCTCACACTTAAGGTATTCTCATTACCCCTAATCAGAGGGAGGATGTGATGAGCTTACTAACCCTTGGTTTAGGCTTAAGCTCATTTTCTTATGCAAAACGCCAAAAACAATAACAAAACTAAAAACACAAAAACAAACAGAAATCGTCTCCTTCGGGAGTCTTTTCTCACCTCATTCATTCACAAACGCGAACTTGCTTCTTCCGTCTAATGCAAGACAGTTTGCACCTGAGCCAGACAGGTCATACACTTGAGCATAGGCAAGTAAGCAGTTCACAAGTCAATTTATCTTTCAGTCTCTTTGAGTCGAACTACGGTGTTCTGACTTCCTCATTGCACGAGAGGATACGTAGGCATAACTTAACTGTTATCGAACAAAAAAAGTCTCTGTATATTCCCCCTCCTCCAGCATTATTCTTTTAGCCTCATAGTCTTGAGCTTTGCACTCTTGCTCTTACACTGACACCTCACATATTTCACTTCACATTTCTTTTACACTGACACATGCATTCTTTTCCAGCCTTTGTACACAAAATAGCACTGACACTACCCCTTTTAAACCAAATCTTTTAAGCGTGGATCCCGTCGAGTACGGCGGACAATCTGGGTGCTAATACCTTCCCAGGTTGTAACCAACCCCCTTTCTCAGTTTCTCTGGTTCGCAACCGTCTTATCCATCTTTTCTTAGGTCTATGCAGCATTACCTTTCCTTCGGGATAAAAATGCCTAGCTTGCGACTCTATTCATTCTCTTCTCTTTCGCCGACCGTTCGCGTCTGTACCCCTTCTGACCGGGTGTCATCAGGTGGGAGGGACAATATATTATACACAAGTTTATACTAGTTTTACTCAAAAAATCAAATTAAATCGAGGACTATACGAAACGATACAAAACTTTTCAGATCCTTCATATATTTTACGAGGGAAGGTTGTGATGGAAGTCCATGCAAAAAATCATCTGAAAATTTGATTTTATGAAACTTTTCCAAATGCAAGTTTCGGTCAAAAATCATAATATATTATACATAAGTTTATATTAGTATTGCTCATAAAATCAAATTAATTCGAGGACTGTACAAAACGATACAAAATTTCTCAGATACTTCCGATATGTTACGTTGGAAGGTTACGATGGAAGTATATGCACAAAATCATCTTAAAATTAGATTCTACGAAACTTTTCGAAATGCAAGTTTCAGTCAAAAAATCGTATATATATTACAGACAAGTTTATGCTAGTTTTGCTCAAAAAATCAAATTATATCGAGGACTATATGAAACGATACAAAACATTTCAAATCCTTCTTATATATTATGAGGGAAGGTAATGATTGAAGTATATGCACAAAATCATCT
The DNA here is from genome assembly GCA_963966055.1 of Lathyrus aphaca. NCBI lineage: Eukaryota > Viridiplantae > Streptophyta > Magnoliopsida > Fabales > Fabaceae > Lathyrus > Lathyrus aphaca. The sequence goes on along the minus strand of OZ014523.1, from coordinate 525,765,362 downwards.
TAAAATTAGATTCTACGAAACTTTTCGAAATGAAGTTTCAGTCAAAAAATTGTAATATATATTATACACAAGTTTATACTAGTTTTGCTCAAAAAATCAAATTAAATTGAGGACTATATGAAACGATACAAAACTTTTCAGATCCTTCCTATATGTTACGTGGGAAGCTTATAATGGAAGTCCATGCAAAAAATCATCTGAAAATTTTATTCTACGAGACTTTTCAAATTGCAAGTATCGGTCACAAAATCGTAAATATATTATACACAAGTTTATACTAGTTTTACTCAAAAAATCAAATTAAATCGAGGACTATACGAAATGATACAAAACATTTCAGATGCTTCCTATATTTTAGGAAGGAAGGTTGTGATGGAAGTCCATGCAAAAAATCATCTTAAAATTTGATTCTATGAAACTTTTCCAAATGCAAATTTCGGTCAAAAAATCATAATATATTATACACATGTTTATACTAGTATTGCTCAAAATATCAAATTAAATCGAGGACTGTACGAAACGATACAAAACTTTTCAGATCCTTCCGATATGTTACGAGGGAAGTGTCGCTCCCACCAAATGACACCCAGGTCAGAAGGGGTACAGACGCGAACGGTCGGCGAAAGGAGAGAATGAATAGAGTCGCCAACTTGGCATTTTTGTCCCGAAGGAAAGGTAATGCTGCATAAACCTAAGAAAAGATATGGATAAGACGGTTGCGAACCAGGGAAACTGAGAAAGGGGGTTGGTTACAACCTGGGAAGGTATTAGCACCCAGATTGTCCGTCGTACTCGACGGGATCCACGCTTAAAAGATTTGTGTTTTAAAGGGGTAGTGTCAGTGCTATTTGTGTATCAATGCTGGAAAGAAAGCAAGTGTCGGTGTAAAAGAAATGTGAAGTGCATAAGAGAAGTGTCAGTGTAAAAATGATGTGCTTAAGACTATGAGGCTTAAAGAATAATGCTGAAAGAGGGGGAATATACAGAGACTTTTGTTCGATAACTGTTAAGTTATGCCTACGTATCCTCTCGTGCAATGAGGAAGTCAGAACACCGTAGTTAGACCCAAAGAGACTGAAAGATAAATTGACTTGTGAACTACTTGCTTGTCTATGCTCAAGTGTATGACCTGTCTGGCTCAGGTGCTAACTGTCTTATATTAGACGGAAGAAGCAAGTTCTCGTTTGTGAGTGAATGAGGTGAGAAAAGAATCCCGGAGGAGACGATTATTGTTTGTTTTTGTGTTTTCAATCTTTTATTGATTTTTGGAGTTTGTCATAAATTGATGAGCTTAAGCCTAAACCAAAGGGTTAGTAAACTCATCACATCTTCCCTCTGATTAGGGGTAATGAGAATACCTCAAGTATGAAGTAAGCACCTCACACTTAATCACCATGGTGTAGGATTAAGATCATTAACCTACTTATATTTATTTAGATGTTTTTTGTTGTTTTGTTTAGTGTTAAGTAATGAGTTTAAGCCATAATCAAGGATTTAATGGACCCATTACACCATCCTAATAGAAGGATAATAGATGAGAACATTTAAGCTGAGGAATGCTCCTCAACTTAATCCATGATTAGGGATTAACCTCATGACAAAACAAAGTCTTTATTGAGGTGGATTTTAGTTAATGGTAAGATTAAGAAATGGATTTTATGATTTGTAAGACAACTTGAGGGGGACTTGTCCATTAACACTAGGGTTAGTCCTTCTTAACCAATTAAGGAAGATCTAGAACCCTAATGCAAGGCCCAAGTTACAAGCTTGATGTCTTGATGATTATTAGATGGATTGATTAAAGGATTTAAACACATTAAGGGTTTAACACTTAGGATTAAAGTTATACACTTCATCCTAATAGAAGGATGCAGGCATAAACTTAATCACAAAGCCCTAAAACCTTTAGGGTTTAGTCCTGGATTATGAGATGAGAAGAGAAGACTCAATGATGACACAAAGGTAAAAGCTAAATGGGGGACTAATAAAACCCTAATTGTGATCATGCTTGGTTGTTCCTAGGGTTTGTGAGGCTTAAGAGAGAAAGAATCTTCAAAGAGCCACCAAGGAGAGAAACAGATGAATGGAGAAAGAAACAGAGAGAAGCAAGACAACTTGCTTCACTTAAGAAGACAAGTTTCTTGAAGGAAGAAAGAGGAGAAGGAGCATGAATGAGCAAGCTCACTCAAATACAAAGGTAAAATGCAGCAATGATGCATAAGAGAGATGAAAAGAGATTGTGAGAAGTGAAGGCAAATTCACTTCTCAAAACAACTTACCACTTGAAAAGTTAGCAAAAGAAATGAAATGCCATGCAAATGAGATGAAATGTCATGATGCAAACCAAAGTCAGAAGCATAAACATGATGTTAATGATGCTAAGAGATGATGCAAACACATGTCAAGAGTTGTGGATGATCATACAAGGATGAGGATGCAAATGGAGCATGCTTGAACCATGGAAGTTCATGAAAGTTTATGAAATGATATGAATGCATAACATGGCAAATTAAAGATGCAATGATCAAACATGATTCTAATATGTCCTAAGATGTCTTATATGTCATATGGATGTAAAAAATGTCATGACAAGTTCTTGAATGCAAGCAAATGAAAGATGGATGCAAAGGAAAGCAAAAATTAGGGTTTACATACAATATGCAATGCAAAAATTCAAAAACAGAAGCAAATGACATGATAAAAAATTGAAAATGGGATCAAAGTAACCCTAACCCTACACAAGTTCACTGCCCAAAGGAGGGGATCTAACTTTTAACCTAGTGCAAGTTATGAATTTCTCAAGTCAATTAGGGTTTCAAGGTACCTCACAAAGAAAAATTCAAAACAAATTGAAAATGGAGGATAAATTCAAACCAATTTAAACCTAGAAACTACATGCTATGAAGGATGCAATGCAAGAAGAACCATCATCAAACTCCTCATGGTTAGGCAGAATGAATTTTTCTAAGTTTTAACAAAAATATTGCCTTCAAATGAATTTAATTCCAATGAAAATGGTCAAAATGCATCAAGAACCAAAAAGAAATTTGTTTTGAGAGTTTGATAATGTTTCTAAATGTTTTAAAATGCAATGTGAATTTTTTGGTGATTTTTAAATACCTAAATGCATTTTTAATTAATTAATTTCCATTAACTAATTAAAAATAAACATTTGAATGATTTAAAAATGATTTTTAATGCAAAAAATAAAAATAAAAATATTTTTGGGTTCTGAAAATTAATGAAATGTTTGACAAAAAATTTTCAGAATTTTTAAATGCGTTTTGCTATTTTAAATAATTCGTGGAAATTAAATATGAAACAAATGAAATTAAATGAATTTTAAAAGAAAAATGAGAAAGTATGCAAATCCAAGGGCTGTGGTTCAAACTCAGGGACGCGGGAATTGACTTAGCGCGCAAACGAACGGCCAGAATTCAAACTTGCCTAATTATGTCATTAGCCCTATAATCCTGAGCCCTAATCACTTTCAGATGACCGGAACAGTGTTCCGGTCATCTTCTCCGGCCAACCAAATTTCTATCTCACTCAATACGCATCAAAACCTCACCAAACTCTCCAGAATCAATCTATGAACATCATTAAACATAAACCCCACAACAAAAATCATTTATTTTTCGTGAATCAAGAGAAACAAACAAAATCATTTTTACGGGCAAACTTTCAGACAGTCAATACATGCTTGTTTCTTGACCATTCTCAAAACCAAACACATCCAGATGATCAGTGCAACTCATAGAATCATTTTATAACAAGAAATTAAAGTTCTGGAAAAAATGTTCTTGAGCTCACCTGAACTGGAGCTTTCGAAACAGGGACTTTCTGGCTGCTTCTTTGGTCCAAACAAGCTCCAATGATCCTCCTTAGAAGTTTGTGATGCTTAGCTGGAGATTATATGGTCTCTAGAGGAAGTTTGCAGAAGCTCAGGTCAATGGAGGAGGGAAATCGTGTTTTTGATGTGGGAGGTTTCAGGCCAAAACAATGGTTGGGAAATGATCAGAGGATCATGGTGAGTGGTTTTGTGAAGTTTGAAGCCTGTGTATTGAGTTTTGAAACAAAATGCATAAGAGGTAAGTTTTGGGAACTATGGCTTGTGGGAGAGATTAGGCTGTGTTGTGTTGTGCTTTTGCTTTGTTTTGATCCACATAAAGAAGTGTGATAGGTCAGAGAGTGGGTGCTGACCTATGGTGATTGGTATGGGCAAGTTGCCAAAATGTCAACTTGACTTGTACTTAGGGTATGGGCATGTGGAAGGCCTGGATTTGGGCATGGTTGTGTGCAGAAAAGATCAAGGAAGGCTCATGGATTAGATTTGGTGAGCTGTAACAAGTAGAGGCATGGTTACATGAGCTTTTGCAAATTGGTACAACTTTGGCCCCTTTGTGATTTCTTAAAGCATAAGTCATGAAACTTGGATATTCTTTGGTGCATTATGACTTTAGGCTATGGTTTATGATTGTGTAATGCATAGAAGTCAATTAGAAGTCACATTTTGCCTTGGTGTGAAGTTTTGCAACTTTGCCTCTTTGGTGCAAAAGTGAGAATTTAGTGATTTTTGCCAACTTTGACAAGCCATAACTTTTGATCAAAAATGAATTAGAATGAGTTCTTGTACTTTTTGAAAAGGGAAATATCCATTCTACAACTTTCATGACCAAAGTTTTCTCATTTGAAGCCTTTTTGAATCAAAAAGAAAGGGTTGAAAAACTTTCCCAAAATGGCATGTTTTCAATATAAGTCACTTTCCCAAAAAGGCAACTTTGCAAATGGCTTGAAATTCTTCAATTTGGTGAACTTATAACATCTTCTATGATCAAATAAAGATCATACACATTCAAAATGATGGAGAACACCCTTTGGTTGGGTCACTGGGGGCCTCAGATGCCCTGATTTTGCACTGACTTGCTCAAGAAGTCAACTCTTGATTAGATGCCTTCCCCATTGAATTTCTTCATGAAAATTGATATGCATGATCCTTATAACATATAGAGACCAATAGAATCAAGAATGACCAAAAAATTTGGAGTTATGGCCTCTGAAACCAAAACCCTAATTTTAGGTCATCTGTGCAGTTAAACCTGGCTCTGCTTCCATGCCTTTCTCAGTTCTTGTGATTCTTTGATTTCCTTGACCTTGTGGGGATATAATATGATGCTTGAACATACATGGACCCCTTTGAAGTGATTGATGACCTTTGGAGTGGCTCAGATAGCCCATGGATTGCTCAGGTCACAAACCCTAGATGTAGATGACTTAGAAGCAATGCAGTGAAGCAAAAATGCAATGTGAGATGCTATGATTGAACTTATGCACATGAAAATATCACAAGCCATGGTGTGATGAGTGAGGTCAAATTTGGGGTGTTTACAGCTGCCCCTATTCAAGCATGAGTTAGCTGTGTAGGATGTAAGTAACGGCTTAACAGGCAAACAAGATAACTGGTGGTTGAATACCAAAGACAGTCCAAAATTTGCACTACCTGAAATGAAGAAGAAAAGGGATATAGATTGTAAAAGAAAATAAAGTATAATTATAAAGTGCGGGCGACGGAGGACGACCGTCAAGCAGAGAACGACTGCTGGGGATAAAGCACTGACGGGGACGACCGCCAAGCTGGGGAAATACGGGAAATAAAGCAATGACGGGGGCGGCCGACAAGCTGGGGATATAAGAGATTATGATGGGGACGGCCACCAGGTATAAGACTCTCTGGGGATTACGGGTAACTGAAATAAATGCCGAGGTACGGTCATCAACGGTGAAGGACGGTCACCTTGCAGGGGACGGCTGCTCTGTTGGGGATAAGATGAGGGACGGTCATCTAAGGTGAAGGACGATCACCTGGAAGGGTACGGCTGCCAAAAGTATCACGACATAGGACGAATGTCGGATGAAAAGGTTGACGATGGGGACGACCATCGGATAAGCATGATGAAGGACGATCACCTAGCAGGGTACGGCTGCTCTCAGGGTTTATCATGACATAGGACGAATGTCGGATGAAAAGGATCAACGATGGGGACGACCATCGGATAAAATGATGAAGGACGATCATCAAGAGGTGAAGGACGATCACCTAGCAGGGGACGGCTGCTAAAAATATCACGACATAGGACGAATGTCGGATAGAAGAGAAGTTTTGCTGGGGACTTCGCTGGGGAAAAGTAGACACAGACGAGTGCCTAAATTCAAGGAGATATAAATGTTTGACACGGTGTATAGATTAAAGATATGGACGAGCATCCTTAAGACTATGATACGGACGAGTATCAGTAGAAACAAACACTTGACGCATGTTCAAAGATGATGATACGGATGAGTACCAACTGGTTAACAGAGAACACGGACAAGTGTTGAATCTGAGGGAATATAAGAGGTATATGCAAGATACGGACGAGTATCTGTATGAGTAAACAGTATGAGTGAGACACAGACGAGTGTTTAACTTGCTGGGGAGAGTGCGATACGGACGAGTATCGGAAAAAGTGTATTATAAACAAGTATATAGTTCCCAAAGTGTTTAGGTAATTATGCTGGGGAAGGCGACACGGACGGGCGTCAAGGAATTATATATACATATGTATTGGTGTGTTATGAGTGCAAAGGGGACGCTTTGGCTTCCTGCTGGGGAATTTCGGGGAGTCTTTCATATTTTGTTGTTGGTATTAACAGATGTGATTCAGAACACGGCTTATGATTTATGCAATATGTTTGATTTTTTTTTGCCGTAATGCTCCGTGTTGAACGGAATGCTACGCTCTGCGGGGAAAATATGATGCGAATGCTATGATTATGCACAGATACCGATCCGGGATTCGGATCCCGTTGCTGCCGAGATCTCTGGCTGATCTGCTTGAAGTGGAAATCCCAGCTGGGGATGAGATTATTGGTAGATCTTGTCATGTGGTACTCTGCTTGAGGAAGTAGATCACTGATAGATCTATCTTAGTAATGAGGGACCCAGCTGGGGTTTGTAGAAGCTTTCTTCACTCTTTTGTGAGATCTTTAGGCATTGCTCTTCTGGATAGAGGCTGAAGCTCTGTGGGGAAATAGTTCCGTGTCTAGCACTCGGCTGGGGAAGAAGAAAGATCACCGAAAGATCTTCCTAGAGACTTCTGTGGGGATCCTGCTGAGGATGACACTCGATAACTCAGCCGGGGATATGAACAACTTCAGGTGCTGCCCTTTGGAGAAGTGATGCTTGGTAACTCTGGGGGGAGATAGCATCTCAGGTGCTGTTTGGAAGGGTGCTGAGGAAGCACTGATTTGACAGCTTGCTGGGGAGAAGCTTCATGCCCCATGTTGCGCTTTGAATACCTGCAATCTCGTAAAGACAAAGAAACGCACAAATACCCCGAGGTATCCCTTACTGGATTCCATCATAGGAGTTTAGACACTCCCGGGAGTAAGTATATTTCCTGCAAGCATGTAGTTTATGAAAGACACATCTGCATTTATGCAATCAATTATCTTAAAGACATCGGACATTTTTGCAAACAAAAAATAAAATGTACGAGACGAAACATGACTGAAAATCTGATTTTATTAATTTATGTGCCCTGAATTGGCAAGATACAGTCAAAGAAACAGTTCTCCTGAAATGAGGAGATTGTTACAAATTGAGAAACAAAAAGATGCCGGCAATGCTGGTGACGCTTCAAGGAGCTTCCCTTTTGCTATGACTCGTATGACATTGACGTTCTTCTTATCTTGCTTTCTGAAGAAGGCTGATTTTGACTGAAGCTTGATCCTTTCAGAGTTTACCTCGCTGTAAGTGATACAGACAAATTCAGAATGCAGTTGTTCGCTTATTCCCTTATTTTGCATGGATTGCCCTTTCGGGTTTTCAATCCACCAGGATACCCATTTTTGCCTGAGTTGTCCAATGCGGCTTTTCAACTCAGCGGGTGTACATTTTTTCTTTTATTTTCCCTTATTTTTGCCCGAGTCTTTTATTCTGTTTTTGACTCGCCGGGATGCCCTATTTTTTCCTGGACTTACATTCTGTTTTTATGTCCAGCGGGTCATTTTATGCGAAGTATTTTTTAACTGCATCTGAATTCACAGGGGACAGGAAGTCTTCGCCATCCATAGTACTGAGCATCAGTGCTCCACCAGAGAAAACTTTCTTTACTACGAATGGCCCTTCATAGTTCGGAGTCCACTTGCCCCTGTGGTCTGTATGAGGAGGGAGGAGTCTTTTCAGCACAAGATCTCCTACTTGGTACTCTCGAAGCCTGACTTTCTGATCGAAGGCTTTCTTCATCCTTTTCTGATACAACTGCCCATGACAAATTGCAGATAATCTCTTCTCTTCAATTAGGTTCAGTTGTTCGTATCGGGATCGGGCCCATTCTGCTTCATTCAACTTAACATCCATCAATACTCTCAAGGCAGGTAATTCAACTTCAACAGGTAGGACTGCCTCCATGCCATATACAAGCTGATACGGTGTTGCCCCAGTGGATGTTCTGATTGACGTTCGGTACCCATGCAAGGCAAATGGTAGCATTTCATGCCAGTCTTTGTAGGTAACTACCATCTTTTGTACAATCTTCTTGATATTCTTGTTAGCTGCCTCAACAGCGCCATTCATCTTTGGCCTGTAAGGAGAAGAATTGTGGTGTTGGATCTTGAAGTCCCGGCATAACTCTGCCATCATTTTATTGTTCAAGTTGGAACCATTATCAGTAATGATTCGCTCGGGCACTCCATACCGATAGATGATGTCTCTCTTTAGAAATCGGGCTACTACTTGCCTTGTAACATTTGCATATGAAGCTGCTTCAACCCACTTGGTGAAATAGTCAATGGCAACCAGGATGAACCTGTGGCCATTTGAAGCAGTCGGTTCAATCTTGCCAATCATATCAATGCCCCACATGGAAAAGGGCCAGGGTGAAGACATCACATTTAGAGGATTTGGAGGAACATGCACTTTATCTGCATAAATCTGGCATTTATGGCACTTTCTGGCATATGCACAACAGTCGGCATCCATTGTGATCCAGTAATAGCCTGATCTTAACAACTTTTTAGCCATAGCATGCCCCCCTGCATGGGTACCAAAGGATCCTTCGTGCACCTCATGCATCAACAAGTATGCTTCTGTCCTGTCAACACATCTGAGGAGTATCATATCAAAGTTTCTCTTGTACAGGGAACCGTCAGTATTCAGGAAGAAACTACCAGCTAGCCTTCTTAATGTCTTCTTATCATTGGAAGATGCCCCAGGTGGGTATGTTTGATCCTCCAAGAAGCACTTAATGTCATGGAACCAAGGCTTATCATCTTTGACAACATCTGCTGAGAACACATATGCTGGTCTGTCAAGTCTGGACACTGAAATTCGAGGCACAAAGTTGGCAGCTTGAACTTTGATCATGGATGAAATGGTGGCCAGAGCATCTGCAAACTGATTTTCGTCTCGAGGGATATACTCAAGCTTGACCATTGTGAAGAAAGTCAATAACCTCCTTGTATAATCCCGGTAAGGTATCAGATGATCCTGGTGAGTGTACCATTTGTCGTTGGTTTGATTGATTACCAGAGCTGAATCTCCGAATACTGTCAAAGTCTTGATCCTGAGGTCAATGGCTTCCTCAAGACCCATGATACATGCTTCGTATTCTGCTTCGTTGTTAGTGCAATTAAAGGTGAGTTTTGCCGAGAAAGGCATGAGAACTCCTTTAGGTGTAATGAGTACTGCACCAACACCACGACCATTCATATTAACAGCCCCATCAAACATCATGGTCCATTCTTCTTCTGGGTCAGGCCCTTCAGTGTGTGCAGGCTCTTCATGATCTTTTGCTTTTATGAACATGATGTCTTCATCAGGGAAGTCAAATCTCATAGGCTGGTAGTCATCAATGGGTTGTTCAACAAGATATTCAGACAATACACTGCCCTTGATGGCCTTTTGAGATGTGTATTGAATGTCATATTCTGTGAGGATCATTTGCCATCTTGCAACCCGTCCGGTAAGTGCTGGCTTCTCAAAAATGTACTTAACTGGGTCCATCTTCGAGATCAATAAAGTAGTGTGGGTCAACATATATTGCCTTAGTCGGCGAGCAACCCACGCTAAAGCACAACAAGTTTTCTCGAGCAGTGAATAACGTTGTTCACTGTCGGTAAACTTTTTGCTTAGGTAGTATATTGCATACTCTTTTTGACCAGACTCGTCATGCTGGCCCAGCACACACCCCATTGACTCTTCTAAGACTGTTAAGTACATGATTAGAGGTTTTCCTTCAACTGGAGGCATATGGATCGGAGGCTCTTGTAAATATTCCTTGATTTTGTCAAAAGCCCTCTGGCAGTCTCCGTTCCACCTGACCGTTTGTTCTTTTCTTAACAGCTTGAACAAGGGTTCACATGTTGCTGTAAGGTGAGATATGAACCGTGAAATGTAGTTCAATCTACCTAGAAACCCCCGAACCTCTTTTTCTGACTTTGGTGCAGGCATTTCTTGAATGGCTTTAACTTTATCAGGGTCAACTTCAATCCCTTTTTCACTTACAATAAATCCCAGCAGTTTACCGGATCGCACCCCGAATGTGCATTTGTTGGGGTTTAACTTCAGTTGGTACTTCCTCAGACGCTTGAATAGCTTCAATAGGTTCACTAGGTGGTCTTCTTCTGTGAGGGACTTGGCAATCATGTCATCCACATAACATTCAATTTCTTTATGGATCATGTCATGGAATAATGTTACCATAGCCCGTTGATAAGTTGCACCAGCATTCTTCAGTCCGAATGGCATCACCTTGTAACAGAATGTGCCCCAGGGTGTGATGAAAGTTGTCTTCTCCATGTCTTCAGGTGACATCTTGATCTGGTTATATCCCGAAAATCCATCCATGAAGGAGAATACCGAGAACTGAGCCGTATTATCCACCAATACATCAATGTGAGGTAAAGGGAAGTCATCTTTCGGGCTGGCTCTGTTCAGGTCCCGGTAATCCACACACATTCTTACCTTGCCGTCTTTCTTAGGCACAGGTACAATATTAGCCACCCACGGCGGATAGCTAGTCACAGCAAGGAAACCGGCATCCCACTGCTTTTGCACCTCTTCTTTTATCTTCATTGCCATATCCAGGCGAGTTCGGCGCAGCTTCTGTTTCACTGGTGGGCAGTCTTCTTTTAGAGGCAGCTTATGCATGACAATATCGGTGTCCAACCCTGGCATATCCTGATAAGACCAAGCAAAAACATCCACATACTCCCGAAGCATATCAATCAGTTGCTCTTTTACTGAATCTTGCAGGCGGGCCCCGATCTTAACCTCTTTCACATCTTCTTCCGTACCAAGATTAACCGTTTCAACTTCCTCCTGATGAGGAGCGATAACCTTCTCCTCTTGTCTTAACAACCTGGCTAGCTCTTCAGGTAGCTCATAATCTTCTTCAACCCCTTCATCAGCTTGATTGATTGGATTGTCAAAGTCACACGAAGTCATAGCAGTGTTGTTGTCGGTGCAGTCTGAAAGACACTTTCTGCAAGGGTTTAGATTGGTTTATTTTAGTGATCAATTTTAATCTTGTTTAGAAAAAGTGAAAATGAAGTTATTTATTTTGAAAACATTGCCATTTTATTATTTTGTACAAAAGTGAAGAAATGAAAAGACAGTGAGCAAAAAAGAGACTTGTTTGCAAAAGATGTCCGATATTCATTGATTAATCCATTTGCACAAAATTACAAGATGGCCCGATTACAAAATGAGTCTTGTCATCTTGGGCAAGATGCAAGACTTGATGCATGCTATAAAATACAGGAAATGATAATTACTCTGCAGGAGTAACCCTTATAATTTCCTGGGAAGACCAGTTAAGGACTTGGCTCCCCGGGATCCTTGGACGTATCCAGCTCTCCAGGTTGCGGTCGCTTTCTTCCTCGTCTTCCAAGTTGTTCACAGCATCTGGGGTGAGCATTCCCCCGCTGACAAAACTGGGCCTTTTGGCAGCCTCTGATTGATCTTGTTGAGTTGGTCTGTAACCCAACCCAAATCTGTCTTCTTTCTTCTCCACAGGCAACAGCTTGCCCCAGCCTTGGGCAGTGCCTTCTTCAACAACCTTTCGGGCTTGCTGATATGACGTCATGGAGGTTCCCAGTATAGAAGATGCTTCATTAATGTTCAGGGCCTCAAACCCCTGGCTCATAGTTTCATGGATTTCTCCATCCATTTCAATGTATTTGTACGTAGCCAGATGGCTAACAAAGATGTCTTCTTCCCCACAGATGGTGATGATCTGGCCTTCCCACTCGAATTTCAGCTTCTGGTGAAGGGTAGACGTAACAGCGCCAGCGGTGTGGATCCAGGGTCTACCCAACAAACAGTTGTAGGCCGGCTGAATGTCCATCACATAGAAGGTAGTTTTAAAAGTCTGCGGGCCAATCATCACAGGCAGATCAATCTCTCCAAGCACTGATCTTTTAGAGCCATCAAATGCTCTCACCACCAAATTACTTGGACGTAGTGCCAAGCCATCATACTCCAGCTTCACTAAGGCTTTCTTTGGCAGAACATTGAGTGATGACCCAGTGTCTACCAGCACATGAGATAGAACAGCACCCTTGCATTCCAAGGTGATGTGTAAAGCCTTGTTGTGGTTACGTCCCTCTGTTGTTAAATCAGCATTGGTGAAGCCCAGTCCATGACTGGTGTTGACATTCGCCACCACAGTTTCTAGCTGGTTAACAGTAATCTCCTCCGGCACATATGCTGCGTGCAAGACTTTCAATAATGCATTCCTGTGAGCTTCAGAACACATCAACAGGGATAATATGGAGATTTTTGAGGGAGTTTGGTGAAGCTGATCACCCACCTTGTAATCACTTCTCTTTATGATTCTCATGAACTCGTCTACATCTTGCTCAAAATATATCTTCTGAGTTTCTTTGATAATTGGCTCTTCAGATATCACACTCTTTCCTCTTGCTTTGGCAGCAGCTTCTGCTTCCGCATTAGGTCTTTGTGTTTGTGAGGCAAAAAGGCGTCCGCTTCTGGTGAAGCCTCCGCCTCCCCCAACATTATCAATTTGTGGAGAAGAGGTTGATGAATCCAGAGTGATTCTCTCCCCGTTACAGTAGAGATCAGAGCCATAATGCCAAGGTATAGCATTGCTGCTTTCATAAGGAATGGGTCCAGGCACTGTGATGGTAACTGGACTGACTGCTGCAGAGGAGGGTACTGTAATGGTATGCGGATCGTAGTAAATTGTGACCGGTGATCTGGCAGGAGGTGCCACTGTTTGTTGCTGAAAGTTGTTGTTTGGAGGAACACTTGATGAATCATAGTAAATGGTGACTGCTGAGACATCTTCATTAATTTCTGTTGGCGTTGTAGAAGATTTTGTTGATAAAATGGATGCTGATGTTGTAGGAGAAATGGTTGTTGAAATCTGACTTGTTGAAATGATGGACGGAGCCATTGCTGATGATATTGATGAATCGGTAGGAATGATTGTTGCTGTTGTTGTAGAAGAATCAGGAATTGTTGTTAAAGGAATTGCTGGATTTGTAGGCGCCGTTGTTGAGATCTGAAGGATACCATCCTTGATAAGACCATCTATACCGCTTCTCAAATTATCACACCCGTTGACTGTAATGTTGCAATACCCACAACAGAGCTCACACCCGGGGAACACCTGACACTCTAGAAGCTGGGCTTTAATTTCGACCAGAGGTGTTCGAATTTGTGCAACACTGGTGATCAAGGTAGATGGTTTGTCTTCCCCAATGGCATTAATCCTTGGCCCTCCATGATTGGGCATAGGATTTCTGTTGACATTCGGAGGAGGTGCGAAGTTGAGGGCTTTAGAATCCACCAGATCTTGGACTTTCATTTGCAATGCCCTAGATTTCTCAGTATTGTGGCCGGGTGCATTGGAATGGAAAGCACATCTGGCGTTGACATCGTAATTCTTTGGGAGATTGGAGGGATCTGGTGGTGCCAATGTCCTTAACTCAACCAAGTTAAGCTTCAGGAGTTGTGACAATAAAGCAGCATAAGGCATAGGGATATGGTCAATCACCCTGTTTGCTTGAGATGGTCTTTGCTGAAAGGGTCATTGTTGTTGATTGCTATTATTGTTGTAGGTCCTCTGTGGCGGATACTGAATTTGCTGCTGATATTGTGGTTGTTGTTGTTGATATGCTGGTTGCTGAGGAATCGGAGCTGGAATAGTGACAGTTGCTACTGATCTGTGAACATACTGAGGTCTGCCCCTGCTGGCATGAATGGCATTTGTCTCACCGGTCCTTCGAGGTCCCGCAAAAGGCTTCCTGGGATTACTGGATGAACTTGCACCATTATCAGAAATCTTGCCCATTTTTAGCAGACTTTCAATTCTTTCTCCAGCTATAACTACGTCTGCAAAGCTGGTGGAAGAAAAGGCAGCCAGTCTGTCAATGTATGTTACTTGCAGAGTATTCATGAACATGTCGGCCATTTCTCTTTCCGACATGGGTGGATGGACAGCAGCAGCAAGCTGTCTCCACCTTTGGGCATATTCCCTAAAGCTTTCTCTGGAGGATTGAGACATTCCCATGAGGAGGGTCCTGTTGGGAGCCATATCCAGATTATATTGATATTGTCTGATGAAGGCTTCAGCTAAGTCCTTCCAGCATCTAATAGTAGCTCTGGTCAAGTGTGAATACCACTCTCTTGAAGCCCCAGTCAAACTGTCTTCAAAATAGAACATCCACAGCTTTTCATCCATGGTATATGCTTTAAGTCTTCCCAGAAAAGACTGCAGGTGAGTTCGTGGACAAGAGGTTCCATTGTATTTCTCAAAGCACGGGGGTTTGAATTTGTGGGGAATTCTCACCCCATCCACTAACCCCATATCCATTACATCGAAACCCAAGGAATTCTGGGACTCCAAAGATCTCAACTTCTCAGCAATTTCATCAAACCTCCTATCATAGACTTCATCTCCAGCTCCCATGACAGTAAATTGTTCTTCTTGGGGGTCTTCTAGTAATATCCTTCCCCCATCAGTGTTTCCTTGTACATTTCCCGGGATGTTGACTTCCGGATCTAGATGAGGTCCAAATACTGGTGGATTAACATGAGGCTGACCCCTCTCATTGTTACTAGTGCCTCCAGTTCCAGGATGAGGTTCCTCGGGGGTTTGTCTTTCCACCAATGCCCTTAACCTTTCTTGGCTCTGGGCCAAGCCAGTCATTACAGTCATGAATTGGATCATTTGGTTCCTCATCTCCACTCTTTCATTAGCCATCTGAGTTCTGACCTCAGTCAGGTCTTGTTGTACTTGCTCCATTTGGATACCAGGAAGGTTGTTGCGAGTAGGGTACCGATGCGTACGGTTGACAGGGAACACTCTTCTGCGAGCAATATTTCCTGAGACCACAACAGCGTTAGAAATAAACAAAATAATAACAAAACCTACAAAACAAAACAAAAGTTAGTATGCAATGCAGCATGCTTATTTGTTTTCCAAGGTATCCGGCTTGGTTCTTGGTTTTGACCTTTCCCAGACCTCGAGGAAGGTGCTTTGACGTTGTTGAGAAAAGAAAGACCCAAATGGAAACAAATTAAAATATATTACAAATGATGAATAATACATAGTCTGTTTTTTACAAGACATGCCCCTGAAGGGTCAAAATACAACACAAAAGAAAAGTACATCAAATGAAAAACAAACAACAATCAAAAAGTTAGACATCCAGTCCAAACTCATCCTCCTTAACCTCCTTCAGAAGTGCCTCAGTCACTGGACCAGCTGGATGCTCTGTAATGGTCCTAATGAGGAGGTTCCTGGTGGCAATGGCAGTGGTCAGCTTTTTGTGCCTGTCCTGATCCTTTGACCTCTTCAATCCAGCCCTAAGCTTCAACTCTGAAATCTCCTTCTGGGCTGCCAGCAAGGCTTCCTGTTGCTTCTTTTCATTGGCCTCCAACTGCTCAATTCTGGCTTGAGTTCTCTGATCTTCTTGAGTACGGGCTTCAGTGATCCTGACCCACCTAGCCTGACTCTCTTGCAAATAGAGTTCAGTCCTAGCCTTCTGAAGCTTGGCCTCTTTACAGGCATTCTTCAATGTTTGCTCCCCAGCTCTTGATTTCTTGATGTAGTCCTTTGTCTTCTCAATCTTGGCCAGATGCTCCACCCTAAGCTTCTCCAACCTCTCAATGTCCAGCCGACCATCACTCCTTTCCCAAAGAGTCTTCTTCAAAGCTTGAGACAGATTCTCATTCCTTTCTTTCAGCTTATCAAATTCCTCCAGGCTGACAGTGGCTGTAGGCTGTACTGTAGATGGTCCAGGTGTATCCTCAATGGTGAAAGGCATTCCAGTAATCTGAGCTCTAGTATGAGACCAGTCATAGTATTGAGCTGAAGCAACATTAGTGCACCTTCCAAGAATAGCCATCCCTTTTGTCTGGATGTTGTCCCAAGCCCAGGATGCTTGTCTAACAACAGCTGAATTAGGCTTTACTTCACAATACAGGGTCTCAGCTAAATCTTGCACTCTAGGAGGGTGAACCAAAGCATAGCCCAGTTGTCTTTTAAACAGCAAAGGATTGTAGTTGATGCAACCCTTTACTCCTATCAGTGGTACATTTGGATATTGCCCACAACTGGTAATGATGTCCTTGCCTTTGGTGCTCTGGGTGCACCATCTGATATCATCTGAAGTCAAGGCAATGAGCCTCTTGGCCCAATTCTTCTGTTGGTGAGGGTTTAAGAAAGCATCTGACTTGGGTAGGTGTTTGAGCAGCCAAGTGTGGAACAAAGGAGCACAGCATCTCACCAACTTTCCTCTCTGTTTCTCATTCCTTTGATGAATGGAGTAATAGAAATCTCCCAGCAATGTGGGTACTGGGTTTCTCAGAAGGAAAAGGTGAATGGCATTCTTGCTGATAAATTTAGGCTCATCTGCAAACAGTATAACCCCATATATGCTGAGGGCTAACAGTGCACAAACTGCCCTCCATTCTCCCAAAGAGGCCTTCAGGATGGCCTGAGAAATCAAGAAGTCTAAGTGCAAACCAGGGATCCCAGCCTTTGTTGTCATATTTTTCTCAATCAAAGTAGGCTCCAGGTACAGTGCTTTTGCTACTTCTCCATTGCTGGGAGAAGTCATTTCTGGGTTGAAGGGGACTCCACCCCTGACAGGTACTCCAATCAATGATGAAAACTCCTCCAGCAGAGGTCCTAGCTGAAAGTCTGGAAATGTGAAGCATCTCAAAGGAGGGTCATAAAACTGTAAGCAGGTGTGGATCATGCTCCTCTGAGAAGGGTCTAGGTCCATAACCATATCAAGGATACCTCCATAATGCTCTCTGAATAATGGGATGTGGTCAGGGATGATAAGTGACTGGACCTGCCTGATACCAGTCAACACAGGCTCAAAGAAATGGTATGATATATTGCTCTTCCTGGGAGTAGCCATGAGTGCTGATGAAGAGCTGGAGACAAGTGCTGATGAGGATTAAGACTGATACTGGAGATGAGCCACTGATAGGCTGGTGCTGGTGATGACGAAGATGGATGAAGCAGACAACTGATGAAGATAACTGAAGCAGAGGTCTATGCAAAAGAAGGGGTCAAAACCAAACCAGATATGATGTGGATACCCTGAAAAACAAATAAACAAATGTTAAATGATGCAATGATGATGTATGCAAATGATATGCAAGGGTTTGTGATCAAGCTGGATCTGATTATCTGTCTTGATATAGAGCCCATGTATGTTCAAAGAAGGTCCAGATGAAGGTTCAGAAATCCAATAACCAATGTGGGGGACTCAAATAAAGAGTCACATATCCAGGGTTAAATCACAAGAACTGTCCAAAATGAGGTACTTTTAAACCAAATAGTAACAGGGTATGATGTGGCCAAGGGTACCTGCAAACCTGTAAACAGCCCAACCCCCTCACAGGTAGTGTTCTAAAACAAGGATCCTCAGACTTGGATCAGTTATGAGAAGTGTAAACACTTCTAACCCGGAGGTACAATGTTTACAATAACCATAAAAGATCCTCCTCTAATTCACCTCAGTTTCTGAAGGTCATAATAAAGGTCATCCAGACTTAGCAGGCTTCCCAGATAGCCCTAGCACTACAGGAAATCTGTAGCACAGAGTTCTCAAGAAGAAACCCACATCTGAACCGTGTTTCATATTCCCGCACCAGACCGAAATGGAATGGGAAAGAACATGAACCACTATAGCATAGGTGTCACTCAGGTCCCAGGTATATAGGACCTTAAACTCTCAATAGAACCCCACCCAACAAGACAAAAGCCAGATCCAGCAATGATAATGACAGTATGAAATATGAAAGACTATAAAGAAAGCAATAAATAAAGCTGTACACAAAGCAATAAATAAAGCAATAAACAAACACAATTAGCACATAACACCCCAGTAAACACAAATCAAACAAGCGCTAGGAGGAACCCACAAAAAGAACCAGAAGCCCTGGTTACAATATAAGGGTCCCCAGCAGAGTCGCCAAGCTGTCGCTCCCACCAAATGACACCCAGGTCAGAAGGGGTACAGACGCGAACGGTCGGCGAAAGGAGAGAATGAATAGAGTCGCCAGCTAGGCATTTTTGTCCCGAAGGAAAGGTAATGCTGCATAAACCTAAGAAAAGATATGGATAAGACGGTTGCGAACCAGGGAAACTGAGAAAGGGGGTTGGTTACAACCTGAGAAGGTATTAGCACCCAGATTGTCCGTCGTACTCGACGGGATCCACGCTTAAAAGATTTGTGTTTTAAAGGGGTAGTGTCAGTGCTATTTGTGTATCAATTGAAGGTGCGCAAAACACAAGGAAGGGGGGGTTGGAATTGGGTTTTCTTTAACAACTAAAAATAACTTCTAATGACACGTTAATTTATCCTGGTTCGTTTGAACTCAAACTACGTCCAGTCCACCCGCCAAGGTGATTTTGCCTCTACTGAGGTCTTAATCCACTATTTAATTTGAATACACACAAAGACCAATAGTCAATGTCCTCTTGAGTCTTCTGACTAAACTTAGTCACTCAAGGAATAAAATAACTATTACAATGATAATAAGGAAGTAACTAAAAATGCTTCTTGATAAGCAAGGATCACTAGGTGAAAGTTACAGTATATAAGCACAAGTTGGTTCAGTCTTTTTACGTGAGTGTATTGTAGTGTCGTAGTCAATTCTTCAAATGAAATCCTTTATATAGTCCTTGAATGAATGTAGCCGTTGGAGACATCTTGAGCTAAATTTAGGATATAAGTTAATACCATAAATTCCTTCCATAACCAGAGATACTTGTCTTGACCATTAATTAAAATATCCTTTAATTAATGTCTTCATTATGAATGTCACCATCTTCTAAGCGGAGATCAGAGATAATAAATATTTGATGCGCAGCTAATAAATATGTTATTAAATGATGGATTCTTCTTTGAGAGTATCTTCTGTATGTGGCTCAATGAATCTTCTAATCAAGTACGTTTTACTTAAATGAATTGATCTTCTACACAAGAATAAAGATATTCATTAGAACTTCTATTCTATAATAAACTTTGTTATCATCAAAACACTTGGAGGTTCAGAACCATAATTGTTCTAACAATCTCCCCCTTTTTGATGATGACAAAAAATTTAGATAATGAGAATAGAGTTTAATAAAATTAAATGAACTCCCTTTGATTTAAAAGATTTCTTCAGATGTTCCATGATCCTTAGCTCCCCCTGAGTTGATTACTTGACCTGTTTCTTTTCTATGATTACAACTCAAATAGTTTTATTAGAATATTATATGTAAGAGGCAAATTATGGTAAACTGCTATGGATCAGAATCATCTACGTTTCTCCCCCTTTTTGTCATAATCAAAAAGAGTAAAAGCAAATGAAAAACCAGAAAATTGCCATTATATTAAAACAAAACCAGTAGAAGATTAGAGAGTTATGCAGAAGCAGAAGATAAAACAAAAAAAACAACTAAAGCAGAGGATAAGCATTAAATTAGGAGTTCATCTTAGTAACTAAGGTCTTCAGCAAAGATTTAATCTCAGATGATGATTCCACTTGCTTGCCAAGCAAAGTCTTCAATTCAGCAGTGGTTTCATCTTGCTTATCTAGACGTTGTTTCACCATCTGATTTTCCTTCTTCAGCTCTTCTAAAGTTTGCAGAACAAAATTTGTAGTCAGAGGTTCTTCAACTTCTGGGGCAGCTTGAGTCTCAGGTTCATCAACATGATCTTCTTCAGAAGGTACCAAGACCATTTGAAGTTCAGAGATTTCTTCCAGAGTTTCTGACTCTGTCCAAGGCTTATTGTCCAGCAGAAGGGGTTTAGACTGTTCAACATTAGAAACAACTGCTTGAAGATACTCACAGAAGTTCTGGTGAGCAATATCATAGCAGATGTCCTTAAGTCTTTTTGACTCAGTATTAAACCACTTTCTGAAGGTAGCCCACAGAAAATCAGAAGCAGCTGGATCTGTAAGCTCTGAGCATGCAGACTTCAGATCCTCTAACTTTAATTTCAAGACTGTTTCAAAAGCAAGTAATAAAGCAGAAATGTCTGTTCTAGAGGGTTTTAGTTTAGGTATAGGTATGGCTGTTTTGTTAGAGACTGAGGACAGTTTTTGTAAAGCTTCAAAATCAACAGATGTTTTGAGTGGGTTATCCTGTTCAGTTTCTTCTGGAGGAGTGTCAGGGATGTTTATAAATGTAGGAGAGTTTGGAGGTGTAGATACATAAGAGGATAGTGAACTTTCTCTTATAGGGGATAGTCTAGGTGCATTTTCAGGAGATGGAATTTGGACAGATTCTGAGGATTGAAAATTTTCAAGATCTGATAGGACGTGTTGCAGGGCAGTTTGTGTTTCAGTTATGGGAGAGCGATCAATGTCAGACAGAGGAGTAGTATCTATTGGTATGTCAAAATCAGAAATTGTTTGTGGTTGATTTGGTTCAGCTTCTGGTGGATAAAGTGATGATATGATGGATGTGACAGCAGCAGTTACGGGTATTTCAGTTTGAATAGGATTAAAAGATTGAGGTGGTTCAGAAGAAGGGCTTGGTGCAGAAGGAATATCAACAGAAGGCACTTGGTCAGAAGGTAATGGGCTAGAAGGTTTTTCAGACACTTCTACATTAACTGCTTCTACTACAGAAATGAATTCAGAGTTAGAGGCAGAAGTTTTACCTGATCTTCTGGTTGATTTTAGAATCTTCTGAGATGATCCTTCAGCAGCCTTTCTCTTCTTGAGTCTTGCAGAGGCAGCATCTGGAGCTTGCTGTTTGAGTTCAGTTGGCTTGAACTGGGGGTCCACACCATGTTGCTTGCAAATATCCAGGTAATTTACCATAACTTCTGGAGGTGTGTCAGAAGAGAAGAGAGGGAAGTTCTCCAATGGAATCCTCCTGGTGGTGATTACTTCTCTAGAATGAAGGACAGGTTCTTGCTGAATAGAGGTAATAAACTTCATATTTTTCAAGTTCTTTGCATTCGTAGCACACAACTTCTTTGCTTCTGGGTTTCTTATGACCAGATGTTGATTCAGAATAATTGTTTGTTCTTCTGGTATTTATGAACTTCTTCTGACGATGCTTCCAGAGTTGTTGAACTCTTCTGGATAGAAGAGATAATTCATCTTCTTCTGATGAACATCCAGAACTTTCTTCTTCTTCTGTCTGTAAAGCTTTAGAAACATATTTGTTAGATTTAAGAGCTACAGACTTACCTTTCTTCTGAGGTTCATCTTCTTCTAATTCAATCTCATGACTTCTCAAGGAGCTGATCAGTTCTTCTAAGGAAATTTCATTCAGATTTTTTGATATCTTTAACGCAGTTACCATGGGCCTCCAGGCTTTTGGTAAACTTCTGATGATTTTCTTCACATGATCTGCTGTTGAGTAGCCTTTGTCCAGAACTTTTAGTCCAGCTACCAGGATTTGGAATCTTGAGAACATTTTTTCAATTGTCTCATCTTCTTCCATCTTGAAAGTTTCGTACTTCTGTATGAGAGCTAGGGCTTTAGTTTCCTTGACTTGAGTGTTGCCTTCATGTGTCATCCTTAGAGAATCAAACATGTGTTTAGTTGAGTCCCTGTTTGTGATTTTATCATATTCTGTATATGAGATAGCACTTAGAAGTATAGTTCTAGCTTTGTGATGATTTCTGAATTCCTTCTTCTGCTGAGCTGTCATATTTTTTCTTTCAAGCTTCTGACCATCTGCTCCAACAGGATGAATGTATCCATCAGTCACCATGTCCCAGAGATCTCCATCTAGAGCTAGAAAGAAACTCTCCAGAACATCCTTCCAGTAGTCAAAATTGTCACCATTGAACACTGGAGGTTTAGCGTTGATCTTGTCATTTTGGTAGTCATTGTTGTTGTTTCCAGCTTCTGCCATGTGTTTAACTTCTGGATCTTTTACTGACACAGTTAAGTGTTTTTCTCAGAACCTAGCGCTCTGATGCCAATTGAAGGTGCGCAAAACACAAGGAAGGGGGGATTGGAATTGGGTTTTCTTTAACAACTAAAAATAACTTCTAATGACACGTTAATTTATCCTGGTTCGTTTGAACTCAAACTACGTCCAGTCCACCCGCCAAGGTGATTTTGCCTCTACTGAGGTCTTAATCCACTATTCAATTTGAATACACACAAAGACCAATAGTCAATGTCCTCTTGAGTCTTCTGACTAAACTTAGTCACTCAAGGAATACAATAACTATTACAATGATAATAAGGAAGTAACTAAAAATGCTTCTTGATAAGCAAGGATCACTAGGTGAAAGTTACAGTATATAAGCACAAGTTGGTTCAGTCTTTTTGCGTGAGTGTATTGTAGTGTCGTAGTCAATTCTTCAAATGAAATCCTTTATATAGTCCTTGAATGAATGTAGCCGTTGGAGACATCTTGAGCTAAATTTAGGATATAAGTTAATACCATAAATTCCTTCCATAACCAGAGATACTTGTCTTGACCATTAATTAAAATATCATTTAATTAATGTCTTCATTATGAATGTCACCATCTTCTAAGCGGAGATCAGAGATAATAAATATTTGATGCGCAGCTAATAAATATGTTATTAAATGATGGATTCTTCTTTGAGAGTATCTTCTGTATGTGGCTCAATGAATCTTCTAATCAAGTACGTTTTACTTAAATGAATTGATCTTCTACACAAGAATAAAGATATTCATTAGAACTTCTATTCTATAATAAACTTTGTTATCATCAAAACACTTGGAGGTTCAGAACCATAATTGTTCTAACATCAATGCTGGAAAGAAAGCAAGTGTCAGTGTAAAAGAAATGTGAAGTGCATAAGAGAAGTGTCAGTGTAAAAATGAAGTGCTCAAGACTATGAGGCTTAAAGAATAATGCTGAAAGAGGGGGAATATACAGAGACTTTTGTTCGATAACTGTTAAGTTATGCCTACGTATCCTCTCGTGCAATGAGGAAGTCAGAACACCGTAGTTCGACCCAAAGAGACTGAAAGATAAATTGACTTGTGAACTGCTTGCTTGTCTATGCTCAAGTGTATGACCTGTCTGGCTCAGGTGCTAACTGTCTTGCATTAGACGGAAGAAGCAAGTTCTCGTTTGTGAGTGAATGAGGTGAGAAAAGAATCCCGGAGGAGACGATTGTTGTTTGTTTTTTTGTTTTCAATCTTTTATTGATTTTTGGAGTTTGTCATAAATTGATGAGCTTAAGCCTAAACCAAAGGGTTAGTAAACTCATCACATTTTCCCTCTGATTAGGGGTAATGAGAATACCTCAAGTATGAAGTAAGCACCTCACACTTAATCACCATGGTGTAGGATTAAGATCATTAACCTACTTATATTTATTTAGATTTTGTTGTTGTTTTGTTTAGTGTTAAGTAATGAGTTTAAGCCATAATCAAGGATTTAATGGACCCATTACACCATCCTAATAGAAGGATAATAGATGAGAA
Organism: Lathyrus aphaca; assembly: GCA_963966055.1. Classification (NCBI taxonomy): domain Eukaryota; kingdom Viridiplantae; phylum Streptophyta; class Magnoliopsida; order Fabales; family Fabaceae; genus Lathyrus; species Lathyrus aphaca. Next base: position 525,741,403 of record OZ014523.1, on the reverse strand, counting down.
GATTTAAGCTGAGGAATGCTCCTCAACTTAATCCATGATTAGGGATTAACCTCATGACAAAACAAAGTCTTTATTGAGGTGGATTTTAGTTAATGGTAAGATTAAGAAATGGATTTTATGATTTGTAAGACAACTTGAGGGGGACTTGTCCATTAACACTAGGGTTAGTCCTTCTTAACCAATTAAGGGAGAATTAGAACCCTAATGCAAGGCCCAAGTTACAAGCTTGATGTCTTGATGATTATTAGATGGATTGATTAAAGGATTTAAACACATTAAGGGTTTAACACTTAGGATTAAAGTTATACACTTCATCCTAATAGAAGGATGCAGGCATAAACTTAATCACAAATCCCTAAAACCTTTAGGGTTTAGTCCTGGATTATGAGATGAGAAGAGAAGACTCAATGATTACACAAAGGTAAAAGCTAAATGGGGGACTAATCAAACCCTAATTGTGATCATGCTTGGTTGTTCCTAGGGTTTGTGAGGCTTAAGAGAGAAAGAATCTTCAAAGAGCCACCAAGGAGAGAAACAGATGAATGGAGAAAGAAACAGAGAGAAGCAAGACAACTTGCTTCACTTAAGAAGACAAGTTGCTTGAAGGAATAAAGAGGAGAAGGAGCATGAATGAGCAAGCTCACTCAAATACAAAGGTAAAATGCAGCAATGATGCATAAGAGAGATGAAAAGAGATTGTGAGAAGTGAAGGCAAATTCACTTCTCAAAACAACTTACCACCTGAAAAGTTAGCAAAAGAAATGAAATGCCATGCAAATGAGATGAAATGTCATGATGCAAACCAAAGTCAGAAGCATAAACATGATGTTAATGATGCTAAGAGATGATGCAAATACATGTCAAGAGTTGTGGATGATCATACAAGGATGAGGATGCAAATGGAGCATGCTTGAACCATGGAAGTTCATGAAAGTTTATGAAATGATATGAATGCATAACATGGAAAATGAAAGATGCAATTATCAAACATGATTCTAATATGTCCTAAGATGTCTTATATGTCATATGGATGTACAAAATGTCATGACAAGTTCTTGAATGCAAGCAAATGAAAGATGGATGCAAAGGAAAGCAAAAATTAGGGTTTACATACAATATGCAATGAAAAAATTCAAAACCAGAAGCAAATGACATGATAAAAAATTGAAAATGGGATCAATGGAACCCTAACCCTACACAAGTTCACTGCCCAAAGGAGGGGATCTAACTCTTAACCTAGTGCAAGTTATGAATTTCTCAAGTCAATTAGGGTTTCAAGGTACCTCACAAAGAAAAATGCAAAACAAATTGAAAATGGAGGATAAATTAAAACCAATTTAAACCTAGAAACTACATGCTATGAAGGATGCAATGCAAGAAGAACCATCATCAAACTTCTCATGGTTAGGCAGAATGAATTTTTCTAAGTTTTAACAAAACTATTGCCTTCAAATGAATTTAATTCCAATGAAAATGGTCAAAATGCATCAAGAACCAAAAATAAATTTGTTTTGAGAGTTTGATAATGTTTCTAAATGTTTTAAAATGCAATGTGAATTTTTTGGTGATTTTTAAATACCTAAATGCATTTTTAATTAATTAATTTCCATTAACTAATTAAAAATAAACATTTGAATGATTTAAAAATGATTTTTAATGCAAAAAATAAAAATAAAAATATTTTTGGGTTCTAAAAATTAATGAAATGTTTGACAAAAATTTTCAGAATTTTTAAATGCGTTTTGCTATTTTAAATAATTCGTGGAAATTAAATATGAAAAAAATGAAATTAAATGAATTTTAAAAGAAAAATGAGAAAGTATGCAAATCCAAGGGCTGTGGTTCAAACTCAGGGACGTGGGAATTGACTTAGCGCGCAAACGAACGGCCAGAATTCAAACTTGCCTAATTATGTCATTAGCCCTAATCCTGAGCCCTAATCACTTTCAGATGACCGGAACAGTGTTCCGGTCATCTTCTCCGGCCAACCAAATTTCTATCTCACTCAATACGCATCAAAACCTCACCAAACTCTCCAGAATCAATCTATGAACATCATTAAACATAAACCCCACAACAAAAATCATTTATTTTTCGTGAATCAAGAGAAACAAACAAAATCATTTTTACAGGCAAACTTTCAGACAGTCAATACATGCTTGTTTCTTGACCATTCTCAAAACCAAACACATCCAGATGATCAGTGCAACTCATAGAATCATTTTATAACAAGAAATTAAAGTTCTGGAAAAAATGTTCTTGAGCTCACCTGAACTGGAGCTTTCGAAACAGGGACTTTCTGGCTGCTTCTTTGGTCCAAACAAGCTCCAATGATCCTCCTTAGAAGTTTGTGATGCTTAGCTGGAGATTATATGGTCTCTAGAGGAAGTTTGCAGAAGCTCAGGTCAATGGAGGAGGGAAATCGTGTTTTTGATGTGGGAGGTTTCAGGCCAAAACAATGGTTGGGAAATGATCAGAGGATCATGGTGAGTGGTTTTGTGAAGTTTGTTTTGATGTTTGAAGCCTGTGTATTGAGTTTTGAAACAAAATGCATAAGAGGTGAGTTTTGGGAACTATGGCTTGTGGGAGAGATTAGGTTGTGTTGTGTTGTGCTTTTGCTTTGTTTTGATCCACATAAAGTGTGATAGGTCAGAGAGTGGGTGCTGGCCTATGGTGATTGGTATGGGCAAGTTGCCAAAATGTCAACTTGACTTGTACTTGGGGTATGGGCATGTGGCAGGCCTGGATTTGGGCATGGCTGTGTGCAGCAAAGATCAAGGAAGGCTCATGGATTAGATTTGGTGAGCTGTAACAAGTAGAGGCATGGTTACATGAGCTTTTGCAAATTGGTACAACTTTGGCCCCTTTGTGATTTCTTAAAGCATAAGTCATGAAACTTGGAGATTTTTTGGTGCATTATGACTTTTAGGCTATGGTTTATGATTGTGTAATGCATAGAAGTCAATTAGAAGTCACATTTTGCCTTGGTATGAAGTTTTGCAACTTTGCCTCTTTGGTGCAAAAGTGAGAATTTAGTGATTTTTGCCAACTTTGACAAGCCATAACTTTTGATCAATAATGAATTAGAATGAGTTCTTGTACTTTTTGAAAAGGGAAAGATCCATTCTACAACTTTCATGACCAAAGTTTTCTCATTTGAAGCCTTTTTGAATCAAAAAGAAAGGGTTGAAAAACTTTCCCAAAATGGCATGTTTTCAATATAAGTCACTTTCCCAAAAAGGCAACTTTGCAAATGGCTTGAAATTCTTCAATTTGGTGAACTTCTAACATCTTCTATGATCAAATAAAGATCATAAACATTCAAAATGATGGATAACACCCTTTGGTTGGGTCACTGGGGGCCTCAGATGCCCTGATTTTGCACTGACTTGCTCAAGAAGTCAACTCTTGATTAGATGCCTTCCCCATTGAATTTCTTCATGAAAATTGATATGCATGATCCTTATAACATATAGAGACCAATAGAATCAAGAATGACCAAAAAATTTGGAGTTATGGCCTCTGAAACCAAAACCCTAATTTTAGGTCATCTGTGCAGTTAAACCTGGCTCTGCTTCCATGCCTTTCTTAGTTCTTGTGATTCTTTGATTTCCTTGACCTTGTGGGGATATAATATGATGCTTGAACATACATGGACCCCTTTGAAGTGATTGATGACCTTTGGAGTGGCTCAGATAGCCCATGGATTGCTCAGGTCACAAACCCTAGATGCAGATGACTTAGAAGCAATGCAGTGAAGCAAAAATGCAATGTGAGATGCTATGATTGAACTTATGCACATGAAAAGATCACAAGCCATGGTGTGATGAGTGAGGGCAAAATTGGGGTGTTTACAGGAAGGTTACGATGGAAGTCTATGCACAAAATCATCTTAAAATTAGATTCTATGAAACTTTTCGAAATGCAAGTTTCAGTCAAAAAATCGTTATATATATTATACACAAGTTTATGCTAGTTTTGCTCAAAAAATCAAAGTAAATCGAGGACTATACGAAATGATACAAAACTTTTCAGATCCTTCCTATATGTTACGGGGGAGGTTATGATGGAAGTCAGTGCAAAAAATCATCTGAAAATTTCATTCTACGAAACTTTTCATATCCTTCCTATATTTTATGAGGGAAGGTTATGATGGAAGTCCATGCAAAAAATCATCTGAAAATTTGTCTCTAAGAAACTTTTCCAAATGCAAGTTTTGGTAAAAAAAATCACAATATATTATACACAAGTTTATACTAGTTTTTCTCAAAAAATCAAATTCAATCGAGGACTGTACGAAACGATACAATCCTTTTTAGATCCTTCCGATATGTTACAAGGGAAGGTTACTATTGATGTCCATGCACAAAATCATCTTAAAATTAGATTCTACGAAACTTTTCGAAATGCAAGTTTCGGTCTAAAAATCTAAATATATTATACATAAGTTTATACTAGGTTTGCTCATAAATATCAAATTAAATCGAGGACTTTACAAATCGATACAAAACTTTCCATATCCTTCCTATATGATATGATGGAAGGTTATGATGGAAGTCCATGCAGAAAAAAACATCTGAAAATTTGATTCTACGAAAATTTTCCTAATGCAAGTTTCGGTCAAAAAATCATAATATATTATACACAAGTTTATACTAGTTTTGCTCAAAAAAATCAAATTAAATCGAGGACTATACGAAAAGATACCAAACTCTTCAGATCTTTCCTATATGTTACTTGGGAAGGATATGATGGAAGTCCATGCAAAAAATCATCTGAAAATTTGATTCTATGTTTGTTCAAAAACTCGTAAATATATTATTCACAAGTTTATACTAGTTTTACTCAAAAAATCAAATTAAATTGAGGACTATACGAAAAGATACAAAACGTTTCAAATCCTTCATATATTTTACGAGGGAAGGTAATGATGGAAGTCCATGCAAAAAAATCATCTGAAAAATTTGATTCTACGAAACTTTTCCAAATGCAAGTTTCGGTCAAAAAATCATAATATAATACACACAAGTTTATACTAGTATTGCTCAAAAAATCAAATTAAAACGAGGACTGTACGAAACGATACAAAACTTCTCAGATCCTTCCGATATGTTACAAGGGAAGGTTACGATGGAAGTCTATGCATAAAATCATATTAAAATTAGATTCTACGAAACTTTTCGAAATGCAAGCTTCAGTCAAAAATTCGTAATATATATTATACACATGTTTTTGCTAATTTTGCTCAAAAATTCAAATTAAATCGGGGACTATACAAAACGATACAAAACTTCTCAGATCCTTCCTATATTTTATGAGGGAAGGTTATGATGGAAGTATATGCAGAAAATCATCTTAAAATTAGATTCTACGAACCTTTTCGAAATGAAGTTTCAGTCAATAACTCGTAATATATATTATACACAAGTTTATACTAATTTGATTCTATGAAACTTTTCCAAATGCAAGTTTCGATAAAAAAATCATAATATATTATACACAATTTTATACTATTATTGCTCAAAAAATCAAATTAAATCGAGGATTGTACGAAACGATACAAAACTTCTTAGATCCTTCTGATATGTTACAAGGGAAGGTTACGATGGAAGTCTATGCACAAAATCATCTTAAAATTAGATTCTACAAAACTTTTCGAAATTTAAGTTTCATTCAAAAAATCGTAATATATATTATACACAAGTTTATGCTAGTTTTGCTCCAAAAAAATCAAATTAAATCGAGGACTATACGAAACGATACAAAACTTTTCAGATCCTTCCTATATGTTACGTGGGAAGGTTATGATGGAAGTCCATGCAAAAAATCATCTGAAAATTTGATTCTATGAAACCTTTCCAAATGCAAGTTTCGGTCAAAAAATTATAATATATTATACACAAGTTTATACTAGTATTTCTCAAAGAATCAAATTAAATCGAGGATTGTACGAAACGATACAAAACTTCTCAAATCCTTCCGAAATGTTACGAGGGAAGGTTCTGATGGAAGTCTATGCACAAAATCATCTTAAAATTAGATTCTACGAAACTTTTCGAAATGCAAGTTTCAGTAAAAAAATCTTAATATATATTAGACAAAATTTTATGCTAGTTTTGATCAAAAAATCAAATTAAATCGAGGACTATACGAAACGATACAAAACTTTTCAGATCCTTCCTATATATTACGAGGGAAGGTTATGAAGGAAGTATATGCACAAAATCATCTTAAAATTAGATTCTACGAAACTTTTCAAAATGCAAGTTTCAGTCAAAAAATCGTAATATATATTATACACAAGTTTATACTAGTTTTCCTCAAAAAATCAAATTAAATCAAGGACTATACGAAACGATACAAAACTTTTCAGATCCTTCCAATATGTTACGTGGGAAAGTTATGATGGAAGTCCATGCAAATAATCATCTGAAAATTTGATTCTATGAGACTTTTCAAAATGCAAGTTTCGGTCAAAAAATCGTAAATATATTATACACAAGTTTATACTAGTTTTGCTCAAAAAATCAATTAAATCGAGGACTATACGAAACGATACAAAAAATTTCAGATCCTTCCTATATTTTACCAGGGAAGGTTATGAAGGAAGTCCATGCAAAAAATCATCTGAAAATTCGATTCTATGAAACATTTCCAAATGCAAGTTTCGGTCAAAAAATCATAATATATTATACACAAGTTTATACTATTATTGCTCAAAATATCTAATAAAATCGAGGACTGTACTAAACGATACAAAACTTTTCAGATCCTTCTAATATGTTATGAGGGAAGGTTACGATGGAAGTCTATGCACAAAATCATCTTAAAATTAGATTCTACGAAACTTTTCGAAATGCAAGTTTCAGTCAAAAAATCGTAATATATATTATACACAAGTTTATGCGAGTTTTGCTAAAAAAATCAAATTAAATCGAGGACTATACGAAACGATACAAAACTTTTAAGATCGTTCCTATATTTTACGAGGGAAGGTTATGATTGAAGTCCATGCAAAAAATCATCTGAAAATTTGATTCTATGAAACTTTTCCAAATGCAAGTATCGGTCAAAAAATCAAAATATATTATATACAAGTTTATACTAGTATTGCTCAAAAAATAAAATTAAATCGAGGACTATACGAAACAATACAAAACTTCACAGATCCTTCCGATATGTTACGAGGGAAGGTTACGATGGAAGTCTATGCACAAAATCATCTTAAAATTTGATTCTACGAAACTTTTCGACATGCAAATTTCATTCAAAAAATCGTAATATATATTATACATAAGTTTATGCTAGTTTTCCTTAAAAAATCAAATTAAATCGAGGATTATACGAAACGATATAAAACTTTTCAGATCCTTCCTATATTTTACGAGGGAAGGTTATGATGGAAGTATATGCACAAAATCATCTTAAAATTAGATTCTACGAAACTTTTCGAAATGAGGTTTCAGTCAAAAAATTATAATATATATTATACAAAAGTTTATACTAGTTTTGCTCAAAAAATCAAATTAAATCGAGGACTATACGAAACGATACAAAACTTTTCAGATCCTTACTATATGTTACGTAGGAAGTTTATGATGGAAGTCCATGCAAAAAATCATCTGAAAATTTGATTCTACGTTTGGTCAAAAAATAGTAAATATATTATTCACAAGTTTATACTAGTTTTACTCAAAAAATCAAATTAGATCGAGGACTATACGAAAAGATACAAAACGTTTCATATCCTTCCTATATTTTATGAGGGAAGGTTATGATGGAAGTCCATGCAAAAAATCATCTGAAAACTTGATTCTATGAAACTTTTCCAAATGCAAGTTTCAGTCAAATAATCATAATATATTATACACAAGTTTATACTAGTATTTCTCAAAAAATCAAATTAAATCGAGGACTGTACGAAAAGATACAAAACTTTTCAGATCCTTCCGATATGTTATAAGGGAAGGTTACGATGGAAGTCTATGCACAAAATCATCTTAAAATTAGATTCTACGAAACTTTTCGAAATATAAGTTTCAGTCAAAAAAAGCATAATATATATTATACACAAGTTTATGCTAGTTTTGCTTAAAAAATCAAATTAAATCGAGGACTATACGAAACGATATAAAACCTTTCAGATCGTTCCTATATTTTACGAGGGAAGGTTATGATGGAAGTTCATGCAAAAAAATCATCTTAAAATTTGATTCTATGAAACTTTTCAAAATACAAGTTTCGGTAAAAAAATCACAATATATTATACACAAGTTTATACTAGTTTTGCTCAAAAAATCAAATTCAATCGAGGACTGTACGAAACGATACAAACCTTTTCAGATCCTTCTGATATGTTACGAGGGAAGGTTACGATTGAAGACCATGCACAAAATCATCTTAAAATTAGATTCTACGAAACTTTTCAAAATGCAAGTTTCGGTCTAAAATTCGTAATATATTATACACAAGTTTATACTAGTTTTGCTCATAAATATCAAATTAAATTGAAGACTATACGAATCGATACAAAACTTTCCAGATCCTTCCTATATGATACGTGGGAAGGTTATGATGGAAGTCAATGGAAAAAAACATCTGAAAATTTGATTCTACGAAACTTTTCCTAATGCAAGTTTCGGTAAAAAAAATTGTAAATTTATTATACACAAGTTTATACTAGTTTTGCTCAAAAAATAAAATTAAATCGAGGACCATACGAAATGATACCAAACATTCCAGATCCTTCCTATATGATACGTGGGAAGGTTATGATGGAAGTCCATGGAAATAAAAACATCTGAAAATTTGATTCTACGAAACTTTTCCTAATGCAAGTTTCGGTAAAAAAATTGTAAATTTATTATACACAAGTTTATACTAGTATTTCTCAAAAAATCAAATTAAATCGAGGACTGTATGAAACGATACAAAACTTCTCAGATCCTTCTGATATGTTACGAGGGAAGGTTCCGATGGAAGTCTATGCACAAAATCATCTTAAAATTAGATTCTACGAAACTTTTCGAAATGCAAGTTTCAGTCAAAAAATCATAATATATATTATACACAAGTTTATGCTAGTTTTGCTCAAAAAAACAAATTAAATCGAGGACTATACGAAATGATTCAAAACTTTTCAGATCCTTCCTATATTTTACGAGGGAAGGTTATGAAGGAAGTATATGCACAAAATCATCTTAAAATTAGATTCTACGAAACTTTTTGAAATGCACGTTTCAATCAAAAAATCGTAATATATATTAAACACAAGTTTATACTAGTTTTGCTCAAAAAATCAAATTAAATCAAGGACTATACGATTAAAGTGCTAATGTTAGATGGTAGTAATGTCGAGAGGAAGACAAATGTTTGAATTGTGCTGTTAAGAATTATAATTTGGATGAAAGTCATGATTGGAAGAGATAATTGTGTTCGAAGTTGAACGTCTATTGCTGAAAATTTGGAAAGATGAAAATGTTATTAAATAATAAAATGTTGGTATCGGAGAATGCATAGAGATACGATTTATGTCGAATGAGGGTAATTAAAGTGCCTATGCTAGATGATGGTGATGTTGAGAAGAAGATGGATGTTTGATTGGAGTTGTTAAGAATCGTAACTTGGTTGGAAGTTGTAATTGGAGCTAACCACTTTGAATGGTACTTGTTGTAGTGATTCCAATGTTAGAGGGATATTGAAAGTCGTGTGGTAATATGTGTGTACATAAGAGAATGTGTACTGGATTTTTGGACGTTTTGTATCGTTGATGAAGTTGGAATTAAGGGGACTAAGAAGGAGTTGATAAGCCGTGGAGAGTTGGCGGAGCATTATGCTTACGGACTCTGGGCACAAGTTGAAGTACGCTATTGTGTTGGGTAATGATGATTTATGCCACCGTTATGGTTGTCGGATGTCTATTGACAAATTGAGGAACTGATCACCCTTAATCTATTGTTGATAGCAGACGTAATCATAATTGATGGATAGATGTGTCATGCCAACTAGTATAGTATGTACGTCGAATTGGTTGAAGTCAAGTCGAGTGCTTGAGTATTGTTTGTTTTGTTGATGCAAGTTATTATATGAGAGTATTAGTTGGAATTTAAGAGGGAAGTATGAAGTTGCGCTTGAATTGAATTTTAATAAGAAAACTCATAGTTGAACTCTGAAGGATTTGAATGTTGTTTTGGTGATGAGTTAAGTGGCATAAGACGTGAAGCTTCCTTGAGATGATTAGAAGGGAAAGTAGGTGGAAATGTAAAACGATGATTTGACAAGAATGTCGGACATAGTTAAGTTGCAAGTATTAGAAGTGAAATTATAAGTTGGTTTATTAAGGTGCGATTTTTGGTTGGATAATAGTTGGTTGGTTGTGTCTATTCGGATAAGAATCTATAAAAGGTTATGTCGGTATGAGTAAGAATCGAGTATTCGGTAAGTTGAATTAGTTGGAAGCGAAGGGTATGAGTTATCTAATGGAGATTCGTTGGGCCCTTGTATATTATGTTGGTGCAATGATGTTGTGTAGTTAAGATGATTTTTGCAAGGCGTGTTATTATAAGATGGTAAACTTGTAGTCGTGATGATGATAATTGGGAATTCATGGAAGTATATGAATAATTGTCCAAGATTTGGAAGTAGTCGTGATTGTAATTATGTTGAACGTTCGAAGTTGTTATCTTAGGGATCTAAGTTGGAAGTATTCGGTAACTACAAGAGTAGAATACCTATTGGAACGAAATTCAGAAGAGTTAAGTCAAAGGTGTTGTTGATGTGTTGGTATTGGTTATTAAAGAAGTTGGAAATACACTCGGTAGACATACTACCTTACAGGAAATCAGAGTGCGCAGCGAACGCATGGCGTAGTGTAGTTGCTCATGTGTGATTAACAATGATGTTGAGGTTGGTTGTATTAATATCGTGTTGGAGTTGTGTGTTCGTATGTTATGATGTTCTAATGCTTCAATCATTGAATTCTTGAGTTGGGTACTATCTTGTGTACGATGCTAGTTGTCAAGTGTATCACTTATGTAGAATTCACATTGTTGTTGTCGTTGATGTTATGAGTTATGGTTTGTATTATATGTGGAGTTGCCTTTCTGAGTCGAAAGTTGATTAGTTGGATGCATTAAGTAGTGGAAATAGTTGAATCGGATAAATTTTCGAGGACGGAAATTCTTTAAGTGGGGGAGAGTTGTAACACCCCAAATTTGATTATGAGTATTTGTTGCTTAATTGAGGATATATGAATGAATTAACAATTGGTGGTTATGTGACCCGATGCATGGTGGTAAAATTATTTTAATAATATTAATAATAAGAATAATCATGTAGTATTATTCGGATTATTGGTTATTATTTAAAATAATAGAAGTGGAAGTATGAATGTTATGTTGGTTATTTTGGAGTATAAGAGTAATTTATATAATAAGGATAAATAGTGTTTTATTATACTATTTTATTATTATTATTGAAATTATATTAAAGAAAAGGGTAAGGTGGTCTTTTTGTGAAAATTATGAGGGTAAAGTGGGAAAAGACATAACTGGGATAGTTTTGATCAAAAGGGATTATACGATCAAAATGCTCATTTTATTGTGTTTGATGAAGTGCTCTGAAGAAGAGGGAGAAAGAGGAAGCTCAGAGTCAGGAGGCTGTGGAGAACCCGAGAACCCCAGAGAAGAGAGTCAATCGGAGAAATTCTCTAAGGTATGGGGAGTTTTCATAATCTATTATAATTATATAGGAATTGGTTTATGAATAGATTAGGTTTTGTATGATTTTGGTGATTGTTAGGTTTGATGACATATATTGAGTTATAAGAGTATGAATTGGTGAATTAGGATTGATAAGATGTTTTAGAATGGTGTGTTTGATGTTTGAATTGATATATTGTTGTTGTATATGATTAATTTTGATTGGTAAGAAGTTTTGGGTTGCACTGGAATGAATTCGTATGAAAAATTGAGGTATTTTGGTGTAGAATTCGTAAAAACAGCAAAAAACTGCTTATGTATAGGTGTTAACCGGTTAACCATAGGTGTTAACCGGTTAACCAGTGAAAAATATGCGTTTTGGGCGAAAAAATGAGGCGTTAACCGGTTAACGCTATAGGTTAACCGGTTAACACTGTAACAGTGGCACTTTTAGTTTTGAAAAATTCATAACTTTTGATCCGTAACTCCGATTTAGGTCCCGTTTGAAGCGTCAGAAAGCTAACGAGATGAACTTTAATTTAATGAAATAAAATGAGTGAAATGATACATTTTTAAATGATGAATATTTATAAAAAGTTGAGTTGGTTTTATGATTATAAATATGATTCTATTGTAAGTTGACGATTTGTTGTTGTTGATGAAGGAAGTTGTTTGCTTTGTTGTTAAAAATTGGTTCTATGATTATAAACATGATGTTATTGTGAATTGACGTTTTGTTGTTGTTGATGAGGGGAGTTGTTTAGTTGTCTCATTGAATCGAATAAGTTTTTTTGTTGTATGATTGATAAAGAAGTATTGTTGATATGTTGTCGGGATGAAAGACATGATTTTATGATGATTATTTGTTGAACATGAAATGATTGGTTATGTCTTGATGAGTTGAGGTAGCTAATAAAATGAGGTTTTGACGTGTTATTATGATGGAAATATATGATTAATTTATGTTGAGGTGTTGATATGAAATGAATGATGCGCAATTGATTTCTCGATGAATTTTACGGTGTAACGCATCATTGCATTTCATGATATTCACGATGGGGCTTCGGCCTATTTAGTAGCTTCAATCCCATTGTGTGGATTGGAGTGTCTCGATGATTACGGTGTGCTCCCTTGTGGAGGGTTGATGGTCATGTATCCATCTCACGATGAAATTGGTACCACATGCATAATTGCATATCATGATAGTTGGAATTACATATGTCTGGATGAATTCACAATGGAGTTGTTGTTGCTGAATTTTTATAATGTGTTCATGATTGTGTTGTTGTTGCTGAATTATATGGTTGAAGATGTTATGACATGCTTATGCTAATTTATTTATATTCCATATTCAAATATATTTATGATAAATTATGATTACTCACCCTGCCTGCTTGGAAATGTTGCCTCTTTTGTGGGTAACTTGCAGATATCTAAGATGAGTTCGCGGTACGTGAAGTCTTAGCTGGAGGTTGTGTAGCTTAAGTCTAGAGTGTCTGGTGTCTTGCTCTGGTAGATGTAACATCGGGGGAAATAGAACGCTTATATGATTGAATTTTAATTTTGTTATGATGGGTTTTATGAGTTGTTAAATGTTGAATTGAGAATGATGATAATTGTTGACTTGACCAATAGGTCTTTATGTTTTAATGAGATAAGAGGAAAATATTTTTGAATATATAATTCCGCTGCCATAGTTTTGATTATTTGAGAACAAAATATTATTAATATAATATTTTGGATCGATGTTTTATAAAGAAATGTGACACCTTCTACGAATTACTCTGATAATATTTTACTTAAATTGTTTGTGGGGTAGAAGGGTGTTACAGGTTGATGGTGAGCTCGTGGCATGCAATATCAGGGGAGATGTCGGGCATATCAGTGGCGCTCCAGGAAAAGAGGTTCACATTATTGTGCAAGCATTGCTTCAGCTTCTCCTTCACATCATTGGGGAGCCATTTGGAGATGCGAACACCTTTATCCGAGTTATCTCCGAAGGTTATGACTTCAAACTCCCCTGCAAGCAAAGGGCGCAGAATGGCTGCTTTGTCTGCAGCGATGTCTTCCTCGGAATCTGCTGGGATGCAAGAGTCGAGGTTGGTTGTATTGATCTGAAGAGTTGGCTTTTTCTCGGGCTGAACCTCTTCAGGGGGTGTCCTCGTCCCTTGCGCGATAGTTGCTCTTCGGTGCAGTCTCTATCATGGCCTGGCCTTTGGTCGCTGCTTCAAAATATCTTCGTTATGCTTCAATGTCTCTATGAAGAGTAGTTATGTGCCATTTCTCTGTATAATATTTCATTTTGAGATGGACCGTAGATGGGAGGGTGATTAGTTCGACTAATGTTAGCCTTCCCAAGATGCACTGGTAAAGGGATGGACAATCGATCACCAGGAAATGCGTCTTGATTCTCTTGGAAACATCTCTTTCCCCGCATGTGACCATCAACTCGACATAACCCCAAGGTTTAGTAGTAGTTCCGTTGAAGCCTTGTAGATCAGATCCAATGTATAAGGATATGTTCTTCTGATTGAGTTGTAATGCTTGGAAGAGCAAGGTGTACATGATGTCGATCTAGCTTCCCTGGTCGACGAGTATCCTACGAACATCCGTCTTTGCCATCTTGGCGCGGATCAGCAAAGGGATATGGGAGTTCGGAGAACCACCGAGGAGTTCTTCCATGTAGAAAGTAATTGGTTGTGACTTCCCCTGACTTTCTTAAGAGACGAAAGTTGGTTTGGCGATGAATCGACCAAATGCTCGAGCCTTCTTCTAATGGACTCGACAGTCATCTCATTGTATCCTCCACCCGAGATGAGCATGGCCGATGGGAATGCCTCCCAGAGGTTGTATGCTGCAAAATATACTGTGCTTTTGAGGTGTCAAAATGGAAATATCCTTGGGTCTGGTGACTAACAAGGAGACTGGCATGGGGGTGGCTTCTTCAGAGACTTCGTCGACTCTCTTTGTTTCCTCATGTCGAGGAGCCCCATATTTTACATACTTCTTGAGATTCCCCTCTTTGATGAGGATCTCAATAGCGTCTTTGAGGTGGATGTAGTCCTCGATGACATGTTTGTGACTGCAGTGAAACCGACAATATTTTCTTTTGTCGGTATTGGCCTTAGAAGTAGTAGGTTTGGGGAAACAAATGTCTCCCTGCTTGAATTCAGTATTGATGCATTCAGTCAGAATCATCTCATGTTGAGCTGTGAGAAGGGCATATTCTGAGAAACGACCCACTGGCCCTCTGCTCTTGCGAGGATGATCGTCTTTGCACCTTTCAGGACGAGGAGCTTCGTTGTTGTCTCTCTGCTTAAGAGATCATAAACTCTCTTGATTCCTTGAATCTCGCATCTTGTATGCGACCTCCTTTTCCTCGTACTGGAAATAGGCTTGAGCCTTGTGGAGCAGCTCAGCGAGGGACTAGGGAGGCTCGATCCCCACAGCTTTACAGAATTCACTGTTGAGGCGCAAGTTGTAACGCCCGTTTATTTAATTAATTATTTAAATAAATATAAGTGTATTGTGTTGTGTTGATTTGCGTATTTAAGTTGATTTCCAAAATATTGGAATATCGTGTGGATAATTATAAGTTGGTTTAGGTCGAATTTAATTAATTAAGTTCATATAAGTTATGGAAGAAGATATGAAGTATTTTCGTGTATTGTTGGATATGTCGATCGGGTTGTTTGGACCATTTGGTTAATAATCGTAAGATAATCTAATTAAATCTAGAGAAAATAATTAGTAGTGATTTATTAAATTAAAATTTGGTGTTGTGGTGAATTTAAGTCGTTAAGTCGGGAAAATAAGTCGGAAGCCGTTGAAATATTATCGGAGTAAATATTATAATTGTTGTAGTAAATTAATTAGTGGGCTTGAAACCGTGTTGAAATAGCAAATTAAGGGGGTGTTGCAGTTAGGCCCATTAGTTATAATTGGAATATTATTATTATTATAATAAAAGAAATAATAATAAGTGGAAGTTAGTTTTTGTTGAGAAGTAGCAGTAAAAAGAGAGAGAACGTGAAACTGGAGAACGGGAAAAATTAGAGAAAATGGTTACGAGAAGTCACCGTCGGAAACCCAATCGGAAAGTCGATCGGAGATTCGAAGCGGCCATCGATTAAGGTAAGGGTGGGGTTCGAACTATATAATCGGGAATACGAAGATTAATATGTGGGATTGGGATTATACGGTTTTCTATACTGTCGAATGTTGATTGGGTGTTGATTTTATAGTTTGAATTATTGTGAAAAATCTGTTATGTGTGGTAATTGGTAATCAATTTTGTGAATCCGTGAATAGTTGAATTGAAATTTCTGGAAAACACGAAACTGGACGAAACCCCTATGTAAGAAGGTGGCGCAGGCCACCCAGGAATTCGCAAAAAAAAAAAAATCTCACATGGCGCAGGCCATGCTGCTAGTGGCGCATGCCACCTTTGGTGGGCCACCTAGCTACCACTTTATGATGAAAGTGGCGCAGGCCATATGTGGTCATGGCGCAAGCCATAACTTTTTGGTGGGCCATGCTTGCCTTTCTATTTTTCTTATCATGGCGCAGGCTATCCCTTTGTGAGTGGCCACCAACATGCCTACGGCCCAGGCCGCACCTCACGGCCCTTGCCATGGCTTATTTTATTTAATGTGTATTTACGTTACTTTATTTGCTTAAAGGAATAATTAAATATAATAAAAGTCTTACTAATTTTATAATAAGAATATAATTAAAGGAATATTATTATAATAACATTATACTAAGTATTAATTATAGTATTATATGTGAATAATCATGTTTAGTATAATTAAATAATAATGTTAATTGATTTTTAAGATGTGGAGTATAAAACAATAAAGTCTGTCTGTTTAGCCGAATAAGTGAATTTAAGCGGAGAAATTAGTTGTCCGGAATTTAACGAAAATTGTCGAGTTGGTTCGGAATAATAAATAAGTGATTTTAGTCGGTGTACTGGAAATTGAACATAATTTGTAAAATTGATTAGTAATAGTCGTGGAGTATAAAACAATAAAGTTTGTCTGTTTAGCCGAATAAGTGAATTTAAGCGGAGAAATTAGTTGTCCGGAATTTAACGAAAATTGTCGAGTTAGTCCGGAATAATAAATAAGTGATTTTAGTCGGTGTACTTTGTTAATTAGTGTTGAATGTGTGTATTTTCGAGTATAGTTGTGTATGTTGTTTTGTCTCAGTTTGGGAGCATTTTTTAGTTAAAGGTCGAAGGACCCATGTTGATTATTTGAGTTGTAGGTCGTAAGACCAATGTTGATATTCAAGTTGTAGGTCGTATGACCAACGTTTAAAGTTGTAGGCCTATGGCCAAAGTTGAATCGGTGTTGATTTAAAGTTGTGATATTGTTTGTTGTATGTTGTTGGAGTTGATTTTTATGATGTGTTGAGTTGTTGTATCATGGCATACACTACATTTCTAAGTTGGAGCGGATGCTCACCACGTTGGCCTGGATTGGCAAATTTATTAAGTTGAAGGCTTATGCCTTGCAGATACCTCGATAACTTGGTATATTTTGAGTTGGGAGTTTAACTCCAATGGTACCACATGCATATGCACAGTCGAGTCACATTCCGTGTCGCATTAATTATGTTGTTTGTGTTGTTTATGTTGCCAAGTTGATAAAGTTATACTTGTTTCTTACATTGATAAAGTTGTGTACGTTGCTTAAGTTGAATAAGTTGGTTATGTTGGACAAGTTGATTATGTTGTTAAGTCGATTATATTATTATGATGGATGAGTTGATTATAGGATTATATTGCTTGGGTTGTTTATATATTTATGTTTGTAATGTCGATTATGCTGATATTGAAGAGGTTGAATATGTTGATGTGCGAGTTGAGATGATAAAGTATGTTGGTTGTTTGGGGTGTTTATTAAGACGTTGTTGTGGATAGTGTAAAAATTGTATGATTCTATCTAGCGTATTAATGATCATACTCTTGTTTATATGGTTCGATATCTCACCCCTTTCTGTTGTTGAATGTTACCTTGATTGGTAACGTGCAGGTATTCCAGTTTAGAGTTGCTTACTTTCGTAATCAAGTCGGTGTCGTCGCTCTGATACGTAACACTCGGGGGGGATGAACGCTTAATTGTTTTGTTGTTATATTTAGTTGTTGTTATATTAAGTTGTCTCAATGAAAAACATGTTATTACTAAGTTGTTAGGTTGAAAAAGTTGTTAACTGATGCAAAGTTGAACATTTGTGGATCCGCTGCCTATTTGTAAAAGTTGTTTGACTTCAATGAATTGAATAAGAGTTGACCTTATAGTTTCATCCTGTTTCAAAGTGTTATGTATCTATGTTCATGAAATTAAATGAATTTGTTTAAGTGGAAAAAATGTAGCATCCTGTTTTATTGTTGGCATTTTGAAACTCTGATTTATGAATTTACCCCGGGTAGATTTGGGGTGTTACACAAGCCCTTCTCTAGGATGTACCGCTTCATGCAGTCAGTAGTGTGTACTTCCACGGATTCTTTGTTGAATCCGTTGATGTACTACCGCAGAGGTTCTTCTTTTCCATGTATGATCCCTTCGAGGGTGGCCTCGGATTTAGGGTTATGTCTGGACACAGTGAAATGCCTAGTGAACTGGTTATTTAAGACTCTTTGTGATGTGATAGATCCAGCGAGAAGGTGTTTGTACCATGACATGGTGCCTTTTCGTAACGTGATAGGGAAAATCCTACACTTGATGGCTCTTTCCACATTGTGATAGTGGAGTATGGCCTCGAGGTTCTCTATGTGGTCATCGGGATTTGTGGTCCCGTCGTAAGTGGCTAATGGAGGGTTTCTCGAGATCGTGAGGAATGCGGGTGTCCATAATCTCGTGACTTAGTGGACCACGATTATCCTCGTCGTCATTGTTTCCCGATGAAGGATATGGAGACCTTCCCCGACGAGGACTCTTGCTACGCTATCGGGGATAACGGTCTTCATCATAACGGGACTCCTTTCTCTGATCTATATTGTCTGGTGAACGTCTTATTCTTCGGGGAGGAGATCAAGTGAGTTTTTTGGCCTTTTCTGGATGTGATCCTTTGGGCCGGTCTTGATCTCTCGGGGGAGAAAGGTGTCTGGTATCCTTCCTCTTGCGATTCCGCGGAGGGGATCGTGAGCGACGTGGAGGCGTGCGAGATTCTTTGCGGCGGTGTCTCCTGGATGGAGAAAGCGAGTGACATTCACCTTCAAGCATATGTATGCGTTCGCTCTGCTAGAAGAGAGCGAGGATCGCCTTATTAAGGGATGTGATGAGAGCCTAAGTGCTAGCATCTACGTTCTACGGGATGGGGATTGGTTCAAACAAGTGATCCCCATGAATGATGAATGATTGTTTCAGATTGTTGGAAGCTGGGGAGGGAGGATGTCCCTCGTGGTGTTCGGCATTGAGATGGGTTGCTCCATCATTTTTGAGGTGGTCTCTATAACGCCTTAATTTTTATATTTATTTTTGTGAAATAAATATTAAATAACTTAATGGCATAATGGAATATTTGGTGAAGAAAGTATTTTATGAGAATAATAATAATAATATAAGGTGTACTATTATAATGTTGTTATTATTTAAATAAAATAAAATAAAAGGGTTAGTTAGAGGTTTAAGGGGCAAAGGTGGAATTGTTGTTTTATGAAAAGAGGAATTAGGGAAACAAACCTCATTCATCGTATTTTGACGAAGAACATAGAGGTCTGGAGAAAGAGGAGAAGAAAGGCAAGGTCAAGGATCATAGATCACCAAGATCAAAAGTTGTGAAGGAAAGCTTCGATTTTAAGGTAAGGGGGGAGAAAAGGGTTTATGATTGGTGATATGACATAGAAGGGTAATTGGGAGTTCCTTCCTCCCTTAGGTATTTTAAGAGATTATGATAATAATGATTGAATTGATGCAATATTGTGAAATTGTTGATGAATATGATTATACGATGTATTTTTAAAATATATTTGGTGTTGTGTGTTTGGTATTAGGAAGAATGGCATATGAAGGTTATGGAGGATATGATGAACAGAGAAGAGGATTAAACCTCATAGATTCCTTAAT
Organism: Lathyrus aphaca; assembly: GCA_963966055.1. NCBI lineage: Eukaryota > Viridiplantae > Streptophyta > Magnoliopsida > Fabales > Fabaceae > Lathyrus > Lathyrus aphaca. The sequence continues at coordinate 525,721,629 of OZ014523.1, read as the reverse complement.
TTGATATAGGAAAGTTTATTAATAAAACAAGTTGATGTTATATGTATAAATGGATAATAAACATGTGAATTGGTTGGTTTTGAGTGCTAAATTCGACTTAGAATGATTGGGGTTCGTACAGGTAGGAAAGGGGGAAGATAATGGGAAAAACACAAAAATCAGAATTTTGGGGTCAGGTGCCCTGACACGGGCCGTGTCCCATGACACGGGTGGCCGTGTCAGGCTTCGGGAAATGTGTTTTTTGATGATTTAGAGGGCCGTGTCCCAGGCCACCTGACACGGGCCGTGTCAGGGGACACAGGAGGCCGTGTCAGGCCCCTGTAAATGCAATTTTTCGTCCGTTTTAAGGTGGATTTGACTCATTCTTTTAATGTAGGATTATATTAATGAAATAAGACTTTGAGGATGTTCTAATAATGAATATAGGACTTGATGATTAGTCGCATAAGAAATCCTAAGTGCTTAATTGAATTATATGAATATGTAGGTTGTTATAATTGTGAATAACATGAGATATGTGTATGCTTTGTGTGTGAATAAGATGCACTGATGGTTGGTTGATGAGATCATGATGATCGTAAAGCATGATGTGTTCATGTGTATTGTGATATGGTAGGCGTTGTTGTGTCTGCATGCGCATACATTTGATGGAATAATCATGTCGTGGATGTGATTATTCGGGATTCATTGAGAATCGTGGTTGCAGTGATGATCGTGTCTGGTTGGAGACGTTAACGATGCATTCGGGGTTCTATTTAATGAACCGTTATTGTGAGTCGGTACCGCATTTGCATTGTGCATTGGAGTTACCTTGCATTATGATTGATCGAATAATAGGATTGAGTGAATAATATGGTTGATTGAATAATATGATTGATTGAATGATATGATTGATAATTTGGTGTGATTAGGGGTGAATTACTTCTTCATATATGTCGTATGCACCGTTTTATTATGAATCTATTTCTCACCCCTCTGTTTGTTTTGTTGCGTCTGTGCTTCTTCGGAAGTGCAGACAATTCAGGTACTTGAGGAGTACGTTGGTGTGATGTCCGTTTCCTAGGAGCTCTGATATGTAACGGGAACGGGGATCTTTGTCCACATTTACTTTAATGTTTAGAAAAACTTATTTTTATAATTATACTTGAATTGGAGAACCTTTTTATGTGTAATTTACTAAGCCTTTGAGCTATTGACGTTAAACATTTGGATTTCGCTGTTTTCTTTTATTATGTAACATTTCACTTTAGACAAGTAACTCTGATTTTATTAAAGATTTATATAAATATTCTGTGGGAAAAGTGGGTGTTACAATTGGTATCAGAGCAGGTCGGTCCAACCGGCCAGATTGAGTCAGTCCTTAGAATAAGAGTCGTGTGTTTCCTAACCTGAGTTATTTGTTGTATCAGTATGGCAGGAAGGAATGATGTTGCTCTTGCTGCGGCTATGCAAGCCATGGCGCAGACGGTCGAGAATGTTGTTCAGGTCGTTCAGGGTGGAGGAAATGCTCAGTCTCGTGCATTGGAGCAGTTCCGGAATAACAAGTCACCGACGTATGAAGGTGGAATTCTGGATCCAGAGGCTACTCAGAAGTGGTTGAAAAATGTTGAGAAGATCTTCAGAACCATGGGATGCTTTGATGATCAAAAAGTGAGGTTTGGTACTCACATGCTGGAGTGCGAAGCTGAAGTCTGGTGGGACAACAGTCGCCAAAGGTTGGAAGATGCAGGTACGACTATCACTTGGGCGGTATTTCACAGAGAATTCTTGGAAAATTATTTCCCGGAAGACATCTGCAGTGCTAAGGAGGTTGAGTTCTTGGAACTCAATCAAGGTAATATGACATTGGCGGAGTATGCTGCCAAGTTTGAAGAACTAGTGCAATACTGTACGCACTACAATACTGAAGAGGCAATGACTTCCAAATGTCTGAAGTATGAGAATGGACTGCATCCTGAGATTAAGTTGGGTATTGCTTGCTAGAAGATCAGGAATTATCCAGAGCTAGTAAGTAGAAGCAGGATTTATGATAATGACAACAGGGCACGGATTGCACACTACAAAGCTGTGAATGATAAGAAAGGGAAGCAGAGGTTTGGTGGTACTCCTTACAGTGCTCCAGCTGACAAAGAGAAGCAAAAAGCTGGTATTGAGAAGAAGACAAGTGGGGGAGGAAGTACTCCCGGTGTGCTCAAATGCTACAGATGTCACGGCACGGGACATCGTGACAATAATTGTCCTACTGAAGAAAAGAAGTGTTTTAACTGTGGAAAGGCGGGTCATGTGATGGCCAATTGCAGAGGGAATGCGCCTATTTGCTATAATTGTGGAGAACATGGCCACATTAGCACTAATTGCCAGAAACCAAAGAAGCAGAAATCCGATGGGAAAGTATTTGCATTAGTGGGAGCTCAGCCTACTAGTGAAGATCGATTGGTCAAAGGTACTTGCTTTATCAATAATATTCCTTTAATTGTGATTATTGATACGGGTGCAACACACTCGTTTATTTCTTTGGAATGTGTGAAAAAGTTAGGATTGGAACCTTCTCAGTTAAGTCGAGGAATGGTTATTGATACACCATCTATAGGGTCTGTGACTACTACCTTGATATGTCGTGATTGTGTTTTGGCTATTTCTGATAAAGAGTTTAGAGTGGATCTCATATGTCTACCACTCAGTAATCTTGATATAATCTTGGGTATGAACTGGTTGGAATCCAACCGAGTTTATATTGATTGCTTTAGGAAGAGATTGTTATTCCTAACTCCAGAAGAGGAAATTTTGGCCAGTTCAGTTTCTACTAAAGAGCTGAGGACCTTATTGGGAGACGAAGCGAAAATGTTTGTTGTGTTTGCTTCATTATCCATGGAAGAAAAGGTCGTTGTTGAAGAGTTACCAGTGGTGAATGAATTTCTTGAAGTATTTCCCAATGATATTACAGAGTTACCTCCGACGCGTGAAGTGGAGTTTACTATTGACTTGATTCCTGGTACCAGGCCTATTTCTATGGCACCGTACAGGATGTCTGCTACTGAGTTAGCTGAATTGAAATCGCAGATTGGTGACTTGATAAGAAGTTCATTCGACCCAATGTATCGCCATGGGGTGCTCCAGTGTTATTGGTTAAGAAGAAGGATGGTAGTATGCGCTTGTGCATTGACTACCGACAGCTGAATAAGGTTACTATTAAGAACAAGTATCCACTTCCAAGGATCGATGACTTGATGGACCAACTTGTGGGAGCTTGTGTTTTTAGCAAGATTGATTTGAGGTCAGGATATCATCAAATCAGAGTGAAAGAGGAAGATATCCAGAAGACGACATTTAGAACTCGATATGGTCATTACGAATATGCAATGATGCCTTTCAGAGTGTCTAATGCACCGGGTGTGTTTATGGAATATATGAACCGGATATTCCATTCTTACTTGGATCAATTCGTCGTAGTATTTATTGATGATATATTAATATACTCGAAGTCTGAAGAAGAGCATGAGAAACATTTGAGAATTGCGCTGCAAGTGTTAAAAGATAACAAATTGTTTGCTAAATTTTCCAAGTGTGAATTCTGGTTGAAGAAAGTGAGCTTTTTGGGACATGTAATATCTGGTGAAGGTATAGCAGTAGACCCTTCAAAGGTCAGTGTTGTGCTTGATTGGGAACCTCCGAAGACGGTAACGGAAATTAGAAGTTTTCTTGGTTTAGCTGGTTATTATCGAAGGTTTATAGAAGGATTTTCTAATTTGGCGTTGCCATTGACTCAATTGACCAGGAAGAGTCAAGCCTTTATTTGGGATGTAGCTTGTGAGAGAAGCTTTGAAGAATTGAAAAGGAAATTGACTTCGGCACCGGTATTGATTTTACCGAATCTGAATGAAGCTTTTGTTGTGTATTGTGATGCATCTAAAATGGGTTTAGGTGGCGTGTTAATGCAGGTTGGTAAAGTAGTAGCTTATGCTTCAAGACAGTTGAGGATACACGAGAGGAATTATCCTACTCATGATTTAGAATTGGCTGCAGTGGTTTTTGTGTTGAAAATATGGAGGCATTATCTATATGGGTCGCGATTTGAAGTCTTTAGTGACCATAAGAGTCTGAAATATTTATTTGATCAGAATGAGCTTAATATGAGGCAGAGGAGATGGTTAGAATTTTTGAAAGATTATGATTTTAATTTAAGTTACCATCCGGGAAAGGCAAATGTAGTAGCGGACGCATTAAGCCGGAAAATAGTTCATATGTCAGCTATGATGATGAAAGATATGGATTTAATTGAGCAATTTAGAGACTTGAGTATGGTGTGTGAGATAACACCTGGAAGTGTCAAGTTGGGCATGTTACGAATAAATAATGAATTTCTTGATGTAATTAAGGAAGGCCAACGACAAGACGTAAAATTGGTGGACTTAATGCCTACCGAAAGAAATGATCAAGGCGGTGATTTTAGTTTGGATAATAATGGTATTTTGAGATTTCGGGAGAGAATTTGTATACCCGATAGTGTTGAACTAAAGAAAGAAATTCTGGAAGAGAGTCATCGGAGTAGCTTAAGTATTCACCTGGGAGCTACGAAGATGTACCATGACTTGAAGAAATTATTTTGGTGGCACGGTATGAAACGAGATATTGCACACTTTGTTTATGCTTGTTTAGTATGTCAGAAATCAAAAGTAGAACATCATAAGCCTTCGGGGCTGATGCAACCTTTAGAGATCCCAGAGTGGAAGTGGCATAGTATTGCAATGGATTTTGTGACGGGCTTGCCGAATACTGCGAGAGGACTGGATACTATTTGGGTAGTTGTGGACCGGTTGACTAAGTCCACGCATTTTATTCCGATTAACATCAATTACCCGTTAACTAAGTTGGCAGAGATTTATATCCGAGTTGTTATGAAATTGTACGGTGTACCATCAAGTATAGTATCAGATAGAGATCCGCAATTTACCTCTGAGTTTTGGAAAAGTTTGCACGAGGCTTTGGGTTCTAAGTTGAAATTGAGTTCGGCTTACCACCCACAGACAGATGGACAATCCGAAAGGACTATTCAGTCATTAGAAGATTTGTTGGAACTTGTGTGCTAGAAAAAGGTGGTGTGTGGCATACACATTTAGCACTGATTGAATTTACTTATAATAATAGCTATCATTCAAGTATTGGAATGGCGCCGTTTGAAGCTCTTTATGGTAGAAGATGTAGAACACCTCTATGTTGGTATGAGACAGGTGAAAATGTTATGCTTGAGCCTGAGATTATTCAGCAGACTACTGAAACTATTCATATGATCAAAGAGAAAATGAAAGCGTCTCAGAGTTGACAGAAAAGTTACCATGATAATAGAAGGAAAGACTTAGAGTTCAGTGAGGATGACCATGTATTTTTTAGAGTCAACCCAATGACCGGTGTTGGACGTGCGTTGAAGTCTAAGAAGTTGGATCCTAAGTTCATTGGACCGTATCAGATTATGCAGAGAGTAGGCAAGGTTGCTTACAGAGTGGCATTACCGCCGAAACTTTCGAATTTGCACGAAGTATTTCATGTATCGCAACTCAGGAAATATGTGTCTGGTCCGTCACATGTAATTCAGAGAGATGTAGTGCAAATCCGTGACAATCTTACGGTGGAGACTTTACCGTTGTGGATTTAAGATCGTAAGATGAAGCAACTTCGAGGCAAAGAGATACCTCTTGTGAGAGTAGCTTGGGGAGGAGCTGCTGGTGGAAGTGTTACCTGGGAACTGGAGAGCAAGATGCTGGAATCATATCCAGAGTTATTCCATTCAGGTACATTTTCGAGGACAAAAATAATTAAGTGAGGGAGAGTTGTAACGCCTTAATTTTTTTATATTTATTTTTGCGAAATAAATATTAAATAATTTAATGGCATAATGGAATATTTGGTGAAGAAAGTATTTTATGAGAATAATAATAATAATAATATAAGGTGTACTATTATAATGTTGTTATTATTTAAATAAAATAAAATAAAAGGGTTAGTTAGAGGTTTAAGGGGCAAAGGTGGAATTGTTGTTTTATGAAAAGAGGAATTAGGGAAACAAACCTCATTCATCGTATTTTGACGAAGAACAGAGAGGTCTGGAGAAAGAGGAGAAGAAAGGCAAGGTCAAGGATCGTAGATCACCAAGACCAAAAGTTGTGAAAGAAAGCTTTGATTTTAAGGTAAGGGGGAGAAAAGGGTTTATGATTGGTGATAGGACATAGAATGGTAATTGGGAGTTCCTTCCTCCCTTAGGTATTTTAAGAGATTATGGTAATAATGATTGAATTGACGCAATATTGTGAAATTGTTGATGAATATGATTATATGATGTATTTTGAAAATATATTTGGTGTTGTGTGTTTGGTATTGGGAAGAATGGCATATGAAGGTTATGGAGGATATGATGAACAGAGAAGAGGATTAAACCTCATAGATTCCTTAATTTGATCTAGGAAAGTTTATTAATAAAACTAGTTGATGTTATATGTATAAATGGATAATAAACATGTGAATTGGTTGGTTTTGAGTGCTAAATTCGACTTAGAATGATTGGGGTTCGTACAGGTGAGAAAGGGGGAAGATAATGGGAAAAACACAAAAATTAGAATTTTGGGGTCAGGTGCCCTGACACGGGCCGTGTCCCATGACACGGGTGGCCGTGTCAGGCTTCGAGAAATGTGATTTTTGATGATTTAGAGGGTCGGGTCCCAGGCCACCTGACACGGGCCGTGTCAGGGGACACGGGAGGCCGTGTCAGGCCCCTGTAAATGCAATTTTTCGTCCGTTTTAAGGTGGATTTGACTCATTCTTTTAATGTAGGATTATATTAATGAAATAAGACTTTGAGGATGTTCTAATAATGAATATAGGACTTGATGAGTAGTCGCATAAGAAATCCTAAGTGCTTAATTGAATTATATGAATATGTAGGTTGTTATAATTGTGAATAACATGAGATATGTGTATGCTTTGTGTGTGAATAAGATGCATTGATGGTTGGTTGATGAGATCATGATGATCGTAAAGCATGATGTGTTCATGTGTATTGTGATATGGTATGCGTTGTTGTGTCTGCATGCGCATACATTTGATGGAATAATCATGTCATGGATGTGATTATTCGGGATTCGTTGAGAATCATGGTTGCAGGGATGATCGTGTCTTGTTGGAGATGTTAACGATGCATTCGGGGTTCTATTTAATGAACCGTTATTGTGAGTCGGTACCGCATTTGCATTGTGCATTGGAGTCACCTTGCATTATGATTGATCGAATAATAGGATTGATTGAATAATATGATTGATTGAATAATATGATTGATTGAATGATATGATTGATAATTTGGTGTGATTAGGGGTGAATTACTTCTTCATATATGTCGTATGCACCGTTATATTATGAATCTATTTCTCACCCCTCTGTTTGTTTTGTTGCGTCTGTGCTTCTTCGAAAGTGCAGACAATTCAGGTACTTGAGGAGTACGTTGGTGTGATGTATGTGTCCTAGGAGCTCTGATATGTAACGGGAACGGGGATCTTTGTCCACATTTACTTTAATGTTTAGAAAAACTTATTTTTATAATTAAACTTGAATTGGAGAACTTTTTTATGTGTGATTTGCTAAGTCTTTGAGCTATTGACGTTAAACATTTGGATTTCGCTGTTTTCTTTTATTAATGATTTTGATGAACGATGATGATGTAACATTTCACTTTGGACAAGTAACTCTGATTTTATTAAAGATTCATATAAATATTCTGTGGGAAAAGTGGGTGTTACAGTCTCCATCACTGATGATGATGATGATGAAAGGGTCATTCATAGTCTTGTTGAGCTGGGAAGCCATGAAGACGAAAAAAGAAAAAATGAGCTTTGATCTTGCGTTGAAAAGAAAGGATCTTGTTCACAAAAGATGGGGGAGCTGATGTTTCCCACAAATGGCGCCACTGTACAAAAATGATCCGGACAGATCATTGTGGTCTTCAGTTGGGACTGTGATGATGCTTGTAGAAGAGGGGGTGGTGTACTTGCAAGGTACTCTGACGCTCAAGTAAGTTTCAATGTGAGACAAACTAAAGCGTAAGAAGGAATTGAATGATTAGAATTGAATACTCACCCTCCAAAGGTGGAGGGTATTTATAAGGGCATATGTCTGTGGATATCGGGCTTGTGGCCTTTAAATGAGCGTAACTGCTTCCTGTAATTTTGGAGGGCAGTTGGCCGCATGAAAAGTGTTAGGGCGCGTATGGAGGAAGTCCTCATCGGTTATATGCACACGGCTATACCTTCCAACGGTCATGTCTTTGTTAATCTCTTATTGGGTTTATGCCCAGACGTATACTGTATTTAGCCTCAATTGGACGTATGATACTTGTTAGGCCAGTCCAGAACACCATTTATTTAAAATGATAAAATAATAAAATTCATATTTTCACATTAGGAAATTTTGAAATTTCTAAAAAAAATATGTTGTGTTGAGCATATCACATCGCTATTTGAATTTCAAAAAAAAAAAATTGAGTGGGAAAACTTGATCAATAGAATTGATTTGTCTAACATTTGTAAGGTTGCATCATAGTTTCCACGTCGGTAATAGCTGCATGTATTTCACGTTGCAACTCCAATGGTAAAAAAATTAGCGACATGAATCTAATGATGCAATAGGCTGGCAAGGTGTGGCCACATGGAACTCGCGTCGAACCCTTAACGGTTAAACAATTAGCAACGTGAATTTTATGATGCAATAAACTTTATTTGTTAGACTTCAATGCTTCCCCCACAATCCAGTGCCATTTCTTTCTCTCCATTTTCCCAAACATTTCATTCCTTCCAAAAACTTCCTTTCCTCCCATTTTATTCTTCCTCCTACTTTATTCTCCCCTCCACCATTTTTCTCCACCAAACACCAATGTCTTCATTCTCATTTTCATACACTCTAACTTTTTTTTACAAAGTTTGATCTTATCTGGATTTCACTCAAAGGTAATTTTTTTAATTTTGTTAAGGTTAAACTCTATTGTTTTCTATTATTTGATTTTTCGTATATATTTGTTGACAAAGACTCAAAAAGTTTATCAAGACTCAATAAGTTCTATTGATGGATTAAAGTTTCTTCATTTTATTTGATTGTTCACTTAAAGGTATGTATTACTTTTGATTTTCATATATATATATATATATATATATATATATATATATATATATATATATATATATATATATATATATATATATATATATATATATATATATATATATATATATATATATATATATATATATATATAGAGAGAGAGAGAGAGAGAGAGAGAGAGAGAGAGAGAGTTGTGGGCTATTTGTATATATTGTCCATATATTAATATATTTTAGTAAAATAAAACATATAAATAGGTTTTATAAATTTTTATTGTAAAAATCCGAAATATTAATTTTTATTTATATTTAAAATCAAAATAAACAATATATAAATATGTTATTCTTACATTAATTTTTATATATTTTTTAAAATCCAAAATATTTAATTTTAAAACATAAATAAATATGTTATTTTTTTAAATATATTTGTTATTAAATATTTTATGAGATTAATTGCTATGAATTAACAGTGTAAAAAATTTTACATTGTCAATTCATTGTCATCATTCGTTTGCATTACTTAATTTGTTTTTAAAATAAAAGTCAAAGTTGTTCCAACATCCAACGACTATGATTCACTGAAAGTGTAAAACTGTTTTATACTGTTAGTGTATTTCAATTAAATTTATATTTTATTACAAAAATTATATATATATATATATATATATATATATATATATATATATATATATATATATATATATATATATATAAAGAGAATATAATATTTTTATAGTTAGATTTGAGATTAGAATGTTATTGTATGTCATATGATGGTAATGAATGATAAAAATAAAGTTACATGCCAAAATAAATAATATTTTCCCTTAGGATGGAAAAAATAAAATGAATGAGAACATTAACTAAGTACTTAATTGAATCTCATAATGAAAAAATTATATGCATGAACAAGTAAAATAAATATTGAAACAATTGATACAAAAACTAACACAATTAATTTGAATATGACTCAAGAATGGAACTGATGGAATGAATGTGATGCAAGATTACCTAAAAAAATCAACAATAAAAGTGGGACAAAGTTAGGATATGAAAATATCCCTTTTCCAACCATTATAAAATGAGTTTTCATACTAGTGGTACTCACTCGGCCAATACCAAAGGATCCCAGAGGGGCTCAGCCCATTCCCAGATCAGCAAAGTCAAAAGAGTTTACTCAAAGGTTATAGTCATCAGATACAATGGCTCATAAGACATCATGGATAACTCAAGCGTGTTTTTCCGATTCCACTTCAATTCTTATTTTCAATTTAGTATAATAAAAAAAAAATTTATTTCCAATTGGATTTCAATTAGTTGCACTTCAACTTCAATTCTTATTTTCATGATTTGTGAGGATGCAATGTATGCATGATGTGTGATGGATGATGGAAATATGCTTCTACTTTCAGTTTTGATGCTTCTTCTTTTTTCTTTTATTTTTCATTTTTTTTTTGCATAATGGTGTAATGATGTATGGTGATGTTGTTATTTGAAAGGAAATATATGGAATATAATATATGGAAAAGAGGCGATGGTGAGCGTGAGTTTCCGAATACGATAAAAGTGAAGGTGAGAGAAGTCAAAGTTTTACGAGGGATATTGAAGGTACTACAGTGAGATAAAAAAATTGTGCGTCAAATTTTATTATATCTTTTAAGGTAAAAAAAATACTATTGTTTATAACTTTTTTGGTTACACAAAAAAGACCAATGCTTTGAGTGAGGATCGAGCATGCGACCTTCACGTTGTGCACATTTTTTTATAATTTTATGGAAAGCTTTATAATAACGCTTTTTATATAAACGTTATTATATGGATACTGCTTTTACTAGCGTTTCCCTGAAAAGTGCCATTAAATTCTAGACTTATTTTTCTTTTAGTCGTTATTAATAATCTATAATAGCATTTTTAAGAAAAGTGATATTGTAGATATCTTCCTATAATAGCGCTGAACAAAAGCACATTATAATAAGTCTCAATTTGAAATTTGTGACAGCACTTTAGAAAAAGCGCTATTATATTACGGTTATAAAACGCAACTGTTGTAATACTACAATTTTTGCTCTTGTCGGAAGAGGGAAAACATTCATCCCAAGTAGTGATTTATTTTCTTTGTTTTCCAAAATTGTCATTCGGGAATATCAAACATACACGTTATCATTATTGCAAGCATTAAAGTATCAAATTTTTCATCTTCATTCTCATCTATAAATACAGAGTTTTACATTTCTTCATAATATCTGATAATAATGAGTTCTACAAATGATCAGAAAGCCAACAGAAACATCACATAGATCATTACTGAGCACGTCAGCAACCAAATGAGGAGGTCCAATAAGCTGTCAGCGCCAGGGCGGATGTGTTAAGGGTGAGGAGGAAGAAGAAGAAGAAGAAGAAGAAGACGAAAAAGCCAAAAAAAAGAAAAGAAGGAGAGAAGGACATATTATTATAACTCTGATGAAGGGAGTGAGGACAGCCCCCTAGACTATGAAGATGTCTTTATAGCTATGGGTGATTATCCTTGAAATATAAATATACTCCCTTTTTTTAAATATTAATGAATTATCTATTATATATACTCTTGACTTTCATTTTTTTAATTTGATCAAATTCTTCTCATTAACATAAAAATGCTAAAAAAAAATGAAATAAAATACATGTTTAAAATGGAAAGTAAATTTTAAAAAAAAATGTAGTTATTGAGAATCGAATCTAATTACACATCAGTTTGATACTACAAATTCAAAAATATATGTTAAAAATGGAAAAAAAGATGTATTTATTGGGAATCGAAGTTTGATACATATCACAACGGGGGATATACCATAACCGTCATGATATATTAATTTTGTAATTAAATTTCATAATGAAGCGCCAAAGTTTAATTTAGAATTAAAAATATAAAAAACAAAACAAAACAAAACATGTCACAACGGTTGAAATAAAAAACCGTTGTTATATACAAATAGTAAATAAAAATAATAGAATAACGCCTTAGTTTAGAGATTTCACAACGGTATATGCATGATCCCTGGTGACCATGACATCGTTGTTAACGCGTTTTGTAGTAGTGTAAGATGCATAATCTAAAATGAATTAAAACTTAGAGCAAATTGGTTCAAAAAGATGCAATTTAATAGGAAATAATGCAAAACTTGAAAAGAAACTAGGAGATAAAATTAGGATATGACACCCAAGACGTAAGTGTGGTTTCCCAAAATGGGTAAATAACTATCTTATTATTTACTACTTTTCTTCTCCATCATCTATTACTTATCATTGTAGTATTTCTTATTTAACTTATTGAACAAAGTTGTTTAGGACATCGTGTTCGACATTTGTCCCTTGAGGAATAGAATTTTAGAAGTTGATCATTAGGGGTTAGTGATTGAGATAAAGTGAGACGGGTTCTCATATTTAGGAGAAGATCTAAATAGAAAGTCACTAGGATTAGGTAGAGGCAAAAATCTTTATAAAAGGTGCACAAGTTGTCTCAACATCTGGTCCAACATATGTCCCCTTAGGAACATAATCTTAATCAATATTAAAGCTTTGGTAGTATTACTTAAAACACCATGAGCGTAATTATTACATGAGTATAATGATGACTACAACTAACCCCAACAAAATAGAATTAGCCACATTTACTCGTTGTAGCTTTGTAGTTCAACCCTATATGAAAGAGTATGAACAAAATTTGCATCGATTCCTTGAGCAGCGCTTCCACCTTCAATTTCCTTCTCCTTATCCACTCCTATTGAGATTTAAGGTGAACCTACTTTCTTTCTATGCTACCTTGAATCCACCTAAAATTGATTTAAATTTAAAATGGTATCCTTATTTATAGCCTTGAGAAAAGAAATTACAAATGACAAAAAAGATTGTGAACTATCTCATAAATTAAATATCCCCAATGAGCTCCCAAATTTATGATGAAGATCTTCCAATCAACCTTTATGCTATTTTGAAACTAAAATGTGATGATTCAAAATTATGGTTGTACATGGGTTGGATAATCTAATCAACTCGGTAAATTTAATATGGATCGAACTATGAAAATCAATTTGATTTGGATTAATTGAGAGTAGCCTTTTTTCATATAATGAAATCGATTACCATATTCAGGTAATGAGTGAACATGGACTCATATTATCTTACTTGTGTTATTAAGCTAAAAAAGGAAGGCTTTACCCTACACCCCCACAATTAGTCTTATACCCCTACACTCATTTTTTTTACTAAAATGCCCTTGTATAAATAGTTAAAAACTCATATTTTCTTTCCATTTTTACCTTTCATCCAAAGTTACCGCACAAGAGAAATTTTTTGACATTCAGCCGAATTTACCGGAAGACTTAAAGTAAGTCTTCCGGTTTGATTTTTAACGCACCGGAAGAGTTTTTGCAAGTGTTCAAGTACCAGAAGACTTTGTGAAAGTCTTCTGGTTTACTGTGTTTTTGAAAAAAGACTTCCGAAAGACTTGGAAGAAGTCTTCCGGTTTGATACGTTAGTGGAAAGTCTTCCGGATGACTTGGGAAAAGTCTTCCGATATGGTTATACACAAACATGTGTACCAGAAGTCTTTTTTAAAGTCTTCCGAAATTTATTTTTTTTTATTTTTTTTTCTTCAGTGGTGCGTTCACGAGGCAGGGATGGGAGAATATCGGTGTAACACCCCAAAATTTGCCCTCTTATTTATCACCGGGACGGGATTTATGTTTCGCATTCGTCAGCATTCTTTGACACAGGCTGGTCACCGGGACCAGAGATTTCAGAGAATTATGGGTTGTCCATTGGGTTTATGTCCATAAGGTAGATTTTCAAAGATATGGTTATACAATGGACTAGAGTCTCCTCTAGGCGTATCATCATTGGCGGTTAGGGTTTATTCCTCTAATCATTCGACTTTTAAGAAGGATTTGGATCATGACGTAGTTGAAATATCAGTATGAGAAGATCGGAAATACATTCATTGGTGGCCTGGTCAAGGGATGTGTCTTTCCTACATAAAGTACATGTTCCGTTCAAAACCGTTTCCAGTGACTTTGGAATTAGTAAATGGATTGTTGCATTTCAATAAATCTAGTTATTTCCTCTTGAATTTCTAACTTTATCCATTTCAAGGTACATTTACGAGGCAATAACCCATAAAGATCCGAGTATTCCGTATTTATTCATACCAACATGCGTTCTTCATTACACGTCCAAGATTTTGTTACGGCTCATTCAAGCGACACATTTTCAAATTTCAACCATTTCAAGCCCATTATTCGTATATATCCTTTTGCCAATTCCAGTATCTAATAAAAAAAAAGAAGAGAACAATTTCTATGGAGTGCTATTGGTATCTGATAGCATACGATCTTTCGGGGCGGAAGCCAAATCAATTATTCCATAATATTGTCACAAGGCTGTTGGCCCATTTTTATTAATGCGATCTCCAAAATGGCAATAAAGGCCAGATTGTTCTAAAAGTCCAAATAGAAGTCCAAATAGCGATATGGATAGGGTAGCATTAGGTGAAGGCGTCAATGTGGATCAAGGAAAGTTTTTATTTTATTTTAAGAGATGACATGGCATAAGTAACAGCTGAAGATTTGGTTTTAAAAATAAGGGCATCAGAAGTATTGTTGCAAATGCAATAAGATATGATGAGAAGTGCAGCAAGCACACAATGTGAATATTAGAAGCTGCAGTAAAAAATTCTGCCTAATTATATCAACTGGTAAAACAATACGCGAGAAAATTCCTTCAACTAGTTTGATAGAAAGTTCATTCAATTTCATAACAAGAACCAAAAAAATTCAGAAGAAAAATTTCAATATTAATTTTGGTCTAACCAAATGCATATACAAATAAAGAAAGGGGGGAGAAAGGCAAAGAAAAAAATCCAGCTGCAACTCTCGGCGCCATACCGGGTCGGTGCATCACCAATCATCAGTTAACATCAACTCTCTCTTTATCACTCTTACTGCACCAAGCGGCGCCAAAGCTTTCGATTATCTTATCAGTCTTTAGTCCTCCCCGTAGCCCATATAAATCATACCGAAATGCCGAGTCGAGACTTACACTATGCAAATGGACTATCCACCTTTCAATCTTCTGCGATTATCATCAATCTCGCCGGTACAACGTTGTGGATCCTACAAATAATAACTCAGAGTTAGGGGGAATATTTCTTGGCACACGTTATTGGAAAAGCAGAGTATACAAAAATCCTTAACCGAATTCGGTTAGAACTCTAACAAACTAACAGAAAAATAACCGAATTCATAACCATCTTTTTACCTGAAACTCCAATTGAGCTCCTTCAATCTGTCTGCTATAAAAACCAGAACCTTCAATCATTCTCTTCCTTGATCACCCTCCTCATTCATCACTCTCACCAAAAATGAATCTCCTTCATCAATTTCTAAAACAGAATTTCTCTTCATCATTATCCTCATTTGATTTTTCTTCTGGATCATCATCTATCTCTTCACCATTTTCCTCCATCCTTCTGCATTCATACATCACTCATTCCATCAATTTCTCAGATTTACCTTCAGTCATCTCCTCCATCAATCTTCAACAACAAGTTCCTTCAATCACCATAACCAAAACCTGCAAGATCAAGATTACTTTAAGCGTTACAAAAAACACGAAGAAAACTCAACAAGCAGAAGAGCACGTCGCAGAAAGTGAATGAGTCGAACAAAAAGAAGCGGAAGAAGATCGACAAGCAAGTTAAATCGCACCTGAGAGTTGTCGATATCTCGGACTCGATGCCGTAACAGAACCAACACCTTCAACAACTCTTCACAACAGCTACCTTCACCCTCATTAAATTGAACCTCATCCACCGTTTTTCTTCAATCGACATCAATGTCATGCCACTGTCGTCTTCATCAATCATCACCGATCTGAAGTTAACTCCTGCATTAAAGATGAACGGCAAGCACAACCATGATTTAGTTCAGAATCGCAAGGCAAAAACATAGAAGAAGTTAAGGAATAAAGAGGATCGATTGAAATACCTTTGTAGAATTACATCTCCATTCAAGATTCGTGAGGTACGCAACCATTTCGAACTCTATTATAGTTAATGCCTTCATCTTCGTTATAACTCTTGAGGTTCGGCGGTGAACGTGATTCGTTTTTTCGAGTTCGGAATTCATCGATCCCGCCGTTAGGTTGAAATTTTAAAGAATCCAAGGGCGGATTTGTGATTGTGAGTGAGATAAGAAGGTGGTTATGTTGAAAAGCTGAGGTTGGAGAGAGGTTATGGGTGAGAAGCCGCGGCGGCGGCAGTGATGAGGGTTTTGTGAAGAAGAACTTGAGAGAGATGAGAATAGGAGAGAAGGGAGAATGTGTGAGAGAGAGAGAGGGGAAAATTTTAGGGTTTGATCTTCTTTAAGTTAGATTTTATTTTTTTGTTTGTTTATAAGTTATATTGTTTAATATTGTTATGGAATTAATGGAGATTAATGAAATATTAAGAGTATTAATCAACCATTAAGATTAAGTTAATGGTCATTTTTTTCGGATTCTCAAAGAAGATAAGATCAGGGCAAGTTTTGAAATCCCCAGCCACACCGGCGGTGACACTTGTCACCGTCCGGTAGGCTCCATTAGCAGTTAATCACATGTGTGTCGTCCATTTTAACTATCATGTGCAGGAGTTTGTGAATTGTTTGATTAGAATACCTTTAGGAGACTTTGGATTAAAGGGCCCAGATTTAGTTAACTTAGTTGACTGAGGGAGCGTGGTAAGGCCTCCATGTGCTGCGTATTTTGGGCCCTGGATTGTTGATATCCGCACCCCATTTGTGCAAGCCCAGTGCATTTTAACTTAAAAACATTTATTTTCTCACCCCCCTCTTCTATTTCAATTCTTTTAATATCCTATTTTATATATCTTTCAAATTAATTCATAAAAAAATACTAAAAGGCATAATAAAATTCTATAAAAATTATGGTAGAATATTAACTCAATTTAGAACTTTTCCCGATTTTTACTTTCTGAATTTTTGTATTTTCCAATTTAATTTCGATTTTTTATTTTTATTGATTTTAGATTGAATCCTTCATAAACACATAAATTTGTACATTTTATTTCTGCCACTTCCTATAACATTTTTGGCCCATTCTTTTTTCTATGATTAGAGGACAAATTAAAGTACCTAGAATATTTTTGGTGTATTTGTTAGGGCATTTTATCTACTGTTTTGGTAGTGTGATTTGAATAAATTTAGGATTGGATCTTAGATAGATTTAAAGGACCATTTGGCATAGTTAGACTTAGAATTTTTGAGAGATTTTTTAACACAATGTTATAGTCAGGTCTAAGACCCTAAAGATGATTTCCCTTTGCCTCACATAGATGTGCTTGTTGACAATACCACTTAGTTTTCCGTGTTCTCTTTCATGGACGGGTTTTCAGGTTATAACCAGATTAAGATGTCTCCCGATGATATGGAAAAGACAACTTTCATCACCCTTTGGGGCACTTTCTGTTACAAGGTCATGCCGTTTGGTCTGAAGAATGCTGGGGCCACTTACCAACGGGCGATGGTGACGCTCTTTCACGATATGATTCATCATGAAATTGAGGTTTATGTTGATGATATGATAGAAAAATCCCAAACAGAAGAAGAGCACTTGGTCAATCTAGCAAAGTTGTTTGACAGAATCCAAAAGTTCAGATTGAGGTTGAATCTGAACAAGTGCATCTTCGGGGTCCGTTCCGGCAAGCTACTTGGCTTCATTGTTAGTGAGCGGGGAATTAAGATTGATCCAGCCAAAGTAAAAGCCATCCAAGAGATGCCTGAGCCAAAGACTGAAAAGCAAGTGCGTGGTTTCTTAGGGAGACTAAATTACATTGCACAGTTTATCTCTCACCTAATGGCCATGTGTGAGCCCATCTTTAAGCTTCTGAGGAAGAATCAGGAAATTAAATGGAATGAAGACTGTCAGCAAGCCTTTGACCGAATCAAGGAATACCTGTTAGAACCTCCAATTCTCATGCCTCCAGTGTCAGGGAGACCCTTGATCATGTATCTTATTGTGCTCAAAGGATCTATAGGATGTGCGCTGGGTCAGCAGGACGAGTCTGGTCGAAAAGAGCACGTCATTTATTACCTTCGCAAAAAGTTTACCGATTGTGAGACACGTTACTTACTACTCGAGAAAACTTGCTGCTCTTTGGCATGGGCTACTCGCTGACTAAGACAGTACATGCTGACCCACGCCACTCTCTTAATTTCCAAGATGTATCCTGTGAAATATATCTTTGAGAAGCCGACTCTAATAGGAAGGGTTACCCGATGGCAGATGATTCTAACGGAGTATGATATCCATTACACTTTGCAAAAAGCAATAAAAGGAAGTGTATTGTCAGAATACTTGGCTCAGCAGCCAATCGACGATTATCAACCCATGAAATTCGAGTTTCCGGATGAGGACATCATGTTCCTCAAGTTGAAAGACTGTGAAGAACCACTTCCGGAGGAGGGGTCAGACCCTGAATCCAAATGGAAGTTGATGTTTGACGGAGCTGTGAACATGAACGGAAGTGGAGTGGGTGTTGTTATCATCTCACCAAAAGGGATCCATACACCTTTAGCTGCTCGGTTGACTTTCGAATGCACTAACAACGAGGCAGAATATGAAGCTTGCATCATGGGGATTGAAGAAGCAATCAACTTGCGAGTCAAGTACCTCGAGATCTTCAGATATTCCGCTCTGGTAGTGAACCAAGTCAATGGAAAATGGTTAGTCCATCAACCTCACTTAGTTCCTTACAGGGATTATACCAGGAGGCTGTTAACTTTCTTCACCAAGGTCAAGTTGAGTTATATTCCCCGAGACGAAAATCAGTTCGCTGATGCTCTAGCAAATTTGTCATCTATGATTAAAGTTTTCCAAGAGAATTCCGTGCCTCGAATCATGGTCTCCCGTCTTGAAAGACCTGCTTATGTCTTTGTAGTTGACAGTGGTAAAGACGACAAACCTTGGTATCATGATATCAAGCAATTCTTGAATACTCAAGAGTACCCGACTGGGGCATCCAGTAAAGACAAGAAGACCCTCAGAAGACTAGCAGGTGATTTCTTCTTGAATCAAGATGGTGTGTTATACAAGCGAAAGTTGGACATGGTTCTGCTCAGATGCGTGGATAGACAGGAAGCAGACATGTTGATGCAAGAGGTTCATGAAGGCTCCTTTGGTACCCATGCTGGAGGACATGCTATGGCCAAGAAATTGTTGAGATCGGGATATTATTGGATCACCATGGAATCTGATTGCTGTAAATACTCCCGTAAATGTCACAAGTGTCAGATTTATGCCAATAAGGTCCATGTGCCTCCGAATCCATTGAGTGTAATGTCTTCACCATGGCTGTTCGCCATGTGGGGCATTAATATGATTGGTAAGATCGAGCCGATAGCTTCCAACGGTCACCGCTTCATCCTGGTTGCTATAGACTATTTCACGAAGTGGGTTGAAGCGGCATCTTACGCCAACGTTACTAAACAAGTGGTAGCCCAGTTTATTAAAAGAGACATTATTTACCGGTATGGAATTCCCGAAAGAATCATTACTAATAATGGTTCTAATCTCAACAACAAGATGATGGCTGACTTGTGTCGAGATTTCAAAATAGCACATCACAACTCTTCTCCATATCGCCCGAAGATGAATGGCGCCGTCGAGGTGGCCAATAAAAACATCAAGAAGATCGTGAAGAAGATGGTTGTGACATACAAAGACTGGCATGAGATGCTACCATTTGCTTTACATGGGTACAGAACGTCGGTGCGCACCTCGACAGGGGCAACCCCGTTCTCATTGGTATATGGTATGGAGACAGTCTTTCCAATTGAAGTGGAAATCCCCTCGCTGAGGTTAATGATGGACATTAAGATAGATGAAGTTGAGTGGCTCTGATCCAGATATAATCAACTGAGCCTCATTGAAGTAAAACGTCTAGCAGTTGTATGCCATGGACAGTTGTATCAACGGCGGATGAAGCAGGCTTTTGACAAGAAGGTACGACCACAAAGGTACACACCAGGTGACCTGGTGCTGAAAAGGATTCTTCCTCCTCTTAACGATCACAGGGGCAAGTGGACACCTAATTATGAAGGACCATTCATGGTCAAAAAGTTTTTCTCAGGTGGAGCCTTGATGTTAACAACCATGGATGGAGAAGACTTCCATTCCCCTGTCAACGCAGACGCAGTAAGAAAATACTTCGTGTAAGAAAGACTCGCTGGATAAAAACAGAATAAAGATCCAGGAAAAAAATGGGCATCCCAGTGAGCCAAAAAAAGAATAAAAAGCTCGGGAAAAAATTAGGGAAATATTGAAAAAATGTACACCCGCTGAGTTGAAAAGCCACATTGGACAGCTCAGGCAAAAAAGGGTATCCCGGTGAATTGAAAACCCGAAAGGGCAGTCCACGCAAAAGAGGGACTAACACGAACGACTGTGATCTACGAAATTCGTAGCCCATCTGAAACTGAGTTTATTCTAAGGGTTGAAGACCAGTTCAATCACCTTTCTCAAGGGGCATAGCGAGCGGATAGTCTTAAAGATATACTAGTCATAACCGGATTGAAACTTGATGAGATCCACTTCTCACATTGCCAATAGGATAGTTTGTTTTCCTTTTTGGCTATTTCCTCTTTCCAAGGAATTGCTTCCTTTGTAATGCATATTCGTGGTCATTTTCCAAATCAATAAAATTCAATTTCAGTCAACTTGTGACTATCTGCTTATTGTTTTTGTTTTTCATCTAGCATTGATTGATTGCGAAAATGTCCAGCAAATTGTGATTTATATTGCATTGTGAACATTTGAATGCTTTCTAGCTCATGCAGGAGGACAGAAACATTTAATACAACTCTAAAAAGGGTGTCAAGAGGCCCAGATAATGATTCATGCTATGAGCCTGGGGCATACAGGTCCAAACTAATTCTCCTTGTTGCAGGCACTATCGATTGTGTTTATGCAGGTACAGGTGTTGCTAACAAAGCTAAAGCAGATTTCCAGGAGGAACATTTCATTATACTTGAACAAGAATGGGTGTTTTTCTGGGTGTCTCCAGTTATCCCCAGCAGAGTTGGAAGTTGAACTCTCCCCCAGCAAGGCAGCAGAAGGTTGGTGCCCTCCCCAAGCAGAGACTTCCCTTCAGTACAGGGGCAATTCCCAGCAGTACAAGGA
The DNA here is from genome assembly GCA_963966055.1 of Lathyrus aphaca. Classification (NCBI taxonomy): domain Eukaryota; kingdom Viridiplantae; phylum Streptophyta; class Magnoliopsida; order Fabales; family Fabaceae; genus Lathyrus; species Lathyrus aphaca. Next base: position 525,700,282 of record OZ014523.1, on the reverse strand, counting down.
GTGTCTTTCCTCCCCAGCAGTTTGCTTCCTCAGCAGAGCCATACCTCTGGTTCCCAGCCAAGTCAGGAGGTCTCCACTTCCCCGTCAGAGTTCGAGAAGAGTCCATCTCCAACAGGGTCTTGGCTCTAAAATCTTAAATTCCAATTTATTTTTGGCAATAGCGGCAGTTCAAAGCCGGTGCATCATTAACAGCTTTCCTCGCAGAGTTGTTTCCTCCTCATCAGGATGGACCAGGTCAATACAGTGATCATCAGTTCTCCCCAGTCAAGCCACCTGGGATACTTGCAGTATCCTTATCAAGAGATCTCTTTGCATTTGCATTTAGTAATCATCATTACATCTACATCCTCCAAAGCGTAGCATTTCCATCATTATGGAGCATTACGCCATAAATCCAAACATATGCATACCAGCATGGGCCAGTTTTGAGGAATATTACATGCGACATGTAACATCTTCTCAACCTGAGATATTCCCCACAAAAGATACTTATATCATTTTCCAGGCATCTTTGTCTTTTCAAGCAGTTGTTTTTCTTTGTGGCTTGGTCCGCCCAGCAGTCACATTGTCGAGTTTTGTTTCGCTAACGGTCTCGTTAAGCCCTGTTTCGCCAACAGGCACCTTCCGTGGCTTTGTCCGCCCAGCAGTCGCGTGTTTTTCTTTATGGCTTGGTCTGCCCAGCAGTCACATTGTCGAGTTCTGTTTCGCTAACGGCCTCGTTAAGCCTTGTTTCGCCAACAGGAACCTTATGTGGCTTGGTCCGCCCAGCAGTCGCGTGTTTTTCTTTGTGGATTGGTCCGCCCAACTGTCACATTATCGAGTTCTGTTTCGCTAACAGTCTCGTTAAGCCCTGTTTCTCCAACAAGCACCATCCGTGGCTTGGTCCGCCCAGCAGTCGTTTGTTTTTCTTTGTGGCTTGGTGTAACACGGTGGGAGAACTGACTTTAGTTAAATGTTGCGGATAGCAAGAGTCGCCACCGACTTTTATTTTATCCAAAGGAAAGGGCATAAAAGAACAGGAAAGACCTTAAAAGATTTTTGGGTTCGGGGGGTAGGTTATGTAAAGGGAAGGTGTTAGCACCCTTTACATCCATGGTTATCCATAGGCTCTTAGTTACTTAGCTCACTTTAAATTGTTTTGAGAAGTGTAGTGTGTGATTAAAAATTTTCTTAAGTACTTTATAATGATCCATGTACGGATATATATAAAGCCTTTGTTTTGAAAATTGTTTGAAAATGTGAAGTGTTTTTTGAAGTGTTTTGAAAAGGTGAGCAAGTACATAAGAGGAACCTACCTTAAGTTAAATCTTTACTGTTCTTAAATGTTCTTTCAATGGTAAGATTATCCCTATTATTAAGGAATAGGTAGTCATTACCTTGGATGTTATGAGGGACAAGTGAAGGGACGTCTGTGATTAGGCAACCGTAAGGTGTATTTAGCAATTCGAAGGGACTTATCATCTTTTATTCGAAAGGGACAAGATCATTTACGAAGGCAACCATGAAGGGACTTGATCTTATAATTCTGTTAAGGGACTAGATGATATTAAATAAGATAAGGGACTTTGCTTTATACACCTTACTTGACCTTTTATTTAGGCAACTTGAGAGGTAATCCTTAAGAAGTGAGATGGCGATCCAGGATCGACTTACGTGTGTGCATGTTCAAGTTCATAATATTTATCTTAAAATTAGTGATCTAAATTAATTTTAAAGTACAAACATGTTTACACTCCCTATTTTACTAACCATAGCAATTTAAATAAATAAACAATAATAATACTACAATTATTACATAATTTGCACAATTACATTATAATAATAAAATAATTTAAATAAATAAGCATATAATAAATAAATAGGTTAGTAATAATAAGCAAAATAAATATAAAAGAGGTTAGTATAATAATATAATATAAAAAATAAACTAAAAGTTCAAATTTAAATAAATGATCATTTTTTAAGAATTTTAATAAAATAAATAAATAATAATAATTATGTACTTATAAATATGATTAATAGTTTTAATAATTTAATTATATATACCTATTAGAAGTATTTAATAATTATAATTACAAAAATAGAACTTTAAAATCATAAAAGAAAATTAGGGTTTTTAAAATAAATTAAGATTTATAAAGAAAAAAATAGGTTTTACATATAAACATATTAGGATTAATTATTTAATCTAAACCTAATTAAATTATTTATCTAAAAAATACATACAATATTAATAATATACAATGAAATAAATATAAACAATTTTATTAATAAAATTTGAATTTTATAAGTTTTTTGAATTATATATGAGAAAATAATATAAATATTTTATTTTAGACATTTTATTATTAATTAAATTAATTAAATACAATATAAACAAAACAAAATAAATGAAGAAAAAATGAGAAAAAAGAACTTACCTGGGGCTGGGATTCGAACCCAGGCCCTAGGCTTCACTTCTCCTGGACCAGCCTCCCTTCCACTGGGCTGCGCACGCGCAGGTGATATTGAACGAGCACCAATGCGTTTTGTTTCTTAACCTGTAAAAATCATTAAAAAAAAAAGCAAAACAATACAAAATGGCCTGGGGGGAATCGAACCCAGGACCATTCATTCACTAACAAACGCGCATACCAACTGAGCCAAGTTGTTCTTCTGAAATAATAACCACAACAATATCATAAAATATAATACCCAATTTTTAAATACAAATTTGGCGCCAGACTTCATCTTCCTCATTCAAATTACCTGCAAAATTTCTTATGCTTTCTCCTGCGAATTTTCCTGCAAGTTCTTAAAACCAGAATCCTATGTATTTTCAAACATCAAGCAAATCGTAATGTCAATTCAAATTAAAAGCCCAGATCAATTATACAAGTCTCATAGATCACAACCATGTTCTTAGATTTCGTTTAAAGGCCCTAAATGCTTGGTTCCCGATTTGAAGCTTCAAACCCTAGCAATGGTGAATTTCAACACAGTCCATAATAATTGAATTAAATCATCCAGAAAGTTTCTAAACATCACAACAAACACAATTCCACAGTTAGTTTTCAATATTAATGCACAAATCATTCAAATCAAAAAAATGTTAAACATGAACAAGATGCATTCGGTTTTCACGATTTAAGGCATGAATGGATGATGTTATGATCCAGAATCAATCCATGAACTCCAAGAAACAAGTTGCAACCTTTGGTTTGTCTTGAAAGAGGCTCTAAGTATCAAACCGAATTGGTGTTTTTAGTGTGAAATTTGAAACTTTGTTCTTACCCTTGGAGGCTGTAATTTCGTCCCCTCTCATTGGCAATGTGTTTATGTATATATATGGATTGAATTAGGTCAGAAAAATGCTATCACTCTTTGGACTTTTTGGATGTTTGAAGATTGAAAAAGATTTGTCATGAAATTTGATTTTTCTTTGATCTAACATTGCTATTTTGGGACAATCCTCATAACTTGTGTATCAATCTGATCCAAATATTATTTATGACTTTCTAGAAGCAAAATCCTTTTTCAAATATATGATTTTATATTTTATTTCAATTTAAATTGTATTTTAATGAATAAAATTCAAATAAATATGAAATAAAAAATAAAAAATCAGAAAATAGGTGGATTGGGTCGTGCTTGGTGTTTTTGTAAAGATGGGATAGCAATTTGGTGGGCTCATTTAGCAAAAATTGGTTTTAAAGCCCTATTTGCTTCATAAACTTCCTAAAAATTTCCCAACTTTGCAAGGGCACAAATCCTTCAATTTTAATGCTATGAGGGTGTTCTTGGACATTTTGGAAAGCTTAAAGAGTCCTATAACCAACCTCTTTGGCCTCATGTCCATATCTTTTACCATTCTCAAGTTATGCTCTTTTGAAGTTGTTGACTTTTTGTTGACTTTTAAAAGGACCTATAATGTCTTAGCTCATACCTTCCAAATGAAGCATTTTTGGGCTTGGCTTGTGAGACACAAAGTTGTAGAGAATTCAATTTCCTTCAAAATGAGCTTTGGATGGAAAATTCTTGATGAAGCATGTGAAAGTTATGGCTGGTCAAAGCTCAGTTGACTTTTCATGTGAAGATCATATACTTGATGTTGGCAAAAAATCATGAAGTTTGACTTTGGTTTGACCACAGTTGACCGCAGTTTGACTTTTTAACTACTTTGACTGATTTTGACCTATCTGATCATCTGATTGAGCAAATCTTTGGGAAAAGTCTTGAAACTTGTCATGGGGATTCTTGAACACATATAGGATGCTATGAAGCTCACTTGAAGTCTTGGAAGTCCATTTAGCCTGTCTAAAGTCAAAACCCTAGTTTAGGATGCAGTGCTTAGGAGGATGCATTGTCTGAGGGATTTGTCAAACTTTCTGACTAATTGTGAACTTTATGAACCTTGTGAACCTCATGAGATGTCTTGTGAACCTTGTGAGCCTCTTAGTACATAATGACTTGTCTTGTGGAGGGCAAATTTTGGGGTGCAACAGCTGCCCCTGTTCAATTTTCTGAAACCTGAGGGGTTAGATTGGTATATGTGCCAGTCGTGACCTGGAAGGTTGAAGGGGATTGAACACAAAAGCCCAAAAATTTGCACTCACCAGTGCATAGAGTAATACTGATGATTAGTTGTATATGCTTGAGTGGGCTTAAAGATGCCACTTGGAGGAACTGGAGATGGGCTTAGAGATTCCATCTGGAGATGGGCTTGGAGATGCCATCTTAAAGTATCAGGATCTGATGATGTCTTTATGTTGATACTGGATATCAGTACTAGGTCTTTGTATAAGCCGTCTCTGAATCACTTATGCATCATGTTTTGAGTTGTTGAATGGACCAGTAGGAATAAATCTTGTGATGATTATCTCTTCTGGAAATATTTTGGATTAGGGAATGGATCTTTGTACGGATCGTTTGCCTATTCTCCAAGGTCAAAAGAACGTCAGGATTTGTTCTTCTGAATAATATCTTGAACCAGGGAATGGATCTTTTTACAGACCGTTTTCCTGCTATTCAAGGGCCAAAAGAACGTCAGGATTTGTTCTTCTGAATAATGTCTTGAACCAGGGAATGGATCTTTTTACAGACCGTTTGCCTGCTATTCAAGGGCCAAAAGAACGTCAGGATTTGTTCTTAAGGGTCAAAAGAACGTCAGGATTTGTTCTTCTGAAAAATATCTTGAACCAGGGAATGGATCTTTTTACAGACCGTTTGCCTGCTATTCAAGGGGCCAAAAGAACGTCAGGATTTGTTCTTAAGGGTCAGAAGAACGTCAGGATTTGTTCTTCTAAATAATGTCTTGAACCAGGGAATGGATCTTTTTACAGGCCGTTTGCCTGCTATTCAAGAGCCAAAAGAACGTCATGATTTGTTCTTCTGACTAATGTCTTGAACCAGGGAATGGATCTTTTTACAGACCGTTTGCCTGCTATTCAAGGACATCTTGAGCAAATGTATGGATCATTTCTAACCTGTTGTAAGTTGTTGATATTGTTTTACCTGCATATAACTATCTTCCAAGGAGAATGTTAGTTTATGCATTATGTATGCATGCATATTATGATGCACTTAAGCAATGTATTATGTACTTATGGATATGTATGTTATGTTATGATGTAAATGATGTATGTATGAATCATGCAGCCTGAAGCGTCTAGATATCTTCGTATAACAACTGCTGGCCAGGGAAAATAAATCTCGATTCGTTGTTGAAGAATATGAGGAACTCGTTCCCGTCTCGTTTGATAATATAGTATTCATAACCTCCTGTCTTCGCTCGATAGTATGGTATCCATAACCTCCCGTCTTCGTTCGATAGTATAGTATCCATAACCTCCCGTCTTCGTTTGTCGTACTCCTATTGAAGGAATAATTTCCTGAGTATCCCGACTGAGGATAAAAGAGATGGACATAAATTCCAGGGGAGATGTAACTCGAAGTATTTATGAAGATGGATTTGCCCTACTAGGGATTTGTAGCTGTCTTGTGGGGATGAACCGCCGAAGCTTCGTTGAATTCCTTCCCTCGTTCGTCCTTAGTAAATACTATTACTGCATTTCATGCATTTCTGGTAAACATCAATCATATTCAAAAACATACATACATTCAAACACAATCAATGGACGTTTCGCTTATGTAAATAGGGTAAAAGTAAATCTGGATTCAAAGATGAAATTTTATTTATATCACAAAGTGACCTATACATAGGCAAGTTTGTACAAGGAGACAGAAATCCTAGTAAGAGGAATTCGTCGTAAAATTTTTTTTTTTTTTACAAAACAAAGAAAATCAGCTATGTGGGAAATAATCCTATTGAGTTTCAATTCTACTATTGCCATTATCTTCAAGTATTTCATCTTCTGTTGTTGAGACGGAAACGATTGGATTGATCTTTATCTGTTCGAACTTGGGTTAAGTAGCACAACTGGTTGGAGTTACATGGGTGATCCAAACGAGACATAGTCATACCCTTTAATCCCTAACTTTTGCCTGGATTTCCCTTTCAGGTTTTCAATCCACCGGGATACCCTTTTTTTCCCAAGCCGCCTTTTCAGGTTTTCGACTTGCCGGGTGTACATTTTATATATATATATATATCCCTAATTTTTGCCCGAACCCTTTTGGTTTGCCGAGATGCCCTTATTTTTGCCTAGGCCAGTCAACCTAGCGGGTCTCTTTTTAGGCGTAGTATTTTTTAACTATGTATGCGTTTACAGGCTGCGGGAAGTCTTCACCATCCATAGTAGTAAGTATCATGGCACCTCCTGAGAATATTGTTTTGACCACAAATGGCCCTTCATATGTTGGAGTCCATTTGCCCCTAGGATCACCCTGTGGTAGTATGATACGTTTGATTACCAAGTCACCAGCCTGATATACCTTTGGCTTAACCTTCGTATTAAAAGCCTTGATCATCCGTTTCTGGTACATCTGACCATGACAAACAGCTGCCAACCTCTTTTTATCAATCAAATTTATCTGATCAAGTCGAGTCTGAATCCACTCATCTTCATTCAAGCCTGCATCCTTCATGATTCTTAAGGAGGGGATCTGAACTTCAATGGGTAGAACTGCTTCCATACCATAGACTAAGGAGAATGGGGTTACCCCTGTTGAAGTACGTATTGTAGTACGATAACCATGAAGAGCAAATGGTAACATCTCATGCCAATCCTTATAAGTAACAGTCATCTTTTGTAGAATCTTCTTGATGTTCTTGTTAGCAGCTTCTACTGCCCCATTCATCTTCGGACGATACGGAGAAGAGTTGTGATGCTTAATCTTGAATTGCATGCAGAGATCAGTAATCATAGTGTTGTTCAGATTAGAGCCATTGTCAGTAATAATCCTTTCAGGGATGCCATATCTACATATGAGATTATTCTTAATGAATCGAGCCACCACATTCTTAGTAACAGATGCAAATGAAGCTGCTTCCACCCATTTCGTAAAGTAATCAATAGCAACCAGGATGAAACGATGCCCATTAGAAGCAGTAGGCTTGATTTCACCAATCATATCAATGCCCCACATGGCAAAAGGCCAAGGAGCAGTCAACACATTCAATGGTGATGGAGGTATATGTACTTTATCAACATAAATTTGACACTTGTGACACGTTCTGGAATGTTGATAGCAGTCAGCTTCCATGGTAGACCAATAGTAACCTGCTCTCAATATCTTCTTTGCCATAGTATGACCACTAGAATGAGTGCCAAAGATCCCATCATGCATATCTTCCATAATCTTTGTTGCTTCTTTCTTATCCACACAACGAAGCAAAGTTGAATCATGATTGCGCTTGTACAAAATGCCGTTACTCAAAAAGAATTTAGCAGAAAACCTCCTCAGAAACTTTTTATCTTTGACAGATGCCCCTTCAGGGAACTCCCGAGCTTCAAGATACCTTTTCACTTCATAGAACCAAGGCTTCTCCTCCGCTTCTTCAGTGTTAATCTCATTGCAGTATGCAGGCTTCTCAAATCTATCAATAGTAATCTTGGGAGCTTCATCATCCCAGCTAATCTCAAACATAGATGCCATGGTGGCTAAGGCATCTGCCAACTGATTCTCTCTTCGTGGAATATGTCCAAAGGTAATCTCTTTGAAATGTGGGATCAAAGACAACACATGCTCTCTGTAAGGAATGAGATTATCATGCTTGGTATCCCAATCTCCTTTGATCTGACTTACTACCAGGGCTGAATCTCCATACACGTCAAGGAACTGAATCTTCATATCAATGGCAACTTTGATACCCAGGATACATGCCTCATACTCAGCCATGTTATTGGTACAATAGAAACAAAGCCTGGCAGTAATCGGGGTATGACAACCTTCAGGGGAACTGATCACAACACCAACACCATTACCAAGTGCATTAGAAGCTCTATCAAAAACCATAGTCCATCGGGATCCTTGTTCAGGTCCGTCATACTGTCCAGGTTCTTTGGTAATAATCATAATGTCTTCATCAGGGAACTCAAAACTCATTGACTGATAATCATCCACTGCTTGATGAGCCAAATGATCTGCTACAACACTTCCTTTAATGGCCTTCTGAGTAGTATACTGTATATCATATTCTGTCAAGATCATTTGCCATCTCGCTATTCGTCCGGAGAGAGCAGGTTTCTCAAATATGTACTTGATTGGATCCATCTTCGAAATCAACAAGGTAGTATGGGTCAACATATACTGTCTTAGTCGGCGAGCAGCCCATGCCAAAGTGCAGCAAGTTTTCTCGAGCAGTGAGTATCTTGTTTCACAGTCGGTAAACTTTTTGCTAAGGTAGTATATTGCCTGCTCTTTTCGACCAGACTCGTCATGTTGCCCCAACACACACCCCATTGAGTTGTCTAGCACTGTTAAGTACATAATCAAGGGTCTTCCATCAACTGGTGGCATCAAAATAGGAGGTTCTAGAAGATATTTCTTGATTTCATCAAATGATGTCTGGCACTCGTCATTCCATTCCATTACCTGATCTTTCTTCAACAACTTGAAGATTGGCTCACAGGTAGCAGTCAATTGGGAAATAAATCTTGCAATGTAATTCAAACGTCCCAAGAAACCTCTAACCTCCTTCTCAGTACGGGGAGCTGGCATCTCTTGTATAGCTTTTACTTTTGCAGGATCTACTTCAATACCTTTTCCACTGACAATGAAACCCAGGAGCTTACCAGATCTAACTCCAAAAGTACACTTGTTTGGGTTCAATCTCAACTTGTATTTCTTCAACCTCTCAAACAACTTATGCAAATGATCAAGATGTTGTTCTTCATTCTGGGACCTGGCTATCATATCATCTACATACACCTCTATCTCATGATGAATCATATCATGAAACAAAGCCACCATAGCACGCTGATATGTTGCCCCTGCATTCTTCAAACCAAATGGCATCACTTTATAACAAAAGGTGCCCCACTGTGTAACAAATGTTGTCTTCTCCATATCTTCAGGTGCCATCTTGATTTGATTGTAACCAGAGAAACCATCCATAAAAGAGAATACCTTATGCTGAGCAGTGTTGTCTACCAGAACATCAATATGAGGAAGTGGAAAGTCATCTTTGGGGCTGGCCTTGTTCAAATCCATGTAATCTACACACATACGTACCTTACCATCTTTCTTAGGTACCGGTACCACATTTGCAACCCACTGAGGATAAGAAGTCACAGCTAAGAACCCTGCATCAAACTGTTTCATTACCTCTGCCTTAATCTTCTCTGGCATTTCAGGACGCATGCGACGAACCTTCTGCTTCTTTGGACGACAATCTTCTTTTACTGGTAAACGGTGAACCACAATGTCCGTATCCAACCCTGGCATATCTTCATAGGACCAAGCAAAGATCTCCACATAATCATGTAACATCTGAATCAATCTGCTCTTGACACCATCCTCTAATTCAGCCCCTATCTTAACCTCTTTCCTGTTTTCTTCAGTTCCCAGATTCACAACCTCGATTGGCTCTTCATGTGGCTGTATAGCTTTCTCTTCTTGTTGTAACAACCTAGCAAGCTCTACAGGTACTTGTAACACGGTGGGAGAACTGACTTTAGTTAAATGTTGCGGATAGCAAGAGTCGCCACCGACTTTTATTTTATCCAAAAGGAAAGGATATAAAAGAACAAGAAAGACCTTAAAAAGATTTTGAGTTCGGGGGGTAGGTTATACAAAGGGAAGGTGTTAGCACCCTTTATATCCATGGTTATCCATGGGCTCTTAGTTACTTAGCTCACTTTAAATTGTTTTGAGAAAGGTGTAGTGTGTGATTAAAAATTTTCTACGTACTTTATAATGATCCTCGTATGGATGTATATAAAGACTTTGTTTCAAAAATTTGTTTAAAATCTGAAGTGTAATGAAGTATTTTAAAAAGGTGAGCAAGTACTTAAGAGGAACCTACCCTATATTAAGTCTTTACTGTTCTTATGTTCTTTCAATGGTAAGACTATCCCTATTATTAAGGAATAGGTAGTCATTACCTTGGATGTGATAAGGGACATGTATATGGATATCTGAATTTAGGCAACTGCAAGGTGTCTTTAGCAATTCGTAGGGACTTATCATTTTTTATTCGAAGGGATGAGATCATTTATCGAAGGCAACCTCGAAGGGACTTGATCTTATAATTGTAAAGGGACTTGATGATATTTTTAGAAGAAGGGACATTGCTTTATACACCTTACTTGACCTTTTTATTTAGGCAACATGAGAGGTATCCTTAAGAAGTGAGATGACGATCAAAGATCGACTTACGTGTGTGCGTGTACATGTTCAAGTATTTATCTTATTTAATTAATTTTCTAAATTAATTTTAATCACAAACATGTTATGCACACCCTATAGTTACTAACCACGCAATGAAAATATTTATAAACATAAAATAGAAACAAGAATAAACCTACGACTATTACATGGCTTTAGCAGATACATAATAATCAAAATAAAATAATAATAATAAATATAATAAGAATAATAAATAAACCACAGAATCAAATATTAGTAATAATAAAATATTAACAATAATAATGGTTAGAATAATAAAGAAAATAAGAATTTAAAAAGAAAAATTATTTTTAGGTTAAATAAATATTGAAAATTTTTTAGTACTTAATTAAGAAAATATAATAAATTTAATAATAATAAACAAAATATTAAAGTCATTTACATATTAATAAAAATAAGGATTAATGATTAGGGTTTAGAAAAATAAGTTAATTTTTAGGGTTAGAAGAAAAATTAGGGTTAGTATTTGAGAGAGAAAAAAAATTTAAGGTTTTAAAAAAAAATTTAAGGTTTAGGAAAAATTTTAGGGTTTAAAGTTTATGAAAAAAATTAAGATTTAGGTTTAAAATTAAGGTTTAGGGAAAAAATTAAAGTTTATGAAAAAAAATATAAGTTTTAAAAAAAAAGGATTTTGTTTTATCTTTTTGAAATTAGTTTAATAATAATAATAAGGAAATTCAAAGAAAATACATAATTTGATGAAAAAGGGAAAAATAAAGTTAGAGATACCCAAAATATTGGGGGTTTGCCTTTTTTGCTTCATTGAGTTCTTTGCCACTGGGATACCCATGTTTCTTCATCAAAATACTGCAAACCTCAGTTCCTTGCCACTAGGTTGTGGGTCTGCATATGAATAAGTGTAACGAATACCTATTATATAATAAAAATAAAAATAAAACATGTTAGTAAAACAAAATGTCCCAAGGTTGAGCTTTACAAAAGAAAATATATAATCAGTTTATATTAAAATAGCCTAATAATTAAATAAATCTAAGAAAAATGAATTATGAGAATTAATTAAATTAAAAAACATTTAAAGGTTGATTAAGGTTTTTATAAAAAAAAAAGTTTGAGGTTTTAATAAACCTAAATATAAAAGTAATAATACTAATAAAATATGCTAACCTAAATTTAATAAAAAAAAGATTTGTTAAAAAAAGTTAATTAAAAATAATAGGTTAGCCATGTTTAAAAGATAAATTAAGGAAAAAAAAATGATGAAGAACCCATGTTTCTTTGCCAAAATATTGGGAATGAGTGTTGAACCCATGCCCTCATACTTTCAACCTTGTCTTTGTCACTAGGTCAATCAGCGCATGCCACACACCATCTTCTTCCTCCCACCTGCATATTTTTGGTATATACTGTTGGAAGAATAAAAAAAGAAATAAACAGGATCAAATAAAATTGTTGCAGATTTTAAAATAATGAAAAATAAGAAAAGCGATTAAAATAAAATCTAAAAAATATTAAAACGATGCTAAAAATCTAATAAAATCAAATAAAGAACGCACAATTTTTTTTAGATTTTTTTGAGAATATGAAAATAGAAAATAAATCAAATAAAATAGAAAAAAGAGGAATTTGCGATTTTGAGGGTCGAAGTCTTTTAGAATTTTATTCTAAAAGAGTATTGTTTGTCGATTTTTTTCTGAACTTCTAGAAAAAATTTGGAGTAAATCGAAACAATAGTACTTACCTGACTTACCTGTCAGCCTGTAATGCTTATCACTACTGCAGCCTTCGAAGTATCGACGAAAACAGATTACAGCAGATTAACCAATAGTTTAGTTCTCTATGGTGCCCTATGATTCCTGCATCGAAACTTAAATCCAACTATCCAAAAACCATCTACACAATCAAACAAACATATTATGTAATCAAAATCAATTAATCATGCGTAAATCATTGAAATTGAAAAAAATCAAAAGAAAGGCAAGAATATGAATTTGGTTTGTATGATTTGGCATGAATTTGATGATGAGGATGATTGGAATAGGTTCAGGAAACCTTAAGGATTCATTTGCAGCCTTTAATCAACTAGTAAAAGTGGTGGATTGTGGAAACCTAATTTTGAATTATGTGAAATTTTAAAGTATGAATATCATCCTCTTGCTCTCCATCCTCTTTTTTGTCTTGTGATGTTGTTGTGGTTATATAATAAAAGAAAATTAGGTCAAAAAACCAATCTATTCTTTGGACTTTTGGATAGCTTGATCATGAAGAAAGATATGATTCAAATATTGAAAAAAAATCTAATATCTCCTTGCTATTTTGGTTGATCTGATTTTATATGATTCCAATTAACTTTTAAATGAATATTAAGACCTTCTAGAACCAAAATCAAATCAAATATCCATCCTTTTATATTTTATTTTAATTTAAAATGATTTTTAACATAAAAAATCATAATAAATAAAATAAAATGAATAAAATTATGAATAAATAAATTTTAATTCGTTCATGATGTCATGGAAGTGTTTGGATCATAAAAAAGCAAGCCCATTTGGTGAATTATGGTTTTAAGACCCCATTTGCTTCATAAACCTCTCAAAAATTTCCCAACTTTGCAAGGGCACAAATCCTTCAATTTTAATGCTATAAAGGTTTTCCTTTACATTTTGGAAATCTTAAAGAGTCCTCTAACCAACCTCTTTGGTCTCATGTCCATATCTTTTACCATTCTCAAGTTATGCTCTTTGGAAGTTGTTGACTTTTTGTTGACTTTTAAAAGGACCTATAATGTCTTAGCTCATACCCTCCAAATGAAGCATTTTTGGGATTGGCTTGTGAGACACAAAGTTGTAGAGAATTCAATTTCCTTCAAAATGAGCTTTGGATGGAAAAAATTTGATGAAGCATGTGAAAGTTATGGCTGGTCAAAGTTCAGTTGACTTTTCCTAAGGAAACCCTAATTTAGAAACTCCTGATTCTTGATGATCTGAAATCTTCTTGATGAATCATGATCAACACTTGATCAAATGATGAAATTTACTTCATATACTTGATGTTGGCAAAAAATCATGAAGTTTGACTTTGGTTTGACCACAGTTGACCTCAATTTGACTTTTTAACTACTTTGACTGATTTTGACCTACCTGATCATCTGACTGAGCAAACCTTTAGGAAAAGTCTTGAAACTTGTCATGGGGATTCTTGAACACATATAGGATGCTATGAAGATCACTTGAAGTCTTGGAAGTCCATTTAGCCTGATTAAAGTCAAAACCCTAGTTTAGGATGCACTGCTTAGGAGGATGCATTGTCTGAGGGAATTGTCAAAATTTCTGACTAATTGTGAACTTTGTGAACCTTGTGAACCTCATGAGATGTCTTGTGAACCTTGTGACCCTCTTAGTACACAATGTCTTGTTTTGTGGAGGGCAAATTTTGGGGTGCAACAGCTGCCCCTGTTCAATTTTCTGAAACCTGAGGGGTTAGATTGGTATATGTGCCATTCGTGACCTGGAAGGTTGAAGGGGATTGAACACAAAAGCCCAAAAATTTTCACTCACCAGTGCATAGAGTAATACTAATGATTAGTTGTATATGCTTGAGTGGGCTTAAAGATGCCACTTGGAGGAACTGGAGATGGGCTTAGAGATGCCATCTGGAGATGGGCATGGAGATGCCATCTAAAGTATCAGGATGTGATGATGTCTTTATGTTGATACTGGATATCAGTACTTGATCTTTGTATAAGCCGTCTCTGAATCATTTATGTAACATGAGTTGAGTTGTTGAATGGACCAGTAGGAATAAATCTTGTGATGATTATCTCTTCTGGAAATATTTTGGATTACAGACTGTTTGCCTATTCTCCAATGTCAAAAGAACGTCAGGATTTATTCTTCTGAATAAGGTCTTGAACCAGGGAATGGATCTTTTTACAGATCGTTTGCCTGCTATTCAAGGGCTAAAAGAAAGTCAGGATTTATTCTTAAGGGTCAAAAGAACGTCAGGATTTGTTCTTCTGAAAAATGTCTAGAACCAGGGAATGGATCTTTTTACAGACCGTTTGCCTGCTATTCAAGGGGCCAAAAGAACGTCAGGATTTGTTCTTAAGGGTCAAAAGAACGTCAGGATTTGTTCTTCTGAAAAATGTCTTGAACCAGGGAATGGATCTTTTTACAGACCGTTTGTCTGCTATTCAAGGGGCAAAAAGAACGTTAGGATTTGTTCTTAAGGGTCAAAAGAACGTCAAGATTTGTTCCTCTGAAAAATGTCTTGAACCAGGGAATGGATCTTTTTACAGACCGTTTGCCTGCTATTCAAGGGGCCAAAAGAACGTCAGGATTTGTTCTTAAGGGTCAAAAGAACGTCAGGATTTGTTCTTCTGAAAAATGTCTTGAACCAGGGAATGGATCTTTTTACAGACCGTTTTCCTGCTATTCAAGGGGCCAAAAGAACGTCAGGATTTGTTCTTAAGGGTCAAAAGAACGTCAGGATTTGTTCTTCTGAAAAATGTCTTGAACCAGGGAATGGATCTTTTTACAGACCGTTTGCCTTCTATTCAAGGGCCAAAAGAACGTCAGGATTTGTTCTTAAGGGTCAAAAGAACGTCAGGATTTGTTCTTCTGAAAAATGTCTTGAACCAGGGAATGGATCCTTTTACAGACCGTTTGCCTGCTCTTCAAGGGCCAAAAGAACGTCAGGATTTGTTCTTAAGGGTCAAAAGAACGTCAGGATTTGTTCTTCTGAAAAATGTCTTGAACCAGGGAATGGATCTTTTTACAGACCGTTTGCCTGCTATTCAAAGACAACTTGAGCAAATGCATGGATCATTTCTGACCCGTTGTAAGTTGTTGATATTGTTTTACCTGCATATAACTATCCTGCAAGGAGAATGTTAGTTTATGCATTATGTATGCATGCATAGTATGATGCACTTAGGTAATGTATTATGTACTTATGGATATGTATGTTATGGTATGGTGTAGATGATGTATGTATGAATTGTGCAGCCTGAAGCGTCTGGATATCTTCGTATAATAACTGCTGGCTAGGGAAAATAAATCTCGATTCGTTGCTGAGGAACTTGTTCCCGTTTTGTTTGATAGTATAGTCTTCATAACCTCCCGTCTTCGTTCGTCGTACCTTTATTGAGGGAATAAGTTCCTGAGTATCCCGACTAAGGATAAAAGAGATGGACATAAATTCAAGGGGAGATGTAACTCGAATTATCTATAATGATAGATTTTCCCTACTGTAGATTTGTAGTTGTCTTGTGGGGATGAACCGGTGAAGCTTCGTTGCATTCCTTTCCTCGTTCGTCCTTAGTAAATACTATTACTGCATTTCATGCATTTCTGGTAAACATCAATCATATTCAAAAGCATTTTATGCATTTCTGGTAAACATCAATCATATTCATTTTATGCATTTCTGGTAAACATCAATCATATTCAAAAGCATACATACATTCAAACACAACCAATGGACGTTCCGCTTATGTAAATAGGGTAAAAGTAAATCTGGATTCAGAGGGAAAAGTAAAGCTGAACTTGAAAACAAAATCGTTTCAACTTTGAGAGTGTATAAACAATTGGATTTAGAGCTCCTGAGATTCTTAACTTTCCTGAATACCTTCTCATAAATCCTCATAGTTGGATCTGAAGACATGATACTGACACCATCTGATACTACTGGCGTAGACAATTAATTTCCACAATGGCTTATGCTGAGAATCCAATATCAAGGTAATACAATGAAAGGAACGTGTCTTCAATTTGTGATGGACCATATACGCTCCGGATATTAGATTTGAAAAGAGAGCATTACCCCTTGGTTGAGGATGAATTGTCCTTTGGTAATTAAAATATATGAGAAGAGCTGCCCCTGGCTATTAAGCACTGTTGAATCTGGACCTAATTGCCCCGAATGAATTGAACAGTAACTTGGTATGCCCCTTGATTGGGAAATAGTGACTATGCCCCTAGCATTATGAACTCTGTAATGTTACCCTTGGTAACTTAGATAGATGAGGAGATCTTCCCCTGGCTACTTAAACATAGTTGAATCCTGTCCTTATTGCCCCAAATGAGTTAGGTAGTATCATGGCCTGCCCCTTGATTGGGAGATAATGACTATGCCCCTTTGTATACATGGACTTTGATCCAGGAAGCAACTTTGTTTATCGGAAGGACTTTGGTTTATTGAACATTCATCCTGTAAGTTTCTCTGTTTATCAAACATTCAGGTATATGCAAACAAATATATTCAAAAATGCAATGCTTATGTCTGTCTTGAAGTTTTGAAAAAGAGTTATTTTAGAAAAACAATTTTTGTGAAAACTGTGATATTAACTCAAGTTTTATAATAAGCCCTAAAGGAGTCAGGATACCTTTTTGTAGCAGTACGCTTTCGAACTAACCATGCTTCAGTTAGGACTTTTAAAGGGTTGTAACGTGGCCTGGTTCACGGTTTAAGAAACAAAGGATAAAGGCTCAAATTTTATTTGTACCCAACCCAATCTCCATGATGTTCTTCAGTCCTATACTCAGTTAACTTATGCATTGAGGCTCAAAGGTGTTTGGAATTGTAACACTGACATTTGTGATGGTTCAGAAACCAAAATTTATTTGAACATTCAGTCATCTTTCTTTGTTGAGGATTCATAGTGACCTCTTTTTTCTTTTGACTTTGTTATCCCTTCTTTTTGCCTGAACTGTTTGTTTCAAAATTACAGTCAGCGGAATTTCTGAATTTTTTTTTTACTAAGTCTCCTTCATAGGTTTTGACTTAGTGGGTTTTTCTTTTGCTGGATATTGACTGTCAGGTTTAATGATTACAAAGAACCATCATTAGTTGTGTACAACACAGATAATTGGCATATTTGAGTTAACCGAGTAACTACCCTGCCCCGGGTTATGAATAAGGGTTTTAATTTGTGCGAGAACAAAAACTCCTACTTCATAGGCTCAAAAGGGTTGACTAGGGATTAACTTCCTTATATCTCCACTGTTTAGGAATTGAAACAATGCCTGTACATCGTCAGCATAGTCTGTTCAAAAGCATATTGCCTAATATTATGGTATTGTTTTCGTCATCCTCCCTCTACAGGCTTATAGCTTTATCAGGAGTTAAATATCACAAAAAAGAAATATGAAGCATAGTTCAAAATATAGTGAAACGAATGGATTAATTCAAGACAAACATATGCAATGCATTAATGAAAACAAAAGTTTGACATAATAGTAAGTGTTTAAACAAACAAAAGAAATTACAAATGAAAATTCAAATGTTCTCAAAGTCTCTTCCTCTAAACTTGTCACTCCAGTTATCTGGAAACTTTGATGCTTGATAGACGATAGAAGAACTCAACCTGGCCTTCTGGCGTAACCTCGAGTATTCCTTCGTCAATTAGGTCTTGAATCTTATTCTTCAATGCCCAACAGTTATTTGTGTCGTGTCCGGGACTGTCGGAGTGGTACATAAACCTTGCTTTGGGATTATAGCAAGGAGAAGAGGTATTAGGATTTTTAGGAGAATTTTCCAAGGAAATCAGCTTCATCTCCAACAGGCATTGCAAAACTTGTGACATTGGCGTGCTGAACCGGATGAATTGTCTTCTACATTCCTTGTATCGAAGTGAATTAACCTTACAAGGTCTTCTTTCTTCAATTGAAGGATGATCAGTAGTAGCCTGTTTCTTTCCTTCTCTTATGCTTACTTTCCTTTCAGCCAAGTCAGCTTGTTTCAACGGAGGTTGACTGGTGATTAGATTCCCAACTTTGTTATGCCGAAGCTTATTGACAAAGCTTCTCAGCTCTTCTTGCCCCTGGGCCAAACTATGGATAAGAGCCATTTGGCCATTCACCTGGATCCTCATCTCTGCCATCTCAGCTTGTAGTTGTTTCAGCTGATCATCTTTGTTGTCCTCAGGATTCTTCTTCTTCATGTCCTTAGAGAGGAATGCTTTCAACTCTTCTTGCCCCTTGGACAAATTCAGAATCACTTCCTGAAACTGAGCATTCTGAGGTTGAAGATCTTTGACAGATTGTTCGAGAGCCATTTCTGCTGAAATAAACAGTGAGAAGATAAGATACTTGTACATAAGAAACCTGTGATGCAATGACATGGTATGTAAATGCATATGCAATATTTTCAAGGTCTGTAGGATTTAAATTTGTTTAAACAACCAGAAAGTAAACTTTTATTAGCAATCAATAAACTTGTTTGCCCCTTGGGCTTACAATAAAAATGAGATGAATACAAAAAATGGGGTTTTAAGTCTCCCATGGACGTTTCCTCTTTGTGTTGAGGTATGAGTTGAGATTCCGCTCCTCGTGAAGTTGTTTTGTTAGCTCCAGGATTCTTTCTTGACTTGCTTTGTAATGAGTCTCAAAAGTATCTCTTTGCTCCTTCAACTGGATCCAGGACCTCTGTAAATCCTCCATGTCAGTGGGCATGTCTGGATGAAGAATGATGTAGGAAGTATCTCCTTCAGCAACAGGCTCCATGGTAACTAGCAGGATAGCATGATATGGCATCATAAAAGTCTGAGCATGGGATCGCACCCATCTGAGATAAGGTTCCATAGGAATAGTGTACTTTGGTTCCAGAGTCTTGCTGTCAACCTTGTTCACTTTTCCCCAAGCTCGTATGAACCTTTGACGGTAACCTTGAAGATCGTTGTCGTAATCAAACACAATACCCTGAATAAGCATGTCATGAGTACCACCACTCCGAGTGTAACCAAACTGACGTAGAGCTAAGTAAGGATTGTAGGTAATGCCCCCTCTTATGCCAAGGAGTGGCACATTAGGGAATTCCCCACAACGGTCAATGATAGTAACATTCTCCATAGATCGAGAGCACCAATGAATATCTGAATGAGAAAGTGACATGATCCTTTTAGACCACCTGAACCCTTGTTCATTCTTCATCACTGATTGAGGAAGGTGAGAAATAAACCACTTAGAAAATAGAGGTATGCAACACATCAGAGTTCCTCGTGCCTTTGTAGTACGGGTATGAAGAGAGTGTAAGATGTCTCCAAGTAATGTAGGCACTGGATTGCGAGTCAGAAATATGTTGATGGCATGTACGTCTATGAACTGGTCTGGATTCGGGAACAACACTAAGCCATAGATCAATAAGGCTAAGATCTCCTCAAAAGCATCATAACTCATAGCCTTTAGGAACACTTGAGCTTTTTCCATCAATACCTTAGCAAGAATACCCTTAACTCCACTCCTTGTTTCTAGGACAATGTCTGATTTCTTCAAATGTAAGGCTGCAACAATGACTTCAGGTTTAGGCTCTTTTTCCAAGCCTGTGAAGGGTTTCTGATCAAGGATAGGTATACCCAGTAGTTTGGAGAACTCCTCCATTGTAGGAACCAGCTGATAGTTGGGGAATGTGAAACAGTGATGTTTAGGATCAAAGAACTGAAACAGAACACTCATCATGTCTTCATTGAACCCTGAAGTGACTAGACCCAGTAGGTGACCATGCCTCTTGATAAACTGGGAGTTTTCAGAAACTTAAGAGATCAATTCCTTAAGCTTAGGAGGTATTCCTACAAAGTTGATCCTAATAGTATTCCTACGAGCAGAAGCCATGACCTGCAACAAAGAACAAAGATAAATCCTTTGGTCCTTGAAATGGTTAGTGAAAATGCTATGCTTATGATGCATGATGATGCAATGATGTTATGCTCAATCACAAACATGTGGCACACACAAACAAGTCACACAATAGCCCTAGGTTTGAAGGCTTGCATGAGGTTTAAAGGTAAGTACCCTCCCCTGAAGTTTAGTGGGTTCATCCTGTCCTACAAAGTAACCAGGTTCTAAGGGATCTCAATATCATTGATCTTTCACAAGGGTTGTTGTTCAGTAGGCAACTTACTTGCCAACCAAAACCCTCCAAGTTTAGAAACTCAATGAGCGTAGTATCGAGTATCAACCAACTTCAGTCTTCACCAAAGCCGGTTATCTCACTACTTTCTAAAGGCCGAGATGGGATAACTAGGGTTCTAAAAGTTAGTTAGTGCATTGACAACATATGACAGCCTCATATTATCCTCAACTTGACTTAAGGAACATAAGCACCAACCAAGAAGTCACACTAACTATGGCCACCAGATCAACCATATCGGTATACGCCGTACAGTTTTCTTGGTCTATTGCCATTTACCTAAGGTACACTAGATCCGGGTTAGGATCTTTCACACATAAGAGCACCCAACAAGTAAGTATAAAGCAAACAAGGCAAACAATTTTAAAGTGATCTTAATTCCTAAGGGTA
Organism: Lathyrus aphaca; assembly: GCA_963966055.1. Lineage (NCBI taxonomy): Eukaryota > Viridiplantae > Streptophyta > Magnoliopsida > Fabales > Fabaceae > Lathyrus > Lathyrus aphaca. Next base: position 525,679,237 of record OZ014523.1, on the reverse strand, counting down.
CCCCTCTTTTATTAAATCCCCAGCAGAGTCGCCAGTTCTGTAACACGGTGGGAGAACTGACTTTAGTTAAATGTTGCGGATAGCAAGAGTCGCCACCGACTTTTATTTTATCCAAAAGGAAAGGACATAAAATAACAGGAAAGACCTTAAAAAGATTTTGAGTTCGGGGGGTAGGTTATACAAAGGGAAGGTGTTAGCACCCTTTATATCCATGGTTATCCATGGGCTCTTAGTTACTTAGCTCACTTTAAATTGTTTTGAGAAAGGTGTAGTGTGTGATTAAAAATTTTCTAAGTACTTTATAATGATCCTCGTATGGATGTATATAAAGACTTTGTTTCAAAAATTTGTTTAAAATGTGAAGTGTAATGAAGTATTTTGAAAAGGTGAGCAAGTACTTAAGAGGAACCTACCCTATATTAAGTCTTTACTGTTCTTATGTTCTTTCAATGGTAAGACTATCCCTATTATTAAGGAATAGGTAGTCATTACCTTGGATGTGATAAGGGACATGTATATGGATATCTGAATTTAGGCAACTGCAAGGTATCTTTAGCAATTCGTAGGGACTTATCATTTTTTATTCGAAGGGACGAGATCATTTATCGAAGGCAACCTCGAAGGGACTTGATCTTATAATTGTAAAGGGACATGATGATATTTTTAGAAGAAGGGACATTGCGTTATACACCTTACTTGACCTTTTTATTTAGGCAACATGAGAGGTATCCTTAAGAAGTGAGATGGCGATCAAAGATCGACTTACGTGTGTGCGTGTACATGTTCAAGTATTTATCTTATTTAATTAATTTTCTAAATTAATTTTAATCACAAACATGTTATGCACACCCTATAGTTACTAACCACGCAATGAAAATATTTATAAACATAAAATAGAAACAAGAATAAACCTACGACTATTACATGGCTTTAGCAGATACATAATAATCAAAATGAAATAAGAATAATAAATAAACCACAAAATCAAATATTAGTAATAATAAAATATTAACAATAATAATGGTTAGAATAATAAAGAAAAAGAGAATTTAAAAGAAAAATTATTTTTAGGTTAAATAAATATTGAAAATTTTTTAGTAGTTAATTAAGAAAATATAATAAATTTAATAATAATAAACAAAATATTAAAGTCATTTACATATTAATAAAAATAAGGATTAATGATTAGGGTTAGAAGAAAAATTAGGGTTAGTGTTCTGGATCGTCCCAATCCCTCCAATTGGGCCAAGACGACCATTCCATTAGGCCTGCTCGACTATCGGGGTGTACGGGGGGCAATCAAATGTCGACTCTTTCCTACAACGTTGAGGAAAGGAGCAATGACATGGTACAAAAGCCTTGAGGCTGAATCCATTACATCATGGAAACAACTTGGGCGCACGTTCTCTAGGCATTTTACCGCATCAAGACGACACCCAAAGACAGAGGCTTCGCTCGAAGCAATAATCCAGGGGAGGGACGAGCCTTTACGAACTTACATCGAAAGGTTCAATAAAGAAGCGGTCCAAGTATCCACGACCGACGACATGAAAAAGTACTTGCTGGAACGAGGGCTACGCCCCTCAACTGATTTTCATCGGGCGGTCGGCATTGAAACCCCGGCCACCCTCGACGCGTTCCTACTGAAAGCCCAAGCCTACATCCAATATGAAGAAAAGCAAGCGGCCAGTTCAGTAAGAGACGCTCGACGCCGTGAAGACGCCAAACCACACCGGGTTGATGAACCTTCGACATCTCGTCGAGGAGGAGACAAAAGAAAGGATGATCGCTCCCGTGAACCGCGGGAGCACCGGGGACCTATCGGTCGGTTCCACGAATATACACCTCTCCTGGCATCCAGAGAGAAAATTTTGTCTGAGTGCGCCAATTCGGAATTCAAACAGGCAGGGGTGCGTTTTCCGAGGCAACAACCTAGCAAGCCCGGCACGGATAAAACGAAATACTGCAGATTCCACAAGAGTCACGGCCACAACACAGAAGATTGCATCCATCTCAAGGACGCGATCGAAATCCTCATTAAAGATGGGCACCTGAAGCAGTTCACCAAGTCCAGAGACACTCCTCGATAGGAAACACAGGAGACCTAGAAAGTCGAGGAAGCCGTACCCATCCCTGCAGATGCTAACATGCAGGTCGCTCTAAGCATTTATCGCCCGGAAGACTTCTTCCTACCAGAACGTGCCGAAGGGTCGGGGTACCTGTCCTCCCACAGCCCATGGGAAGCTTTCCCTACAGCCATGGTCATCTCGGGAGGAGGATTCAACAAAATCACGGTCGGATCCGTGAAACGGAAATTCGACCAGTTAATTGCTAAAGGACCCGCGCAAAATGCCACCCTCGATCCACTAAGAGAGGGCTCTGTACCCCTTGCATTTTATCGGGAGGAACTCTTGGGAGGGGCACCCAACGCTAGCATCCCTCTGCTCATCCGAGCACGCATGGCAAACTTTGATGTGAGGAGGATCCTGGTGGATCAAGGTAGCTCCTGCGACATCATGTACTCCCAGCTATTTTCGACACTCCAACTAAACGAGACACACTTGACTCCATACGTCGGATCGGACCTTCAGGGTTTCAACGGAGCAGTATCCCGACCATTGGGATATGTCGACCTATTTGTTACCTTCGGAGCGAACGAGACAGCCAGGACGATCAGGGTCCAGTTCCTAGTCGTAGACTGCCCATCTCTGTACCAATACATCCTAGGACGACCGACCTTAGCCGAGCTAATCGCTGTGCCATCCACCGTCCACCTGAAGATGAAGTATTACACTACCTCAGGTAAAGTTGCCACATTGCACGGGGATGTTGACGCTGCCCGCAGGTGTTTCGAAGCAGCATCAAAAGGTCTCAGTTCAATATCATACCAACCAAGTCCCCCGGCATCAAATTCACCAGATATTCCCAGGGCTTTCCCTCAGGTAGACTCGATCGACCTAGACTGCAGATTTCCAGACAGCAGCGAGGGCATCCAAAGGCCAACAGAATCGCTATCCCAACCAATACCAGATGGGGACTTCGAGCTAATTCCTCTGGGAGAAGACCCAGCTCGGTGCGTTAAAATCGGAGCACATATGCCTGAGTTGGTGAAGCGACAATTGGAAGCTTGCCTCAAAGGGAACGCAGACTTATTTGCCTGGAGCGCCGCAGAAATGCCGGGGCTCGACCCCGAGACGGCCTGCCACCACCTCTCCATTGACCCAACACACAAGGCGGACGCTCAACGCAGGAGGAAGCAGTCGGATCGGACCTTATCGGTATACGCCGTACAGTTTTCTTGGTCAATTGCCATTTACCTAAGGTACACTAGATCCGGGTTAGGATCTTTCACACATAAGAGCACCCAACAAGTAAGTATAAAGCAAACAAGGCAAAAAATTTTAAAGTGATCTTAATTCCTAAGGGTACCCCTCTTTTATTAAATCCCCAGCAGAGTCGCCAGTTCTGTAACACGGTGGGAGAACTGACTTTAGTTAAATGTTGCGGATAGCAAGAGTCGCCACCGACTTTTATTTTATCCAAAAGGAAAGGACATAAAATAACAGGAAAGACCTTAAAAATATTTTGAGTTCGGGGGGTAGGTTATACAAAGGGAAGGTGTTAGCACCCTTTATATCCATGGTTATCCATGGGCTCTTAGTTACTTAGCTCACTTTAAATTGTTTTGAGAAAGGTGTAGTGTGTGATTAAAAATTTTCTAAGTACTTTATAATGATCCTCGTATGGATGTATATAAAGACTTTGTTTCAAAAATTTGTTTAAAATGTGAAGTGTAATGAAGTATTTTGAAAAGGTGAGCAAGTACTTAAGAGGAACCTACTCTATATTAAGTCTTTACTGTTCTTATGTTCTTTAAATGGTAAGACTATCCCTATTATTAAGGAATAGGTAGTCATTACCTTGGATGTGATAAGGGACATGTATATGGATATCTGAATTTAGGCAACTGCAAGGTGTCTTTAGCAATTCGTAGGGACTTATCATTTTTTATTCGAAGGGACGAGATCATTTATCGAAGGCAACCTCGAAGGGACTTGATCTTATAATTGTAAAGGGACTTGATGATATTTTTAGAAGAAGGGACATTGCTTTATACACCTTACTTGACCTTTTTATTTAGGCAACATGAGAGGTATCCTTAAGAAGTGAGATGGCGATCAAAGATCGACTTACGTGTGTGCGTGTACATGTTCAAGTATTTATCTTATTTAATTAATTTTCTAAATTAATTTTAATCACAAACATGTTATGCACACCCTATAGTTACTAACCACGCAATGAAAATATTTATAAACATAAAATAGAAACAAGAATAAACCTACGACTATTACATGGCTTTAGCAGATACATAATAATCAAAATGAAATAATAATAATAAATATAATAAGAATAATAAATAAACCACAAAATCAAATATTAGTAATAATAAAATATTAACAATAATAATGGTTAGAATAATAAAGAAAATAAGAATTTAAAAGAAAAATTATTTTTAGGTTAAATAAATATTGAAAATTTTTTAGTAGTTAATTAAGAAAATATAATAAATTTAATAATAATAAACAAAATATTAAAGTCATTTACATATTAATAAAAATAAGGATTAATGATTAGGGTTTAGAAAAATAAGTTAATTTTTAGGGTTAGAAGAAAAATTAGGGTTAGTGTTCTGGATCGGCCCAATCCCTCCAATTGGGCCAAGAAGACCATTCCATTAGGCCTGCTCGACGTCGAGCACAATTATGAAAAGTGGTCCCTGTCGACCACAAACAACCCGACCACGATGAGGTTCCCTAACGGCTAGTCTTAACCGTTGCCTATTTTCGTGGATTCCTCGATCCGCGCCTCACAATATGGACCAATAACCTTCCACTCAGCTCCTTATATAAACCCTCTCATTTGAGGGGGTCAGGTATTCAATTTCTCTGACCTTTATACTTGTACTTGCCCACTCTTTGCTCGGTTACTTACTTTGGCATCGGAGTGTCTTGCAGGTACAACCCCTTTTTCTCCTCACCGACCGTCTTCATCAGCTCTCGAGGCCAGCCGCATCGGATCCTGATCTCCAGGTACGATCAGGTAGCGCCGTCTGTGGGAAACTGATTTCCCCGTTCTTCTTTCAAAATCCTCAAAGAACCAAAGTTTTAACAAGATCCATGGCTGCTCTGGACAACTAGGAAAATCGATCGAATGATGGAATGATTCTCACACAACGTGAGAGCAACATCCATCCTCCTCTACATGACGAAACGGTGCAAGACCATCCGGACGGGAAGGCAGCATCACCTTCGCCCAATCGCGACCAACCTTTGGAAAGTCGCCCGGAAACTCTTTTTCCTTCGACTCCCTCAGGGTCAGATTTCGCCGCATTGGCCGAGATCCTGAATCAAACAAACTTGTTGCTCCTCACCCATGGCGAGAAGATCGCCCGTCTTGAATATAATTCTCGTCGTCGACCACCATCTCCCATGAGACCCCAAAGGGAACACACTCCGTCTCCTGCTAAGAAGAAGAGGAAAGGGCACACCGACGAATCAACAGGCGACAAACGTTTTCGCCAGTCTCCCCCACGACCCTCTCCTAAAAGAAAATCAAGAAGGAGCAGGTCAAGATCTGCCTCTCCCCGACGAACAAAGAAACATGCTCATAGGTCTTCATCGCTCAATTCTAGCGACGACGAGGACGCTCGGGGTCCCCTATCATCTGAAATCATGGCGGCCAAGCTTCCAAGAGGCTTAGAGAAACCCCCTCCGTTAGGCTCGTACGATAGGACCACCGACCCAGACGAGCACATCGAAAATATCGATGCATTGCTCGACTATCGGGGTGTACGGGGGGCAATCAAATGTCGACTCTTTCCTACAACGTTGAGGAAAGGAGCAATGACATGGTACAAAAGCCTTGAGGCTGAATCCATTACATCATGGAAACAACTTGGGCGCACGTTCTCTAGGCATTTTACCGCATCAAGACGACACCCAAAGACAGAGGCTTCGCTCGAAGCAATAATCCAGGGGAGGGACGAACCTTTACGAACTTACATCGAAAGGTTCAATAAAGAAGCGGTCCAAGTATCCACGACCGACGACATGAAAAAGTACTTGCTGGAACGAGGGCTACGCCCCTCAACTGATTTTCATCGGGCGGTCGGCATTGAAACCCCGGCCACCCTCGACGCGTTCCTACTGAAAGCCCAAGCCTACATCCAATATGAAGAAAAGCAAGCGGCCAGTTCAGTAAGAGACGCTCGACGCCGTGAAGACGCCAAACCACACCGGGTTGATGAACCTTCGACATCTCGTCGAGGAGGAGACAAAAGAAAGGATGATCGCTCCCGTGAACCGCGGGAGCACCGGGGACCTATCGGTCGGTTCCACGAATATACACCTCTCCTGGCATCCAGAGAGAAAATTTTGTCTGAGTGCGCCAATTCGGAATTCAAACAGGCAGGGGTGCGTTTTCCGAGGCAACAACCTAGCAAGCCCGGCACGGATAAAACGAAATACTGCAGATTCCACAAGAGTCACGGCCACAACACAGAAGATTGCATCCATCTCAAGGACGCGATCGAAATCCTCATTAAAGATGGGCACCTGAAGCAGTTCACCAAGTCCAGAGACACTCCTCGATAGGAAACACAGGAGACCTAGAAAGTCGAGGAAGCCGTACCCATCCCTGCAGATGCTAACATGCAGGTCGCTCTAAGCATTTATCGCCCGGAAGACTTCTTCCTACCAGAACGTGCCGAAGGGTCGGGGTACCTGTCCTCCCACAGCCCATGGGAAGCTTTCCCTACAGCCATGGTCATCTCGGGAGGAGGATTCAACAAAATCACGGTCGGATCCGTGAAACGGAAATTCGACCAGTTAATTGCTAAAGGACCCGCGCAAAATGCCACCCTCGATCCACTAAGAGAGGGCTCTGTACCCCTTGCATTTTATCGGGAGGAACTCTTGGGAGGGGCACCCAACGCTAGCATCCCTCTGCTCATCCGAGCACGCATGGCAAACTTTGATGTGAGGAGGATCCTGGTGGATCAAGGTAGCTCCTGCGACATCATGTACTCCCAGCTATTTTCGACACTCCAACTAAACGAGACACACTTGACTCCATACGTCGGATCGGACCTTCAGGGTTTCAACGGAGCAGTATCCCGACCATGGGGATATGCCGACCTATTTGTTACCTTCGGAGCGAACGAGACAGCCAGGACGATCAGGGTCCAGTTCCTAGTCGTAGACTGCCCATCTCTGTACCAATACATCCTAGGACGACCGACCTTAGCCGAGCTAATCGCTGTGACATCCACCGTCCACCTGAAGATGAAGTATTACACTACCTCAGGTAAAGTTGCCACATTGCACGGGGATGTTGACGCTGTCCGCAGGTGTTTCGAAGCAGCATCAAAAGGTCTCAGTTCAATATCATACCAACCAAGTCCCCCGGCATCAAATTCACCAGATATTCCCAGGGCTTTCCCTCAGGTAGACTCGATCGACCTAGACTGCAGATTTCCAGACAGCAGCGAGGGCATCCAAAGGCCAACAGAATCGCTATCCCAACCAATACCAGATGGGGACTTCGAGCTAATTCCTCTGGGAGAAGACCCAGCTCGGTGCGTTAAAATCGGAGCACATATGCCTGAGTTGGTGAAGCGACAATTGGAAGCTTGCCTCAAAGGGAACGCATACTTATTTGCCAGGAGCGCCGCAGAAATGCCGGGGCTCGACCCCGAGACGGCCTGCCACCACCTCTCCATTGACCCAACACACAAGGCGGTCGCTCAACGCAGGAGGAAGCAGTCAGTCGAGAAGACCGAATCAGCTGAATCTGCTGTTAAAGACCTCCTAGAGGCTAAATTTGTAACCGAGGCCAGGTATACGACCTGGCTCTCGAATGTTGTACTTAAGAAAAAATCTAGTGGAAAATGGAGGATGTGCGTTGACTATACCGATCTCAATCGGGCATGCCCGAAAGATGCATACCCTTTACCTAATATCGATAAATTGGTCGACAATTCGTCCGGTTTCAAGTTGTTATCCTTCATGGACGCATATTCAGGGTACAATCAGATACTTATGGCCGTGTCTGACAAAAAATACACGACCTTCATGACCGAGTCAGACAATTACTTTTACAACGTTATGCCCTTCGGTCTAAAAAATGCGGGCGCAACATATCAGCGCATGATGAATAAGGTTTTCCGAGATGAAATCGGAGACATGCTCGAAGTATATATGGACGACATGATCGTCAAATCTCAACAAGAAACGGACCACGCGTCCCATTTACGAAAAGTGTTCGATCAAGCACGAAAGTGCAAAATGCGCTTCAACCCTGAAAAATGCACGTTTGGTGTCCGAGCAGGAAAATTCCTCGGATTCTACTTAACCGAGCGAGGCATCGAGGCCAACCCTGACAAATGCCGGGCATTCGCAGAGCTCCCAACTCCCACTTCTAAAAAATCCATACAATCACTAAACGGGGTCCTTACCTCCCTCGCTCGGTTCGTAGCAAAGTCCGCTCAACACGCTCTCCCTTTTTACAAACTCCTCCGTAAAGAGGCAACTTTCGAGTGGATGGTGGAATGCGAGCTAGCACTGTCCCACCTAAAAAAGGCACTAAGCGAACCCCCAGTCTTGTCTAGACCTGAAGAAGGGGAGATATTGTATCTCTACCTTGCAGTTGCAAATGAGGCAGTAAGCGCGGCACTCGTACGCGACCTACCCAAAGGGCAAAAACCTGTATATTTCACAAGAAAAGCACTTCATGGCCCAGAAATTTGATACCTCCAGATAGAAAAGGTTGCTTTGGCCCTCCTTCTCGCAGCTAGAAGGCTACGCCATTACTTTCTGGCTCACACCATCATCGTAAGGACCGATCAGCCCATAAGACAGTTGCTCGGTCGACCAGATATGGTCGGACGAATGCTAAAGTGGTCATTAGAACTATCTGAGTTTGACGTCAAATTTGAAGGAAGACAAGCTCTCAAAGCTCAAGCGTTGGCCGACTTCGTGGCTGAACTTACCTTCACCGAGCAAGACCCGAAAGTCTCATCCAGATGGGTTATTTTCGTGGATGGTGCATCTGGCCCGGCGGGTAGCGGAGCCAGCGTTATTTTGGAAAATGAAGAGGGGAACATCATTGAAGTGTCCCTAACCCTATCTTTCCCCACTTCTAACAACCAAGCAAAGTATGAAGCTTTCCTAGCAGGCATACGGCTCGCAACCGATTTGGAAGCAGAAGAGATCACAATCTGCACGGATTCTCAATTGGTCGCAAGCCAGGTCCGAGGAGATTTTCAGGCCAAAAATGATAACATGGCCGAATATTTGGCCCTCGTAAAAGGCGAACTAAAATGATTCAAAAGTGTGGAAGTCAAACACGTTTCGCGGGAAAACAATGCCCGCGCAGACATCCTGTCCAAATTAGCAAGCACTAAAAGGAAAGGAAACAACAAGTCCGTCGTACAGAAACTGCTTCCCCAACCAAGTATCGGACAATCATCGACCCGCGTAGACATTAACGTCGTGGGCGACACGGGCTGCTGGATGACCCCGGTGTTCAACTATTTAACTAAAGGAGAATTAGCAACCGACCCAAAAGAAGCCAGTACTATACGACGAAGGGCATGCTCATATTCTCTAGTAGGTGGACGTATGTATCGTCGAGGATTCTCTACACCCCTCCTCAGGTGTGTAGAGGAAGAAAACATTCCACACGTACTAAGGGAAGTCCACGAAGGAATCAATTCACAACATCCTGGCGAACGTTCATTGGCTCGAAAAATCCTAAGGGCAGGATACTACTGGTCCACCCTCCAACACGATGCGAAAGAGCATGTGAAGAGGTGCGACAAATTCCAACGACATGGAGACGTGCACGCAGCACCCCCATCCGAGCTAAAATCATTATCGTCACCCTGGCCGTTCGCATGGTGGGGGATGGATATCTTAGGACCATTCGTCGTTGGGTCTGGTCATAATAAATACTTAATTGTAGGTGTCGACTATTTCACCAAGTGGATAGAAGCTGAGGCCTTAGCCAAAATCACTGCGCTCAACATACTACGTTTCTTCAAGAGAAACATCCTCGCCCGGTTCGGGGTGCCCCTCACCATCGTGACCGACAACGACACTCAGTTCACAGATAAACACTTCAAAGAATTCGTTGCATCAATGGGAACGAAACAACATTTCGCTTCAGTCGAGCATCCTCAAACTAACGGGCAAGCGGAGGCCGCGAATAGGGTAATCCTAAGAGGTTTGAAACGAAGATTGGACGAGCATAAGAAGCACTGGGTCGAGGAGCTACATAGCATATTATGGGCATATAGGACCACGCCCCAATCAACAACCGGGGAATCCCCATTTCAATTAGCATATGGAACCGAAGCGGTGATCCCTATAGAAATGCACGTCCGATCGAAGCGCACGGAATCCCCCATGGAACAAGATACCAATTCCGAAGCCTTAAGAGAGGAGCTCGACATGGTCGAAGAAGTTCGATCGGAGGCCGCTCTTCGAGAAACTATTCTCAAACAAAAGATAGCCGCTCGGTATGATTCTAGGGTCATAAGGCGGACGTTCGAGGTAGGCAGCCTTGTCCTTAGAAGAAACCACAGAGATCCCCGTGAGGGAAAACTAACGCCCAATTGGGAAGGCCCGTATCGCGTCCGAGCAAAAACCGAGAACGGAGCTTATTATTTGGAAAATCTACACGGGGAAGAGCTTGCTCGGCCTTGGAACGCCGAGAAACTCAAACAATACTATAGCTAAATCACAAAAGTCACCTTAATCAACTTCCAAGCAAGAAGAAAGGGAAACCGACTGAAAACTGTGTGCCTAGGTACGAGCACGACAACCCAAAAATGACAAAGTCAAGCAAGATCTCCTTTTGAGCAAAAGAGAAGCTTGCCGCACGGTCGGATACTCGAACGAGTCCGACGTCACCTAAGTACCACGACCAGGCAGAACCCCAGCTCGCGATGGGATGTTCAAGCCACGGAGCCCGGGCCATTATCTTGGCCCGGGCACCGACCAGGAGTAAGACTCCTAAATCTGATTGGTCCCCCTAACCAACAGACCACTCACACACCCCGTGTTCATTCGATCACATCTAATTAATATAAAGACGCATACCAAACACTTAGTCAAAATAACAAGTAAATTATGTCCTCCGACAGACGCATTGTCACGAGCAAATAAAATTTGGGAACTGACCATCAAAGTCAAACGCATAAAATTTAAAAAATACGACACCAAAGGGCCGACTTGTTCAGGATTACATACAAAGGGGGCCACGCCCCCCAAAACAAAATACATCATAAATTACTAAGGCACGCAGCCAAAAATTAATTATCCTCGCCTCCTGGGCGGCCTTCTTCTTCACGAGCACCCTCCTGGTCCAACTGCGCTTCAGGTTGATCAGGCTGAGCAGTCGACCCCGGTTGAGAGTCGTCCACCACCAAGTCCGAGGGAACCACGATCCGACCATCCACCACCTTGTAAAGGTAGCTCATGCGACCAACGTCCACGGCCATGTCAGGGTGAAGAGCTTTCATCTGATCCACCGCATTCTGGAAGCTAAGCTCAGTGGATGAATTCAGATCTTCCATGTCTTGGTCGATCCGAGCAAGCAGCTGAGCCCTATTCACCAGATGTTTGGTCTCATCATCATCCTTGGGGCAAAAGGCATCCTTCAGCTTCTTATTTTGCTCAAGCACCCTCTTCTTGTCGACCTCCAGCTTGGCAATGACGGCAGCTCGTTCGGTTGACTCCTTGGTAGCAGTTTTAGCCTCCTCATTGGCCGTTGTCAGCTTAGCCTCAGAAGCAGCCAGCTGCTCCTTAAGCCTGTTATTCTCTTGCTCCAGTCCGGGACTCCCTTCGGCCGTCAGCTAGGCCATTGTCAGGACCCGCATAACTGCGCTTGCATCCTGAGCCAGAGATAGTCGCCGAGCAGGGCGGTCCATTCCCTCCAAGAACAGAGAATCCGCACGGTCCACCTCCATGCTCGTCCCCTCGAAGAAGTTGCGCACCACAAAACATGGAGGCAGCCCATGCTTTGGCTTTGGAGGAGCGCCGACCATCAAATCTACAGTGGCCGTTGATTTATGCTTCTTCATCAAGGAGCCAGTCGATGCGCTCGGCGAACCCTGGACCAAGGGGCCCGACCCCGAGCCACTCGTCTCAGTCAGCCTGGTCTGCACGACCCTTGACCGTTTCATCTGCTGCTGGACCAAACGTTCTTGAATTTTGTCCAAAGGATTCGTCAGGGAGCCTGAAAAAGGAAAAGGATCAAGTTAGTCATGAGCAACAAAATTAAAGCAAAAATTTAACGAACGCAAATAAATGGATACCAAAGAAGTCGGACACTTCCTGACCGTTACGACAGGCCAGCAACTCAGTAACGTTGATCAAGGGACACTCCACAGCTTCCCCCCCATCTTGATCAACCATAACCTTCCCATCTCCGTCCAACAGAGGGGTCGGAGTGAAGGAGGCTATTAATTTTCTGAAGGCCTCGAAACTGGCCGCATCATCATCATTCAATTTGTCCCCCACTTGAACGAACTCCCCCACAGGTTTTTCATAGTGAGCATGACTCCAAGAAAAGGGGAACACCCACAGTCTCCTCGGAATCACCTGACCTTGGTCGTCGAGCTTAGGCTCGTCATTCTCGTCAGTATCTATTCCAAGAAAGCTCATAGCTCTCACGGCCGCCACGCTCGCTGGTTTTATCAGGAAATAAACAGTTTTGAAGGCCCGGATGGATTCGGAATGGGCCTTAAAAATCCTGGTCCGCTGCTTGAAGGAAACGAATCCTTTTCGATCAGTTCCTCGCCCAACTTGGCGCTGTAAGGAGAAGAGGCGGAAGAAGAGGGGAAGCGTGGCACCAACACCCAGATGGGCGCACGTCATCTCGAACGCTCTTAGAAATGCATACGGGTTAGGGTGTAACTGGGAAGGGGCGACACAGAGATGCCCGAGCACGGCGCTCACAAAGTCGCTAAAAGGCAATGTCACCCCCAAGACTGAAGTCGCATATTCGTACATGGAGAACGCCCGACCATGGAAATCTAAGAAGATACGGTCGTCGTCTCCCGGGCAGGTTACAACCCAATCTGCAGGATCACCAACGACCGGCAGTGGTTCCGTTCGAGGTCTTGAGAAAGAGGACACCTTGTCCAGCAAATCTTCCATCACCCATTCTTCGGGCGAGACCCTCGTCTGGTCAGGAAACTGAGGCGACTCTGTCGATGCTCCTGTAGTGCTTGTATCCGAACTCTCCGAGGAGCTCCCGGAGCCTGAAGGAATGGACGTGGACGACCCTGAGTCTCCCGAGGACGTCTCTTCAGAAAGCACGTCCAGCGGATTCACGAGCGAGTTTTCACCTGAAAAGCAAAGGAAAGGCGTCAGTGAATTCAATTAGGAATATCAAATCCACCCTTCCACCGCTCGACAAGTGAAAGGACGCGCATCAGCTCAGAGACTATGTCCCGAGCTGTAGCCTTGGCTGACCATCGCTCGGAGCGACGGCTTACGCCCAATATTATATATGTCAAGAATCTAACCTAATATCTATCAAAACCCAAGTCTGAGTCGACCAATACCTACGTCGACCCTAAGTTAGGGTTTGCAACCGACCGGCTACGGTGGCGGAAGCCTTAAGGTTTACCGATTCCAAATCTAAAAATCTACCGTCGAAATCATCCTAAGCCGCATACATTTCTACTAAATTTAAGCTATAAGCACCTAGAGAGAAGAAAGAGAGCCATACCTTGCGCTTGAGAAGACATTCTTGAAGAAAATAAGCTTCTGAAAGTGGTGGTCGGCAATGAAAGGCGGTGGTCGACGGCTGAGGCAGTGGCGGTTGAGAGAGCAGAGTCTTGAGGAAGAAGATGAAACGAAAAGGTCAAAATGGGCCCTGAGAATCCTATTTATAGGAAAGGGAACACGTGCACACACGCGTGACCCCTACACGCTAGCCCCTAGACTAGTCGTCAAATCATTAATAGGTGCAAATTCCCAGATATTCCCAGCTTTTCGTTTCACATTCTTCTACCGAGCAACACATCATCTGTCCGTTCCCAGAAGATCGACAGCATAGATCCCTGACCTTGACATTATGCATCGTCGAGCACAACATCATTCTTAAGTCACTGCTCTACAACACGAGCAATGACTTGGGGGGCTCCTGTTCTGGATCGGCCCAATCCCTCCAATTGGGCCAAGAAGACCATTCCATTAGGCCTGCTCGACGTCGAGCACAATTATGAAAAGTGGTCCCTGTCGACCACAAACAGCCCGACCACGATGAGGTTCCCTAACGGCTAGTCTGAACCGTTGCCTATTTTCGTGGATTCCTCGATCCGCGCCTCACAATATGGACCAATAACCTTCCACTCAGCTCCTTATATAAACCCTCTCATTTGAGGGGGTCAGGTATTCAATTTCTCTGACCTTTATACTTGTACTTGCCCACTCTTTGCTCGGTTACTTACTTTGGCATCGGAGTGCCTTGCAGGTACAACCCCTTTTTCTCCTCACCGACCGTCTTCATCAGCTCTCGAGGTCAGCCGCATCGGATCCTGATCTCCAGGTACGATCAGTTAGTATTTGAGAGAGAAACAAAATTTAAGGTTTTAAAAAAAAATTTAAGGTTTAGGAAAAATTTTAGGGTTTAAAGTTTATGAAAAAAATTAAGATTTAGGTTTAAAATTAAGGTTTAGGGAAAAAATTAAAGTTTATGAAAAAAAATATAAGTTTTAAAAAAAAAGGATTTTGTTTTATCTTTTTGAAATTAGTTTAATAATAATAATAAGGAAATTAAAAGAAAATACATAATTTGATGAAAAAGTGAAAAATAAAGTTAGAGATACCCAAAATATTGGGGGTTTGCCTTTTTTGCTTCATTGAGTTCTTTGCCACTGGGACACCCATGTTTCTTCATCAAAATACTCCAAACCTCAGTTCCTTGCCACTAGGTTGTGGGTCTGCATATGAATAAGTGTAACGAATACCTATTATATAATAAAAATAAAAATAAAACATGTTAGTAAAACAAAATGTCCCAAGGTTGAGCTTTACAAAAGAAAATATATAATCAGTTTATATTAAAATAGCCTAATAATTAAATAAATCTAAGAAAAATGAATTATGAGAATTAATTAAATTAAAAAACATTTAAAGGTTGATTAAGGTTTTTATAAAAAAAAAAGTTTGAGGTTTTAATAAACCTAAATATAAAAGTAATAATACTAATAAAATATGCTAACCTAAATTTAATAAAAAAAAGATTTGTTAAAAAAAGTTAATTAAAAATAATAGGTTAGCCATGTTTAAAAGATAAATTAAGGAAAAAAAATGATGAAGAACCCATGTTTCTCTGCCAAAATATTGGGAATGAGTGTTGAACCCATGCCCTCATACTTTCAACCTTATGTCTTTGTCACTAGGCCAATCAGTGCATGCCACACACCATCTTCTTCCTCCCACCTGCATATTTTTGGTATATATTGTTGGAAGAATAAAAAAAGAAATAAACAGGATCAAATAAAATTGCTGCAGATTTTAAAATAATGAAAAATAAGAAAAGCGATTAAAATAAAATCTAAAAAATATTAAAACGATGCTAAAAATCTAATAAAATCAAATAAAGAACACACAATTTTTTTTAGATTTTTTTGAGAATATGAAAATAGAAAATAAATCAAATAAAATAGAAAAAAGAGGAATTTGCGATTTTGAGGGTCGAAATAGTATTGTTTGTCGATTTTTTTCTGAACTTCTAGAAAAAATTCGGAGTAAATCGAAACAGTAGTACTTACCTGACTTACCTGTCAGCCTGTAATGCTTATCACTACTGCAGCCTTCGAAGTATCGACGAAAACAGATTAGAGCAGATTAACCAATAGTTTAGTTCTCCATGGTGCCCTATGATTCCTGCATCGAAACTTAAATCCAACTATCCAAAAACCATCTACACAATCAAACAAACATATTATGTAATCAAAATCAATTAATCATGCGTAAATCATTGAAATTGAAAAAAATCAAAAGAAAGGCAAGAATATGAATTTGGTTTGTATGATTTGGCATGAATTTGATGATGAGGATGATTGGAATAGGTTCAGGAAACCTTAAAGATTCATTTGCAGCCTTTAATCAACTAGTAAAAGTGGTGGATTGTGGAAACCTAATTTTGAATTATGTGAAATTTTAAATTATGAATATCATCCTCTTGCTCTCCATCCTCTTTTTTGTCTTGTGATGTTGTGGTTATATAGTAAAAGAAAATTAGGTCAAAAAACCAATCTATTCTTTGGACTTTTGGATAGCTTGATCATGAAGAAAGATATGATTCAAATATTGAAAAAAAATCTAATATCTCCTTGCTATTTTGGTTGATCTGATTTTATATGATTCCAATTAACTTTTAAATGAATATTAAGACCTTCTAGAACCAAAATCAAATCAAATATCCAACCTTTTATATTTTATTTTAATTTAAAATGATTTTTAACATAAAACATCATAATAAATAAAATAAAATGAATAAAATTATGAATAAATAAATTTTAATTCGTGCATGATGTCATGTAAGTGTTTGGATCATAAAAAAGCAAGCCCATTTGGTGAATTATGGTTTTAAGACCCCATTTGCTTCATAAACCTCTCAAAAATTTCTCAACTTTGCAAGGGCACAAATCCTTCAATTTTAATGCTATGAAGGTTTTCTTGTACATTTTGGAAATCTTAAAGAGTCCTCTAACCAACCTCTTTGGTCTCATGTCCATATCTTTTACCATTCTCAAGTTATGCTCTTTGGAAGTTGTTGACTTTTTGTTGACTTTTAAAAGGACCTATAATGTCTTAGCTCATACCCTCCAAATGAAGCATTTTTGGGATTGGCTTGTGAGACACAAAGTTGTAGAGAATTCAATTTCCTTCAAAATGAGCTTTGGATGGAAAAAATTTGATGAAGCATATGAAAGTTATGGCTGGTCAAAGTTCAGTTGATTTTTCCTGAGGAAACCCTAATTTAGAAACTCCTGATTCTTGATGATCTGAAATCTTCTTGATGAATCATGATCAACCCTTGATCAAATGATGAAATTTACTTCATATACTTGATGTTGGCAAAAAATCATGAAGTTTGACTTTGGTTTGACCACAGTTGACCTCAATTTGACTTTTTAACTACTTTGACTGATTTTGACCTACCTGATCATCTGACTGAGCAAACCTTTGGGAGAAGTCTTGAAACTTGTCATGGGGATTCTTGAACACATATAGGATTCTATGAAGCTCACTTGAAGTCTTGGAAGTCCATTTAGCCTGATTAAAGTCAAAACCCTAGTTTAGGATGCACTGCTTAGGAGGATGCATTGTCTGAGGGAATTGTCAAACTTTCTGACTAATTGTGAACTTTGTGAACCTTGTGAACCTCATGAGATGTCTTGTGAACCTTGTGAACCTTGTGACCCTATTAGTACACAATGTCTTGTTTTGTGGAGGGCAAATTTTGGGGTGCAACAGTACTTCACAATCGTCCTCATTTCCATCTTCAGCTTGATAGATCGGATTTGCATTTTAGTGATGTGGGTGTGTGTAAGAACACATAGCTGATGAAAAAATAAAATAAAAGAAAGACGACGAAACGTCCACTGATTTTTATTGAATGAAGTATGCAAATGAAATGACATCCCAAAACAAGCATACCATTATGCCCCGGGTAAGGCACAAGGCTTAAGAGTTTAATTGTTCAAAAATTACAAACTTAAAAGTAACAACACAGTAATAGTATTTACTCCTGACTAAAGGAGATAGGAATAACATCTTCAGCTTTCCAATTATTGAGCCCATCACCCTCAGTAGGAAAAATCCAAGCATCCAGGTTGTAGTCTTCATCATAGTCACCCACAGCATTAATCTGATCTTTGATAATCCCCTGATTGGTGATACGAACAGCACGCGCACAACGGACATCCTTTTGTGACTCTGCAGTGAAACCCAAACCAAATTTGTCAGACTTGTAAGGAATGTCAGGAAGCTGACCCCAAATAGTACAACCACCTTCATCCACCACAGCTCTAGCATCCTTGAGGGAGGCCATTGTAGGAGGTACTCTGGTGACCACATGAACTTTCTTGACAACAGGAGGAGCTTCAAAGTTATTAACAACCCAAGGAACTACTTCAAATGTTTGGCACGGAGTTTCAACATATTCACCTTCCACTTCGAGATATTTAAATGTGTTCACATGGCTAATCATATGTCCTTCCTCTCCGTACATAGTAACAACCTTTCCCTCTACTGGATATCTCAGCTTCTGATGTAAGGTGGAGGTCACAGCACCTGCCCCATGGATCCAGGGGCGCCCAAGCAAACAAGAATACGAAGGACGAATATCCATTACATAAAAGGTAGCATTGAAGACCTGAGAACCTACTTTGATTGGGAGATCTATTTGTCCGTGCACCACTCTTCTTGAGCCATCAAAGGCCTTCACCACTATATTACTTGGTCTCAACACAACATCTTCAGGACTAAGCTTGTTCAACACCTCCTTGGGCAGTACATTCAGTGAAGAACCATTGTCTATCAACACATGAGACAGGGTAGTGCCCCTACATTCAATGGAGATATGTAGAGCCCTATTATGATCCCTCTTGGCAGGAGTCAAATCAGCATCAGAGAAACCTAACCCATTATCATAGGTCAAGTGTGCCACACAATTTTCAAACTGGTCTACAGAAATCTCATTTGGTACGTGGGCAGTCTTCAAAAATTTAATCAAGGCTTTAGCATGAGCCTCAGAACACAACAATAAAGACAACATGGAAATCTTGGAGGGAGTATGCCCCAATTGGTCAACAATGTCATAATCACTCTTGCGAATGATCTTCAATACTTCTTCCATCTGCTTAGAAAGATCATCAGCAGCTGGTACATCAGTTTGTATAGGTTCAATAATAGGACCTTTGCCCCGAGCATCAGTAGTGGAGGTAGTAGTTGGAGTAACTGTATTCTTGGAGGTGACTGGAGGAGAGAAAACTCTTCCGCTTCGTGTGATCTTACTAGATCCAGCAATATTGTCAACATCAAGGTTTTCATCAACAACAGGTGTCTCAGCTAAGGGTTCCTGCTTAACACCATGAATATAAACATCGGAGCCATAATGCCAAGGCACCGCTTTATTAGAAGTATACGGAATAGGACCAGGAGTGGTAATGATCATAGGAGCCACTCTAGCTTCAGCAACAATCTTCACAGGGCCTTCAGCAGTAATCTTAATTGGACCCTTATGAGTGATTTTGACAGGACCCTTGGAAGTAATCCTTACCGGCACTTTATCAACCATATCTACCTCTTCAACTTTCACACCTTTAGTTATATGTTCAATCATACTCTCCACAGAAGGTGTCCTCTCAAACAATATGGTGTAATTGTCCATGAGGCGTTGAATATCGTCCTTCAACTTCCAGCAACTATCCGGTTTATAAGCACAATAGAAACAATCTTCATTACAACCTGGAAAGAACCCAGCTTGTACCAACTTCTTCTTAATAACAGACAATGGTGTAGTCACATCTGCAACTGAGGAAATGTGTGGAACTTCATCAATGGCATTGACAGTCTTCTCATGATTTGGCATGGGAGCAGTAATCACATTTGGAGTACCCGGAGGGTCAAACTCAATCTCTCCAGCATCTATCATATCCTGAATCTTATTCTTCAATATCCAGCAATTATTGGTATCATGTCCTGGGCAATTAGAATGATATGCACATCGTGCATTAGGATTGTACCTGGGAGAGGTAACATTGGGGTTCTGAGGAGGGTCTTTCAAAGTGATGAGTTCACCCTTCAACAAGTGTTGCAAGGCTTGGGCCAGTGACATGTTGAACTTGGTGAACTATCTTCTAGGCCTCTGTTGATTGCCCTGTGGTGGTTCTGGTGTTGCAGGAGTAGGATTGGAGATATGAACTGCACTCACAGATTGATGCCTCCTATTACGATCAGGTTGACCGTAAACAACATTTGACTCTTTCTTCCCACTATGGGGCTTCTTTGTAGTACTTGATGAAGAAGCACCCACTTGGATCTTGCCACTCCTTATACCGCTATCTACACGCTCTCCTGTCATTATCAACTCAGTGAAGCCAGATGATGAGCTTCCAATGAGATGACTATAAAAAGGACCATTCAACGTACACATGAACATATCCACTAACTCCCTGTCAGTTAGAGGAGGTTGTACTCTACCAGCCAAATCTCTCCACTTCTGGGCATACTCCTTGAAGTTCTCTTTAGCACCTATAGACATGCTTTGGAGTTACATGTGGGTTGGTGCTAGATCAGCATTGTATTGATATTTCTTATAAAAGGCCTCAGCAAGATCATTCCAGTCACAGATGTTGACACTCTCCAATTGATAGTACTATTCCAATTGAGCTCCAGACAAGCTCTCTTGGAAGAAATGGATCCACAACTTCTTATCAGCAGTATGGGGTTGGATTCTCCGGACATAAGACCTCAGATGCAGCTTGGGACATGAAACACCATCATACACTACAAAAGCAGGGACCTTGAAACCAATGGGTATAACCACTCCATATATCAAACTCAGGTCTTCAAAATCCAGCCCATAAGACTCTTGCAATTCTATAGCATCCATTCTATCCACCAGCATCTTGAACTTATCTTCATTAGGATCATGATAGTAGTTAGCTTCAGAATCAGAGTCCCCCATGGTATTATGGAGACTTCCTCCCTCTTTCTCAGACTCTTCAGACTCATATTCTTCAACCTGTTCCTTGGTCTTGACAGGACCTCTGAACCTTCTTCCCATGTTGATGAGGCCTCCTGACCTTCTAGTTTTCTTAGTCTTCTTGGCTAGCAATGTCTTCAATTCATCCTGTCCCTTGGACAAGTTCAGGATCAACTCTTGGAACTGGGCATTCTGTGCCTGGAGATCTTTGACTGTTTTTTCAAGAGCCATTGCTGAAATAAACAGCGAGAAGATAAGATACATGTACATAAAAAACCTGTGATGCAATGATATGGTATGTAAATGCGTATGCTATGTTTTCAAGGACCGCAGGATTTAAATTTGTTTAAACAACCAAAAAGTAAACTTTTATTAGTAATAAATTTGTTTTGCCCCTTGGGCTTACAATAAAAATGAAATAAATACAAGAAATGGGGTTTTAAGTCTCCCATGGACGTTTCCTCTTTGTGTTGAGGTATGAGTTGAGATTCCGCTCCTCGTGAAGTTGTTTTGTTAGCTCCAGGATTCTTTCTTGACTTGCTTTGTAATGAGTCTCAAAAGTATCCCTTTGCTCCTTCAACTGGATCCAGGACCTCTGTAAGTCTTCCATGTCAGTGGGCATGTCTGGGTGAAGGATGGTATAAGAAGTATCTCCTTCAGCAACAGGCTCCATAGTAACTGGCAGAATGGCAGGATATGGCATCATGAGAGTCTGAGCACGAGATCGCACCCATCTGAGGTAAACTTCCATAGGAATAGTGTACTTGGGCTCCAGAGACTTGCTGTCAACCTTGTTCACTTTTCCCCATGCTCGTATGAACCTTTGACGGTAATCTTGCAGATCGTTGTCGTAGTCAAACACAATACCCTGAATCAACATGTCATGTGGACCATCACTCCGAGCGTAACCGAACTATCGTAAAGCTAAGGAAGGGTTGTAAGTAATGCCTCCTCTTATGCCTAGAAGTGGCACATTAGGAAACTCCCCACAACGGTCAATGATAGTAACATTCTCCATAGATCTGGAGCACCAATGAATATCTGAATGAGAAAGTGACATGATCCTCTTGGACCACCTGAACCCTTGTTCATTCTTCATCACTGATCGAGGAAGGTGAGAAATAAACCACCTAGACAAGAGAGGTATGCAGCACATCAGAGTTCCTCGTGCCTTTGTAGTACGAGTATGAAGAGAATGTAGGATGTCTCCAAGCAATGTAGGCACTGGATTGTGACTCATAAATATGTTGATGGCGTGAACGTCTATGAACTGATCTGGATTGGGGAACAACACTAAGCCATAAATCAACAAGGCTAAAATCTCCTCAAAAGCATCATAGCTCATAGCCTTCAAGAACACTTGAGCCTTCTCTATCAACACCTTAGCAAGAATACCCTTAACTCCGCTTCTCGTTTCTAGAACAATGTCTGACTTCTTCAAATGTGGAGCTTCAGCAACGACTTCAGGTTTAGGCTCTTTCTCCAAGCCTGTGAAGGGTCTCTGATCAAGAATAGGTATACCTAGAAGCTTAGAGAACTCTTCCATTGTAGGCACCAGCTGATAGTCGGGGAATGTGAAGCAATGGTGCTTAGGATCAAAGAACTGAAACAGAACACTCATCATGTCTTCATTGAACCCTGATGTGACTAGATCTAGTAGGTGACCATGTCTCTTGATGAATTGAGAGTTTTCAGAAACTTGAGAGACCAATTCCTTCAGCTTAGAAGGTATTCCCACAAAGTTGATCCTGATGTGTTCCTACGAGTAGAAGCCATGACCTGCAACAAAGAACAAAGATAAATCCTTTGGTCCTTGAAATGGTTAGTGAAAATGATATGCTTATGATGCATGATGATGCTATGATGTTATGCTCAATCACAAACATGTGGCACACACAAACAAGTCACACAATAGCCCTAGGTTTGAAGGCTTGCATGAGGTTTAAAGGTAAGTACCCTCCCCTGAAGTTTAGTTGGTTCATCCTGTCCTATAAAGTAACCAGGTTCTAAGGGATCTCAATATCATTGATCCTTCACAAGGGTGGTTGTTCAGTAGGCAACTTACTTGCCAACCAAAACCCTCCAAGTTTAGGATCTCAACGAGTGTAGCATCGAGTATCAACCAACTTCAGTCTTCACCAAAGCCGGTTATCTCACTACTTTTCTAAAGGCCAAGATGGGATAACTAGGGTTCTAAAAGTTAGTTAGTGCATTGACAACATATGGCAGCCTCATATTATCCTCAACTTGACTTAAGGAACATAAGCACCAACCAAGAAGTCACACTAATTATGGCCACCAGATCAACCATATCGGTATACGCCGTACAGTTTCCTTGGTCTATTGCCATTTACCTAAGGTACACTAGATCTTGGTTAGGATCTTTCACACATAAGAGCACCCAACAGATAAGTATAAAGCAAACAAAGCAAACAATTTAAAGTGATCTAATTCCTAAGGGTACCCCTCTTTTATTAATTCCCCAGCAGAGTCGCCAGTTCTGTAACACGGTGGGAGAACTGACTTTAGTTAAATGTTGCGGATAGCAAGAGTCGCCACCGACTTTTATTTTATCCAAAGGAAAGGGCATAAAAGAACAGGAAAGACCTTAAAAGATTTTTGGGTTCGGGGGGTAGGTTATGTAAAGGGAAGGTGTTAGCACCCTTTACATCCATGGTTATCCATGGGCTCTTAGTTACTTAGCTCACTTTAAATTGTTTTGAGAAGTGTAGTGTGTGATTAAAAATTTTCTTAAGTACTTTATAATGATCCATGTACGGATATATATAAAGCCTTTGTTTTGAAAATTGTTTGAAAATGTGAAGTGTTTTTTGAAGTGTTTTGAAAAGGTGAGCAAGTACATAAGAGGAACCTACCCTAAGTTAAATCTTTACTGTTCTTAAATGTTCTTTCAATGGTAAGACTATCCCGATTATTAAGGAATAGGTAGTCATTACCTTGGATGTTATGAGGGACAAGTGAAGGGACATCTGTGATTAGGCAACCGTAAGGTGTATTTAGCAATTCGAAGGGACTTATCATCTTTTATTCGAAAGGAACAAGATCATTTACGAAGGCAACCATGAAGGGACTTGATCTTATAATTCTTTTAAGGGACTAGATGATATTAAATAAGATAAGGGACTTTGCTTTATACACCTTACTTGACCTTTTATTTAGGCAACTTGAGAGGTAATCCTTAAGAAGTGAGATGGCGATCCAGGATCGACTTACGTGTGTGCATGTTCAAGTTCATAATATTTATCTTAAAATTAGTGATCTAAATTAATTTTAAAGTACAAACATGTTTACACTCCCTATTTTACTAACCATAGAAAATTTAAATAAATAAACAATAATAATACTACAATTATTACATAATTTGCACAATTACATTATAATAATAAAATAATTTAAATAAATAAGCATATAATAAATAAATAGGTTAGTAATAATAAGCAAAATAAATATAAAAGAGGTTAGTATAATAATATAATATAAAAAATAAACTAAAAGTTCAAATTTAAATAAATAATCATTTTTTAAGAATTTTAATAAAAGAAATAAATAATAATTATTATGTACTTATAAATATGATTAATAGTTTTAATAATTTAATTATATATACCTATTAGAAATATTTAATAATTATAATTACAAAAATAAGAACTTTAAAATCATAAAAGAAAATTAGGGTTTTTAAAATAAATTAAGATTTATAAAGAAAAAAATAGGTTTTACATATAAACATATTAGGATTAATTATTTAATCTAAACCTAATTAAATTATTTATCTAAAAAATACATACAATATTAATAATATACAATGAAATAAATATAAACAATTTTATTAATAAAATTTGAATTTTATAAGTTTTTTGAATTATATATGAGAAAATAATATAAATATTTTATTTTAGACATTTTATTATTAATTAAATTAATTAAATACAATATAAACAAAACAAAATAAATGAAGAAAAAATGAGAAAAAAGAACTTACCTGGGGCTGGGATTCGAACCCAGGCCCTAGGCTTCACTTCTCCTGGACCAGCCTCCCTTCCATTGGGCTGCGCACGCGCAGGTGTTATTGAATGAGCACCAATGCGTTTTGTTTCTTAACCAGTAAAAATCATTAAAAAAAAGAAGCAAAACAATACAAAATGGCCTGGGGGGAATCGAACCCAGGACCATTCATTCACTAACAAACGCGTATACCAACTGAGCCAAGTTGTTCTTCTGAAATAATAACCACAACAATATCATAAAATATAATACCCAATTTTTAAATACGGATTTGGCGCCAGACTTCATCTTCCTCATTCAAATTACCTGTGAAATTTCCTATGCTTTCTCCTGCGAATTTTCCTGCAAGTTCTTAAAACCAGAATCCTATGTATTTTCAAACATCAAGCAAATCGTAATGTCAATTCAAATTAAAAGCCCAGATCAATTATACAAGTCTCATAGATCACAGCCATGTTCTTAGATTTCGTTTAAAGGCCCTAAATGCTTGGTTCCCGATTTGAAGCTTCAAACCCTAGCAATGGTGAATTTCAACACAGTCTATAATAATTGAATTAAATCATCCAGAAAGTTTCTAAACATCACAACAAACACAAATCCACAGTTAGTTTTCAATATTAATGCACAAATCATTCAAATCGAAAAAATGTTAAACATGAACAAGATGCATTCGGTTTTCACGATTTAAGGCATGAATGGATGATGTTATGATCCAGAATCAATCCATGAACTCCAAGGAACAAGTTGCAACCTTTGGTTTGTCTTGAAAGAGGCTCTAAGTATCAAACCGAATTGGTGTTTTTAGTGTGAAATTTGAAACTCTGTTCTTACCCTTGGAGGCTGCAATTTCATCCCCTCTCATTGGCAATGTGTTTATGTATATATATGGATTGAATTACGTCAGAAAAATGCTATCACTCTTTGGACTTTTTGGATGTT
This sequence comes from Lathyrus aphaca, assembly GCA_963966055.1. Lineage (NCBI taxonomy): Eukaryota > Viridiplantae > Streptophyta > Magnoliopsida > Fabales > Fabaceae > Lathyrus > Lathyrus aphaca. The sequence goes on along the minus strand of OZ014523.1, from coordinate 525,653,476 downwards.
TGAAGATTGAAAAAGATTTGTCATGAAATTTGATTTTTCTTTGATCTAACATTGCTATTTTGGGACAATCCTCATAACTTGTGTATCAATCTGATCCAAATATTATTTATGACTTTCTAGAAGCAAAATCCTTTTTCAAATATATGATTTTATATTTTATTTCAATTTAAATTGTATTTTAATGAATAAAATTCAAATAAATATGAAATAAAAAATAAAAAATCAGAAAATAAGTGGATTGGGTCGTGCTTGGTGTTTTTGTAAAGATGGGATAGCAATTTGGTGGGCTCATTTAGCAAAAATTGGTTTTAAAGCCCTAATTGCTTCATAAACTTCCCAAAAATTCCCCAACATTGCAAGGGCACAAATCCTTCAATTTTAATGCTATGAGGGTGTTCTTGGACATTTTGGAAAGCTTAAAGAGTCCTCTAACCAACATCTTTGGTCTCATGTCCATATCTTTTACCATTCTCAAGTTATGCTCTTTTGAAGTTGTTGACTTTTTGTTGACTTTTAAAAGGACCTATAATGTCTTAGCTCATAACTTCCAAATGAAGAATTTTTGGGTTTGGCTTGTGAGACACAAAGTTGTAGAGAATTCAATTTCCTTCAAAATGAGCTTTGTATGGAAAATTCTTTATGAAGCATGTGAAAGTTATGGCTGGTCAAAGTTCAGTTGACTTTTCCTATGAAAACCCTAATTTAGAAACTCCTGATTCTTGATGATCTGAAATCTCCTTGATGAATCATGATCAACCCTTGATAAAATGATGAATTTTACTTCATATACTTGATGTTGGCAAAAAATCATGAAGTTTGACTTTGGTTTGACCACAGTTGACCTCAGTTTGACTTTTTAACTACTTTGACTGATTTTGACCTATCTGATCATCTGACTGAGCAAATCTTTGGGAAAAGTCTTGAAACTTGTCATAGGGATTCTTGAACACATATAGGATGCTATGAAGCTCACTTGAAGTCTTGGAAGTCCATTTAGCCTGTCTAAAGTCAAAACCCTAGTTTAGGATGCAGTGTTTAGGAGGATGCATTGTCTGAGGGATTTGTCAAACTTTCTGACTAATTGTGAACTTTGTGAACCTTGTGAACCTCATGAGATGTATTGTGAACCTTGTGAGCCTCTTAGTACATAATGACTTGTCTTGTGGAGGGAAAATTTTGGGGTGCAACACTTGGTCCGCCCAGCAGTCACATTGTCGAGTTATGTTTCGCTAACGGTCTCGTTAAGCCCTGTTTCGCCAACAGGCCCCTTACGGGGCTTGATTCGCTCAGCAGTCACATTTCCGAGTTCCGTTTTGTACAATGGTCTCGTTCCAAAGCCCTATTTTGTACAACATGCCCTTCCTTTTCCGTGGCTTGATTCGCTCAACAGTCGTGTCGCAGGTTATCGTTTTGTACAACGGTCTTGTTTGCCTGGGCTCTCGTTTGTGTACAATGATCCCGTTCCACCTGGTTCTTTTCCCGCTACCTATTCAGAGGTCAAAAACAAAAAAATAAAAAATAAATAAAAGGTAGATGGCATTTCTATTATCCACTGAGTTCAAATTTCCAGGTTTTATTTCGAGTATTCAATCACTCCATACCTTGAATGTCTAAAAGCTCTTGCAATTATTCGTTCAGGCCTGCAGATGATTGAATAGGGGCAGCTGTAATACCTCAAAATTTTCCCTCTCATTCCCTCAACATTTTTCATAACATAACCAAAAACATTGCATCATGTGTAGCATGGCTGAGGCATAGGTATGTGATCAATGATTGGAGCAACTGAAGGCATTATAAAGGAAATCAAAGGGACACAAAGCTTCTCAACCTTGTGCAAAGGGTTCACAATATCCCACAAGTATTCATTTGAAGCCACAAGCCATGGAAAGATTTGGTTTAATCAGAGAAGGAAATCAGTGCAACATCTCTTGATGAAAAGGGTCAAATTAGGGTTTCACTTCTACTAGGCTTCTCCATGAAGTTTTGATTCAAAGTGGATTATGTTGCCTTATATATGATGTCAAGTGCCTAGGGTTCAAATTCCGTCCACAAAATCATTTTGGAAGAGGTTCGACTGGCCAGATGACTGAAAATCAAGGAATCAGGGAAGAGGCAACCGAGCTAGGTAAAAAAGGTCGACTCCTGACTTTTAAGATTAAAATCATGAAATTAGGATTACAATGATCCTATGGTTCAAATTTGATCAAGAAATTATGGAGGAATCATAAAAAATCAAGAAAAAAATCATTTGAAAAATGGTTAATTTCACCTTTCCCTCCACTTTTCTTTCCACTTTCCTTCCACATTTCCTTTCATTATTTCCCTCTTGTTTTTCCACTTCAATTTCACTTCATTTCCTTTGGATTCTTCTACCATGTTCTACCACCTTCTAGAGTATTCCAAGGAATATTCCTTCTCCAACCCTAACCCTAACTAACTACTAACCTAACTCCATTCCTAAACCTAACTCCATTCCCAAACCTAGCTCCAAGCATAACCCTTATATAATCATTAATCACTTCAATGCAAAAGGTTCCCAAGTTTTTGTTCCCAATTTTTCACTCTCTCATAATTTCTAGAATCACTTTTTCTCTCTCACTTTTCCTCCATTTCCCTTTTCACCAAAGCTTTTTTGAAAAAGCTCTTCAAGTTTCACATTGAAACTTGAAGATCTTAAAGCTTAGCCTCCAACCTCCATTGGATTGTGGATTGTAGAAGAAGAAGCTACTTATTTTTGTGAAGATTTCGACTTATCGGAAGTGTAAGAAGGCTCAAGCATCAAAAACGCATTTATTTTGCGGATTCACGGTTTTCTTGGTTATCTCTTTGGTCAAGCTCCAATTCTTGCAACATCCACCGAAGCACTTCTCTGCTTCGTAGGTTGGTGATCTAAATCACTTTTCCTTTAATTTAGTATCTTCATCTTGCCATTTTGGCATTCTTTAAGTGCTTTTCGTATTACTTATGGTTGATTATGTTTTCGTTACGTTTTGCTTGCGATTTGTGGTTTTTTGATGGATTAGAAGTTAGGTTGTAGCTTGTTATAGATTCTAGCATGTGTTAATAAGCCCTAATTGAGTAGAAATTCGTGTTAGCATGATTAGGTGGGGGTTAGGGTTGTTTAGAAGGAAGATTGTGGCCAAAAGCACTTATTTCAAAAGCATTTTTCACTTTCTGTTCAGCATTAACCGGTTAAAGGTTTGGTTAACCGGTTAACGCATGCGTTTTTGGCCAAATTTAGTGTTGTCTGGGGTCCGTTAACGGGTTAACCGTTTGGTTAACCGGTTAACGCTGTTAATTTTTTGTTTTTTAGCTTATTTTATTGCTCAATCTTGCTTCCTAGTGCTTCTAAGGTTCATGTATGTTTAGGTATTGATTTTAGGGAATTTTTGGGTCTATTTCCAGTAGCCGATTCATTTGTTTCGAGTCGTTTCGACATGATTCCGTTCACTTTTCCATGTTTTGTGTTAAATGTGTAAATGTGATATAATTGATTCTTAATGTGTTTTGCTACACTTTAATCATTTGCTTCACATGTTAAGGGCTTGCTTAAATTAAATATTTGCTTCATGATTATTGTCATTGCTTGCTTGATTGATAAAGTGATTAAATGTTATGATTGATTTTTTGCCAAAAGTGATTAAATACTTCACATGTTCATGCAAGTTTCTTGTGCTTAATTGATCATATCTTAACATGAGTTCAATTCTAATTTTTATGCCATGCATGTGTAACAATTGATGCTTGTAGTGATACTTGTTCAATCTCATGATAAAATGCTCATTTGTGCAATATGGAAAAATTATGGTTATTCTTGTTGATCATTGTTCATTTTAATCAAATAAATGATGTAAATAAATTCACATGTTTGAATTCATTTTGTGATATGTGTAAATCCATGTTAATTCACATTAATGTGTTGTTTATCATTCACTTTGTGCACATAAAATAAAAAGGATCAAATCTGCTCCATGTTTTCATAGCTGTTTGTTAATATAGGTGCTGTAAAATACATGTGGTTTGTTATGTTTGCATGTTGTATATGACTTTTTACACCTACTTTTATGTTGTTTGATAGTTGTAGTATGTTTTTTGCTTTGTGTGCTGCATTTCATAGCTGTTTGTATTTAAAGGGCTGTAGTAGGTGCTGGATTTTTGTTTTAGCATTTTTTAGTTCCTCTATAATTAAGATAGAGTTTAGATTGAGTCCTAGAGGCATTAGGATTTAGTTGGTGTATGTTTGCTTTATTATTTTTGATAAAAGGCACACTAATCTTTGTTTTGTAGGGAGGGAAAGGTATGTTTCCTTACACCTTATCCTTTTATTTTATTTTTATGCATCTTCTTTATGCATTTAATTCACCTTTTACTTCCATATTTGTTGTTGGTAGGATTTCCCTTTTGTTAGGACCAACTTATCTTCCTTAGAAAGTAAGTTGCATCCTTTTTCTTCTCTCTTTTCCTTTTGCTCTTTAGGATTAGAAAAGTCTCACTCACCATTAGGACAACCATTTTAATAAATAACTTAGGGTTATGTCTTAGTTCCCCTTAATTTTTGTCATTTTCCGATTTGAGTCTTCTTTCTCATCTTCAAACAAAATCCAAAAAAGACTTAATAAATGCATGAAAGGATCTCTGGTGTATAGCCTTATTCCATGGGGCACTTACATTCATTCCATCTTGGAATAGTGTAAGCTTGTCTAGCATGATGTACAAGTCTCATCAATGGGTTGTTTCACAAAGAAAATCTAAAAGACACTTCTTCATAAAAGCTACAAAAAACACTTAATAAAGTTCAACAAGCTAGTGAACTTAAACCCTAATCCTTGGAAACAAGTCTTGGATAAATTCTCCTTTCTTGGTGTGCTTGTTCTATTATTCCATCTTGGAATGTAGTAGCAAGTACACATTCCATGGAAAAGAGTTTGAATTCACTTCCTTGTGCCAAATTCATACAAAACTCTTAAAAGGCAAAAACAAACAATAAGCGACTTTCCTGCGGGAACTTCTTTTCTCATCTCATTCATTCTCAACGCGAACTTGCGACGACTTGTCTCGTATGCAAGATGGTAAACGCACTCGTACCAGACGAGCCTGCAACACCTGAGCATAGACATACGTAGTTCAAGCCATAAAAAACACAAACATAGTTCCTGCCTTAGTTAGGAAAACTACGTCGACTCTGATCCTCATTTTCATGATGAGGTACGTAGGCAGTGGGGTAGGGCCCGTTCGAGCTCATTCTTTATTTTCCCTACATTTTCCCCATTCTTTCTTTTTGTTCTCTTTCATTTCCTTTATCATTGCAGTTCCCATTCCAATTAGCAGTTCATTTGTTCAGAAATATTCTTATCATTTTACCCTTTGAAACAAACAAACAAGCGTGGATCTCGTCGGGTACGGCGGACGGTCTAGGGTGCTAATACCTTCCCAGGTCGTAACCGACTCCCGAACCCAGATCTTTAGTTTGCAGGACCTTGTCCTTTCCTTCTTCCTCATGTTTGTGCAGCATTACCTTTCCCATTCCTCCGGGATAAAAATGCTTGGCTGGCGACTCTACCTTTTCCGCGCAACTTTCACGTTTGTACTAGGATGAAAATCTCGGGAGCAACAGTAAACCCTCAATACATGCCCTTAACGTCCCTACAACAATCACAATCCATTAATACATTAAATAAAGGATTTTATAGAATTTTTCAGAATAAAATAAATTATTATTTTTTTCTTACTCTAGGTCTTGCTAAGCATCTTGCCTGCTCTCTAAGCGAGCGACTCTCTGCCTGGAAGGGTCCAAATTTTTCAAACGCTCGCTAAGCGAGAATTGTGATTTCTGTAGATTTTCCTCTGCGGACCAGCCTGACCCTGCTTCGATTCCTATACTCCAAAACCCTTCTTAAGTCCAAAAAAACTCAGAATTTCAACCATTATTCCTACAATTAATCACTTAACTCAAACAATTCCAACAATTCCTAATTGTTCTAACATACTTTTCATTAAATTCCTTTCTTACTTCATGGTTTCTCAATTAACAATCCTATACCTATATTCATATTATAATACCCTTAGTAAATAAAATAAATCCCACCCTTACCTTAATTCGACGAACGATTTCTTCCATTGCCCTGGTTCCTTCTTCTTCCTCTGCTCACGCTTTCATAATTCTCGATCAGTTTTCACGAAATGAATTTCCTTTTTTCCTAAATTCCAAAATAACCCTTAGCCCTCAACTAAGGATTTCCCATCTTGCCCTCACTATTCCATCGCCTAATTATCATCTTACCCTTTCCCTTCATATTTCCAATATTTATTCAATATTATTTAAATTCATATAATATTAAAATAATATCATTCTTCCTTCAACATACTACCAACTTCACACTACATACAATACACATTAAAAAAATATCATTCTTCCTTCAACATATAATATTAAAATAATCGGGGCGTTACAACTCTCCCTCATTTAGAATGTTCTCGTCCTTGAAAACATACCTTATGCGAATAAACTCGGATAAGACTCACGCATCTTACTCTCCAATTCCCAAGTCATGTTCCCATCAGAAGCTCCTCCCCATACCACCTTTAAGAGAACAATTTATTTGCCTCTCAACTACTTTAAATCGCGATCTTTGATAAGTTCAGGTAGTGCTTCAACCGTAAGGTTATCTCTTACCTCAACTTCATCCATCGGTATCACATGTGACGGATTCGGAACATACTTCCGAAGCTGCAAAACATGGAATACATCATGCAAATTTGATAATCGCAGTGGCAATACCACTCTATAAGCAACAGGTCCAACTCTTGCAGAAATCTGGTACGGACCAATAAATCAAGGAGTAAGCTTTCTCAACTGCAAAGCTTGCCCAACACCGGTCACCGGAGTAACCCTCAAAAACACATGGTCTCCTTCTCAAAATTCAAGATATTTCCTTCTCTTGTCATGATAACTCTTTTGCCTGCTCTGTGAAGTTCTCATCATGTCTCGAATCAACTTCACCCACCATCTGAGTAGTCTGTTGTACGATATCAGGTCTGAGTACAACACTTTCACCGGACTCATGCCAACATAAAGGTGTTCAACATCTTCGACCATAAAGTGCTTTAGAAGGCTACATTCCGATAGTGGAATGATAATTTTTATTATAAGTAAACTCGATCAACGGCAAGTGACTATCCCAAACACCTCCTTATTCAAGCATACAAGCCTTCAACAAATCTTCCAAAGATTGTATAGCCCTCTAGGTCTTCCCATCAGTTTGTGGATGATAAGCTGGACTTAACTTCAACTTCAAACCCAGTGCTTCTTGCAAGCTCTCCCAAAATCTAGAAGTAAATCTCAGATCTCTATCTGACACAATATCAAAGGAATCCCATGTAAATTCATAATCACATTGACATATTTTCTTGCCAATTTCTGCAAAGAAAAAGTAATACCAATCGAAATAAAATGTGTTGACTTTGTCAATCTGTTAACAATTACGCAAATGGCATCATGCTCTCTCGGGGTATTGGGTAACCCCGTAACGAAATCCATCGAGATATTATCCCATTTCCACTCTGGAATATCACACGGTTGCATCAAACCAGCAGGTTTCTGATGTTCTACTTTTGATTTTTGACAAGTCAAACAAGCATAAACAAACTGAGCCACATCCTGCTTCATCCCCGACCACCAAAATATATTTTTCAAATCTTGATACATTTTTGTAGCTCCCGGGTGAATACTCATACTACTTATATGTCCCTATTCAAGAATAATTCTCTTTAATTCAAGGTCATCAGAGATACAAATATGCTCCCAAAACCTTAGTACTCACTGTTCATCAACTCGGAATTCATTACCTCCAGTTCGTTCATCACTGACCATCAAGTCCACCAATTTCACATATGACTTCTGAATCTCCCGTATACGATCAAGAAAGTAATTGTTAACCTTAAACATTCCCAATATTACATTGTGAGGTGTCTTCTCTCAACCCAAACTCATATCTCTAAATTGTTCAATCAATTCCAATTCTCTAGTCATCATGATCGACATATGCAATGTCTTCCGACTTAAGGCATCAGCTACAACATTGGCTTTACCGAGATGATAACTCAAACTTAAAGCATAGTCCTTCAAGAATTCCAACTAACGCCTATGCCTCATATTTAAATATTTCTGGTCAAAAAGATACTTCAAACTCTTATGGTCACTGTATACTTAAAATCTCGAACCGTACAGATAATGCCTCCTAATCATTAATACAAATACCACGGTTGCTAGTTCCAAATCATGGGTAGGATAATTCCTCTCATGAATTCTCAACTGTCGTGAAGTATACGCTACCACTTGACCGTCTTGCATTAACACTCCACCCAAACCTATCAGAGAAGTATCGCAATAAACCACAGATTGTTCATCTGGTTTCGGTAAAGTTAAAACTTGAGCGGTAGTCAACTTCTTCTTTAACTCAATGAAACTTTGTTCACACTGGACATCCTATACAAACGTATTATCCTTACAATTTAATTGAGTCAATGGAAATGCCAACTTCAAAAAACCCTCAATGAACCTTCGATAATAACCAGCCAACCCCGAAAAAGCTTCTAATTTCTGTCACCGACTTCGGAGTCTCCCATTGTAGAATTGCATCTAACTTGGATGTATCCACAGCAATCCATTTTCCTGAAATTACATGGCCCAAAAATCTCACTTCCTTCAACCAAAATTCGCACTTCGATAATTTAGCATACAACTTCTTCTCTTTCAACACTTGCAACATAATTCGTAGATGTTCATCATGCTCTTCTTTTGACTTAGAGTAAATCAGAATATCATCTATAAAGACAACAACAAACTGATCCAAATAATCATGGAAAATTCGATTCATATATTCCATGAATACTCCATGTGCATTAGTAACTCCGAACGGCATCACTACATATTCATAGTGTCCATACCGAGCGAGTCCTAAAAGTTGTTTTTTGCATATCTTCATATTTTACCATTATCTGATGATAACCCAATTGCAGATCAATCTTGCTAAACACACGGGCACCAACCAACTGATCCATCAGATCATCTATCCTTGGAAGTGGATACTTGTTCTTAATTGTCACTTTATTCAGCTGCCTGTAATCAATACACAATCTCATGCTACCATCTTTCTTTTTCACCAATAATATCGGAGCTCCCCAAGGCGACACACATGGTCTCACAAACTTCTTTTCAAATAGTTCCTCTTACTGTTTCTTCAATTCATATAACTCGTAAGCCGACATACGATATGGTGTCATTAAAATAGGTCTAGTTTTGGGCACAAGATCAATACTGAATTCCACCTCTCTCTCTGGCGGAACATCCACAATGTCATCTGGAAATACTTCCGTAAAATCTCTTACCACTAGCAATTCACCAATTGCGATTTCATTTTCCACCGATAAAGATACAAACAGTGCCAATACTTGAGCTTCTTCATTCAAAAGTTCTTTCAACTCTCGAGCAGATAAATAACCGACTTCTACTTCCTCTTCATCAGGAGTAAGAAATCGAACTGACTTGTTGAAACAATTAATGTGAACATGATTAAATTCCAACCACTTCATTCCCAAAATCACATTTAAACCTCCCAATGGCAAACAAATTAAATCCACGCCAAAATCCTTACCATATATTGATAGAGGACAATTCAAACAAACTAGAGAAGTAGTTAACGATCCATCAGCAGGAGTCTCGATAACCATTTCTACTCTCATAGGGGAAACAACAAGACCTAGTCTTCTCACACAATCAATATAAATAAAGCAATGTGTAATGTCTGTATCAATCATAGCAATCAAAGGCGTATTATGAATATAGCAAGTATCTCTGATAATTCGATCCTCATTGGAAGTCTGTGTTCCTGTCAAAGCAAACACCTTTCCTCCAGTCGTAGCTTTCTTTGGTTTTTGACAATTAGTGCTGATATGACCTTGTTATCCACAGTTATATTAAGTAACTAGATTAGTATTGCACTCTGCAATCAAATGTCTAGGTTGGCCACATTTGAAACACTTCTTCACGTCACTCGTACACTCACTGATACGATGACCCAATTCACCACACCTGTAACACTTCAGAGAAGCAGGGGCACCTCCCTCACTTGGCTTCTTACCCTTAAGATGTTTATGTTTACCTTTATCAGGTGGAGCTGCATAAGGCTTCCTACGATGAATCTGTTGCTTTCTGATTCTCTCAGTCAAACTCTTAAAGTGATATGATCGAGCCTTGTTGTCTTCTTCAAAGATTCTACATCAATCAACTAAATCAGGGAATATTATGATCCTTTGATAACCAATTTACCGCTTGATCTCAGCCTCAAACCATTCTCGAACATAACACACTTCGAGAACTCAGTAGTCGCTTTACTATAATGCAGATAGAACTTTTCCAGATCAGAAAATTTGATAACATACTCTGTAACCGACATACTCCTTTGCTTCAACTCCAAGAACTTAATTTCTTTCTTTCCTCAAACATCTTCAGGAAAATATTTCCTCAATAATTCCCTTCTAAACACAATCCATATAATTTCCTCACTAGACACTTCCAACCGCTGACGAGTGCCAACCCACCAGTCATCAACTTCTCCCACCAACTGGTGAGCACTCAACTGTAACTTTCGGCCTTCAGAACATTCCATCACACAGAAAATCCTCTCGTTCTCCTTGAGCCAATCTTATGCTCCATCTGGGTCATACTTTCCCTTGAACGTAGGTGGATTATTCTTCTGAATCTCTTCATTCTCACAATCCCCAACATCCATCGGATTATGCACAACTTAAGCCATAGCCTGCATAGCGGCGGCAAGTGTATCATCATTCCTCCCATCCATTCTAAATCTCCCACACAACAACAACCAAAACAAAGATTAAGTACTCTACAATGACTCGACGACTCAACTACTTGGTCGGACGGACCGACCTGCTCTGATACCACTTTGTAATACCCAAAATAATCCCCATGAACTTTCAATTTAAAATCATAGTAATTAAAATATAAAATAATTTTGAGTGTTACATACACCTCTTAAACACGGCTTAGACTGATATGTACTACAAATGTCTCACTTGCAACGGTAATTTCAAAAGAAATCATAAAACAAAGGTTCAATAGTAACATGTCTTTCTTAAAAATAATAAACAAGATATAATAATTATCATCCCCGACACCCCAAAGTACGTATCAGAGTCGACTCCTCTATCGTGAAGTGCACCGACTTCACCGACCATGGACTCTATTATTCCTGATCACATGCACGTTACCAACATAGGGGTAACATTCAAACAGAAGGGGTGAGATACTTACACCAATAAAAGGGAAAAATAATACAAATAAAAACAAGTACCATCAAGTATTCACTACTTTTCATCAACCAACAACTAAACAAACACCTAATAGTATTATGCACACAAATAACAACATATGCAAATGAGACTCCACCATAGTCAATGCATGCAGTACCATTCATCGATCCATGTTTTATGATCCAATTCCCATTGGAACTCTCGATCCCTATTTCATGGTCCAGTATGATCCCTATTTCATAATCACACCCTCGACCCTTGTTTCATGGTCACGTGTGTCGCTCCCACCTTATGACACGAGGCCAAGAGGGGTACAGACGCAAACGGTCGGCGAAAGAGAGGGAATGAATAGAGTCTCCAACTAGGCATTTTTATCCCGAAGGAAAGGTAATGCTGCGTAAACCTAAGAAGAGATGGATAAGACGGTTGCGAACCAGAGAAACTGAGAAAGGGGGTTGGTTACAACCTGAGAAGGTATTAGCACCCAGATTGTCCGCCGTACTCGACGGGATCCACGCTTGAAAGATTTGTGTTTTAAATGGGGTAGTTTCAGTGCAATCTGTGTATCAAAGCTGGAAAGAGATGCAAGTGTCAGTGTAAAAGAAATGTGAAGTGTATAAGAGAAGTGTCAGTGTGAGAACAAGAATGAAATGCTCAAGACTATGAGGCTTAAAAACAATGCTGGAAGAGGGGGATATACAGAGACTTTTGTTCGATAACTGTTAAGTTATGCCTACGTATCCTCTCGTGCAATGAGGAAGTCAGAACACCGTAGTTCGACTCAAAGAGACTGAAAGATAAATTGACTATGAACTGCTTGCTTGCCTATGCTCAAGTGTATGACCTGTCTGGATCAGGTGCAAACTGTCTTGCATTAGACGGAAGAAGCAAGTTCTCGTTTGTGAGTGAAGATGATGAGAAAAGAATCCCAAAGGAGACGATTATTGTTTGTTTTTGAGGTTTTCAATCTTTTATTGCTTTTTGTGTTTGTCATAAGTTAATGAGCGTAAGCCTAAACCAAGGGTTAGTAAACTCATCACATCTTCCCTCTGATTAGGGGTAATGAGAATACCTTAAGTATGAAGTAAGCACCTCACACTTAATCACCATGATGTAGGATTAAGATCATTAACCTACTTGCAATTATTTAGATGTTTTGGGAGTTTTTGTTTAGTGTTAAGTAATGAGTTTAAGCCATAATCAGGGATTTAATGGACCCATTACACCATCCTAATAGAAGGATAATAGATGAGAACATTTAAGCTGAGGAAGATACCTCAACTTAATCCATGATTAGGGATTAATCTCATGACAAAACAAACCTTTATTAAAATGGATTTTAGTTAATGGTAAGGTTAAGAAATGAATTTTATGGTTTGTAAGACAACTTGAGGGGGACTTGTCCATTAACACTAGGGTTAGTCCTTCTTAACCAATTAAGGAAGAATTAGAACCCTAATGCAAGGCCCAAGTTACAAGCTTATTGTCTTAGTGATTATTAGGTGAATTGATTAAGAGATTTAAACACATTAAGGGTTTAACACTTTGGATTAAAGTTATACACTCCATCCTAATAGAAGGATGCAGGTATAAGCTTAATCACAAAGCCTTAAAACCTTTAAAGTTTAGTCCTTGATTGTGAGATGAGAAGAGAAGACTCAAAGATGGCACAAAGGTAAAACTAAATGGGGGACTAATCAAACCCTAATTGTGATCATGCTTGGTTATTCCTAGGGTTTGTGAGGCTTAAGAGAGAAAGATCTTCAAAGAGCCACCAAGGAGGAACAAGATGAAAGGAGAAGGAGAAAAGAGAAACAAGCTAACTTACTTCACTTAAGAAGATAAGTTACTTGAAGAAAGAAAGTAAGAGATGAACATGAATGAGCAAGCTCACTCTAATACACAAGTAAAATGCAGAAATGAATGCATAAGAGGGATGAGAAGAGATTATGAGAAGTGAAGGCAAATTCACTTCTCAAAGGACTTACCACCTGAAAAGTTAGTAAAGAGAAATGAAATGGAGTGAAAATGAGATGAATGCAATGATGCAAACCAAAGTCAGAAGCATAAACATGATGTTAATGATGCTAAGAGATGATACAAACACATGTCAAGAGTTGTGAATGATCATACAAGGATGTGGATGCAAATGAAACATGCTTTGAACCATGAAAGCTCATGAAAGTATATGAAATGGTATGAATGCATAACATGGCAAAGGAATGATGCAATGATCACACATGATTCTAATATGTCCTAAGATGTCTTATATGCCATGAGGATACACAAAATGTCATGGCAAGTTCATGAATGCAAGCATATGAAAGATGGATGCAAATGAAGGCCAAAATTAGGGTTTTATGCACAAGACACAAAGCAAAATCCAAAACCAGAAGCAAGTGACAAGATAAAAAAATGAAAATGGGATCAAAGGAACCCTAACCCTACACAAGTTCACTGCCCAAAGGAGGAGACCTAAATCTTAACCTAATGGAAGTTATGATTTTCTTAAGTCATCTAGGGTTTCAAGGCACTTCAAAAGGAAAAATGCACATTAAATTGAAAATGAAAGATAAATTCAAACCAATTTTACCCTAGAAACTACATGATATGAAGGATGCAATGTAAGAAGAACCATCATCAAACTCTTCATGGTTAGGCAGAATGAATTTTTCTAAGTTAGGACCAAAATATTGCCTTTAAATAACTTTAATTCCAATGAAAAATGTCAAAATTGGTCAAGAACCAAAAATAAATTTGTTTGAAGAGTTTGATAATGTTTCTAAATGTTTTAAAATGCAATGTGAATTTTTTGGTGATTTTTAAATACCTAAATGCATTTTTAATTAATTAATTTCCATTAACTAATTAAAAATAAACATTTAAATGATTTAAAAATACTTTTTGATGCAAAAAATAAAAATAAAAATATTTTTGGGTTTTGAAAATTAATAAAAGGTTTGATAAAAAATTTCAGAATTTTTTAATGTATTTTACTATTTTTAATAAAATGGACAAATCAAATGGATAAAGAAGAAAATAAAATGAAATTAAATGAAAAGTACACAGGTCCAAGAGTCAGGATTCAAATGGGATGCGCGGGAGTTGACTGGCGCGTGATCTGAGGGTCCACATTCAAACTGGCATATTTAAAATTAAACCCTAATTAATTAAATTAATGACATGGATTAGGGCTAAATCAAAAGATCTGGGCCATTCACAGCGCGCGGGAAGATGGATCCAAAGGCCTACGTTTGAACTTCACTAATTACACTGATTAGGGCAAATCACTTTCAGGCGACCAGAACAGTGTTCCGGTCGTCTTCTCCGACGAACACAAAACCCTAGCTTCTTCTACAGGTCACCAAACTTCAAATTTCTTTCACAAAAATGACCCTCTAATCATTCTAAACCTAAACCCCCAACTAAAACTCATTTATTTCACTCCATAAGCATGAATCGAAGAAAAATGTAAAACACGGGCAAAAGTTCAGAGATCACATACATGGTGGTTTCTTCACCATTTTCAAAAGTAAACACATCCCCATGACCAGGGGAGCATAAAGAGTCATAAAAGAACTTAAAAGCTAGCTTCTGGAAAAAAAGTTCTTCATGTTACCTGAGATGAGGACTCTCTGGTTCTGAGCTTTCTGGACTCTCCCTTTGTGCAAGCCTGCTCCCTTGAACCCCCTGAGGATGGAATGAAGCTTAGAAAGCTTTAAGAATGGCTGGTTTGAATGTTTCAGTTCTGGTGTAGCAGAAATGGAGGTCTGTGTATGTGATGTTTTTGGATGCTTTGAGGGTTGATTCTTGTTCAGTGAGTGATATGTGATTTGTTGGTGAAGAAATTTTGGATTTTTTTTGGCTGAGGAAGGAGTTTCGAAGAGATGAAGGTTTTTACAGTTTTTGTGAATCCTGGCTTCTTGGAGGTTGCAGTCTTGTGTGTGTTGTGTTTTGGGATGCTTGAGGTCCACATATTAGACTCTGATTGGGCAGAGAGTTGGTAGTGGCACAGTTTGATTGGCATGGGCAAAAATGCAAAAAGTCAAGATCTTGTGTACTATGGGTATGACTCGGGTCAGAGGAGATCTTAGGGCTTGTCCTGCCTCAGCTTGAGTTAAGGAAGGCCTTTGGATCTGATTTTGTGAGCTGGATGGTCTTGACCAAGAGTTTCCAAAGTTCTTGCATATTTCCCTCTTTGAGTTTTCTTATGAACCAAGGCAAAGAATCTTGTGATTTCTTGGGCAAAATGCAGCAACATGAGCCATATGAAGTTGCTAGGATGCTTTGAGATCAATTAGTGTTCAATTCAAGCATTGAAAGTTCCTTTTGCAAAAAATCCAATTTTGAAGATTTATGAGAAAATGCCTTATGTAACTTGTAATCCAAGGCATGAAAGTGAGAAATTCTTGGGCAAATCTGAGTTATGAACCATGAATTATGTTTGTGTGATGATTAGAAGCCATTTTGAAGTCATAGAAATGCTTGACATGTGAATTTGCAAGTTTCCCTCTTTGGTGTGAAAGTGAAAATTTAGTGATTTTGTCCAACTTTGCAAGGCCATAACTTTTGATCTAAAATGAATTAGAATGAATTCTTGTACTTTTTGAAAAGGGAATGATCCAATCTACAACTTTCATGACCAAGAATTTTTCATTTGAAGCATTTTTGAATCAAAAAGAGGAGGTTGAAAAATTTTCCCAAAATGGCAAGTTTGCATTATAAGTCACTTTCCCAAAATGGCAACTTTGCAAATGGCTTGAAATTCTTCAATTTTGTGAACTTCTAACATCTTCTAAGATCAAATAAAGACCATACACATTCAAAATGATGGAGAATACCCTTTGGTTGGGTGATTGAGGCCTCAGATGCCCTGATTTTGCACTGGCTTGCTCAAGAAGTCACATTTTGATCAGATGCCTTCCCCATTGAATTTCTTCATGAAAATTGATATACATGATCCTCATAACATATGGAGACCAATAGAAACAAGAATGACCCAAAAATTTGGAGTTATGGCCTCTGAAACCAAAACCCTAATTTTAGGTCATCTGTGTAGTTAAGCTTGGCTCTGCTTCCATGCCTTTCTCAGTTCTTGTGATTTTCTGACTCCCTTGATCTTTGGAGGATATAATATGATGCTTGAACATACATGGACCCTCTTGAGATGATTGATGACCTTGGAGTGGCTCAAATGGCCCAGGGATGGCTCAGATCACAAACCCTAGATGCAGATGACTTTGAATCAATGCAGTGAAGCAAAAAATGCAATATGAGATGATATGATTGAACCCATGCATATGAAAAGATCAAAAGCCATGGAAAAATGAGTGAGGGCAAATTTGGGGTGTTTACAACGTGCGATCCCTATTTCATGAGTGCACCAACAACACAACGATTCCCTTTGGAATTCGGATGGATATTGTTACCCTACCTTTGTACACCATCCCTATATATGCACATACCATGCACCATTAATGACAATATGTAATGTCTACAACACTACCTCTTGCACCAACATCAATAAAATCTAACAACTACTACCACAACATATAACAACAATTACCTCAACACATAACAACAAAAACAACAACATCTAACTACAACTATAACAACATATAACAACAACTGCATCATGTATCATCAACGAAAATAACAACACATAACAACATCAATAAGCATATGCATGTTACTTATGTTCTTACACAATTATTTTCAACATCTCGCAAAACAAGCATGTAGCCCTTCATTACATGCCCCAAACATCCCTACAACAATCCTAATCCATTAATATATTAAATAAAATATTTTATAGAATTTTTCATAATAAATTTTTTTTCTTACTCCAGATCTTGCTAAGCGACCTACCTGCTCGTTAAGCGAGCGACTCTCTGCCTGGAAGGGTCCAAATTTTCCAAACGCTTGCTAAGTGAGAACTGCGATTTCTGCAGATTTTCCTCTACGAACCAACTCGACCCTACTACGATTCCTACACTCCAAAACCCTTATTTAGGCCAGAAAACTCAGAATTTAAACCATTGTTCCTACAACTAATCACCTAACTCAAACAATTCCAACAATTCCTAATTTTTCTAACATACTTTTCATCAAATTCCTCTCTAACTTCATGGATTCTCACTTGACAATCCTATGCCTACTATTCATATTATAATACCCTTAGGAGATGAAAGAAATCTCACTCTTACCTTAATTCGACGGATGATTTCTTCCCTTGCATTAGTTCCTTCTTCTTCCTCTGCTCACACTTTCATAATTCTCGATCAGTTTTCACGAACTGATTTCTCTTTTTCCTAAATTCCAAACATAACCCTTGGACCTCAACTAAGGATTTCCCATCTTGCCCTCATTATTCCATCGCCTAATTACCATCTTACCATTTCCCTTCATATTTCCAATATTTATTCAATATTATTTAAATTCATATAATATTAAAATAATATCATTCTTCCTTCAACATACTACCAACTTCACACCACACACAATACACAATAACTCTAATTATTTAAATTAAATAATTAAATAAATAATTGGGGTGTTACATTAACCGTCCAAAGACTCCAGCAAACCACCAACCAAATACTACCTTCTCTACCTTTCAAAATTTTATGAGATTTACAAAAGTTGTACCAATCCACAAAAGTGCCTCTTAAATCCTTAACTTCATGATCCGAGAAGCCTAACCAAAGGGAAATATCACCACGCCAAAAATGGCCTAAGGCATCACCAAAAAGACAATGCTTTTAACAAAAAGCGCTGCTATAAAATCTTTAAAAAATTCGCTAAAAAAAGCGCTGCTAAAGACCGTACATATACCCCGCCTTAGAAAGCGCTGCTAAAGGCCGTACATATACCCCACCTTAGAAAGATCTTCTATAAAAGCGCTGCTATAGATTTACCCTTAGAAAGCGATTTATAAAAGCGCTGCTATAGGTTTATCCTTAGAAAGCGCTTTTATAAAGCGCTACTATAGACGGATTAAAAGAAAGCGCTTTCTAAGGAAAAAGCACTGCCTTAGATCATTTATAATTAAAAATTAAAAACAACCAATTTCAGAAAAACTCCATAATCACTTTTTCTAATCATTTTCACTCTTCTCCCTCGCGATCATTTCTCTCACCATTGTTCGCCATTATTCGCCGTTGTTCGTCGTTCTTTCACCATTGTTAGGTTTTATCCATCTGCCATTGTTGTTCTCGAATGAATTTCTTGTTGTCGCCGCTCTTTCGCCATTGTTAGGTACGTTTTGCTGTTGTTTTTGTTCTTGTTGTTGATGTTGATTACTTTCTCCATTGTCGGTTGAAGATGATAGTTAAGGGTTGTGCATTTTTATTCTGTTGTTGTTCAGAAAAATGTTGTTGTTCTGTTGATTGTTGTTCTGTACATTGTTGTTGTTATGTTGTTGTTTTGATTAGTTATGTGTTGGTTGATCATTTGATACTCTATTTGTTGTTCTGTTGTTGTTTTGATTAGTTATGATTAGTATACAAACTTTGATAACATTTGTTGGTTGATTTGTTATGAATTGTTTTGATTAGTTATGTATATTGTTGTTGTTCTGTTGTTATTTTATTGAGCTCAACATTTGTTAAGGTTATGGTATTGGTACTCTATTTTAACACTTGATAACAAACCATTATTTATACAACTGGTATTACCAAAAGAAATTAGTGTTCAAAATTTTCTCCTAAAAAAGCTTCAAGAACTAGTTAACAAAGCTCTATATTAAAGGAAATATCTTGAGTAATGTTATATATTTCCCGTTGTTTCACAACTAACCAAGTATTTATGACTTTCCATGAGTTTGTGTATATATAGGAAATAATAGAAATATGCATAGGTTTTTTAGGGTTCATATGTTTTAACACACATGTTGGTTCTAGAAAACATTATTGGAATGAGATATTTGTTGAAAATATAA
This sequence comes from Lathyrus aphaca, assembly GCA_963966055.1. Taxonomy (NCBI): domain Eukaryota; kingdom Viridiplantae; phylum Streptophyta; class Magnoliopsida; order Fabales; family Fabaceae; genus Lathyrus; species Lathyrus aphaca. The sequence continues at coordinate 525,634,206 of OZ014523.1, read as the reverse complement.
AATACAACACAACTTAGATTGAAGAATTTTTATGCATAGGATTGAGTTAATATATATTATGTAGAATTTTTGAATAAATTACTATTAGAATTTGGCATAGGATATATCTTGTTGAAGAGACATTGGAAAGTGAGAAGTTGGATTGATATTGATAGTATGATTGTTTTAGATATATCTTTCCAAACCAAAAAGGCAACGTTGATTAAACAGACAATTAATGGTCTAATAAGAGCTCCACTAACTTATTAACTTTTGAGAGATTTACGGCGGCCAATACCGAAACTTTATTTTTTTACCGTATAATACTGGACACAAGTAAGATTTTCATTCTAATCTTTGTATCTTTTGCGTAAAAATTATTCGTCTAAATTTTTGTTATATTTTACATTGGACATTGGTTGTTGGTTGCCATTAATCCTACAAAAGAAGTGGTTTATTATATGAATTCATTGGAGCATGATTGGTCAACATATGAGAGTATGAAGGAAGTGGTTGATACGTCAGTGAGATTGTTCGAAATATTCGTGTGTATTTGTATATTTAATTATTTATGTGTGATTGTTCAAAATTTACGTTTTTCTTTTATAGATCTATACTAGTATACCAAGCACAAAGAGATGCTCGAGTAGCACAGGCTAAAGCAAGCACTATTTCATGGATCCATGTGCAGATAGATTAATCTAATTTTTACAATGTTGCTTATTAGTGATGTTACTTGATAACACAAAGCAACTATATATTAATTCTTATTTGTTTGTCAAGGTGTAGTGTCCTCAACAGAAAAATGACAGACTACGAGTACTACGTTTTGAGGTTCATGAGAGAAAATCTTCAATTGGATCGATTAGAGATTCTGATTCAGGTATGCATGGATTTATAACTTAGGATTTATTTTAATATTTATCGGATATGTATATTATGGAGGAATTGTGTTTTAAGGTATAGGATCTATAAAATTGTTTTAAGGTATAGGATTTATATTATGGAGGAATTGTGTTTATCGGATATGTCATAATGCATATTTATCGTATATTATGCATATTATCGGATACTAACTAATACATTTTTTTTTGTTATGTAGTACTTTGATGAATTCCCGTGTCCTCATTACACACCCTCAAAAGTTGGTGAAATCATGGAGGAATTGTGTGAATATATTATTGAAAAAAGAATATTTTAAGGTATAGGATTATGTAAATGAAATGGAATCATTTATTGTAAATGACTTGTGGTATGTAAATGAAATGACTTGAAGTGGTTTATACATGTTTATTGAAATGTGAATTATACAGGTTTCTGCCTAAAAAAATTATACAAGTTTCTGCATAAAAAATGGTTAAAGTGGGATTTTTTTTTAAATCATTTAAATTATACATAAAGAAAAGACAATGCTTTTAAGAAAAAACACTCTCGATAGTCTACAAAAGGAAACGTTTCTCTAAAAAATGCTCTCTAAAGGTATAGAAAAAATATATAATTAAAATTATAGGTATATTTTAGAAAGCGCTTTCAAAAGCGTTGTCTAAAGAGGGACAAAAGAAAGCGCTTTTTATCCAAAAAGCGATCTCTAAAGGTATATAAAAAAATTATTAAAATTTTATACGTATACATTAGACAGTGTTTTAAAAGTGTGGTCTAAATGCCTACTTTGGAGAGCGCTTTATTAGGAAAAAGCGCTGCTAAAGACCTACTTTAGAAAACGTTTTTTCTTTAAAAGCGCTTTCTAAAGTAGATCTTAATTAACAGCGTTTTTTACCTAAAAAGACGCTGTCTTTTCCTACGACGGCGTCACCTTAGAGAATGCTTTTAAGCACTGTTATAGGTCAAAGAAAGTGCTCTTTTTTTCCTTAGCATAGTGTTTGCTTGACAGGTTATTAACCTACAACATTCAAAAGGTAATAAATCAAACAATCCATTATTTTTGGATAATATTAAGATAAATAATTACTTGAAGGTGTTTTATGTTATATCGTGTATAAATACACTAATAAATGTCTGAAATTAATATTTATAAACATGTAAAATACATACTTATCCCCTTTAGAATGCTAATGCAAGAATCTTAACAAATTATAAAATAAATAAAAAATTAAAACTAATAAAACAATTAATCTGTAAAAAAATATGAAAAATAACTTTTTGATTTTATTGATTGATTCCTAAAATAATAAAATACATTTAATATATAGAATTCTAAATACATGGTAATCATCATGTGACACAATCCTAAGAATTAAAAAAAACTTCAAGAATATATTATTAACTAATATATTACTAAAATATTAATTTAAATATCTAATTAATAATCAATAAATACTCTCTATTAAAGTTTCCAAGGTGGATACAACCTTTACCATGAAGTAGCAAGGTGTATTAGCAGTATAATGTGAGTTGTAGTTTTTGAACAGACTTAACCATGTCGGTGAAACACAATTGTATTGGCCTAGCTTCAAACAACACGTTTCAAAAATCTATTTATTCATTTAATATAACAAAATCAAACCGTATAATTGGATAGGAATGCCAACCATAAATGACCTGGCTAGTGGCTGAAAAGAGCCCTAGCTACCAAACTCATTTTAGCACCTTCCTATATTTAGCATAGACATGTCGGCGGATTGATAAACCATAATGTCTGAATTCAGTATGAACCAAAAAGAACATAAGCATTTTGTTTTGGTTCATGGTCTTTGCGGTGGAGCTTGGTGTTGGTACAAACTAAAACCACAATTAGAATCTCTTGGTCACAAAGTCACAGCACTTGACCTTGCAGCTTGTGGCATCAACACACAAAAAATAGAAGATGTTGATACTTTTGTTGACTATTCTAAGCCTTTGTTAGAGTTCTTAGCCTCACTTGATCCAAATGAAAAAGTGATTCTTGTAGGACATAGCTTTGGTGGAATAAGTATAGCTCTTGCAATGGAAAAATTCCCAGAAAAAATTACTGTTGGAATTTTCTTAGCAGCTTTTATTCCTGATACCCTACATCAACCACCATATGTGCTTCAACAGGTAAATATTTATTATTGATTGTATTCAATCGATGACATTATTACTAATATTTTTGAATATATTTTTACATGACATGTTGATTTGGTGAATATGGATATAGTATATTGAGAGATACCCGTTGACTGGATGGTTAGACACTGAGTTTTCATTTGATGAAAGAAAAATGAATGTGCTTGTTGGCCTCAACTTCTTGTCAACTAAATTCTTTCAACTATGTTCTAAAGAGGTACTTGTGTTGTGTTATATATCTTTGCAGTTTTTTACATAAATTGTTGCTTGCAAAGCATGTAAATAAATATGTTTTTGGATTTGCAGGATTTGGAATTAGTGAAGATTTTAAGAAGGACAGGGTCACTTTTTGTCGAGGATCTATCCGAGGTAGAGAATCTTTCCAAGGAGAGATATGAATCTGTTCCGCGTGCTTATGTTGTTGCGAATGAGGACTTGGCAATTCCAGTAGAATTTCAAAAATGGATGATCCAAAATGCTGGAATTGAGATTGTGAAAGAGATTAATGGAGCTGATCATATGGCTATGCTTTCTAAACCTCAAGAACTTTGTTCGTCTCTCCTTGAGATTGCTAATAGACATGTTATTTAAGTATAATGTAGTAAATTTAATAATGTTGTCCTAAGAGACTAACTTAGTTATTATTTAGTTGTGTTGATTTGCAATTCAATATTTTTAGTTGTTTCCACTTGTATTTAAAAAAGTGTATCAAATACAAGTGTATCTTTCAATAGAGTTGTAACTGTTTTTATAGTAAGAGTAGTAAAAGTTTGTTATTCTCTCTTCTCTTCCTTCTCTCTCTTCTTCCATCTTCATCTTCTTTATCTTGTGCAACAACAATTGGTATCTAGAGTTTCAGTTTAAGTCCACAAGAAAACATGAGTGAACTCTGAGGCGGTGTGTAATTAATTTCGTTTCTTGAATTCATGTTGGAATTTTTATCGGAATCGTAACAGAATCACATTTCTTGATTCTACGGGATTTGAAAACTCTGGTGTTTAGGGAGATCTTAGTGAATTACACAAGTTTGAGATGAATGGAAACGGTAATCTAAGTACGTACTAAGCTTCCAGTGTTCGATGGCAAGAACTGAAATCGGTGGATGATTCAGATGTGTGTTATTTGGTGCTCAAGATGTCCTTGATCTCGTCAACGACGGTTATATTTTGGTTCCAATCCGACAAATGCAACAAAACCATAGAAGAGTGCTCAACATGACCTGAGGTGATGCATCAGTGAAGAAGGTGAAGCTTCAGTCTCTACGTAAGCAGTATGAGAATCTCAGTAGCATAAAGAACAATGAGAATGTACCTGACTACATCTCTAGAGTGATTCTGATCACAAATGAGATGAAGTCGTTTGGATAAAATCTCTCTGAAGAAAAGATCATTGAGAATGTACTTAAATCTTTTACTCCTCAGTTTGATTAGATTGTTATAGCAATTAAATATTCTAAGGATCTTGGCACCATGAGAATTAAAGAGCTGCAAAGCAGTCTAGAGGCACAAGAGTTGTGTTTGACTGAGAGAAACTTTGAAATTGAGGTAGAGCAGCAGACTCTAAAAGGAGCTTCTGGTAAGAAATGTCAAAAGCAGTTTAACAGAAGCCATGAAGAAATCTGATGGTGTTCAGAAGTCAGAAAACTCAACTTCTAAAAGGTAGAAGAGTGCTCAAAAGAGGAAGGAGAACTATCACAAGAGGAAGGTTTAGTGTTATTGTTGTAAGAAGTTTGGTCGCTTCGTTGTTGAATGTTGGTTAAACAGGGAAAGGAAGTCAGAAGAAGAAAACATAGCCAAAGGAGATTATGATGATGAACCTATGTTATTGATGGCTTATGAGTATGATAGTGCGTTTTTTAAAGACTGGTGGTACACGGTCACTGGTTGTTCAAATCACCTTACTTGAAATAAGAAATGGCTATTGTGTTTGACTCTGGTAAGAGGATCAAGAACATATGTGTTGACGATAAGTATCTGAATGTTGAAGAATGGGAAATGTCAAAGTAGTTCTAAATAATGGTAAAACTGCATTGATTCAGAATGTGTGGTATGTTCATGGCATGAAAAGCAATCTGATGAGTGTAGGCCAATTAATTGAGAAAATATTTTCAATTACCATGAAGGAAAATCTTTTGAAGTTGTATGACTGTAATTAGAAGTTAATTATGAATTCATAATAGGGAAAGAATATAACATTCAAAGTGAATGTTAAAACTGTCGATTTTGAATGTCTTAGTGCAATACGTTTTATGAAGGAAAATGAGTTGTGGCACAAAATATTTGGTCGTTTGAATTTCGGAAACTTAGGGCATCTGAACTCGAAGAAGTTAGTACATGGAATTTCAACAATTAAGAAGCCAGAGAAGTCATGCAATGTGTGCATGAGAAGGAAGCAACCAAGACTGTCATTTGCATTTGAAATTCCTCCAAGAGCAAAGCATGATTTAGTTGTGGTGCATTATGATGTGTGTGGACCATTTCTAATAACTTCACTTGGAGGGAATAAATACTTTGTGGTTCAAATGCTCCTGCCATGTAGGGCTATAGACTAGTATATCATCAAAAAATACTAGCACATATTTTCTCAAGGCATGCTAAAAAATGTGATTCATGAGACTTTGGAATGTTGTCGGTGCATTGGTTAAACCAAATGGCATGACCAATCATTCATAGTGGCCTTGGTGTGTCCTGAAAGTTGTTTTGTATCTATCTTCTGGTTGCAGCAGTATTTGATGATAACCAGACCTGAGATCCAACTTTGAAAAATATGTAGCTCCAAAGAGCTCATCTAATAGCTCATCAACTCTGGGAATTGGGAATGAATCCTTGATAGTTATAGCATTTAAATCCATATAGTCAGTGCAAAACCTCCATGTACCATCTTTCTTTTTCACCAAGATAATTGGTGAAGAAAATGGATTTGTGCTTGGCTGTATAATACCCTGTTGTAGCATTTCTTGTACCATGTGTTCGATTGGAGCCTTCTGGCTGTGTTGATATTTGTATGGTTTAACCTTGATAGGATTAAAGCCTTTCATCAATGGAATATAGTGATTGTGTGCTCTGTTAGGTGGCAATGTAGTTGGTTGTTGAAAGAAACTTTTGTAAGTGTGAAGTAATATGGCTATCTCAGGGTCAATATTGGTAGGTAACTCTTTCAAAACATCTTCAGCAATATAATTTTTCTGCCATTGGATGGTAAAACATTCATCTATAACATCAGTACTATGGAGTCTCTTGAAATGGTGTAATTATGCTACTGCGGGTTTGGTAACACTTTCACCTTCTAATGTCACAAACTTACTATTGAAAAAAAATCAATCTAAGTGCAGCATAATCAGCTACATGTGGTCCTAATATAGCTAGCCAAGTTGCTCCCAATATCACATCTGCCCCAGCTACAGGTAGTAATGATACATGTACTTTCAACTCATTGCCTTGTATATTCAATGGTAAATCCTGAATGACCCCTTTAGCAGTCATTATGTCACCATTGCCTACTAGCACTCTGAATATTGGGCCTGGTTCAATAGGTATCTTCAAAAATTTAGCTATTTGATGTTGTAAGAAGTTATTTGAACTGCCTCCATTAATTAACACTTGCACCTTGATGTTTCCAATTAAACTAGAGAATCTAAGCACGCCTATGTTGGTATCCCCTTTCATAGCATTCAAGGATAAATGGTATTGAGGTTGATGTTGGTAAAGGTTTTCTGCAGTTACATTCATTGGTGTCTCATCCACAACAGTGATATGTTCCTCTTCTGAATCATCATAATGGAGCAACATCAATTGTTTGTTGGGTCATTTATGAGTGAACGAGAACTTGTCATCACACCAATAACAAAGGCCCTTGTCTCTTCTAAGTTGCATCTTTGCAGGGGAGATGCGTTTGATTTTGGGATTCTTTTGGAATTGGCTCATAGGTCTCGTGGGGGTGTTGAGGATGGGAGTTGTATTTCTTAGGTTATTTTCTGGTTTGGGTGAATTGAAGGGTGGTTTGTAGTATGTGTTTGGGTTGTTTTTTTGTGGTTTGGTTGTTTGAGTGTATTTTTCCTCATACTTTGGCTAGAGATACTACTTTTACGATGGAGGTTGGTGTATGGATTAACACATCACGACGGATCTCAGTATTAAGTCCACTTATGAAGCAATCAATTAGAGCGTCGTTACTTAAACCATAAACTTTATTAGCTAAAGTTGTAAACTAGAGATAATATTCAGAAATAGTTCCTGTTTGATTCAATTTAAACAAGGTCGCACGAGGGCATTCATATATGGATGGACCAAAATCCAGTTCTAAAGCACGAGTAAATTCTATCCAAGAATGAAACGGATTAGAACGATGCACCATTTGAAACCAAGGAACCACATATTTATCAATATGCACATATGCTATAATTAACCTATCATGATCAGGTGTATCATAGTACCCAAAAAACTGCTCAGCACGAAAGATCCATTCATGTACGTTAGTGCCATCAAAACGAGGAAACTCGAGTTTGATATTTCTCACCTGAAACGGAGGTCTGTTGTTGAGTTATGTACCATGGCGTTGCTTCGACAATGTTTGTTGGATGAGGATGTCAAGCGTTGTGTGAATCTCATCAAACTTTGATGTGTTACCAGCTTCTAGTCTTTCCATACGCTCAAGGATTTCAGTCTGAAACAACCTCATCTCCTCTGTATTGCGCTTGATATCATCTTGCATCTCTTTGTATTGTGGAGCGGCCATGGTTGTTGAAAGCACCAATGAAGCAATAATAAAATAAAGTAAATGAAAAGAGAGCAATTGTTATTGAACTTTCAGCAAACAGTTGGCGTACAAGGAACCCAGATGTGAAAAGAGAATTTGAGGGAGAAGAATAAAAATCCCACTAATCACATAACAGAAAAATATTTCCCCTAGTGTATTGTATGTAGCTGGCATCAAGGTTTCATGAATTCCTTCCACATGTTGTGCGGTTTTCTCGCTCTCTTTCCTTTACGTGGTAACATCCCACCACCAGTCATAGAATCATTTTTTTTCTCCACGTGTTGCGGGTCTTCTAACGAATTTGTTGACTCACCTGTTGTTTCTAGAAGGCTCCTATCATTTACTCTCATTACATAATCTAATAATGTTTAAATTTTATTGATTTTAATCCTTAAAATTAAAATTTACAAGAAAATCTTAATGAAAATGTTAAGAAAAAACTTGTAGATTTTCTTATTAATTTTAACTTGAGATTAAGGATTTTATAAATTATAAAAAATATATTGAGTAACAAAAATTAAAAATACCCCAATGGACAAAAAATATTATTTAAGTCTTTGATAAATGAATCATTATTTAGTTATTTATTTCTATCTTTTTTCATAAATGAGTATAAACCAAATCGGTTTACGGGGCCATCATATCATATGTCATTGTCTCCAATGTATACACGCAAGATCCTACCTCACTGATATCAAATTCAATATCTTAGACTTTTTATCTAATGCTTATAAAAAAAAAGACTTTTTATTTAATAATATAAAATTAATTTTAATAAGTAGAATTGTCAAAGATGAGTGGCTGAAAAAGAGTGGTTCCAAACTCAAATTGGCATATTTCTATATATTAATTAAGCAAAGACATTTCAAAGCGTAGAGAAACAAACCATTTTGTCTAAACTCAATATGAACCAAAAACAACAGAAGCATTTTGTTCTGGTTCATGGTGTTTGCCTTGGAGCTTGGTGTTGGTACAAACTAAAACCACAGTTAGAATCTCTTGGTCACAAGGTCACAACACTCGATCTTGCAGCTTGTGGCATCAACACACAAAAAATAGAAGATGTTGATACTTTTGCTGACTATGCTAAGCCTTTGTTAGAGTTGTTAGCCTCAGTTGATCCAAATGAAAAAGTGATTCTTGTAGGGCATAGCTTTGGTGGAATGAGTATAGCTCTTGCAATGGAGAAATTCCCAGAAAAAATAGCAGTTGGAATTTTCATAGCAGCTTTTATTCCTGATACCAAACATCAACCACCATATGTAATACAACAGGTGAGGATGTTTAATCATCATAAATTATTGTCTAATTCTTTGATGTTGATGTTTAATTTTTGCATAACATGATGATTTGGTGAATAGTATATTGAGAGATACCCAATGAGTGGATGGTTAGACACAGAGTTTTCATTTGATGGACGAAAAATGAATGTGGTTCCTGGCTTCAAGTTCCTGTCCACTAAATTCTTTCAACTATGCTCCAAAGAGGTACTTGTGTTATGCTATATCTTTGCAGTTTCTTACATAGATTGTTTCTTGCAAAGTATGTAAGTAATTTATTTGGGTTTTGCAGGATTTGGAATTGGTGAAGATATTACTAAGAGAAGGGTCATTTTTTCTTGAAGATCTATCTGAGGCAAAGAATCTGTCCAAAGAGAGATATGAATCGGTTCCACGTGCTTATATTGTTGCGAATGAGGATTTGGCAATTCCAGTAGAGTTTCAACAATGGATGATACAAAATGCTGGAATTGATGTTGTGAAAGTGGTTGATGGAGCTGATCATATGACCATTCTTTCCAAACCTCAAGAACTGTGTCTGTCTCTCCTTGAGATTGCTGATAAATACACTTAATGGATATCCATTTTACATGTTAATTAACTAGTACAATAATTTGGACACAAAAAAAAAGTAGTACAATAATAATATCGTGAATTGAATAATGTTTTTCTAAGAGACTCATTTATTTAATATAGGTAGGTGGACTTGGGTGTGTTATATTAAGCGATATGCTATGAATATAATTTTGGCTGTTTAGTGTTTTGGATATGCTATGAATAATATTGTTGGCATTAACCTCAACAAGATTCCTTTTCATTATAGTACTTAATAAATATATGGCTTAATATCTTTTTTATCCTTTAACTATAGGTCAGGGTTTAATTTGGTCATCTTTCTTTTAAAAGTTCTAAATTGGTCTCATACATTATTAAATTGTTTCACGTTGGTCCAAACCGTCAAATAGATGTTAATGGTGTTAAAAAAGATGAGGTGTATTTTGAGTTGGCATTGTAAATGTACAATCATCATCTCCTACATTATGTTGTGTTTTTGATAAAATCAGGTCACGTGATTCATCTTCTTCTTCATTACCAAAAGCTAGGGCACAAATTCCTCTTCTTCAAATTGAAACGACAATCTTCCCTAAATTATGAGTGTCTCATGTGGTTCATCTTCTTCGTCAAGGACTAGGTTCGATCCACAAGTGTATACAAGTTTTGGGAAGCTTATGTGTGGTTGTGGAGACCTAATTGTTCTTCGAAAAGCAAGACCACCCAACAACTACGAAAATCATTTTTGGGGTTGTCAACATTTTAAGGTAATGTTCTATCTTTATCACCTGAGTTGACATTCTTCTCTTCAATGTTATGATTGAAAAGCATTGTTGTACAGGGAAGCACAAATTCGGGGTGTGGATTCTTTGAATAGTTTTATGATGTTGTTAATGGTGAAAATGAAGAAAGCATAAGGAATATGCAATGGAAAATTGATATGCAATACAAAGAGTTGGCTAAACTCAAAAAAGAACTGGTTGAGGCAAAAGAAATGGTGGAAGTTTTGAAGGTGGAGAATTTGTAGTTAGAGGAATGCTTGAAGAACACTAAGAAATGGAAGATTATGTGTAAGTGCTTGTGTTACTCACTGTTCTTTGTCTTAGTAGTTGAGATGTTATGAAAATTAGGTGTTGTAGTTGAGATGTATTAAAGTTGTCATTTCTGTTGTACCAAGTTTATTATGAATGAAAAATGGTTGGTTTGATTGTTATGTTTTAGTGTTATTGCCTTAATATAATAATAATTTTTTGCCTTAATTTGTTGACATAATTTGATAACAGTTGTGTACATAATTTGACCCAACTTGACATGTTTTGAACATAACATGTTTTTGCACATAACAGTGTTGTGCATACCATAATTTGATACCTTAACACTGACAAACATATAACAAGTTGATACAGAGATTTTGCACATAACAAGTTGATACTTACGTAACAGGTTTTGACAAAATGCATTATATAGCAGATTCTAAGTTTTTACAAAATGCAGTTTTTAAGTCTTGAACATAACAAGTACCATTAAATAGCAGATTCTAAGTTTTGACAAAATGCATAGTACATAGCAGCATTACATAACAATATTACACAAAATAACAAGTCAAAATACATCAGTACACAACAGATCCTAAGATACAGATTCTAAGAGGTTTTCTTTGGGATGTTCCTTTTAGTAGGAGTTGTCCTCCTAGTTGTTGGACCTACTGCATTCTGTGATGGACTCAGCCTTGTAGTGGGATCTCTTGAAACATGTGTTGGTTTTCTAAAAGCAAGCTTATGTCTAGCATGTGGTGCAGTCCTCTTGTTAGTTGTCTGAGATGTTTAAGAAGCCTGAGTTGGTTGAGAAGCCTGTGATACATGTGTTGACTGGCATGATGCAGATGCTTGAGTAATCTGTGGTGTCTGCTTCAGGTAGATTTGTTATGTCCAATTTTTTTGCACCTTGTACACATCAGAACCATACCAGTTTTCCTTATTTTTTTTGTCAGATCCATCAATCTCACTCTGCTCACGATTCCTCCTTTTTTTGGGCCTTTCAGGCATCTTCTTGTATTTGGGTGGCTGGACATCAGGGTACTCAGTCCTAACTCATAAATTGGTACCATTAAGTAGATAGATTATTGGTTCATAAACCTGAAGATACCTAGCCTTCTTGTAATAATCTGGCACAAAATCATCAACACAAAGACCTCTAGCCTTCATTGAAGCAATTCCATGGATACATGGAAGACCTGTCAGCTGCCATTTCCTATAAGAACAGTCAAAGTCCTTCAGGTTGACCACAAAGATATCACCCTGGTTCTCAGTATGCTTCACCTCAAATATATACTCTACTGACATCTTATACAAACACAAGAATAAGTATTACCTTACTAGAATTAGTGTTATACTACATATTTACACAAACACAAGAATATATGTTACCTTACTATCTATGAATTGGTGTAGCTACTGGTTTTCTCCAACTTCTTGATATTTGGTAAAAACATCCCCATCACTCAAATTAGAGAACCTCAATCTATTTCCTGCCCATTTTTCCATGATATACCCCCTTATTTCTTCTAACATTATTACCAATGGTCTTGCCCTTGCTTCTACAATCACAATGTTGAATGCCTCTGACATATTATTTAGCATCATATCAGATTTTGTGGTGGTCCTAAAATATGACTTACTCCAAAATCTTGGTGGTGTCTACATCATGTGCTTGTAGGTATCTTCATGTATTTGTCTCATACATCTCATCTCCATTTCCCAAGCTTGTGGGTAAGTTGCTCTAGCTGCTCTCCAAATTATCTCCTTCAATGTTTTTCTTGGAAATTTCTTCCTGAAATTGTTGTATAAGTGGCTCACACAAAATATTTGCTCAACACCTGGTAATAATCCATCCATAGTAGGAAGCATACCTTGCAAATACATACATACAAATCAAAATAATATACAGCTAATGTTCAAAAAACAAGTTAATATTCATAAAAGCAATATAGTGGTACCTTTTGTTGATCAGAAATGAATGTATAAGTCATACATTCTTCTCTTCCCCCTAAATAATCAATCAGTAGGGTCAAAAACTATGTCCAACTATCTTTATTCTCACCTTCCACCACAACAAAAGTAATAGGCATCATTTGGTCATTGGGTCTGTTTCAATTTCTGCCAGAATCTGACCACCACATAGGCCCTTCAAAAAGCATCCATCAAGTCCAATTATTGGCCTACAGAACTTGAAACTCTTCTTGCGAGCAGCATAGAAAATGTAGAGTCTCTTGAAATAAGGCCTTGTATCCTCAGCCCCCTCTTGAACAGGTGTGACATTTAATTTCACAGTAGAACCAGGGTCTGTCCTTAAACTCTCATGACATTAGTCATAGATCCTTGTGTAATCTCCTAAGAAAGATCCATCCACCATATCCCTTGTAGCAAACCTAACCCTGATTGCCTTTGTCGTATTAACCCCTACATTCCATTTCTTAAGTGTCTTCTCTTTTATATCTTCAGCTTGAGTTTAGGATTATTTTTTAAAGAGTTTTGTAACCTCTTACTAAGCCATCTTGTACTCATCATCTTAACATTATACTCTCTAGGACAATTGTGTATGTCAACTAGTTTCCTGAGTTGTCAAGTCTCCTCATCGGGAAACTTTCCACAATATGTCTCACACTCACATCCTTCCTTACAAACAACTTTCAGTCTTTTTTTTGTCATTTTTCAAAAAATTTAAACCTCTTCCATTTTGAACTGCATATGTCTGTATGGCTTCCTTAAACTCACTTTTGGTATTAAAGTAAGTGCCCAACTCGCACTTATAGTCAGACATATCTTTCATAGGCTTAAATATGGGATGCTTCTTCTTCCTTGGTATTGAATTGTCCTCACTATCACATCGATTATCTAAATAGTCACTATCATATAAACCATCATTATCCTTTACACTTTGCCCTTCCCCTTTCTTTTTCTTCAAGTTATTGCATCCTTCAAGGTTATTATCATAACTAACCATGTTGGCATCATGCTCTTCCTCATTGTCCAGACTAACATCATAATCAGTATATGATACTTCCATAACTATCATAAACAAATGAAGAACCCTCATCATCAAAACTTGTGTCAACTCCCTCATTAACATTCACACTCCCATCAGTCTCCAGTCCCTCATCAGAATTCAATCTTTCTCCTGTACTCAATCCTTCACTAGCATCATCTCTTTCACCTAGATTGACTTCATCATCAGCATTCACTCCCTCACCTAAATTGACTCCCTCATCATCATTCACTCCCTCACCTAGATTGGTTACCTCATCAGCATCAGCATTCACTCCCTCACCTATATTGACTTCATCATGTTGCTTATCTACATCCTTAATCACTTGTTCAACCAACTCTGCAACAATGTCATAGTGTTCAGGAACAACCGTGTTCAGGGGTTCTTCATTTAATGGTTCATCCTCCATGTTTGATGGTTGTTCATCGAATGGAACATCAACATGTTGGGGTTGGGACAGAGGGTGTTCAATATAAATGTCTACTTTCAGGTGAACCCTACATAAGTCAGCTATGTCTAAGGATCCCGTATCATCCTTAAGCAAATTAATCACAAATGTAGGATCCTTATAGTATATATTCTCTACCTGAGTATACCTTAGGTCTTTTAAAACAACAATCAACTCAAAATACAACCACCTATTAACATCTACCCTTAACTCATTGCAATTTCCACCAACATAAGTAGTTTTTCCAAAATCCAAAAATTCACCACTATGGTGAATGTTAAGAGTTATTAGTTCTTCCATTTGAAACCAAAATCACCTAGAAACGCAAATTACAGAAAAGGCATACATCAACCCTAGTTTTCGAAATAAGAAAAAAAAACTAGAATAAAAATTATAGATTTTGTTCGGGGGGAAAAATCCCTAAAAATACAGAATACACAAACCCTAGAATCAGGAAAGGAATTGATTACTAACCTCGTTTGCTTCGTCTTCGTCTTGAAGAAACACGTTTGCAGCGTCTTCTTGAATCCTCTTCTCTGGTTAGGGCACAAATTATTTGGAAATGAGGGAAGACAAATGCCACATCACCATACAACTAAAAGGTCATTGAATAGTCAACACCATGCCACATCACCATTCACTACATAACACATCAGCCAACTAGTTACATGTAATCAACATTTTAGGCCAAACTTTAACTTTTCTAACGGAATGGACAAACGTGGAACATTTTAAAAATGTATGGGACCAATTTGGAACTTTTAAAAGAAAGAGGACCAAATTGGACCCTGACCTATAGTTAGAGTACCAAAAAAGGTATTAAGCCTAAATATATTGGGAGCTACTACTATAATAAATATTGTATTTTTCTTAGGAGAGTTTTCTATATACTTCTTTTGTCTCTGAATGAGCTATCCTTTTATAAAATAAAAGTGTCTTAAAATGAATGATCCTTTTAAATTTTCAATACATTTTTTTCAATTCTAACATTTAATTAATATTTATTTTCATCATTCTTAATACTTAATAAATATTTAATAAAGTGTACTTTAATAAAAACAATATTATTCTCTCTCTTTCATTTTTTCTTTTTTTAATCTGTGTGAAATTGTCAATTAAATCACTCATTATGAAATAGAGGGAGTACTTATTAGCTAACGTGAATTTTCATGACTTAAGACAAGACATGGGGTTCGTGACCTTTGCTTGGTTAACTTGGCTCTTCTGGTCAAATGAGGTGGCACCTGCTTTTAGTCGATTTTGTTTTTTGGTGTGATATTCTCACAACTAGATATGGGGTTGCCTCTACGACTACCATTTTGGGCGGAAGAGTCATGTGACTTCAGTCAGCCTCATCTTGGTTGATAAGGATTTCCCTCCTTATAGGCAAACAAGATGACTTTATAATTGGTCCGGGGATGACCTCTCCCTGAAAGTTGGCTCTAGCCTTTTTACCTCTTTATGGAAGGATAGTTAGGTTTGGAATATTCTCCTTCATCTTAGATTCCCTAGACTTTCCTTTATTTTAGACCATGCATCCAAATCTGTGGGGGAGTTCGGGAGATGGGAATGGGAGAGTTGGATCTTAGATTTCAGGAGGCGGAGATCTTTTCTCTTTGATAGTGAGTTGCCTTTTTCTAGCGATCTTTAGTCTGTGATCAGAGGCTTCACCCCATCGTCTGAGAGTGATTTCTGGAGGTGGTGGAGTCGAGCGATGATGATTATTATGTGTCTTCTGTTTACTCCTGTCTTTTGGCCCGTCATACCCCTCCTAGTTGTCAGATCTCCTCCAATGAGTTAGTTTTCTCGTCTATTTGGTGTAGTTTGGATCCCTTTAAAGTTAAAGTTTTTCTTGGCAACTTCTTCAAGATCGCATCCCAATCAGAGTTGACTTAATTAAGAGGGGAGTTCACTTGATTTATAGGACTATTTTTGCTCCCTTTGTGACTTATGAGGTTGCATCTGTTATTTAGTATATGATATTTAGGTGGTTGGGTGGTGTGTTGTCTTTCTTAAAGATATCTTGACTCTCTTCCAATTTTTTATTCATTTGGGTGGTAGCTCTATGTCTATATGGGTCTGAGGATGGTTTGACATGTCGTAGTTTGGTCGATTTGGAAATCTAGGAATGATATAGTTTTTTCTAGTTCTTCGGTGAGTCTAAAATACGTGGAAGATATGAGTATCGTCTTTTCTTGGAAATGGTATCTTGGTAGGTCTGTAAAAAAACTCTTGTGCCTTCTCGGTTTGAGAACCTTATCTTGTTTCTGAGCTAATAGCGGAGTGAGTGGCTCCAACCTCCCTTGGATGTGTTCTTGTTGTGTCTTTTTGTGACGATTTGTGCATGTATCCTAGGTTTGGAGATATATAGCTTTGTCTGGATTATGGTTATTTATAACTTTCCTCTTTTTTCTTGTTGGTATGTCCTTCCACCTGGTTGTTGGGCTTTTTAGTTGTTTCCATCATTGTTTTGTTGTGTTATGTTATTTCTTTTTCGAGAGTGGTACTTCTTGTACCTCTTGCTTTCGGGTGTTCCTTATAGTTGAGGAATCTTCTTGTCACCCCCCCCCCCCCCCACTTATACCTGGCACCCCCAATTTGTAGTGAAATGCCAATTTTACCCTTTTTCAAAATTTTCAAAAATTATGAAATATGGGGTATACTGTAGCTTTTAAAAAATATCGTGAATTTCAAAATTACCGGTAAAAAATATCAGGGATTTCAAAATTATCGGTAAAAAATATCGGGAATTTCAAAATTATCGATAAAAAATACGGGGAATTTTGAAATTACCGGTAAAAAATGACAATTTAAATTTGAAACTTTTTTCACTACCGGAGATTTCAAATTCCCGATATTTTCACACGATACCGGGAATTTGAAATTTCCATTAGTGTAAAAAAAATTCACTTAAAGCACTTGAACTAAGGTAGTGTGTTAAAAGTGATTTTAGTAATTCAAGTGTTGTAACCAGTTAACACATGGTGTAACTTATTACATCAAGAGTAAAAGCACTTATGAGTTGTAGAAAAAGTGAAAGCTTCGAGGGTGTAACCAGTTAGCACTTCATGTCCACTGTAACCGGTTACAGGCATGTGTTTTGTGTTTTTTCAGTTTTGTACTTGTATGTTTTAGGTCTCAATCATTTTGTAACACTCATATAAATGCCTTAGAGGCATTTTCATCACAAATTAATGATAATATTCTTCTCACCCTCAATTATCTCTCCCTTTTTCTCTCTTTCTCTCTCAATTTCTCTTTTCACTCTCCACATTCCAATTTTCTTATCATTGTTCACCAATGTTAAAGTTCAAAGTTCCAACGGTTAATCTATGCTTATACACTGCCGCCAATTGGATTGACGACTCCTCTTATGTGTTTGTAGACATGCCAATTGGATTGACACTTCTTTTGTGTTGATTTTTAAAAAAAAAATGGGTAAGTTAGGGAAAAATGTGGAAAAGTGGATTAGTGTGAGTATTTATTTGAAAAAGTTGGTTATATTTAGTTATTTATTTAATAGTTTAAATTTTGTAGATCTTCAATGCAATTTACTTTATAGGTAATGTTGGGGAAGTTTATTGAACATTGTGAGACTTTCTTTTAAGGAACACATTTGTGAGAGACACATCACATATTCATCTAAAATCTTAAGGTAATAGGTAAATAGATTCTCTCACTTATAAATACTCAAAATCTCCATATTTTTAATCAATATGGGATTATTACTCACACTTCTTATATTTATTATATTTTCAAGGGAGTAACTCTACTAACTTTTTTAAGATAGATAGATAAAATTCACCAAATTAATTTATAATTGATAAGTACACTTTTTTTATAAGTACCCTTTTGTAGAAGTATTATGCCTTACCACCTTAAATGTTTCCCAATTAAGAGCAGTTTGATTTTAAAATTAAAACCTTCCTTTCCAACTTACTAGAATGCACGTTCTTGAAGGTAAAAGAAACTTTTTTTTTGTAAATATTAAAGGGAGAACTAAAGTTCTTGATCGTACCTGGAGATCAGGATCCGATACGGCTGGCCTCGGGCATTGTTGAAGGACGGTTGATGAGGAGAGGAGGGGGGTGTACCTGCAAGGCACTCTGATGCTGAAGTAAGACACTGAGCAAAGAGTGAGCAAGTACAAGAATTAAGGTCCGAGAATTGAATACCTAGCCCTCCAAAATGAGAGGGTTTATATAATGGGCTAAGTGGAAGATTATTGGTCCACACCGTTGGGCGCAGATCGCGGAATCCGTAAAGATAGGTAACGGTCAAAACTAGCCGTTGGAGGACTTCGCCTTGGTCGGTATAACTTTGGTCGACAGGGACCATTATTCTCAATGTTGCTCGACGTCGAGCGTTCTGCAGAGCCGGTTTGCCTGGCCCAATTCTGGGAATTGGGTCTGCCCAGAACAGAAGCCCCCCAAGTCGTTGCTCGTGCGGAGGAGCAGTGACTTAGTAATGGTTTCGTGGTCAAGGGTATGCAGTGTGCGGGCCAGGAAGCTATCGTTGATGATCCTCGGTAGGCGAGCAGTCGTTACGTCGCTCGACAAGAGGATATGAAACAAAAAGTTGGCGTATTTGGGAATTCGCGTCTATTAATGCTCTGACGGCTAGCCTAGGGGCTAGTGCGTAGGTAATAATTGGCTAGGGGTAGGGGTCACGCGTGTCTGCACGTGTTCCTTTCCCTATAAATAGGATCCCAAGGCTTTATTTTAAGCTTTTTCGTTTCATCTTCTTCTCCGCTGCATTGCTCGTCCATCAACTGCTATTCTCAGCCGTTGACCACCGCTTCCAACCGTCGACCACCGTTTCCAGATCAATTTCTTCTACAAATGGCTTCCCAAGCTCAAGGTACAGCTTCTTTTTCGTGTTTATGTTAGTCATAGGCTTGATATCTTAGAAATGCATGTGGTTTAGGGTAGATTTTCCGGTAGTTTTAGATTTAAACCAGTAGGTAGGAGAATTTATGCCACCGTTGTTCGTCGGCTATGAACCCTAGTTCGTGGTCGACGCAGGTATTGGTCTACTTTGGCTTAGGATCTGATAAGTATTTAGGTTTAGATTCTATTATCTCCGAAGTTGGGCGTTATCCATCGCCTTGAGCAGTGGTCAGCCGGGGCTATGGCTCGGGACCTTGTTCCTGAGTCGACGTGCGCCCTTTCACTTGTCGAGCGGTGGAAGGGTGGATTTGATATTCTTAAGCGAATTCACTGACGCCTTTCCTCTACTTTTCAGGTGAAAACTCGCTTATGGACCCGTTGGACGTCTCCTCGGAAGAAACATCCTCGGAAGACTCTGGCTCTTCCGCATCGGTCCCCTCCGACTCCCGGAGTTCTTCAAGAGAATCAGATGCGAGCGCAATGGAGGAGGGGGCTTCGACAGATTCACCTCGTTGCCCTGAAGAGATAAGGACCTCGCCTGAAGAATGGGTAGTGGAGGACCTGCTCGACAAAGTATCTTCGTTTTCGAGGCCTCGCGCGGAGCCGCTGCCCACTGTTGGTGACCTTGCGGACTGGATAGTCACTTGCCCAGGGGATGACGACCGCATCTTCTCAGACTTTGGCGGTCGGAAATTTTCTATGTATGAGTACGCAACTTCGGTCCTGGGGGTAACTTTGCCCTTCAGTGACTTGGTTTGCGCTGTGCTCGAGCATCTGGGTGTTGCCCCGTCTCAGCTACACCCCAACTCCTACGCATTTCTGAAGGCGTTTGAGGTAATGTGCGCCCATCTGGGTGTTGGAGCCACGCTTCCTCTGTTCTTTCGTTTATTTTCGCTGCAGCGTCAAGTCGGGCGAGGGACTGACCGGAAGGGATTCATCTCCTTTAAGTAGAGGACCAAGATCTTTAAGGCTCACTCAGAGTCCATCTGGGCTTTCAAGACGGATTACTTCTTGATAAAACCTGCGAGCGCGGAAGCTGTGAGGGCGCTAAGTTTCGTGGGGATAGACACTGACGAGAACGACGAGCCTAAGCTTGACGATCAAGGACAGGTGATTCCGAGGAGGCTTTGGCTATTTCCTTTCACCTGGAGCTACACTCACTACGAGTGGCCGGTTAGCGAGTTCGTCCAGGTGGGGAACTCTCTGAACGAGGATGATGCGGCCAGCTTTGAGGCCTTTAGGAAATTAATAGCCTCTTTTACCCCGACTCCTTTGCTGGACGGAGAAGGGAAAATAATGTTGGATCAGGACGGGGGGAAGTTGTGGAGCGTCCTCTGGCTGACGTCACAGACTTGCTGGCGTGCAATATCGGGCAGGAAGTGTCTGAGTTTTTTGGTATCTGTTTTATTTCTGCTTGTTATTATGTCTTGATAATATTCTGCCGTGCGTGACTAATCTAAATCTTTTCTTTCTTTTTCAAGCTCCCTGTCAAACCCGCTCGACAAGATTCAAGAACGTCTGCGTCAACAGCAGAAGAAGAGGTCACGGGTCGTTCAGACCAAGCTGACTGAGACCAGTGGCTCTGGGTCAGGCCCACTGGTCCAGGGTTCTCCGAGCGCTTCTACCGGTTCCCTAATGAAAACGCACAAGTCTGCAGCAACCGTAGACTTGAAGGCCAACGCTCCTCCCAAACCGAAGCATGTGTTGCCGCCTTGCTTCGTGAAGCGGAACTTCTTTGAAGGGACGAGCATGGAGGTGGACCGTGCAGACTCCCTGTTTCTCGAGGCGATGGATCGTCCTGCCCGACGACTGTGTTTGGCCCAGGACACGAGTGTTGTCATGCGGGTCTTATCAATGGCCTGGCAGACGGCTGAAGGAAACCCCGGGCAAGAGAGGGAGGTGACGAGGCTGAAGGAGCAGTTGGCTGCAGCCGAGAAGAAGCTGACGACGGCCACTAAAGAAGCCACGGCCACGGCCAAAGAGCTGACGGAGCGGGGAAACATTATTGCCAAGCTGGAGGTTGACAAAAGGAGGTCTCTGGAGCAGAGCAAAAAGTTGAAGGATGCCTTCTGCCCGAAGGAGGATGAAGATGCTGAAACTAAGAGTATGGTGACTAGGGCACAGTTCCTTGCTCGGATCGACCAAGATATGGAAGATCTGAACTCGTCGACTGAGCTCAGTTTCCAAAATAATGTGGATCAGATAAGGGCTCTTCATCCTGAACTGGCCTTGGACACCAGCCGGATCAGCTACCTCTACAAAGTCGAGGATGGCCAGATAGTGGTTCCCTCGGACTTGGTCGTGGAGGATTCTCAGCCCGGGGCGATTGCTCAGCTTGGTCATCCAGAATTGCAGTCGGACCAAGGTGAAGGTCAGCCTGGTGCTTTGGACAACGAGGGTAGTTAGTTTTGGCATGCGTGCCGTTATCTTGTAATTTAATGTGTTTCTTTTGGGGGCGTGGTCCCCTTTGTAAGTAACCACGAACAAGTCGGCCTTTCGAGGTCGCATTTTTTGCAGTAAAAGTTAATGTTATAAATGGTCGTTTATTTTACAATGTTTCCTGTTTAATTGTGCGTCCGTCGGAGGACTATTTTCTTTGTGTTTTAAATGCTAAGTGTTTGACGTTCTTGTACTGATTGGATGTGATCGAATAAATATGGGGTGTGTTTGTGATCTGTTGGTTTGGGGGACCAATCAGATTTCGGAGTCTTGCTCCTGGTCGGTGCCCGGACCAAGGTAATGGCCCGGGCTCCGAGGCTTGAACGTCCCATCGCGAGCTGGGGTTCTACCTGGTTGTGGTACTTAGGCGACGTCGGACTCGTTTGAGTATCCGCCCGTGCAACAGTTTTCTCCTTCTCTTGGAAGGAGACCCTGACGATCATGTTATTTTGGGCTGCCGTGCTTGTACCTGGGCACGCAGTTCTTAGTCAGACCTATCGCTCCTCGCTTGAGAGTTGAGCAAGGTGACTTGTAAGTTAGCTGTAATATTGCTTGAGCTTCTCGGCGTTCCACGGCCGAGCAAGTTCTTCCCCGTGTAGATTTTCTAAATAATAGGCTCCGTTTTCAGTTTTTGCTCGGACGCGATATGGGCCCTCCCAATTAGGTGTACGTTTTCCCTCGCAGGGGTCCCTGTGATTTCTCCTTAGAACGAGACTACCCACCTCGAACGTTCGTCTTATGACTTTAGAATCATATCGAGCGGCTATTTTCTGTTTGAGAGTGGCCTCTCGGAGAGCAGCTTCTGATCGGATTTTTTCGACCAGGTCGAGCTCGTCTCTCAAAGCTTCGGAGTTGGTGTCCTGGTCCATTGGGGACTTTGTTCGTCTGGATCGGACGTGCATTTCCAAAGAGATTACTGCCTCGGTCCCATATGCAAACCGGAACAGGGACTCACCAGTCGTTGAGTGAGGGGTGGTTCTGTACGCCTACAGTACACTGTGTAACTCCTCGACCCAGTGTTTCTTGTGTTCGTCCAGTATTCGCTTCAGGCCTCTTAGGATTACCCTATTTGCGGCCTCTACTTGCCCATTAGTTTGGCGGTGCTCCACTGAAGCGAAGTATTGTTTTGTTCCTACTGATGCAACAAATTCTTTGAAGTGTTTATCTGTAAACTGGGTACCGTTATTAGTCACAATGGCGAGTGGTACTCCGAACCGGGCGAGGATGTTCCTCTTGAAGAAGCGTAGTATGTTGAGCGCAGTGATTTTGGCTAAGGCCTCAGCTTCTATCCATTTGGTGAAATAATCAACGCTTACAATTAGGTATTTATTTTGGCCGGATCCGACGACGAATGGCCCTAAGATATCCATCCTCCACCACGCGAACGGCCAGGGTGAAGATAGTGATTTTAGCCCGGTAGGGGGTGCTACGTGTACGTCCCCGTGTCGTTGGCATTTGTCACACCTTTTTACGTGTTCCTTTGCGTCGTGCTGGAGTGTAGGCCAATAGTATCCTGCTCGGAGAATCTTTCGGGCCAACAATCGTCCGCCCGGATGTTGTGCATTAATTCCTTCATGGACCTCTCTTAATACGTGTGGGATGTTCTCTTCTTCTACGCACCTGAG
Source organism: Lathyrus aphaca (assembly GCA_963966055.1). NCBI lineage: Eukaryota > Viridiplantae > Streptophyta > Magnoliopsida > Fabales > Fabaceae > Lathyrus > Lathyrus aphaca. The sequence goes on along the minus strand of OZ014523.1, from coordinate 525,611,150 downwards.
GAGAGGTGTAGAGAATCCTCGACGATACATACGTCCACCCACTAGAGAGTATGAGCATGACCTTCGTCGTATGATGCTGGTCGTTTTCGGGTCTGCTGGTAACTCCCCTTTGGTCAGGTTGTTAAACACTGGGGTCATCCAGCAGTTCGTGTCGCCTACGAGATTAACGTCTAGGTGGATTGACGACTGTCCAATGCTTGGTCTGGGGAGCACTTTTTGTATGACGGATTTGTTGTTTCCTTTCTTTTTAGTGCTTGCCAACTTGGAAAGGACGTCAGCTCGGGTGTTATTCTCTCGCGGGACGTGTTTGACCTCCACGTTTCTGAACCGTTTTAGTTCGCCTTTTACAAGGGCTAGGTATTCGGCCATGTTATCGTTTTTAGCCTGGAAATCTCCTCGGACTTGGCTAGCGACCAACTCGGAATCCGTGCAAATTGTGATCTTTTCTGCTTCCAGGTAGGTCGCGAGCCGTATGCCTGCTAGGAAGGCTTCGTATTCCACCTGGTTTTTAGAAGTGGGGAAGGATAAGGTTAAGGATACTTCGATGATGTTTCCTTCTTCGTTTTCTAAGATAACCCCAGCTCCGCTACCCGCCGGGCCGGACGCTCCGTCCACGAAGATAGTCCATTTGGATGGGGATTTCGGCTCCTGCTCAGTGAAAGTGAGTTCTGCCACAGTCGGTCAGCGCTTGAGCTTTGAGAGCTTGTCTCCCCTCGAATTTGATGTCGAATTCGGACAGTTCTAACGACCATTTTAGCATTCTCCCGGCCATGTCTGGTCGACCGAGCAATTGTCTTATGGGTTGGTATGTTCTTACGATGATGGTGTGGGCTAGGAAATAATTTCGTACTCTTCTGGATGCAAAAAGGAGGGCCAGGGCCACCTTTTCTACCTGGAGGTATAGAATTTCAGGGCCATGGAGTGCCTTGCTCGTAAAATAGACAGGTTTCTGTCCCTCGGGTAGGTCGCGTATAAGGGTCGCGCTTACGGCTTCGTTCGCTATGGCGAGATAGAGGTAAAGTGTTTCCCCTTCTTCAGGTCTGGACAAAACTGAGGGCTCAGATAGTGCCTTCTTCAGGTGGGACAAGGCTAGCTCGCACTCCTCCGTCCATACAAAAGTAGCCTTTTTACGGAGGAGCTTGTAAAAGGGGAGGGCGTGTTGAGCGGATTTTGCCACAAATCGAGCGAGGGAAGTGAGGACCCCGTTTAGTGATTGTATGGATTTTTTAGAATTAGGGGTTGGCAGTTCTGCGAATGCCCGACATTTGTCGGGATTGGCTTCGATGCCTCGTTCGGTTGAAACGCATTTTGCATTTCTGTGCCTGATCGAACACTTTTCGTAAGTGGGACGCGTGGTCTGTCTCTTGTTGAGATTTGACGATCATGTCGTCCATATACACTTTGAGCATGTCTCCGATTTCTGTCCGGAATACCTTATTCATCATGCGCTGATATGTCGCGTCTGCATTTTTTAGACCGAAGGGCATAACGTTATAATAGTAGTTGCCTGATTTGGTCATGAAGGTCGTGTATTTTTTGTCAGACACGGCCATGGGTATTTGATTATACCCTGAGTAGGCGTCCATGAAGGACAATAGCTTGAAGCTGGATGAATTGTCGACCAATTTATCGATGTTAGGCAAAGGGTATGCGTCTTTCGGGCATGCCCGATTAAGATCAGTATAGTCAACACACATTCTCCATTTTCCATTAGATTTCTTGACAAGTACAACATTTGAGAGCCAGGTTGTGTACCTGGCCTCGGTTACAAATTTTGCCTCTAGGAGGTCTTTAACAGCAGATTCGGCCGCTTCAGTTTTCTCGGTCGACTGCTTCCTCCTACGTTGGGCGACCGCTTTGTGTGTTGGGTCGATGGAGAGGTGATGGCAGGCTGTCTCGGGGTCGAGTCCTGGCATCTCTGCGGCGCTCCAGACGAATAGATCCGTGTTTCCTTTGAGGCAAGCTTCTAACTCTCATTTTGACAAGTCGGGCATATGCGCTCCGATCTTAACGCACCGGGTTGGGTCATCTCCCAAAGGAATCAGCTTGAACTCTCCGTCTGGAACTGGCCGGGATAGTGAACCGGTTGGCTTTTGAATGCCCTCGTTGTCGTCTGAGAACCTGCAGTCCAGATCGATCGAGTCTACCTGAGGAAAAGCCCTGGATGTTTGTGGAGCATCTGGTGAAGTTAATGCTGAAGGACTTGGTTGGTAAGATATTGAGCTAAGACCTTTAGATGCCGCTTCGAAACATCGGCGAGCAGCATCGACGTCCCTTTGCAGTGTAGCAACCTTTCCCGAAGTAGTATAATACTTCATCTTTAGGTGGACGGTCGATGGAACAGCGATCAGCTCGGCTAGTGTCGGTCGTCCCAGAATGCATTGGTATAGCGACGGGCAATCCACGACTAAGAACTGGACTCGGACCTTTATGGATGTCTCGGCTGCTCCGAAGGTGACAAACAGATCGACGTAGCCCCATGGTCGGGAGACCGCTCCGTTGAAACCTTGTAAGTCTGACCCGACGTACGGAGTCAGGTGTGTTTCGTTCAACTGGAGAGTTGAAAACAACTGGGAGTACATAATGTCGCAGGAGCTGCCTTGGTCCACCAAGATTCTTCTCACATCAAAATTCGCCATTCGCGCCCGGATGAGTAGCGGGATGCTGGAGTTTGGCGCCCCTCCCAAGAGTTCCTCCCGGTAAAAGGCAAGGGGCATCGAGCCTTCTCTTGGTGGGTCCAGGGTTGCGTTCTGTGCGGGCCCCTTCGCAATCAGTTGGTCGAATTTTCTCTTTACGGATCCGACCGTGATTTTGTTGAAACCTCCCCCTGAGATGACCATTGCGGATGGAAAAGTTTCCCATGGGCTATGTGAGGAAAGGTACTCCGGACTCCCGGTGTGATCGGGCAAGAAGAAATCTTTCGGGCAATAGATGCTCAGGGTGACCTGCATGTTTGCATCCGCAGGAATGGGTACAGCCTCCTCGATCTTTTGAGTCTCCTGTGCTTCTTGTCGAGGAGTGTCCCTGGATTTGGTGAATTGTTTAAGGTGCCCGTCCTTGATAAGTATTTCGATTGCATCCTTGAGATGGATGCAGTCTTTCGGTGTTGTGGACATGACTTTTGTGGAATCTGCAATATTTTGTTTTGTCCGTGCCTGGTTTGCTAGGTTGCTGCTTCGGAAAGCGTACCCCTGCTTGCCTGAATTATGAATTGGCACATTCGGACAAGATTTTCTCCCTGGAGGCCAGGAGTGGAGTATATTCGTGAAATCGGCCGACGGGTCCTCTGTGCTCCCGCGGTTCACGGGAGCGGTCATCCTTTCTTTGGTCTCCTCCCCGACGAGATGTCGAGGGTTCATCGACTCGGTGGGGCTTCGCAACCTCGCGATGTCGAGCGTCTCGTACGGAGTTGGCTGCCTGCTTTTCCTCATACTGAATATAAGCTTGGGCTTTCAGCAAGAATGTGTCGAGGGTGGCAGGGGTCTCGATGCCGACTGCCCGGTGAAAATCTGTTGACGGGCGCAGTCCTCGTTCCAACAAATACTTCTTCATGTTGTCGGTTGTGGACACCTGGACTGCTTCTTTGTTGAACCTTTCGATGTAAGTTCGTAATGGTTCGTCCTTCCCTTGGATGATCGCTTCGAGTGAAGCTTCCATCTTCGGGTGTTGCCTTGAGGCGGTGAAGTGCCTGGAAAACGTGCGTCTGAGTTGTTTCCAGGAAGTGATGGACTCTGCTTCGAGGCAATTATACCACGTCATCGCCCCTTTGCTCAGTGTTGTAGGAAAGAGACGATATTTGATCGCTCCTCGTACTCCTCGGTAATCGAGCAACGCATCAATATTCTCGATATGCTCATCCGGATATGTGGTCCCATCATATGAGCCTAGTGGTGGTGGTTTGTCTAGACCTCTTGGGAGTTTAGCTGCCATGATTTCTGACGAGAGGGGGCCCCGGGTGTCCTCGTCGTCGCTGGAGTCGAACGAAGGGGATCTGGGTACGCGTTTCTTTACTCGCCGAGGCGATGCAGATCTTGATTTGCTCCTTCTTGATTTTCTTGGAGGGGAAGATTGCGAAGGAGACTGGCAAGGTCGTTTGTCCCCAGTAGATTCGCCGATTGTCCCTTACTTTTTCTCTTGGGAGGAGAGGGACTACGCCTTCTCTGGTGTCTCGCGGGAGACCGGGGTCGACAATTATTTTCTTCGAGACGGGCAATTTTCTCGCCATGGGCGAAGAGCAGCAAATTTGTCTAATTCAGAATTTCAGCCAGTGCAGCAAAGTCAGATCCTGTTGGAGTCGGGGGAAAGGGGACTTCCGGGCGACTCTCCAGAGGTTGGTCACGGTCGGGAGAAGGCGAGGCCGTCTTCCCGTCCGGGTGATCTTGCACGGTTTCTTCGTGCGGAGGATGATGAATGTTTCTCTCACGTTGCGTGAGGATCATGTCGTCGTTCGATCGGGTTTCCGGATTGTCTCGAGCAGCCATGGATCTTGGTAAAAACTTTGGTTCTTTAAAGATTTTGAGAGAGAAGAACGGGGAAATCAGATTCCCACAGACGGCGCCACCTGATCGTACCTGGAGATCAGGATCCGATACGGCTGGCCTCGAGCGTTGTTGAAGGACGGTTGATGAGGAGAGGAGGGGGATGTACCTGCAAGGCACTCCGATGCTGAAGTAAGACACTGAGCAAAGAGTGAGAAAGTACAAGAATTAAGGTCCGAGAATTGAATACCTGACCCTCCCAAATGAGAGGGTTTATATAATGGGCTAAGTGGAAGATTATTGGTCCACACCGTTGGGCGCGGATCACGGAATCCGTAAAGATAGGTAACAGTCAAAACTAGCCGTTGGAGGACTTCGTCTTGGTCGGTATAACTTTGGTCGACATGGACCATTATTCTCAATGTTGCTCGACGTCGAGCGTTCTGCAGAGCCGGTTTGCCTGGCCCAATTCTGGGAATTGGGCCTGCCCAGAACAGTTCTCAATACTCAAATTTTAACATAGCATGTGAAACTACTCTCCATATATTTTAATAGTTTTTATTAAGTGCTATTAAAAGTGTTGGTGCAAAGCCTATTAAGCTAGTTATTCATATAGTGAAGAATTTCTCTGCGTTGATTTTTTTAAGTGGGTTAGTTTAGGAAATATGTGAAAAAGTGAATTAGTTTGGATATTTATTTGAAAAAGTTTGTTATTTGAGAAAAAAAATTCCAAAAATCAAAGTAGGTTAAATGCTAGGTACGATAATGTACGGTATAGAATTATGTCCCGTGTTGATACTTTGGGTCAGTATAATTAGTCATTCTAGTGGCGAGATTTATTGATTGTGGGTGATTATGTTAATGAAGGTGGTTTCTCTAGTGTTCTGTCGTGTAAGTTTGGTTCGGGAAATGTCATTCTGTTTTGGTTATCGCGGTGGATTGGAAATGTACCGCTACGGTACTGTTTTCCTGTTCTGTTCAGGGCAGCATTGAATAAAAATGGAATTGTGCAGGATTTCGGTCATTGGGTAGGAGAGGCTTGGCACTGGGAAATTCCGATTAATGCAAAATTGGGGACGGAGGTTGTATACCTTGAACTGGAGGATTTGATGCATATTTTAAATGAAATTCAGCCCTTACCTCTTATACGGGACATATTTGTTTGGCCGGTTTGAGCTTTATCGGCTTTTACGGTTAAATCTTGTCATGAATCTATTTCATCGCATCCGGCTGGACAAGTTTTGGAGGATGATCTGGAAATATATAGCATTGGAGTTGGTTTTGGAGTGCGAAAATTTCATTGAAGGTGAAGATATTCTCTTGGCGGTTATTGTTGGATAGGTTACCGACTCGTTCTAATTTGGCTAGGAGAGGGATTGTGTCTAATGTACAGGATAATGTATGTGTTTTTTGTTTTCGTAGCGATGAAAATAATTCTCATATCTTTTTTTCTTGTCCGAAGATATCTTTTGTGTGGAAGAGGTTGGCCGCTTGGGTTTGTATCCCGATTTTGTTGGAAATTGATTCTATAATCACATATTCAAATGGGTGCTTTCATTGATGAAAATTTGTTCCAAGGAATCGACGAGCATTATTTGGTTCACCGTGTCTTGGTGTATTTGGCGTTAACGTAATTTGATTATATTTGGGGATGAGGTAGGAATAAACATAATTCTACTTGCACATATTATGATTGGCTCAAATATCCTAATGATTTTTTGTAACTACATTATCTAGGGATTGGAGTTTGTCGGTTTTACGGGTTATATTTATTGGGTCGGAGTACCCCTAAGAATCCCCTTTATTAAAATGTTTGTTTGATTATTAGAAAAAAATAATTATATATGTATTGGCCTAATAAAATTTTTGGAGAACTATAATCTGCCTTTATTTAAACAAAAATATTATCTTAAAAGTTGAGTGTAATCTTTTTAATAAATAGGTTTATTTCGATATGCCTCACTTATTCTTATTCCTACCTGTATATGTAAAGACTTTGCATTGGTTGGAAATAGGGGTGGCAAAACGGGTCGTGACTCGCCGGTCCGGTTCGCGCACCCACCAAAAAGTGGCGGGTTGGATTGGGATTTTAGGCTCGCCTCCCACCAAAGTTCGTCCCGCTAAATCTCGCCATCCACCAAAGTCCGCCCCGTCAATATCTGTCGTCCGCCAAAGCCCGCCGCACCTATATAATAACATTATTTAAATATTTAGAAGAGCCTATGAAAATAGTTTGTGATATGTACATAAGTTGTTTTTAGATTATTATGACTAATCTACTTTCTCTGTCTCTATTGTTGGGCAAGTATTTTGATTTTTACTAATGAAAAATGGCAAAAGTGGGATCAAAATTTGAATTTAGATCATATAAAATACTAAAAGTGATTTTATATATGATAAGAGTATTATTTCACTAAAAGTTGATGTTTTAGGCTAATAAAAATTATACTTTTTAAATGTTAGTTTGATGTTTTTTTATTGAAACGTAGAAAGAAGAACCTTTTAATTTATTAAAAAAATAAAAAATAAAATAATTTAAAAAGAAGGTGGGCATGCCACCGTTCGTCAATCCGCCACCTTGACGGGGCAGACTAGACTTTTATGTCTTTTTCAACTTGGCGGATATGCCTACCCCACTATTTTTTTTGCAGGCTTTAGACTGGACGGACACGGGACGGACTGCCCGTTTTGCCACCCCTAATTAGAAACTCGCATGTCCCTATCTATTTGTTGCTTGTGCCAATCAAATAAAGGAATTTAATAATAGACTATAGTCAATCAAATATTATTTTGAATCTGCAATGGATTATTAATAACCACGTGATGAAGATCTTTCAATAAGATTTAATCCAAATTTAAAACTCAAATAGGATAATTCAAAACCAACCAATAATAATAATTTAAGGGTTTCCAAACCACGCCGAATTAAATTCAATTTATTTAATGGATACGTTTCCTACACAGAAAATTTCAATCCACACTTGAGTAAGATATTTTAATGGATAAATAATAAAACGTTTAGGGTGCCATGTTTTTTTGTTAAGTAGAAGAATGTCAAGGATAAATGACCTGGCTGAAAAAGAGTACTACCAAACTAAATTTTAACATCTCTCTATATTTATTAAGCTAGACATTTCAAGTTTGTAGATAAACAAAAATGTCTGAATGCAATATGAATCAGAAACAACAAAAGCATTTTGTTCTTGTTCATGGTGTTTGCATGGGAGCTTGGAATTGGTACAAGCTGATACCACAATTAGAATCTATTGGTCACAAAGTCACAGCACTTGACCTTGCAGCTTGTGGCATCAACACACAAAAAATTGAAGATGTTGATACTTTTGTTGACTATTCTAAGCCTTTGTTAGAGTTCTTAGCCTCAGTTGATCCAAATGAAAAAGTGATTCTTGTAGGACATAGCTTTGGTGGAATGAGTATAGCTCTTGCAATGGAGAAATTCCCAGAAAAAATAGCAGTTGGAATTTTCATTGCAGCTTTTATTCCTGATACCAAACATCAACCATCATATGTGCTGCAAGAGGTAAAGATTTAATATTGACTTATTAATTATTAAAATTAGGTATATTTTTTTTTATTCAACTCAAAAAGTTGGGTATGATTATCTTTATGGTGCATTTGGATGAAATATTTTAATAAGGAAAAATAACTTTTTGAGGGAATTTGAAATGACTAAAAAAATAAAAAATTTCAAATTACTTCATCACTATATTTAATATGAATGTTAAATTTTTATCATTAAATTTTCAAATTTTATAAAATAATCCTCATATTTTATGAAAATTTCAAATTCACCCCCAAAAATTACAAAAAGTTACAAATAAGTCACTAATAATTTTCGAATTTGATAAATTGGTCCTTCAAATTTTTAAAAATTACAAATTAATCCCTATTTTTCATATTTTAGATTTGACCCAAAAAATTTACAAAGTACAAAAATTGCCCCAAATTTTTTAAAATGAATCATTTTAATACTCTATCCAAACAAAAGAATTTAAAATTGAATGAATTCTAATTGAATCATTTGAATTACCTAGAATTTTAAATTGCTTAAAAATTCTCAATTACCTTATCCAAACACACTCTTAGTATAAAATACATTGAAAACAACAAAGAATTATACCATTTTATAATTAATTAAATGAGTAAAAATCAAATGATGACATGTGATTGGTTCACCTTAAAATTATATATTTATATAGAGACTAAGATACTTTAATATCTATTTACATAAAATTTTTTTTTTTTTTTTATATTTTAATACTTGAATGTTGCTGGGCACATTTACAACCCATAACACCTCATCTAAATGAGAACCCGCAGATACAATATCTACCAATCTATCATATGCAGATCTGAAAGAAGAATCTAAAGCATTTCATCACCAAACTAAAGAATCTACTGAAGTTGGATTAGGATTTACAGTCAGAAGAATGTTTCCAAGCTCCTCTCAATCGCTACCTTACATTACTGCATTCAGACCAGCAATAAAATGTCCCACCCGTCATTCATCCATTGCCCTCCAGCCTCTACCATAGGCATGGAATCATGTGCAAGCTCGAATAGGTCTGGTAACAACATCTTGAAAGGCACTGCACCAAAAATCCATGTCTGAACCGCTAGCCAAATTACAAGATATATTATTGTCAAACCAATTAGAATCTTCCCCAAACACACACACACACACCAATTGGAATGAGAAAGGAAATGGGCTTATAGATGGTTTCAAACTTTGATAAATTAATTTTCATTTCTTTGTTACTAATGTTTAATTTTAATTCACATGATGACTTGGTTATATGGTGAACATGGATAGTATATTGAAAGATACCCACCTTCTGGATGGTTAGACAGTAAGATTTTATTTGATGGAACCAAAATGGTGATACTTCCTGGCATCAACTTTTTATCTACTAAATTCTTTCAACTTTGCTCCATTGAGGTACTTTTACAAGTAAAGTCTATTTTTTCTTTTTCTTACATAGATTATTGCTTGCAAAGCATTTAAAAAAATTAACTTTATGGATTTTACAGGATTTGGAATTGTTGAACCTTTTAAAAAGAGTAGGGTCATTTTTTATGGAGGATTTGAGTGAGGCAAAGAATTTCTTCAAAAAGGGGTATGAATCTGTTCCACGTGCTTATATTGTTACCAACAAGGATTTGGCAGTTCCAGTGGAGTTTCAGCAATGGATGATACAAAATGCTGGAATTGATGTTGTGAATGTGGTTGATGGAGCTGACCATATGGCTATGCTTTCCAAACCTCAAGAACTTAGTGTGTGTCTTCTTGATATTGTTGATAAATACGCATAAGTTGAAATTCTTCACAAATTTATTGGTATTAAGAAAACTGGTTGTAATAATAAATTTATGAAAATTGTGCGGCACTTTCGAATAATTAATATTGTAAGTAATGATATATGAAGAAGAAAAAAAAAAAAAAAGAGTAAAGAGGTGTGTGATTTTCAATTATTAATTTAATATGGATATATTTTTATAAAGAATTTATTTAATGTGTGCTGAAATTTGTAAAGAGGTTATATTAAAAAACAACAAATATTTATTTAATGTGTGTGATTGTCGAGTTGATTTTAAAACTTTTTTTAATGAACTTAATTATATAAACCTTAATTTAAATCTAAAAGAAATCAATTTTATTCAAATGTTTTTGTATCTTGTTGTACGTTGTCTCTTTTAAAATTTAGATACGAGTCATTTTTATAGTCGGATGTAAGTCTCCTCATTCCCATGGTTGATTAGTGGAATTTTTTACTTAAAATAACAAATTGTCTTTACTTTTTAAAATCAACCAAAACCAACAATCTTTGTTATTTTTACCACAAACTGCGAGGTATTGATCTTACATTGTACTTTGTGGGTACGTAGACAAGAGACGATAAGTCTCTTCAAACACAAAAATATTAAAATGAATTCTCTTTTCATCCTCTCAATCTTGTTTTAACAAACTTTTTCAAACCAAAAGTTTTCAATAAATCAAAGAGGCTCCTGTGGATAACCACAGACGTTTTGGGTGCTAACATCTTCCCTCTTCGTAACAATCCCCCTTACCCTTGTCTTTGACTGGTTTTATTAGCTTTTTTCTTTTAGACTTTATTAGGTTTTGTTCGCTTTCTTTCCTTTTTCCATTCGGAAATAAATAAAAGCGTGGTGGCGACCCTTGTTCCTTGAGTTAATAATCAATAGCTTACACTCACAATTTTTACCGCTACAGATAGCCACTGGTAGAAGTTGTTGCATCAAGACAAGACAATCATGAGATTTTAAGCCAGCTAATTTGTAATCGTTCTCTTACACAAGTTTCTTCACATTTGATGAGTATCCTTGGGGAACTTTGATACCCTACAAACAATCACAAAAACTTTTTTTCTTTTTTAGGCAGAGTGTGACAGGTTGGGGGCAAATACGTTTTATTTCCTATTTCTTTAGGGACTAACTCTTGTCGTATACTCATCATCACCATATCTTCACGGGATTTCTTAGTATCTTTTTCCTTGCCTTTAATGTTGAAAAGTGTTTCAATCAAACTATCACATACATTTTTCATCACATGCATCACATCAAGACAATGTCTTACATCAAGACTATACCAATATGGAAGATCAAAGAACACCGACCTCTTTTTCCAACTATTTTTCTCTACTTTCTTTTTTCTTACCTTTTAGTTTTTTTCAAAGACAACCTTAATGTGTTGTTGTCTTTTATAAACTTCCTTCCCAAATAAGGGCTTTGGAGAGAAATCAAACTTCTACTTTCCATTAAAAGCCTTCCACAATCTATTGTACGGATGATTAGGTCTTAAAAAATTTTGATGCCCAAGACAAAGAGTATTTTTCCATGTTGTAATTGGTGGTGACATGCATGCTTTATGTATCAAATTCACATATAAGGCATGTTTTATGTCCCTTGACGTTGTAACCAGAAAAATTTATATATGCATGAAAGTCGTTGATTGTACAAAACAACATGGCACGTAACTTAAATTTGTCACTTGTATACGCATCATCAACATTAACGCCTCCCTCCCACAAAATTCTTAAATATTCAATCAGTAGAGTTAAATAAACATCTATGTCGTTTCCTGGTTGTTTTGGACCCGAAATCATCATTGATAACATCATACGTTTACGCTTCATGCACAACCATGAATATAGGTTGTAAATTATGATAAGAATGGACCATGGGGTATGGTTAGTAATCAAATTACCAAATGGATTCATTTCTTCGGTGGCAAGTCCAATCCTAAGGTTCCTCAGTTCTACTACAAAATCAGTGTAGATGTTAAGAATTGGCAGAATTTTTGACAAACAAGAAGTTATGAACTTAGTTCAAGATGTCACACCAGATGTTGTGACATTGACAAACAAAGTAAAAGTTAATGAACTTAGTTCAAGACATCAGGATGTCACACCAGATGTTGTGACATCGTAAACCTGCTATCTGACTTAAATGATGCGTAACAGAAGTGAGTAAATTCAGGAGAAAGTATCTGGAATTAATTGTAAAAAGATAAGCTCTCCAAGGCGCATATTTAGGAAGCTTAGTTATCTGGTTCCAGTGTAACAGAGTAACTAACTCACCTTGATTCAAGGAGATAACAAACTAACTAACCCTAATTCAAGGTGATGACTGTGGGATTTATCAAAGTCTGGATAATTTGCAAAAAGCCCACAAACCAAGCATCTATTTAAGGAACTGAAACACTCAAGAAAAGATACGAATTTTAGAAGACTGTAAAGGGTGTTTTGTGAAGCTGGTTATTTTAAGCAGGTTTTAATTGTTTGTCACTTTATGAGCTTTTAAGCAAAAAGTGAATTGTGTCTTGATTGAAACTTTTAAGTAAGATCAAGCTGTTGTGTTTGAAGTGTGACTTCAATTTTATTAATCATTGTAAAGATCACTGTGTGATTGAGGGGGAGTGAGTAGGTACTCATATCTAAGTTGAGTCTTAGGTAGAAATTGCCTTGGGTAGATATTAAGTGAAGGATTAAACTGGTTGGTTTAACTCCATAATTAATATTACTTATATTGGATTTCCTTCCTGGCTTGGTAGCCCCCAGATGTAAGTGTGGAGATACACTGAACTGGGTTAACAATTTCCTTTGTTATTTAATTTACCAGCTCATTAAGTTTTGTTTAAGATTTCAAGTGTTTAAACATCTGGTTCGACATCACGTATCTGATTCCAGAATTTCAATTGGCATCAGAGCAGGCACCCTGCCTGTATAACTGGGTGAGATCTAGGGACTGCAAATTTTGGGAACATGGACAGAGATGTAGGATCTGTGAATCGACCACCTATCTTGGATGGATCCAACTATGATTACTGGAAGCCAAGAATGGTAGCATTCTTGAAATCTCTTGATAGCAGGGCTTGGAAAGCAGTTAACAAAGGATGGGAGCACCCTGTCCAAGACAATAAGGATGGGGCAAATGTGATGAAGCCTGAAGAAGAGTGGAGCAAGGAGGAAGAAGATTCAGCACTTGGAAATTCCAAAGCCTTAAATGCCTTATTCAATGGCATTGACAGGAACATATTTAGGCTTGTGCATCACTATGAGCTGGCCAAGGATGTTTGGGACACTCTCAAAACTACTCATGAAGGAACATCAAAGGTGAAGATGTCAAGACTTCAACTTCTCACCACCAAGTTTGAAAACTTGAGGATGAAGGAAGATGAGACCATTCATGAGTTTTACATGAACATCCTGGAAATTGCTAATACTTCTGGTGCCTTGGGAGAGAAGATGAGTGATGAAAAGTTGGTAAGGAAGATTCTCAGATCACTGCCAAAGAGGTTTGACATGAAGGTTACTGCTATAGAAGAAGCTCAGAACATCTGCACATTGAAGGTTGAGGAGCTCATTGGTTCCCTTCAAACCTTTGAGATGGGAATGAATGATACAATTGTGAAGAAAAACAAAAGCATAGCCCTGGTATCAAACACTAATAAAGAAGAAGAAAGTCATGAAGCAGGCTCTGAAGACAACTTATCAGAATCAATTGCTATGCTTGGAAGACAATTCAACAAAATTCTCAAAAGAATGGAAAACAGGCCCAGACCAAGTGGAAGAAACTCAACCTCTGAGAATAAAAGACCTTATGACTCTAATAGAAGGTCAAACTATGATGAGAAGACTAACCAAGGAAAAGGGATCCAATGTCATGGATGTGAAGGGTATGGACACATCAGAAGTGAATGCCCAACCTATCTAAAGAAGCAAAAGAAAGGTCTCTTTGTGTCCTGGTCAGATGAAGACTCAGGTTGTGAGTCAGAAGAAGAATCTGCAAAGCACATCACTGCTCTAGCTGGAGTATGTGAAACTGAAGGGGGATCCAGTGATGAGGATCTGACATTTTAAGAGCTTGAAGCATCTTACAGGATGTTGTGTAAAAGGAGCACTGAAGTATGCATGGAAAATAAACAGCAGAAGAAGCAGATTAAGGAATTAAAGGCTGAAAAGGCAAGTCATCTAAAGATCATTGACACTTTGAAAAGTGAAGTCAGCCTACTCAACTCCAAAATGGAGCATATGTCCAAATCTGTCAGAATGTTGAACAGTAGCTCAAACACACTGGATGTCATTATCAACAATAACAAGCACTCAGGGGATAGGACTGGGCTGAGATTTAATAAAGCTCAAAACTTTGAGGCTAGCACCAGCCAAACAACTCCAAATCCCATGAAGTCAAACAAGATGTTCAAGCAGATGTCTCAACATCATGACAAACACATGAAGAAAAAGAAATATCAAAGATGGAGATGCCATCACTGTGGAAGGTTTGGTCACATCAAACCTTTTTGCTACAAGCTGCATGGATACCCCAATCAGAGTTCTCAGCACCCTCTTAAGCAGAAGACAGAGGTCACCAAGAAAATTTGGATACCTAAAGCTAGTCTGTATGTTGATCAAAGCTACCAGTACATGCCTAAGAACAAGGTCAACAGGCAGCCTTGGAACTCTAGAGATGGACACTACCCATAACAGATGCATCAAAGGAAACCTCACAACAGGCACAAATGGTCCAAGAAGGTTGTTGCCTTTATAGCTCATACATCTCTCAGAGTATCTGCTAAGGAAGACTGGTATTTTGACAGTGGCTGCTCAAGGCACATGACTGGACTGAAGAATTTGTTGGTAGACTTAAAGTCACACTCATCCAGCTATGTAACCTTTGGAGATGGAGCAAAGGGAGAAATCAAGGGAGTTGGGACCCTGGACTGCTCAGGTGTACCAAGTCTAGATGATGTGTTGTTGGTAAAAGGATTAACTGCTAACTTGATCAGCATAAGTCAGTTATGTGACCAAGGTTACAGTGTCAACTTCACCAAAACTGAATGCATAGTTTCTGATAAAGAACAGAAGGTTGTCATGAGAGGAGCCAGATCAAAAGACAACTGCTATATGTGGGAACCCCAAGATTTCAGCCTCACATCAACTTGTTCCTTAGCCAAAGAAGAAGAAGTGAAGCTGTGGCATCAAAGACTGGGTAATCTCCATCTCAGAGGAATAAAGAAGATCATATCTATGGAGGCTGTAAGAGGAATCCCAAGACTTAAGATTGATGAAAGTAAAGTTTGTGGTGAATGTCAAATAGGCAAGCAAACCAAGATGTCACACCCAAAGCTTCAACATCTGACAACTTCCAAAGTCTTGGAATTATTGCACATGGATCTTATGGGACCAATGCAAGTAGAGAGTCTTGGTGGAAAAAGATATGCTTATGTGGTTGTTGATGACTTCTCAAGATATACCTGGATAAGCTTCATCAAAGAAAAGTCTGATGTATTTGAGGTATTTAAAGATCCGTGCCATAGGATCCAAAGAGAAAAAGCAAGCTGTGTGGTCAGAATAAGAAGTGATCATAGAAAGGAGTTTGAGAATCAAAAATTCTCAGATTTGTGTTCTTCATAAGGAATCAACCATGAATATTCTTCTCCTATCACCCCTCAACAGAATGGGATTGTAGAAAGGAAAAACAGAACTATTCAGGAGTCAACTAGAGCCATGATTCATGCCAAGAAGTTACCCCTGTATTTTTGGGCTGAAGCTATGAACACAGCATGCTACATCCACAATAGAGTCACACTAAGAAAGGGAACTTTATCCACCATCTATGAAGTCTGGAAAGGTAGAAAACCTACAGTCAAGTACTTTCATGTATTTGGAAGTAAGTGTTACATTCTGGCTGATAGAGATCAAAGAAGGAAGATGGACCCTAAGAGTGACGAAGGGATATTTCTTGGATACTCCATAAATAGCAGAGCTTACAGAGTATTTAACTCCAGAACCAAGGTTATAATGGAGTCACTAAATGTGATTATTGATGATGCCTATGCAAAGACAGATGTTGCTGATGATGTTGGAACATCTGCTAACAATCAAAATGAAGTTGAAATAGAAAGTGATAATCTTGACTTCACTTTAACTGAGGCAAGGTCAGAGCAATCCAACAAACCTCCCTCCATCAGAATCCAGAAAGATCATCCTAAAGAACTTATAATTGGTGATCCCAACAGAGGTGTCATCACTAGATCAAGAGAGGTGATCTCAGGCTCCTGCTTTGTTTCAAAGATAGAACCTAAGAACATCAAGGAAGCTCTGAATGATGAGTACTGGATTTCTGCTATGCAGGAAGAATTAGGCCAGTTTACAAGGAATGAAGTATGGGATCTTGTTCCTATGCCTGATGACATTAATGTGATTGGCACTAAGTGGGTGTACAAAAACAAGTCTAATGAGCAGGGAGTAGTTACAAAAAACAAGGCTAGGCTTGTGGCTCAAGGGTATACACAAATTGAAGGGGTAGATTTTGATGAAACTTTTGCACCAGTAGCAAGACTTGAATCCATCAGACTACTTCTAGGAATTGCTTGCATCTTAAAGTTCAAACTATTTCAGATGGATGTTAAAAGTGCCTTCCTAAATGGGTACCTTAATGAGGAAGTATATGTGGAGCAACCAAAGGGATTTGTAGATCCAAGTTGTCCAGACCATGTATATAAGCTAAGGAAGGCTCTGTATGGTCTAAAGCAAGCCCCCAGAGCATGGTATGAAAGACTGCCCACTTTTCTCATTAAACATGGATACATGAAAGGTGGAATAGACAAAACCTTGTTTGTAAAGGATGAAGAGGGAAAGGTTATGATTGCTCAGATATATGTGGATGACATAGTGTTTGGTGGGATGTCAGACAGGATGGTTAAACATTTTGTTACTCAAATGAGTTTGAGTTTGAAATGAGCTTAGTGGGAGAACTAACCTACTTCCTTGGACTGCAAATCAAGCAAATGGAGGACTCCATGTTCATATCCCAAAGCAAGTATGCAAAGAACACTGTCAAGAAGTTTGGGATGGACAATGCAAGTCACAAAAGAACACCTGCCCCCACTCATTTAAAACTGACAAAGGATGACAAAGGTGAGAGTGTGGACCAAAGCTTGTACAGAAGCATGATTGGAAGTCTACTATATCTTACAGCTAGCAGACCAGATATAGCTTTTGCTGTAGGTGTGTGTGCAAGGTATCAAGCTGAACCAAAAGTGAGCCATCTAAACCATATTAAGAGGATCTTGAAATATGTAAATGGTACATGTGACTATGGCATAATGTACTCTCATGGTTGTGAACCAATTCTCATTGGATTTTGTGATGCTGACTGGGCTGGAAGTGCTGATGATAGAAAGAGTACATCAGGAGGATGCTTCTTTCTAGGAAACAATTTAATTTCTTGGTTCAGTAAGAAACAAAATTGTGTGTCCTTATCCACTGATGAAGCTGAATATATTGCAGCTGGTAGCAGTTGTTCACAGTTGGTATGGATGAAACAAATGCTCACAGAATACAATGTCCCACAAGATGTCATGACATTGTACTGTGACAATTTAAGTGCTATTAATATCTCCAAAAATCCTATCCAACACAGCAGGACTAAGCACATAGATATCAGACATCACTTCATCAGAGACCTTGTGGAAGAGAAGGTGATCACATTAGAGCATGTAGCCACAGAGCTGCAATTAGCTGACATATTTACTAAGGCTTTGGATGCTACCCAATTTGAAAACCTAAGGAGTAAATTGGGAATCTGCATATGTGAAATATAGCAGTTATGGAGAAGTGCCAGCATGTCTCATGACATCGTGTGGCATGATCACCAGATGGCAGCACCATTCTGGCCAATAACTGTTTGTATTCCAATCTTAAAATCTCCACTAGCAACGGATTCTATAAATATACAAACGTGCTTTCAACTCCTCACATCCTCATTAGCTCCACTAAACGTTTTGCATGCTACAGCTGAATCTCTAAACTCATCCAAATCTATCAAACCTTTACACATTTCCACTACTATCGAAAAAATGTCTCAACATCAAAACCCTAACTCCATTTATGAGAGTCTCAATAAAGATGTAGTGAATGCAACTCCAATTTCTGTAGTACCAATGGATGTTACTCCTATAAATGTGATCAGAGGAAGCGTTCCTCTTGCTCAAAAGCCCAGGACTCCCCATGCAAGAAGACCTAAGGAGTCAGTCTTCAGCAAAAGCAAGGGAACTCCTTCATCTTCCAGTACCCCTAAAGCATCTGCTTATGTGGACGCATCAATCAAACAGCTTGTAAACAGGATCCTTTCTGAACAAAGAGTTGTGCCTGGGGTGTCTCTTCCCCTGAACAGTATGCCTGCTCCACAAGATGAACCAAGCAGCCAAGCTGAAGAAGACATACCTGCTTCACAGGATGTCCCAAACAATGCTGAAACATCTGAGGGCCAGGACAAAGCCCCAAATGATCAAGCTACTAATGATAAAGCTACTGATGATCAAGCTACTGTTGATCAAGCTGCTGAGAAAGAGGCTTCCCAACCTCCATCAGTTGAAAATCTGGATGATGACTCTGACACAGAGATCATAGCTTCTGTTAATCCCAGCATAGCCAAGAGGCTTAGGGCTAGAAAGGATAAGAAGCCAACTGCTCATACAACTCCTGAGAAGAGACAGTTAACTCCCAAGAAGAACAAGGCCAAACCTGTTTTTGGACCTACAAAGAAATGGAGTAAGGTCAGCACTCAGAAGAGGTAGACCACAACTCCATATGACTTTGATGTTGAGGAGGATGTCCCAACATCCCAACCCAGGAAGAAGCCAGCAGCTCCTAGGACTGCCACTGCTGTTCCTGAAGCACCTCTGGACAATGTGTCCTTCCACCATGTCTCTAGTGTGAGCAAGTGGAAGTATGTCTATCAAAGAAGGGTGGCTCTGGAAAGAGAGCTGGGCAGCAATGCTTTGGAGTGCTCTGAGGTAATAGATTTAATCTCCAATGTTGGTTTATTCAAAACTGTCTCCAACTTTTCTCCTTGTTATGAACTTCTGGTAAAAGAGTTTATAGTCAACCTACAAGAAGGGTGTGCTGATGGGAAATCTGAGGATTCCAGGAAGGTATATGTCAAGGGGAGATGTGTTGATTTTTCTCCTAGGGTGATAAATCAGTACCTAGGAAGAGAATCAGATGGGCCAAATGAGCTGGGCAAAACTGACAACCAAGTCTGCAAAATTATCACAGCCAACCAGGTCAAGTCATGGCCAGTCAAAGGCAAACTATCTGTCAGCCTGTTAACCAGAAACTATGCTATGCTGCACAGGATTGGAACAGTCAACTGGGTCCCCACCAACCACACCTTATCTATAGCTACTGGGCTTGGGAGGTTTATCTATGATGTAGGCACCCAAACCAAGTTGGATTATGGGGCATATATATTTGACCAGACCCTAAAGCATGCAGGAACCTCAGCAATCAAGCTTCCAATAGCCTTCCCATCACTGCTTTGTGGAATAATACTCAACCAATATCCAGGCATCCTTACTGACAAGGATTCTGTCTGCAAAAGGGAGAGTCCACTGTCCTTTCACTACAAACTGTTTCTGAGCCATCATGCTGCAGATGTTGAAGCTCCAAGTGGGACATCTGTTGGACCATCAAATGTCAAGACTCCTATATCCAAGGCAGCCCTGATTGCAGAGCTCAGGACAACCTGAAAAGAGCTGGATGAAAGGAAGAAGAAGCTTGAGGACATAATTCAAAGGTTTGAGCTGGAAGAGGTGGCTAAGAATGTTGATGAATCTGATGCTGAGTCTGAGGATGCAGAAGATACAGAATATACTGAGTCTGAGTGAAGTTGTGTGTGGTGGAAAATATTGTGTCTATTTTGCTTTGTAATTTTGAATTTTTGTTTTCTGCTTATGTAATGTTTGGCCCCAAATTTCTGTCTAACAAGGGGGAGAAGTGTACTGAATAATGCTTGCTGCTGTTAATGCATGTTTGATGAACAATGCTGATGTTAATTTCTATCTTCTGAACTAAGTTATTTTTTAATGTTCATTGGTATATCAAAGTCTGTTGAACAAGTCATAGCAGTATACATACAGGTTTGAGGGGGAGCAAATTATTAGCTCTCACATGATTCAACAGAACTCTGCTGCTCTCTAACAAAACCAGAAGATTGTGTTAGCCAAAAATTAGCCAAAGGGGGAGTTTGTAGATGTTAAGAATTGGCAGAATTTTTGACAAACAAGAAGTTATGAACTTAGTTCAGGATGTCACACCAGATGTTGTGACATCGTAAACCTGCTATCTGACTTAAATGATGCGTAACAGAAGTGAGTAAATTCAGGAGAAAGTATCTGGAATTAATTGTAAAAAGATAAGCTCTCCAAGGCGCATATTTAGGAAGCTTAGTTATCTGGTTCCAGTGTAACAGAGTAACTAACTCACCTTGATTCAAGGAGATAACAAACTAACTAACCCTAATTCAAGGTGATGACTGTGGGATTTATCAAAGTCTGGATAATTTGCAAAAAGCCCACAAACCAAGCATCTATTTAAGGAACTGAAACACTCAAGAAAAGATACGAATTTTAGAAGACTGTAAAGGGTGTTTTGTGAAGCTGGTTATTTTAAGCAGGTTTTAATTGTTTGTCACTTTATGAGCTTTTAAGCAAAAAGTGAATTGTGTCTTGATTGAAACTTTTAAGTAAGATCAAGCTGTTGTATTTGAAGTGTGACTTCAATTTTATTAATCATTGTAAAGATCACTGTGTGATTGAGGGGGAGTGAGTAGGTACTCATATCTAAGTTGAGTCTTAGGTAGAAATTGTCTTGGGTAGATATTAAGTGAAGGATTAAACTGGTTGGTTTAACTCCATAATTAATATTACTTATATTGGATTTCCTTCCTGGCTTGGTAGCCCCCAGATGTAAGTGTGGAGATACACTGAACTGGGTTAACAATTTCCTGTGTTATTTAATTTACCAGCTCATTAAGTTTTGTTTAAGATTTCAAGTGTTTAAACATCTGGTTCGACATCACGTATCTGATCCCAGAATTTCAATCAGGAAACAAGGAATCAATTTTCTTCCATTGTAATGAATCAGTTATATGGAAAAAAATTCCATCACACAGTCTTTCATCTGCACGTCATCTAGTATTCTTTGAATCATTTGCATTAGCAAATAATCTCTTGAACCTTTGAATTACTGGTAGGTACCACATCATCTTGGAAAGAACATCATTTCTGGTTACACTATCATCGTCTTCAACATCATTGGCATTCTTCTTGTAGCGTGACTCCCCACATCGCAGACACTCATTCAAATTTTCATATTATTTCATATATATAATATGCAAACATTACGACATGCATGTATTTTGACATAATCCAAACTCATTGGAAAAAATATTTTTTTGGCCTCATAACTATGCTTCAACAAAGTGTTACCTTCTGGAAGCATTTCTTGCAACAATCCAAGCAATTCAATGAAATTGTCCATCGTCCATTCACATTTGGCCTTAAGATTAAATAGTTTTAACACAACTGACAATCTTGTAAGAAAATTGCATCTTGGATACAACAAATACTCCATGTCTTTTTGCAAAGTATCTACCACATTAGCATTCTTAAAAGCATTTATCTCAATATCACTAGAGCTGTCAAAATGAGCTACACGACCCTAAAAGGGTTGGCCCTGATGGGCTCGAGATTTTTAGGGTTGGGCTAAAAAAGTCCATTTGTAATATGGACTCAATAATTACTACCCGAGTTCGGCTCTAGATGGGCTTCAGACTACCCGTCCCTAAATGGGCTTTTTTAAATAAAAAATAAAATAAAAATGTCATAATATTTATTATAAATAAAATTAAAAATTATATTATTTTAAACACAATACATTTTTAAGTACTATATTATCTTTTATAAAATTTATAAATACAATACATGTCTAAATTATATAAAATAATACTCGAATATTTAACATAAAAAAAAAACTAATAGAATATGAGGAAAAAAATGTTGATTATATTAATGTATAATATTTAAAAGAGAAATATTGAATAGAATAGAGATAAAATTTTAGTGAGGTGAGAAAAATCAATGTATTATTTTAGAGTAAGACAATATAAATATTATTATAATTTTTTAAAATTTATACCGATATGGGCCTAATGGGCTACCCATGGCCCATATGGGCTAGCCCCAATGAATAGTGGAATTTTTAGGGTTGGGCTGAAAAAGCCCTGAAAAATATGGGCTCTAATTTTAAGGCTCATACCCTATAATTTTTCGGGCTTGGTGGGTCGACCCATGTGGGCTAGCCCATTTTGACATCCCTAAATATCACGAATCATGTCTTCTAGAGTATCATTCATAAATTCATCATCAACTTCAATTGTATCCAACAGAGGTCTTTTTTTTTTGTCATTTCACCATATCATACTCAGTTTGTGTAATTTTGAATAATTTCATCACAATTAAAATGATTGAATATTTCATCCATGGGATGTTTGTGCATATTTCGAAAAATGTTACAAGGACACCAAAAAATCTCCTCCTTGGGAAGGTTTTTTTTTTTAAATTAAGAAATTGAATCACTTCATTCTCATATTCCTTAGACGCCTTTTTAGTTGTAAGTAAAACATAAAATTGCAGGAGTTGGAAAATTGAAGTTCAAACATTGAATAATATTTTACGTTGGTTTTCCTAGAAATTGAGGTGAAAGATAAAGTTTCTTTAAAACATAATATATAGGGCGTTCTAGGTCATTTGACCTCTGTTTTTCAAAATTGTGATAAAAGTTTCGTCATAAAATGTAGTATTTCTAATAGTATCAAGACAAAGATTTGGCCCAAAAAAACTAAGTCATTAATGTAACACCTCATTTCTACCCGCACATAATTAAAAAACATATCAGAGTTCAACCAAACAGGGTATCACATTTTTCTTCTTAAAACACCAATCATCAATTAATTGTTCAACTTCAAATACTTCATTTACTATGCAGCGGAATCATATAAAACATAAACAATTCATCATAGTTTCAACTTTATAATAGTTAATCATAAATCCAAACAATTATCTTCTAAAAGAAACATCTTAATTTCAATCTTAAATAAAATAAAACTAAATAAAACAATCATTCGCTAATCCCCCTGAAGTGCTACGTATCAGAGCGACCAAAGACTCACACCATCTAATGAAACTCTTCGCTACTCAGGGTTACCTGCACGTTACCAACCAAGAGCAACATTCAAACAGAAGGGGTGAGATATCGACAATTATAAACAGGATATAATAATCAATACATATAAGATAAAGTCATTCAATCACCCATTTATATCATATTCATCATAAACATCACAACATCGCACAGTTCATTACACTTCAACATTCATCCAATAATGCAAATCAATGAGACTCGACAATGTATGCATGCAGTACCATTCGGAGCGAACTCTCATCCTAAAAATTCATACCATTTAGGTGGGCATCAACAAGACATAAGTCTTCATCTTAATCATCGTGTTTTCCATTACATCCCATCTTAAATAATGCACATGTATGCGGTAAGAAATGGCATACAACGAAATCACGCGTCATAAACATCGTTCAAGTATATCATATTAATCATTCTACATCATCGTAACATCATAACATTGTTGGTCATGAGACCTACATCAGATTACATCATCTCAGCAGTATAAAATCATCTTAATCGTCTTAATTTAACATCTATTAATTCATCAGTAAAGTTATTCAACTACACTCGTCAAATAATCATATTATTAACCTCTAACAACACCTATCATCACTTACTAGTCATAGATCATCTTTCGAAACATCAAAAAAAGGAACGGACGTGAAACGATAGGTGAATCATTGCGAAATCACAAAAATGCAACTATGTTGCCCAAACGTGTACCAAACACGTACCGCCCTTCCTCATACGCATATCATTGTATGCTCTTACGCGTACCATCGCAAACAGCCAAAGGGCCTAAAAATCCACCTTCCCATACGCGTAACAAGCAGCGTACCACCAGTTGTTACGCGTATCACTTTGTACCATACGCGTAAGGCTAGATCTCTTACGCAAATCGCCAGAGACCATTTCAGTCCATCTTCTATTACGGGTTTATCATGTTATCACTCCAAATCATCCCCAAATGGGTTTCTACCATGTTTTAGACTTATAATTATTCATCTTATTACTCATCTAACATTACTACACCAATTATCAACCTATTATCATCATTTAATTCCGTTTTCGTCACAAATTCGTCTAAATCTCAGAACATCATCATAACAAATATTCATAACAGCAAACATCAACAGATTCGCATCAGTAATACAAGCATAGTTTCATCATAATTGCACGAAATCGCACAGAAAACATCATTCAAATAACAACAAGAAATCCAACAACCTTATCCCATACATACAGATTATTCTCTCCCGGTTATAAGATATGAATCCCACCCTTACCATTGGATTGAAGGCAACTTGAATCTATGGGTGCAAATTCCTACGAATTTCTTCTTGAAAATCCTTAGCCCTAACTCTTGATCTCCCATAACACGTTCTTTTCTTCAAAAACTGATTATGACTAATTCTCCCTAAAACCTTTTCTAATTCTATTTTCTTAATTTAATTAAAATGCTCTAAAATAATATCAATATTATTATTACTAAAATCATTTAATTAATCCACTAATGGGCTTCTATTTTCACCTCTCAATAATACTACTAAAACCTCCCTAAAATAAGTCTAATTCGCAAATCAACTTAAAACAACTTAAATCAATAATCATCTTAACATCAAAACATCGCACATCGCAAATAAACAACAATTCTACTCAAAATAATTTAATTAAATAATTTATTTAAATCGGGGTGTTACAACTCTCCCCCACTAGAACATTTTCGTCCTCGAAAATCTTGCCTCGATCAAACAACTCAGGATAAGACTCTTGCATCTTACTCTCTAATTTCCACGTCATACTCTCTCCAGCAGCTCCTAACCAAACAACCTTCACTAGAGAGATCTCTTTGCCTCGCAAGATTTTCATCTCTCGATCCTCAATACATACAGGCATAGTCTCCACCGTGAGATTATCTCGTACTTGAATATCATCCATACGAACAACATGCGACGGATCGGGAACGTACTTCCAGAGTTACGAAACGTGGAACACATCATGCAAATTCGAAAAATTAGGCGGTAAAGCCACTCGATAAGCAACCTTTCCAACTGTCCAAAATCTGATACGGACCAACAAACCTCGGAGTAAGCTTTTTAGACTTCAGCGCTCTTCCAACACCAGTTACAGGCGTAACTCTCAAAAACACATGCTCACCAACTTGGAACTCCAAATATTTCCTTCGCTTATCATGGTAACTTTTCTGTTTACTCTGAGATGCTTTCATCTTTTCTCTGATCAACTAAACCTTCTCAGTATTTTCTCGGAATAACTCGGGTCCAAGCACTATACTTTCACCAGATTCATGCCAACATAATGGATTCCTGCATATCCGACCATATAATGCCTCAAAATGTGTCATCCCAATACTAGAATGATAAGTGTTATTATATGTTAATTCTATCAACGGAAGATAAGTATCCCACGAACCTCCCTACTCAAGAACACAAGCTCTCAGCAAATCTTCCAATGACTGAATCGTCCTCTCAGTCTGTCCATCTGTATGGGGATGATAATTTGAACTCAGCCTCAGTTTAGTACCCAATGCCTCTTACAAAATCTTCCAAAATTCTGACGTAAACCTTGGATCTCTATCCGACACAATACTCAGCGGAACACCATGCAACTTCACGATTACTCTAACATAGATTTCAGCCAACTTAGACACTGAAAAACTAATATTGATAGAAATGAAGTGAGTCGACTTCGTTAACCTATCAACAATTACCCAAATCGAATCATGCCCTCTTGCAGTATTAGGCAATCCCATAATAAAATCCATAGAAATGCTATCCCACTTCCATTCTGGAATCTCTAACGGTTGCATTAATCCTAGAGGCTTATGATGCTCAACTTTAGACTTCTGGAAAGTCAAACAAGCGTACACAAAACGCGCCACATCTTCCTTCATACCTGACCACCAAAACAGCTTCTTCAAATCCTAGTACATCTTATTAGCTCCTGGATGAATACTCAAATTGCTTTTATGACCCTCTTCAAGAATACTTCTCTTCATATCTGCATTATCAGGAATGCAAATTCGATCATGTAGTCTTAGAACACCATTTGCATCCATCTTGAAATCACTTTTCTCCGACTTACCACCTCCAACCATAATATCTACCAGCTTTACATCTAACTTTTGAGCTTCTCTAATATTATCCAGAAAATCATTATTAATCTTCAGCATACCCAACTTTACACTTTGCAATGTCACTTCACAAACCAAAATCATATCCTGAAACTGCTCAATTAATTCCAATTCCTTAATCATCATTGCTGACATATGTAAAGTCTTACGACTTAAGGCATCAACTACCACATTCGCTTTTTCCAGATGGTAATTCAAACCAAAATCATAATCTTTCAACAATTCCAACCATTTGCGTTGTCTCGTATTTAACTCTTTCTGATCAAATAAATATTTCAGACTCTTATGATCGTTAAACACTTCAAATCTGGAACCATAAAGATAGTGCCTCCAAATTTTCAATACAAAAACAACTGCAGCAAGTTCCAAATCATGCGTAGGATAATTCTTTTCATGCACTCGCAACTGCCTCAATGCATATGTGATAACCTTATTATTTTGCATAAGCACACCTCCTAAACTCATCAACGAAGCATCACAATACACAACAAATGGTTCATCTGGATTAGGCAATGTCAAAACTGGAGCCGACGTCTGTAACACGGTGGGAGAACTGACTTTAGTTATGTTGCGGATAGCAAGAGTCGCCACCGACTTTTATTTTATCCAAAGGAAAGGCATAAAAGAACAGGAAAGACCTTTTAAAAGATTTTTGGGTTCGGGGGGTAGGTTATGTAAAGGGAAGGTGTTAGCACCCTTTACATCCATGGTTATCCATGGGCTTTTAGTTACTTAGCTCACTTTAAAATGTTTTTGAAATGTGAAGTGTGTGAAT
Organism: Lathyrus aphaca; assembly: GCA_963966055.1. Classification (NCBI taxonomy): domain Eukaryota; kingdom Viridiplantae; phylum Streptophyta; class Magnoliopsida; order Fabales; family Fabaceae; genus Lathyrus; species Lathyrus aphaca. The sequence continues at coordinate 525,584,177 of OZ014523.1, read as the reverse complement.
AGAAATTTTCTTAAGAGTTTTATAATGATCCATGTACGGATGCGTATAGAACCTTTGTTTTGAAAATGTGAAGTGTTTGAAATGTTTTGAAGAGTGAGCAAGTATCTAAGAGGAACCTACCCTAATTTTAAGTCTTTTCTGTTCTTGAATCCTTTAAATGGTAAGACTATCCCTATTATTAAGGAATAGGTAGTCATTACCTTGGATGTGAGGGATAAGTGAAGGGTCATCTGTTATTTAGGCAACTGTGGGGTGTATAAGCAATTCGAAGGGACTTTATCATCTTTATTCGAAAGGGACAAGATCATTACGAAGGCAACATTCGAAAGGGACTTGATCTTTTTATCTATTAAGGGACTAGATGATGTGAAAATGAGGGACTTTGCTTTATACACCCTACTTGACATTTTTGTAATAGGCAACATGAGGAGTATCCCTAAGGAAGTGAGATGGCGATCAAGGATCGACTTACGTGTGTGAGTGTACAATTTTAATATTTATCTTCAAATTTAATGAGCTAAGTTAATTTTAAACATACAAACATGTTGCACTCCCTATTTACTAACCATAGCATAAAATAAATATTAACACATTACTATTACATCCAGGAGACAATTACATAATAATAATAATTAACAAATTAAATAAATAAGCAAAATAATAATAATAATATAATTGGGAAAATAAATAATAATAAATAATTGGGTTAGTGAAAATAATAATAAATCATAATATATAAATGGGGTTAGTAAAAATAAAATATCATATAAACATAATAAATAATATTAACATAATAATTAAAAAATCAATTTTTATAAACAAATAAGAAAATATGAGCAATTATACTAATTATTATAAAGTTTTAAGTTATATGTAAATTATAAAAAGTAAGTTAATTATAAACATATTATGAAAATAAAATTATAATTACAAAATTAAATTAGCAATTTTTAACTATTTTTAAACATATATTAAAATTATTTATATACAAAAATTAAATTATAAATAAGTTATAGAATATATGCATATTATGAAAATAAGATTAATTATAATTATATTTACAAAATTTTAATTATTTTAAACAAGATTTAAATTATAAACAAATCATAAAATATGTACATGATTAAATAAAATAGGATTAAGTTTTAAATAGAAGAAAATTAGGGTTTGATTATTAAAAAACATTAAGATTTATTTATTAATTAAAACATAAACAAGACTTAGAATAAACAAATAGACTAATATAGAAAATTAGGTTTTATGAAAATATTTTTAGGGTTAATCTTGGTTTATGAAAATATTTTAGGATTTATTAAATTAGGGTTATAGTTTTAATTAAAATTAATAATAATAAACAAAAAAAACAAATAATGGAAGAAAAGGAAAAAAGAACTTACCTGGGCTGGGAGTTGAACCCAGCCCCTCTGCTTTCACAAACTCCAGTCATTCAAACCAACCACTGGGCTAGCACGCGCACAAGTGCTAAGGGAAGGTCTTCATTTGGTTTTGTTGCTTGTCCTGGAAATATTATGAGAAAAGAAAACAAAACAAAAGGCCTGGGGGGGATTCGAACCCAGGACCTTTACGCAGCACACGAACACTCTTACCATTCCAGCCGGGAGGGCGCTACTGATAGTGTAATGGCTATAATGCATTATATATTAAACCTGCTTAATAAATGGAAAAACAAGAAAAAATTGTTGAACCCAGGATTCGATCCCTGGACCTTGGCATCACACGCGCATCCTTTGACCAACTGAGCTAACACTGCAACTGTAACACAAAACCATAAACAATTCTAAAAATAATATGAATAATTTTTGAATTCTAAAACGCGCGCGCAGGCTTCTTCTTCTTCCTTGGTACCTACAAATTTAGCTACGAATTTAGCTATGAAATTTCCTGCGAATTTTCAAATACAAGAACCTACGAAAATTGGATGATCATCAAAACAGTAAAATTTCTCAAAATTAATTGATGCTTCATGATCCCCAGAGTTCACTTGATTGTTCTATGTTCTTAGAATTTGTTTATGTTTGGTTTAAAGCAAAACCCTAATCTCATGGCCGAAACCCTAGCCATGGTGATTTCTCAAACCTGCAATGAAACTTCAATCAAACTATCCAGAATCAATCAACAACTTAATATAAACACAAAACAATGATCAAAACTCATTAAAAACCAGTCAATATCCAGAATCGAAAAATCAAAATATGATGAACATTATGAATCAGATTATGCAAATGGAGATGTTTTAGATGTTGTTTTATGATCCAAAATCATTCTATGAACATCCAGGAACACATTGCAACATTCAAATTGACTTGAAAGTGGTTGTAACTTGGAATCCGAATTTGAGTTTTGTGAGATTTTTGAATGTTGCAACTTACTCTTTGAGGCAGAATTTTCGTCTCTTGTGCATAGGGTTGTGTTGTATACTTATAGTACAATGGATTAGGTCAAAAATAATGGATTGTTGTGTGGAAAATTTGGATCAATGAGATTGAAAAAGATTCAAGCTTAAATTTCAAATATTCTTGAATAAGACCTTTCTATTTCAAGCCAATCACCATAATTTTTGTATCAATTTGATCCAAGCAATCTTTATGACTTTCTAGAAGCACAATCTCATTTAAATATTTGATTTTTCTATTTTATTTTAATTTAAAATGATTTTAAATGAATAAAATCAAAATAAATAAAATAAAATAATAAAAAATCTGAATATTTGAGGGTTGGGTCGTGCATGAAGTGTTTGTATGGATTGGATCATCACATGGCAAGCCCATTTAGAAAAAATTGGTTTTAAACCTCCATTTTCTTCATAAACCAACCAAAAATTTCCCAACTTTGCAAGGGCACAAATCCTTCAATTTTAATGCTATGAGGGTGTTCTTGGACATTTTGGAAAGCTTGAAGAGTCCTCTAACCAACCTCATTGGTTTCATGTCCATATTATTTACCATTCTCAAGTTATGCCCTTTTGAAGTTGTTGACTTTTTGTTGACTTTCAAAAGGACCTATAATGTCTTAGCTCATATCTTCCAAATGAAGCATTTTTGGGCTTGGATTGTGAGACACAAAGTTGTAGAGAATTCAATTTCCTTCAAAATGAGCTTTGGATGGGAAAAATGTGATGAAGCATGTGAAAGTTATGGCTGGTCAAAGTTCAGTTGACTTTTCCTGAGGAAACCCTAATTTAGAAACCTCTGATTCTTGATGATCTGAAATCTCCTTGATGAATCATGATCAACCCTTGATCAAATGATGAATTTTACTTCACATACTTGATGTTGGCAAAAAATCATGAAGTTTGACTTTGGTTTGACCACAGTTGACCTCAGTTTGACTTTTTAACTGCTTTGACTGATTTTGACTTATCTGATCATCTGACTGAGCAAACCTTTGCTTAAAGTCTTGAAACTTGTCATGGGGGTTCTTAAACACATAAAAGATGTTATGAAGCTCACTTGAAGTCTTGGAAATCCAATTAGCCTGATTAAAGTCAAAACTCTAGTTTTGGATGCACTGCTTAGGAGGATGCATTGTCTGAGGGAATTGTCAAATCTTCTGACCCATGTGAACTTTGTGAACCTTGTGAACCATCATAAGATATTTTGTGAACCTTGTGAACCTCATAAAGTGTCTTGTAAACCTTGTGAACCTCATAAAGTGTCTTGTAAACCTTGTGAACCTCATGGGAGGTCTTGTGAACCTTGTGAACCTCATAAAGTGTCTTGTAAACTTCATGAACCTCATGAAAGGTTTTGTGAACCTTGTGAACCTTCTTAGCACACAAAGTATTGTATTGTGAGGGCAAATTTTGGGGTGCAACAACGTCAATCTCTCCTTCAACTCTGTAAAACTCTCTTCACAACGAATATCCCAAACAAAAGCTTTACTCTTGCAAGTCAACCTAGTCAACGGAAGTGCCAACTTAGAAAATCCTTCTATAAATCTTCTGTAATAACCAGCTAACCCCAAAAAGCTCATAATCTCAGTAGCCGACCTTGGAGTTTCCCATTGTAACACAACTTTGACTTTAGAAGGATCCACAGAAATATCACTACCGAAAATCACATGACCAAGAAAATTGACTTCCATTAACCAGAATTCGCACTTAGACAACTTCGCATATAACTTCTTTTCCTTCAAAACCTCCAACACAGTCTTTAAATGTTCCTTATGTTCCTCTTCTGACTTAGAATATATCAGAATATCATTGATAAATACAACCACGAAACGATCCAAATACGTATGAAAAATACGATTCATGTATTCCATGAATACTCCTGGTGTATTAGTCACACTGAAAGGCATCACAGAATACTCATAATGTCCATACCTTGTTCTGAACGCAGTCTTCTGAATATCCTCGTCTTTCACTTTGATCTCATGATAACCCGATATTAAATCTATCTTGCTGAATACACAAGCACCTACCAACTGATCCATCAAATCGTCAATCCTCGGAAGAGGATACTTATTCTTGATTGGAACTTTATTCAAGTGTTTATAATCCACACACAATCTCATACTTCCATCTTTCTTCTTCACCAACAACACCGGAGCTCCCCACGGTGATACACTCGGCGTCACAAACTTTTTCTCCAATAACTCTTATAACAACTTCTTCAACTCTAATAATTCCGTTACAGACATCCTATATGGCGCCATCGAAACATATCTAGTACCAGGTACAAGATCAATCGTAAACTCAACCTCTCTCTCTCTCTCTGGCGGTACATCAGGAATCTCATCAGGAAAAACCTCAAGAAAATCACTTACTACTTGCAATTCCTCAATCTTGGATTTGCTTTCAATAGACAATGTTTCCATCAATGAAAACATTTGTGCTTCCTCTTTCATCAATTTCTACCACTCTCTGAAAGTCAACAACTCAACTCCTTCTTCCTCAGGAGTAGAAAACCTCACCGACTTACGATAACAGTTTATATGAACATAGTTATACTCTAACCAGTTCATACCTAGGATCACATTCATTCCAGTCAACGGCAGACAAACTAAATCAACCAAGAAATCTTTATCGAAGATCGACAAAGGCCATTTCAAACACACGAGAGAAGTAGTCACTGATCCCGAAGCGTGAATCTCGACGATTAACTCTTCATTCATAGCAGATAAAGTAAGATCCAATCTCTTAACACAATCAGCGGAAACAAAACAATATGTCGCACCAGTATCAATAATAGTAATTAAAGGAATACTATTAATGAAACATGTATCTCTAATAAGCTTGTCCTCGCTAGCGGTCTAAGTTCCTGCCAACGCGAACACCTTTCCTGTCTGAGCTTTCTTCGGCTTCTGACACTTGCTACAAATATGTCCCTCTTCACTGTAATTAAAACAGACTACCTCTTTATGCTTACAATCATTTGTTGTATGCCCAATCTTGCCACATCGAAAACATCTTTTAACTTCAACCGTACAAATGTTGCTCTTGTGTCCAGCTTGACCATACTTGAAACAAAAAATACTAGCAGGAGCATCTCCCCCACTAGCTCTCTGACCCGAAGCAATCTTCTGCTTACCCTTGTCAGCAGAAACAACATAAGGCTTGCCACAATTCTGTTGGTGCTTGTCTCTTCTGTCATTCACAATCTTGTAATGAGCGTTACTATCTTCCTCGAAAATCCTGCAACTATCAACCAGATCAGAAAACACCTAAATCTTCTAGTACCCGACAGCCTTCTTAACCTCATAGCGCAATCCATTCTCAAACTTGATGCACTTAGAGAATTCTTCTCCATCTCCATTATAATGCGGATAAAACTTAGACAATTCAGTGAACTTTGTAACATAGTCGGTCACCGACATATTTCCCTTTTTCAGCTCAAGGAATTCAACTTCTTTCTTACCGTGAACATCTTCAGGATAATACTTCCTCATAAACTCTCTGCGGAAAACAGCCCAAGTGATCTCTTCACCTGCAGTTTCCAATCTTGCACGAGTCTCCAGCCATCAATCGTCAGCCTCAAGTGCTAACTTATGTGTACCATAGCGAACCTTCTGCGCTACCGTACAATCCATCACTCAAAAGATCCTTTCAATCTCCTTCAACCACTCCAATGCTGCATCAGGGTCATACTTACCCTTGAAAGTAGGCGGATTCTCCCTCTGGAAAGTCGCCAAACTACGAGATCCTTCATTCTCACCAACATTAGGTAGGTTCTGCACAGCTTGTGCCATTGCTTGCATTGCAGCAGCCATAGCAGCGTCGTTTCTTCCAGCCATCACAACTAAACATCACAATCAGAACAAAGATTAGTGCAAAATAACAATACTCGATTGTTAAACCTCTACGATTCGATAACATGACCGGACAGATCGACCTGCTATAATACCACTATAACACCCCATTTCTACCCGCACACAATTAAAAAACAAATCAGAGTTCAACCAAACAGAGTATCACATTTTTCTTCTTAAAACATCAATCATCAATTACTTGTTCAACTTCAAATACTTCATTTACCACGTAGTGGAATCATATAAAACATAAACAATTTATCATAGTCTCAACTTTATAATAGTTCATCGTAAATCCAAACAATTATCTTCTAAAAGTAACATCTTAATTTCAATCTTAAATAAAACAAAACTAAATAAAACAATCATTCGCTAATCCCCCCGAAGTGCTACGTATCAGAGCGACCAACGACTCGCACCATCTAATGAAACTCCTCGCTACTCAGGGTTACCTGCACATTACCAACCAAGGGCAACATTCAAACAGAAGGGGTGAGATATCGACAATTATAAACAGGATATAATAATCAATACATATAAGATAAATTCATTCAATCACACATTTATATCATATTCATCATAAACATCACAACATCGCATAGTTCATAACACTTCAACATTCATCCAATAATGCAAATCAATGAGACTCGACAATGTATGCATGTGGTACCATTCGGAGCGAACTCCCATCTTAAAAATTCATGTCATTTAGGTGGGCATCAACAAGACATAAGTCTTCATCTTAATCACCGTGTTTGCCATTCTAGGCCATCTTAAATAATGCACATGTATGCGGTATGCAATGGCATACAACGAAATCACACGTCATAAACATCGTTCAAGTATATCATCTTAATCATTCTACATCATCGTAACATCATAACATCGTTGGTCATGAGACCTACATCATTTACATCATCTCAGCAATATAAAATCATCTTAATCGTCTTAATTTAACATCTATTAATTCATCAGTAAAGTTGTTCAACTACACTCGTCAAATAATCATATTATTAACCTTTAACAACACTTATCATCACTTACTAGTCCTAGATCATCTTTTGGAACATCACAAAAAGGAACGGACACGAAACGATAGGCGAATCGCTGCGAAATCACAAAAATGCAACTATGTTGCACAAATGCGTACCGCCCTTCCCCATACGCGTATCATTGTACGCTTTTAAGCGTACCATATGCAAACGGTCAGAGGGTCTGAAAATCTACCTCCCCATATGCGTAACAGGCAACGTACCACCAGTTGTTACGCGTATCACTTTGTCTCATGCGCGTAAGGCTAGATCTCTTACGCAAATCGCCAAAGACCATCTCAATCCATCTTCTGTTACGGGTTTATCATGCTATCACTCCAAATCAGTCCCAAATGGGTTTCTACCATGTTTTAGGCTTATAATTCTTCATCTTATTACTCATCTAACATTACTACACCAATTATCAACCTATTATCATCATCTAATTCTGTTTTCGTCACAAATTCGTCTACATCTCAGAACATTATCACAACAAATATTCATAACAGCAAACATCAGCAGGTTCACATCGTTAATACAAGCATAGTTTCATCATAATCGCACAAAATCGCACAGAAAACATCATACAAACAACAACAAGAAATCAAACAACCTTATCCCATACATACAGATTATTCTCTCCCGGTTATAAGATACGAATCACACCCTTACCTTTGGATTGAAGGCAGCTTGAATCTATGGGTGCAAATTCCTACGAATTTCTTCTTGAAAATCCTTAGTCCTAACTCTTGATCTCCCAAAACACGTTCTTTTCTCCAAAAATTGATTATGACTAATTCTCCCTAAAACCTTTTCTAATTCTATTTTCTTAATTTAATTAAAATGCTCTAAAATAATACCAATATTATTATTACTAAAATCATTTAATTAATCCACTGATGGGCTTCTATTTGCACCTCTCAGTAATACTACTAAAACCTCCCTAAAATAAGTCTAATTCGCAAATCAACTTAAATCAATAATCATCTTAACATCAAAACATCGCACATCGCAAATAAACGACAATTCTACTCAAAATAATTTAATTAAATAATTTAATTAAATCGGGGTATTAAAATTAACATCTTTGTGACTCCTCGATAACCAATTAGTCCTAATTGTTGCAAACCAAAATAGCTGTCTAAAGCCTTTCTTGATATCCTTTCATATTCCTACCAAATTACTTGATATGATCAAGGATGCTGCCATAAGAAGGTAAACAGCCAAGACCTATTCAATCCAAAATCTTGATTCAAACTAACATAGCATTTGAACACAACAGAAACAAATAGATTCATTTGAACCAAAGCATCTAATACAACATAGAAAAAATATTATTCACTCTGTCTCAAAATAAATATCAACTTTCGTATTTTTATTTGTCTCAAATTATTTAATCTTTTAAAATATCAATGTAATAATTATTATTTATTTCCACTAACTTACTTTATTTATTGTATTTTATTTATATAACTACTCTTTTATCTATTATTAATAAGATTATTTTAATAAATAGGAGTTGTTTTATTATTAAAATTAACATAATTAATCATTATCTTAAGAAATATGAAAATCTCGATTAAAAAAACATCTATCATAATACACTGAAATAATAAAATTGTTGTTATCTTTTGGCCGAGGACAAAGGATCTATATATATATATATTAGTCTCACTTAAATTTAATTTAAAAAAACATAAATGTATTCTGATCTCACCTGATCAGAAGGACCTTCCAGTGACTTGACGTAACGGCCAAAGAGTGGGAGGAGAAAAGGGGAGGGGGTGTACCTGCAAGGCACTCCAATGCTTAAGTGAGAAGAGGTACAATGAATACTAGGTTGATTTAGCGTGAATTAGATTACCTGGCCCTTTAATGAAAAAGGGTATTTATAGTGTGCCCCCAGCGCTGGGCCAAGGTCCCTCTATGGGCCTGGATCAGCTAGGCCCAAGGAGGAACTGCCAAGGAACGTGTGAGAAGCGTGAGGACCTAGCTAAAAGGTCTGGTCCTTGGTCCAACTGCCCCTATCTTTCAGGAGATAATAAAGGGCAGTTGGGTGACGCGGTAATTTGAGCTGGCAGACATGCCCTTTGCCCGTCCTTAGTGCATGCCCGTCGTATAAGCAGCTGGTTCGACCAAGAGGTGCCCCTGCTCGAGTATATGGGCCTCTGCTCGACCGATTGGGTCGTGACCACATACATTCTGGAGGCCCAGTCCAAAACAGGAGCCCCCCAAGTTGAGTCTCCGAGTCGGAGCGATGAATTGCAATACAGTCATGCGCAGGCGTTAGTGACAGAGCGGCGGGCGTATGGTCGGGCCAAACATGATGTTTACAGAGTTGACTGTAATATTCTTTTCCGCTGGACACGTGATACACAACAGTGTCGAGGATGTTCGCGGGGTCGAGGACGACTCACAGGTTCAAGTATGACAGTCCTCGACGGACACGTAATGTTTAAGAGAACCGAGGACGTCTTACGGGGTCGAGGACGTTCCGTAGAGTCGGGGACGTCTTATGGGGTTGAGGACGTTTCGTAGAGTCAAGGAGGTGTATGGTTGCTCGGTGTCGTTCCAAATTCTTTATGGATTGACGTGTTTCGGTATTAATGATGCGTCGCTTCGTTTACTGTGCAAACGGCAGCGTAGGCAGTAGGTAATGATGACCTGACGCGTCAATCCACGCGCTTGTGACTATAAAAAGGGGCTGAGTGATTTCATTTGAACTTTTTCGCTCAGACATTCACCGGAAGCTCTGAAGGAATTTCCTATCTCCGCCCGTCTTATCACCTGAACCGCCGTTGCTGCCCGAGTGTCGTCGTCTCCTTCTTCAACTTTCACTATGCCAGGTACTGATTCTCTCTTTAATCCTCTATTTTTCATGTTTTCCTGCGTTTAGTAGCTAGGATTGTATGATTCATTCGTATAGAATGGGTAGATTTAGCCTAGAAACAGTTTAATAGGTTATAAATGTGAAAAATAGAGTTAGGGTTGGACTGTTCCGGGCAGAAATTCCATATGCATATGAATGGACCGGGCAGAAATTTCATACGCATGTATGAAATTTTTGCCAGGGGTAAACATTCATGTGTCTATGACTTCTGCGAGCATGTATGAAATTTCCCAACTAGGGCCTGGTGGAAGTGGGTAGTCTGCGACGGTGTCGCTTCGCGGGCCAGGGTTTCATTTGCTCGCGAAGGTCGCCCCTACGCCCTTTCACTTGACCTGCGGTGGAAGGTTGGATTTGATACGATGTCGAATTCACTCTTTCTGTCTGTGTTTCAGGTGCAACCGGGCGTCTTCGACCCAGAGGAGAAGAAACTGAACCGCGGCCCATGGAAGCGGATATCGCGCGCTTAAATGTCGAGGAAGGGAGTGCCGGGGGTGGCACCGAACACGTCTCCTCGTCTGGGCAAAATGACCTCTCTTGGGTTGCGGATGAACCCTTGGACGAGGAATCTTATTTCTGCGACGAGTCGACCTGCGCTTATGCCGTGGTGGAAGATCGGGGTCCCGAGGATCCTGAAAACTGGCAGTGTCGGGCTCCTCAAGAGGCGGACCGGATATGTCATCGCTTCCCGGGGAAGCAATTCGCCATGTATGAGTTCGCTTTTCGAGAGGCGGGGGTTAGGCTGCCCTTCAATTCCTTCCAAATGTCGATCTTCAAATGGCTTCGGCTGGCGCCGTCACAGTTACACCCCAACGCCATTGCTTTCATGCGGGCGTACGATCTGGTTTGCCGCTTCCTCGGCATTGGGTGTACTCGGGCCCTCTTCTTCCACATTTTTCATCTCCAGCGGTCTGGTCTTCGGGGGTGTCATAGTTGGGTCTCCTTCAAGCAGCCAGTGAGGTTGTTCAAGACGTATGTGGACTCTGCCCGCCACTTCAAAGGGCGATGGTATGTGGTGAGGCCGATCACCCGTGCCGCCCTGCATTCTCTTTATTATTACAAGCGGGATGCGGACGGGGAGGAGAAGCTAATGTCGAAGATACCGTTGAGGTGGCAGTCCGACCACTTTGACCTTTCCACCAGCCATTACCGGGTCAAGTTCTCGAACTTAGGTGTTGAGGACAGACTCGCTTACAAGAGGCTGGTGGAGTTCGTGCAGAGTTTCAACCTGGCGGTCTGGGTTGATCGAAAGGGTGTGCCTTATCTCGACGAGGCCGGGATGCCGCTCTGTGAGCCTCGCCTTATCAATACCAAGGCATTGCTCGAATGTAATACCGAGGATCAAGCCATGGAATTATTGCGTAGGTGTCCTTTTGTTCTTATGTTGTTTTGTTTTATGTTTTTCCCCGCTGATGTTTGTGTCTTCGTCTTGCAGGTGCTATGCCCACTGCGCGCGACCGGGTTCTCAAGCTGGCCAATCAGGCAGGTGCCCCGGACAGGGTCCCTAAGAAGAAGAAGAAGACAGCTCCTCGTGTCTAGGAGGTGGTCGGTGATTCAGGGGCTGGGACCTCTAACACGGCGAACCCAGTGCCCCCTTCTCCTCCGCGCACCTCTCTGATCGACATACCGGACAGTCCGCCTCCATCAACCTCCCCTCTCCACAAGCGGAGGCGCCCGGAAGGGACACTCTCCAGATCAACTTTGGCGGGGAGCAGCAGCCCGGGTGGCCCCGGAAGCTATTTACTGCCCCCCTACTACATAGAGAAAGATTTCTTCAAGGCTGAGGACGCCATTGTTGTGCCAGCGCCTGAGGCGAAGGCTATTCTAAACCAGGAGGCTGGTGTCCAGCGCAAAGAGTTGGCTAAGGATCTGGCTGCTGTCATCAGGGTGATGGAAACGGCCATGGTTCTGACCGACACCTCTGTGTCCACGACTTCTTTGGAAGACGCCCTTCTGAAGGTCCGTTCTGAAAATGACAAGCTGTCAAAGGACCTGTCGGACTACAAGGAGGAACATCAGCTACAGGAGGGGCTGCAGAAAGAGTTGGGTGAGGTCAAAGAGGAGCGAGATGTACTGAAGGCGACAAAGGTGAGCCTGGAGGAGCAAGCCGCTGAGCACCAGAAGGTGGTCGAGGAAAATGTTGGACTGCGTGCTCGTCTCGCTCTGCTCGAGGATAATGTCCGTCCTTTGGCTGATGAGAGTGAAGTGGAGTTCGCTCTCGGTTCCCGGGGTGAGCTGGTAGGACACATCCGCTCACTCAACCAGGACCTGGTAGCTGTATTCAAGGAGGGTTTTGACAATGCTGTCGAGCAGCTGAGGATACTGAATCCTGAGTTGGTGACGGAGGGGTCAGCCCATAATTATTGCGTCCGGGATGGGGAGATCGTGTGTCCTTTCGAGGCTGAAGAGGAGCTAGGAGAGGATGAAGAAGAGGAAGTGTAACTCCAGGCGGAGTCTTAGAATTTTATTTTGTTTATTTGTATGGCCTGCGTGCCTAACTTGTATGGCCTGCGTGCCCAGCTAGTACGAATATTGGCCTTCGGGCACACTTGTCTTTTTCTTTGGCCGTCAATGAATGAATATTTTGTTTTTAACTGTTCACCTTGCTCGGTTTTATTTAGTTCGTATCTTGCATTTTTATGAACTGTTTTGTGCTTGACCATGTTTGTCTCGTCGGTTTAGGGAACCGACGGGGTAGCGGGCGTTGTGCCCTTCTAAGATCGAAGCCGAGTTCGTGGTCTGGAACTCTGGCCCCGGGGCTTGGGCTTTCCCATCGCGAGCTGGGTGCCCTGCCGATCTTGGTACTGCGACATTGGGGCTCGATCGAGGTCCCAACTGTCGGGGAGGATTGTGTTCGCTGGAGGGGCGTGCTCGTCCCCGGGCAGCGTGGTTCCTCCCTATAGTTTTGGAGGTGAAGAGCATGGTCGTACCTCCCATGTCTCCCCATGACATATTCAGCTGTAATATTGTCTAAGTTTCTCTGCGTTCCATGGTCGAGCGAGTTCTTCGCCTTGTAGGTTTTCTGTAACACCCCAATTTTCGTAACTAGTTATTTTTTAATTAATTGTGTGATTTTGTGACTAATAGATTTAATTAATTATTACGATTAATAGGAATTAATTAATTTAATTTAATTATGTGATTTAATTTAGTTAATAGATTTATTTGGTTTGTATGGAATAGTTTAATTATTTGATTAAATTGAATTATTTAATTTATTAGATTTATTTTATTTAGTGGAATAAAATAGATTTAATATATTTGACTAATTAGGCTATTGTGAGTGTGTAATAAGTAAGTTAGTAAGTGGGTTAGAAGGCCCAATAAGAGATAGAGTTATTATGAGTTAAGGTTAGGGTTTTAAAAAAAATAGAAAGATAGAAGAGTAGAAGAGATAGAAAGAGGCAAAGAAGAGAAAGAGAAGAAAAAGAGCTCAAGAACAAAGATAGAAAAACTCAAGAAATTCAAGGTAAGGGTGAGTTTTCATAAAATTGTTGGGATTATTTGGTAGTGTAGAATGGGTAGAAATGTGGTTAGGATAAAACCTTAAATTTTTCCATGATTTTATAATTTTAGGTTTTGATAATTAAAATAGATTCTCTTATATTATTGCTTTAAATATCCACTTTCTTGAAATATTTTTATCCCTGTTTTCATTTGTGGACAGGTTGTCTAGCTTTCACTAATGATATTACATTGTTGAATATGAATAAACTTGTTGGAATTTAGTTTTCCAATTACTGATACTTGAACTTGAGGCCAGTGTCCCTAAAACTATTTGGGCCGAGGATTCCTAAAGGATATGAACTTGGAAGAAGAGTTTTTAAGTCTTCCAGCTGGATCATTGGATCAGCGATTTAAAAAAATGAATAAATATATAGTTGAGGTTGTAATACATATCATATAGTATATTTAATAGAAGAAAAAAGTAGTAGCATTTCGAGGAGGTCAATTGAAATTATTGAGGTGTGAAATTCACTTTCTACTAACTCTATATAGGGCGCAGGAATTGGGTGGGTAGCCACTATAGACGATTGGCTACTTAATTAATTGCTTGTAAAATCTGTTATTTCTAAGACTTAATATATATATATTGTAAGGATAAAACTAGACAAGTGATACTTTTCATTTTTCTTTTCCACTGTATTTGTTCTAGAAACATATATTGGTATAAAATAAAATGATAATAGGTGGCAACTTAGTACTTATAAGGTAGTGCCACTTTAGAACCATTGTTTATTAATAAAATCAAATGTGATAGCCACATTTAATTATAACTGTAATGAAGAATCATATTATTTATATTATATAGTTATATTGTATATCAGTACTTGGAATTCAACCTATGGTGAGAAGATTTAATATATGCACTGAACTGAAGCATTTTAATGAATTAGGAATAGTAGCAAACTTAGTAATTGAGCTAAATTGAAATGTGATACATAATATATAGGCCATGTATATTTAGAGACAAGAAATAGAACTAGTAAGTTAATTAATTATTAAAAACTTAGTTTTAGTAATTACTACTACTTTATAGAATTTGTAATTATTTTGATGATTAAATTAGAGATTAATTTGGTAATTAAGTTTGACGATTAAATTGGTGATTATTTTAATGGATCGATTATTCTAGATTTAATCGGTATCGTGTGGTTTGCGAATTGAGATTGAGTTGTGTTGATACCTTGCGTAATATTTGCTAAGTGTGGTGGCAATATTGGAGTAATGAATATTGTGATTTAAAAATGTGTTGTATACCGTTTAAAAAAAATTATCTGTGTGTGGATGATGCATAAATATGTGCAAGTATGTGTAATGGTGTGGTAATTCAAATGTGATGAATTGTTAAAAATGTGCATGCATATTAAGATTAGGGAACAATCTTAATTTCATGTGGTTATTGAACTTGCACATGCATCATTTATGTCAAGAGGCAATGATTGCTAGTTCCGTGGGAGCTAGCGACTTGTCCCAAACCTAGGGATCGGGTTTGAAAGCTTAGGGAATGAGCTTTTTGTGTGTTGTCGGTCTAGGGAACGGACCCGGTTTAAATGTAAAAACTGAAAAATGATAACAAGTGTTTGGTACCACATGCATGAGTTGCATTTGAATTTTTTCATTTCGAGTCTCATTGTGTCTATGGTTACAATATGAGATTATGTGTATTATGTGAATTGCTGAATTGGTGAATTATGGAATTGTGAGTATGTACTTGTTAATAGTATGACTACTTGAGTGATATTATCTTGATGAAAATTTTGAATTGTGAGAATAATTGTGATTATGCTTGTATGCCTTAAATTATATATTATCCTATGATTTCAATAATTATGTGAATTCTCACCCTTCTGTTGGAATGAGGTTTTATACGACATCGATCAGGTACCGAGGAGTAGGGTTGCTTCTAGCTTGAGATAGCGGTTTGGAGTAGCTTGCTTAGTCTTTTATTTGTATTGGGTCGAGTCATGCTCTGATCATGTAACATTAGGGATGTTATTTGATTTATGTTCCGAGAGATACTTTATGTACTCTACTTATGTTGTTATTATTATTTGACTATTGTAGAATATTGGCATGTTACGCCTAAGTATTGAGTATGAAACTCTATTTATATTTAACATGGTTGGAGTATATCCGCTGCTACATGCAATTGTGAAAAATTATCGGAAAAGCATGAATTTATTTTCAAGTGTTATTGAGCATGACAGGTGTTGTATGATGTTTTGAATTATATGTGACACCCTTACTTGAGATGCATGATGAATTACTCAGATTATGTATATTTTACACGGGGTTTAGAAGGGTGTTACATTTTCTAGATAGTAGGCCTCGTTACTCGTCTTGTCGCGGACGCGGTAGGGGCCTTCCCAGTTGCCAGCCAGTTTACCCTCTCTTGGGTTTTTTTGGTTTCTTCTGAGGACCAGGCTACCCACCTGGAACTCTCTTTTTATGACCTTCGCGTCGTGGCGCAAGGCTATTTTTTGTTTAAGGGATATTTCTCTAAGGGCTGTTGTGGAGCGGATCTCGTCGACGAGGTCCAGCTCGGCTCTAAGTGTCTCGTCGTTCATTTCCCCGTCTAGGGGTTCCTCTATGCGTCTCGCCGGCTCCCGTATTTCTACCGGGATGACTGCTTTGGTGACGTATGTTAGTCGGAATGGGGTTTCCCCGGTTGTGGAGTGAGGTGTCATGCGGTAAGCCCACAGGACGCTATGTAATTCCTCGACCCACGCCCTTTTTGCTTCGTCGAGTCTGTGTTTCAGCCCGTGCAGGATTACCCTGTTGGCCGCTTCTGCTTGCCCGTTGGTTTGAGGGTGCTCGACAGATGTGAAATGTTGTTTAGTACCTAAGCCAGCCATGAAGTCTTGGAATCCTCCGTCTGTGAATTGCGTCCCGTTGTCCGTGATGAGGACCTGGGGCACGCCGAACCGAGCGAGGATATTTCGTTTAAAAAATTGAAGAATGTTTTGTGCTGTTATTTTAGCCAGCGCCTCTGCTTCGATCCATTTGGTAAAATAATCTACTCCTATGATGAGGTATTTATTCTGGTACGATCCGGTTACGAAGGGTCTGAGGATGTCCATGCCCCACCATGCGAAGGGCCAAGGAGAGGAGAGTGTTTTTAGTTCGTTCGGGGGTGCGAGGTGCATGTCGGCGTGCCATTGGCATTTGTCGCATTTTTTGACGTGTTCCTTGGAGTCGTGTTGCATAGTCGGCCAATAATAGCCTGCTCGAAGAGCCTTTCGTGCGAGTGACCGTCCGCCGGGATGTTGGGCGTTGATTCCTCAGTGCATTTCCCCCAATATGTCGGGAACTTTTTCTTCCTCGACGCATTTGAGTAATGGGATGGAAAACCCCCTACGGTAGAGTTTCCCTTCGAGGAGGACGTACGAGCACACCCTACGTTTGGTGACGGTCCCCTCTTTAGGGTCGGCGGGGAGTTTGCCCTTCGTGAGATAATTATAGATGGGCGTCATCCAACAATGAGTATCCCCGATCACGTTAACCTCAAGTGGAGGAGGTGGCTTTTCGATACTAGGTCGAGGAAGGATTTCTTGGATTACTGATTTGTTTCCGCCCCTTATTTCTCGTGCTAGCTAGCTTTGACAAAATGTCTGCCCATGTGTTATGCTCGCGAGGTACGTGTTGAACTTCCCACTTCTCGAATTTTTCGAGTCTTTCTTTGACCAATGTCAGGTACTCGATGAGGTTGTCATTCTTGGTCTGGTACTCTCCCCGTACTTGTGATGCCACGAGCTGGGAGTCTGTTGATATTTTTACCTCCTTTGCTCCTAGGTCTTCGGCCAATCTCAGACCGGCGATGAAAGCCTCGTATTCGGCTTGGTTGTTTGATGTCGGAAAAGCTAGTGCTAACGAGACCTCAATCAGGATCCCGTCCTTATTTTCGAGGATGATCCCGGCCCCGCTGCCCGTCGTGCTGGAGGCACCGTCGACGAAGATTGTCCACTTATGGGCGTCGTCCGCCGGTACCTGGCTATGAGTCATTTCCGCGACAAAGTCGGCCAGGGATTGAGCTTTCTGGGTCTTCCTGCTCTCTTATTGTATATCGAATTCGGAAAGTTCCAACGACCATTTTAGCATTCTTCCTGCCATGTCTGGTCGCCCGAGGAGTTGTTTTATTGGTTGATCGGTTTTCACCTTGACTGTGTGAGCGAGGAAGTAATGACGTAATCTCCTTGTTGCATTTATAAGGGCCAAGGCGACCTTTTCGATTTGTTGGTATCTGAGCTCGGGGCCTTGGAGCGCTTTGCTCGTGAAATAGATGGGTTTTTGTCCCTCGTCGGTCTCTCTGATTAGAACGACACTGACGGCCTCGGCTGCCACAGACAGGTACAGGTATAAGGTCTCTCCTTCCAATGGTCGTGATAGGACCGGGGGTTCGGAGAGGACCTTCTTCAAATGGAGTAGCGCCCGTTCACATTCGTTGGTCCATTCGAAGCTGACTTCTTTACGGGGGAGTCTGAAGAAAGGTAACGCGTGCTGGGCAGATTTGGCGATGAAACGGAAGAGTGAGGCGAGCACCCCGTTGAGGGATTGGATGGATTTTTTGGATGTCGGGGTCGGAAATTCCGAAAACGCTCGACATTTGTCGGGGTTGGCCTCGATTCCCCTCTCGGTGAGGTAGAAACCTAGGAATTTTCTTGCTCGTACGCCGAACGTGCATTTTTCAGGGTTGAACCTCATTTTGCACTGTCTTGCCTGCTCGAAGACTTTGTAGAGGTGTCAAGCGTGGTCGGTCTCCTCGTGTGATTTAATGATCATGTCGTCCATGTATACCTCGAGCATGTCCCTTATTTCTCCCCTGAACACCTTGTTCATCATGCGCTGGTATGTGGCCCCGGCGTTTTTGAGTCCGAAGGGCATTACGTTGTAGTAGTAATTGTCGGTCGGGGTCATGAACGTCGTGTGTCTCTTGTCCGTGTCCGACATAGGGATTTGATTGTATCCGTTGTATGCGTCCATGAAGGACAAGAGTCTGAAACCTGCAGTGTTGTCAACGAGTTTATCTATGTTAGGGAGAGGGAAAGCATCTTTGGGACAAGCCCTATTAAGATCGGAATAATCAACACACATGCGCCATTTTCCATTATTTTTCTTAACGAGGACTACATTAGAGAGCCAGGTTGTGTACTGGGCTTCAGAAATAAAATTTGCCTCTAAAAGGTCTTTTACAGCTCGCTCGGCAGCCTCCGCTTTCTCGGGGGACTGCTTGCGCCTACGCTGTGCTACGGGCTTGACTGCTCGGTCCAAAGCTAATTGGTGACATGCGACCTCAGGGTCTAGACCGGGAATTTCTGCGGCGTTCCATGCGAAGAGTTCGGAGTTCTCCCTGAGGCACATCGCGAGTCGCTTCCTCGTTTCTTCGGGAAATCCTTTGCCTATTTTTACTGCTCTGTCAGGACTGTCGCCCAGAATGACGAGCTCGAACTCTCCGTCCGGGATCGGGCGGAACGGGTGAGCGGGAGTCTGCTCCTTGGTAGGTTTCCATTCTTCAGTTTCGTCCTGACCGATGCGGCAATCGAGGTCGATGGCATTGATTCCCTGGATGGGAGGATCCTCGGCCCTGGGCTTTTTGTTGTTCTTTGTATTGACTGTGGTCTGTCCTTTTACTGCGGCATCGTAACACCTTCGGGCAGCTTCGATGTCGCCGTGGATGGTGACTACGCGGCCTAGTTTGGTGTAGTATTTCATCTTCATATGGACGGTAGACGGGACCGCGGTCAGCTCGACTAGGGTCGGGCGGCCGAGAATGCAGTTGTAAAGAGAGGGACACTCTACGACCAGGAACTGGATCTTGATTTCTCTGGCCGTCTCTTGCTCTCCGAATGTGACGAGGAGTTCGACGTAACCCCAATGCTTCGTCGTGGCCCCGTTGAATCCTTGGAGGTCGGACCCGACGTAGGGGGATAGGTTGGTCTTGTCTAATTTCAGAGTCTTGAAAAGGTGGACGTACATGATGTCCACCGAGCTGCCTTGATCGACCAGAATGCGTCTGACGTCGAACTGAGCCATCTTGGCTCTAATCAACAATGGGATGCCCGAATTCGGGGAACCACCCGGAAGCTCCTCCAAAAAGAAAGATATCGGGTTGGATTTGCCCCGGTATTTTGTCAGTGTTGCCTTTTACTCGGGTGCGGTCAGAAGGAGCTTGTCGAACTTGCGTTTTATTGAAAGTGCGGTGGCCTCGCCGGTCATCCCTCCGCCCGATATGACGAGGGTAGTCGGAAAGTCTTCCCAGGGGCTGAGAGCAGTGATCCGCCCTTCGGGCAGTGTCCCGGGGAAGCTGAAATCCTCTGGTCGTGATATGCAAAGGGCCACCTGATAAGGAGACTCGTCGGGGGGCGTGTCCTCCCGAGGTCTCTTCTTTTCTGGCTCTTCGTGTTTGGAGGTTTCGTTCCTCCTAGTGTATTGCTTAAGATGCCCTTCTTGGATTAAGATTTCTATCGCGTCTTTCAAGTGAACGCAGTCTTCAGTCACGTGCCTGTGGCTTCTGTGGAACCTGCAGTACTTGGACTTATCGGTGTGAGGCTTGGGGGCAGACGATTTTGGGAACCTTACCCTGCCCTGTTTGAAATCGGAGTTGATGCATTCGGCGAGGATGCGCTCGCGGGGAGCTGTCAGTAATGTATACTCGTTGTATCAGCCCGCGGGGCCCCTTCCTTCCCGGGGCTCGCGAGGTTTCTCTTCCCTTCGTCTGTCTCTATTACGACGGAGAATGTTCGGATCTTCGCGCTTGGGGTAATCAGTGTCCCCGGTACTGCGGCTGCTGCGAGCGTTGTGGGCTACCTGTTTCTCCTCGTATCTGATGTAAGCCTGGGCTTTATGCAGGAGGTCATTCAGAGTGCGGGGAGGTTCTATCCCAACGGCTCGGCTAAGCTCGCTCCCGGGCAAGAGTCCCCTCTCGAGGAGATATTTCTTCATGTGTTCCGTGGTATCCACCTCGACAGCCTCTTGGTTGAATTGTTCGATGTACGAGCGCAAAGTCTCATTTTTCTTCTGCACTATGGCTTCAAGAGTCGCCTCTGTCTTGGGGTGGCGTCGGGAGGCTGTGAAATGCCTCGTGAACATGGATCTCATAACTCTCCAGGACGTGATGGACTCTGGGGCCAAGATCTTATACCATACCATGGCCCCTTTCCTGAGGGTTGTTGAGAATAGTCTGCACTTGAGATGCCCGGTGATGTCGTTGCGGTAGTCGAGCATTGCATTGACGTTGTCGACGTGATCGTCGGGGTCGGTAGTCCCGTCGTATATGGCCATATTTGGAGGTTTCACCATGCCTTTGGGGAGTGGAGCTTCCATTATTGCCCGTGATAGGGGGCAGTGCAGGTCTTCTTCGTCGCTCCTTAGTGGAGAGAGCTCGTTGTGATCGGGACTTCGATCGCGCCTTGGTGAGGCTCCCGATCGACCGGAGTCACGGCGGGCACGTGCCCAACTGACGTTAGGCTCTGGGGAGCGACGTCCCCGTTTCTTTGTTGCTTTTGGACGTTGTTGCGTCCTTCTTTCTTGCTGAGGTCGGGCCTCCTTCCGATCAGCCTCTAAGACCATGATTCTCTCATGCTGCTGGTAGAGCATGGAGCTGGCCTGGTTGAGGGCGTTCACCATAACAATCATGGTGGCGTCTCCCTCGACGGGAACGAGGATGGGCTGAAACGCCTCTGTCACCTGGTTTTGAACTTGAGGTGGGTTCCCATTGTTCTCGGGTTCAGGAGACGGGGTGGCTGGGCGCCCATCTCGGGCGCCAGCCTCATGGTATTGCAGATTGTCCTCCATCGTGTAGTCGACGAGGGGACGGTTGCGTTCGTTGAGTTGTTCTCCGGACATGTTGGAAGGATGATGTTTAAGCTTTGATCTTCTGTTGTAGAAGAAGGGGAATCTAGTTTCCCACAGACGGCGCCACTGATCTCACCTGATCAGAAGGACCTTCCAGTGACTTGACGTAACGGCCAAAGAGTGGGAGGAGAAAAGGGGAGGGGGTGTACCTGCAAGGCACTCCAATGCTTAAGTGAGAAGAGGTACAATGAATACTAGGTTGATTTAGCGTGAATTAGATTACCTGACCCTTTAATGAAAAAGGGTATTTATAGTGTGCCCCCAGCGCTGGGCCAAGGTCCCTCTATGGGCCTGGATCAGCTAGGCCCAAGGAGGAACTGCCAAGGAACGCGTGAGAAGCGTGAGGACCTAGCTAAAAGGTCTGGTCCTTGGTTCAACTGCCCCTATCTTTCAGGAGATAATAAAGGGCAGTTGGGTGACGCGGTAATTTGAGCTGGCAGACATGCCCTTTGCCCGTCCTTAGTGCATGCCCGTCGTATAAGCAGCTGGTTCGACCAAGAGGTGCCCCTGCTCGAGTATATGGGCCTCTGCTCGACCGATTGGGTCGTGACCACATACAATCTGGAGGCCCAGTCCAGAACATATTCCTTTATAAAAATAAAAATAAAAACAAAAAAAAAACAATAGAAATAAAAATAAGAAAACTAGAATACTTTAGAAAATAATTTGGAAAGTGGGGTATTTGGGAGGGAAATGGGAAAGAAAAAAAAAACCGTTCTTGGGGATAAAAATTCCCCTTTTCCTTAACACAGTGACATAACATAACATAGTATCCGTATCAAGGTGTTGTTGGTTGAGGCATATGCAGGTGTTACATGAACAAGCTATGTTTTTGTATCACAGATATTCTTCTGCTGCAAAAGTGCAGCATCACAACTTCACTACGAGAGGCGCGTCAACTCCACGCCCTCCTCTTAACTACCTCCAATATCTTTGGCTCCAAATCTCCGTTTCTATACAACAACATCATCTCCATGTATGCTCGCTGCGGTTCACTTAAAGACTCCCACCAAGTGTTCGACAAAATGCATCACAGAACTCTTGTTTCTTACAATGCACTTCTCGCAGCATATTCTCGAGTATCTGAGTATTCCATATATGCCCTTAACTTGTATACACAGATGGAAAATATGGGTCTTAGGCCTTCCAGCATGACTTTTACTAGCTTACTGCAAGCATCTTCATTGCATGGAGATTTATGGGTTGGGTTGTTACTTCATGCCAAGAGCTTGAGGTTTGGTTTTTTGAATGATATTTGTGTTCAAACTTCTTTGCTTAATATGTACTCAAATTGCATGGATTTAAGCTCTGCTGAATCTGTTTTTGGGGATATGAATGAAAGAGATGGTGTTGCTTGGAATTCTTTGATTGTTGGGTATTTGAAGAATGATAAGATCAAGGAAGGTGTTTATCTATTTATTGAAATGATGAGGGTTGGTTTTATGCCGACTGTATACACGTTTTGTATGGTTTTGAATGCTTGTAGTCGACTGAAAGATTGTTTTTGTGGGAGATTGATTCATGCACGGGTAATTGTTGGGAATGTGTCGCCGGATTTACATCTTCAGAATGCGCTGGTTGACATGTACTGCAATGTCGGTGACACGCAGATGGCATATAAGATTTTTAGTAGAATGGAAAACTGGGATTTAGTTTCATGGAATTCTATGATTGCTGGGTATTCTGATAATGAGGACGGAGAGAAGGCAGTGAGTTTCTTTGTCCAGTTGAAGGAATTGTGCTTTCCTAAACCAGATGACTATACTTATGCTGCCATTATATCTGCAACCGGTGCATTCCCGTGTTTCAGTTTTGGAAAACCTCTTCATGCTGAGATTATTAAAGCAGGATTTGAGAGAAGTGTATTTGTGGGAAGTACTCTAGTATCAATGTATTTCAAAAATCAAGAAACTGAAGCTGCTCAGCATGTATTTAATTCAATCCCAGGAAAGGATCCTGTTCTCTGGACTGAAATGATCGCCGGTTATTCTAAAATGACTGACGGAGTGAGTGCAGTTAGATGCTTTTCGGAAATGTATCATGAAGCCCATGAGATTGATGGCTATATTCTCAGTGGAGTTTTGAGTGTCTGTGCTGACCTTGCAATTTTAAGACAAGGTGAAATAATTCATTGTTATGCTTTCAAATTGGGCTATGATGTTGAAATGTCTGTATCCGGGAGTCTAATTGATATGTATGCTAAGAATGGTAGCCTTGAAGCTGCATATTTGGTATTTTCTCAAGTTTCACATCCAGATTTAAAGTGTTGGAACTCAATGCTTGGAGGATATAGTCACCATGGAATGGTAGATGAGGCATTGAAACTTTTCGAGGAGATTACTAAACATGGTCTAGTTCCAGATCAAGTGACATTCTTGACTCTATTGTCTGCATGCAGCCACAGTAGATTGGCTGAGCAAGGAAAGTTACTATGGAATTATATGAACAACATTGGTTTAGTTCCTGGGCCTAAGCACTACTCTTGCATGGTAACTTTGTTGAGTCGCGCAGCGTTACTGGAAGAAGCAGAAGAAATTATCAACGAATCACCTTATTTTGAAGACAATGTTGATTTATGGAGAACTTTGCTAAGTGCCTGTGTTATAAACAAAAATTTGAAAGTGGGAGTTCATGCAGCAGAGAAAGTTATGAGATTGAATGCAGAAGATGGTCCGACGCTTATTTTGCTTTCTAATCTTTATGCTGCTGCAGGGAGATGGGATGAAGTTGCTGATATAAGGAGAAAAATGAAAGGAATGATGGTGGAGAAAGATCCTGGGTTAAGCTGGATTGAGGCTAAGAATGACATTCATGTGTTCTCTTCTGGAGATCAATCACACCCTAAGGTTGATCAGGTGCAGGCTGAATTGCAGAGGCTTAAAGGAAATATGATTAAAACAGAAAATGGTGACGGTGAGGCACAGAATGTATGCTGTATAAGTTACAGAAATTAAGTTTATGCCATAGTGGTGGAATTGAATTATCAGAAACAATGTATATAAAGGGATTGAAGTATTAGAGGTAATAGATAAGGATTGGAGTTTCTATCAATAGAGATATTATGTTGTAGTTTATGGTTTTAAAAAGAGATTGAATACTTTTTGGTGCAATTTTAAAAAAAAAAATGAAATTTGATAGAAATATCCATGCATTCAGATATATAACTTATATTCATCTCTTGTTTGCAAGTTACTTCTTTTTTTTACCAAAAAAATATTAAAGTTACTTCTTTTTTATATATATCATTAAAAATAAAACTATATACTCTATCTGATCCTATTTATACGAGACAAATTATTTTTTAAATTCATACAACACTCAATGTATCTACTCTAATAATAAATCAGATACATTAATTATTCAATGAATTTAAAAATAATAATTTATCTCTTATAAATAGAATTATAAATAGAATCGGAGTATATATTAGACATATTACTATTAGACATGCCTCCGCCACTGTCTCCAAGAAATACTCATATCTTTTTAATCGGTTCAAGGAAACATGAGGGTTGAGTGAAAACCCATTCTAAAATGAAAATCAAAGACAAACTATCCACTTTGAAATATATAAGTAAAACGGAGTCATACAACTGATGTCTAGATCTGATATCTTTTACAACAATGAATGATGGATCAAGTTCAAACTAAAACCAGGAAAGAAGCTATAGCTACAACAATTTGGGAAATTTTAGCATTCAAAATCACCTAACCTAGACAAATGTTTAAAAAAATGGGCACCACAGTAACCCGCTGTAAAAACCTAATGGAAGACATCAGACTAATAGCAAAAATCATTTTAAGATCATCTAACAAGGAAAGACTGATGCTTCAAGTGGTACATTCATATTTGTTTGGTAGCAGAAAAGGGTCTCATCAACTTCATGATTTCAGATTGCTTCTATTATCGCCGAGCAGTTCTGGATTTTGGCCGTGGATTTTTCTGCAATAACATCATAGAAAAGAAAGCTTAAAGAGTGTAGCCATACACGCCATAAAAGAAATCACTGAACCTACAGATCATAATGATTGATTCTAACATAATCTATTAATAAGCCCGAGATGTTAAAGTTTACTTACAGATCCCCCAAAGCTTGCTCCTGATCCTGTTGCAGCACCTGAGTAAGAAAAAACGGTCAACATGGTTTGAAGATAACATTAAGAAAGATGAATTGAATCCCAACCACCCTCCTTTTTTCTTGTCATGATAAAATGTAAGGGTGACATCAAGTTTCAGTTTCTTTTTTATCTCTTGCAGTCAAATTCAATAATAATACAATCAATTATTTTAATCAGGTTTTGCGAGGAACTCAACAATTGGATTCCAAAAGAAGAACTTTATTACGAGATATGAAAGAATAGGAGATCTCTCCTCCAAGGGTTTCCCCCTCACAATAGAGTCACTGCTCATGTTTACATTATTCAATAATGATCAACTCTTACTTCATATCCTCCTATTTATACAAATAGCCCTATAACAACTTTAACTAACTTCTAGAACAATCCTTGACTACTGGCAGGTCTTCAGAAGGAACCGGACCAACTAGTCAGAATGGAAAAGGGAATCTGCCCGACTGCTAGATCAAACTCAAATGGCCCTAAACAACTGTTCCAAAACCAGTATTTGAGCCAGAAAAGAAAACCAGTAGAACCATGCAAACTTAACATGTTTAAACCAATTATTATTATATAATGAATGTAACAGTTTAAACTGTCACTTATCTGGTTTCCTTCTATGAGTGTGTTGGGAGACCTCCAATTATTAATGTATATGTTAGGTGTAGGCCCAAGGTCCAGTAAATTAGGCCCAAATTATATAATTAAGTGTAATGTATTTAAGTAGAATAAAGAATGAGAAAGTCTCTCATTCAGTTTATTATTGGTTGGATTGGTTTGGGAGAGAATAGGCTCTCTAATCCTAGTGGTTGTAATTAATAATACAGTTATTGTGTATTGTGTAACTGCTACTGCAGGGGTTAACCTCCGGTTTAATTACAGGAAAGTATTATATTCAAGTTTAATTACAGGAAAGTATCTATAACCCAAATTCAATCTCAATCCTATTAACATGCCCAATGGAGGAAAAATAAGAGCTTGTCATACAAGGGTTTGGCTTCAGTTAAAATCAAGATGAGACTAATAGATAATGAGAAGTTCGGACTATTCTTGCAACCGGTAGAGATATGGGGTACCAATTCTTGCAACCGGTAGAGACATGGGGTACCAATTCTTGCAACCGGTAGAGACATGGGGTACCAATTCTTGCAACCAATTGAAACATGGGGTACCAATTCTAGCAACCGATAGAAACATGGGGACCAAATATTTATTTATAAACCCGTCCTATGTATATTAAGTTTTTTTACATATGGTTATAAATTAATAAACCAATTTAATACAATATAGATGTATATATGAAATTTATGTTCAACTCTGGTTCAACTCTAGCTGAGCCTCAACCAAAACCCTCTATCTTTACCAGTACCCTAACTGGTTTGGTTATTATGAACAGCAATTTCAATGACCTGGTTGTAAACAAGAATTGCTTCAAAAAAACAGTGAACTCACATTTACTAATCATTTTAATCATAAGCAAATATAAAAGAAAATTTGAAAAATATAACAGGACCGGCAGAGTATTGGGCACATACAAAGCTTCAAAAAAATCTTGAGGTTGAGTATAACCCACAAGATACAAGACTAAATTTCAGAAAATTCTAACGATTGAATTTAGTATTAGGATGGAATGCAAGTAAATCACTAGTAATATACAGATATGGGTCAACTGTATTTTCAGTTCTAGGGATATTTTCGTTATTAAAGATACTGAAACACAATATCTAGTTATAAGAAGCTGGTTATTTATAGATTGGGCCTTGAGCTGTGGACTAATTGTAACTACCCCCAAGTTTAACATTATCTATTTATGTCATATAACCAACTACACAAAATATATAACTAACGAAGAGATTACTTCAATATATGATGTCTTTTCTTAGATGTGACGCTTAAGTTAATTTCTTATACAATACTAATTTTCCCATATAAGTGATGAGATTCCATTTGCTTAGCAAGAAGCACGGATCATTCACCTTATCAAATTCCTAATAATTCCTTGCCTGAATATTTCAAAAATTCCACAAAACCCCAACCTTGCAGGCTAACCCTTAATTTTTTTACTTGAACTACTCTGACGTCAAATATTATTTAGGAGCCCTAACTTCCCTTAACTTTTTCCTTCAGGGATCTCAAGAAAACCTAATATTGATCTTTTAAGTCCTCTCTTCTTTTGTCAAAAATAAGTCCTATGTCTTCTGCTGTGCTACCTTAGCCTTGATTTTCAAAACAATTTACATCTAAAACAACTACGTAATTTGTTAACGCTTGAACATAAGGTAATTAAGACAAAGTATGAACCAAGAAAGTACCTGAAGCAAATGGAGTTGAAAAGAGTGAACTTGCAGCTGGAGTTGAGCTAAACAATGGAGTATTATTACCGAACAGAGAGGGAGTTGATGTCGCACCAGGTAGCGATGATGATGCAGAACCAAAAAGTGAGGTTTGAGGCATAGCACTAGAGGATGCAGAACCAAAAAGTGAGGTTTGAGGCGTAGCACTAGATGATCCAAACCATGAGGTTCCTTGAGCCGGAGTCGTTGGTGTTGCAAACAAAGATGACATAGATGACGATGGAGCTGAAGTCGGTGTGTTAAAAAGAGACAAACCACTTCCTGTTGACAAAGATGAAGTTGTTGCAGCAGTCTGTTGGGCAGTCAATGCTCCTTGAGTTCCTGAACTGGAAAACAACCCAGCAACTTGAGTTGAGGGTTGTGAATTTGCAGGTAAATGCAATGTCGGATGAACTCTTTTTGATGCAGCTTCTTGTCTTGCAGTTTCTCGCCGGTCAGCCTCTAGAAATGGATCATTCACCTCCCCTCGGCGGCGCTGATCAGCTAGGTATACTGATTTCATAGATTCCATGTACTGATGAATGCTCTCCACCTGAATAAGCATTATTAAGTAACATATTATTACCATAAATTAGAATTGGTAAATATTATGAAGCACAGTTTTATGTCTGCATGAGAATTTTTTGAACAGGACAACCATGTGTTACACCAAGTTTTGGTATTGTTTGATACACAGTAGGAAATGGAAGATGGTGCAAAGTATAGCATTTTGATAGGAATTGTTATTTTACAGATAAACAATGAAGACTAGCTCCTTACAAGAACATAAACTACAGAAAATAAAGGAAATATCATAGAAGCAGCCCTATGACATTAGCTATCATATTATTAAACAATGATCTGACATTAGCTATCACAGAAAATAAATGGAAGAAAAAAAAATCTCTTGGTATGTTAAATTTAAAAATAGACAAGTACAAAGGAAAAGATACAAGTAAGTGATTAAAGTGTCAAGATTCAAAAGTTCTACGGTCATAAATTTCCATGTCATATTCTGAAAGTAATAACAAATAGAGTTTAATTCATAAGATTTATATCGAAGTGCATACACCCATAGCAGTATGGTGTGATGTCGCTTTAAAAAGTTATATACTTTACCTTTGCAGCCACGTGAACAAAAAAGTCATGCACATTTGTCATGACTTTGGGAAGAGACTGCAATAACGAGGATCCATTATTAGAAGCATTTTTTTCAGATTCTAGGAGAAGCAGCTGCTCTAACTCTTGAATCCACTGATGACATTCACCAAGATATTTCTCAAATCGAAGAATTGTTTGCTGTAAAAAGGGTGATGGTTTCTTCGGAAGACCACTGTAGAAATCAAAAACGGGCACTATAGATGTAGATGTTGGTTGGCTGTTCAAACTAGGTGTCGTTGCTCCAGGGGTCTGTGATGGGGCAGTGGCACTTGATGCTCCCCCACTAGGATGATGGAACCTTGGACGTAAGATCATAAAGGATCGAACAGCAACCTCTGTATTACGTAACATATCTTTAACAACTGACATCAACTCATGTAGCAAAGTTTTCTGCCGTTCCATAGCAGTGCTGATTCCACCAAGTTCCTATTAAACATCAGAAAATATCTGTTGTTATTCCATGAATAGATCCCATTAAGCAAAATATTAAGAGAGAAGGGAGCAAGTTAATCATTTCAAAACATTGTTACAATGAAAAACTGCTTAGCAATAAGTGAAAAGTAAACAGAAATAGAACACTGGTTTAAACCACATCATAAAAAACCAGCATACAACATATCTCAAAAATAGGCTTGTAGGTCTGGTCAGTGGCATTTGATGCATCCATTTCTCAATGCTAATAATAACCACACGCCCTTAGATGACAAACTAAAAAAACTCAATGGTCAAAGATCTTGTTATTGAGGTCGCTTACATTGATAGGACCCTGAGTTGGGCCTAAACCAAAACAACTAAGCTGAATAGGGAAGTTAGAAGAGTAGTGGTGACGTGGCATATGACTCTCCTAGCATTCTGTAATGAGGGAACTGTCTATATGATAAGAGCGAGATGGGTGAGGAAAGGCATGAAATTTAATGTGCCACAACTGTAAAACAATAATACATACTCTCTTTTTGTGCCTATTTAGCACATATATTCAAACAAAATCATAAGCTAGTATTTTCAATATGCCTCAACTAGAAAACATCAATCCATACATTTTTCGCCAACATAAAAGTTACATTTCTGATTTGTATAAAAAACGGAATAGATAGATAATCAACAAAGTGGTGTAAGAGATAACCTGAACAATATGGCTTGCATCAACCTCAAATCCATCATTCGAAACCGAAGAATCATAAAGCCGATTACACTGATCAAGTCTCTGGCTTTCATCTCTATATTCCAATACCCGTTCCCTGTGTAACAGATAATCTAATAAGCAACTAAAATCATAACATAATAATAATCATCAAATTAAATTTTTTTTTTTTTTTTAAAAACTTTAATTTGAAGAATGAAGTGGAAGATTAGAACATATACTCGATCTGAAGAAGAAACTTCTGGGAATCAGGATGTAGATCCGCCCAATTGGTGCTATAACTGGCAGGAGTTTTATCGTTAGTGAACAAAAACAACTGTTGTTGCTGTTGCTGTTGTTGAAATTGTTGTTGTTGTTGTTGAAATTGTTGTTGTTGCTGCTGCGGCTGCTGGAACAAATTGCTCTGCTGTTGAAAAGGAGATTGTTGTTGCTGTGGTTGAAAAAGAGACTGCGGTTGCGGTTGCTGAGGAGTGGAGAACAACGAAAGTGACATTGTGAAAAGCGATATCAGAGAGTGAAGAAAACCTCAAAACAAAACCCTTTGTTAAACCCTAGGAACAGAATGGGAAAAATTGAGAAGGTTTAAGCGTTACTGAAATCTTCGAATCGAAATTGTAAGAATTTGATGTTGAAGCATTGGGAGTGGACGGGGTTTGAGGGTTTTTGTTTCGCGAGTCTGAACCAAATTCTCAAATCCCGCCCGGTTCAGAATCACTGCCTTGTGCTGAAAAATAAAAATTGTTTTTTTTATCGTATTTCATTTTACTTTTCAAATTTTATGTTATGGTTTTTTTCCCAATTCAAATTTTCTTTAAAAAAAAATTAGTAAAAGACCCGTGCGGATATTAGATTTCATTTTACTTTTTAAATTTTATGCTGTTTAAATTTTATGCTATGGTTTTTTTTCCAATTCAAACTTTCTTTTACAAAACTAGTAAAAGACTCATGCATACAAAAATTATTGATAGAGATGTGGTATAAAAATTATAGATTTAATACTGTTAATTGATTAGTCATTTCATCTCAACAACCAACTTTTCTAATTTAACTAATTTATATAAAACTCCACAAAAAAAAATTATACTTGTCCTAACTGTAACTCTTAAATCTTATTTCAGGATGGTTGGTAAAAAAATCTTTCAGCTTTGGGTAACATAAAACCAAACAACTTGGATGGGAAAAGTACCATATATCTGTTTCCAACTGCAATTCTTCTATGCAAATAAAACTTGGACAAAACAATATGAGAAGTTATATTTTTAGAGAACTTGATTAACCAACCATCAGCTTATTAGTAGTAACAGTACATATATAGAGCAAAATGAAGATTAAGTAAACTGCTATAACAAATTGAAGGTTAGCTATGAGATTCCTGCATCGACCGACGTTGTTGTGTGATAGTAGACTTTGAGGAGAAGACATATACTGACTTTGTTGGGAGTGATTACGAAAGAAGACAACGCGTTATTTTAATTGGTTGCTACGATTCTGGATCACAACTCTGAAACAATATCTACAACTGGTGAAAGATAAGTTGTTTTCGTGACCGTAGATGTTTGCTTTTATGTTGAAAGAAACTAAAATATGAAATGTGATCAATGTCATTTCTATTCGCGTTTCATTTAATTTCTTCATTCATTTCTTCTTGCACTTGTGTTTTATTTTCTCCATATTTCACTCAGTAGTGTTTCTGCATATCATGTACATGATTTAAAAGGCATTTAGGGATAACATTCATTCGGGATTAATATATGTGTGTGGTTGAGATTAATATTTGTTTTA
This sequence comes from Lathyrus aphaca, assembly GCA_963966055.1. Lineage (NCBI taxonomy): Eukaryota > Viridiplantae > Streptophyta > Magnoliopsida > Fabales > Fabaceae > Lathyrus > Lathyrus aphaca. The sequence goes on along the minus strand of OZ014523.1, from coordinate 525,552,101 downwards.
ATAATACAATAATTTTGAAGACTACCTATAAGCTCTTATGTTCCATGCATATTATTTTACTCTGTTATGCATAGATTCTGATCTCACCAATTTGCATAAAATGTATGATATATCTAAATGTATATTTCGAGAAAAAGTGGAAAATAACCATACACTTTTTCACTTATTCAAAAGTGGAAAATAACCAATTCTGATATCACCTATAGTAAAATTAACCTGACAAAATATCCATACACTTTTCACTATAATACCTATAATAAAATTAATCTAAGTAAATATCCATACCGTTTTTCACTTTTTCATTATAACACATACATTAGCACATATGTTATTATATTCGGTTAATTAATTTTCTAAAATAATCACCAGTGTCAATACTTCATAGTTAAGAAAAACTACAGGGTGCAGGTCATCTCCAAGAAGGACTTCACAATATTGCAGATCCACTGCCCGGGCGGCAGTCCCCACGACCAACATATTTTCCGCAACCTCTTTGAAGTGGCCTTGATAACCTAGCCCTCACTTTTGCCAGAAAGAAGATGAAAGCATTATAAACTATCAAATTTAACTGCATATATCATTTTAAAATGCCATACACCCTCTTCTCCCCTTCATCCAACTCGATATTAGTAATGCTTTCAGTGTATCTTATAGTTGTATCATGTGACCCAAAGGTAACAAACTCATAGTCTTTCCTACGAGTAGCTGGCATGTTCATGGCAGGTTAAGTCTTTTCAACCTCGTTGTATTTCTTGAGAAGACTCCATACATAATATTCATCCCGTGAAGGAGGAAATGCATCAATAAATACAGTTTTAACATGAATTTGACCAGAATTTATCAACAAAATGAAGTATAATAGCATATAATTCGCTACAAGGATAGTGTGCTTTGTCCTTAAATAGTTCTTAAACACAATATAATATATTGAATTATGCAATTTAACAATCAACCATAAAACAATTATTTTTTTATAAACAGGTAATTTGATGTTACAGTTACAAATATATATATATATATATATATATATATATATATATATATATATATATATATATATATATATATATATATATATATATCAAGTAAATGAACACAATTTAGATAATTAAATGTAAACAACAAACAAATTTAACCACCATTTGCATTGGAACTTGGGAGAAATATTTCAGAAAACAAAATGCTCAACTGCAATTAAACAACTACATGTGTTCAATTTAAAAATCCATTGACAATAACAGAGGAGTTTATATTCAGAGAAATACCTGGGACATTATTTCATCACCATGAGCTTTCATTTGTGCATAAAAAAGTGTCGGACCAAAAGATAACAACAAATAATTCAAATTAGTAACTAACACAACTTAACAACTGCAATGCAGTCTAGAATAACTCCAAGTCACTTTGACCTTCTAGCTCCACTTCTCAACCCTGGAATCTTCTCCCAATTCAAATCATAGGCCACCTTATAGACCCCCAAAATAGACTACGCGACAAAATTAACCAAAGTGAATAAAAAAACCAGACCAACGCAATTATCTAGAAAAAATTTTCAACAACAACAGAAGGTCCTTCTTTCACCATTTATGGAATTCATATTTCATTTATGGAATTCATATTTCAATATGCCTACAAACCTATCAAATTTATGAAGCACAAGTTTCAATCGATAATCGTAATATGATCCCGCAGCATAAGATGAATGTTGGTTCCTTCAATAATCATGGAAGTATCAAGCATGTTGTCAATTGATATTTTGACATTTTGCATAACAGTAAATAACACAAATCATACTTTCTTTCAAACAAACAAATGCACAATAAATAACTAAGTTTTGGCATAGTAGTAAAAGATGCAACTCAATTATTAAACAAATACATGAATCATCATCTAGGAAAACTCTCCTCACTACTTAGTTAATTTAATCTAGCGGAGAATACTGAGAATAACTCTTCTTACAGAATAAGACCCTTCTACAAAATAAGGTATAATCCTTGGCTTATGATCAAATAAACTTTTCACCAATTCTTTAAGGGCTCGTGATTAACTAATGATGCTAGCTTGGTAGGAACTACCCTATTAACCGATCTAGTTGAGAATGAATTGGTAGTTAGTTTTAAGAAATTAAGATGAAACCATTTGTTTTGTACTGGCAGGTATTGCAGGGTCCCAAGATAAACATGTATGAAAAGACATATAATATTATGATGCAGGATGTCTTATGCATAAGAATAGTAAAAATCAGTACAACAAACCTGTGGTTTTATTGTCTTCCATATTGATGTAGCTGAAAAGGGAAAGAAGTCAACTCATAGCAGCCTGTTACTGATATGAGTGCAATGGATTGGAGCAGCTCCCAGTGCTTTGTACTCTTAAAACCAATGGATTATTGCTTTAATATTGGGATTTTTTACTGTGATACCCCTCTTTTGAAAATAAAACACCAATATACCCCCTTTTGAAAAAAAAAATTCCAAAGTGCCCCAATTATAATGTGTGCTCGGCCTCTTGGATGGGGAGCATGTGAAGGGAAAATGCTATGGGTGTGCTCGGCCAATGGGATGCCAAGCACCCAAATATTTTATTATTTTTTCGTTTTTCATAATTTTAAATGTTTTTAATTGTTTTTTTTATAATACTTTTAATAATAATAATTTTAATAATATATTTTAATAATATATTTTATTAATAATAATTTTAATAATATATTTTAATAAAAAAAATTATTTATTCTATAACTACAAAGATTGATTAAAAAATATTTTTTATTGAATATGGATTAAAAAATATTATTGAATATATATTAAAAAATATTTATTATTGAATATTTATTATTAAATATATATTATACCAAAATCCTCATAACTAAACTATTTAATTTATTAAATATTGATAATTAAGTGAATAAAAATAATTATTTATATTATTTTTAAATAATACAATGTAAATATTTATTGATACAATCTAAATAATAGAACATCATTGATTACATTTCATTAATTATTTGTGACCGCCTGTTCCACAACCAGGTTTTCTTATGATTCGTCTTGGTCTTGTCGGGTCCCTTTGAGGTGGTGATGGATGAGGAGGAGATGAATCGGATGACATATCTTCGTTGTTATGTGTTACGGGAGGGTCCACATTAGCCATAAGATCTTCAATATTATAATTTGGCATATTCAAAAGTTGGTCATCCGTGAGCAAATAATGTTGGAATGACGTTCCTTGTTGTGAGGTGGTTTCAGGTTGAGTCTCTTGCATTGGTGGGTAATAGACATTTTCAGTGGTGAACATGGACGTGGGTTGGGAATACATTGTGTTATTAGTGTGTTGTTGGAATTGTGGGTTTGATTGTTGGAAGTTTGGTGGGGGAATTGGAGAAAACTGTAAGGGTGGTCGATAAGTGGATTGTTGGTGGAATTGTTGGTTGTAGGGGTAGTTTGGTTGTTGGAATGGAGTGTATGGAGTTTGATGTTGGGATGTGGTTGCATAAAAGGTGTGTTGTGTGTGATGGTATGTTTGTTGTGTGGATGAAGTTCCCTGTCCCCCAAATTGAGATGTATATGTTGGTGGAACATCTTCATATTGAGAGACGGTCGTGTGTTGGGTTTGGTAAGAGGCACGTTGGCGGGGGTTGTTCAGAAATTGCTCGGGAGCAACATGGACATATGGTATTGAGTGTAACCAATTCAAATAATCTTGACTTGGCTTATGCTCACCCATTACCGTCGTACCCTCCAATACTAAATTCCTTCTATTTCTCCATTCACTCACTGCGTCTTTGTTTAGTTGCTGCCAATGGACTTTTGGGGCCTTTTTCATATTCATTTCATGTTCTTCCCTTAAACACCTTGGTTCGGAAGGGATCGGTTGTTCCAACCCAAACTGGAGTTTAACTCTGTCTGTCTGATGCATCTCAACTATAAAGAAGCATACGATATGAGTTGTTGCACTCCAGATTTGTGAATCCCTAAGATTTGGCACCGGGAATTCTAGGTAAGGCCTCCAAATAAACTGGAAAAAAAAATTAAAGTTAGATAATAAATAATAAGTAATGGAAAATATATAGGTTGTATTGTTTCAAACTTACATCGCGTGCCTCCATGTGATCTATTACGATTCGATATCCACGAAGATCATGACGCGGATTATTCCGATAATTCATTCCTCGATGACACTACCTTGCATTTAAAAAATAAAATGTTAGGTATAGTTTAATAAATGTTGTGTATAATTTATTAAGAAGCGTAAATTTGGAGTAGTAATACCTTTGAGCGTATGGAAATGACGGATTCACTGTAGTAATGGGTGCAAGCAGAGGTATACGTGTGAATGCCCAGATTTGGAGTAATAATACGCACCCCCCATGCTTTTAACATTGTTGTAGGACGCCTTGTACATATTTCTGTACAATGTAGCCAAGCAAGCCGACCCCCAACTATATTGGCCGCATGTTTGTAGATCACCCACCATAGGTATCCATGATGAATGCAACAGGTTGTGACTTTTGTCTGGGCACAACAAAGTACCAATGATGCGTAGAATATAAAGTTTGGCACATAATGAAGGAAAATAGAGATCTAAACGCAGCGGAAAACAAAAATTTTCCTTTAGTGATCCTTACGAATGAGCATGGTCAGTGATAGAATCGTTACCTCTTTGTGGCGATTCAGATCTTTGATGCAGCGATCACAAGCGTTGATGAAGTGCAACGCCTCTACTCAGTCCACACGAATAGCTTCCGGTCACAGTGCTAGCTGCTTACGAACGGAATTATTTGAGTGAGAATCAAAAACGAAATTGCATCAAGTGAAAGCTTCATCACAAGGGTTCCTTTTATAGACTCTCTTGTGGGCTGCGGGCTAAAAGCCCAATTCACATGATCCATAATAATATTATATATTATTATAATAACTATTATTATAATAAATATATTTATTTTATTATTATTTTATAACCATTATAAAATAACAATAATTATTATTATATTATCCGAATTTCTATTTTCACTTAAGTGCACCGTACCTTACGGTGTTCCTTTGATTTCTCTATCTCTCATCAAACTGTCCTTATGTGTGTGACCCTGTAGGATTTCGTAACGTTGGTAATTATATTAAATTATATATTTAACATAATAAACAGTGAGCGGTATCTAGCAACACATCACTGCTACCCAAGTCACGAAAATGTCATGTGATCTGACAAAACCTTTTTCGTGATAATATATGTTTGTACAATTTCCCTTTTGCCCCTATGTCTATATTGAACACAAGGCATACACTGTGTCATCCTTGTCCAGTTCAATATTGGGCCCTTAGACATTTCTCCTGTTATGCAGGATTGGCAAATTCCATCTAGGACACTCATGTCCCTCAGCATGCTTCGTGGAGTGCCCATCAACTGTCTTTATGATCATCCAGTTACGGATAATGTTTGATCAGCAATAAAGCACCCGACTCTACATCTAGGGTCCATAGTGGTTTCAGGTCGAAGGGTGGTAATACACCATTATCACCATGAGAATAACTTATGACACTTTGCATAACATACTATGTAGTATTCTCATAGCGGGTCAATCCGGTATAAATATTACTCCTAATATTTATACCTATGTCAAGACTTGATAACTCTTTATCCATGATCCATGAGATGTGATCATCAGTCTATCTTCATAATAGTCTCAATGCTTTAATGTTATCCCACTTTGCAATAAAGCTTGACTACGGATATTTTAAGAATAATGTCTTTATGTTTAATGGGATCTCATGATTAAGTCACACTTAACATTTCATTAAACAGACTAACTATTCTAGGGACTTTATTATTCTGAAAGACAAACATAATAAAGAAATGCCTTTTATTATTAAACGAATAATCCGATACAAGTACCAAAAAGTATTGGCCTCTAGGGCTTACACCAACAATCTCCCACTAGCACTAGAGCCAATTAGGCATACCCTTAATACCCATAGATCTAGTATGACCATCATGCTTCTGTTGCGCAAGAGGCTTTGTTAATGGGTCAGCGATATTGTCAAGTGTAGGTACTCTGCATATCTTCACATCTCCCTGATCGATTATCTCTCGAATGAGGTGATAACGCTTAAGTATGTGTTTGGATCGTTGGTGAGATCTAGGCTCCTTAGCTTGTGCGATAGCACCATTGTTATCACAATATAAACCAATGGGATCCACAATGCTTGGGACTATGCCAAGTTCACTAATGAACTTCTTGATCCAAACAACTTCCTTTGCTGCATTTGAGGCAGCAATATACTCGGCCTCAGTTGTAGAATCAGCAACTGTTTCCTGCTTTGAACTTTTCCAGCTCACAGCGCCACCATTGAGACAGAACACATAACCAGATTGTGATCTAAAATCATCCTTATCTGTCTGGAAGCTAGCATCAGTGTAACCAATTACATCAAGCTCTTCCTGACCTCCATATATCAAGAATGAATTCTTAGTCCTTCTCAAGTACTTAAGGATATTCTTGACAGCTACCCAGTGAGCATCACCGGGATCAGATTGGTACCTACTCGTTGCACTTAATGCATACGAGACATCTGGTCGAGTACATAACATGGCATACATGATAGATCCTATTGCAGATGCATATGGAATCTTATTCATGCGATCCCTTTCTTCCTTAGTTGAAGGGGATTGTGTTTTTGATAAACACAGACCATGTTGCATAGGTATGAATCCTTTCTTGGAATCATGCATATTAAAGCGTCTCAACACTTTATCTATGTATGTACTCTGACTTAGGCCAAGCAGTTTTTGTGATCTATCTCTATAGATCCTAATTCCTAATATATAGGCTGCTTCACCTAGGTCTTTCATAGAAAAACAATTCCCTAACCAAGTCTTCACTTGTTGCAAGGTAGGGACATTGTTTCCAATGAGTAATATGTCATCTACATATAATACCAGAAACACGATCATGCTCCCACTAACCTTCTTGTAGACACAAGGTTCATCTTCATTTTTGATGAATCCATATTGTTTTACGGTTTCATCAAAACGAAGATTCCAGCTTCTGGAAGCTTGCTTCAATCCATAGATTGATCGCTGTAACTTGCATATCTTTTGGGCATCTTGTGGTATGTCAAATCCTTCAGGTTGTGTCATGTACACATCCTCAAGAAGATTCCCATTAAGGAAAGCAGTTTTGACATCCATCTGCCATATTTCATAATCATGATATGCAGCGATGGCAAGTAAAATCCGAACAGATTTAAGCATTGCAACTGGTGAAAAGGTTTCATCATAGTCAACCCCATGAATTTGTTTATAGCCTTTTGCAACCAGTCTTGCTTTATAGGTATGTACCTTACCATCCATGTTAGTCTTTTTCTTGAAGACCCACTTGCATCCTATAGGGTTAACTCCTATAGGAGGTTCTACCAAGGTCCAAACCTGGTTTGTGTACATGGAATCCATTTCAGATTTCATGGCTTCTAGCCACTTCTCAGACTCAGGACTAGTTATGGCCTCTTTGTAGGTCACAGGCTCATCTTGATCCATGAGTAATACATCACCCTGATCACTTATGAGATATCCATATCTCTCAGGTTGGTGACGTGTCCTGCTTGACCTACGATGGTCTTGTTCTACTTGAGCAGGTTGGTCTTCCACAACTACTTGTGTTTCCTGCTCTAGTTCCTCCATAGGTGTTTCAATGTTTTGTGATTCTTGAATTTCTTCAAGCTCTATTTTCCTCCCACTGTTTCCTTTGGAAATAAAATCCCTTTCCAGAAAGACTCCAGTTCGAGCGACAAACACTTTGCCCTCAGAAGGATTGTAGAAGTAATATCCTCTTGTTTCTTTAGGATACCCCACAAATAAGCATTTGTCAGATTTGGGCTCAAGCTTGGTTGAAATTTGTCGTTTGACGTAAACTTCGCAACCCCAAATCTTCATGTAAGACATATGTGGTTTCTTACCACTCCATATCTCATATGGTGTCTTATCAACCTTTTTGGATGGAACACGGTTAAGTGTGTAAGCTGCTGTTAATAATGCATGTCCCCAAAAGGAGTTTGGAAGATCGGCGTGACTCATCATGGATCGGACCATGTCTAACAAGGTTCGATTTCTTCTCTCAGATACACCATTCCATTGTGGTGTTCCAGGAGGAGTAAGTTGGGATAGAATCCCATACTCTTTTAGATGGTCATCAAATTCTAGGCTTAAATATTCACCGCCTCGATCTGATCGAAGAACTTTAATATTCTTACCTAGTTGGTTTTGTACTTCATTCTTGAATTCCTTGAACTTTTCAAAGGACTCAGATTTGTGTTTCATTAAATACACATATCCGTATCTACTGAAGTCATCAGTAAAAGTGATGAAGTACTGAAAACCTCCTCTGGCTGGTATGTTCAGTGGTCCACATACATCAGTATGTATGAGTGCCAAAAGATCATTAGCCCTTTCACCTTTTCCTGTGAATGGGGACTTTGTCATCTTTCCAATTAAACAAGATCTGCATGTCTCATATGATTCATAATCAAAAGAGTCCAAGAGTCCATCTTTATGGAGTTTGGAAATGCGTTTCTCATTTATGTGGCCTAATCGACAGTGCCAAAGGTAAGTTGGATTCAACTCATTAGGTTTCAACCTTTTAGTATTAATGTTATAAATTGGCATTTCAAGATCAAGGACATATAGTCCATTATTCATTTTTGCAGTAGCATAGAATATACCATTCAAATAAATGGAGCAACAATTGTTCTTTATTATGAATGAAAAACCAAACTTGTCCAAACAAGAAACGGAAATAATATTCCTGCTAATTGCAGGTACATAATAACAGTTCTCTAACTGAATTATTAAACCACTAGGTAAAGTTAAAACATAAGTTCCTACAGCTAAAGCAGCAACCTTTGCTCCATTGCCAACTCGTAGGTCAACTTCACCTTTTGCCAAATCTCTACTCCTTTTTAGCCCCTGCACATTAGTACAAATGTGAGAACCGCATCCAGTATCTAATACCCATGATGCAGAAGTAGATAAATTAATTTCAATAACAAAAATACCTGAATTTGAAGTCTCTACTCCATTTTTCTTATCTTCCAGGTACTTTGGGCAATTTCTCTTCCAATGTCCGGTCTTACCGCAATGGAAGCAAGTGCCCTCCTTTGCTATTCCTCCACTAGGCTTCAAAACAGGAGGAGTGGGTTTGGGTTTGGCAACTTCCTTGCCTTTCCCTCTACCACCCTGTTTGATGGGCCTCTTGTTCTGTTTCTTTCCATTACTGACCATCAGAATGGATTTCCCTTTTGTCTTCATATTCTGCTCAGCAGTTCTCAACATGCCTAGCAGTTCTGGAAGACTTTTGTCCAAGTCATTCATATTGAAATTCAGGACAAACTGACTGAAGCTCTCTGGCAACGATTGCAAGATCAGATCAATCGCAAGTTCTTTTCCAAGGGGAAACCCTAATCTGTCAAGGTTCTCCACATACCCAATCATCTTGAGTACATGGGGACTTACAGGGGCTCCCTCAGCTAACTTGCTGTTAAAAAGGGACTTTGAAACCTGAAACCTCTCATTTCTTGCTTGCTCTTGATAAAGCATTTTCAGATGTCCGATCATATCGAACGCAAACATGTTCTCGTGTTGCTTTTGCAACTCAGAGTTCATGGTAGCAAGCATGAGGCAAGCGGTTTCATTGGCATCATCGAAATGCTTCTTATAAGCATCTCTTTCTGCCTTTGGTGCAGAACTAGGAGGTTCCTCCTCAGGAACTGGTGTCTCCAAGACATACAGCTTCTTATCGTGCTTGAGGACAATCCTCAGATTACGGTGCCAATCCAGGAAATTTATCCCAGACAATTTTTCCTTATCTAGGATGGATCGCAAAATATTGTTCGATGTGTTTGTTGTCATGGTAATCTACAAGAGAAATATGAAAATATAAGTATCATTAAAACAACATATTTAATTAGGCCTTTAATCAAATATGCTCCCACTATTTTATTCAAAACAAATGACCCTCATCATTTGATTCGGAAAATCCCGTTGGAAGACTTTCTAGTGGGTCGAGATCCATGTTTCACTTTGTTTTAAGTCAGCGTTAGGCTGATTACACAAAACTAAGTTATTTAGGTAGGAACTCCTTCCAATTGTATCTCATACAACTCTCGAATATTTTCAATTGGGTGAATAACTCCTTATTCTGATCCATCACATGAATCATTCCCAATTCTTGCTTCTAAACATGTATAATCTTATTATAATTTGTTTAGTTAAGTTTGACCCATTGTTTTAGCAATTGGATATTACAATTATCCCATCACACCTTACTAATATAGAACATGCACCTCGCGTAGGCGAAACCTACAATGCTCGATACTAGTCTTGATGAGTGCTAAAAATTGGAAAGCATAAACTTAATATTTAATTTTGAGGGATTTTGTTATTAGTTTGATCTCACCGGCTTAACATGCAAAACGTCTCTCACATGCATCAACATACAATTACATGCATCAACATACATATAAAAAGATACAATTATGGCCCCTAACGCAATTGTTCTCTCAAGCCAATGAGAGAACCTAAGCTAACCTAATAACGATCTAAGCTTCTCCAAGCATGATCTCCAAGGTTATCCTCCTTTAATATTGAATACTTCTTTTTTCTTCATAACATAATATTACATTACATATAAGAAAACTCGTTTTACATACGAGGGAGTGAGATGAGAAAAGAAGTTACATAAAGAGATTGAGAGAGAGGCACGACTCGCAGGCCGTATTTAAAAATCCCAAAACAATAATAAAGGATAAACTAAGGCCATAACTGATCACCACAAATAAATAATAATAAACACACTTTTATTATTAGTTTAAAATTCCGATAATTAAATAAACTAAATTAAATTTCGGCTGATTGATCACACTTTGCAGACTTAGCCGGGGGTTCCGCTGCCCGGTCAGCGGACGGTGGTTCTTCAACGAAAAATTTTATGAACACTTCATTGTATTTCACGTCGTTTCCTGCACAACTTTTGTGCATTTACAACCCCAACCGGAAAAGTCTGCGGCAATACAACACTTGTACTGCCATTAATCCTAATGCAACAATTTCATGCCGTCAAACACAACTCGATTGATAACTCAATATGATAGATCAACATGTCATTGCTTCACCATACTAACGTCGGATTCCGAAGCGAATGAAAATGATGATCTTTCAAAAGAATTACAATCCTTATGTGATTGAATGGATGAAATCAAAACAGTATATCCCATATACCATCTTTGCATCAGAATTTCTTATATCTTATATAAAAGTGATCGATCTAATTGTGTAACCTATGGATGATCAATGTATCGCACAACTTCACCATACTAATGTCGGTTTCTGAAGCATAATCAACATCAATCATCCAAATCGTACACAACAGATGCCAAATTTAATTAATCGTTTATTGTTAAATTCGTTCTGTGTTTTAATCGAATCAAATACAGAAAAAAAAACGGAAATTTAACAGCTATCAGATCCATGGTTTCGTAAGTGGCTCTGATACCACTGAAGGAAAATAGAGATCTAAACGCAGCGGAAAACAAAAATTTTCCTTTAGTGATCCTTACGAATGAGCATGGTCAGTGATAGAATCGTTACCTCTTTGTGGCGATTCAGATCTTTGATGCAGCGATCACAAGCGTTGATGAAGTGCAACGCCTCTACTCAGTCCACACGAACAGCTTCCGGTCACAGTGCTAGCTGCTTACGAACGGAATTATTTGAGTGAGAATCAAAAACGAAATTGCATCAAGTGAAAGCTTCATCACAAGGGTTCCTTTTATAGACTCTCTTGTGGGCTGCGGGCTAAAAGCCCAATTCACATGATCCATAATAATATTATATATTATTATAATAACTATTATTATAATAAATATATTTATTTTATTATTATTTTATAACCATTATAAAATAACAATAATTATTATTATATTATCCGAATTTCTATTTTCACTTAAGTGCACCGTACCTTACGGTGTTCCTTTGATTTCTCTATCTCTCATCAAACTGTCCTTATGTGTGTGACCCTGTAGGATTTCGTAACGTTGGTAATTATATTAAATTATATATTTAACATAATAAACAGTGAGCGGTATCTAGCAACACATCACTGCTACCCAAGTCACGAAAATGTCATGTGATCTGACAAAACCTTTTTCGTGATAATATATGTTTGTACAATTTCCCTTTTGCCCCTATGTCTATATTGAACACAAGGCATACACTGTGTCATCCTTGTCCAGTTCAATATTGGGCCCTTAGACATTTCTCCTGTTATGCAGGATTGGCAAATTCCATCTAGGACACTCATGTCCCTCAGCATGCTTCGTGGAGTGCCCATCAACTGTCTTTATGATCATCCAGTTACGGATAATGTTTGATCAGCAATAAAGCACCCGACTCTACATCTAGGGTCCATAGTGGTTTCAGGTCGAAGGGTGGTAATACACCATTATCACCATGAGAATAACTTATGACACTTTGCATAACATACTATGTAGTATTCTCATAGCGGGTCAATCCGGTATAAATATTACTCCTAATATTTATACCTATGTCAAGACTTGATAACTCTTTATCCATGATCCATGAGATGTGATCATCAGTCTATCTTCATAATAGTCTCAATGCTTTAATGTTATCCCACTTTGCAATAAAGCTTGACTACGGATATTTTAAGAATAATGTCTTTATGTTTAATGGGATCTCATGATTAAGTCACACTTAACATTTCATTAAACAGACTAACTATTCTAGGGACTTTATTATTCTGAAAGACAAACATAATAAAGAAATGCCTTTTATTATTAAACGAATAATCCGATACAAGTACCAAAAAGTATTGGCCTCTAGGGCTTACACCAACACATAAAATATTGTCTGCCTCAGTTGGGGAAGCTTTCTCATTTAACTCGGCAAAAAGACGCTCCATCCAAACAATTCAGACAGAACATCTATTCATGTCATCCTCTGTAGGTTGTACCCCTAAATTCTCCATGTACATTTCGGGGTACGTTTCTGTTGGGCCATTTATGCATCTACCATTAATACGGAGACCAAGTAACATACTAACATCCTCTAGCGTAATTGTGCATTCACCAGTAGGGAGATGAAACGTATGTGTCTCTGGTCTCCATCTCTCTAATAGAGCTACGAGCAGACTAGAATCCAACGGTAAATTCATAATTTTTGCAATATTATCAAAACCCGCTACTTGCAAATAAGGGATAATTTCAGCTCTCGGTTGAATATGTGCATGTACATGCACACGGAACCGACAATCAATCTAAAAAAATAATTAAGACAACTTAGTAAAAAAATAGTACCATAATTATAACTATGATAACGGGAAAAAAATTAAATTTTGAAACTTACATCAACCGCAATATTTGTGGGTGTACCACGGTGTGACTCTCCCATCCACAACAAAGAGATTGTTACAATACAGATAATGTGAAGAAAATAATACCGAAAATACTTGAAATGTGTAGAATATATTGTGTTGCAAGTGAGTGTGTGATGGTAAAAAATATTGAACCTAATTTATAGAGGAAAGGATGGAGTAAAATTTCAAATTAAAGCAAATTTTTGACAAGATGGTAGAGTGTTGCATGCAAGCTAGTCCTGCAGCTACGTAGCATTGCATGCATGCATCCCTAGATGGAAGAGATGGAAGAGTGTACACTGCATGGGATACAAGACAGCTTTATTACGTGCTCTCAATCCAAGAGGCCGAGCACATTAATGACCTTGTCTGCTCGCAATTCTAGAGGCCGAGCACCTTAAAGCTTTATCACGTGCTCTCAATCCAAGAGGCCGAGCACGTGTATGTCTTTCTTAATAAGCTCGCAATCCAAGAGGCTAAGCATGTGAATACCTAGATTCTTTTGTAGCAGCATGTGAATACCTTATAACTATATAAATTTGTTTAGTGTTGTCCAAAATTCTCATTGGTTTCCATTTCATTCATGTCTCATAAAAATTTAATTGTTACTTGTCACTTTTATGGAAATGTTGAGACCGATAGAAATATTGGTTTCTCATTTAGCAATACAGATACATTTTCATTCAAAATTCATGTGAATTCCGATTTTTTTCATTTCAAAGAAAGGATGGGAAAAAAATTACAGCGAAGTGTGGGGGAGATTATTTATCGTCATCCATTCCTCGATGGTGATAATGTATTTTATATTATGGCCCCGATAAAAAATGACGAAGACGTGAAAGCAATGTTTCAACGTCATATTATGTTTACTCAATTAGATACGATTGAGGTATACGTTCGTCTACTAGAGGATACCGACACATGTCCTACACAACATACCATGTCACATCAATATGGGTTGAGTCAAACATCCGACGACGAACCAACTCAAAACAATGAACCTTTCCTGCCCAATGAAGTGGTCGGAGAAGATAGTGACGATCAACTCGAAGAGGTCACAATGCAACAATTTTTTGGCAACAGTGATGGTGATGACACCGACGATGAAGTTCCAACACAGGCACTTATGATCGAACCCATCAATTTGTATAACCCACCTGGGCATATGCAAAATATATGTCTCGAAGATGTTGAACCACCCTCCGTGTTTGGATTTGTCACACCGAACCACATAGGTGACAAAATAGAAGAGGGGATGGAGTTTGAAAATAAGGAATCATGTGTTTCTTTTCTACAACATTGGCATATCACACACAATGTTGATTATTTCGTGTATCAAGCTGACAACGTACGATACGTAATTAAATGTAAGAAACCAGAATGCAAATTCAAATGCAGAGCTTCACTGAGAAAGAAAAACTCAAAATGGAAGATTGGTACGCTGACCGGGCCTCACACATGCACATCCACATCAATGTCACAAGACCATAGCAAGCTTGATTCAAAAACGATTAGTCGCAGCATCAGAGAGATTGTTACCCGCGACGCTTCGGTCAAGGTTAATGTCATCATTGCCCATATTGCCGAAAAATACAAGTACATAATATCGTACAGGAAAGCATGGATCGCAAAGACTAAGGCCATATAATCATTGTATGGAAATTGGGAAACATCTTACAACGACCTGCCACAATGGTTACTGGTAATGAAAACTTTTCTTCCAGGAACTATAATTGAGTTGGAAACCATGCCTGCAATTTCTAGCAGTGGACTCCAAATAGGTGATGTGCAGATATTCCATCGTCTCTTTTGGGCGTTTCGACCATGTATCCATGGTTTCGCCTATTGTAAACCTATTGTACAGGTTGACGGGACATGGTTATATGGCAAATATAGAGGTACTCTATTGATGGTCGTTGCACAAGATGGAAACGAAAACATTTTCCCGATAGCGTTTGCATTGGTTGAAGGCGAGACAAAGGAGGCTTGGGGCTTCTTTCTTAAAAACTTGCGACAACATGTGACACCGCATGCAGGTTTGTGTGTAATCTCAGACAGACATGAATCAATAAAAAGTGCATATAACAATCCTGAAAATGGATGGCAGGATCCCCCGTCTACCCATGTATAATGTATTAGACACATTGCGCAAAACTTCATGCGTGAGATTAAAGACAAGGATCTACGCAAAAAACTTGTTAACATGGGTAAGAACATACTTTTTAGGTTACTTTGATACTTGGTCAATTAAGTATTATAGATTGTAATATCACTTCTATTAGAGGTTATGCGTTAACGGAGGCTACTTTTAAATACTATCGTGGGGAAATTCGGAGCGCAAACATTGCGGCTTCACGTTGGATAGACAACATCCCAAAGGGGAAGTGGGCAAGAGCATATGATGGTGGGCAACGTTGGGGACACATGACTACCAACTTGGCAGAAGCAATGAACGCGGTACTCAAGGAAACCAGAAACCTTCCAATCACTGCATTAGTCCAGTCTACATACTATCGGTTGGGCTCGCTCTTTGGTAAAAGAGGACACATGTGGACAAAAAAATTGCCTTCTGGTCAGATTCTCACTGATGGTTGCAATAAGGGCATGGCTGGAGAAGTGGCTAAAGCTAACACCCACAATGTCATGCAATTTGATCGTGAAAATTTCGCTTTCATGGTCAATGAAAAAATTAATCTGAATGACAGTAGGCCTAGTGCTAGTTTCCACGTTGATCTGCAGAAGCAGTGGTGTGATTGTGGGAAATTTCAGGCATTTCACTTGCCTTGCTCCCACGTCATTGCAGCATGTTCAAGTATACGCCAAGACTACACCATTCACATTCCAGACGTCTTCAAAATTTATAATGTCTTCAACGTCTACAAGGAAAGCTTCCTAGGACTACCCCATGAGGAAAACTGGCCACGTTACGAAGGATTTACTCTTTGTCACGACGAATCGATGAGAAGAAAGAAGAAGGGACGACCAAATAGTACACGGATCAGAACTGAAATGGATGACATTGAAAAAGAAAAGAGAAGATGTGGACTTTGTCGAGAGATTGGCCATATGCGTCGAAAATGTCCAAACGTCGCTGGTCCGTCTCAAAGACACATGTAGTTTACTTTGTTTGTTTCTTTTCAATCTTTTAGTAATGGATTTACATTTCATACGTCTCCTTTTAATTCAACATTCAACTAACAATATTAAACATACAACAACAAAACAACAAGATAATAAATAAAATAACGATTAAACATCTAAACAAGCCTAAGAGAAAACAACCATCAACAATAATATCTTGTTCATACATCGTCAACTTAGCAAACTAATCAACAACTACGATCAACGTAAGTGGGTCTTCGACTCCTCTGTTGACTTCACCACTATGTGTTGAAAACATACATTGGACATCTTCATCGTTTTCGACGCGATCCATATAATACATGTACGTACCATCGGGGTTATTATCAGTCAACGTTATGTATGGACATCGATACTCAACTTTCCTCACCTTCAAGCGACGACCTCCTACCTGTCGAAGACCAGTGTTGATGGCTGCAGTCAGTGTTCTAAAATTCCATTGCGGATCTAGGTAAACACTGATTCTTTTGTCTTGCCCGTAGAATGCAACAGCCCAAACAGACATTTCTAAAAATACTAATTGACACTGGTGATGATTTTTAGTGAAACGTATCAGACTATTTATAATAAAATTTTACATGATAACTCGGATATTCAATGACCGAGCAACTTTTACTGTTCGGGTATTCAATGGCCGAGCACTTTATTTTTATTCACTTAATTATCAATATTTAATAAATTAAATAGTTTAGTTATGAGGATTTTGGTATAATATATATTTAATAATAAATATTCAATAATAAATATTTTTTAATATATATTCAATAATATTTTTTAATCCATATTCAATAAAAAATATTTTTTAATCAATCTTTGTAGTTATAGAATAAATAATTTTTTTTATTAAAATATATTATTAAAATTATTATTAATAAAATATATTATTAAAATATATTATTAAAATTATTATTATTAAAAGTGTTATAAAAAAAACAATTAAAAACATTTAAAATTATGAAAAACGAAAAAATAATAAAATATTTGGGTGCTTGGCATCCCATTGGCCGAGCAGACCCTAAGCAATTTTTCAAGACATGCTCAATATCCAAGAGGCCGAGCATTGCTTAAAATTGGGGCACTTTGGAATTTTTTTTTCAAAAGGGGGTATATTGGTGTTTAATTTTCAAAAGTGGGGTATCATAGTAAAAAATCCTTAATATTGACCTTGCATTACATATTTAAATGTTTCACAATAGCTCAATGGCTCCCAATACCTTAAAAAGGCAATTGCTTATATGTACAATAAAGCTAAAGCATATACTTTATCCATAAACATTTATGTACAACTTTGATAGGTTAGTAGAAAAGTAAGCAGACATTGTTTTGTTTCATTCAAGACAAGCAATATTTTAATAAATAAATTACAATCTCAACTATGATGCAAGGAGGCATAAGAACTCATGCAAGCTAAACGACAACTTTTAACTTCAATTTTTTTTACTGAAGCTAATGGGTGTAATTATACTGCGGGTTCATAGTTTTTTTTCCATAACGATAGCATGTAACTCATTTGAATTCTTTAGTGGGTTTAGTATGAAAATTTATAAATTAGTCCTTTAAAATTTTAAAAATTACAAATTGATCCCTATTTTTTATATTTAAAATTTGGTCCAAAAGTTGTAAAATTTATGAAAATGTTCCTAAAAATTTAACAATGAATCACTTTAATACTCTATACAAACAATAGAATTTAAAAATAAATGGATTTCAATTAAATCATTTAAATTACTTAGAATTTTGAATTCTTTAAAAATTCTCAATTACCTCATCCAAACACACTCTAAAGGTAATGTTAACTCGGAAAGTCTTTGATAAAGTTTTTTGTGGTAACCGATCAAACCAAGAAAACTTCTAATCTATGTATTAGACTTCAGAGTCTCCCATTACAATACAAAGTCTATCTTCGATGGATCGATAATAATACCACCATTAAAATCCACGTGACCAAGGAAACTCATTTCTCGTAACTAGAACTCACACTAGGACAACTTCGCATACAACTTCTTTTCCTTCAAGGTCGACAACACAACTCTCGGATGCTTCACATGCTCTTCATCCGACTTCAAATATATCAAGATGTCATCGATAAATACAAACACAAGCTGATCTAAGTACGAATGGAATATTTTATTCATGTACTTCATGAACACTCCGGGAACATTAGACACACCAAATGACATCACAGAATACCCATAGTGACTCTACCTCATTTTGAATGTTGTCTTCAAAATATCACCAGGTTTCATACGAATATGATGATAACCCGAACACAAATAAATCTTGCTAATCACACAAGCATATACCAACTGATCCATCAAATCATCAATCCTGGGAAGTGGATACTTGTTCTTAATCGTCCATTTATTCAGTTGTTAATAATCAACATATAATCCCATGCTACCATCTTTCTTCTTCACCAACAACACTGATGCTCCCCACGATAAAACACTCAGTCGAACAAATTTCTTATCAAGAAACTCTTCTAATTGCTTCTTCAACTCACTCAACTCTGAAGTAAACATTATATAGCGAGTCATTAACACATGACTAGAGCCAGGTAAGTCTATAAAAAACTTAACCTCGCGTTCCGACAACAAATCCCTAATATCGTTAGGGAACATGATCGGTCACCTTTTTCACTTGTTTTTCATTCATCATTCGGCACGAAACCGCATAATCGATAACACATTGTTTGTTATTGTTATTGTTTTCTAGCTTATTTTTACTTTTTGCAGTATCGTTCCATTATCATCTATTTTGTGAGTTTTCTGCTATTTTCTGCATTTTATGTGTGTTTTGGTAGTTTGTGTTGGTTTCAAATCACAGGTGAAAACCCCGAAAGATGTACGTGAAGAATGGAAAGTTCAAAATGTTTAGGAATGCCTTTTGAAGATTTGCAGAAGCCTGATACGAGCCATCATGTTGCCTAAGATGGGTCGTTTCAGGAGGCGGTGTTGAAGAGGAAGTTTGGAGAAAAGACAGAGGGCTAACATGGGTGCCCGTGTCAGCTGACTCGACTCGTGTCAACACACCTTGAAAGAAGAAAGTTGACGTAGAGAGTCAGAGGGATGACACGGGTGCCCGTGTCAGCTGACTCGTCCCGTGTCAACACACCTGGAAAGAAGGAAGTTGGTACAGAAAGTCAGAGTGCTGACACAGTTGCACGTGTTAGCTGACACGGCCCGTGTTAGCAGGCCTGGAGGAACATTTTTGTGATTTTTCATATTTTTTGAATTTTAGCATCTGATGGGTACTTTGAGAATTTAATACTCTTTTATGTTTGATCTGGAAGTATTTAGGCTAGGTTGGAGGAGAAACAAAACATCTTTACTTTCACAAATAATTTTGACCTTAGAGTTTTATGCTTGGGAGGAGAACGGGAAAACGAAGATAATTCATGCGCGGGAGCAATTGAGGATCAGAGTATTCTGATAATCATTGTAATGTCATTTTCTTTTATTTTGATTGTTTTTATAATATGAGATGTTAAACCCCCCAATGATAGGGGGTGTTCCTGGTTTGCAATGTAACAAATCTTTATGTCATTACTCTATGAGATTATGTTTTCATCGTTAATCTTTTATTATGAAATGTTCTTAATGCCTTTTCGATATGTATAATTGAAATCGATTTACGGTTAGGGTTTAGGTTGGACCAACCAACCTAACGCTTTTGCATAATAATATCACGGTAGATATTACCTTGGAATGGGTATATACCCCGTAATAACCTTTATAATTTTTTTAAAACTATTGCTTGATGTTCTTCCTAGACAACTAAGGAATTAAGGTCGAGGAAGAATATTAAAGGTTTTTCCATTAAGGAATTAAGGAAAAATAATCTTGAAATTGGGTAAGATAAGGTTTAAAGCTGTCTCTTTTGAGTAATGATTAGGGTTGTCACAAAGCAAATCATACATTTTCCCTAGCATGTTTCTCATAATTGTTTAAGTCTTTTCAAATTCTTTTTATTCTATAATTTTTATTATAATTAACATCAAACAAACCCAAGGATATTTTTTTTCAACTGAACTAACATCTGTACTTATAATTACTACGCATTCCTCGAGATCGATTCTGGGGATAAACCCCTATTATTACTACATCGTGAAAATAATATACTTGCTATTTTATCGATCAGAATACTTTCAAAAAATCACACACTACAGGTAGCTTGCCAATCACAATTTTTCTTTTTGCCTTCATAAAAGCTAATATCATAAACACTTCATCCTCTTCCTTCATGAGCTCATCCATTTGTTTAGCATACACAAGTAATTCATCCCTTATGTCAAACTCTGAAAATGACATCGTCTTGTCAAAATAATTGATATGAATTTCAAATCTTCCCCTTCACAGACTCAGGAATAACACTTCTTTATTTAAAAATATGCACTCTTGCAATCAATGGCATGTTAAGTGAATCCTTCACACCTGAAATCTCTCAGAGAAGCAGAAGCTTTTCCCCCACTTATTTAAATCCCGCTCCTACAGACAAATAGTTAGAAAAGTAAACAAGTACCTATAGTGAAATAAAACAATTATAACATGAATACACACATATGGTGTCACTCAACCACAATAGAAACCTACTCCTTAACATGAGTTATATAAAAATATGCCTCAATATAAACATTTGTCATCACATGCTCACCTTAACATCAGCTCATCACAGTGGAAATCAACTAAATTTAAACAATCTAAATAATGGCTAAATGTTTCCAACATAAACAACATCAAAACCATAAGCAAATAGCAAAACAAATGTTCGTCCACTCAGTGTTACATATCATAGCATCAACTACTAAATAACACATAAAATAGGAAAAATAAGAACAACCTTTACGTCATCCTTCATCCTCTAAGCAACTACTCAATTACCTATTCGTTTGTACCACAAAAGGAGTACAAACCCACACAAATAACAAAGGGGTGAGAATATGCTTATAATAATTAATGGTGAAAAAGTATGCAAGGGTCACCTAAACAACATCGACAAATATTCAACAAAAGTCATTAACATACATCACCAAAGTATTCTCATTCACAAACATCAACATAATAATCCAAATACATATGCAAATAATGAATGCAAATGTACTCAACACCAAAACTCAATAATGCATGTGGTGCCATCTATGAACAACTTGGGTCCATCTTGCTCCTTAATCCCCACCATAGGACCAAATCATTACCATCACCATAGGTAACGCTTCACCAGTTCCATATAGAACCAGTTACTCGCTCCTAATCCCCACCATAGGACCATAGTACAGCAAATGTTTTTGTTATTATCATACGTAATGCTTCACTAATCCCTCATCGGAATTAGCTACTCACTCATGAACCCATGCCACCAGGCCAGAGCATTCCAAAAATTAGACCGAAGTCCGTACACCGTGATGCATGATTCACCATAACATGAAATCTCACCAAAATTGTTTATCATACAATTATCACTAAAAAATTTAGAAGAAAAATCCTTATTTAACCAAGATGATAGTGATAAAAATGGTTTAAGGAAGGAACTCCACCATAGTTGAGAGCTTTGTGAAAATTATGTACTAACAAGGTATAGAGTGGGAAATTATTCTGTGAATTGGTATTATATGTTTAGATTGTGTTTGGATCAAGGTTATGAAAACCGGACCGAATTGGCCGATTCAACCGGTTAGACCGGGAACCGGACCTATGTCCGGTCAATTAAACCATTTAAATCGGCCTGTCAAAGAACCGGGGTAAAAACTGGAAAACCGGGTGGAAATCGGGAAAACTGGTCAAAATCGGGGGTTCGTTCAAATACATGGATTGAACCGGATTTTAACTTTTTCAGCTTATTTATTTATTTATTTAAAAGAAAAATATATTAAAAGATGGAAAAAATACACCAATTTAATACTATTGAACCAAATGAGTCTTATAATTAAGATCTCACTTTAACCCATTCAGAATTTGGATTTTCTTGATAATAAGATATATAATTATTTTTTATAAATAATACTCTTCAATTTATTTTTTAAATTTTTGAGTGTCGGACATAATTCATTAATAGTGTTATGAGTGTCAGACATAATTCATTAATAGTGTCGGACAAAGTTGACAACGCTAAAAAAAGAAACATAAGATATAAAATTCTAGCATTTTTAACTCTTTCTCAAACTGATTATAGTTAAGAAATTATATAAAATAAAAGTCACCAATCTATATGATAAAGAACTAGTATTAAATCATATAACATATACAATAACGGTCAGACCCGGTCTGACCTTAAAACCCCAGCCTATACTGGTTTAATATGTGGTCTGATTTTAATTACCTTGGTTTGGATGAATCATTTTAATGAAGGAAAATAATTTTTTAAGGGAATTTAAAATGACTTGATCAAAATCCATTGTTTGGATAAAAAATATAAATAATTATTAAAATGATGTACATTTATGAAATATTTTATTCAAGGTAAATTTAAGGAACTTCAAATGACATAAAAAAGTAAAGAATTTGAAATCACTCATTCACTCTATATAATGCAATTGTTAAATTGTTTATTGTTAAATTTTCAAATTTTATATATTTTATGAAATTTTCAAATTCACCCTTAAAATTTTAAAAAATTACAAATAAGTCCCTAATAATTTTCAAGTTTAACAAATTAGTCCCATAAAATTTTTAAAATTTGCAAATTGGTCCCTATTTTTATACTTTAAATTTGATCAAAAAATTATAAATTTTATGAAAATACCCAAAAAAAATTAACAATGATTCATTTTAATACTCCATCCAAACAAAATAATTTAAAATTGAATAAAATTTCAATTGAATCATTTGAATTGCTTATAATTTTGAATTCCTTAAAAATTCCAATCACCTCATCCAAACACACTCTTATGGTAACGGGGTTTCCCTTAAACCCTAAATCTATATGATATTTCATGTGAATCCCCTTGAGGACGATGACTCTTGAGCCATAGGCCATAAATCTCCCTATATTACTATTGAATAGGTTAAATTGTGTAGTTTTAGAATCAAAATTTCTATGGGTTTGTGAGTTATTGTTGAGATTAAAGATTGATGAATTTATGATTTGTATACTTGTTTCCCAAATAGGATGTGTTGTATGATTGCTTGCTTCACTATATGTTGTATGAATAAAATGTATGGTTTATCTTGACGCTTTTGTAAGTTTATGTGAATCCCCAAATTATTAAGATTAAGGAAGCTAGTCAATTACGTGAATACCATGCCATAATTGTCTTGCAATATCATGGTTGTTGTTTTTTGATCATTATATGATATTAATGTGTTTATGGTTGTGTTTAAAACCGTGTTTTGTGAAGAACGTAGAGGAATTTTCACTTTTGCATAATTTGATTCAGATTAAAGAAACAACATGATTTGAATCATAGAGTAAAAATTTAGCAGAAAACACTTATGTCTGGTTTGATTCAAATCATAGGTCAAAATTTAGTAGAAAATGATATTGCCTTGTTTAATTCGAATTAAGAGTTTACATTATTTGAATCATATGTCAAAATTTATCCGAAAACACTTATGACTGATTTGATTTGAGTCGTTGAAACAACATGATTCGAATCATGAGAGGCAAATTCCGTTCAAAGCATGTTTTCATCATAACTTTGGTTTGGAAACTCCGATTGAGGTGCAATTTGATGCATTGGAAAGATAATGCATAAAACTATATTATTGTTATGGTTTCATTATGGTTACAGGTGTAAATGATGTTATGAATATGGTAATGCCTCATGATGTTTATATGTGTCAATAATATTATGCATATGATAATGTTCTTATGATGCTTATATGTATGGACGCTCGTGTGAATATCCTTATGACGTAAGCTCAATGTTTGATAAAGTATTTGTCAAGCCATGACGTGGAAATTATGTTGAAGGTTCGATAAGAACTAGTGTTTTAATTTGTTGAAGGTTCGGTAAGAAGCTGTGTTCCACTATGTTATAGGTTCGACAATAACTAGTGTTTTATATACTGTTTGTAGGTTCAGGTGGAAATCATATTACATTTGTTTGATCATCATGCATCATGTATGAATTAGAGTAGGTATCGTCTAACGAGAACATGTAGTACAATTCTAGCTCACATGTACTCATATAAGTAAAGTTTAACGAAGAGTTTAAAGTGCGTATGTGGCTCACATGTACTTATAAGCATTGCATATCTACAAATGTATAGTAGAGTGTGTAAACACCCCAAATTTTCCCTCACCCATTCACACCATGGCTTGTGATCTCTTCATATGCATAAACTCAATCATAGCATCTCATATTACATTTTTGATTCCTTGCATTGGTTCAAAGTCATCTGCATCTAGGGTTTGTGATCTGAGCAATCCAAGAGCTTCTTGAGCCACTCCAAAGGTCATCAATCACTTCAAAAGGGTCCATGTATGTTCAATCATCATATTATATCCCCTCAAAGTCAAGAATGTCAAAGAATCACAAGAACTGAGAATGGCATGGAAGCAGAGCCAGGTTTAACTGCACAGATGACCTAGAATTAGGGTTTTGGTTTCAAAGGCCATAACTCCAAATTTTTTGGTCATTCTTGTTTCTATTGGTCTCTATATGGTATAGGGGTCATGCATATCAATTTTCATGAAGAAATTCAATGGGGAAGTCATCTGATCAAGAGTTGACTTTTTGAGCAAGCCAGTGCAAAATCAGGGCATCTGAGGCCCCCAATGACCCAACCAAAGGGTGTTCTTCATCACTTTGATTGTGTATGATCTTTATTTGATCATGGAAGATGTTAGAAGTTCATAAAATTGAAGAATTTCAAGCCATTTGCAAAGTTGACTTTTTGGGAAAGTTGACTTATATTGAAAATTGCCATTTTGGGAAACTTTTTCAACCCTTGCTTTTTGATTCAAAAATGCTTCAAATGAAAAAACTTTGGTCATGAAAGTTGTAGAATGGATCATTCCCTTTTCAAAAAGTACAAGAACTTGACCTAATTCATTTTGGATCAAAAGTTATGGCTTGTCAAAGTTGGCCAAAATCACATAATTTGAAGTTTTCTACCAAAGAGGCATTTTGCAAAATGGTATGATCAAGTGTTCTAAAGGCCTCAAATGTGTAAAAATTCTTCACAACATGATCACATGACCTCTAAAAATCAGAATGGGCCAAGGAACATTGCATTTTGATGCCTTGAATCTCAAGAATTTCCAAAGGGGCTAAACTTTGTGAAATTTGCAAAACACTACACAAACCTTGATCAACTTGCTGATTTATCTCATAAACAATTCCATGGATCTCCCTAAACTCAGCTGAACCAAAGCAAGCCAAAAAGCAAGTTGTACCATTGCCCATACCTCAAGTACAAGTCAAGTTGACATTTTGGCAACTTGCCCATACCAATCACAATAGGCCAGCACCCACTCTCTGACCTATCACACTTGTTTATACAAATCAAAAGCAAGCCAAAGCACATAACACACAAGCCTGAAAGCACCAAGAACACAACATCCTCATTTTTCACCTCATATGCAAAACCATTCGAAACTCATCACACAAGCTTCTAACACACAAACAAACTTCACAAAACATCTCCACATGACTTGCTGATCACAAACCAACCATTGAAACAGCCCAGAACCCCACATAAGCAAAATACGATTTCTGCCCCTCTTTGAACAGAACTTCAGCAATCTCTCAAACCAGCCATTTTAAACTCCAACCAAGTATTGCAAGCTTCTCAGGAGGTCCATTAGAGGTGTTTTGGATCAAAGGGCCAGCCAGAAAGTTCCAGAAATCAAAGCTTCGATTCAGGTAGCCATGGAAATTCATTTTTCCAGAACTCTTATCTCTTGTTTCTAAAATGATCTGCATGCTTCCCTGAGTTCACTGAACCTTTTATTTTTGAAAATGATTGAGTTTTGAGGTTGTATGCTTGTTCTGAAACTTTGCCCGTGAAATGAGTTTTGCTTTGATTCTTATGATTCAGTGAAAATAAATGGATCTTGGGGTGGGGTTTAGGTTCCATGATGTTTAAGGATGAAATCTGGAGATTTTAGTGGAGTTTTGATGCGTAGGGAGTGAGATAGCATGAACACCTTGCCGGAGAAGATAACCGGAACACTGTTTCGGTCATCTGAAAGTAATTAGGGCTAATTAATTAGGTTTAGCCAAGTTTGAATGTGAGCCGTCCAAACGCGCGCGTAGTCAATTCTCGCCCCTGCCAGTTTGAATCTCATCCATTGGATTGACTGACTTTCTCATTTTCAGTTTAATTTCAATTTTATTTTCATTTTATTTCATTTGTTTTCTACAATTTATTAAAAATAGTAAAACATCTTTAAAAATTTTGAAATTTTTTGTCAAAGGTTCAATTAATTTTCAGAAACCAAAAACATTTTTATTTTTATTTTTTGCATTAAAAATTATTTTTAAATCATTTTAAAGTTTATTTTTAATTAGTTAATGAGGATAATTAATTAAAAATACTTTTAGGTATTTAAAAATCACAAAAAAATTCATGAAACATTTAAAATCATTTAGAAACATTGTCCAACTCTCAAACCAAATTTCTTTTTTGATCTTGATGTCTTTTGACAATTTTCAATGGAATTAATTTCATTTCAAGGCATTATTTTGATCCAATCTTCAAAAATTCATTTCTGCCTAGCCTTTAAGAGTTGGACAATGGTTCTTCTTGCATTGCATCTTGTATAGCATGTAGTTTATAGGATTAAATTGGCATGAATTGATCTTGCATTTCCTTTTTGTTTGGCATTTTTCTTGACAAGGTACCATAAAACCCTAACAATCTTAGGAAATTCATAACTCTCATTAGATTAAGATTTGGATCCCCTCCTTTGGGCAGTGAGTTTGTATAGGTTTAGGGTTCCTTTGAATGCATTTTCAAATTTTTTCCATGATGTTTGCTTCTGGTTTTGATTTTTGTTTTGTGCATTGGTCATAAACCCTAATTTGGGCTTTCCTTTGCATCCATCTTCCATTTGCTTGCATACTATGACTTGCCATGAGATTTTGTGCATCCATTTGATTCATAATACATCTTAGGACATGTTAGAATCATGTTTGATCATTGCATATTTCATTTGCCATGTTGTATGTCATTAGCATTTCATAACTTTTCATGTATGTTCATGGTTCAAAGCATGATTCTCTTGCATCCATATGTTTTTATGATCATTCCCATGCCTTGCCTCATATGTGCATCATCTCTTAGCATCATTAGCATCATACTCATGCTTCTGGTTTTGGTTTGCATCATCCCATTTCATCTCATTTTGCATTGCATTGCATTTCTTTCACTAACTTTTTAGGAGGTAAGTTGTTTTGAGAGGTGAATTTGCCTTCACTTCTCACAAACTCTTTTCATCTCTCTTATGCATCATTGCTGCATTTTGTCTTGTGCTTGAGATTGAGCTTGCTCATTCTTCTTCATCTTACTTTCTTTCTTCAAGCAACTTGACTTCTTAAGTGAAGCAAGTTACTTTGTTTCTCTTTGCTCCTTTCATCTGCTTCCTGGTGGCTCCTCTGAAGATCTTTCTTGTAAACCTCACAAACCCTAGGAATAACCAAGCATGACAATAATTAGGGTTTTGATTATTCCCCCATTTAGATTTTACCTTTGTGTCTCATTGAGTCTTCTCTTCTCACCTCATAATCAAGGACTAAACCCTAAAGGTTTTAAGGCTTTGTGATTAAGCTTATGTCTGCATCCTTCTATTAGGATGGAGTGTATAACTTTAATCCTAAGTGTTAAACCCTTAATGTGTTTAAATTCTTTAATCAATCCACCTAATAACCATCAAGACATCAAACTTGTAACTTGGGCCTTGCATTAGGGTTCTAATTCTTCCTTAATTGGTTAAGAAGGACTAACCCCAGTGTTAATGGACAAGTCCCCCTCAAGTTGTCTTACAAACCCTAAAAATCACTTCTTCATCTTATCATTAACTAAAATCCACTTAATAAAGGCTTTGTTTTGTCATGAGGTTAATCCCTAATCATGGATTAAGTTGAGGAGCTTTCCTCAGCTTAAACACTCTCATCTATTATCCTTCTATTAGGATGGTGTAATGAGTCTGTTTAATCCTTGATTAGGGCTTAATCTCATTACTTAACACTAAACAAAAACACCAAAAACATCTAAATAATCACAAGTAGGTTAATGATCTTAATCCTACACCATGGTGATTAAGTGTGAGAAGCTGACTTCACACTTAAGGTATTCTCATTACCCCTAATCAGAGGGAAGATGTGATGAGTTTACTAACCCATTGGTTTAGGCTTAAGCTCATTAACTTATGACAAATTCCAAAAGCAATAAAAGACTGAAAATACAAAAAAAAAAACAATAATCGTCTCCTCCGGGATTCTTTTCTCAACTCATTCACTCATAAACGAGAACTTGCTTCTTCTGTCTAATGCAAGACAGTTTGCACCTGAGCCAGACAGGTCAGACACTTGAGCATAGATAAGCAAGCAGTTCACAAGTCAATTCATCTTTCAGTCTCTTTGGGTCGAACTACGGTGTTCTGACTTCCTCATTGCACGAGAGGATACGTAGGCATAACTTAACAGTTATCGAACAAAAGTCTCTGTATATTCCCCCCTCTTCCAGCATTATTCTTTAAGCCTCATAGTCTTGAGCATTTCACTCTTGTTCCTACACTGACACTTCACTTATACACTTCACTTTTTATTTTACACTGACACTTGCATTCTTTTCCAGCTTTTGCACACAAATAACACTGACACTACCCCTTTAAAACACAAAATCTTTTAAGCGTGGATCCCGTCGAGTACGATGGACAATCTGGGTGCTAATACCTTCCCAGGTTGTAACCAACCCCCTTTCTCAGTCTCTCTGGTTCGCAACCGTCTTATCCATATTTTCCTAGGTTTATGCAGCATTATCTTTCCTTCGGGATAAAAATGCCTAGCTGGCGACTCTATTTCCCTTCTCCTTTCGCCGACCGTTCGCGTCTGTACCCCTTCTGACCAGGTGTCATTTGGTGGGAGCGACAAAGTGTTGTAATACGCGTCATAATTCATCTACCCTCATAAACTATTACAACTTAGGAAAATAAGCTTTAAGCCCAATGATGGTACCACACACATTTGAGTATAAGACAAGTATATCTCATACACATCCATCTATATGTTACATGTGTTTTTTGAAATTTAAATTGATATTATATGTATATTATGAAATGTTAATCAATGTTATAAGTCTATTGTATAATGTGGATTAATGTCATATGTATATTGTGAAATACTAACCAAAGTCATATGTATATGGTGAAAGATTAAGTGATCTTATAAGTACAATGTGAAATGTTAAGTGACCATACATGGTGTCACGAGAATTGTGTATCTCACATTTATGTCACCATTATTATATTATACCATGTTAATTAATGTAATGTATTCTCACCCTTTTATTTCAATGTTTCTCCGTGTGAGCATATATATAGAGTAATCTCAGGTTGAGATCGAGGAGAAATCATTATGACATATTATGGAAGATGATGTAGAAGACCACTTTAATAGTTTTTCCTTAGGATTATGTTTTGTTGAACTTTTAAGTCACCTGGTTATATTGAATTAAAATAAAGGCTCTAATATTGTAGTATCAGGATTGAGGTTTTTATATGGAGTATTTTCTATATTTTAATACTATGTTGGAATCGAAATCATTTTGCTATTCATGAATAAAAGTTTAAGTATTTATGTGTGATATGACACTTTTTTCCTATATTTATACATTATGCAATTTTATGAATATTAAATATAAAAGAATTTTTTTATTGGGGTTTAGGATGTTACATAACACACCACTATGGTGTCTATTCCTAACACCTGAATCATTGTTTTTAACGAGTTGATTGACTAACTCATATTATTCTTCTTTTGTTAGTGAAATGCCTATCTTTGTTACCTGATAAGTTAATGAAATTATCCTCACATTCTTCAAATTCTCTGTGGACATGAGTCTCTTATTATCCTCGCCCAACCTGAGATCTTAACATTCTATGTCAACATCTAATTCGTTTGGGAGGGAACGCCCACACGGACGAACTCTTTTATTCCATCATATAGGAGACCACTCTCATATTAGTCACTATTTCTTAAAATAAAAAAAATTGTACCATTATAATATAAGGCTTTTAAGTTCATAATATAAATTTTATTATAAATTTTCAATGATAAAAGTTCTCTTAGAGTTAGATATATATAAAAAAAAGGTTCTCTTAGAATTATAAATTTTTTCATACAATAATTTTTTAAATTTTTTATCACTATTTATTTTCTTGGAGACAATTTTATCACAATATAAGTATAAAGATATTCATAGTACTAAATCAATAAATAGACAAGGAAGACCATTAGTTTACTTTTGGTCACTTTCTCTTCCCTCTATTTAGTGTCCTCCTCCTCTTCTATTCCAAATATAAATCCCTCAACTCGACCGTTGCACTCTCACTTCACTTTTCAAACTTCTAACTCTCAAACCTCAATGCCTCCTCTCAGCAAGCGATCTCGACAAGAGATCCAAAACCTTCAACCTTTCACTCCAATTGATGACCATCACTCCAAAATGTCCCAATACGAACTCTCTAGAGAAGAGAGAATCCGCGAAAATCGCGAGAGAATGGGAAAATTGGGCATTTTTGATATTTCACTTTCCCTCAAACTCAAATCAACCCCACCTCCACGAAGAACTCCATCTAACCCTAAATCGCCTATTTCTCAAAACCCATCTGGCCCATCTCGCCGTTCTTCCAGGTTCTTCTGCTTTTCGCAATAAATATTTGATCTTTGATGTAACATGCAAAACAAAAGCTTTTCTTTTTTTTTTATTAGTTGTTGGTTTGTTTTGTTTTGTTTTTAGGTTACAGAATGTTGCTCCTATTAGTTACTCAGAAGCGCCACTGAAGAAAGAAGAGGGTGAGAAAAAAACTAGGGTTGTGATAAGAGAAGGTTCTAAGCCTGAAGTTTATACTGAAGAACATGAGAAGCTTTTGGGGAACACTGAGAGAACTTGGGAGCTTTTTGTTGATGGTGTTGGAAAAGATGGAAAAAGGATCTATGATTCTGTTCAAGGCAAAACTTGCCATCAGTGCAGGTAGTTTCATTATCTATCCCTAAATGAAATTGTTGATGAGCTATCAAGCACGGACACCAGAACACTAACAATTGAAACATAACACTGACACCGCCATATCGACATCATAGTAACTTCTAAAAATGAATAAATTAAACGTAATCACAAGAATCAGCGTCAGTTTTAGGACACTGACAAGGACACGTCTTTTTTAAGAGGTATCGGTGCTACATTGTTTATTGTTTACGAGTGATTTGAGGTACATTATCAATGTACATGATGAAATGAAATTGTTTATGAGTGGTTTGAGGTAAATTATCTGTCTACCATGATATGGGTTTTTACCATATAATTAATTTAGTGTCTGAATAGCACTTTCCAGAACATGCTTTGCTGGTAACATGCCATACTCTTTGCAAGAAATTAATAAATGACTCCTACTGCTGTTCTTGTTTTTGTGTGTGTTTGTATTATGTAGTCTTTGCAAAAAATTAATAAAAAAACTACTACTGGTGTTGTATTCGCACCATTAAAAAATAATTGTTTTACAAAATTATTTGTATTAATCATTGGCATAAATGTATAGTAGAATATAATGACTTGAGAATGGTGGAGTGAATTATTAATTTAGGGCTAAAATAGGGAAAAAAGACTAATGTCACATTGAAAAAACAAAAAATAACTGTTATTTTAGAATATTTTATATGATAAAATGACTCTTATTTTGATAGCAATACTTTGAAAAGTAAGTGCATTCATTTAGCATATGTTTGGTATACCTGCACAATAGGGGAAATCACGGTGAAAACTCACTGTAACATCGAAGCTCCAGTCTGTAGCTTCTATATTTCACGTTGAAATGCTAGGTATTTGTATGGTGGCGGTGAAAAGAAGCTATACCAATCATACACTTAGTTTAGGTTTAAAATGTCACTATCTGTTTTTATTGCATGACAGCCATTTGTATTTATTGGATGGATTTTTGTTGGGGTTACTAGTAGTGTTTTGCTGGTTCTCGAGTCTTTCAGTCTTCACAGCTGATTCGGCTGTAATATAATTTGTAAAAACCACTACTATTGTTTATCGATTTAATATAGTGTTGTCAAAAAGTGGCTATAGGGTTGTAGGGCAGCAAAATTTGAACACATCACTATTTTTTGCAATCAACAATTGACAACACATGTGGTTGACTATTTTACTGTCTATTATTTGTTGAAAGTTAAGTCTAGTTAGAGTTTATTTTAGCGAAATAACTGTTAATGCAACCTGAGTGAACTCGATTCCTGCAATGAAATATTGGATAGAGTTAATATCTCTCTGCATACACAAGGTGTGTTTGTTTCAAGATATGCAACAACAGTTTTGTTAAACTGACTTTGGGAATATTATTTTTTCTAGTTTGGTTTCTTGATGAATTTGCTCACGAAATGAAACAAATGTTTTGTAGGCAAAAAACTCTTGGTCTTCGGACACGCTGTTGCGAGTGCAACATGGTCCAGGGGCAGTTTTGTGGAGATTGCTTATACATGAGGTATGCTTTCTCTACATATTTCTTCCTTAACATCAACGGTAAGAGATATCGCAGCTTCACATGCTGATTTGGTTGGATATTTTTATGGATAAATCAGGATAATGTCAATACTCTAGTTTCTAGGTCGATACTTTCTCTTTCTTTTTGATTCCTTGGGTTCTCTCTTGGATATGTTTAAACTCTGGCGTAATTTATGTATGCATCGCAAATTCTGAAAATGGTTTTAGATGTGTTTCCACACCTGGATTATAATTGAATAATACCTTGGAGTACACCTTACTTGATATGGTGCTTCATTTTCTTATCCTGCTTTTGTAGATATGGGGAGCATGTACTAGAAGCCTTGGCGAATCCAACTTGGAAGTGCCCAGTTTGTCGCGGAATTTGCAACTGTAGCTTATGCCGCAATGCGAAAGGATGGGTACCTACTGGTTATCTATATAGAAAGGTTACTCCGAATTCTTTACCAAAACGTGTTATTTTTTTTCTTCAAAAGATTGAATTCTACCTAAGCTCTCAAGTATTTCCGTATTTTAGGTAGTGCAGTTGGGTTACAAATCAGTTGCACACTACCTGATTAACACCCGTCGCGCAGAAGCTGTAGTTGAGAAAAACGATGAAACCTCCAACCCAGTTTCAGATACAGATGTTAAGAAAAATGACGAAGTTTCCAATGCAATTTCAGCTAAAAGGTCACTGCCTTTCTCTGATGCAGACAACAATGAGAATAAGCTTGGACCAACACAGTCTCCAACTGAAACTGACGGCGACGAGGTTGCCGCAAAGAGGTCACTGATTTTCCCTGATGAACAAGATCAGCTTGAAAAAGCCGAGGCAAGTTCGGATACCGTGAAGCTAATTGTTGATCAGCTTGAAAAAGTCGAGGGTAGTTTGGATACCGTGAACGTGAAGCCAATTGCTGATCAGCTTGAAAAAGTCGAGGGTAGTTCGGATACCTTGAAGGTACCGGCTTCGGCTAGCAAAGTGAAGCCAATTGCTGATCAGCTTGAAAAAGTCGAGGGTAGTTCGGATACCTTGAAGGTACCGGCTTCGGCCAGCAAACCTAGCCCAGACAGTGTTGCTGGAAGACTTAGGTCTAGGAGAAAAAAGCCATGATGAGGATAATTTCCATAATCTAACACAGGGTATGTTGAAGAGAACATTCAACAATGCATTTTGAAATGATCAAATATTTGATAATTTGGTAAGAAAACCTGTTTTGCTATAGTAATAGTTGTATCAGAATGTGAAACATGTTAAGTATAACAGTTAATTTTAATTTAAAGGTCCAAGTATTATGTGCATTCTCTTAAAGATAAATCTTAGAGGGACTTCCAAATAAAAAAGTTTTATATTTATTCGAATCAAAAGTTTATTTAACTCTTTAAAAAAAATGTTTTAACGTTATTGAAACAAGCAAGTACTAGTTGAGGTTATGCCAAAAAGTTGTCATGGTTTATGTGCATGTAGAAAATTTACTGAACGGTGAATTTCATTTTCATGTATGGCTATAACGATCTAGAAAAATATGAAGGATGGAGAATCCTATACTCGTTATAGAAAAATATGAAGGTTGGAGAATCCTATTGTTTTTAATCAAGTATTTGAAGCATTTTGAAAGACGATGTAGAAGAAAATCAATATAATAAATCAAAGGGTGAATATGAAGTACCCAAAGAAAATCCAAAACACAATAATTTATATTTATATTTTAAGCGAAAAAGGAATATAGACTTGCAAAGAGTAAAATATTAACCAATAAGAGATTAAGAGATTAATATTTGACAAAATAATGTCTGTGTTTTTTACATTAATCTTTTTTATTCTGCAATATCTTTAAACTTATATTTTAAAATAAAGGGTTAAATAAGTTATTGGTCCTATAAATATGGTCATTTTTAATTTTAGTCCATCTAAATTTTCTTTTAAGATTTGATCCTCATTAAATATTTCGTCTCAATTAAGAGTCTCTAACGTTAAAAAATTCTAACGGTTGCTGATGTGACATGATGACTGGATTAATGCATTTTTTTTGTAGACATCGTGTAAATGTTTCAATAAAAGTCAATGTTTCCCCTTTTCATTTCAAGACATAATTTGTGTTCCACCATTTTCGTCTGTGTTTCATCCTTTGTGCTCCACCATATTCGTCTGTGGCTTCTACCTTTGTATTCCACCATTTTCGTCTGTTCATCTTCTTTCTACCACCATTTTCTTCCTCCAATGTCTTCTGCTTCCGTAAAATCAAGATGTGAGAAATATTGTGGTTGTCAATTTCATATGGTTTCATATCATTGCAAAAAGGGACCGAACAAGGGAGGTTATTTTGGAGATGTTCGAATTGGAGGAATGCTGATACATCTTTTCATATGGGATGATGATTTTGCAGAAAAATCTGAGAATGGGGATTCAAGTTGTACAAACTCAGATTTGGAAGTCATGGTCTCTATTGGGTATATGAAGTCTGTTGTTGAGGAAACAAAGAAGAAGAACAAGATATTGAAGAACAAGCTGAAAACAGAGACATATTATGGAAGATTGAAGATGTTTTGTTTTGTTATCTCATTTTTGTTCAATGTATATTTTGTTATTAAATGTAGTTGTTAATGTTGTTTTATGTAAGCAACTACTAGGTGTTGATGTTTTTTATGTAAGGAAATGAAGTTGATGTTGTTCTGCAGTGTTATTAAGTACTTTGTTTTATGCAATGAAATAGAGTAACCTTGTTAATCACATGTATGAATAGTAGTTAAGTTGATAGCACAAGTTGAATAACCTTGTTAATCACATGTATGAATTCCACCATATCTGTTTTTTAGGTAACAACCATCTAGGCTTATAAATCACCTACAACCTAACTTGAAGGCCTTCTTAGTACCATCAAAACACATATAACATCTTTCAAATGAAGGGATATACCAGAGATGTTCAACTTGAATGTGTTTCCAACTGATGCCCTCCTTAATTTAGCTGCATATGACCAGAGCATGCTATATTGCTTGGCTGAGTCCCCTTCAACCATCCTTCTAGTTAGTTGTCTTGCTTTGAATGCCCTGCAACCAGTTATCTCTGTAGCAAACCTCAGTCTCACATCAGCTACCACTTCATTCAATTTCATACTTGAATTTTTCTTCAATTTGTCAACTATCACTCTAGAAACTCACTCTGCATTTGCATTTTTGTTGAAGAATTTTCTACCACACTTATGCTAATGAAATAATGTCTTGATCCTAAATGTTGTGGTTCTCAAAACCCTACTGCATAACACAGTGTAGTTACATTTTTGTTTGTCCTTACAAACAATTCTACACATATTCTCATCATTCTTTGCAAACACCACCTCTCTATCATTCATCACATTATGCTCAAGCACAACTTTCTTAAATTGCTTCAAGGAAGAGAATTCCATTCCCAATTTAAACAATAAATCTTTGCTAAGTTTTTCATCTTCATTGAATCTTATCACTTAAGGCCTTTCATCAGCATTATCATTGTCTCCCCCACCACCAAGTTCATCAGTCATATAGTCATCTTCAATCACATACTCCCTATCCATCTCAGGTGTAGTAAACCTTACATTGTTCCCTTGGGATGTACCAGAAACAACATTTGGTTGTCTACAAGACTCACCAACATCAGCACCTTTGTTTATACCACCTCATACATCAACATCCTCATCACAATCATGCATTATCTCTTATTCACTATCCTCAAATTGAATCCCATCCAAGGTATCTTCACTTGACTCACTCTCCTCTTCATCCTCAACAATTTCTTGCCCTTTTTCTTTCTCTAAAAACCTCTCCATATAAGTCTTCTCACCACTTTCTAATTTTGCCTCAGTATATATCTCAACATCACATTGACTTTTCTCAGCACAAAAATCTAACATACTTGCATCCTCATCGTTGACAAAGGATTTTAAATCATTTTTCAGACTACCATGCTCAGACTTCCACCACATTTTCACAACTTCAGTGTTAAAGGAAGGGTCCATATACTTGATTAGGTCACAGGCTTCAAAGTAAGACAAAAAATTTGTGTCATGACCACTCACAACAAACACACCCCCTACATATCTTAACACCGCATCCTTCATAAAAGACCCTTTTGTATAAAAAAACAACCTTAAATAACCTCATATCCTACACAACATAACAAACCACAAAAGGGTATATCAGACAATGCAACACAAATAAAGATGGGTAACCATAGAAACTAAGGTTCTGTCAACACAAACAATTGATCACAAGTGAGACATGTGAAGTAAATGCAAACAGTCTTGAATGCAGTAAACAAATGCAGTAATAGAAACTTTACCTTATCTATGGATCCACCTATCAAATATTGTGTTCTTTAATGGTGGGTCCAAGGATCTCTGCGCAAGCGTGTGCAACCAAGAAGGAATGGACCACCAAAGGAGAAGATAAGATCAAGTTGAATGTGATAGTTCTATTAGGGTTAATAAGAAATGTTGCGTTCTTTTTTATTTCTAATTAAACATATTCATTAATCCAGTCAGCCAATTAAAGAAATAAAAAACAAATTCATTAATCCAGTCAGCCAATTAAAGAAATAAAAAACAAACTCATTAATCCAGTCATCATGCCACATCAGCAACCGTTAGAGTTTTTTTAACGTCTGAGACGAAATATTTTGTGAGTACCAAACCTTAAAGGAAATTTTTAGAGGAACTAAAATTGAAAATGACCATATTTACAGGGACCAATAACTTATTTAACCTTAAAATAAATGTTTGAGTTTTTAATTCTGCAGGAAATTTATTACACCATGAGTGTAGACTCACTCTACGTTTCACCTAAGCCAACATGTTCATTTTCTTGTGTTTCAAATATTTAGGCATAAAATGAGCGTGTTTTTTTCCTTCTATTTTAAATATTTAGCGGCGATTTTAAACTGCCACTAAATATCAACTTATTATCATTTTCTTCATTTTTGACCATTTGTGGCGGTTAATGGTTAAAACTATAAAAAAAAATTGCGTCGATTTAAAACCGCTGTTAAATGGTTGAAACTAAAAAAAACATGAAATTTATAGTTTCTTAAGTGAGAGATGACACCATGAATATAAGTAGGTTGAAGTATATTATCTGAAATGCATGAACAAGTGAATTTTCAAGGTTAAGTGAACTTTTAAGGTTAAGGAAGGGATGAAAGGAGTGATGTCGAAACGATTTAAGGCAAGTTTGGTTGCTATGGTGTTCATTCAGAAAGAATTAGTCAACTTTAATGATGTGTTATCACATGTTGTTAAACACAAATCTATTAGAATGTTGGTAGTCATGATGTCAAAGTTTAACAAAAAACTTGAAAGATGGATGTGAAAATCGCCTTTTTGTATGGTGATTTAGATGAAGCAATAGTATTTTGTGACAACAAGATATAATATGAATTTTAGAAACCGAACAAACCCTTAAACTTGATTTTGTCTGATGAGGCGCGTCCGGATTTCAATTTACATGTATTGTTTTAATGTTGATTTCTAAATCAAAGCATATACTTACGTATTGACTTGACTTATTTTAAGAGAGAATTTGTATACATTGGTGTATATGAATTTCAGAATCCGAATTCTAAAAACATATTTGAAATTTCTTTGGAATATGTGAATAAGACATAAAATGTAATCAATACTACCCTACAAATTTATGAAGGGTGGGTTAAATGAAGTGGGGCAACCCCCTACAATTTTGTAAATTGGCTATCCAATAAAAAGCATACACCTCATCAAGTCATATAAAAAAGAGATATTTATACGCATGTGTGCAATGCCCCCTCATTCATTGAAGCGACAAACATTCATTCTTCCAACAAATGAGATTAGGCACTGTTGATTATTGGTCATACGCACCCCTTATGTGTCCATTAACTCAGACTCAG
The DNA here is from genome assembly GCA_963966055.1 of Lathyrus aphaca. NCBI lineage: Eukaryota > Viridiplantae > Streptophyta > Magnoliopsida > Fabales > Fabaceae > Lathyrus > Lathyrus aphaca. The sequence continues at coordinate 525,512,992 of OZ014523.1, read as the reverse complement.
ATATACATATCAAGCTCCATATTAGTGACAAATGTACATTTGGACCACCTACTTGTTGCACATGGATGACCACACCGAATCAATCTTCATTGTTTCAACGTTGAAAAAGGTTACAGACTAGTCTATCTAGTCATGTCATATGCATAATAATGCTCCAACTTGGAGGGACCATCAGGTCATCTGTGATAAAAGGACATCTTCTCTATGTCCCAAAAACAACTACTTCATTTACCAATCTCCAGCCTGTGCAACATATACTGATAAAATTAATAGGACCGACCTTATATTCGCTTTACAAATTAACCAACCACATGCCATGCAAATGCAAAATATATCTATACAACAACACTAATTTTATATATATATATATATATATATATATATATATATATATATATATATATATATATTACACTGTCAATTAATTATTATCATCCATTTATATTATTCTATAATTTTTTAAAATAAAAATCAAATTTATTCTAACATCCAATGACTATAATTTATAATCATTGACAAAAAATTATAGTCATTGACAAAATAAATTTTTTTATACTGTCAATATTCTTTTAATAAAAATATATTAATAAATAATGTAGCTATATCAATATTTGAAAGTATTAGGTAGAGTTTCCAATTTAAATATACTTTATTAAAATGCTAAATGTTTTTCATAAAAGAATTAATAAAAAATAATTTTTAAATTGAAAAATTAATACAATTCTCTTAAATTTGTAAAGGTAGTTTAACTATTTTTAACTATAGTAAATATGATAATAAAAGTTTATTTAACTATAGTAAATATGATAATAAATATATTCAATATATCAAATTTTAATTTTTTTTTAAACTTTAGCATTTAACCTATTTTAATCTTTAACATACAATATATGAAATGTTTATAATTAACAAATTTGCTTTTTCTAACTAATGTCCTATGACATTAAAAATAGGTAAAATTATTTCATGTCCTTTAGGATATTTAATTGTAATACAATGGTCATTTATATTTGTTTTTGCTATATATCAGACGTTTAAGTTGCATAACGTTTATAATATTGGTCTTTTTTAATTATTCTATTTTTAAAATGCAGAACTGGCATTAATTGTGTCTATATAACTGTTACTTTGCTGAGATGACAATATATAAATATTACTGGAAATATATGGGAAAAATATCTTTCTTATTCATCAAATCCCTAGAATATATGTATCAGTATCCAACAATTTCTTTTACTTTCTCCAACAATGGCTTCATACAGTACAAATGTGTCAAATTCGCGTAGCCCCAACTGTAATTCATTGATTTCAAGTGTAAGTCATAGTAAAATCGAACCAATGCGTGCTTGTGGAACATGTTAGTCACAAGGTGATGAAAACAATAAGAATGAGAGAATATATTTATTGCTCTGGAATGATGACTACAAAGGCTATAAGAAAGATAAATGGATGATAACTACCACTAGTATGTTTTTACACAAATACTAGGACCACATATGCAATATACTAAAATACTGAATTACCCTTCAATACCATCCCTTAATTTAGGATTTCCTAATCAAAACAAACAACACCAATTTCATCCCTTAAGTGGGGAAATTGATTCGTCTTGGCCGCCTTTATCAGAACATCTGCCAGCTCTTCTGGGTCCTACAATGCCCAACTTCTAGCACTCTATTATGGTCTTGACTTCTTAGAAAATGATACTTTGTATCAATATGATTTATTCTTCCATGTAGATCTGGGTTCTTGACAAGATTGATTGCAGACTTGTTATCAATCATTAGCTTCAGATGCTTGTTTACTTTGATCTTCAGATCCAACAGTTACAACTTGACATGCAGCTACAACACTAGTTATGTACTCAGCTTCACACACTAACAGTGCAAAAATAGATTGATTCTTGGAACACCAAGAAATAATACCTCCTAGAAACTTTTTGAAATCAGTGGAGTTATACTCACCTCCACCACCAGTTCTGAGAATCTTCAGAGTCTGACCACTCTGATTCTCAAAAACAACACCAAGATCACACCTCTAATAGGTTTCAAAAACAACACCAAGATTAAAACATCTAAGGTTTTGTGGCTCAACAACAAGATTAAAACATCTAAGGGTTTGGGGCTCAACAACAACAATAATAACAACAACCAACAAAAACAGTAATAACAAACAACGACAACAACATTAATGTAACATGAATAATGATGTTAGATATATTAGATACGCAAAGAAGAAGAAAAACCCTAAACACATCTTATTTTCGTATTTCTTTTCTTTTTCAGGAGTTGGAGGATGATATGTCTTTAGAGTTCTCGTTGCTTAGAGCTCTTCATTAACGTTTTGTGTGAGTTGTTTTATTATATGTTTTTATAGGTAAGTGAAATTGAACACTAGCTATTAAGTTATATATCATAATAAACAATTTCACCTCGATTTTTAAACAAAACCGATGTGAAAAATGACTTTTTATCCTTCAATTTTATAAAAGAACTGAATTAGTATATTACTTGAAAAAAACGGTGAATTATAAAAAAATTGAAAAATAACATGTATTATTTTCTTTTTTAATGTTTTATCATTCATCACTTTCTTTGTGTGCTACATTTTTTTTATAAAGACATCTATTAATGAGAGATTATGGATCTCTAACCAAAACAAAACATGAATAACAATAGAAGACAAAACAACTCTACCACCCTACAAGAAGACTCATATTGCAAAAAATCTGATGGATATTTTATCCACTCATATAGATTACAATTAATTCTACCTTTTTTTTCCCAAGAGCCAACCAACTCCAAGAAGACACTACTATTATATGATGGAAAATTAAATCCACATTACAAACTCCATCCCTAAAGAGAATATTATTTCTAGCTCCCCAAATATTCCAATAAGTAGCAAACCAAATGGAACTAATACTCTTGATATTGCATTTTCCTTTCAACGCAAGGAACCACGCCAACACATGACGACAACCATTCGGTTCACTAAAATAATTCATGTTAACCCAACTAAACACCTTTTTCCAAATTCGCACCGATTCCGGACCACAAAACACAAGTGATTTGTATTGTGATACAACAACATTGCTTGCAATTTACAATATGTTTAGTAATACATTTTTCAATGTTGTCAACCAAGAAAAACAATAAATCATGAAGTGTTTTCTTTGATTGATAACAAAAGAAAAATATTCCAAACTACAATGGTCTTACAAGAGATAGAAACAACAATGATGTAACGAGTATGAAATTGCGATAGATGAGTTAGACTTAGGATTTACAAGTGCTTTTAAAGTCTAATTATTTAATCTCCTCGGTTATTTAATAAATCAAAGGAAAAGATATAAATAAAAAATAAAAAAACAAAAAAACACCACTTATAAAAAAATAAATAAAAATTATATTTGTTGAAATTCGAAACATACCATTAATTAATTGTTTTCTCAATTATTTGAGAAACCCAAAAACATATAATATTTTTAAAATAAATAATATCATGTCTTGAAATTATACCTCAACTTTTTATTCAATAAAATAAAAAATTATCATAAAATATAATATTTATAATAAAAAAAAAATTAAAACTTAATAAATGATTTTTAAAATCTATTAAACAAACTTGTCCATATTCCTCCCTTTTTCCTCTTCCCTCATATTCCATTTTTTCTGTTACACGAGAGAAACGTTTTATTTATTCTAAAGAAAAGGTTAGAATTAACAATCAAGAGTTTATATAAATAGTAAAGATAAGGATTTTGTGGCAGTACTTAATGAGAGTTAGTGGGTAGAGTAGACCAAATCATTATCCACACATGATTTATTAAATTGGATATCATAGATGAGTTTTAGAATGTAAGGTGAAATGAACAAATAATACCTATTATAGTTGAATCAGGTAATTAAGATTAATTAATATGATTATTAATTCTCTCTCACTCTTATTAAATAGTGATATGGTTGATCTAATGAATGATGTTTATTCTTCACATCTCTCATTATAAAACACCTTTATATATATATATATATATATATATATATATATATATATATATATATATATATATATATATATATATATATATATATATATATATATATATATATATATATATATATATATATATATATATATATATAACTATTGGATTGAATATAATTTAAAGGTTACGGTTATAAAGTTAAAAAGACTTACTCTTGTAGTAAGTTGATCCTGACTTTTATATATATATATATATATATATATATATATATATATATATATATATATATATATATATATATATATATATATATATATAAGAATCTGAACAGGTCTTCATGGCTTTCAGCTGGGACTGTGGTATGTTGGTGGGAGGAGATGGTGGGTTCCTACAAAGTACTTCGACGCTCAAGTAAGTTTCAGAGTGAGACAACTAAAGCGTAAGCGAAAAGGGGTTAGAAATTGAATATCTGACCCTCCAAAGATGGAGGGGGGTTTATAGGGGCACTTGCGCGTAAGAAGCGGGCGCGTAGCCTTTGACTAAGCCTAACTGTTTCCACAAATCAGGTGGGCAGTTGGCCGCGTGGAAAGCGTTATGGCGCGTGAGGGGGAAGTCTTCAACGACTATAAGCCAACGACTCTTTTCTTGCAACAGACTTATGCTTATTGACCTCTTAATGGGCTCGTGCCTAGTTGAATATTGGATTGTGCCTCAATTTGGCGTAGGACATGTCCTCGGCTTGTCCAGAATAGGATCCCCCCAAGTCGCTAAGTCCAAAGGGGATAGTGACTTAAGGTGCTAAGGACGTGGCCGATATGACCTTAGTGTAGACGTGACAAAATTTCCTTGCTTTTTTGCGTCGGGCATCTGCTCGCCAAAGGAATTTACAGGGATTTCTAAAAGATTCTCTTTTTTGGGAAGACCAAATGCCTAAGGTCTTAATGACATTCATAATAAAGTGTTGTCGTTCATTTATGACACTTAGGGGCTAGCCCTAGGTTATAATTGCTTTGGCTTTTGCGATTCTCCATGCGAGCTTAAGGCATTATAAAAGGAAGGAGAGAAGTTCATTTGTCCATTTCTCACGAACTTTTCATCTTGCCGTGAAATCTTGTCTGCAACTCTCTCACCAGATTCTCGCCGTTGGCGCCGTACAATCTCCAGAAACTTCCAGGTAAATCTTCATCCCTTACCTCTGTTTTCAAGATTTGGCTGATGAACGTTCATCCATTTCTTATGAACTTCATAGGATCTACATAGTTTTCTGGAGATTCCTATTAAGTTTTGGAAATGTTAATGAATGTTCTTCATAAACATATGAATGTTCATGAATCTCTAGGGTCAGTAGATAAGTTAGTGTTAGATTTAGGCTAGATCTTAGTATTAATAACTTAGTGTTAGTTGACCTAGCATAGGGTCGTGGAGGGGCTTATACATTAGCTCGGTGTATCGATTTCTCCATCGTAGCATTTTTCTTGACTAAAGGGATGACCTTGGGGCATGTCCCCGGTATTTATCAAAGCCCTTTCACTTGATCTTCAGTGGAAGGATGGATTTGAGTTTGTCGAATTCACTGTGTGTTCCTCTGCTTTTCAGGTGAAGGTAGTCAAAAGAATGTTCGCGAAGTCGAGGAGGTCGCTGCTTCTGATGGCGTGGATGTACCCACATGTGACCGCTTGTGGAGAATTGATGAGTCGCTTGAAACAACGTCTCAGTTTGCGGTGGACGCTTCGGATGCGTGGGGTGGGATAAAGAGGAAAAATAAAGGGGAAGCCGCCAACTGGCGAGCTCTACCTCCGAAGAACACTCAGAGGATCTGCTCGCGTTTTCCTGCCATTCGGTTCCCAATGTATGAGTTCGCATTTCGCGAGGTTGGGTATCGTCTGCCTTTTACCGACTTTCAATAGACGGTATTTACTTATATTAAGCTCGCGCCTTCCCAACTGAACCCCAACGCCCTAACCTTCATAAGGGCCTTTGAATTGGTCTGTCGCTATTTGGAGATAGGAGCGACAATCAACTTGTTCTTCCGGATCTTCCATCTACAAAGGAGGTCCCAGGATGGTCGACACAGTTGGATGTCGTTAAAGCAGGAGAGCAGACTTTTCAAGGCCTACATGGATTTTGTTCGAGATTTGAAGTATCGTTTCTACGTGATCCAGCCATGCTCGCAGGTTATCAGGGGTTCTTTGTATGACAGGGAGATGGTCGGTGAGGAGGAGAAGATGGTGGCCCATTTCCCGTTGGAGTGGGTGAATGCGCATTTTCGTCATTCTAGCGAGTATTACATCACCAAGCCCGAGGATCTCAGTGCCGACGACACAGTGACTTACAATACGTTGTTCAACTATGTCGCCAGTTTTCGTCCCACCGAACTCGTGGATTCTGATGGTCATGCCCTTCTTCAGCCTGACGGGACACCATCTACTTTGGCCCAACTGATTAACGTGAAGTCATTGCTCAGTTTCCCGAGCGAAAAGGCAGCGATGTGACTCTTATGTGGATTTGTAGTTTTTCAGTTTTTTAGTTCGTGGATATGATCGGTAACTAATTGTTTCTATTGTTTTTGCAGCGCAAATGGCCGAAATCCGAGATCCTATGGTGAAGACAAATAAAGGAAATATGAAGAAAGGTGGGAAGAGTCGGGTCGACACTATCAAAGACCAGACTACCCAGGATGGCTTTGTTGGTTCTGGCAGCTCTACTATGGGGAGTACTCCAGTGGCTGGATCTCCGCTGGGAAAGAGGCCAAGAACCAAGGAGCCATGTCCTCCTCCGAAAGATAATGTCGCAGTAGCAGGCGCATTCGACTTGCCTCCTTGCGTTACTCAGAGGTCTCTGATTTTTGCGTAGGCCAAGGCTGCCCACCTGGAATTCTCTTTTGACGACTCTGTTGTCGTATCGTAATGATATTTTTTGCTTTAGGGATTCCTCGCGGAGAGCTGCCCCTAAACGAACCTCATCTACCAGGCCGAACTCTTCTCTTAAAGCCTTATCATTGAGTTCTTCTTCTAAAGGGGACTTTGTGCAACAATAAGGTTCTCTGATTTCCACGGGGATGACCGCATCGGTCCCGTATGTCATTCGGAATGGGGTTTTCCCGGTTGTTGAGTGTGGGGTTGTTCGGTAGGCCCACATTACACTGTGGAGTTCCTCGATCCACCTGTTATTCGCCTCGCCTAATCTTCGTCTAAGGCCTCGTAGATGATTCTATTAGCGGCCTCAACCTTCCCGTTCGTCTGGGGGTGCTAGACGAATGCGAAATGTTGTTTGGTTCCTGTCTTGGCGACAAAGTCCTGAAAATTTCTATCTGTGAATTGGGTGTCATTGTTCGTTATAAGGGACTGTGGAACGCCGAATCTAGCCAGGATGTTTCCCTTATAAAATCGTAGAATGTTGAACATGGTGATTCTGGCCAGGGCCTCGGCCTATATCCATTTAGTAAAGTAGTCGACGACCACTATCAGGTATTTGTTTTGGAAAGAACCTGTCGTGAAGGGTCCGAGGATGTCCATTCCCCACTGCGTGAATGGCCATGGTGATGACATTATCTTTAGAGCATCAGGGGGTGCAATGTTCATATCCATGTGACGTTGGCACTTGTCGCACCTTTTTACGTGTTCTATGGCGTCGTTTTGCATGGTTGGCCAATAATAGCCAGCTCGAAATGCTTTGCGGGAGAGAGATCTTCTACCCGGGTGCTAAGCATTAATTCCCCCGTGTATTTTGTGCAAAACGTCGGACACATTTCCTTCCTTGACGCATATCAAGAGTGGGATTGAAAATCCTCGCCGATACATTTTACCGTCCACCAGGATGTAAGATGAAGAACGGCGTTTTGTGGTGCTAGCCTCCTTATTGTCGTCGGGTAGTTCCCATGTCGTCAAGAATTTAAACACGGGAGTCATCCAACAACCTATGTCCCCTACCACATTGATATCGATAGTGATGTCGACCTTTTTAATGCTGGGGAGGGGAAGTATTTCTTGGATTATGGATTTGTTTCCACCTTTCTTACGTGTACTTGCCAATTTTAACAGTACGTCTGCTCGAGAGTTACGTTCGTGCGAGATATGCTAGACGTCCCAGGTTTTAAACTGTGCGAGCATCCGTTCTACTAGAGCCAAGTACTCGATCAAGGTTGTCTTTCTTTTCTTGATACTCTCATTTTACTTGTGACGTAACCAATTGTGAATCAGTGAATATCGTAACTTCTTGGGCGGCCATGTCCTTTGCGAGGTGGATCCATGCAAGGAAGGGTTCATACTCAGCCTGGTTATTAGATGTTGGAAATAAGAGAACTAACAATACTTCGACCACGAGGCCTTCATCACTTTCGAGGATGATTCTTGCACCACTACCAGAAGGTCTAAATGCCCCGTCGACGTAGATGATCCACTTGCGGGCACTTTCCGCTGCGGCTTCTGTTGGGGTCATTTTGGCGACAAAGTCGGTCAGGGCTTGGGCCTTTAAAGCTTTTCTGCCCTCATATTGTATGTAAAAATCGGACAACTCCAAGGACCACCTTAGCATTCTAACAGCCATATCTGATCGAGCCAAAAGTTGTTTGATAGGTTGATCGTTTCTTACGACCACCGTATGTGCTAAGAAATAATGACGTAATCTTCTGGCAGCGTTTACGAGCGCGAGGGCAACTTTTTCAATTTGCTGGTATCTTAGTTCTGGTCCCTGTAAGGCTTTACTCGTGAAATATATGGGTTTCTGACCGTCAGGGCCCACTCTTATCAGAGTTACGCTGATGGCTTCGGTATTAACAGCCAGATATAAATAAAGGATCTCCCTGGTTGCTTGTCTCGACAGAACGGGGGTTTCTGATAAAGCCTGGTTTAGGTGTTGTAGAGCCTTCTCGCATTCTTCTGTCCACTCGAATGTGGCTTGTTTGCGGAGCAATTTGAAAAAGGGGGAAGCATGTTGAGCGTATTTCGCTACGAATCGAGATAGGGAAGCGAGCATACCGTTCAAGGATTGAATCGACTTTTTCGAGCATACCGAGGAATTTGCTCGCTCTTACACCGAGGATAGCGATTTCTCAAGGTTGAAACACATTATGCACTTCCTGGCTTGGTCGAACAGGCTCTGAAGGTGAGAGGTGTGGTCGGATTCCTGAACGGACTTGACGACCATGTCGTCCATGTAAACTTCTAGCATGTCTCCAATTTGTGACTGGAAGACGATGTTCATCATACATTGATATGTAGCTCATGCATTTTTTAACCCAAAGGACGTTACGTTGTAGTAATAATTTCCCCCAGGGGTCATGAACACGGTGTGCCTTTTATCATTGTCGACCATAGGTATTTGATTGTACCCCGAGTACGTGTCCATGAAGGATAACAATTTAAAACCTGCGGAATTATCTACCAATTTGTCTATGTTGGGCAGAGGGTAAGAGTCTTTTGGGAAAGCCCGATTTAAGATCGATATAATCAATACAGAGGCGCCATTTTCCATTGGATTTGTTCACGAGTACAATGTTTGAGAGCCATGTCGTATACATGACTTCAGTTACAAATTTGGCCTCTATAAGGTCCTTGACTAATTTTTCAGCAGCTAAAGTTTTTTCTTCAGATTGCTTGCGCCTGCGCTGGGCAACTGCGCGGGCCGTTGGGTTGATGGCGAGCTCGTGGCATGCAATTTCTGGGGAAATGTCTGGCATATTAACAGTTCTCTAAGCTAAGAGGTCGACGTTGTTGCACAAACATTGCTTCAATTGCTCCTTGACTTCATGGGAAAGCCCTGCTCCAATACGAAATCCTTTTTCGGGGTTATCTCTGAAAGTTACAACTTCGAATTCACCTGCGGGAAAAGGTCGCAACATGACTACTTTATCTACGGGGGTGTTCTCCTCGTCATCTACAGGAATGCGAGGATCGAGATCAATCGTGTTGATCTGAAGTGTTGGCTTTTTCTCGGGCTGACCGTCGTCGTCTGGAGAGTCTTCATCTCTTGCGCTCTTACCGTTTTTCGATGTGGTCTCTATCACAATTTGGCCCCTGGTTGTTGCTTCAAAGCATCTCCTTGTTGCCTCGATGTCCCTGTGGAGGGTATCTACGTGGCCCTTTTCTGTGTAGTAATTCATTTTGAGGTGGACCGTTGAAGGGACGGCGGTGAGCTCAACGAGGGTGGGCCTCCCCAGAATGCACTGATAAAGTGATGGATAAACGATTACCAGGAAGTGTGTTTTGATCGTCTTAGAGGAATCTCCTTCCCCGAATGTGACGTGTAGCTCGATGTAGCCCCAGGGCTTGGTGGTGGCTCCGTTGAATCCCCGCAAGTCAGAACCCACATATGGGGATAGGTTTCCATGGTCAAGTTGCAATGATCGAAAGAGCGAAGTATACATGATGTCGACTAAGCTTCCTTGATCGACAAGTATTCTGCGCACATCGGTCTTCGCCATCTTTTCATGGATTAGCAAGGGGATGTGGGAGTTCAGAGACTCTCTGAGTAGTTCTTCCATGTAGAAAGTGATTGGATGGGATTTCCCCTTGACTCTCTCGATAGATGAAAGTTGAATCATTGAGGAATCAAACAGATGCTCGAGGTTTCTCCTAACGGACCCAACGATCATCTTGTTGTAGCCTCCACATGAAATGAGCATGGCCGAAGGGAAACACTCCTAAGGGCTATGCGACACAAAGTATCCTGTGTTCGAGAGGTGTCGAGGAATGAAGAAATCCTCGGACCTTGTGATAGATAGGGCGACCTGCATGGGGCCGACTTCTTCAGTGATCTCTTCGAATCTTTTCGTTTCTTCTTGTCAAGGAGCCCCGTCTTTGACGTACTTTTTTAGGTGTCCCTCCTTGATGAGGATCTTAATGGCGTCTTTGAGATGGATGCAGTCTTCGGTGACGTGACCGTGGCTGCGGTGGAATCAGCAATACTTGCTCTTGTAGGTATTAGCCTTTGAAGCAGTTGGTTTGGGGAAACAAGCGCCTCCCTGTTTGAACTCAGTGTTGATGCATTCGCTGAGGAACTTCTCATGAGGAGCGGTGAAAAGGGTGTATTCTGAGAATCGCCCGGCTGGTCCATTGTTTTCTCGTGGACTATCATCCCTTCGTTTGTCACACCATGGGGCCTCGTCACTGTCCTTTTACCTATGAGGTTTCATGCTCTCCTGATTTCGTGGTTATCTTGTCTTGTATGCGGCTGCCTTCTCCTCATACTGGATGTACGCTTGGGCCTTATGGAGCAGCTCAACTAGGGACTGAGGAGGTTCGATACCCACGGCTCTTCGGAATTCGTTGTTGGGGCACAACCCCTTCTCTAAAATGTACTGCTTCATGCGGTCAGTAGTATGTACTTCAAAGGCCTCTTTATTGAATCGATCGATATAGTACCTCAGGGGCTCTTCCTTCCCCTGGATAATTCCTTCGAGGGTGGCCTCAAACTTTGGATGATGTCTAGACGCGATGAAATTCCTGTTGAATTGATTCTTTAAGACCTTCCATGATGTGATGGATTCTGCGGGGAGGTGCTTGTACCACGACATCGCGCCTTTGCGGAAGTTGATAGGAAACAATCTGCATTTGATCGATCCTTCCACGTTGTGGTAGTGGATCATGGCTTCGAGATTCTCAATGTGGTCGTCAAGATCAATTGTCCCGTCCTAAGTGGCCAATGGTGGAGGTTTCTCGAGTCCTCGTGGGATGTGGGTTTCCATGATCTCACGGCTGAATGGTTCACGATTGTTCTCGTCGTCACTACTATCGGACTCAGGGTATGAGGATCTGCTTCGTCGATGACGATTCTCATTATGTCGGGTTTTCTTGTTGCGATCTTGATCTTCTAGTGAGTTCTGGCCTTCCGGGGAGGAGATCGAGTGCGCTTTTCGGCTCTTTCAAATCGCGAATCTTCAGGAGGATCCTGGTCCTTAGGAGGAGAAAGGTATCTGGGATCCTTCCCTTTCCGAGCTCGCGGAGGAGATCGAGACCTACAGGGAGAACCTCTACGACGACGCCTCCTGGATGATGAAAGGGAACGATGGCTACGCTCGAGCACTTGCATGCGTTCGTTTTGTTGAAAAATGGTGAGGTTTGCTTTGTTGAGGACGACAATGAGAGCCTGAGTGCCCACATCTGCGTCCGATGGGATGGAAATCGGTTCGAACACAGGATCCGCGTGAATAACGGGCGGCTGTTTCAGGTTATTTGAAGTTGGGGAAGGAGGGTATCCTTCGCTGTAACCGACGTTGAGTTGGAATGTTCCTTGACTGCCAGTGTTTTCACCGTCACTGGGAACGACGAGAGAGGTATCTTTTACAGTCTCATTAATCTGGGTAGCCATGAAGACGAAAAGATGAGCTTTGATCTTAAGGTAAAAGAGAATTTTGATCACGAAAGACGAGGGAGTTGTTAGTTTCCCACAGACGACACCATTGTACAAAAAGAATCCAAACAGGTCTTCGTGGCCTTCAACTGGGATTGTGGTATGTTGGTGGGAGGAGATGGTGGGGTACCTGCAAGGTACTCCGACGCTCAAGTAAGTTTCAGAGTGAGACAAGTAAAACTTAAGAGAAAGGGGGTTAGAAATTGAATACCCGACTCTCCAAAGATGAGGGGTTTTTATAAGGGCACTTGCCCGTAAGAAGCGGGCGCGTAACCTTTGACTAAGCCTAACACAAATCAGGTGGGCAGTTGACCGTGTGTAAAGCGCTATGGCACGTGAGGGGGGAGTCCTCAATGGCTATATGCCAACGACTCTTTTCTTGCAACGATCATATGCTAATTGACCTCTTAATGGGCTCGTGCCCAGTTGAATATTGGATTGGGCCTCAATTTGGCGTAGGACATGTCCTCGACCTGTCCAGAATAATATATATATATATATATATATATATATATATATATATATATATCAAGTGAAAGAGATTTTATTAGGAGAGTTGAAAGGAACAAATATCAATCATTAGATAAATCACATAAACGAGACATTGAAGAAGATCCTTCAACAAGAATAAAGTCCAAAATTTCTTGATTGCCTTCAGATACTAATTACCTAGAAAGTATGTTTCCATTTTCAGTTGAGCGATTAAATTGAGAAAATAGATCACAAAAAAGTCATTGAATATCCACCAGTTTAATATCATTTGAAATCCCCTCATTATTTGGTTATGATATTTTATTATATAAAGAATAAGGTAACAATAACGTCTAGACATGATTTTCGTTAGAATCACGTTGATCAACAACATGATAAAAACCGATATCATGTTGCTGCATTAGAAAATCAATGTGACGATCAAGATGATAAAAAAGAATACGAAGAAGACAATGAAAATGAAAATCATTGCGAGTGCTAGCACCTCAATTAGTTTAATTATCCCTAGAGAGGGAAAGAAATTCATATAATTGTTTCCTCCCTTTCATCTGTTTTATCAACTCCCATGATTAGTTTTTAAATCATAAAATATAAAATAGTTGCACCATACAGTCTTTCATTTTTAAGAAATCAAACACATCTATAATAAAATTAGAAATGATATTTTGACATCATACACTTATACTACCGTATATACATTTTAAAAATATTGACTTTTTATGTAATTTCTCAAATAAAATTGGTTAATTTGGTCGATAGAGTCTAAAAGTTAGATTTAATCTAAAAGATATCTCCTATTTTTATATTTATTTTTGGGTTAATAGACATTTACATCTCTGTAATGTTAGTGAATTTTGCTTTTTCTCCCTCCCTGCCTTTTGCCAACGGATTTTTCAAAACATCGTTGTCAAAATCTGCCTTTTGCAACCGTAGGGAGGTAAACTGAAACACGCTCATATTATAGGGGATGAGTGCCTATTAATTCTTTATTTTTTTTTCTTTTCATATTTTTTTTTTGTTTCTTTCTCATCCTTCATTGTCAACAATTTCTCACTCATGAAGTTGTTCTCTCAGTTTTACAGCTTCTCTTCCTCTCTCAACACACGATTTCACTAATACTCTTCATCTCTCAGCAAACAAAATTCTTCTAAAAAACGATCACAACGATTTCACTAATTAACTTTTTGTGCTATATTAACCAAGTTTTATTTACTGTTAATGTCTGGAAACTGTATTAATCAAACTTAAGACTTTATTAACCTAACTCATATGTGTAAATAAAAAAATAAAGAAAAAAAATTATAATATAAATATTTAATTATTTGTTTCAGTACAAATGAAACAATAAAAAAATAAAGAAAAAAAAAATTATAATATAAATATTTAATTATTTGTTTCAGTACAAATGAAACAAAAAAACTGATAGTAAAATAGATGTTGTAAAATAGTTTTATATAAGTTAACTATATAAAGAGAAGACATGTATATTGTATGTTGTAAGAAAAATATTTCAAATAAAAATAAAATAAAAATCAAACAACGGATGATAGAGAAAGACTAAAAAAACATAAAAGAAAGTATTTAAAAGTAAGACTTAATTGGAAACATGATATTAGATACAAAATGATATATATATATATATATATATATATATATATATATATATATATATATATATATATATATATATATATATATATATATATATATATATATATATATATATAGTTGTACCATACAGTCTTTCATTTTTAAGAAATCAAACACATTTATAGTAAAATCATAAATGATAATTTGACATCAAACACTTACACTACCGTATATACATTTTAGAAATATTGATTTTTATGTAATTTTTCAAATTAATAAGGTTTATTTGGTCAATAGAATCTACAAGTTAGAGTTAACTAAAAGAAATCTCCTATTTTCATATTTATTTTTTGTTTCTTTCTTATCCCTCGTAGCCAACAATCTCTCTCTAATGAAGTTGTTCTCTCAATTTTATAGCTTCTCTTCCTCTCTCTAACACACGATTCACTAATACGTTTTATCTCTCAGAAAACAAAATTCCTCTAATCAAATGATCACAACAATTTCACTAACCAATTTTTTGTATTATATTAACCAAATTTTATTTTCAGTTAATTCTTGGGAACTGTATCAACCAAACTTAAGACTTTATTAACCAACTATTTTTATATACCAAAAAAGTTTAATATAACTTTTATAAGTTTACAATACTTCAACTTTCATAGCATAATGATGTCAAATATTCTTTTATATAATTATTATTTTATGTATTTAATTGAGTTTAGTTGGGATGCAAAGAGAAGAATGATGGAAGAAGAGATGAGAGAATGACACTGGAAGAAGAAGATGTGATTATAATGAAAAGAAGAATATTTGTGGCAACTTCAAGAGAGAGAGAAAAAAATAATTAACCTAACTCATATGTGTAAATAAAGAAATAAAGAAAAAAGTTTATAATATAAATATTTAATTATTTGTTTCAGTACAAATAAAAAGAAAAAATACGATGTAGTATACAAAATTTGTATCAACTTAGAAAAACTGATAGTAAAATAGATGTTGGAAACTAGTTTTATATAAGTTAACTATATAAAGAGAAGACATACATATTGTATGTTGTAAGAAAAATATTTTAAATAAAATTTATATATATATATATATATATATATATATATATATATATATATATATATATATATATATATATATATATATATATATATATATATATATATATATATATATATATATATATATATATATATATATATATACTAACATTTTGTGAAATTTTATAAAACAAATAAATTGTGATGTATACTATTAACATATTAAATAGTAATTTTTTTTTATGGTGTAATTGTGCAACACGTTTAAATTTAGAAAGCTGTTTTTGCATCCACTCATTTCTTAAAAACTACTACCTTCATTAAAATTTACCAACCCTTACAGTGCAACATTGACTCATTTCAATTCCTTATTTATACTAAAACCCTCTAGCTGAAATCTGTAAGAAACAAATCTCAATAACCATGGATGAATTCATGTTGAACACTCTCATTTCAACCATTCTCACACTGTTAGTTGGAGCCTTAATTTATCACATAAAGAAAACACATAGAAAGAACTGCACTGCACCTCAAGCTGAAGGTGCATGGCCTATTATAGGTCATTTGCACCTCTTTGGAGCTAAGAAACTCACACACAAAACACTTGGTATGATGGCTGACAAACATGGACCAATTTTCACAATCAAACTTGGTTCATACAATGTTCTTGTACTAAGTAGCAGTGAAATGGCGAAAGAATGTTTCACTCTTCACGACAAAACATTCTCCACTAGACCCTTTGTTGCAGCCTCAAAGTTAATGGGATACAACTATGCCATGTTTGGTTTCACTCCTTATGGTCCTTATTGGCGTCAGATGAGGAAGTTAGCAACACTCGAGCTTCTTTCGAATCACCGACTCGAACTGTTGAAGAACACGAGAGAATCTGAGATAGATGCTGCAGTGAGAGGGCTTTATAGGTTATGGAGAATAAAGGGTTGTCAAAAGGAAGGAATTTTGGTTGATATGAAGGAGTGGTTTGGCGATTTGACACATAATATTGCTTTGAAAATGGTGGGAGGGAAGCCATATTATGGAGGTGGTGAAGGTGAAGGTAGGAAGTATAAGGAAGCTATGAGAGATTGGGTGTGTTTGTTTGGTGTGTTTGTGTTTTCTGATGCAATCCCTTTTTTGGGTTGGTTAGATGTTAATGGTCATGAGAAGGCTATGAAGAGAACTGCGAAGAAATTGGATAGTTTGGCTGAAGGGTGGTTGGAGGAACACAAAAGGAAAAGAGGTTTGGGTGATGTTGGAAAGGAAGAACATGATTTCATGGATGTTATGTTGAATGTTTTGCAGGATTCAGAGATTTGTGGTTATGATTCAGATACAATCATCAAGGCTACTTGTTTGGTATGTTTTCAGCTAAAGCTTTTTTCTATGGTTGATACTGTAAAATATTACATCTTACTCATATTGGTTTGGATCAAGTATGTGAAAACTCATGGTGGTTTTAATATAGGTTGATTTGGTTTGTTCTTCTCTTTTGAAGGGTACATTTGCAATTATCTTAATTTTGTTGAAACTTAGTTTTGTATAGCAATTGTTGAAGTTGTGGATGTACACTACACCATGATACATGTAAAAGTCACTGATTTTTGTTATGTTTGATTTAGCGTTGGATTTTTTAAAATTGCGGTGGATTTTCCCTTTTTCATAGAAGCTACCTTTTGGATTTAAAGTCACGGTCTAGTGACATTTAGACTTGAGTTTCATTGCTTAACGCCAAACCAAATAGATTATTTGTTGAAACTCAAGTGTAATTTTGTGGAACTTTTGTCAAAGTCGTAGAAACACTCAAAGATTCAATTAAAAGTCATTGTTGATCCAAATGAAACTTTTTTAAAATCACGGTCTTGTGACATCTAGATGTGAGTTTGGTTGTTTAAACACCATATCAATCAGCTATTTATTGAAACTCAAATGTAGCTTTTGTCAAAGTCGAAACTCAAATGTAGTTTTGTGTAGTTTTTGTCAAAGTCATAGAAGCACTCCATGATTCAATTAAAAGTCATTGTTGATCCAAATGGAGCTTCTTTAAAATCACGGTCTAGTGACATCTAGACGTGAGTTTGATTGTTTAAACGCCAAACCAAACAACTATTTGTTGAAACTCAAGTGTAGTTTTGTGTAGCTTTGGGCAAAGTCGTAGAAGCACTATGTGATTCAATTGTTGAAACTCAAGTGTAGTTTTGTGTAGCTTTGGGCAAAGTCGTAGAAGCACTATGTGATTCAATTGTTGAAACTCAAGTGTAGTTTTGTGTAGCTTTGGGCAAAGTCGTAGAAGCACTATGTGATTCAATTAAAAGTCACCGTTGATCCAAATATTACTAGACGTGTTGAAATGTCGGACCATACAGTAGCTTTTGCCGATCATAGAAGCACTACGTAATTCTTTAAGTTAAAAGTTATTATTGATTTAAATATTATTAGACACTGAAACCCCAAACCAAACAGATTATTTGTTGAAACTCAACTGTAGCTTTTGTCTAAGTCGTAGACAGACACCTTGATTCAATTAAAAGTCATGTTAATTCGAATATTCACCGTAACTTAGGATTTATTGTATTAAGACATGTTACCCTCTCAACTTATCAAAAATTTATGTTTTTATTTTTTTGTCATATATTCTGATTCAGTACAATATGCTTCTTTTGTCATATATTACATTTTCCATTTGGCAATAACCTTTGAGTATGTATTGGCAGAATCTGATTTTAGCAGGAAGTGACACCACCATGGTGACTCTAACATGGGCACTATCCCTATTACTCAATCATCAAATAGAACTTAAAAAGGCACAGGATGAGTTGAACACTCATATTGGGAAGGACAGGAAGGTGGAAGAGTCTGACATAAAGAATTTATTATACCTTCAAGCCATTGTCAAGGAAACATTGCGACTCTATCCACCTAGTCCAATTATCACCTTGCATGCAGCAATGAACGACTGCACTTTTTCATGTGGCTATCACATTCCTGCTGGTACACAGTTGATGGTGAATGTTTGGAAGATCCACCGAGACAGTCGTGTTTGGACCGATCCTCATGATTTCAAGCCTGAGAGGTTTTTGACAAGCCACAAAGATGTTGATATCAGAAGTCAGAACCATGAGCTTGTACCTTTTGGTTCTGGAAGGAGAGCATGCCCAGGATCCTCATTGGCTTTGAGAGTGGTGCATTTGACTTTGGCTAGACTGCTACACTCATTCAATGTTGCTTCTCCCTCAAATCAAGCTGTAGACATGACAGGAAGCCCTGGACTCACAAATTTAAAAGCAACCCCACTTGAAGTTGTTCTAACACCGAGTCTAGATGCCAACCTTTATGAAGACTAGATTATCAATGAAATGAAGAGAATCACAACTCATTATAAAGGCTTGTTTTTTTCTAAATAAGGCAACACTTTTTGGGGTTGCAATAAGACATTTTACAGAGTTAATAGCTATGCATTATAATGGTTAATATCTGGTACAATCTTCAGTATTGTGATAATTCCATTCTTTTGCTTCACATTCACTGATCTTACAATCTATCAGTCATGTCTATTGCTTCATCGCCAAAAAGGTGTGGTTGAATAATTTTCACGTATTTTATGCCATCCTCAAACAAGATAAAAACCAGAGTATGATTATAAGCTTTAGCCTGAAACATCAAATGATATGTACTTCATACAAAAGTCGGTTTGCAACCAAAGTATAAGCACCGGCCAACACTGATATACAAACTCAAACATCAGGATATAACTTTACCATGTAAAAAAATATGAATTTGAACATTACACCGTGAACTGTGTGGCATGTGCTGGCTGACTCACCAGCATTCCCTAACCACATGAAATCTTAACTACCCGTGCCTAGTGCATCTTACAAGTTGATAGCTGGTAGAAGTTACATTTTCTGTTACTCCTAGTTAGCAATATATGTACAAGGACAGAATTCAAGTCATACACAAGTATGACTCCTAACTCATGCCTGAACTAGCAATCAATGAGATAATGAACTCGCCTCAGTGCTATACATCGAGTACTCACTTGAGTTAAAGTTTTGCTTCTCTTCACTCCACTTCAAAATTTCCTTGGCATATTTAAGGGATGCATCAACACTATCTGGCTCCAACCCTGTCACCACAGAAACATACAACTTTCGTCCCGTAAGCGATGAATAAAGCCTTTTAAACTTAACCGCTATGTAATGGGAAGCCAGCTGACCAAGGGAGGGGTTACTATTAATGCTGTTGCTATTGCTGTTGGTGCGATTACGGCTAGTTATTGGATGAAAATCAGAGAACCAATCACACTTGGTCAAAGGAACTTGTTCAACTTTCTCCTCAAAGAGATCAAATTTGTTCAATATCAACATGAATTCCATTTGCTCAAAAGTTGGATGTGTGACAATGGTTTCAAAAAACTTCATGCTCAATATCATCTTGTTAGTGAGATAACCATTTCCATCGACAGAAAACTGATCATAGTCACTCAAGGAAACACAGAAGATGACCATTTCAACATCCTCAAACATCTCTAGCCACTTGCAATTTTCTCCTAGCCCCCTTGAATGCACTCTAATTAGTTGGTACCTGCTAACCAACCAAAAAGTTATAAATTATCAGAAATATTCAATAGCAATTGAAACAATATTTTTTAAACTCCAAATAATTATAAAGAAACAAGTTATATATCTGAATCCGGGCCAGTGTGGTACGAAATACCTAAATTTGCTTCCAAGTCAAACTCACATATATAAAAATCAGCAACATTATTGGATACCTCAGACATTATTTAGATATCCTTTTGAGAAAGAGAAATGCTAGCAATACACTCTTTTCAACATTCTCTCTAACACTCCCTCTTTTATTGGATAAAACACATGTGGGTCCTACCACTTTATGTGGGATCCATTTCCAAAGTGAGGGACCTACATGTGTTTCACCCAATAAGAGAGAGAAAGTGATAAAAAGAGAGTGTTTCTAGTACTTCTCTTTGAGAAATGCATCTTTCTTATGAGAAACAAAGTTTAGCTTTTACACACTGAACCTGATTCTAAAAAATACTTGAATAGCCCTTCCAGTATGATAACTGCCCTTCTATCCAATGAATATAAAAATTGACCTAAAAAATTTAATTAGAAAAACTACATTTGGGACTACACATCCATTGTTTTTCTTAAATATTTTTTTATGGAGGACAGACACAACCAGGGTTCAACAAAAACATTTTAATAGTGGTGGAATAGTATTTTTCATCAACTTCATAAGCTCCTTGCTACAATTCTACCATAATCCTGATGTACACTTACATTTACATACCATTCTATAGGCAATTTTACCAGTGTTATTTTCCAAGAAGAAAAACAATTATAACAGCAATTGGGTTAATCAGGACCACAACCCATTTCTGAGATATAATAACTGGCATAAAAAAATTTGCTGTTGAAACAAACACAAGATATTTACACCTACCTAGCCAAAGAATCATATTGATCAGTAGTGTCCACAGTTTCTTCGGGGGCTGATTGGGGAAATGAAAACTCCACACAAGCCAACCCATTTGATGAAGTAACTCCTTCAGCATAGAGGATGTCTAAATCCGAGGGCTCATAATCTGTCCTTAATATTTTGACAGCCTATACAAAATTTGTCATGTTAGATACGTCGTCCATTAACAGCACATGATGTCAAAGATACTCACCCTGCGATTACAATTAATTTGATGAAAGAACAGATACTAATCAATAGAAATGAAGGAGTGTCTTACCCGCTCTAAGAAATAACTGGCGACACTAGGCAGCATTTCCAATTCACTTTTTCTTTTGTATGTGGCCTTAATGGCAGGATCATTCCACAATTCCTCGATCAATGGTGCATATTCACGAGTAGCAGCAGGAAAGATAGCATCCAGTTTGCCCGATGCCATAGTTTTTAGCAACCAATCAGAGAATGCTTTCAGCCTTGGACCAATGGAATATACTGTCTTCTCAACAGGATTAGGAGTTGTTCCTGTATTCAATCATAATCATAACTGACAATCTCTTAAAATAAATGGACACATTAAATTTGAATCCTACTTGCTTCATATAGAGAATTGTCTATCCCTTATCCAATAAAATTGGGGGAAATCCTACTATTTTACTGACTATCATGCAGTTGCATATTACCTAAAGTGTTTGAAAGTACAATATAATATTTCAAGCTCCAATGAAGATAAAGATATCCAATTACAAAAGAAACTTTAAACATGACACATAGATTAATGAATCTATAACAATCAGAGATAAACATTGAGATTATGCAACCTGAGTTAATCCACAAGACAAATAAACTGATCTGAAAAGCAGCTCATACTTTCAACATACCAATACTTTTTCACAAGAGACTCTATATGAAATATGAATCACTGTCCAAAATAATAGATAGACTAGTATTTCATATCAGTAATTTTCATTTTGATAAGAGAATTTCCCATAGAAATATATGACGTATTTTAACAGTCCACAGTGACACTGGTCATAAATAAGCTGTTTATACTGTGCCAATTATGAAGATATAGAGGTCAATACAGAACTATGAACTACAGTGATTCGACGATGCCTTAAATACACGTGCAAGCATGGTATAAACATGTAAACATACTAGAAACTGTTTGGACTGGCATTTGACGACTAGATGGTGAATAAATGGTGTTTTAAAAGGAAAATAGCTTGGTATCGAGTCAAAAACAAGAATAATAGTAAGAATATTTCAGAAAGAGACAACACAATCTTACCTGTTGTATCAAGCACGGAAGATTGCGTTTTCTTTAAATCTGCCAATATTTCATCCTCAAAGCGTTCGCGGCCCTCAAGGAGTATGCCAAGGTAAGTATAAACATTGGTCTGAATGGTCAATAATATATTTTCATGCTCATCTTCTGAGAAGGGAATGCTTTTGTAAAGAATCTTGGCCTGCCACACATATTTGCAATACTATGAATATGCCAATTATTACTTGCAAATATAGTGATTTCAGTATTGTCAATTGTGGATAGCAGAAAATAGGGGATTGTTAAAACTCCATCACACATTAGTATTATAGCGTGCCACTATAGCCACTATTTGACAGTATTTTGTACTATATAACATATAGCAGAACAGTAGCAGTTGTCCCAAATTCTGCTACACTATAATTGCTATTTAACAAGACAGTGATTTTGTTTTTGATTGGAGGTTTTGGAGGTTTTGGGGGGAGCATCAAATTTATTTCAACATTCATCAAGGACACATCTATAATCAGATATTACGCCAAACTATGATGTTAGCTGTCCACTTGTCCTTTACAACAAATTTGCTTTTCTCTGAACAAGAAAATACTAGATGACAGAAAGGAGAGTATCATAGTGGTTTAACCACATTCATTTCAGCCAGAGAGAGAAGAGTATCATACTCCCTCCGGTCCTATTTATAAGAGAAAATTAGTTTTTTTTTTCTCTGTGCTATTTTTCAGTGTATTATTTAAATAATTAAATAATTTCCTTGATGGTAGGATTAACTACCCTGAAGGTGGTTCCTTAATCTTTGTATTTTGGTAATTTATTTCTTATATATAGGACTAGAGGGGTGATTAACATATACATAACCTTTTGTAAGGTAGATGCTATTACTGTGTCAGCAATATATTATGACTATCTAGGCTTAGAAAACTCCCAGAGGTTTCTCATATTAAAGCTTCCTATTTTTTTTTTTTTGCAAAGGTTTAAGTTTTCTAAATTAAGAACAAATTTGATAACTCATGTTTACATTACATACCATCTTTTGAAAAATATCCACAAGAAATTATGATGCATAAGTTGATTAACAGGCTCAATTACTCAATTGAAAAATCACCTGCTTAAAAATAGTGCTTGTTCCTGAGCCACTGCAACCAACCAAGAGAAGCTTCTGAACTATTCCATGCTCAAGGTAGTCAGGAATTGATCTGCCGGCCATATTGGAGTGTTGTTCTCCAAGTGAATTTGAAGATTTAGAAGGAACTGGTAGGGACAGGAAAGCACATACAAGCTTGGTTCCAGCCTAGCAAGTAAAATAAAATAGTATGTAGCAAATAACATTTGGCTAGAAGTAAATAAGAGACAAATACATTTCATAGAAAAACTTACCTTTCCCCATATATACCCTCGTGTATTCTTCTGTCCCTCTTCTTGATAGGAACCATCCTCATTGACCCAAAAATGTGGGTTGCCTGCACACTGAACTCCTGCCAACTGCACAACCAAAACATAATTCCTTCAACAATTTTGTTTTTAAACAAACAAAATATATAGTTATTAAGATGGAGTCTTTCAAAATTATTTGTGTGTATATTCAATTATCAACCTGTAACATCCGAAGCTCCACTTTTGTTATTTCTCGACCATTTACGAAAACCTGCGTGTTTCCGTTGCTAGCATCTGGCTGAATGGGACTTCCAACATTCAGATGAGCACTAATTATACTGGAAGGCTTCTGTCCTTCCTGTGAAATCACAAACCAAAACCAGCATCCATAATTAAACATAAAAAATCAAACGGGGTTCAAATCACAAATGCATGGAGAGAAATCATACAAATACAAATAAATATATACCTTCCCCCAAAATCCAGATACTTTATCGTACCAATAGTTTCCCGGCTTAAGCTTTTTTGGAGGATTTGGACAGTTCTGCAAGGTAACCAGTTCTTCATAAGAAAGTGGCTTCCCATTCACACAAATGTATTCGGGTGGAAGTTGGTTTACTTCACAAAACTTCTCAGCTTTCATTATCTGTCTAACCTCCAACTGACTAAGCAATCGCTTAAGCATCCGAGAGCATTTCCCTAAATTCGGTCTATTGGATTCGTCTATAGAAAATCCAATGCAAGTAACACATTTTCTACCTTCAGGCATAGACCCCATTGCTCTAAGCACACAATTACTGCAATACTTTGCATCACAAACCAAACAAACCTCCTTATCAGTGAACCTACTCCCCTTAAAACATCTATAACAAGACCCTTTCTTTCCCTTAGTTAGAGGCTCCCTTTTAACAGGTCTAGTCACAGTTTCCTCGGCATCAAATTCATCATGCAAAGCATCATCATCCTCATTGGAGTCCACATCGAAAGTAACAGCAGGAACACGTTTAGCATCACAATCCTCAGCTTTCAAAGAAGAAACCCGAGTTGATGGATACTCTAAACTCAACACTGACTCAGCAGAACCCCAATCTTGTTGGTTTAACTCGTTAAAATCAAAACTCCCTTTCTCATCATTATTCGAAACCCTCAAAGCACTAAACTCCAAAGTACTAGAGCTTCTAGTTCTAGTGCTTCCACTAACCCCACTCGGTAACTCACTCGAACTTGATTCTTCAAGCAACCTCGAAGAATCACCAACATCCGAAAACTCGCCGGAGACTCCATTTCCGTTCGAGAAATCAAACGGCCCGGAGCTGCTTAACTCACCGGAAAGCTCACAGACATTACTCTGAGAAGCTCGGCGATCGAACGTAATAACAGAAGTAGGAGAAACTGTTCTCTCTATAGCTAATTCAAGCTCTTTAGAAACCCTAGATTCGGAGCTTAATGCTCGAAGCTCTTTCACAGTATTATGGTGCGGTGGAAATAGAGGCTGCACAACCGGTAAAGAGAGAGTTTCAGAGAGAGGAACCTGAGAAACAACAGCTGCCACCGGAATGTCGTCGACGGTAATTGGAACAGCTCGGGGAAGATCGTAACCTAAAGGAGGTCCATCATATTCGACGGCAAAGGAATATTCCGGCGCCGGCGACATGGTTGTGTAGCCCTAATTCGAAGCTAAATTAAGAAATGCAATAACAATATAAACCATGAAAGAAAAAGAAAAAAAAGAAACTGAAATTTGTTTTAGGTAGTAAAAGATTATTGCAATTTGCGAAAAGGATTTGGTATGTATGTAAAGAATAATAGATATAGGTTGAGTGTAGTGTGCAGTGCATATAGATTAGGGAAATGAATTGTATAGTGTTGTAAAGAAAGAAGAAAAAAAACAAAAAAGTAATTTCAACTTTTAAGTAATGCCTTACCTTATAATAATTTATGTTGATAAATATTTTATTTATAATCTGTTAATAAATATTTATTTTTTAGCAACTATGGAAGAGGAGTGAAAAAGAAAGGAGAACACGGGAATTGTGGAATCTTTGTGCTTTTTGTTTGGCGAATGTGGGGTTTGAAGCTGGTCACCACTTTTTTGTCCTTTTGCGTAGTTCTAGTTGGCATCCTATCCTATCCAATTTTGTTTTTTTTTTATCTCTATTAAGTTATAATTAACTACTAATTACTCATTCTAATTACATTTTTTCTGTTAAAGTACAGTATTACATTTCATATGCTACTTTTTAACTATTTTTTTCCTTTTTCTATACGTCTCTTATGTGTTTTATTTAAAGCACTTTCTCGTCTAATTTCCTTTTCAGTTAAGAATGGGTGGGTGGGGTGGCCCAGGTTTGGTGCAAATTATACCCCACAAACAAAAAGGACTCTATTAATTTGACATGTTTCAATGATGCATGAATTAATGAATCTTAGAATTTTTATATTCTCTTTTAAATATATAAACATTAGTTGTTGTTTTGTGTTTTTTTTTTTTTTTTTTTACTTTTTCACTTTCCAATCTGCTATGTTAAGAGCACGTTACTGGATTCTGATTCGAGCTTTAGAGTCGACATGAGTTTTCTTTCCTTCATTGGAGTTTTGTGTTTGTCACTCTTGGGATTTAATTGTGTATAAGTGAGTGTAACACAACCATATATAATGCAAATATGGTTCCATATAGTAGCATATTTGGATTAAGTGTGTAATGCTAAGTATCAAAGGTGTAAGGATAATGACTTAACCAATATGTTATTCGATTGATGATTGGATGTTTATACATCATTAATTATAGTTAAAATAATCATGTAACATCTATTCGTTAGTATTGATTTTTTATTTTTTATTTTTCAATAAGAAAGAGGGCATAAACCCAAAGTATTGGTGGTTTTATTATTAAACATGAATTTATCAACAAACTAACTCTCTCTTTCTTCTTTTAGTGATAGAAATGTAGAACTTTATTCTTCTTAAAGTCATGTTATAAATTTAAAAATATTATTATATTGCGATCCTGTAGATTTAAACTCAACTAACTTATAAATTATTTAAAATAAATTCTCATTTATGGATATATCCAACTCAATCTATAATAATTTGTATAATTTTAGTTTGATTATCGGAATTGAGTTTTGCAATCCGTTGAGACAATCCATTGATGTGTCTTTAGAAATTTCTTATTATTTTTATTATTATTTAAAATAAAAATATAAAATTAATATCTCACTAATAATCATATTTAGAACAAAAAAGTTTTATTTTCCGCCGCTAATACTACAATATCAATAAGTTTACGTAATTCTAAGATTAAATGATGTTTCTTATTTTCTTTTGTATCATTTCCAACTTATGTATTTTATGAAAATACATGTTGATCGTAACTATGATCAAAATCTTCAACGGTTGTGGATCCTGAAGTCTTTGATCGGTCGTCGAGGAGAATTGGGGGTGTACCTGCAAGGTACTCCGATGCCAAAGTAATAGTGGGCAGAAGATTATGCAAGTACAAGTAAAAGTGTTTATGGAGTGAATATGTGATACCTGACAATCTCATGTGAGAGGGTTTATATAGAGAGCCTTCAGCGCTTGGCTAATGGTCCCTATTTTGGGTTGGATCGTGGATCCCTCGAAAATAGGTAATTGCCAGAAACTAGTCATTGTGGCGAGCATACCTGGTCGGACTAGATGTATGTCGAGCATAGAGATATCCGAGCAGGAGTTGTCTTTGGCCGAATCTGGGTGACTTCCACGGGTGTCGAGCAGAGAAAACTGACCATGGGTATCTGTGGTCGACAGGTTCTCCTCGGCTGAGGGGCATGGAGTCAATGGGTCTCTTTGACATTTAGGCTATTGGGTCTTCCCATGAACAGGAGTGAATTGGGTCATGCCTAGTCATTGGGGGTCAGTCCGGAACAGGAGCCCCTCAAGTTGTTGCTTCTGGTCGTAGAAGTGATGACTTAAGTATGGGGGTTGCTCCCTCTTTTATGTAATATTCGAACAAGTCGGTCTTCATGGTCACGTTTTAAATGTTCTTATGTTTACTGGCCTGAATGGTCGTTTAATTATCGTTTTGTTGTGCGTACGCGTGTGTCCGTCGGAGGGCACACTTTATTTTAAGTTTTCACTAAGTGTTTTTTACGATGCTTGATCATGTAGATGTCCGCCGAACAAATGTGTGCGATGTTCTTTTTATGTGTCTGCTGGGGACACGGTTTGTTTGTATGTTTGGGGAATCGTGCTCGATTTATGTATGTCTAGTGGTTTGGGGAACCGGGCAGAATGCCAAAGTATATTTGGTTGGGGAATGGTGCTCGAGTCATGATGATGACCCGTGCGCCGTGGCGTGAACGTCTCATCGCGAGCTGGGTGTTCTGATTGGTCATGGTACGAAGACGACGATGAACTCGGTTGATGATCCAATCGTGTGACGGTGATATTCCTCGTTCTTGAGGGGAATCCCGTCGAAATGAGGGTTTGGTATGTGATACTTGTACCTAGGTATGCATGTTAGGTCGGTGCTTATGCTTCATCGTTTTAAGTCTGGGCATGCCGACGGACGCCTTAACTGTAGTATTGCTTCAGTTTCTCGGCGTTTCAAGGATGAGCAAGTTCTTCCCCATTTATATTTACTAAGTAATATGTCGCGTTCTCTGTTTTTGCTCTGACACAGTATGGACCTTCCCCAACCCTCCATAAGGAAGCACATCTTAACATCATATCACTTCAATCCGCACGATGGGATTGAAGCTACTAACGGACCAAAAGTCCCCTCATTTTTATGCCATGAATGCAAGACGCAATATAAACACACATGGTAACAACTCAAATTATTGTATCGCATTCATCATTATTCATCATATTATTCACTCATTTAACATTTTCCTCTAAGTCATGTCATCATACCTCATAGGCTCATAAAATAACTTAAATCATCATACATCATTTTATCATAAATTCCTACAAATATAGCCTCTAAACACCGCATAAACTTCACTAAAATATCATAACATCTTAAAGCAACAAGGCACAACAATTAAATGATTTTTCAGAATTAAAAATAATTTTTCGGAAACTGTCAAGTCTCGCTAAGCGAGTTACCCCCTTACTAAGTGACTAACTCTTTTTTTTGAGAAATTCAAAATCTTCACTCGCTCGCTAAGCGAGCATCGCGATTCCTTAAGAAAATCATGCGATCATAGATCGTTCCTCTGCGATATAATCCCTCTAAAACCAGTTTTCAGCAGCAATAAACTAGAAAATCATCAACACATTCCACATTCATCAAGGTATCATCAAACATATCATATAACATCATTATTTACCATCAAATTCATCATAAATCATCATTATATAACAAATTCATCAACAAAACCCCCTAACCTTAAGAATCTCCCTCAAAACCCTAAATCCCATCTCTACATTACAATACCGCACAAAATTACTCCCCATACCTTAGGTTTCGTGAATTCTTTCGATAACTTCTAAGATTCCTTTCCAACCTTTAAGTCTTAGCTTTTCTTCAGATCTCTCTTTCTCGTCTCCCAAGTATGATTGTTCAAAATGATCGTACAATCCAAACTCTACCCTCTTAGTCAATCTTGCCCTTAGGACCTCATTAGACTTTTCCCATCTTACCCTCACCAATCTTTTATCAAAAGACATCAATGCCCTCAATTCCTTATTTCTCTTATTTTATTTAATCAATCTTAAATAATTAAATAATGTCACACTACTTATAAATTAATATTATAAAAAAATTAATATCATCACAACATCATAACATTATAGAAAATCCTCAAAATTCACAACAAATACATCAAATAAATCAAATTCAACTTTGGGGTGTTATATAGTGCATGTTGGGTGGATTTTGCTACAAAGCGGGATAGCGATGTGAGCACCCCGTTAAGGGACTTCATGGATTTTTTGGATTTTGACGTGGACGTTTCGGCGAAAGCTCGACACTTGTCGGGGTTAGCTTTTATTCCTTTTTCGATTAGATAAAAACTGAGGAACTTTCCGGCTCGTACCTCGAACGTGCACTTTTCAGGATTGAATCGCATTTTTCACTTGCGTGTTTGATCAAAAAATTTCTTTAAGTGGGGAGCATGATCGGTTTCCTTGTAGGATTTAACGATCATGTCGTCCATGTAAACTTCGAGCATGTTCCTGATTTCTGTTCAAAAGACTTTGTTCATCATTCCCTGGTAGGTGACGCTCGCGTTTTTCAAGCCGAATGGCATTACGTAGTGGTAATAGTTACCCGATTTGGTCATAAAGGCAGTATATTTCTTGTCGGTCGCGGCCATATATACTTGGTTATACCCGAAATAGGCGTCGAGGAACGACAATAATTTAAAACCTACAGAATTATCGACCAGCTTATCAATGTTAGGCAAAGGGTAAATGTCTTTTGGGCAAGCCCGATTGAGACCAGTGTAGTCAACACACACGCACCATTTTCCATTGCTCTTTTTGACTAATACAACATTTGAGAGCCAGGTGGTATATCTGGCCTCTGTTACAAAATGTGCCTCTAGGAGGTCTTTCACAACCTGCTCGACGGCCTCTACTTTTTCTTGGGACTGTTTCCTCCTACGTTGTGCTACTGCTCGGACATAAGTGTTTATGGTCAGATGATGACACACCGTTTCTGGATCCAAGTCTGACATCTTAGCAGCGCTCCACGAGAACAAATCAGCATTCTCCCTGAGACACGCTTTCAGTTGTTTCCTTGCGATATCTGGGAGGTCTACTCCGATCTTTACCCCTTTGTAGGGTCTTCTCCTAATGCAACTAGCTCGAAGTCTCCATCGGCGGAGCAGGAGCGGTTCTCCCGGTGTCAACGAGGAGGAGGGAATCTTGAACGATTTCTCGCACCCTCAGGAAATGGTTGTCCTCCTACTTGGATATTCCTTCGGGTCTTTCTAGCTTTCGGGGACTTGTTTCGTCGAGGGGACGAACGAGTCCGTTTCTTGATGGATCCAACAGCCTCTGGGTGGTGGTGGTCCTTCTTTTTCCCAAGTGACCTACTGCGGGATCGGAGAGGCCTCCTCGTTGGAGAGGGGGACCTGGTACACCTTGCCTCCTCCAAAGCTTCTAGCCTTTCGCCTAGGCGCAAAAGTAAGAGGTTAATGTTGTTGGTCATTTCAACCAAAGTTGTGAGCGTCTAGTTCGTCCCTTCTGGGATGGGAATCAGAGGGAGATCAACGGATGTGATCTCAGGTTGTACAGACGGTTCAAGTGACGAGGAGGCAGTACACCCATCTTGGAAACGATCAGGCTCCCCGAGGGGAGGGATGTTCCATCGCTTCCGCGTTGTTTGACGGGGATGTTAGAGAGGATTTGAGCATTGACGAAGTCGTCATGGTAAGCCATTGAGAGAGATTGAACGAGGATATTTTTATTTTCACGATCTAGAAATGAGAAAATGGGGCAACACGAAATTTCCCACAAACGACGCCACTGATCGTAACTATGATCAGAATCTTCAACGGATGTGGATGCTGACGTGGATCCAGAAGTCTTTACTCGGTTGTCGAGGAGAATTGGGAGTGTGCTTGCAAGGTACTTCGATGTCAAAGTAAAAGTATGCAAGTACAAGTAAAAGTGTTTAGAGAGTGAATATTTGATCCTTACCCTCTAATGTGAGAGGGTTTATATAGATAGTACCCAACGCTTGGCTAATGGTCCCTATTTTGGGTTTGGATCGTGGATCCCCCGAAAATAGGTAACTGCCAAAAACTAGTCGTTGTGGCGAGCATACCCGGTCAGACTGGATGTATGTCGAGCATAGAGATATCTAAGCAGGAGTTGTCTTTGGCCGAATCTGGGTGACTTTCGCGGGTGTCGAGCAGAGGTCTGGATGGAGCAGAGAAAACCAACCACATGTATCTGTGGTCGACGGGTTCTCCTCGGCTGAGGGGCATGGAGTCAGTGAGTCTCTTTGACATTTGGGTTATTAGGTCGTCCCATGGACATGAGTGCATTACGCCATGCCTAGTCATTGGGCTTGTCCGGAACACATGTCTTGTTGAATTTTATACTATTATCAAGTGTTATATCTTGTTGATGAATTTTATTAGATATTATATTATGTGTTTCATCAAATTTGAGTGTTATAAATAAGTATAATTGTATTGAGTTGTGTTACATTTTTTAAAAGGGACAAAAAATCATTTAAAAAAATGAAACTCAGCCCACTTATAAGAGAACAATAGTTTTTAAAAGGTGGAAATCTAATTATTGAGGCTTACACTGATGTTGATTATGCAAGTTCATTGGTTGATAGAAGATTTACTTTTGTGCATTTTTGTGTGAAAAACATGTTGCTCGTAGGAGTAAAAAGTAAAGTGTAATTGATCGATCAACCGCAGAGGTAGAATTTAGAATTATGAACTATTATGTATTAAACAAGTGTTATAAAATTTGAAGATACAATGTGAAGGCCTTATGAAGTTGTTTTCTAACAACAAATCAACCAACAATATTTCACGCAATTCATTTAACATGACAAAACACAACATATTGAGATTAATCGACATTTCTACAAAGAAAAGTTTGATAGTGGGTTGATAATTATTGTCAACATACCTTTTGTGCATTATTTTGCAGGTGATTTAATAAAGGGTTTACACCAACACAACAATTCAACCAACTTACTAGCATTTTTGGAATGATTGACTTCCATTGACCAACTTGAAGGGGAATGCTGAAAATATTAGCATTTATAGTTATTTTATTTTGTTTGATTAGTATGAGACTTATTAAGTAAGGTCATTAGATTTAGATTTATCTATATTTAAACTAATTTATTCTCCTAATTATAATTCACAAATTTGAAATATATGAAAATACTTTTTCTACAGATATTCATCACATACTATTCTAGAAAGAGTTCCATGCAACTTCACGATCATAGAGTGTGCACTTCATCTAATTTCTCCATAGAATGAGCATATTTTTTTAGTTTATCTATTATTGCCAATATTGCAACAAATCAGACAGTCTTTGATGTTTAACTTTATCCTCTATAAATCTAATGTATCTTTTGTTGTTCGTATTAACTTCAAAAATCATGAGAATTACCTTGCTTATCTTTATTTTCTTAGCGAGAATTTCTTGTAAATCATTTTCACACTTCAAATAATTTTCCTCACTCACTTTTAAGAGATTTGAAAACTTCATGTTTTAAGACTTTATTTTCAACCTTTAAAGTTTCACACTCATTTTGAAGTGTGTTATGACGCTCTTATGATATATTAAGAACTTTATTAGTTTTTTATTTATAATACAGACTTTGAATTTTTCTCGACAATTCATTCAAGTATATAACTTATTCATCATAAGATAAGTGAGAGAATTTTTCTCGAGAATTCTACGGTATATAACTTATTCAAGTATATAACTTAGATCAATATTAGAGAAAATGATTCCTAAGTAATGTCAAGCTTAGGACATTAATTTTTTAAGTGTACATGATCCTTGCATTCATATAAAATCATCTTTTAGTCATCATCATCCCTTTTCTCTCTTGAATTTTATGTATTTGAAGTCTACATCAAGAATTTCTTATTTCTCATGTTCTAAAGATGTTGAATTTTTCATCCTCTAGCTCTTATTCCTCTGACTCTTTAGCTTGGTAGTCCTTTAAAATGGAAACACACACAAACTTCCTTCTAGGATCATATTAATTTAATTCTATATCACGATTCAGAGGAAGACAATGAGTTCTTCTAGACCTAACTCGTTTAGATCATTTTCTTATTTATTGAATGACTGACTCCTTAGGTCTCCATCTTCTAGGAGAACTTATCCTTATCTTCTTTACATGATCAACAATTGTATAACTCATGTCAAGAACCCTTAAGTCTATAAACTAATGTTCAGAGTCCTAAAAACATAAATTATATTTCTTCATCTTCTTCCATTTGAAACAAATCATATTTCATAAACATAACATTTGTTCTCAACTCCTTTACTTGTTTGTCGTCATCATACAAAAAGAGTCATAAATACTTTTGACATTATCTTAATTTGGATTTTTTTTTCCAAATTTCTTGAAGGTAATAATGTTCACGAGGTACCGTTTTAGTCCTCATCTCTTTTCTACTTACCACAACACTAAATATACCCATATTTTACCATATCCAAGAGATCAGTATCATAAATACTAACTACTAACCAATCTAGTACATTAAAACTTGATAACAAGTATAATACAAATAGCAACAAACACAAATTGTAACAACAACATGAACAAAAGACTCAGTATCTTCGCGACCCCATTTTCCTTAGCGACGACACTCTAGGAAACTCGCCGCTGCTAACACTAAGACGAGGTAGCTGCGGGTGATTATTTTGTTGTCCAAAAGTTCCACTCTCATTAACCTTCCAAACCTTAACAGACTTATCCAAACTCCCACTATACAAAATCCATTTTTTCTCATTCAACATCGCATCAGGATCCTTTTCGGCGGCGAGACACTTCACCGGACCGCTATGTCCCGACAACACCGTCATACAAACATGTTCGTTACTCATCGATCTTTTCCACACACAAATCGCCATGTCCGCCGAACCACTGTATACCAAACTCCCAGCCGTCGATAAACATAAAACCGCCAATTTATGACCCCTCAAAACTCCACTGTGTTCCAAATTTATTTCCCTCACCCAATAATTAACCAAACCATCTGAAGAACCTGCGTATAAAAACGTCCCTTCCGAATTCAACGCTAAAGCTGTCACCGCACATTCTTGTTTCAACAACGTCTGTGAAAAAAAATGCTTCGTCGCTTTCCCTTGCATTTCACGTCGCCACATTTTAACTGTACCGTCGGCTGAACCGGTGAAAACCAAAACGTCGAATCCGACGACAAGCGCGTTAACCGCGTCGTCGTGAGCCGTCACTGATTCCAAACATTTGTAATTCGAAGAACGCCAAACTTTAAACGTCTTATCCCACGAAGCTGAGTAAATTAATTTATGATCTTCCGTTAAACTTAGACACGAAATTGCATCATAATGTTTAATCCACAACATGTTACGATGTTTTTTAACTTCCACATAGTTACTTGGTTTCATTGAACATTTTATATAATTTCTTAGCGTCGGCAATGTTGCGACTCTTCTGTGAATCCGTTCGTTCTTCCCGGAAACTTTCCAAACACGGATTCTTCCGTCTTGATGACCGGTGAGAATTTTCTCACCGGCGATAACAATTGCTTTAACTAAACCGCTGTTTGATTTAAACCCTGCGAATTCCTTTTGATTCTTCCAAACACGAATGTTTTTGCTGTCGGAACCGGTGTATAATAAATCCTTAGTTGCCGCGAGGGAGTAAATGTGACCTTCCTCGCGGACTAACGAACCAACAAGAGCTTCTTCGCTGGAAGATGAAGCTTCTTCGTTGAGATGTGAGGACCATGGTGATTTCGATAATGGCGAGAGAGTAGCGTCGTATGGAGAGTTATCAGCTGCCATAATAGGATCTAAATGGGGAGCGTCGATGGTGATGAGAGGGCTGTTTTTTCTTGGATTATTCTCGGAGTTGTAACCGTCGAATTCGTCGTCGCTCTTTTTTAATTTTCCGTATCTTCTACCAAGAATGCTTCCATTTTTTGATGAACCTGTCATTGTTATGGTTAAATTTGATTACTTAGTTGCTGTCATGAAAAGGTTTTGGTTGTTTTACAGAAAGAATAGAGAATAATGGTTTGGTGTTGGAATGAATGACAAGGTTGTTTGTTTGGCATGTAATTCTTGGAGTAGTTTGTTTTACAGAAAGGATAGAGAATAATGGTTATGGTTAATTGTGTTATGCCATGTCATGTTGTGTTAGGATTAGGTGATGTCTAAATTAGGATTGTGAGATTTTAGACGTGGAATCAGTCAACATAATTGATTTGGTCAATTAACTAATATTGACCCTTTTCTTTTTGAGATAATTGTTGTCTCTTGGAATTCATGCAACAAAATAATGGTTATGTTTATTGGAATGAAAAGACTATATACTATAGTCTACTACGAATTAAATAATCAATTAATTTTTTAAACAGTCAAGTAGTGATAATTTGTCATTATAGCTAAACTACATTGCCAATATTCATTCGCATCAATCTTTTAAGAATTTTTTCAGTGACTCATTATAATATTTGCAAGTTGTATCTTAGTCTGTAATATTCAATTTTCAACTTCTCTTTGCCAATTTGATCTCTTAGGATATGATTTTTTTTTATATGTTTGCTCATACCATTGGTGTCTCATTGGATAATTTACTAGATCAATTGTTGTGTGTTGTGAACTAACAACTTAATCTTCATATTTCACTAATATTCAACACTTCCAATTTCAACCAACAATGGGAATCACGACCATCCTAATTGTCATTGGTAATGGTTATAGGCAAATTTCCCAAAATTGGCATTTTGCGGCACAAGGTTGAAGGCATTACGGACAAGCCCAAATATTCCAAATTATCTTTAAACTTTCTACATTTTATTATTTCGTTTTTGTCCCTTTTACTTTTCAGATTGTTACACTTTGACATTAAGCCTATATAATTGAAAATTATGTCTATTTGAAATATTTTTAGGAATATAAAAAAAACTTGTAACCTATATTGATATATGTGTAAAGGGTCTATTAAGGGCGAGAGGTTTGCAACCCCCGTGGGGCGTACATCTGTTGCGTTCCATTAGGAACTATGTGGCCCTAAGGGTGTCATACTCGCTCAATTGTGGGAAACATCGGAAAAGGTGTTTCTTGGTCAGAGAGAAGTCAAGGTCAACAAGATATGTCATGTCTCCCTATAAAATATAGATTCAACGGTGTACCATTGATTAAATGAACAATTATCATTTTAAGTCCTTGGCTTTAGGACATCTATAATACCTCAATTTTAGCAGATGAGATGATAACTCGTGATACATACGACATACACCTAAAACCCACAAAGTTTCTCACCTCACGTCAGTTTGTTCTCTCCATAGCCAGAGACACCATTAGACTGTGCCTCTCATTGCCACGAGCAAGCTCTAAACAACCAGAAAAATACTAAGGCCTCTGATCATCCCTGCTAAGGGGTACCACACAATATCACTACTACAAAAAACTCATTTAACAACAATTGAAAACTACGTATAATGACGCAGATCAAGACGTTGTTATGTAGAGTGTTTCCGTAAGTACACTAATAATCATGAACCTGAGATCGTTGTTGTATTTTGGAAAGCGTGCGGTAAATTGCAACAGTTAGGTATAACAACCGTTGTAATATATACTGAATATCACATCGGTTATGAGTTTCAACCGTTGTGCAATGTACCCTTAGTTTATTATATACAAATGTATATTTCTTGTTTTACCATACACCTAATTAAAGAAATACAACCACTAAAATTGGTAAAGAACTATATAATTTGAAAATTAAACTGTTCTTGTAAACCAACTTAAACACACCACTGATTTCCGAATTGCATGCGTCTCATCGTGCACATTTTATGTTCTTTTACACAAATATGGTTCAATGGTCGGTTTCCTTCAATCCATCGATATTTTTTATTATAGTTTACCCCATCATCGCCGTTTATCATCGTGATTTTATCATCATAACAATCACAATGATACGTGACGACGATGATGTATAATAGAATGTAGATATCAATGAATTGAAGCAAACGAACCATTGAATCATACATTTGTGTTAAGGAACATAAAATGTGCATAATGAGATGTAAGCTATTCAGAAAATATTGATTGATATAAGTTGATTTTCAAATACATCTTAATTTTCATATTATACGTTTCTATGTCAATTTAAATGATTACATTTTCAATAAAAGGATAGTGAAACAAACAATATACATATTATATAATAAACTAAATTTCATATACAATATCAAAAGGAATTCATATATATATATATATATATATATATATATATATATATATATATATATATATACACATATATATATATATATATGTGTGTGTGTGTGTGTGTGTGTGTGTGTGTGTGTGTGTGGTGTGTGTGTGTGTAACTTATCAACTCATACTATATGTTTGTTACTACCATCATCATCACCATGTATCATTTTTACTATACAACTTCAACTATTTCAAATAAAAGAAAATTAGTTAGTATTCAAAATAAAACCAACAAAAGTTGAAACAAAACCCTAAGAAGTAGGACTGTAACCTAAGTTGTAACAAAATAAGATACATTATTGTCATATGTACAATTACAATGAAGTTCACCTAACTTGTGAAGCATCCTGAGTATGAAAAACATCTTGTTCATGAATCAATGAAGAAAAAGTATAAGGTGGATGAAGTTTTCATCATTGCTTCATGTTTCTTATACTTTTTTCCTTGCTACACAAACAATAAGTCTCATAGCCAAAGTATGGTCTTTGTTAATACATTGAAGTCGAATCTGCAAAAAATTGAGAACAATAAACAAAAACAACATGAAGCAAACGAGATAATGGGAACTATCTAACAAGAAGATTGAAGTAGAAGAATATCTTATTTTCCATAACTACACAAACAATATATACATTACACTTGCCACCGTAGGCATCATCACCATGTTCATCTAGTTTGTGAAGCAATGAAGAATAAATATAAGGAGGAAGAAGGTT
Source organism: Lathyrus aphaca (assembly GCA_963966055.1). Lineage (NCBI taxonomy): Eukaryota > Viridiplantae > Streptophyta > Magnoliopsida > Fabales > Fabaceae > Lathyrus > Lathyrus aphaca. Next base: position 525,474,757 of record OZ014523.1, on the reverse strand, counting down.
ACACAAAAGCTTCATACTTCTTATATTTCTTTTCATTGTTTCTAAAACTAGACGAAGTTTGCTGCCAAAGATGGAAGAAGAAGAAGAATAATAAACAACAAGCAACAAAAGAGAGAATGAGAAATATCTAACAATAAATGGAAGAAGAAGAAGAATACCTTAATGTATGAAGCGCAAGATAAAAAATGGGTGCTAAGGTTTTGTTGTGAAGGAAACAACACTAAGGTCAATAAGGGAAAGTTAATTCGTTTATATAGGCAAATATTTCACAACGGCTATCGAAAAAAACTGTAATGATAAGTATATATTTATTATAAATATATCACAACGGTTAATCATAAGAACCGTAACGATAGCCATTTTATTTAGTACAAGTTGACTCTTGGCAACAACATTTTTTTTTTTAATTTTACATGATATATCACAACGATTATAATAAGAAACTGTTGTAATTTTACAACCTTTGCTCTTTCCGGAAGAGAGAAACGCTCATCCCAAGTATAATAATGATTTATGATTTTTCTGTTCTTAAAAAATATCATTCGAGAATATCAACCATTACAATTTATCATCATGGCAAACACCAAACTATCAGCCTTTTCATCTTCAACCTCATCTATAAATAAACAGTTTTACATTTCTTCATAGTATATTGTTCATTACAATGAGTTCTACAAATGAGAATGCTAACACAAACATCACCAATGAGGTCACAAATGAACAACGTCAACAGCCAAATGAGGAGTTCCAACCATCTGGATCCTTGGCTGTCAGGGATACGTTAAGGGTGAGGAAGACCTACAAGAAGAAGAAGAAGAAGAAGAAGAAGAAGCCGAAGAATAAAAAGAAAATGAAGCAAATGAGGATTTTTTTATGATTTTGATGAGGGTGGTGAGGAGAGAGTCCCATATTATAAAGATGCATTTGTTGTTATGAGCTCAGACATTTGATAAATATATGTAATATATGATTATCAATGTACTATTCTTTTTTGTAATTTTAATGAAGTTTTTTTTATATATACTCATCTCTTTCACTTTTTTTTAAATGAAGTTTTGAGTTTTCAGGGTAATAACACTAAAAAAATGAAATAATATGATGAATTTGAATTTTAATGAAGTTTTGATCAAACTATTCTCTTTCACTTAAAAATAGAAAAACAAAGATGAATTTTGTGTTTTGAGGTTAAAGTCCTCGTAACACTAAAACATGAAATAAAATATATGTTTAAAATGTAAAAATATGGACAAAAAAATGTAGTTGCTGGGAATCGATGATTGTCACACATCATGTATTACAACGATTTTAAAGACAACTGTTGTTAAATCTGCTTGTATTACAACGGTTTTTAAGACAACCGTCGTTAAATATGGCATTATAAACCAGCTGCGAAAATTTTAACCTATTACAACGATGTATATGAATCTGTTGTAAATATGGCGTTGTTGTTTGCGCGTTTTGTAGTAGTGTATTGGACTTTTTGACAAGTATAATGGCGTCACGTGGGGCTTTGAGTAAAATAATTTGGGCAACACATATGTCTTTACCATTCACCTTCTCATTAACTTAGCAGCTTGTATTTTTACATCAGACAAAAGGGGTTGGGGCATATGGACCTCTGTGTGATCCTCTTCACCACCATCATCTAATAATAGAGACTTTATGGAGTCCAAGGAAGAAGCTTTCTCATCAAAGGAGTTCCAATATACCCTTTTTGAATTAGAATCTTTGGTCAGACATACAACTTTGTGACCCATGTGATCATGAGAAAATGGAGGGGATTACGAATCAAGAGATACCCCCATTCTTGCAGCAAAAGAAATGTCACTCTCAGAATCATTATCCATGTGAATAGGGCCATTACTCATCTTAACTAAGAGAAAACCTAAAATGATGAAGGTAAGAGCCTGAGTAGATAAGGGTGTCTGGAGAGGCAAGATTAGTGAAGTAATGGAATAAAGAATGGAAGAAGCTTTGAGCTAAAACCTACAACCACTCTGATAAGTACTCTCATAAAGGAAGGGAATAATACATTTGTTTCCTAGAAATGCCTGTTAATTGGAAACTAAATCTCAAGGATCATGAAAGGTTTCTTTAGTGTTCAATTTCTTAGGTTTCTTTATCTCAAATTCAACTTTAATTTTCTCCTTGAATGCCTCAATTTTAGAGTTACATATGTTTGTCACTAGTAGGTCATCAACATGCATACATGTGATTAGCATTTGGTTGCTAATATCTTACTTCATGTACAAACTATAATCAACATTGCACCTTTTGAGTCCTTGTTGAATAAAGAATTTGTCTATTAGTTTGGTCCATGCTCTTGAAGTTTGGTTCAAGCCATAAAGATATTTGTGGAGCTTATATATTATGTATTCCTTCTCTTTGATCTTAAAACCTTGTGGTTGGTTGGCAAATACATTTTTTTTAAATTGTCCATTTAGAAAATCACATTTGATATCTAAAGGGAATAGTAGCTAAAAAAGACAATTCAAAACTATCTTATTACATGGAATTCTCAAATTTTTCAATATTATATTCTGGCATGTGATTTACATGTAGCTCAATGGATAGTAATGAGATATGATCCACAAGCCTACTTGGAAAATGAAACAGCTTACTTAGCCCACTGTTTTTATAAGACTGCCATAAGAATTTGAATAAGGTAGAACTAGTATCCAAATTAGATTCAATTTTTCATATCATATTTTTTTACCATCCTAAAAATTAGTATAAATTAATTAACTGATTTGAAAAGAAGAAGAAAAGGTCAATTAATAAACAATTATTGATATAAGGTGACTATTCGATTACGCCTTTGGATTTGAAACTTTTTTGGTGCAAGTAATAATTCGTATTTCTTTAGTCACATTCACATGCATGAAGAAAAAAAATAGGAATTTCAAATTCAAACCCAAATCATAGCTAATATAAGTGAAGTTCAAAAATGCATGTCTACCTTTGAATTGTTTGATTTAAGCGTTTTGTTCGCAAGCTTTTATAAATATGTTAAGATATAACAAAAATCACATTATTCTGATTAGCAAGATAGTAATTAGATATTATCACTTCTATGATTTATAATTAGGAAGTACTTCAGTCCCTTAATATTTATTATACAACAATAATCAAATCTTATAGTACTAATGTCGAAACTTTCGTCATAATATTTTATTTAAAATCATGTCTCTATTCAAATCGCTAATCTCAAGATATTTCTTAATAACATCTCTTATAGTTTTTAGGTTTTTGTCTTCCTTTAGTTGTTTGACTTATATTCATCTGATATACTTTTCTTAACATATAATCTACATGTATTCTCTCTACATGTTCAAATCACATAGGGATGACAGGTAGACACAAATATGTGGGGCCCACCAGCACATGAACCCGAGTCAACAGGTGAAAACCCGAGTTGACTAGATTCGGGTTCGGGTGCCACCCGATATTTCGGGTGTCACCCGATATTTCGAGTGCGGGTTTGGGTAGTGTGTAACCCGCATCCGAAACCCGAAACCGCAACCGCTTAGACATGAAATTACATAATTTTATGTTGTGAATCGGATACCTTAGAAACAAAGTATAATATGTAGGGGTGGCAAAACGGGCCGCCCGCCCCGCCCCACACCGCCCCGCCTAAAGCCCGCCAAAAAAAGAGCGGGGTGGGCATGCCTGCCAAGTTGAAATGGGCATAAAAGTCTAGCCCGCCCCACCAAAGTGGCGGGTTGGCGGGCGGCGGGCTTGCCCGCCTTCATTTTTTATTTATTTTTTTCTATTTCTTAAAATAAATTAAATGGTTTTTTTTAATTTCAATAAAAAAAACATCATACCAACATTTTGAAAGCATAAATGGCAAAAGACTAAGTCCATCAAGTATTAATCTTCAATAAAAAATAGAACTTTCAACAAGCTTTCACCTAAATTATAAGCAAAATATAAGGAAAATGTTTATTTCATAGGTGCGGCGGGCTTTGGCGGGTGACGGGTTTTGGCGGGGCGGGCTTTGGCGGGTGGCGGGCTTTAGCGGGGCGGGCTCTGGTGGGCGGCGGGCTCGAAATCCCAACCTAACCCACCATTTTTAGGCGGGTGCGCGGACCGGCCCGGCGGGCCACAACCCATTTTGCCACCCCTAATAATATGTTTCTTTGTGATCAAGAAATCCACAAGGGTTAGGGTTTAGGGTAACCAAGGATTGGTTACAAACTGATATTCTTTCCTTTCTCTTCAAACAAGATTACAAGTATACAAGAATAAAAAATAACCTCTCTCGCTTTTGAATTAAGGTTTTATCTTCCTATTTTTCCTTACACAAAAGATGAGAGACTAGTATGATATTTATAAGAAAACTAACATACTGACCTAATGGGCTTTTTAACAATTACCCATTACATGCTAACATAAATAATTGGATCCATAACACAAGGCTCAATTTGACAACAACATGTGAGCGGAATTCGACGACATGCTAAACCTAGAGTTCGTTTCAATATCTCACAAATCTCCACCTTGGAACAAACTTTATAACAACAAGAAACAAACTAGTTTTCTTCATGCAGCTTTATCAACTGCATACAGTGGAAAACTTATAACTGGACAACGTGTTGGTGATCATATAAGCAACTTCTCCACGCTCGATTACCCCTTTGACATTGTTATTTGCTATTAGAATATCATCCACATAAAGCAACAAAATAACAAATGAATTACTCGATCGAAATCTGAAGTAAACACAGTGGTCAAACTAACTTCTGATGAAATTTATGTGTGCCATGAACTTGTCGAATCTCCTATTCCACTGTTGAGGAGATTGTTTCAGCCCATATAAATATCTCTTTAGTTTGCTAACATAATCTTCCTTACCCTTTTCGATATACCCTTCAGGTTGTCTCATCAGGATTCTTTCATCTAGATCACCATACAAGAATGCAGTCTTCACATCCATCTGTTACAGTTCAAGATCGAACTGTGTCACCATGACAAACAACATTCAAATGGATTTATGCTTCACAATAAGATAAAACACATTATTGAAGTCGACACCTTCTTTCTGAGTGAAACCCCTAGCGACCAACTTTGCCTTGTATCTCTTCGACGCCACTCCTTTGATTCCTTTCTTAACTTTGAAAATCCATTTACAGCTGACTAACTTGACTCCAGCAGGTTTCTTGATCAGTTCCCAAGTATTGTTATCATGAAGAGATTTCATCTCATCATCCATGGCCTTCAGCCATTCAGTCTTATTTCGACTCCTCATAACTTCCTTATAGTCTCTATGTTCTTCGTCTAGAACCTCACTTGCAGAGATTAAGGCATAAGTTATAAGATTTGCATAATCAAGTCTCTGAGGTGGCTTAATGACTCTTCTCGACCTGTCTTTTGCCAGCAGGTAGTCATTATCAGTTCCATCATCTTCGATAGCAGTTTCTGCTTCTTCTTCGACTTCATATAGGCCATGCAATTCAGCATCACTATGTTCCACCTCAACAGAAATTTCTCCTTGTTCCAACTCTTCGTTAACATCATTAGTTTTTTTAGAACCATCTCAGCTTCATTGAAAACTACATCTCGACTAGTGATACACCTCCGGTGACGTGGCTCTAGGCATCATATCCTATAAGTTTTGACTCCTTCAGGGTATCCCATGAACATGCATTTTAGAGCTTTAGGTTCGACCTTGTCTTGCCTAATATTAGCATAGGCTACGCAACCAGATACTCTCAGTTTGTCGAGATCTGGTGGATGTCCTGACCAAACTTCTTTCAGGTGTCTTCATATCTAACGCAATCGAAGGACATCTGTTTATTAGATATGTTGTTGTCGAAACAACTTCAACCCAAAACACCTTTTTCAATCCAGCACTAACCAACATGCATCTAACCCTTTCGAGGACTGTTCAATCGAATCTCTCAATTAGACCATTTTGATGAGAAGTACCAGCCATAGTCTTATGCCTTGCAATCTCATACTTGACACAGTAACTGTCGAAAGCTTCGTTGCAGAATTCAAGTCAGTTCTCAACCTCTTGACCATTCTGCTCGTTTAAGTTTCGACCAGAACCTTCCAACTCTTGAAATTCTCAAAAGTTCCATCCTTAGTCTTCTGAATGAATACCCATAACTTTTTAGAATAATCATCAACTATGGATAGAAAATACCTTGCACCTGAATGTGAAAGATTCCTTGTAGGCCCCCAAAGATCAACATGGATGTAATCAAGGGATCCATGTGTTCTTTGTTTACCTTTGTTAAACTTCACCCTACAGGATTTACCAAATACACAAGGTTCACAAAACTCAAACTTCTCGACTTTTTCACCACCTAGCAGGTTTTGTTTCCCCAGTTCGACAAAGCATCTCTCGCTGACATGACCCAATCTCATGTGCCATAATTTTGTCTTCGATAACAGTTTCGTGGATGCAACATTTGTTGAATCACATACAACTTCAGCCTCAAGGATATACAAGTCTTGTTTCTTCACGCCTCTCAAGACTTCCCTTGACCCCTTCATGACTCTTAAGACACCTTTCTTTCCTTGAAAAACATATCCCTTCTTGTCGAATTCATCAAGAGAAATTAGATTTCTCTTCAACTCAGATACATACCTAACTTCAGTCAATAACCTTATTGACTCATCATAGAGCTTGAATCTCACAGATCCAATACTTGCAATTTTGCAAGCTTTGTTGTTTCCCAACAGCACTGATCCACCATCTTGATCACATAATTCCTCAAACAAATCTTTGTTTGCAGTCATGTGACAAGTGCAACCTAAATCCATAATCCGCTCTTTTCTTGAGTCGCCACTTGAAACTACAAGAACATCAGATTATTCGAAATTATCTTGAACAATGGGTGTGTTGCTATTGTCCTTATCTCCAAGATCTTTCATATGTTCAGGGCACACCCTTCAAATGTGACCCTCCTTCTTACAATGATAGCATCGAACACTAGATGTTTCACCACCATAAGACTTCTGATGACTTTAACCCTTCTTTTTGTCGAACTTGCCATCCTTTCATAAGATTTTTTCCTTAACGGTCAAACCTTCACCAACCATCGAAGGTTTATGCTCTTTTCGTTAGTTAAAGTCCTTAGAGTACAAGGAGGATTGAACATCTTCAAAGGTCAGGGACTCCCTTCCATTCAAGAGGGTTTCTTTGAAGTGAGCATGTGTTTTGGGCAAAATTCATAACAGTAACAACGCTTGATCTTCATCATCAATCTCCACATCAATATTTTCAAGATCAAGGATCAGCTTGTTGAACATATCCAACTGCTCAGCCAACACTTTGTCTTTGCTCATCTCGAATGAATACAAAGCTTAGTTCAGGTAGAGTCAGTTACTAACGATTTGGTCATGTACAAACCTTCAAGTTTCAACCATAATCATGATGTCGTCGTCTCTTTTGATACAAGTCGGAGAACCTTATCACCAAGGCTCAAAAATATTGTGTTCTGTGTTTTCTCAATCGTGGCCATCTTTTTAGTTGTCGTTAACGCAACATTCATGGTTGTCTCTCCCTTCAACGCTTCCAAGCAACCATGTTGAACAAGTAGTGCTTTCATCTTCAAGCGACACAGACCGAAATCATTCACTTCGGTGAACTTTTCAATCTCACACTTTGTTAAAAGCATCATCTCCATGCTCAAGTCCAAATTATTTGTTTTTTAGAGTCCCTTAGAACATTGGTTTGTTCTCATTATGTCCATCTTAATCCATATTGTTGATTAAATCCTTATGTTAGACCACATCAGAATTCGAGATAATGTATGCAAAGGTTATGATAAGAAAAATGATATAACAAAAAAGGAACCTCAGCACATGATACAGTGAAAAATACAGAAAAATCAATAATAAAAAAAAAAAAAGGGATTCAGCTATAAAAACATGGAAATTTTCATAACAGAGGATACCAATTTTTAACTAAATGATAACATAAATTATGTTACAAATCACAACAAAATAACAGAAAAAGATTTCAGTTACAAATCAAAAAGGGAGAAAATCAATTATAACCATAACTGATATAACATAAAATGAAGAAGAAGATCAAAATGGGAAAAAACTCAGAAAGGAAAAACTCTTCACCAATCACTCTGCAACATCTTCATCGATAATCAATTCCAATTCGCCACTCTCACCAATCTTCAACTTCAACCTTTGTAATTCACCTTCACAAGCGGCCACAACCATTATTCACATCTTTAACTTCACTTTCTTTTGAACTCTCAAATTCATCATCACAAAATCTCTCTGAACCTTCAAACATCAATCTTCAATCATCATCTTCGACGCAGAACTTCTCCAAACCGAATCATCACTCTTCAAAACCTTCATCATCTTGATCTTAACCTTCTTCTGCAATCGAATCAGCAACCATAACTCAACGCAAGTTTTGCAGCAAGAAGAAGAAGAAGAAGATTGTGGAATCAAGTGAATAGGTTAATGAAACAAAATTCAAAATACGTGAAAGTAGTTCAAGGCGGGAGAAATTGAAGAAGAATCGAAACGATTATGCGACCAATATCACAAATTCGAAGACCAACCCTCATCAATCTTTAGCAACTATTCTTCAATCTCCCTGCTTCAAGAACAACGCAACCACAAATCTGTAACCACAACAACTTAAAGGTCACGGAGTTGATACAACGGAAAACTCGGAATTGCAAAGTAAAAGCAGAAGAAGTGATTTACGAGATCGACTCTTACCTCTGATTTTTTCAACTCGAAGTCGTCCGATCTCACATCGACGCGTCTGGTAGATCTCATATTCGGTATTATCAAGCTGGATCTTCTGAAATATTCGGATAAACTCCACCGCCGCAATCGGAAACAACTCTGTTTCATCCTCGTTCGTCGTATGCTGCTTCGAAAGTCGTTGCGCATTGGTACACTGTTAACTACCGTGAAGCGAATGGAATCTACGATTGTAACATAATTCTCTTCAATCTTGAATCTCCACGACGAGGCGAGAGTTTCGTGACGAGGAAGATTACTCGCGTCGTTGGTAGGATCAAGATCAGGCTTCAGAGCAAGTTTTTCTTGGAAACCTTCAAGCATCGAGAGATTGGGGATTTGCTGGTGATTATGTGGAAGCAATATGGTTGATGCTGCAACAAGAGAAGCCTGATGATTATGTTATTGCGACGGGAGGGATAGAAGAAGAGGGCAATGTTTATTCATAAAATTTTAGGTTAAGTTTTATGTCACAGGTTAATTGAATTTGGACTCAGCCCCATGAAATCAATATTTACACCACCGTTTATTTCTTTCCACACCCCCTCCTACGGATTCTCCTATGCAAGTGGGCCTCAGACTCCATCAAACTACTATTTACACCGTCAATTTCACTACTTACACCCCCTACGCTTTGTTAGGGGAAAGTTGGGTCTTGGGCCTGTTTTACTATCTGTTGCCCACTAAATTCTCTTACACCCCTGTTTCTTTAAAGTTTTTGAGAATTTTATTAATTGACTTTATTGGCAAAAATTGTGAGATAATTTTTCTTGCCAATTAATTTTTGTGGATTAATATTTTAATCCATTTCTCGACAATTTTTTATTAGAATTCTTGTTGATAATTTTAATTATGGTTTAGAATTAAGCTTGGCAAGCATTCACATTTTTTATCGATATGGATCGATTTCGGATATGGTGGATCTTCACAAAGTAATTATGGAAGATAAGCATTTATTTTGCTTATGGAGATTATAAGATCTTGCATGAAGTTTTTGGATTTCTTTTATACGAAGAATCGACACTTCAATCAAGTAAGAAATCTCGACTTTTTTACTTTAATGCATCATTCTAGTAGTATGCGGCTTAGGATCATATAGCTTAAGGTGCATATTAAGCCCTCCCACCCGAGACACTGGATTTATTTGTGATTTATGTTGATGTGTAATGATATCGAAACTTAGGGATTATGTTACGAATGATAGAATTCGCTTCCTTGCATTTTCCCTTAAATCACTGTTTTTGCTTGTTTTGTCTCAATTATTAAAAATAGTTTCGAGTGTGATAAAATTCTGGAAAAAATCATGAGTGATCCTTATCCTCTTAATTAGTTTTGTATATTTTTTTTATTCCAAATTTGGATGATTTTAGTAATTAATTTGGATTTTTCATTCCAAGTTGTCCCAAAATGAATGGTTTTGACATAAGGGACCAAAAGCAATTTTTTCCAATAGGTGTGAGACCTTCTTTTTTTTTGTGATTAACCACTGGAATTTGTGACATTTTGATGCTACTTAGGTATTTTTTTCATAATTTTTAGTGTCATTTTTTATCCACTTTGTGGAGTTGTTTTTCAGCGATCATGCCTTGTTCTCTTAATCGTTAAGTGTTTGTTTTGGCACTTTGGTGCATAATTTTGTGAAATACTTTTAGACCATGTAAGCTTCTGACTTCACCATGATAGGGATTTAATTTCATAATTTTTCAAGTCTTTTTGCTGTTTTTCATGTCACCTAAATTATATGTCCGATTATGTGCTTATTTGCTCCATACCCTAGATGTTAGGAAGGTATTCATGCCATTTGCTTGAGATATTTTGTGGTAACCTTTAGGAGCTAATTATAGGTCACTTTTAGGTCCTTAATTCTAGTTAGAGGTTACTTTTTGAACCATCTTCGTTTGGTTTGTTTTGGTGTTTTAAAGTGCATACTTATGTGAACTAATTTGACTTGAAACTAACTCATCATCTCTCCTAATTGTTAACATGACTTATGTGGTAATCATAAATGTCTATCAATGCATTACAATTGCATATCATAACTTGTACGCTACTGATCCATAATCATCTCATGCATATCCACATGACATTCATCCTTAACTTGCATCCTTTGTGATCTTATGCGATACCATGTTCACTTTTTCTCACATTTTCTTCTGCTTACTCCATAGGACTAAACCATTGCATCCATGATGGTATGTTCATTCATACTCATTCATAAGCATTCACCACTAACTTTGATACTCATTTCATGTATTAATTCATGCTTGTATGTCATATGCACTCATACTTCATCCATGAACTCTAACTGCGTTCATGTGAACTTAGGTGAACTTTTTATACATAGTTTGATCTTGTGAGGTATCCTAGCATCCTTAGGGGCCTATAGAATGTAGCTACTGACTTTAGAAGTCATATAAGCTTTAGGTACCTTCACCTTTAGACTTAGGTCTTATTTTTAACCATAGTTCCATTATAGGATGTGTGTAAGGTTTAATTGCCTTTATGCAAATTATTTTGGTACTAATATTTATTTTGTGGGGTGGGGGGGGGGGGGTAAGGTAAGCCACATACAACTTCTTCTTTTATCTCTTTATACTTTCAAATGGTGTTTGCCTTGCACTTTCATTCAACTTTCTTCATCTAACTTCACCTTAGATTTCCATTAGGGTTTAATACCTCATTAGGACATAGATTGTAGTTGTTTGATTTCATAACATTAAAATAATTTAATAGGGTTTAGCTACTGACTTTAGAAGCTTGTTATCCTATAGGATCCTTTAGATCTAGGTCTTAACTCTAGGAAATCCTTAGTGTTTTTCCTTAGCTAGCTTTAGTTAGTTTGAGATTTTGCCATGCTTTATGTTTTCAATATGCTTTGTAAAGTTAACCCTTGTTTTGTAGGGAAGTTGATGTAAGCCTTGTTCATACAACTTCTTCTTCATCTCTTTATGCTTTCTAAATGTGTTTGTCTTAGCACTTTGTGCTTTGCTTATATAAGCTTTTCCCCTTTTTCTTAGAAACAACTTAACTTCCTTAGGAAGTAAGTTGAGTTCTAAGTTCTCTTTTCTTCTTTTCTTTTTTCTCATTAGGATTAGAAAACCACACAAACCATTAGGATCTCCTTTTGCATGCAATAAACAATTTAGGGTTGTGTCTTAGTCCCCTTAGTTTGTCTTTTTTTAATTTGAGTCTCTCTTTCTCATCTCATAAAGAAAAACAATAAAACACCTAATAAAGGTTGAGTGTTCTCATACGACATGAGACTTTGCCGTGGGTTACTTATACGCGTCCTGTTTCGAGGAGATGTGTGAGGCATCTACCATGATGAATAAGTCTTAGTATGAGAATGTTTCACAAACGAAAAAGTCAAAACACTTCTTTAAAAGACAGTAAACAAACAACACTCGTCTTTTCCTGCAGGAATTCTCTTCTCATCTCATTCACTCTAAACGCGAACTTGCGACGACTTGTATTATTTGCAAGACGGTAAACGCACTCGTTCAAGGTGAGTCTGCAACACCTGAGCATAAACATAAGCAGTTTCAGCCATAAAAAACACAAATAAATAGTTCCCGCCTTAGTTATGCGAACTACGTTGACTTAGATCCTCGTTTTTCCGATGAGGTACGTAGACAGTGGGGTAGGGCCCGTTCGAGCACAATCTTTATTTTCCCTACATTTTCTCCCCTTTTTTTCGTTCTCTTTTTCCCGTTCTTCTCTCATTCCAGTTCCAGTTAGCAGTTCTTTTGTTCAGCCGCATCTTATATCTCACATTTTAAAATAGACTAACAAGCGTGGATCCCGTCGGGTACGGCAGACGGTCTGGGGTGCTAATACCTTCCCAGGTCGTAACCGACTCATGAACCCAGATCTTTGGTTCGCATGACCTTGTCCTTTCCTTTTCTCTTAGGTTTGTGTTGCATTACCTTTCTCATTCATTCGGGATAAAAATGTTTGGCTGACGACTCTACCTTTTCCGCGTCACTTTCGCGTTTGTACTAGGATGAAAATCTCGTGAACGACAGGTGGTAACTCTTAGATGTGTTATATACATCCAAAATTAAGGTTAAAATATAAGAGTTTCGGACTGAACCTTGATCCAAACCTATTGTAATGGGGAAATTATCTGTTTCTCCACCATGTGTATGTATACTAGTCGACACTCCTTCATACATATCTTGGATAGCTCGAATATATGCAATCCTAACTCATTTTTTCTCTAGATTTTTTCAAAACTCTCTCTAGACAATCTATCATATGTCGTTTCCAAGTCAATAAAAATTAGGCGTGAATGAATCTTGTTAGTCCATCTGATATTACTCAATCACATGTCAATGTAGATAGATCACTTTCATGATCGACCTTCCAAATATAAAACCAAATTAATTCTCGATGACTTTAGTCTCCATTCAATCATTATTTCTCCTAACTTCATGTTATAATTTATAAGTTTAAGCCTACTATAATTTAGACAATTATGTCTTTCCCTTAATATTAGAAACATTTTTTAATTTACAGCATTAAAAGAAGTAGTTAAATTAGTTTAAAACAATAATTTATTATCTTTTTAAACAGCTCTTCACAAGACAAAAAAATATCTTGTTCAGGAGCATGTTTAAAACAAAGTTGAATTTTTTTATAATGAAATAATGAATACATTAAACAATCTAAAATGAGTTTTATGAAAAAAGACAAACAAATTTTAAAAAAATATCTTAAATTTTACAGCAGAATCTGACATCCCACTAGACAGCCAGCGGAATCTGTTTGGTGGTTTTCATGGTAATGCCATAAATCTTATTGGTCCATTTTGTAGTTGCCACGCTTAAGTACTTTTTGTCTGTTTCACGTTACTAGTGTTTCTAGCCTTTGTTTAAGAAAAACAACAGGCTTCCTATATATCCTATAAAACAAAAACAACTGGCCTAACATTTTTCACTAAATTATTAAACTATAAAAGGTTTGTCATATCATATCCTTATACTATATTTGTAAACTCCCACTAGCCTCTGCCATTCTCCATTTTTATCACTCCCAAGCTTAGCACATTCCACAGCTCAAACGAAAACAGAGAATAAATAATGGCTTTCATGATTTCCAGAGCTGAATCAGGGACCAAGAAGGTTAGCCTTGATCACCAGGAAGACAAGAACTCAACAGCAGTTAATGCTGTCTCAAGCGAGCTCCACTTGAAATCGTCACCTCAAACCCTGGACAAAGAAGTAGTCCTGCGACGCCTTCGTCATCACAAGTCCATAAACAGAATAAAAAGTGCTTTTGAAGGTCTCCGGGTCTGCTCAACTTCAACCCAAGAACAGAAGTGGCTACAACATGATGATGTTTTTTCTTCACCTTAAATATCAGCAAGCAACCAGCACTGCTTCAAGATATGAGCATTATGCCTATTGATTTATTGCTGATTGGCTTCTAATGTATTTTTCTATTTGCATATTCAATATGGCAATACTAAAGATCGCATTATTTATCAACTATTGATTTATTGCTGAATGGCTTCTAATGTATTTTTCTATATGCATATTCAATATGGCAATACTAAAATCGCTTTATGTATAACTATCACTGCTCATAAATATTCCTTCCGTTTCAAATTATTTGTTGTTTACGGTATTTTCAGAATGATTAAGAAAACCAATAAAAAACTTAATGATAACAATATTACACAAACATAATAATCAAGGGTTTGTAAGGGGTTTTATCCGGCAAAAAAAACAAGCATAATTAACTTCAACTAACATTGATGACATCTTAACGTTACAATTCAGTCCGGTGGACAGACAGAAGCAGCAAAGCTGACAGGTTAAAAATAAATATTGCAACATTAACACCTCACTTTGGCCAAAATAATCTATCAATTTTTAAGGATATAAAAAACGTCATTTCTGGCGTATGATCCCAGAACTAGAAAGAAGACGCGATGCTTGGTTGGAGTTCTTCAAAACAGCAGACGATCTTGGAACTGCCATTTTTCTTTCTTTCAAGAAATCTAAGGCACTCTGTAAGCATGGAGGAGGACCTAATTCGCTCAAAATACGAGGTTCAAAACTGCGAATTACAAAGGAAATATATAAAATATAGGATAAAAAGCAACATTTGAAAGCACAATTATAGAAAAAGAGGATGAAATCCCTAACCCCGAATTCTTGGATTTTCTCTTCTTTGAAGTGGTAGACTTTATTTCATTTTCCTCCTTGTTAGTATCAGTTAAGGGAACATTTCTGCAAACAGATTATAGCCTTAGAGATTTGTCGAAAAAATCATGCATAATTAGATAAGAAATAAAGAGAGGTCACTCATTACTTCTCGCGAGCCGCAAGCATTTCTACAATGTTTTTGGGAAGAAATCCTACAGCTTTGTTTCGTTGGACAACGCTTTCGGGAAGAAATTCTGCAGCATCGTTTGGTTCTTCCTGAGATTCAGTTATTGATACATCTTGAGATTTTTTAGCAGCTTTGGATGGTCGAGGTGTCAGCTTTTGAGCCCATTTCCTCCGACGTTCTTTCTCTTCAGTATTAACCCTGCCACCCAAAGTCATATAAGACATAAATATGGTTGTTCGTAATGTACAAAATGAATCCTGAAGACGTGCAATCATATCTTATTAGCCTAGGTTGTTGATATGAGCGAATGAAAGGACTATTGATAATTTGGGAAACTATTCCTAATCATAACATGAAAACTATCTCTCATCTATGAGTGTTTTAAAAAATCTCCGAGCTTGATCTGGGCAGCAGAATTGATCTGTGCAGCAAAATCAACATTGTTGGCGTCTAAGCAATCGATGCATGAAACAAATGCTCATGGAAAATGTTTCAACCAGATGCAAACAATCAGATGTATTCACCAAACAAACCACAACTAAGCCTTATCCCGCTAAGCGGGATTCACTACATGGATCAACTTTCGCCACAATGTTCTATCAAAGACTATATTTCTCTCCAAATCATTAATCTCAAGATTTTTCTTAATAACTTCTCAGATAGTCTTTCTAAGTCTTCCCCTTCCTTTAATTGTTTGTCTTCTCTTAATCTCGTCTACCCTCCTTACTACAGAATCTACCAATATTCTCTCTACATGTCCAAACCACCTAAATCTATTTTCCACCATCTTCTCGACTATCGGCACTACCTTGACACTCTAATATTTTCATTCCTAATTTTATCCTATCGAGTCTTACCACGTATACACCACAACATCATCATCTCTGCTATACTTACTTTATTTTCATATTGCTTTCACCAGATGCATAAAATTCATGATATCATTGCATCAGGAGCATTTGACTGCGATACTTCTCATTATATACTATAACAACTCGAATACTATTTACAAACTTGGAATTAATTTTGATGAATTTTAACAGAATCCTAGTTACTCATATTGCAACAAAAACACAATACATAAGATGCTGAAAACTTTATTCTATTTTTTTCTCTTTCAATTTAACTTCCAATAGCTTAAATTAACACACAGAATACATAACTGAATAATATACACATAATTCTTCAGGAATACCTAATAGTGTTTTCTCTTTTAATCTTTCGAATCTCTTCGTCAAGTTGAATACCCTGAAATATGCATTCTTAGGTTAGGTATTCATACTAATCCATAACAAATGAAAAACTGTAAATTATTCAGTGAGAAAAAAATGAAAATAAAGGAAAGAAACCTGTTCAGCTGTGAATTCCTCAGGGGCATCGGAGTCGTTGTCTGACATTGATGCGATTATGAGTATCTCTGTTTCTTTCAAGTTTTCTTCTTCGAAATTTAATCAGTAGAGACCGTCAAATTAGGGTTTAAGCAACAAGGAACGGGTTTTTCTGTAGTTACGTGTTTTTTATTTTTATTTTTAAAACTTAATTGATTGGAGACTTGATTGATTAAAGAAAGTGTTGGATAAAAGCCCAAATTAAAAAGGCCTTGTGACCTAAACAGTGTTAAATTGGATTTTGAAAATTGAACTTTCATCCCTACATGCGGGAAGATTTACCATATACCACTATATTTAAATCTATACCCCTACAAAATTTTCAAAATACCAAATATAATCTTGATATTATTTTATTATTTTATTATATTAATTTTTACAATTTATGTCAGACCGTCAGAGTTACGAAAAATTTATCCAAAAAGCCACGATCCGGAAGACTTTAGATATGCCTTCCAGTATATTTTATTTTCCAAACCGGAAGACTTAGGGAAAGTGTTCTGATTTAGTAATTTTTGATCACCGAAAGACTAGAAGAAGTGTTTCGGTTTGGAACAGAACCAATAAGACTTCCGGTTGTCAAATTTTCATGTACCGGAACACTTCAGGTAAGAGTTTGTATAAAATACATTACCTTACCTGAAGACTTACTTGAAGTATTCCGTTTTTTTTTTTTAAGTTTTTAATTTTCTTTAAAATTTGTTAATATACAATTAAGAAAAAAAATATTTGATTTAACAACATAACAAATATTTATTACAAATTAAAATATTTGACATTAACAACTAAATATACAAAGAAGAAAAATTATTTGACATTAACAACATAAAAAATATTTATTACAAATTAAAATTGATAGTATTTAAATATGATTTATTGAATATGTGTTGTTGATGTAAATACTGAAATATGAATATTAAACATGGAATAAAATGATAAAATAAATATTATGAAAAACAAAGTTATTTAGTATCATTTATACCATTGAATTATTATTATAAGATAAATAAAATTTATTACTCTTTATAATATATATATATATATATATATATATATATATATATATATATATATATATATATATATATATATATCATTCATTACTTAGAACTTAATTACATTTAATTTTTTTCTCCCTAACAAATAATTAAGAGTATATTATTTATAAAAGAGAAACTATTTTAATTTAAAATGATTGTTAATGTACGTTTAAACTTTAAATTATTATTTAATTCAATGTACTTGTACAAGCAATTACATTTTTTGAACGAAAAAAAAAATAATTCAAAATTATTTTTAACATATGATAAAATATTTTTTAAATAAAATAATCATATTATTCTATTTTAAAACAATAATATATATATATATATATATATATATATATATATATATATATATATATATATATATATATATATATATATATATATATATTGATCATTGATCATTGATGAACTTGCACGGTTAAAATTTTAAATTTTATAAAGAAAAAAATTTAAATACAATTCCTTAGGTGTGGTTTATACTATTTTTCAATTAAGTATATTTAAATATTATTTATGGAGTAAAAATAGGAAAAAAAAATTGCATGGAAGAAATTATACACTTGTCATATTTTAAGTATAAAGCACACATAAGGAATTGTATCTAGGTTTTCTTCTTTTATAAATGACAAATAGATTGTATGATTAATAAAAAATATCATACAATTTTGATACTATTTATTCATAGATTACTTATGTTTCATTCTATTAGTATTTATATTAAAGTTCATTTAATTCATTTAAATTGTATGCTTATTTTGTACCAAAACATTTTGTTTGATTATTTATTTAATTATTTAAATTGGTTATCTTCAGCCTATATACATTTTAAAAATTCGACGTCAATAAAATGTGTGATTCTCATATCAACTCATATTAAAAACTCTATACACTATTTTTTTTATATTTCTTTTTTGGTATTCTACACTATATATATATATATATATATATATATATATATATATATATATATATATATATATATATATATATATATATATATATATATATATATATATATATATATATATATTATTGTTTTAAAATAGAATAATATAATTATTTTATTTAAAAAATATTTTATCATATGTTAAAAATAATTTTGAATTATTTTTCTTCGCTCAAAAATTTTAATTGCTTGTAAAGGTACATTGAATTAAATAGTAATTTAAAGTTTAAACGTACATTAACAATCATTTTAAATTAAAATAGTTTCTCTTTTATAAATAATATACTCTTAATTATTTGTTAGAGAGAAGAAAATTAAATGTAATTAAGTTCTAAGTAATAAATGGTATATATATATATATATATATATATATATATATATATATATATATATATATATATATATATATATATATATATATATATATATATATATATATATATATATATATATATATATATATATATATATATTATAAAGAGTAATAAATTTTATTTATCTTATAATAATGATTCAATGGTATAAATGACATTAAATAACTTTGTTTCTCATAATATTTTTATTTATTTTATACTTTTATTCAATGTTTAATATTTATAAAACTGATTTTTTTTAATTATTTTCTTTTAAATAATTAATATATAATATTTATTTTTATTGTATTTGAATAATTAATATATAATATTCATATTTCAGTATTTACATCAACAACACATATTCAATAAATCATCATTTAAATGCTATAAATTTTAATTTGAAATAAATATTTGTTATGTTATTAATGTCAAATATTTTTCTTTCCTTGTATATTTAGTTGTTAATGTCAAATATTTTAATTTGTAATAAATATTTGTTGTGTTGTTAAATCAAATATTTTTTTCCTTTAATTGTATATTAACAAATTTTAAAGAAAATTAAAAAATTAAAAAAAAAAAAAAAAAAAATTGAAACACTTCAAGTAAGTCTTTCGGTAGTGTATTTGATACAAACCGAAACTCTTCTGATACATGGAAACTTGACAACTGGAAGTCTTTTGGTTCTGTTCCAAACCGAAACACTTCTCCTAAGTCGTCCGGTGATCAAAAATTACTAAACCGGAACACTTTTCCTAAGTCTTCCGGTTCAAAAAAAAATATACCTGAAGTCATATCTAAAGTCTTCCGGAAGGTGACTTTTTGGATAAATTTTTCGTAACTCTAAAAATTAATATAATAAAATAATATCAAGGTTATATTTGGTATTTTGAAAATTTTGTAGGGATATAGGTCAAAATGTAGGGGTATATGGTTAATCTTCCCTACATTTGTTCCCCTATCTTTACATAATTTCCAATATTTTAATTTTGTCTTTTTAATATTTATTTAATTATTTTTAACTTTTACCGCGAAGTCAGATTAAAAAAAATATTATTCTTTTATGTTGGACGAGAAGAACCGGAAGTACCATGGGTAGTTTTTCTGGTGTAGAAATTTTCAAACCGGAAGTAGCCAGGATAGGTTATCCGATTCACAAAAATCCTTCACCGGAAATAACACACTTGTGTTATCCGATTTAGGATTTTCTTAACCGGAAGTAGCTATTTTGAGTTTTCCGGTTAGTAATTTTTTTTTTAATTTTGACAAAAATTTTTAGGAGATAAGAATCTGTCTTTGATGATATGCGCGAAAGATGGCACAAAAGTAGATACAACAAAGATATTCTTTACTACACAAAAATTTCCTACAAGATAAGAGACGACTCGATGGATCAGGGAGGTTGGACTCAGAAATAGGGTTACTATTATAATCACCCGTTCGGACATAAAGACCGACAAGAGAGGAAGAAGTGACAAAGTTATATTTGGCTGTGATAGAGGTGGAAAGGACAAAGAACGAGAAAGCGAAATACAAAGTGCTTCCAAAAGATGTGAGTGTTCTTTCAAAGTTAGATCAACACCTTCAAAGGATGGTTCCGGTTGGAAAATCAATGTAAAATGTGGAGTTCACAACCATGGTTTACCTGATAGATTTGAAGGTCATGCGTTTGTTAGTCGACTCACTGAAGATGATCAACAACATATTTTAGATTTGTCAAAATGTTGTGTTCCTCCAAGACATATATTGTTGTCTTTGCAATAACGATATCCAAACAATGTGACTCGAATCACCCAAATATATAAACATAAGAGTAAGATTCAGGAAAAAGTCAGGGGAAGTAGAACAGAAATACAACATTTTCTTAAGTTGGTTGATGAATCGAATTATGTTTATTATAGTAGGAAAAAAGATGAATCAGAAGTTATGAAAGACATCTTCTGGACCCATCCAGACTCTGTGAAATTGTTGAATATGTTCCTGATTGTGTTGATTATGGATAGTACCTATAAACCCAATAAGTATAGGCAACCTTTGTTTGAAATAGTTGGTGTCACATCAATCGAATTAACATTTGATGTTGCATTTGCCTATATGGAATCTGAGCAAATAGAGACTTTGTGTTGGGTACTAGATAAACTAAAACAATTATTCACTAAACAATGGTTACGGCCCCAAGTAATTTTAACTGATAGAGATCTTGCTTTGATGAAAGCAATTGAAATTGTATTTCCAACGACAGTTAACATATCAGACCTTTTATTGACGACGTTGTTGATGTTAAGGATGATGGAAATTGTGGGTTTATAGCCATTGCATCAATGCATGGGTACGGTGAAGATGGTTGGTCAAAGGTTCATTGTGATTTGGATGATAAAATCAGAGGTCCTAGAAATAGTCTTTATGTGAAGTTATTTGGTGATAGCTTAGTGTCGTACCCCGAAAAATACGACCTCACGCGATCCGAATGGACGGAGCCGCGCGCCGGACGGACTGAAGAGTCGCCACCTAATTCTATTTATTCCCGAAGAGGGAAAGGGAAGATATAGATACAACCCGGGAAGAAAAGGATGAGGACAAAGGTCAACGGAACCATTGTCTGGGTTCGGGAGTCGGTTATGCAGGGGGAAGGTATTAGCACCCCCTACATCCATCGTACTCGATGGGAACCATCTAAGTTAACGCGCGCGAAAAGATGTCTATGCTTAAACGAGTTGCTTGCTAGAGGGAAATGAGTTGAATTATAAGTTAGATTGAACCTAGGTGCTCGGCAAGGATTGAGATCCTCGTGCCTACGTACTCCCGTGTGCAATGGGAAAGTCAGAGCCTCGTAGTTCGGCCTACTAAGGGTAATGGATGTTGATTTTATTACCTTTCGGCGATGAAAGGGTTTAGGAGTTGAAATGTACTAAAGACTATGGATAGTTTATCTCGCCCAACAAGACGAGCGTCCTGCGTCGAAATAATCGGAGCGAATAACGAGAGCTCGTTATCCCCCTTTCTACCGCTTAAGGCTCGTGGCGTACAGATCTTCTCGTATTATTAGAATGTGTTTTATTTCCTAAAGCCGCTTGTGTTGGATCAAGGGTTTGGATCTAATCGAAACGTTTTGGTTTTTTTGAGGTTAAAGGGTAAATGCAACTTGGAGGTTATTTTTGTGGTTTTTTAGCGAGGCACGAAGCGCTCGGCTCGCAAAGGTGGAGTGGATCCTAATAAACGAAACGAAATAAAAAGGTGCGAGTGTGCAAGTGCAATCGCTTGGCGTTGGACCAAGGATTCAGAATTAAATAAAATGCGGAAAATAAAATACGTACAAAGTAATGGGAGAGGGATACAAAATAAATACAAGGGATTGCGCGAAATAAATGGTATCATTGTAGTTTGCCCAAGAGGAAGCGTGTGTGCAGTGTTTTTGAACTATTCGAAGGCGTTCAGCCTGTTTAATCGGGACACAACTATTTGAAGGCGTTGGACCTTTTAATCGAGCGCAACTATTCGAAGGCGTTGGACCTTTTTGGGACGCGACGAAATTTTGTTCGTGAACTGCCTTAGAATCGGTTCAAAATGGGAACCATTCTATAAGGAGTCGAAACGTAATTTTTAAATGCGAAAAAAAATGAATAAATTGAATCGCGAAAATATTAAATGGAATAATGAATATAAATAAATTAATTAATTAAATAATGTTGAAAATAATGAATAAAATTAAATTATATTACAAGTTTTTTGTTCAAAATAAAAATAATAGAATAAAATAAAAGAGGGCCTCATATTGACCGCTCATCACCGATTAAATATAATCGGGCGAAAAACGGCCTTTTACTATATCATCGGCCCCAAAAAAATAAAAATAAAAATAAAATTGAAAATAAAATAATTCACTAATTTTTGTTAAACATTTTTTTCTAAAGCAAAATAAAATTAGAAAAATTAATAATAACAATAATAGAACTTGAAAATATAAAAATAAATAAATTAATAGAAAAACAGAGAGGGGATGTATCGAGTGATTGTGTGTGGTAAGAGGATATTCGGTTGGGCCAAGCCCATCAGCCAACATAAATTTAAAAGAAATAATAAAAAAAATGAGGGGGAGGTGCAGGTTGTGTTTAGGTGTGATCAACATCAACTACATTGCAATGGGCCAACCCGATTCAAAATTAAGTTATAGAATAAATTAATAAAAGAAATAAAAAAAAATATCAGCAAGGAGCTTAAGCAAGTAACAGGGTAAACTAAAACTCAGAATGCGATAAACAACAAAACAGAAAACGCGACTTCACTACCTCACGCCGTCGTCTCTCTCGGTTGTTCACAGTGTTGGTCCTGTTTGAGTTTCCATCCTTCACTCACGATTTCATCTCTCTCGGACGTCTCGGAATCGCACTCGCCGGTCTCTTTCTCGTTCGCGGATCGCCGGCGGTTGGTGTGGCTTTCCTCTCGGCGACGGCGGTGGCTTTGCGGCGTGCGGATGGTTGGCGCTGGCGATGTGCGGCTGAGTTTCGGCTTAAAAAGGTTCAGTGAAGAGTTGGTTTGGTTCTGCCTTTTTGAAGTGATATGGGTTGTTTTGCAAAGTCGGTGAGGATGATTTGCTGAAGGTGATTTTGTGTGATGAAGGTGGTCTTCGGTTTGTCGCTCTGGTTTTGGTGGTTTTCGGCGAAGATGAAGGGATTGACGGCGGTAAAGGTGAGATGGTTTTGCTGGTGCGTGTTTGGACGGTGTTCTCGGTTTTCCGGCGTTTCAGATTTGTTTTTTTTTGTGGTGAGGTTTAGTTGTTTTTCACAGTTTGGAAGGTTTGTGCGTTTGGTTTTGATTCTCTGTGTTTCGTTGTCTGTGCTTGAGGTGATGGGATCCTGTTTGCGGCTGAGTTTTCACAAATTCACGTTTTACAGGTTTTGCGTCACTGTGCACCAACAGTTTTGGGCTTTTTGGATCTGAAGGCGATTCTGCGATGATGTTTGTTTCTGCGTTCAGTTTTGTTTATGGTGATGTGGAAAGGTATGAAAATAACAGTTGTGTTCTATTTTGTTTTTGAAGGTTTAGAATGGTTCTCTGAATATGAAGATTTGCAGATTTTTTGACTTGGTTTGAAGCTTGGGAATAAATTTTTTTTTGCAGAGTTTCAAGAGGGTTATCCAAGCCTCTTCTTAAAGGAGTATGAGAATTTATTTATAGAGACAGATTGATGAGGGTAAAAGGGAGATTAGTATGAATTGAGAGGATAAGAGTGAATCTTTTTGCTAGCTGGAAAATTTGATTTTGTTATTGTGTAGTGAAAACAGTTGAGAGTGGAAATGGTAGTGGTGTAGTGGCATAAATTGAAAAAAAAGTTGTTATTTGTGTTTGGCTTTGTGCGTGAAAAAGAATTTGGCTGTGAGAAGTGGAAGTGGCCTTATGTGGTTGTTTGTTTTTTGTGACTCATTAAAATAACAAGACTAAAATATTAATAATAATAATACTGAAGATAATAATAATAAATAATATTAATCATATAATGATAATAATAAAAAAATGAATGATAATAAAAATAATGGGAATTAAAAAAAAATCTACATATTTTTGCAGTACTTTTTATGGAAAATAAACTATGTAAAATAATCTACCCTAAATGAAAATTAAACACACAATGGATAACCGGTGATGAAATTGAGAGACGAGTAACAATAGAAAAAGATGATTAAGTTTCTATAAAAAGTATACCAATAATAATAAAATAATAATAATAAATAGATAATGGAATAGAAATATAATAATAATAAAAGTAATAACAATAATAAAAGTAACATCTAAAACTATAATAAAATTGGAAAATAGTAATATTTTTGTGATTTTTGGATAAAGGGATTCTATTTAAAACTGGAAAATGAATTCATAACAATAGACTCTTTTTTTTTATATATATTAAAACTAAACAATAAATAAGGAAATTCGAATTTTAGTTTGTAAAGAAATAAATGCATTTTTTTTTGGATTTTTCGGATATTTGCCAGAAAGAAGGTACGTATTTTTTATTTTTGAAACAATGATTAGACAGTAAAATGGTGCGGGTAGGACAAATTTGGGGTATGACAGATGCCCCTATCGAATTGGCTTAGACCGAATAAGATGAACTGGCTCGCGTTCAATCTTTCAAGGTATAAGATAATTAGATATTAACAGACTCCAAATTTGTCCGACGAAGAAAGAATTTGTGAAAATAGCAAATGAAATAAGTTGGAAAATAACAGGTGACACAGCAAGAACAAATTGACAAAATAAATCACTTATCACCGGAGGATGATAAGGCAAATGACTGAAAATAAATCACTTATCAACAGAGGATGATAAGGCAACAGACTGAAAAATAAAATCACTTATCACCAGAGGATGATAAGGCAAAATAACTGAAATTAAAATCACTTATCAACAGAGGAAGATAAGGCAATAGACAGAAAAATAAACTCACATATCAACAGAGGAAGATAAGGCAAAAGACAGAAAAATAAACTCACTTATCAACAGAGGATGATAAGGCATTAGACAGAAAAATAAACTCACTTATCAACAGAGGAAGATAAGGCAATAGACAGAAAAATAAACTCACTTATCAACAGAGGAAGATAAGGCAAAAGACAGAAAAATAAAAGATCACTATCAACAGAGGATGATAGGCGAAAGACAGAAAAATAAAGGATCACTATCAACAGAGGATGATAGGCGAAAGACAGGAAAAAAAAAGGATCACTATCAACAGAGGATGATAGGCGAAAGACAGAAAATAAAGAATCACTATCAACAGAGGATGATAGGCGAAAGACAGAAAAATAAAGAATCACTATCAACAGAGGATGATAGGCGAAAGACGAAAAAATAAAGGGTCACTATCAACAGAGGATGATAGGCGAAAGACAAAAAATAAAATCACTTATCACCAGAAGATGATAAAGCGAAATGAGTGAAAAATAGAATCACTTATCACCAGAGGATGATAAGGCGACTTGATTGAATGTAAAATCACTTATCACCAGAGGATGATAAGGCGAACGAAATTTAAATATGACCATTGAATCTGCCGAGGAGATGCCTGGAATCTTCGATTGATATGATCCTGACTTCCGTTGGGGAAAGGACTGGACACTTGTGTTGATCCTGGATCCTGAACTATGTATGTATGCTTGATTGTTTTGAAATGGTATTCCATAACGATGGAGATACGATGCAAATGTTTATGCACTGAGATATAAGTTAAAAATGTTGGGGAAAAAAACTGATTTGTTTAGGTATGCAAATGATGCATATGCTGCAAATGATTGACGTAAATGATGCTTATGACGTTGATGATGCATAATGATGCATATGAGTGATTGAAAGGAGAAAGGTGCCAGCTTGGTGGACTTTTGGTCTGGTAGTTGCCAATGGTGATTGGACTTTGGGTGGGTGGAGGGCTTGACTCCCCGACACTCGATCGTCGACGATGTATGATCAGAAGACGGATCTGAAAACTCCAAGTTTTGGTTACTTGCTGATGAGCGAAGTGACTTGATTGTCACATGATGCCTGATTTTGCTTTGAATGATTGCCAACATCTAGCAAGGACTGCCTGTTCAGCTGGGGAGTAGAGATAAGAAGATTGGTTCCCTGTTTGCTTGCCCCTGCCTGTAAAGTATCTGAAATAAATCCGATGGGGAAGCTTGACAATGGTCATGGCACGACCTGCCCCTGATTGAGCTTTTGAAGGTGACTGGCCCCTGATTAAGCTGATTTTGAAATAAATTGCCCCTGATTGGGCTGTTGAAGATGGTTTGTCCATGATTGGACTGCTGAGGTAGTCTTGATTCATGTTGGCAATGAAGTTCAAATTTCTCCTTTGATTGCTCCTTGTTGGGATTGTACTGATGTCAAGCACTAAATTGCAATTAAATTGTTCATACACAAATGGTAATGTTAATGTAAAGTTCATGTAAGTTTGGAAAAAGTCAATTTATTTGAATGATTGTGATAGTGTGACGAATGGACTGTTAGTCCAAACGAAGTGCTGATTTAGAAAGTGTGTGAAAGATGCGGCAAGAATAAATGTGCAAACAAGATTGAAGATTACCAAATATATGGGAGTCAATTTACGCAACCTTGTTGGTAGCATGCTTTTAGAATAAACCCTGCCTCAATTAGGACTTTCGAGGGTTATAACGTGGTCTGGTTAATGGTTTGAGAAATAAAGGATATAAGGCTCAAAATTTGATTCGTACCCACCCCTTCTTCGTATTGTTCTCCAGTCCTATGTTCAGTTAACTTTGCACATGTATTTGTTTTGACTTTACAAGAATGAAGACAAAGCTTTAAAGTTCGCTTGGAAGTGGCAGTCATCTCTT
Source organism: Lathyrus aphaca (assembly GCA_963966055.1). Lineage (NCBI taxonomy): Eukaryota > Viridiplantae > Streptophyta > Magnoliopsida > Fabales > Fabaceae > Lathyrus > Lathyrus aphaca. The sequence goes on along the minus strand of OZ014523.1, from coordinate 525,447,598 downwards.
TTGCTGGTGACCCTTTGATTTTTTTTTTGTGGTCACTGATATTTGTTTTGCTTTTGCTGAGGATTTGAGTTCCTTTTTTGATTTATTCTTTTCGACTAAGTCTCCCTTTGGGTGCTCAACTTAGCGGTTTTTCTTTTCTATTTCTTTTGTTTGAATGTTGTGACTGCCAAGTCATTTGTTGATGGTCTTTTGACGGGATGTCTCATCTTGCAATTCGAAGGTGTAGTCGGGTTAACTGAACAACTACCCTGCCCCGGGTTAAATGTAAGGGTTGTATCCGAAAGAAACTCCTACTTCTAGGCTCGACGTGGTTAACTAGGGATTAACTCCTTGTATCTCCAGTGTTTAGGGATTTGAACAAATGCCTGTACATCATTGACGAGGTTTTATCCAAAAGCATACCGCAACAGTTATGGGTATTTCGTTTTCATCATCCTCCCTCAAATATTTGCTAAAGTGAAGTGAGGGAAAATATATTTTTGTGATTTTTGCGATAAATGATAAATGATGAGCGAATGCGAATAAACTGATTCAAAACATGCATAAACATAACATTAACATAACCAAGAACAGATAACAATGTTCAGAGCAAATAGTATTTAAACAAACAGTACAAAACAACAGGAATGCGAAAATAAATGGCACTGGCTGCCTTGATTTGAGGAATGAACTTCTCTTGATTAAATACTTCAAAGTTGGAGACTACTCAGCTTGGTCTTCAACAACCCCTTCAGATGTCTTCACTTGTTGGCACCGTGTGGTGGCATTGGATCGTTCTGGACATTTGGATTTCTCGGAGTGAGAGTGAGGTCCTTAGAGTTGATCATATCCTGAATCAAGTGTTTGAAGGCATGGCAATTCTCGATGTTGTGACCTGGAGCGCCTTTGTGATACTCACAGTGAGCATTGGCATCATAGTTCCGGGCATTGCCAGTTTGAGGTGGCATATCTTTCAACACAAGAGTTCCTTTTGCCATTAGCCCCTTAAAGATTTTGGTATATGCCATAGGCAGGGGATCAATGTGTCTATCATATCCTCTTTGCTGATATGGTGGACGCTGTTGAGGAGCGCGTTGTTGTTGTTGACCAGGCCGTGGTTGATAAGCCTGTTGCTGGTATGGATTGGGCGCATACTGCGCAGCTGCAACCATAGGACGTGGTTGGTGAATCATCTGAGGCGGGAATAAAGATTGAAAGGCCTGCTGATAAGGCATTGGAGGAACTGGCTGATATGGCATATGAGCATATTGTGCAGCAGCAACATAAGGGTACTGATAGTAGGGAACTGGTGCAGGTGCACTCTGTTGAAAATTCCCACTTGCAGCAGAGATGGCATTTGTTTCGCCCTTTTTATACCCGTTGAGAGGTTTCTTGGCATTGTTCTGGCTGCTAGAACCTCCTTGGATCTTTCCACTCTTCAAACCTTCTTCGATTCTCTCTCCTACCATCACCATGTCAGAAAATCCAGAAGATACGCTGTTGATCAGCTTCTCGTAGTATTGCCCTTGTAGGGTACCCATGAAGATGTCGATCAATTCACGGTCAACCAATGGCGGATGCACTCTGGAGGCTAGCTCTCTCCAGCGTTGGGCGTACTCTTTAAAGGATTCGCTCTCCTTTTGAGACATACTCTGAAGTTGAGTACGGTTAGGAGCAAGGTCAGTGTTGTACTTGTACTGCTTTTTGAATGCATCAGATAGATTGAGCCAAGTACGAATATTGTTGCGCTCAAGCTGCATGTACCATTCTAAAGACGCTCCAGACAGGCTGTCTTGGAAGCAATGGATCATGAGCTTGTCGTCTTTAGCATGAGCGGCCATTTTTCTGCAGTACATCCTCAAATGAAGCTCAGGACAGCTGAGGCCTTTGTATTTCTCGAATTCTGGAAGTTTGAACTTAGCAGGGATCACAACATCTGGAACTAAGCACATGTCTGAGGCGCTTAGAGAATTTGAGTTGTGTCCTTCCATAATTCGGAATTTTTCAGCTAACTCACGACACATCTTCATAGCTTCAGACTCTTGAACAGCGTGAGGATTGGTGATTGGAACAGCAGTATGCATCTCATACTCAACTTGATGATTCTCTTCAGTTTGAGGAGACTGGACTTGAGTTGGAATAGGTTGAGCTTGAGGAATGGCACCAACAGTGACACCAGAAGCAGGTATTGGTTGGGAAGTGACCTCTTCAACAGCAGGAGTGAAGCCTGGAGGCAAACCGTAGACCAAAGGATTTGGAACGGGAACTGAAGGCATTGCTCGTGAGGTAGATCCTTGCACTTGAGCATTGTTCATTGCGGCAGCAGCTTCGCGACGTTCTTCCATTATTGCCAAAGCTTGCAAAGTCTCATAAATCTGGTCAATCTTGCCTTTGACCAAGTCAATCTCTTCCCTCATGGCAGCTTGTTCTTCCTGAATCACGTCCATCAGTCTTCTAGTGTTGGCTCTAGTTAAATACGGTCGTCTAGCACGATACGGGCGTCGGGAAACCAGCTTGATTTACTGAAGATGGAGGAACAGGGAAATAAGTTCTCGGTTTTGAGATGAAATGCAAGATGAATAAATGATGCAAATGAAATGATATGCAATGTCAGAATCCAGGATCACAAGATCAAGGTCTCACGAGTCCAAGGTACAGATGGAAGATACTCTGATCAGGAGCTCACTGGGTAAACTTTAAGGTTCTAGGGACCCCAAAGTTATCAATTCATATGGTTGTTCATCACACACGCCATAAGCATGACGGTTGATTGACTCCACCATATAAATCTATTTTGGGTGAGATCTTCGTATCGACAACCCACGAGAGAAAATTTTCTCGGGAGCCTATACTACGTGATCATCGACACAAGGTTTAAACAAAGTCTTGGAGTTATGGAACTTTCTCAACTGTTTGATGCACGTGTCAATTTCATACATTCTTTGACAGTCAATCAACTCCATTGAGTAAGTCTATTCCAAGTGAGGTTTTCGTATCGAGCCACGCGAGGGCGAACCCTGGTGCCCCATACTACGCAACCATCAACCGATGTTTTAACCGAAAGGTTCTAAAGGTCCTCGGAGTTAATGACCCTAATGAAAGCAACTAAGCACACACGTCAAGGACTTGACGGTTGTCAGTATTATCATCAGAATCTACTCCGAGTGAGGTTTTCGTATCGACAACCCACGAGAGAGGTTCTCTCGGGAGCCCATACTACACAACCTCGCTAACTTATGTTTGTACTCGAAAGCCCGGGTATAGAACTTTTCCCTCAAGTTCTTTTCAAAGTACCGATCCAAGTTATAGTACCAAGGAGCCACAAGATATATAAGATGGAATGCGATAAAGAAAGCGATAAAAATAAACAAGCAAGGCATAGAAGCAAACATCCAAACAAGCACAAAAACCTAGACTAGGCTTGACTCGCATAGGGGTGAACCAGTCCCCAGCAGAGTCGCCAGCTGTCGTACCCCGAAAAATACGACCTCACGCGATCCGAATGGACGGAGCCGCGTGCCGGATGGACTGAAGAGTCGCCACCTAATTCTATTTATTCCCGAAGAGGGAAAGGGAAGATATAGATACAACCCGGGAAGAAAAGGATGAGGACAAAGGTCAACGGAACCATTGCCTGGGTTCGGGAGTCGGTTATGCAGGGGGAAGGTATTAGCACCCCCTACATCCATCGTACTCGATGGGAACCATCTAAGTTAACACGCGCGAAAGGATGTCTATGCTTAAACGAGTTGCTTGCTAGAGGGAAATGAGTTGAATTATAAGTTAGATTGAACCTAGGTGCTCGGCAAGGATTGAGATCCTCGTGCCTACGTACTCCCGTGTGCAATGGGAAAGTCAGAGCCTCGTAGTTCGGCCTACTAAGGGTAATGGATGTTGATTTTATTACCTTTCGTCGATGAAAGGGTTTAGGAGTTGAAATGTACTAAAGACTATGGATAGTTTATCTCGCCCAACAAGACGAGCGTCCTGCGTCGAAATAATCGGAGCGAGTAACGAGAGCTCGTTATCCCCCTTTCTACCGCTTAAGGCTCGTGGCATAGAGATCTTCTCGTATTATTAGAATGTGTTTTATTTCCTAAAGCCGCTTGACGTTGGATCAAGGGTTTGGATCTAATCGAAACGTTTTGTTTTTTTTGAGGTTAAAGGGTAAATGCAACTTGGAGGTTATTTTTGTGGTTTTTTAGCGAGGCACGAAGCGCTCGGCTCGCAAAGGTGGAGTGAATCCTAATAAACGAAACGAAATAAAAAGGTGCGAGTGTGCAAGTGCAATCGCTTGGCGTTGGACCAAGGATTCAAAATTAAATAAAATGCGGAAAATAAAATACGTACAAAGTAATGGGAGAGGGATACAAAATAAATACAGGGGATTGCGCGAAATAAATGGTATCATTGTAGTTTGCCCAAGAGGAAGCGTGTGTGCAGTGTTTTTGAACTATTCAAAAGCGTTCAGCCTGTTTAATCGGGACACAACTATTTGAAGGCGTTGGACCTTTTAATCGAGCGCAACTATTCGAAGGCGTTGGACCTTTTTGGGACGCGACGAAATTTTGTTCGTGAACTGCCTTAGAATCGGTTCAAAATGGGAACCATTCTATAAGGAGTCGAAACGTAATTTTTAAATGCGAAAAAAAATGAATAAATTGAATCGCGAAAATATTAAATGGAATAATGAATATAAATAAATTAATTAATTAAATAATGTTGAAAATAATGAATAAAATTAAATTATATTACAAGTTTTTTGTTCAAAATAAAAATAATAGAATAAAATAAAAGAGGGCCTCATATTGACCGCTCATCACCGATTAAATGTAATCGGGCGAAAAACGGCCTTTTACAGGGGATTGCGCGAAATAAATGGTATCATTGTAGTTTGCCCAAGAGGAAGCGTGTGTGCAGTGTTTTTGAACTATTCGAAGGCGTTCAGCCTGTTTAATCGGGACACAACTATTTGAAGGCGTTGGACCTTTTAATCGAGCGCAACTATTCGAAGGCGTTGGACCTTTTTGGGACGCGACGAAATTTTGTTCGTGAACTGCCTTAGAATCGGTTCAAAATGGGAACCATTCTATAAGGAGTCGAAACGTAATTTTTAAATGCGAAAAAAAATGAATAAATTGAATCGCGAAAATATTAAATGGAATAATGAATATAAATAAATAAATAAATTAAATAATGTTGAAAATAATGAATAAAATTAAATTATATTACAAGTTTTTTGTTCAAAATAAAAATAATAGAATAAAATAAAAGAGGGCCTCATATTGACCGCTCATCACCGATTAAATGTAATCGGGCGAAAAACGGCCTTTTACTATATCATCGGCCCCAAAAAAATAAAAATAAAAATAAAATTGAAAATAAAATAATTCACTAATTTTTGTTAAACATTTTTTTCTAAAGCAAAATAAAATTAGAAAAATTAATAATAACAATAATAGAACTTGAAAATATAAAAATAAATAAATTAATAGAAAAACAGAGAGGGGATGTATCGAGTGATTGTGTGTGGTAAGAGGATATTCGGTTGGGCCAAGCCCATCAGCCAACATAAATTTAAAAGAAATAATAAAAAAAATGAGGGGGAGGTGCAGGTTGTGTTTAGGTGTGATCAACATCAACTACATTGCAATGGGCCAACCCGATTCAAAATTAAGTTATAGAATAAATTAATAAAAGAAATAAAAAAAAAATATCAGCAAGGAGCTTAAGCAAGTAACAGGGTAAACTAAAACTCAGAATGCGATAAACAACAAAACAGAAAACGCGACTTCACTACCTCACGCCGTCGTCTCTCTCGGTTGTTCACAGTGTTGGTTCTGTTTGGGTTTCCATCCTTCACTCACGATTTCATCTCTCTCGGACGTCTCGGAATCGCACTCGCCGGTCTCTTTCTCGTTCGCGGATCGCCGGCGGTTGGTGTGGCTTTCCTCTCGGCGACGGCGGTGGCTTTGCGGCGTGCGGATGGTTGGCGCTGGCGATGTGCGGCTGAGTTTCGGCTTAAAAAGGTTCAGTGAAGAGTTGGTTTGGTTCTGCCTTTTTGAAGTGATATGGGTTGTTTTGTAAAGTCGGTGAGGATGATTTGCTGAAGGTGATTTTGTGTGATGAAGGTGGTCTTCGGTTTGTCGCTCTGGTTTTGGTGGTTTTCGGCGAAGATGAAGGGATTGACGGCGGTAAAGGTGAGATGGTTTTGCTGGTGCGTGTTTGGACGGTGTTCTCGGTTTTCCGGCGTTTCAGATTTGTTTTTTTTTTGTGGTGAGGTTTAGTTGTTTTTCACAGTTTGGAAGGTTTGTGCGTTTGGTTTTGATTCTCTGTGTTTCGTTGTCTGTGCTTGAGGTGATGGGATCCTGTTTGCGGCTGAGTTTTCACAAATTCACGTTTTGCAGGTTTTGCGTCACTGTGCACCAACAGTTTTGGGCTTTTTGGATCTGAAGGCGATTCTGCGATGATGTTTGTTTCTGCGTTCAGTTTTGTTTATGGTGATGTGGAAAGGTATGAAAATAACAGTTGTGTTCTATTTTGTTTTTGAAGGTTTAGAATGGTTCTCTGAATATGAAGATTTGCAGATTTTTTGACTTGGTTTGAAGCTTGGGAATAAATTTTTTTTTGCAGAGTTTCAAGAGGGTTATCCAAGCCTCTTCTTAAAGGAGTATGAGAATTTATTTATAGAGACAGATTGATGAGGGTAAAAGGGAGATTAGTATGAATTGAGAGGATAAGAGTGAATCTTTTTGCTAGCTGGAAAATTTGATTTTGTTATTTTGTAGTGAAAACAGTTGAGAGTGGAAATGGTAGTGGTGTAGTGGCATAAATTGAAAAAAAAAGTTGTTATTTGTGTTTGGCTTTGTGCGTGAAAAAGAATTTGGCTGTGAGAAGTGGAAGTGGCCTTATGTGGTTGTTTGTTTTTTGTGACTCATTAAAATAACAAGACTAAAATATTAATAATAATAATACTGAAGATAATAATAATAAATAATATTAATAATATAATGATAATAATAAAAAAATGAATGATAATAAAAATAATGGGAATTAAAAAAAAATCTACATATTTTTGCAGTACTTTTTATGGAAAATAAACTATGTAAAATAATCTACCCTAAATGAAAATTAAACACACAATGGATAACCGGTGATGAAATTGAGAGACGAGTAACAATAGAAAAAGATGATTAAGTTTCTATAAAAAGTATACCAATAATAATAAAATAATAATAATAAATAGATAATGGAATAGAAATATAATAATAATAAAAGTAATAACAATAATAAAAGTAACATCTAAAACTATAATAAAATTGGAAAATAGTAATATTTTTGTGATTTTTGGATAAAGGGATTCTATTTAAAACTGGAAAATGAATTCATAACAATAGACTCTTTTTTTTATATATATTAAAACTAAACAATAAATAAGGAAATTCGAATTTTAGTTTGTAAAGAAATAAATGCATTTTTTTTGGATTTTTCGGATATTTGCCAGAAATAAGGTACGTATTTTTTATTTTTGAAACAATGATTAGACAGTAAAATGGTGCGGGTAGGACAAATTTGGGGTATGACACTTAGCAAAAGTAAGAGAATCATTGTTGATATCATCTTTAGGTTCCCAACCATATGACAAATGGATGACACTACCAGAAATGGGTTATGTGATAGAAAATCGGTATAACATCGTTCTTGTGTCATTAAGTGCTCTTCGTTTGACGTTCTTCCCTATGGAGACTAAACACAATCCTAATGTCTCCATTTACTGCATTGGTTTTGTAAACTCAAATCATTGGGTTCAGATAAATATTATAAACATTTATTTTTCCAATTTATTATATTATTCATTATGTAATCTCACTAACACATTTTTGTAACAGGTAAACATGAACGAAGGTTTTCCCTTGCCACCAGTCACAGTGGATTGGCAAAATAACCGCACATCAGATGTTACATCTTGGATAACAGGATTCTCTGGACAATTACAACATTGGTACAAGCTTACACCGATTCTCCCAAGCCATATTATATTATGATATATTTTCATTTATTTATATATATATATATATATATATATATATATATATATATATATATATATATATATATATATATATATATATATATATATATATATATATATATATAAAGCACGATTCTTTATATGTTAAGTTTTTTTAAATACATTTTTTTTATATATTTCTAAAGCATGATTCTTTACATGTTAAGTTTTTTAAATATATTTTTTTATATATTTCTAAAGCACGATTATAATATACGTTTGGTCAATACAGAACTATATAAATAATATAAGTTTCTAATCATCTGAAATACAAAGAATAATATAAGTTGTCTGAACATATATAACAAAAGATAACTACAACAACAGATCGCATATCATCCTGAGGTACTGGTCCACCACGAGTTTCAACAAAAGATTTTGGTCTGACAACTTCTTTGTATTTCCCTCTAATTCCCTGCTTGGTAGGATTTTTATTATGTTTGAGGACAATCCTCGAGTTTCAGTGCCAACCCAGAAAATTTGTCCCAGACAAATTTCTTTATCAAGGATTGATTTAAAAATATTATTAGAGGTGTTTGTTATCATGCTAATCTATATAAAAGATGATGAATATATTAGTATCATTAAACATATTCAATTAGGCCTTTGATTAAATATGCTCCCACTATTTTACTAAAAACAAATGACCCTCACCATTAGATTCGAAAAATCTCTTTAGAAGATTTTCTAGTGGATCGAGATCCATATTTCACTTTGTTTTAAGTCAGCGTTAGGCCGATTACACAAAACTCGACTATTTAGGTAGGAACTCCTTCCAATTGTATCTAATATAATTCTCGAATATTTCAGTTGGGTGAATAACTCCTTATTTCAATCCATCATATGGACTATTCCCAACTCTTGCTTCTAAACGTATATAATCTTATTATATTTTGTTTAGTTAAGTTTGACCCATTATTTTTGAAATTGGATATTATGTAACACCCTTCTACCCCAAAACAAAATATTTAAATAATATCAGAGTAATCACCAAGAAAGGGTATCATATTTCGTCATAATTCAACACAAACAGTGTCCTGTCCCGTAACACGGGTTAATAAACATCAAGAATATCAAAAATCATTTCGCAGCGGAATTTAAACTTCATAATTCAAAACTTCCTAAACATAATTTTCACCATCCTGAATTTAACATCATAAAATGGAAAACAATTATCCAAATAACAACATAACTGCAAACAGTTCAACAAGAGAAAACTCATCCCAGTGTTACATGACACAAAGCAGGACACATAGACCAGAACCACTTCTAAGGAACACTAAGCACGCTCTGAGACTCATGAATTACTCCTATTGCACTGCAGGACTATTCTTCGACATCTGCAAGTTACCCACGAAGGAAGCAACATTTCCAAGCAGGCAGGTTGAGTAATCATAATATATCATAAACGTACAAGAATATAGAATCATAAATAAATTAGTACAACATATCATGACATCATCAACAATAAAATTCAGCAACAACAACAACATGATCATGAAATTAAGCAACAACAACGCAATCATGAAAATCATCCAGAATATGCAATTCTAACATCCTGATATGCAATATGCATGTGGTACCATTTTCATCGTGATATGGATACATGACCATCAACCCTCCACAAAGGAGCACATCGTAAATCATTGAGACACTTCAATCCACACAATGGGATTGAAGTAGAATAAATAGGCCGAAGCCCCATCGTGAATGTTATGAAATGCAATGATGCGCTACATCGTAAATTCATCAAAATAATTCGCATCATTCATTTCAATCAACAAAACAATCATCAAATAATCATATATATCATCATGACATTACACCCAGAACACTGGTGCTATAACCACTATGACACATCAAGAATTGACCCGTACCCGGTAAATTATGAGGTAAATACAAGGTTGTTTCATAAATTCATTTATCAAAACTATTGCATTTTTCTCATTATTATTCATCAGAATAAAGTTCAGTTTATGCTATATCCGACGCTTCAAACGGAATGCGAATCGGACTTACGGTTTGAAAGTTATGAATTTTTAAAGAATTATAATTTGCCATCCGAATAGTGTTAACCGGTTAACCAAAGCGTTAACCGGTTAACGCCTGCGCAACTTCAGAAAATGCCCCAAAATTTTCAATGGTTAACCGGTTAACCAAAGCGTTAACCGGTTAACGCACGTTTTACAGCAGTAATTTGCTGCTTCGTACAGACTGTTCCAAAACCCCCCAAAATTCCAATTTTTCCAATACGGGTTCATCTTATTTCACCTCAAAATCATTCCAATACATCAAATAAAACATCATAACATCAGAACAATCATTTATACCATCGTTTATAGGATTCAACACATTTTTCTGACTCTATTTCATCAAGATTTCACCCACAAACTCAACCTAGCTCAAAACCCCAAAAACTCATAAAACTCATACAATCCTAACATATTCATAATCCAATTCCTACACATTTACCATAGATTATAAAAACTCTCCATACCTTAGAGAATTTCGCCGCTTTACACTCTTCTCTGGGGTTCTCCACAGCCTCCTGACTCTGAGCTTCTCCTTTCTCTCCCTTTTCCTCTAGAGCACCTCTTTTCCCAAAACACGATAATGTTAGAAAATTAATCGTATTCTCCTCTTTGGATATATTATCCCATTTTAGTCTTTTCCCACTTTACCCTCATAATTTTCACAAAATGACCACCTTACCCTTTTCTTTAATATATTTTTAATAATAATAATAAAATAGTATAATAAAACACTATTTATCCTTATTATATAAAAATACTCATTTTCTCCAAAATTCTCTAATTAATCCAAACTCTCCAATTTTTTTCTAAATTAATTAAATAAATAATTAAATAATTAAATTTAGATTTTCGGGGCGTTACAACTCTCCCCTACTTAAAGAATTTTCGTCCTCGAAAATTACCTGAAGTAAATAGAGTCGGATACGACTTCCTCATCTGATCTTCGCGCTCCCAAGTCCAACTTTCTCCAGCTGGTCCTCCCCACAATACCTTCACTAAAGCAATTTTCTTGTCTCGAAGTTGCTTCAATTCCCTACCATCAATCCTCACTGGTGAAGCTTCAATCGTCAGATTATCCCTCACCTGAACATCATCTATCTGAATTACATGCGACGGGTCCGGAATGTACTTCCGCAACTGTGATATATGGAATACATCATGTAAATTCGCAAGAGAGGGAGGTAAAGCCACTCGATAGGCCACATCCCCTATCCTCTGCATAATTTGATACGGACCGACAAAACGTGGAGTGAGCTTTCTAGACTTCAAAGCTCTTCCCACGCCAGTCATAGGAGTAACTCTTAAGAACACGTGATCTCCCTCTTGGAACTCAAGTGCTTTCCTTCTCTTATCGTGATAACTCTTTTGACGACTCTGCGACGTTTTCATCCTTCCTTGAATCATTTTTATCTTTTTAGTTGTTTCTTGGACAATCTCTGACCCAAACACCAAATTCTCTCCTGACTCATACCAACATAATGGAGTGAGACAACGTCTACCATACAACGCCTCATATGGAGCCATCCCGATACTAGCATGAAAACTGTTATTGTACGTAAACTCGACCAACGGCAAATGACTATCCCAAGACCATCCTTGATCTAATACACAAGCTCTCAGAAAATCTTCTAAAGATTGGATTGTTCTTTCTGTCTGGCCATCCGTTTGCGGGTGATAAGCAGAACTCATCCTCAATTTACTACCCAAGGCATCCTGCAAACTCTTCCAAAACCTCGAAGTAAACCGCGGATCTCTATCCGATACAATACTTGAAGGTACACCATGCAACTTCACAATTCCCTCAATATAAATCTCAGCTAACCTTTGCATGGAATGGTTAATCCTCATCGGCAAGAAATGTGTCGACTTAGTTAACCGGTCAACAACTACCCAAATAAAATCATTACCTCTAGCAGTCTTAGGTAACCCAGTCACGAAATCCATGGAAATACTATCCCATTTCCACTCAGGAACATTCAATGGTTGCATCATACATGAAGGTCTCTAATGTTCTATCTTTGACTTCTGACATGTCAAACAAGCATATACAAACTCAGCAATGTCTCTTTTCATACCCGACCACCAAAACAACCTGCGTAAATCCTGATACATCTTCGTAGCACCAGGATGAATACTCAGTCGACTCTTGTGCCCCTCTTCTAAAATACTCTTTTTAATTCCTATAATATCCGGAACACATACTCTATCTCGAAATCTCAAAACTCTGTCTTCATCAACTCGAAAGTCACCTGCATTACCTTGATCAACCAACATCAATTGATCAACTAATTTCAAATCAGATTTCTGACCCTTACGAATCTCTTCCAAAATCTCACCGGTCAGCTTTAACATTCCCAATTTCACACTATCAGTAGTAGTTTCACACAACAAGATCATGTCTCTGAATTGCTCAATCATTTCCAATTCTTTCACCATAAGCATTGAAATATGCAACGACTTCCTACTCAAAACATCAGCCACAACATTTTCCTTACCCGAATGGTAATTCAAATCAAAATCAAAATCTTTCAATAATTCAAGCCACCGCCTCTGTCTCATATTTAACTCTTTCTGATCAAACAAGTACCTTAAACTTTTGTGATCACTAAATACTTCAAATTTCGAGCCAAACAAATAGTGCCTCCAAATCTTAAGCACAAACACCACAGTTGCTAACTCTAAATCATGAGTAGGATAGTTCCTCTCATGAACTCTTAAATGTCTAGAAGCATAAGCAACCACCTTATTATCTTGCATCAAAACTCCACCAAGACCCATCTTGGAAGCATCAAAATAAACTACAAAGGACTCATCTGGATTCGGTAAGACCAACACTGGCGCGGTCGTTAATCTTTTCTTCAGTTCTATAAAACTCTCTTCACAAGCAACATCCCACACATATGCTTGACCCTTCCTAGTCAATTGCGTCAACGGTAAAGCTATCTTAGAAAAACCTTCAATGAACTTACGATAGTAACCAGCCAACCCAAGAAAACTACGAATTTCTGTAGCTGACTTCGGAGTCTCCCACTGCAATATCGCATCAATCTTTGAAGGATCCACCGAAATTTCACCACTTGAAATTACATGGCCGAGGAAACTCACTTCCTTTAACCAAAACTCACACTTAGATAATTTAGCAAACAATTTCTTTTCCCTCAACACTTGCAACACAACCCTCAAATGCTCGACATGTTCCTCCTCTGATTTAGAATATACCAAGATATCATCTATGAAAACCACCACGAATTTATCAAGGTACTCATGAAAGATCCTATTCATATATTCCATAAACACACCAGGTGCATTAGAAACCCCAAACGACATCACCATATACTCGTAATGCCCATATCTCGTCCTGAAAGTTGTCTTCGGAATATCATCAGCTTTAACTCGAATCTGATGATAGCCAGACCTCAGATCAATTTTACTAAAGACACAAGCACCTACTAGTTGATCCATCAAATCATCGATCCTCGGAAGTGGGTACTTATTCTTGATAGTCACTTTATTCAACTGTCGGTAATCGACACACAATCTCATACTACCATCCTTCTTCTTAACGAGCAACACCGGAGCACCCCAAGGAGAAACACTGGGTCTAATGAACCTCTTCTCTAACAATTCTTCTAATTGTTTCTTCAACTCATTCAAATCTGAAGCCGATATTCTATAAGGAGCCATCGAGACAGGACTCGTACCCGGTACTAAGTCCACAGAAAAATCAATTTCACGTTCCGGTGGTAAATCACTTATATCACCAGGAAACACATCTTGAAATTCACAAACCACGGGCAACTCTGCACTAACATTCTTATCACCAACTTGCAATGAGGCAGACACTGCGAACATCAAAGCTTCATCTAAAACAAGTTCATCCACTTGCCTAGCAGATAAAAACATCAACTCACCATTCCCGCTCACTTCAGGGAACTTCACTGTCTTACTATAACAGTTAATATGAACATAATTGAATTCCAACCAGTTTATACCAAGGATAACATCGATTTGGTGTAATGGTAGGCACACCAAATCCATCACAAAATTCTTCTCAAAAATTGTCAAAGGACACTTCAAACAAACAAGTATGGTAGTCACAGAACCATTAGCAGGAGTCTCTATTATCAGATTACCGTTCATATTAGACAACTTTAAACCCAATCTATTAGCACACTCGAGAGAAATAAATGAATGTGTAGCTCCAGTGTCAATAATATCAATCAATTCAGTATTATTAATAAAACAGGTACCTCTGATCAAGTTGTCCTTCTTTGGAGCTTCTGAACCAGCTAACGCAAAAACTATCCCAGCATTCTGAGCAGTAGCAGCATTCTTCTTTGGTTTCTGGCATTGGGCGCTGATATGCCCCTGTTCACCACAATTGTAACAGATTGGGCTAATCAACATCAAGAATATTTAACACCCTTCTACCCCAAAACAAAATATTTAAATAATATCAGAGTAATCATCAAGAAAGGGTATCACATTTCATCATAATTCAACACAAACAGTGTCCTGTCCCGTAACACGGGTTAATCAACATCAAGAATATCAAAAATCATTTCGCAGCGGAATTTAAACTTCATAATTCAAAACTTCCTAAACATAATTTTCACCATCCTGAATTTAACATCATAAAATGGAAAACAATTATCCAAATAACAACATAATTGCAAACAGTTCAACAGGAGAAAACCCATCCCAATGTTACATGACACAGAGCAGGACACATAGACCAGAACCACTTCTAAGGAACACTAAGCACGCTCCGAGACTCATGAATTACTCTTATTGCACTGCAGGACTATTCTTCGACATCTGCAAGTTACCCACGAAGGAGGCAACATTTCCAAGCAGGCAGGGTGAGTAATCATAATATATCATAAACGTACAAGAATATAGAATCATAAATAAATTAGTACAACATATCATGACATCATCAACAATAAAATTCAGCAACAACAACATGATCATGAAATTAAGCAACACCAACGCAATCATGAAATTCATCCAGAATATGCAATTCTAACATCCTGATATGCAATATGCATGTGGTACCATTTTCATCGTGAGATGGATACATGACCATCAACCCTCCACAAAGGAGCACATCATAAATCATCGAGACACTTCAATCCACACAATGGGATTGAAGTAGAATAAATAGGCCGAAGCCCCATCGTGAATGTTATGAAATGCAATGATGCGATACATCGTAAATTCATCAAAATAATTCACATCATTCATTTTAATCAGCGAAACAATCATCAAATAACCATATATATCATCATGACATTACACCCAGAACACTGGTTCTATAACCACTCTGACACATCAAGAATTGACCCGTACCCGGTAAATTATGAGGTAAATACAAGGTTGTTTCATAAATTCATTTATCAAAACTATTGCATTTTTCTCATTTTTATTCATCAAAATAAAGTTCAGTTTATGCTCTATCCGACGCTTCAAACGGAATGCGAATCGGACTTATGGTTTGAAAGTTATGAATTTTTAAAAAATTATAATTTGCCATCCGAACAGTGTTAACCGGTTAACCAAAGCGTTAACCGGTTAACGCCTGCGCAACTTCAGAAAATGCCCCAAAATTTTCAATGGTTAACCGGTTAACAAAAGCGTTAACCGGTTAACGCACGTTTTACAACAACAATTTGCTGCTTCGTACAGACTGTTCCAAAACCCTTAAAATTCAAAATTTTCCAATACGGGTTCATCTTATTTCACCTCAAAATCATTCCAATACATCAAATAAAACATCATAACATCAGAACAATCATTTATACCATCATTTATAGGATTCAACACATTTTTCTGACTCTATTTCATCAAGAATTCACCCACAAACTCAACCTAGCTCAAAACCCCAAAAACTCATAAAACTCATACAATCCTAACCTATTCATAATCCAATTCCTACACATTTACCATAGATTATAAAAACTCTCCATACCTTAGAGAATTTCGCCGCTTTACACTCTTCTCTGGGGTTCTCCACAGCCTCCTGACTCTGAGCTTCTCCTTTCTCTCCCTTTTCCTTCAGAGCACCTCTTTTCCCAAAACACGATAATGTTAGAAAACTAATCGTATTCTCCTCTTTGGATATATTATCCCAGTTTAGTCTTTTCCCATTTTACCCTCATAATTTTCACAAAAGGACCACCTTACCCTTTTCTTTAATATATTTTTAATAGTAATAATAAAATAGTATAATAAAACACTATTTATCCTTATTATATAAAAATACTCATTTTCTCCAAAATTCTCTA